>CM061261.1:17987500-19234500 GCA_030848825.1 Tadarida brasiliensis | reverse complement strand
CCCAGTGGGGATCCAGCCTGCAATGTGGGCATGTGCCCTGGCCAGGAATCAGACCCGCCACCTATCAGTGCACAGGACACTGCTCCAACCAACTGAGCCACACCAGTCAGGACAAGATTTACAGTTCTTAGAAGTTCTTATCACAAGAAAAAAATTTCAACTATGTGAGGTGATGGATGTTAACCAAATTTATTGTGGCACTCATTTTACAGTATATATGTATAGCAGATCATTATGTTGCACTCCTTAAATTAATACAATTATATTTCAATAAAACCAGGAAAAAAAGATTTACAGCTATAAAAGTTCAAGAAACCCACGTAGTTACGTTACGTCACATTCCTCTATTATCTATGGACTTGTTAGCTATATTATTTTCTGGTTCCTTTTTAATTGTTCATTTTCAACTCCTTCACTTGCTTTTTGCAATCCTATCCTCTGTATTCAGCAAGGCTAGCTTCCTTTTTGATGTTTCGGAAATGACCTTCACTTCTGAGATTTTTTTAAAAAAACACTTCTTTCCTGAGCTCTGCCAATGCCATTTCCTCCAGTTGTCTCCTCATCTCTTCTTTGAACAATGGCACCTTTGCTTTGATCTCTTGTTTTAAAATTCACTCTGCCCTCTGAATTCTTTGTTGTTCGTAATTATGTTGCACGTTAATTTTTTTTCTGGTGAGTGCCTTTCATGTGCCTTTTGTTTTCTTGTTCCCTGCCTCCCTCTCCCACTTTTGGAGTAGTATATTTATATAGGTCTGGTGCTATTTATTTTTTACTATAACTCCCCTTTAAATGAAGGGAACCCATTCCCCAATTAAAGATAAGCAAGTTAAGGTTTTTTGTTTTTTGTTAAGAGTGGGAGGGAGGGAGAGAGAGAGAGAAAGAAACATTGATGTGAGAGAGATACATCGATTGGTTGTCTCCCACAGGACCCCGACCAGGGCTGAGGACTGAGGATGAACTGCAACCGAGGTATGTGCCCTTGACCGGAATCGAACCCATGACTCTTTGGTCCTTGGGCCGATGCTCTAACCACTGAGCCAAACCAGCCAGGGCAGTAAGTTAAGTTTTAAAAAAATATGTTTTATTTGATTTTAGAGAGAGAGAGAGAAACATCAATTTGTTGTTCCACCTATCTATGCATTCATTGTCTGAATCTTGTATGTGCCCTGACCAGGAATTGAACCCACAACCTTGGTGTATCAGGATGATTCTCTAACTGACTGAGTTTTCCAGTCAGAGCCCTGCAAGTTAAGTTTTAATAGTATTTTAACCAAAACATCATGCGGGTCAAATAAAGTAGTTTCAAACTCTGTTTGGCCCATGGAAGCTAGTTTTCAGCCTCTGCCAGCCCAGCCTCACTTCTGGCCATGCCCCCTGGGCATCTCACAGCCAACCACATCTCATGCTCCCAGAACAGGCTCTGCTCTTTCTTCATATATGTTTATAACTTGATTATAGTGAGACTTTATCTTATGGTGGTGGTAGCATTTTTCTTCCCCGTCATATGGTGAACTTCTCGTGAGCAGAGACCATGTCTTATTCACCTTTCTCTCCTTTATACATAGTTAGAACTCTGCAAACGTTTGTTACATGACTTTTATAATTAGCAAAACAATTTTATCTCAAGAAATTATTTGTGGAATTAACTCTAACTCGATTTTATAAGGAGGAAAATGAGGCCCCACGTGGATAAGTGATTTACCCAAGATCACATAGGAATAGGACCAGTGCTGTTTCTGACATTTTACTCTGTAAGAGTTCAGTTATAAGATTAGGAACTGGGACAGAAATGACACTTTATTAATTTCTAGAATTGACTTTAATGTCTGACTGAGTCCCCGGCCTGCCTCCTAGCAGACAACTTAATTTAGATGTCTGTAGGTGAATGGAGAGCCAATTCAGTAATTTCAAGGGAATGTAATTTCAGGCCTATTGACTCATCTTAGGTCAGTTCAGAGCTCTCCAAACTTCCTGCCTCTTCCTCCCCAACACTGATCCAATTCGCAGGGAGGTGAGGTTGGGAGTGTCTGCTTTTGGGGTCTTACCATATTCTTGCTCCTACTGTTGGCATCCTCTGATGCCCCTCATTAGTCTGGGTCCTTTCCATGTCACTTGGATCCTCAGGCAACTCAGAGAACTGATGGGACCACCCCCCTGTCCATAGCCACCTCCCACCATCTCTCTTTCTTTCCCCATGCCCAGTAGTTTCAGAATCCCCCTAAACTTTTGTAAGGGATCTTGCCTTTTCTTCAAGACCAGGTCTGTGGTAGGGAAGACAAAAATTCCATACTGCTCTCTCTTCCTGAAACTTTCTCTTCCTCTGTCTTTGGGTCTTTTGCATCTTTTCTCCAGGTAAGGAAGGGGTCGAGGAGAGCCAGTTCTACCTCTTTTCACCTCTGTAAGTGGTTAGTGTTTCACACCAGGAATGGTGGCCTTTGCATCTAGTAATTCAGAGCCTGGGTCTTTGTTCCCAGCTGTCCAGCTGTCTTCATTGTATTCGATGCCCTTCCATTTGGCTGTCGGTTGGGGGAGAGTTAGCAGATAGGCGTAGCTGGATAGGAATGGCAAATCAGGCAATACTTGAAGTCATACTTTTTCACTGAGTATTCTTTTTTTTAATCCTCACCTGAGGACATTTTTTTTTTCATTTATCTTCAGATAGAGCGGGAGGGAGAGAGGGAGGAAGAGAGAGAGAGGGAGAAACATCGATGTGAGAGAGACACATTGACTGGTTGCCACCCACATGACCCCAACCGGGGCCAGGGACAAACTGCAACCAAGATACGTGCCCTTAGTGGGAACCGAACCCGGACTCTCTGGTCCGCGGGCCGATGCTCTAACCGCTGAGCCAAACCGGCCAGGGCCCACTGAGTATTCTTATACAAGAGCAAATGGGATTATCAACTGCTATCTTTAATCTAATGAAAAAAAGTACTTTAGAATCTATATCCTTCTCTAGTTTTGAAAGGACTCTAGAGTCATTAAGTTCTAGTCACCAAGTTCCTTTCAACATTTGGCACCCCATTTGATTGGGGACTTCCAACTTGCTGAGTGTTCCTGATTTAACAAGATTTATAGGGCAGTGCCATACACCTACACTTCAGGGTGTCCAAGTTCTATGCCTCAGTCAGAGTGGTCTCCAGGCTGAGGTATTAGATGCCGCGGGCCCCAGCCCAGGAGCCTCCTATTACTTTCTTTTTTACTGTCCCATGGCTCTGGCAGTCATTTAGCCAATGAGCCTCAGTCTCCTCACGTGTGGAGTGGGTGCGAGGTCTCTCATCTTGTGGTAGTTAGGAAGATTAACTAAGGTAATGCCTATGAGTGTTCAATAAACATTAGATTCTCAGATTTTGGTTTCTCTCTTCCTTCCAGAATCCTTCATTGTGACATAAGGAGATTCTGAGGATGAGATTGTCTCAGAATAAGGCTTCCAACAGCTGTTGGTAGGGTATGAAGAATGGAGAGGAGCACTTACCTTACCACTAAAGGAAGCTACTCCTTCCTAATATAACCAGATCCTTAGGAAGGATTTGTGGTCCTGCCCTTGAAAGACAAAGAGGCTTGTGCCATTTGCCAAATCAGGAACCATGAAAAGATATACAGTGACTTATCCCTGGCAGGTTCTGAAGAAGGAACGGGTGAGGAGTGTGAAGGGCCCAGGGAGGGAAGGGTGGAAGATTGAACAGACAGGTGTTTTGAGGAAGGGAGAGGCAGGTATCCGACAGGGCCTTGAATGAATGTGGCTACCTTGAACCTTTTGAAGTCACAGCGTGGGCACAAAGAAAAGAGTTCCAGATTAGGCTTCAGAAAGACTGAATTCTTGATATGTTGTAGAATTGTGCATCTGAAACCTGTATAATTTTGTTAACCGGTGTCACCCCAATAAATTCAATAAAAAGAAAAAAAAAGAAAGACAATTCTGAGCCCTGCCCTGTACTCCCTCGACACTGGGAAAGTCCCAGGCTATACTCTGAGCCGGAGTCCTGCTCTCCTGCTCTGTACCTACTCTTTCTACTCTTACAAGATCCAGAGAAAACAAGGCCCAGCAGCAGGGTAAAGTAACAGGTTAAACGTACGGATTCTGGAGCTGGACTGCCTGGGTTCAATTCCCTATCACCTATTAGTCATATGACTAATATTAGTATTAGGCAAGTTACTTGATTTACTGTGCCTGTTTTTTCCTTTGCATAGATTTATTGTTGAGGATTAAATGAGTCAAAACATATAAAGGTCTTAGAATACTGCCCAACAATGGCAAGTTGTTTTCAATAAGTATTAATTTTATTAATAAAGCCTTTCCCTATATTTACATTTGATATATAATTTTTAAAGAAAATATTACAGTTATAGGTGAAGTTCCTCACCATCCTACTCCCTTTCTCCTCACAGGTAACTACTCTCCTAAGGCTGATGTTTATATACCCTTCCTATCTATATATTTAAATTTTATTACATATGTATGTATACATAAGCAGCTGTATAGTATGTGGCACATTTTATTTATTTATTTATTTATTTTTTAATCCTCACCCAACGATATTTTTTTATTTATCTTCAGATAGAGCAGGAGGGAAAGAGAGAGAGAGAAACATCGATGTGAGAGAGACACATTGATTGGTTGCCACCCGCACAACCCCAACCGGGGCTGGGAACAAACCACAACCGAGGTACATGCCCTTGGTTGGAATCGAACCTGGGACTCTTTTGTCTGCAGGCCAACGCTCTAACCACTGAGCCAAACCAGCCAGGGCAATGTGGCACGTTTTAAAAAATGGTATTATAAATGGCATTGTATTTCACTTTTTTTCCACTCAAAATTATGTGTGAGCTTTACCTACGGTGCCATACACAACTAGCGCTACGCTCAGTCCTGTTACTGTGCTGTAATGTGCTGATGTGCTCCCTGCTATTGGAAACTTCAGTTGTTTTCAGCTTCCCACCATCATGTGTGCCACGGTCATCCTCATGGCTATTTCCTTGCGTGCATGTGTAACTTTCTCTAAAATATATATATATGGTGCATACAGTTCCTTGGTTGTAAAGGACACACATCCTCAACTTTAAAAAATATTGCCAGATTGCTCTCCAACATAATTGTACCATGTTTTCATTTCCCCAGTCTGATAAGTGTAAAATGGTGTATCTTGTTGTTACTTTAATTTCCATTTCCTTTATTTCTGGTGGTATTAAGAATCTTTCATTATGTGTAGGTAACTTGAGTTTTCCCTTTGAATTACCTGCTCAGATCCTTTGCTCATTTTTCTATTGGGTTATTTTTTTTTATTATTATTTGTAGAATTTTTATTGATTTTGTGTGTGTGTGTGTGAGAGAGAGGAAGGGAGAAGGAGGGAGAGAGGGAAAAATTGATTGTCTGCCTCCTGCACACTCCTACTGGGGATCGAGCCTGAAACCTGGGCATGTGCCCTGAGTGGGATTGAACTCACAGCCTTTCAGGGCATGGGACGACACCCAACCAACTCAGCTACACTGGCCAGGGCAGTAGAATTTTTTAAATTAAAATTCTGAATATTAATCCTTTGTAATAGTAATCTTTTATAGTTTTGGATAGTAGTCCTTTGTCAATTATATGCATGGCAAATATATTCTTCCAATCTTCAGTTTATCTTTTCATTTTGTTTATGATGTCCTTATTATCAGAAGTTAATAAACAACAGTTTTTGCATTTTTAAAACTATGGAAATTTTCAAACATAAAAGTTGAAATATCTATATAATGATCATCCTTTAGATCTTACAGTCATCATTTTGCCATACTGGCTGTATGTATTTGTGTGTGTGCATGTGTGCAGGTGTGTGTTTGCTGAATCATTCAAAAGGTGCATACTTTATGACACTTATTTAAAAATAAGAACACAGCCACAATATCACCACAACACTAAGAAAATTAAAAATAATTCCCTGTATCATCTAATATGCAGTCATATTCAGTTTCCTTATTTGTTCCTAAAATGTATTTTACAGCTTTTTATGATGAATTAGGATCCAATCAAAGTTCATATTTTGCATTTGTTTGTATGTTTCTTTAGTCTTAATCTAGAACAGCCCCCACATCTTGTTCTTTTTTTCCTCATGAAATTGACTTTTTGAAGAAACTGGGTTAGGTGACCTATAGTTTGTTTCACATTCTGGATTTGTCTCTTTAGTGTTGAACTTACTTCCTTATTCCCTATATTTACTTGCAGGTAGAGGGTGATTTATTTTACTCCCAAATTCATATTTGGGATTTCTTCTCAGTTCCCATTCCAAATTCCCAGCGAAAAGATCGGATGGCCCTATCTTACATTAGGTGTTATATTAGTTTTCTATTGCTGCTCTAACATATTACCACAATTTAGTGGCTTAAAACCATGCAAATTTATTAGCTTATGTAGGTTAAAAGTCTGGCATGAGTCTCCCTGGGCTAAAATCAAGGTGTTAACAGAGCTGTGTTCCTTTCTCAAGGTTCTAGGGAAAAATTCATTTCCTTGACTTTTCTAGCTTCTAGAGACTACCTACATTCGTTGGCTTGTGGCCCCCTTCCTCTGTCTTCAAAGCCAGCAATGTTGCATCTCTCGACAAGTCTTCCCTCAGATCCATCTGATTCCCAAGTTCAGTCTCTCTGCGTCACCCCTCACTTCCTGCCACTACTTTTGCTCTTTATTTTCTAGAGCAAAGTGAAGGGCTTAACATATAACTAGAGCTGTACTGGTGAATGTTTGAACAACTGGCCCCTGGGGAGGGGCATGCCCCCATTTGTAGTAGTTGCCAGTGTTTATGTGGTATAAATATTCCCACCATGGGCAATTTCAAGCTACCAACATGATTTTAACAGTCTTGAAAACTTCCTGAAAATGTAACCATCCCTCTAGCACACTACTGAATTTAATCCTATTACATTTCACCTTCTTCAGCACTATCTAGCCTGCTGTTGATGGTTGAAAACAGATGGTTTCCACTGCTCTTGTTTGTTTTGATTCCACAGGGGTTGTGCCAGCTCATCCTGGATGTCATTGTGATGATCCGAGTGTGTAAAATGTTCCGCCAAGGCCTCAGGGGATTCCGGGAATATGAGATCACTGAGACTACTCGCAGAAGGCACCCTACCTTCTCCTTCTGGGATGTAAGCAGCTGGGCTCAGAAGGATTATCAGGGTTTAAGGGTGTTCTATAAATAGCACCCCACTTCCTATTCCCAGTCCTGTACCAACAGAGAAATGAGGGTTTCTCCTGCCCATTTTCCTGGAATGACAGCCTCTGCCTCCTCCCTGCATGCAGTGATTCACTCCAAGAAATTTCCCAGAATGGTTTCTGGAGGAAAGTAGACAAGGAGAGAGAGAGTGGGGTGATAGTGATGGGGCAAAGGAAGGTGGTCTTACATTGGTTTCTGAGGGGCCAGTAGGCCCCCCTATGTGTGTGTGACTGAGTTGAAGATGTAGCAGAGAGAAAGAGCCTGTGGCCAGCTGGAGGGGAAGGGCATGCCCCATCTAAAGACATTTGAATTAATATATTTTGAAGACACTATGCTGGCCAAACCAAACAAGTCTTCAGCCAGATTCTGCCCTGTAGTCGGGCCATGAGATGGGAAGGGATGGAATAGAAGAATTGTAACCTGAGAGACTGAGATTAGCTCTCAGGAAGGACATTCTAACTCAAGGTGCCATACAGTGGTGAAATGAAGGGCCCTGGAGACCAGGAGTCTTTGGTTACCAGCAGACCTGGGCTGATGCCTGGGCAGTCAGAAGCTGAAGATCAGAGCAGGTTTGTCATCAGGGGAGTGTGAAGCTAAACCTACCAACATTACCCAGTCAGGGTGGCCTTGAGCAGAAGCCTCTCAAGGGCAGTCTATAGGGTCATATGAATGCTGGGCAGAGAGCTGGAGGTCTAGGGCATAGGGTTGCACAGAGAGAGAGCCAAAGACTGATTTTCAGTGGAGTATGTGAATCCAGATCCTTCTGAACATCACCTCTTTCCTTCATTGGCCTCCCTGAGAAGCATCACATGGATACCCAACTATAAATGAGGGAGAGGACAGGGATCTGTGAGGGCTCTGGGGAAGGACATGAGGAATAGCTAGGGAGAGGTGTGGGGGTCCTGATTTGGTCCAGTATGGTGGTCAGTGCCTTGTTTGTCCTTTTCTTTCACCCCTACATCTCCCTACATATTTTTTTCCCCACTCTCTCTGCCCCTTTCTCTATTCTTTCCATATCCTTTCTGCATCTGTTAGGAGAAAGGGTTGAATTAATTCATCCGTAAGACCTCTTATACCTCCTCCTCCTGGCCATCCTCTAGATGAGAACCATTTACTTGTTGTGAAATCCTTGGGCAAGTTCTTCACTCAAGTCCAAAACAAGGCTTAATACCTGCTTTGTTTTGAAGATGAAACAGAGTAAGATAAGGAAGATGCACCATGCCTGGCTCATTATAGGCACTCATCGAAGGTTGGCTTCATTTGCTCCTTCCTTTTTATCCCTTCTTTCTGTTCTTTTCTTTCCCCTCACTACCTTCCTATTTGTTTGCTTCTTTTCCCTCTTTCTTTTCTCTCCCCCTGCTTCCTCTCTTTATTCTCCTTTCCCTTCCCACACCCCCATCTTTCTCTCTGTCCACAATAATGTGTTGTCACTGCCCCTCACATCTGTGCTGAGTTGGATCTTTTGAACAGAGGTGGACATGAGAAATGCAGCTGGTGGGTTTCCTATGGCTTCCTGCCTACCATGGTGGTCCAGGTAAAGGGTTTCAATGCAAAATTCTAGAAGCAGTCTAGTTGATTCTCCTTCCTCTCCCCTCCTCCCTTTTTTTTTTTTTTTCCAGAAAAAGAAGCAAGGCCGAATCGTATTTGATACCATGGACTACGTGGCAGAATCGGTATGCATAGTTCTGACCTTGATTTTGGGAATTTTTTTTCTGCTTCATGGCCTGGAAGAAGCACTGGGCTGGGCGTCAGGACACCTGGGTTCAGTCCAGGTTCTGCCACCAGCCCAGTGTGTCACCCTGAGCTAGACACTTAGTTTCTTCATCTATAACACAGGCAATCTCAGTGATCCCTTCCAGTCTGCCATTCCAAGACTGTGAGCTCCCCCGTCCCAACTTTTTGTTGCTTTAAAGCTGAGCAGAACCAGCAGGGGAGAGCTCCTGCATTTGGACCTGTGGGAAAACAGCAGAAGGCACAGCAGAGGATGTGAGAGCCCCAGACAGAGGGAAAAAATCAGGGTGGTGGGAGAAGCACTGGCCTGTGTGAATTCAGGCTCTGCCCTAACCTCTCCAAAAGATGCTGGGCACAGTTGTCCCCGACCTGGGTGTAGGATGGCCATTCTGATGAGTAAATAAATACCTTACATCTGGGTGAGGCTTTGGACTGTGTGACTTCTTCTCTGAATTTCAAGAATCATGGTTCTCTTCCCAGCTGGATATTAATTAAAATTAAATTTAAAATTTAAAGGGACCTACCTATTTATAGGGAAGATCTGAAGTTCTCACCAGTGAAGACCTGACTTGACCCTGGCCTGGGGTAGCCATGTTGATTTTTCTTTCAGGGAAAGGAGGCTGGACAGAGCTTTATGACCTGTGCCACCCTGCCCCACCTCTTTTCCCCTTTACAGCCAAGGTGTGGCTTCTGTTGTCTGCCCCTCCTGAGCATAATATAATTTCTCATGCCCCATTATGTATGAAGCACAATCAAGTCATCCAAATTCTGTGTGTTTTTTTAATATGTTTTTATTGATTTTTTTTTTTTCAAGGAAGAGAGAGAAGCATCGATGTGAGAGAGAAACATTGACTGGCTGCCTCCTGCACACCCCGCACCGGGGATCGAGCTAGCAACTCAGGCATGTGCCCTGACCGGGAATCAAACTGGCATCTCTCAGTCCATGGGACGATGCTTAGTCCATTGAGCCACACTGGCTGGGCTGTTTTTGTTTTTTTTCTTCTAACTTTCCAGACTGGCCAGTGTCTGACACTGGGCACTGGAGTTTACCCAAGTTTTGCTCTTCAGACAGAAGAAAATAGGGGCCTCTCTGAGAGTCACAGAACTCTAGGGATGAAGGCAATTCTGTGTATTCTGAGGGTGCAAAGGGAAAATCCACTGTATAGTCTCTCAACCTCTTGAATGACTTTGGCTCCAACACGGAGACAAAGAGCAGAGACCCAATTTAAAAACCTGCTTTGAGTGACTGCGAATGGGTCCTGGTTTCTTTTTAGGGTGATGAAAAGGTTATAAAATCCATTGTGGTAATAGTTGCACAACTCTTGAATACACTAACAATAATTGAATTATACACTTTAAATGGTGAATCATACAGTATGCGAATTATATCTCAATCAAGCTGATCCCCACACACATGTATTATACACATATAACCTGCCCCGCAGGGCAGCACTTGGATTGTGACTGAAAACTAAACCTCAATATAGTCCATATTGGGACTCTGCTAACGCTGAACTTCTCAAAAAGAACCCTTAAAATTACAGAGACTTGAATCTAGACTCATTTAGTATAACAATTGTGAGACATTGAAAACAACGGGTACATTTCAAAAACATAGTTTAAAAAAGAACATTGAGTGAAAAAAAGCAGGTTGCATAAATGATGTCTGCAGTCTGACATTTATGTAAATAAAAACCAATTTTATGAAGATTCTGTGGGCACATGTGTAACTATATAATAATGTATAAAAATGGTAACTGGTGATGGAGAGCAGATCCAGATTAGGGGTGACATGGTACAAGGGGATTTTAACTATTATATTGTTCTGATTCTTCATGGAAAATAAGTCAGGTATCACTTGTGTTATTTTCAAAGAGTTTATTTATACATCAGAAAAAGACAGGAAACAAGCATGTCAGATGTTAATGGCTAGCTCTGGGTAGTGGGATTAAAGGCAGTCCCTTTTTTCCCCTCTATCCTTCCTGTATGCTACAGTAACACAGTGAGGGAATTGCTGACCTGAATTGAATGAGGGTAAGAGCACCTGTATTTTGTCATAGATGGATTCTGTGATGGAATGCCCATGGGTTATTGATAACAAAAGAGTTAGAAAGGAGAATGATTGGATTCAGACAAAAAATGGCCAACACATGGCCCTAGCCAGTTTGGCTCAGTGGTTAGAGCATCGGCCTATGGACTGAAGGTTCTCGAGTTCGATTCCCGGTCAAGGGCACGTACCTGGGTTGCAAGTTCCATCCCTGGCCCAGCTGAGGTCATGTGGGAGGCAACCAATCTTTGTGTCTCTTACTCTGATGTTTCTCTCTCTCTCTCTCTCTCTCTCTCTCTCTCTCTCTCTCGCTCTCTCCCGCTCCCTCCCTCCCTTCCACATTATGGAAAAATATCCTCAGGTGAGGATTTAAAAAAAAAAAAAGGCCAACACTAACCCTGGCCAGGTGGCTCAATTGGTTGGAATGTCATAATGTACACCAATAGGTTGTGGGTTCGATCCCAGGCTGGGGCTCGTATGAGAGGCAACCGATTGATGTTTCTCTCACATCGATGTTTCTCTATCTCTCTTCCTCTCTCTCTAAAATCAATTTAAAAAAACCACATCCTTGGGTAAGGATTAAAAAAAAAGAAGGCCAACACTTCCATAGTCCTTACTGTGTGCTGGGCATGTTGTAAGTCCTTTACACATATTTACTCTGCTATTTATACATATAGTTTCTTTTTTTTTTTATCCTCACCCGAGCATATTTTTTGCTTTTATCTTCAGATAGAGCAGGAAGGAGAGAGGGGAGAAGAGAGAGAGAGAAACATCGATGTGAGAGAGACACATCTGCTGGCTGCCACCCACACGACCCCGACGGGGGCCGGGGACAAACTGCAACCAAGGTACATGCCCTTAGTGGGAACCGAACCCGGGACTCTCTGGTCTGCGGGCCAACGCTCTAACCACTGAGCCAAACAGGCCAGGGCTCTGCTATTATCAATAGGGAAATTGAGGCTCAGGCAGAGGTGACTTGTCTCAGGACAGACAGCTAGGAAGCAGGCCAAGGTTCAAGCCCAGACACCTGGCACCAGAGCCTGTGAGCTTTTAATCCCTGAACTACTCTGCCTTTCTGTTTCTTTTTCTTATTTTTTTTCTTATACTGCCGTTCTGAATAATGAATATGCAAGGCTTTGGATCTGCCATTCTAATGTCCAGCTTTCTTCATCACGTACCACTTTCATTTTGCTCCTATGACAGTTACTGTTCTGCAAGACTGCCGGTATTCGTTCATTCTTTCCTCAAATATTTTGTTGACTGCTCACTACATGTGAGACATTATTCTAGACTGGTAAACTAGACGAGGTCACTATCATGTTTACATTGGGGCTTATATTCTAGAGTACTTTTGTCCCATAGAACTTTCTGCGATAATGGGAATGTTTAATAGTCTGTGTTGTCTGGGGTAGTAGTCAACAGACACGTGTAGCTATTAAGCACTTGTGTGACTGAAGAACTTATTTTTTAATCTAATTTAAATGTAAATAGCCATGTGTAGTTATTGGCTGCCATATTGGACATTGCAGTTGTAGATTGTGTATATGTTTGTGTATGTGGGGTGTGGTAGGGAACAACAGATAATATACAAAAAGGATGATTAACAAAGAGGAATTAGATAATTTCAGAAAGTATTAAATGCATGGAAGGAAAGGATTCAGAGCTTACAGGGTGCTGGGAAGAGGGCCCTGCAATTTCAGTTCAGTTGATTCAGTAGGGTTTCCCTGAGGACACAGGAGTTGTGATCAGAATGAGGATTTACTATGGGAAAATCCAGAGGAAGAACAGCCCAAGCAAAGATCGCAAGACAGAAGCAAGCTTGGCACCTCCAAGAGATGGGTAGAAGGCTAGAGATGAGAGAATGAAGGGGAGAGGCAGGAGGTGAGGTTGGAAGAGGTTAGGGAGTTAGGGAGTCAGACCACGTGGGCCCCTAGCCTGTGGTACAGAGTTAAAATTTTAACCTAAGTACAATGGGCAGCCAGTGGGGGTGTTAACAATTTACGTGTCATTTTCCCAGCAGGTGGTAGTAGTGGGTGAATGGGTGGATCTGCTCGCCTACTGGTCCATGAGTCCTGGTTCACGAGGGTTAACTAATAGTCTCTGTAGGTTCCCTGTTCCTTAGTCTTCGGCAGCATGCGTAGGTATAGGCTGGGGCAAGGGAGGTCTCCCCTGACTGCCATTGCATGTGCTGAGGGGCCCCTGGAGCCCAGGGAGCCCATGTTGCCTGGGGTAAGGGGTCAATGAACAGCAGTGGCAGTATGGTCAGTAGTTGGGGATATAGGCCTTGACATGTAGCAGATCTAGGTTCTAATCCTGCCCGAGTGTCTTTGCCTGTCAGATGGGAATAGTAACCGTGCCTCGCTTCTTGAGCTGGGCGAAGATGCAGTAAGATGGTGTGTGTAAGATGCATGTTCCAGTGCGTGGCACATAGTAAGCACTTATTACATGTCAGCCACCGTGGTGTGGGGGGAGGGAAGGTGTAAGAACAGCAGTGTGAGGAGTTGCCCGCTGGCCGGTGGGGGAAACTGCTGGGTCCTGTGTGTCACTCTGGTTCTTTCTCCCCAGGGTTACTTCCCTCCAAGGGCCATTGAGATAGCACAGAAGATTCCTTCTTGGAGGACGGAGCAGGACATCCAGTCCCTCTGTAGCTTCTTGCAGGTTCTGGATTGCTACCGGAATTACTCAGAGCCCCTTCAGCTGCTCCTGGCCAAAGTCCTTCGCTTTGAACGGTCAGTGGGGGGCATAACCCTTGGCCCCTGGGCTGGAGCTGGGCTGGGCAGGGCAGGAAGAGCCCGGCGGAGCAGGTTGCCAGCCTCTCTGTGGAGTGTCAGCCATGGAAAGCTGTGTGTTAGTTCACCTTAGAGCTCACTGTTATGGTTGCAGCACAATTTATCTCATCCATTTATTGAGAGTCTACCCAGAATTAAGGAGCCACCGAATCTGGAGAGGATCTTGGAAAGGATCTGGTCCAATCCCCTCACATTTCAGATGAGAAAACAGGCTCAAAAGGGGGAAATGGCTCATCCTAGGTCAACCAGATCATAAGTAGCAAAGCTGAGGCTCAAATCCAGGCCCCAAAAGCCAGAATGGATCACAGGTGGTTATACTATATCCAGGTAGGAACCAGGGCAAGGGTCTTGAACTTGGATGAGAGAAAAATTATATCTGTATTTTCATTAATTTCTAACTGAAATTTATCATTTTCTTCAATCATGGATGTAGGTAACAAACCACTGTAGTATTAGACATTCTTGTGACTTTTTCACCAAAAGAAATCACAGATATTTTCACATCTTATTTAATTTCTTGCAGATTTCTTGAAAAATAGTTTATCACATCTTGGAAAATATGGTAGCTATTACTCAGTGCCTAAATACAGAGACACATATATTGCTATATCACAAATTTGGGTTTTTGTTAACTGTAACTCTGCTGTATTTTATTTTATACATTTAAAATGCTATTCTGTGAAGGCTTCGCCAGATGGTCACAGGGCCCATGGCACAACAAGCGCCATGTAAATACCTTGTACTAGAGAAGTTTAAGAGGCACGTGTGGAAATATTGCCATTTCCAGGACATTCCAATGGCTTGTAGGGGACAGTAGAATATTTGAAGTGAGGCATGTTTTGAAGATCTAGGATACAGTGTCATCATAGGTTTATGCCCTGATATCTTCCTTCATGGAGGTCACAGTCTAGGACATAATCACAACTAACTGTAGATTACGACCCTTTATGAACCATGCAGGGTCCTTTCCAAAGGTAATAAGCCAGGCGGAGGAGGTTTTTCTCCAGCTGGCTTGACCAAGGGAGTTTCACAGCAGAGGGGGCATTTGAACAGGTAGACTTGACAGGTGGAAGTGTAGACAAGGATATTCCAGGCAGAGGGGACCATCTGCTTTGTTCAGTGAAGAAGAGCAAGTAACTGCTATCTTTTGTTGTTGCTGTTGTTGTCAATCCTCACCCGAGGATATTTTTCCAAATCACTGCTATCTTAAAGTGAGATTCCAGGGCAGGCAGAATGGTGTCATGGAAGGAAAAAGACTCATGGAGCTAGAAGCTCTGGAATTTAATGCCATGTCTGCCCCACTGTGATCTCGGACAAGCCACTTAACTTTTCTGAGCCTAGTATCCTCTGACCCGTCCCGCAGGTCGAGCAACGAGGACTCTAGAGGGGGAGTGAGGATGGTAGGGGGCAAGAGACACGAAGAATGGAGACAAGACAGGAGTCTGATCAAGTCTCGTTTATTGTAAAACAGGGGCAAGGTTTTATAGCCAGAAAGCAGGAATGGTCCTGGGAAAGGGGGAAACAGTCTTCAGGGCAAAAACAATTACTTATCTAAGGTGTGTTCTAAGGTATTTCTTGCTTGATATGCTTGAGGGCCCTTACATTGTTTTACGAGGTATACTCAGAGTTGTTTTCGGGCAATGTGACCAACTCGTGGTCACACTTAATGGCTTTTCCTGGAACAGCTGTATTGTCATTTCCTTGGAATGCATATCAATACTTAGGTTTGTTCATAGGTCAGAGAGAGGGCAAATCTACCTTACCAGACCCCCACAGGTCCCCCTTTTTTATTTTATTTAAGTTGTGCCTGTCTTAGGTCGAAGAGGACTCACTGCCGCACAGTTGAAAGTCTCTTACCCGTCATTGGATATCTCAGCAGCATTGGCTGAGTTCCTGTCTTAGGTGAGCTTGTTGTGCAAGACAGTGCCTCTAAGTTGCCCGTCATTGGCTACCAACTTATTAGGACGTGGTGTCAATGTAAGGGACTCCCTGCTCCGCCTGTTCCAGCCTATGATAATGCACTTGAATTTGTTGCATTTTGATGTCATTTATCTGCTGTTTGATAAAAGCCATTATCTTATTAAAAATCATGGGTCCCAGCGAGAGCAGGAGCAACAATCCTAGTAAGGGTCCTAGCAAGGGTAAGAGGTAGGGCAAAAGTCCATTGAGTCCGCTCCAAAGAGGATTGTCAAACAGTTCTTTTCTTCTTTTCACCAGATCTTCTTGCAGGTTCTTGATTTTGTCTCGAACAACTCCCGACTTGTTTGTGTAGAAACAGCATTTTTCCTGTAGGGCTAAACAAATTCCTCCCTGTTCTGCCGTAAGTAAATCTAAACCTCGTCTATTCTGGAGGACTACCTCCGCAAGTGAGTCCAGCTGATCTTGTAAGTCTTGAATTGTACTGGACAAGGCTTGAACATCATCTATGAGTTGATTAGACAATTTTGTATAAGTGTGCATGGACATTCCTATCCCCGCAGTCCCTGTCGCGAGAGCTCCAGAAACTCCCAGACCTACTAACAAAGGGATAAAAGATATAGCCCTCTTGGATCTCCCGGTCAAATAGTCTAAGCTAGGTATAGGGACGGGTTCATCCCCAGAGATGACATCAATGTCAGGTAGGAGAGTGGCTAAAACACATATCCCAGTCCAATTTTGAGGCAAAGCAGAGTAAGCTAAATTGCCACCACAAACAAGCACTGTTCCTTTGGGTGGACACAATGATGTATTATAGACTTGAGTAACACTACAGTTAGCAAAAGTAATAAATCCTACATCTATGTCATAACTATTATTCTGAAAATTTCCCTGATAACATGTCGGGTTGTAAAATTCCATGGGCTAAACCCCAAAAGGTAAGCTATAACTACAATTATTATTCAAAGTCATGTTAGTTTGATTAATAGGTAATGCTAATGGCATTGGAGTACCCAAATTCATACAAAGCCAGCAATCAGATGCAAGTTTGGGATTAGAAATATTTAAGGCCTTATGAGTAGCAGTTAAAATATCTGTAGTCTGAGTGTCTAAATCTACCCCTCGAGATTTGGGCAATGCTAGAGGATGATAATTGATTTTAGGATATAATTGTTCTATAATTTTTTCAAGCCGCTTTTGGGCTTTTGCTTCTTTGATCTTATCTTGAGGTCCTCCTCCATCAGAAATATATATAGGAGCTTCCTTGGACCAACATACAGCCTGCCCAACAGTGCCTGAGCAGGAGGCCTGTGCATATTTGCTCTGGGACCCACCAGGCTGTATAGGTCCCCAATCTCCTCCTGTGGCACCTCCCCATTGCCGCTGTAAAATGGCAGTGAAATAGGTTTTATTATTAAAGGTGCATTCTTGTACTGACTCGTAACAAGACAAGTGCATTTGGTCAGAAAAGGAGGTGCATGGGCAAGCACCAGGTCTGCCCTTAATGGTAGGTATGATGGGAGGCTTATTTACGCATCGCCATTGTGGAGAGTGTAATCCTCCAAGATTACTTGAATCAGAGGCCAGGTAAGCGGTTCTTTGGCCACAATCCACTGTTTTAAATGTATTCCTTGGGATGGCATAATCAGTAGAAATGCCTCCTTTACAATCACAGGGTTTTCCGAACAAGGTGTTGTATAGTTCTTGTTTACTCACCGATGGCTGAAATCCGGTGTCCCCTGGTCTGAGGATAACATCCAACAGAGTCAATAACAGCAAGTATGCGGGCTTCATTGCTGCAAGGAGGAACTAAACCAATTTAGCTTATTGTGGAATCCACTTGCTTAACTAAACGCTCTGGCAGCCAGCGAGCCGACTGTGCTTCTTTTGCATACACACAAACTGAACCTCGTCCCCAAATAAGGACGGGATCAGGACCGTGCCAAGAATTATCTAGAGGATCTTTCCACATTACAGAGGCATATTGTGTCTGCGTGGTAGATTGCCAAAATCTTTGTGCAGCGGAAAGTCCTTGTGAATCCAAATTTAAAAAATTTAAAATGAATAGTGCATGAGATAATACATTTCGTGGTGTTCCCTTTGTAGGGTACCATTCCCCCTTTTTTATTTTATTTAATTGGATTTTAAGGATAAATGAGCTCTTTCCACAATTCCCTGTCCTTGAGGGTTGTATGGGATACCTGTGATGTGTTTGATGTTTAATTTAGTACAAAAATCTGCAAACCGGGAACTAGTATATCTTGGTCCATTGTCTGTTTTAAGGGACTCTGGTTTACCTAATGTAGAGAATGCAGCTAACAAATGAGCAATAACATGTTTTGTGGCTTCTCCAGTTTGCAAGGAAGCGAAAATGTATCCGCTGAAAGTGTCAATGATGACATGACTATATTTTAAGTTGTTAAATTCAGGAAAATGTGTAACATCCATTTGCCATAATGCGTTTGGCATCAATCCTCGGGGGTTAATCCCTAAATGTGGAATAGGGAGAGTTTGTAAGCATCGTGGATAATTTTTAACTATTTGTCTAGCTTGTTCTTTTGTGATTTTATGTAAGAGCCGAAGAGTTCTTGCATTAAGATGGTGTAACTGATGATTATGCTGCGCAGCAGAAATTCCTGTATGTTGCACTAAGGCAATGAAACATTTTCTGGTAGCTGCATCAGCCATTTTATTTCCTTTTGATAAGGGCCCAGGTAAGCTTGTGTGAGCTCTTAAATGGCCAATAAAAAACTTTTGTGTTCGTTGATGAATCAAGGCTTGCAACTGACGAAATAGATCACTAGCAGTAGAAGCAGTTTTAATATGTCCTACCGTTTCTAATATAGGGACAGATTGTGCAATATAAGCACTATCTGTATATATATTGAGCGCTTGATTAGAAAAGGCGGCAAATACTGCGATAACAGCTTGTAATTCTATTAATTGAGCTGATGAACTTTGTACATAGAATTGAGTAATTTTGTCATTTGCCACGTAGGCCGCAAGCCCATTAGAAGACCCATCGGTGAACACAGTTAATGCATTATTCAAAGGTTTATGTGAGGTTTTTGTAGGAAAAATAAATTCGTGCCGATTAATGAAATCCAATAGTTTATTAGGAGGATAATGATTATCAATTTGTCCATGATAAGAAGCTAGAGAAATTGGCCAATCATCTGTATTTTGCATTAACCAATCAATTTGTGGATGAGTGTAAGGAATAACTATTTCGTCTGGTTCCTTGCCAAAATAACACTTACCTTGATGCCTTCCTAGCATAATGAGTTGAGCTATAGCTAGATAATAAGGTTCCAGCACCCTTTTTGGTGAGGCTGGCAGATGTATCCATAATAATGGAGCCGTTTGCCAAAGTACAGCTGTGGGGGACTGCCGAGTGGTACAAACTATAAGTTTTAAAGGTAATTGATAGTTCATGAACGTAATACACTGATTTTGTATAGCTTGTTCCACTAATTGTAACGCTTGTTTTGCTTCCGGAGTAAGCTGTCTGGGGGAGTTTGGATTAGCATCTCCCTGTAAGATGTCATATAATGGTTTTAAGTCGAATTTACTAATTTTGAGGTAAGGAGTTAACCAATTGATGTCTCCAAGCAGCTTCTGAAAATCATTTAAAGTACACAATTTATCTGTTCGAAGCTCAACTTTTTGTGGAGAAATATAATTTCCTTGTAACTGAAATCCTAAATAAGTATAAGGGTCAGTTTTTTGTATCTTATCAGGAGCTATGATCAATCCAAACTTTTGTAAGGCTTTTTGCATTTCTATATAACATTTTAACACTTGAGACTCCTGCTCTCCCGCTATAAGGATATCATCCATATAATGAATAATATACATTTGTGACCATTTATTCCTTACTTCTTGTAATGCAGTAGCAACATAGGATTGACATAAGGTTGGACTATTAGCCATGCCCTGAGGCAACACTTTCCATTGGTAGCGTTGCATCGGTTCTCTATAATTTATGGATGGCAGACTGAAAGCGAATCTTTTTTGATCTTCTGGATGCAACTGAATGGTGAAAAAACAATCTTTTAAATCTATTATTATTTTATAATAACCTAAGGGAATGGCTGCGGGTGAAGGAAGGCCAGGTTGGAGGGCTCCCATTAACACCATAGTTTTGTTAACTGCCCTCAAATCTTGTAACAGTCTCCATTTGCCTGATTTTTTCTTTATAACAAAAATTGGGGTGTTCCAGGGAGAATTACTGGGAGTCATATGTTCAGCTGCCAATTGCTCCTGTACCAGTTGATGTGCAGCTTGTAGTTTTTCCTGACTTAGAGGCCACTGATCAACCCACACAGGATTGTCAGATATCCAACTTATTTTCTCCGCATGAGTTACAGGAGAATCAGTAGCCCCTAGGAGAAATATCCCAGTCCTGTTCTCTGATTATTATTTATGAGATTTATAGGTTCAATGATGCCTTGGCCGTTCTTACCAAGTCCTTTCCCTGGGACATGGCCCTGATTAAGCATTTGAGCTGTGACTACAGTGTTCGGGCTTCCCATAATCACTCCCATTTGAGACAGCAAATCTCTCCCCCAAAGGTTAATGGGTAGACCCGCTATGACAAAAGGTTGAATAGTTCCTTGATGTCCCTCTGAATTTTTCCATGTTAACAATTTTGCACTTCTTTCAGGATTGGTGCTTTGGCCAATACCCTTCAGATGGGTAAGAGTTTCTTCTAGCGGCCATGAAGAAGGCCAGCATTCCCTTTTTATAATAGTCACATCTGCGCCAGTGTCAATTAATCCTGAAAATTCTTTTCCATCTAACCATAAGGTCATGATAGGTTTCTGTGATGTGATAGTTTCGGCCCAGTATACATTAGATGACCCAAATCCTCCGGACCCTCTCTCCTTTCCTACAACATGGTTGTTAGTAGGCAGCATAGGTAACAATAATAGCTGCACAAACCGTTGTCCAGAATTAATAGTATTAATATTTTTTGGAGAAGCTACCATAACTTTAATTTCTCCTGTATAGTCATTATCAATTACTCCAGGAAATACCTGCAGACCTTGCAGTGTAGCGCTGCTTCGGCCCAGAATAAGTCCAAAGGTGTTTTCTGGTAATGGGCCAAATATACCAGTGGGCAGCGCCTGAACACCCATCTCAGGGGTTAATACTGAATAGGCGGTGGAACAGAGGTCCAATCCTGCACTGCCTGTTGTGGCCCGACAGAGGTCTGAAATGGATTGGTGTTGCCTGGGGGAACGAAACTCATTGCCCCATAAATTTGATTCGGGGCCTGGGGCTGGCCCCTCTTCCCGTTTCCCTGCAGGGGAGGTAGGGGAATGCCTTCAGCATCCTTTTTAGATTTACATTCATTGGACCAATGATATCCTCGTCTACACCTTGGGCAAAGCCCAGGGGCTTGTTTAGAGTTTGAGGAATTTTTCTTTTCCTTGCAATTTTTTGCAAAATGCCCTGTTTTTCCGCAGTTAAAACATTTACTTTGACCTTGTTGAGCTAAAAATTGCTTAATTGTAAACCCTTGCATAGCTGCGGCCATAGCTAAACCTTGTTGATAAGCAGAGCCTATATCAGAACAAAGCCGAATGTATCCACTAAGGTCAGTCTTCTTCTTATAAGGTCTGATTGCCGCCTGACAAGCAGTATTTGCATTTTCAAAAGCTAATTGTTTTACAAAATCAGTTCCAGCATCTGCACTACCGAAGATTCTGCTAGCTGCAGTAATTAATCTATGAACAAAATCAGCAAAAGGCTCGTCAGGCCCTTGTTTAATGTTAGTAAGAGATGCACTCATATCTCCTTTGGACGGTAATTTCCTCCAAGCTCGGGTGCCTGCCGATTGAATTTGGGCGAATAGGCCAGGATCATATTGCATCTGATTATCACTAAGAGCAAAATTTCCTTCTCCAATTAGCATGTCAAAATTCCACCCATTGTTTGCCTGGGCATTTCTTCTAGCTGTATCCCTACAAACTTCTATATATTCAGATTTCCATAGGAGGTAATCACCTCCGGATAGGGTAGCTCGAGCTAATGTTTGCCAGTCACTGGGAGTGAGCCACTGATCTGTTACAGATTCCAGGATAGCCATAGTGTAAGGAGCAGTAGCTCCATATTGAGCTACGGCGGTCTTTAATTCTTTAATTACTTTAAAATCAAAGCCACCGTGATGTCTCCATGCCTGGCCTTGTGCATCCACAGTTTCAGTTACCGGATAGGCTTCTGGTTCCTCTGATAGAGGAATCAGAGAGGCCGTAGTGGGGGGCTTCAAAGGTTTTTGTTTGTTCGTAGGTTTTGGAGGATGGCAAAGGCCTCCACCCCCAGAGACAGGCTTTCCTGTCTTCAGACGTTCTAATTGACTAATTAATTCTTGGTGTTCCTTTTCTAATTTTATTTGTTCCTTTAAATATTCTATTTTATCTCTTAGTTGCTTCTGAGGATCAATAACAGGAAAGGCTGCAGGAGCGGAGGGTGCGCTAGCAGAGTAAGGCGGCGGCCAGTAATCCTCATTATGATATTTTGCTGCCTGATCAGCTAAGTCATCCCAATCAACCTCTTTAGGATCCACCTTTGGGGGCTCATTTTGTTTATCATCCTCATCAGTTCCCTCCTTATCACTATCTTCTGTATTAGAGCTATGTTCCTCTACCCTCAATTCCGTGAGCGTGGGGTATACTTTTGGCTTCACAGACGGTGGAGAGTTTTTTGGCCTATGTTTTTTATTCTTTGATGTTTTATATTTTACTTTAACTCGGGCCTCAGCCACAGCCCCCTCCTCCTCGCTATCGAGTGATATTAAATCCTCAGGGGAATGTTTCTCAGGAGTTTTTGATCCTCTTGATTGAGTTTCTTGCAAAATAGTCTGACCCTTTTCAACAACATTAGCAACAACCGGATCTGACTGCCTTTGCGACAGCAGTTCATTAATAAGATTCCAATAAGAAAATGCAGTAACAGGGACCTTTTCAGGCCCAAAAGTATCATAAAAATCTTGTAAGGCATCTCCTACCCTTTTCCATCTCTTTGGATCAATAGTTCCTTCAGTAGGAAACCATGGGCAAAGATCTTTAATGTAATCAAAATATTTACATAATTGTTTCACTTTCACCTTTACTCCCCGTGCCTTTAAAGCTTGCCCTAACTGTTCCACAAACAGTTCATGCTGACTCATTTCTTGCCCCATAATCGCTGATCACTTACCGAGGTTCAGTAGACGCAGCAGGTTCCCGCGCCGCCTATGCCTCTTTCATTCTGTATTTTCAGCCGGCCTCTCAAATCAGCGTCCTTCACGGGGTCCCCCGTTCTCGAGCCCCACGTTGGGCGCCACTTGACCCGTCCCGCAGGTCGAGCAACGAGGACTCTAGAGGGGGAGTGAGGATGGTAGGGGGCAAGAGACACGAAGAATGGAGACAAGACAGGAGTCTGATCAAGTCTCGTTTATTGTAAAACAGGGGCAAGGTTTTATAGCCAGAAAGCAGGAATGGTCCTGGGAAAGGGGGAAACAGTCTTCAGGGCAAAAACAATTACTTATCTAAGGTGTGTTCTAAGGTATTTCTTGCTTGATATGCTTGAGGGCCCTTACATTGTTTTACGAGGTATACTCAGAGTTGTTTTCGGGCAATGTGACCAACTCGTGGTCACACTTAATGGCTTTTCCTGGAACAGCTGTATTGTCATTTCCTTGGAATGCATATCAATACTTAGGTTTGTTCATAGGTCAGAGAGAGGGCAAATCTACCTTACCAGACCCCCACAATCCTCATTAGCAGATTAGATTGGATCCTTCTAGTTGTAAATGACAGAAACCGCAGCCCAAGGGAATGCATTGGTAGTTCCTGTATCTGCAAAGTCCTGGGATAGTTCTTCAGCTTCAGGCTCAGCTGGATTTAGGGGCTCAGTGTCACCAGGACCCTGTCTGTCTGTCTGTCTCCATCTCTTGGCACTTCATAGCATATGCCACCTTCTCAGCCAGACCCTCTTCTCACGGTGGCGAGATGGCTGCTCCAGCCACAGCTCCAAACTGCCATCCTGGTTTCAGTCCCTTGGGTAACAGAGAATAACTCCTTCCAGTCCCTCAAGTCAGAGCCTTGGGATTAGTTGTTTCAGGTTGAACCAGGTTGAACCATTAGTTGAACCAGGTTGGCTTCGCTTGACCCATCAGTGGGCAATGATGCTCTGATTGAGAATCAAGAAAGGGTGTTCCACCCAAAGCAAAATCAGGGTGCAGTTGGTAGAAAAATGTGACCAGATGCTTGGCAGCGAAAGCAATAGCTGTCACCTGGCCGGTGTGGCTCACTGGTTGAGCATCGACCTATGCACCAAGAGGTCGCCTGTTCAATTCCCGGTCTGGGCACATGTCCAGGTTGTGGGCCCAATCCCCAGTGGGAGGCATGCAGGAAGTGGCCAGTCGATGTTCTCTGTAATCGATGTGTCTATCTCTCTCTCTCCTTTACTCTCTCTAAAATCAATAAAGAAAAAAAAGCAATAGATGTCTACTATAGGAGATCCAGGTTCTAGTGCTGACTCAAGTGTGACTCACTGTGTGATCTTCAAGCAAGTTGTGGGCTCCCCGGGCCCCACTTTTCTCATCCTGAAAACGCAGATTGAGGTAGATGGTCTCTGGGGGTCTTTCTGGCTCCAGCCCTAGGAGTCGACACTTGAGTGAACACTGGCTATGCTCTTTTGTCCCCAAAGTCTTATTTCCTGGCTGAATATGCCTAACTTCCCCCATCTGGTTATTGTCATCTGGGCCATCACCTCTTTCTTACATGATATAGCCTCTGGTTTGTATTGGAGCAAGCCCACAGCCAGAGGGAGCCTGAAGCTACTCACTCCAGCCTAATGCAGTCCCGAGTCCTTCTGTTCTCTGATCTCTGCCCCCAGGAATTTGCCACAGGACCATGAGGCCACTGGGTGCTCTGGAAGCTCAGAAGGGGAGATACTGCTATGGGCTGAGTCAGAGAGGTCCTCCTAGAGGAGGTAGGATCTTAGCTGGACCTTGAGCTCCTAGAAAGAATTTGAATAGGTAGATAAGAGAGGAAAGGCCATTTCAGGCAGGGAGAGCTGTGTGGACAAATTGATGGAATAAAGGAAGTAACACTTGGCCTGTGCAGAGGGTTGGCTCAGTGAGGAGGGGAAGGAGAAGGAGGAGGACCTGCTGAGGGCAGTGCAGAGATTGGCGCTGAGGGACATGGCAGCAGTCTGGAAAACATTGGGGTACTTCTACAAAAACTACTGATTCATCAGACCTTGGCAGAGACTAAAGGGCAGACTTTGGGTTCCTCATTGCCTTCTGGGTAAAATCCAAACATAGTCCAACTTTTGAAGTCCTTGTGATTAGACCGAGCCAGATTTCTCTCCCACTACTCCCCTGACCTTCTCCCCGTCTCCCAGTTTTCTCTCTAATGGCGCTTACGTTATTCCTTTAAACGTGCCATGCTTCCAGCCACCTGTGTGCCTTTCGACATAGAAGTCCCTCTGCCTAGGATGTTTTTCCATCTCTCTGTCCACCTGGATGACTACAGGCACTGTCCCAGAGCTTTCTCTGGCCTTCCTAAGCTGGGTTAAATGCCCCTTCTCTGTGCTTCTGAATTAGCCTGTGTTTACCTCTCTTTAAGCATTTTTAAACCTTATTTACTCCTTACTTGACCATAATTTTGAGAACAAAATCTGTGTCCTTTATCACTGTGCCTGACAGACACAGTTGGCATTTATTTAACTTATGTTGAATGAATGAAGGAAATGAATGAATACTGAAAGACGTGATTTGAACTTGCATTTGAAATACAGAAACTTCCCTCTGAGCTTAAGAACTAACTCCTAGTTTTCTGGGGAACTGGATGCTTCTACTCTAAGGGTTCCCAGTTGGGTAGTGAGTTCTTGAGGATCATAATAAGACCATTTATCTGTCTTTTTCTAGGCATGCTCAACTGTATTTTACAGACAAGAGAAACTGAAGCTCAGAAAGGGGATATGAGTTGCCCAGTGGCATATAGCTAGGGGCAGAACCAGGATTGGAATCCTGGTCTGACTCTAAAGCCAGTGTTTTTTTTTTGTTGTTGTTGTTGTTAATCCTCACCCGAGGATATTTTTCCATTGATTTTCAGAGAGAGTGGAAGGGAGGGAGAGAGAGAGAGAGAGAGAGAGGGAGAGAAACATCAATATGAGAGAGACACATCGATTGGTTGCCTCCTGAACAACCCCCACCAGGGCTGGGGATCGCACCTGCAAGCCTTCGATCCACGGGCTGATGCTCTAACCGCTGAGCCAAACCGGCCAACGCTATAGCCAGTGCTCTTAATTATTTAGCTACTCATCCATTGCTTTTAGCATTTGTTTATTCATTTATTTCACAACTGTTCATTGAGCATTTACTGTGTGCCTAGGCAGACTGACAAAGGCTCTGCTCTCCAGAAGCTTCAGTCTAACAGAGGTGGGCAACTAGATAAGTGTTAGTGAAGAAGTAGAGCTTGGTGGGGCTGGGACTGGGATCTTCTGAGGTCCTTTCTAGTCTCAGCCTGTGCTTTCATGCTCCAGAGCAAAGAGCACAACCGGTCCAGCTCTCCTCCCAGGATGGACCGGGCTCTGTGTTACTACCAGATCACATGGCCATGATCTCTCCCCAGGTTTGGTCGCAGGCGTGTGATCATAAAGAAGGGGATGAAGAGCAACAGCTTTTATTTCATCTACCTGGGCAAAGTCGCAGTGACTGAGGATGAGGATGGCAGCAGCGCCTTCCTAGATCCCAACCCAATGTTGCTGCAAAAGGGCGACTGTTTTGGGGTAACAGAGGAAGGGCCTGGCTTCCTGGGGTGGGATTGGGGTATGAGAAGATTCCTGCTAGATTCTAGCAGCTAGAACCTCTCAGCCAGGCCCAGACCTGCCTTATACTCTGTGCAAACCACGGCCCTGTTGTAGGTCCCAGAGCCTTTATATGTCAGATGCTGATTGAGTTGGACCAAGTGATATCCAAGGCCAGCCTCTTCATTTGTGATGTTTAAGACGTATGTCCCCTATATAACCTCTTAGAGATGCAGTGACTCCTCAGTGAGGCCTCTCCAGCTTCCTGCCTCTGTCCGGGTCAAGCCTGTTGCTTCTTTTTCCACAGGCAGCATATTAAGAGGGAGGAGTGGGCCCACTGAAGGAATGATGAGCTGGAGCACAGGGCTGGCCCGGGAGCCTGCAGTCTGGGAGGAGAGATTTCCAGGGAATGGGGGAGACAGAAGCAGGAAAGAGGTGTGCAAGGCTGTAAGCAGGAAACCGGAGGTAGCCTCTCACTTGCCTTTGCCCTGTTTACCCAACAGGAAATGGGCCTTCTGAGTTCCTCAGTAAGGAGGGCCACCGTGGTCTGCATGGAAGAAACAGAGTTCTTGGTTGTCGACCAAGAGGATTTCCTTGCTAATAAGCTGGACGAGGAGGTTAAAAAGGATGCTCAGCACCGGTTTGACTTTTTTAGGTAACTCCATCACCAGCCTGCATCTTCTCCCTGGGTGTTTATTAGGTGCCTAACTTGGTCCCAGGCCCAGTGGGAAACCCTAGGTGCTTTTCTCTCTGCTTGAAATGTTCTTCAGTACCTACCTCCCACCCAACTTCTCTATCACACTCCTATTATACCTTCAGTCTCAGCTCACATATCCCTTCCTTGTGGGTTAGTAATACTAGAATGGCTAACGTGTATTGAGTGCTTGCCAGGCAACGTTTGTACTCTCCACCTTATCTAATTTCACATTCAGTCCTGTGAGGATGTTTCTCTTATTCTCCCCAGTTTATGGGTGAGGGAAGTAAGGTTCAGGATAGGGATGTCCCAGAATGTCTGATTCAGAAGGCTCTGGGCCTCACCATGCCCACCTCACTAACCAACCCCACCTACCCTCACCCCAGAATAGAGAGGGTACCCCTCAACACTTTTTTTTAAATCCTCACCTGAGATACTTTTCCATTGATTTTTAGATAGAGTGGAAGGGAGGGAGGGAGAGAAACATCAATTCAAGAGAGAGAGAGACACATCAATTGGTTGTCTCCTGGGGATCGAACCTGCAACCCAGGTACATGCCGTTCACTGGGAATTGAACCTGAGACCCTTCGATCTGAGGGCCAACGCTCTAACCATTGAGCCAAACCAGCCAAAGCACCAGCCCCTCAACACTTTTATTATACTGTGTTAAAACTGTAATTCTTGGTTATGCAATACTTTCTTTACAGCTTATTTGCTCCATCAGACAGTAAGCAGTATGGCGGCAAGGCCACATCTGCCCTTTTCACCATTGTAATCCCTGTGTTGTCAGAGTGCCAGGCACACACAGGTGCTCATCCAGTTATCTTTAGGGAAGAGTGAAAGTCGAATGAAGCACATGCACTGGCACTGAAAATACAGGTTCTGGGTCGCAGGCTACAGAGAATCAGGATAGGCAGAGTGTCCCTGGGGACTAGAGCTGAGCGAGAGCTTCATAAAGGGGCTGGAGCCTGACAAAGGGGAATTTAGTCCCCAAGGGAGGAAGTTCATTTGTTTATACAGTGGAAGAATAGGGCTGGTGTTCCTCCAGTCTCAGCTCTTACACTTATTGGCCATGTGACCCTAGATAAGTCACTTCTCCGAGTGTTAGTCTCCTGCTCTGTGAAATGGAGATAATGATTCCTCTCTTCCGAGGTCATTGTAAGGATTGAATGAGATGATCATGGGAGTCTGTGGCCCAGTGCTCCTTCTGTGGTGGCCCCACTTTCCTTTCAGTGTCTCCAGACCCTTCTCATTTAGACATGGCACCAACCCTGTTCCCCTTTGGTGCTCTGGATGGAAACCCAGTGCCCCCACTGAGGCCTGAGTCACGAGTTCTGAGCTCATAATCTGTTGGAGCTGAGAAGTCTAAGACCACTGGTAGTAGTCCCTTGGCGCCTCATATGAGGGAAGGCAAACACATGTATGTGGTGTGTGAGGTCAGGTGAAGGGGAGGTAACTGCGGTGGGCCTTCAACCACAGGGAACAAAGAGGTGAATCCAGACACTGCTCCAGGGCTGAGTATTTGAAGCCAATAGGCCATAGGAGATGGGTAGGAATGAACTACCCAAACCAAAGTAGGGCCAGGACTGCTGGGCTTGGGGGTAGAATAACCAGTGAGCTGAAGTGAGGCCTCCTCATGGTGTTCCTTGGAATGGGAATAGCTTAGTGAGCCACAAGGTTGTAGGCAATGGAGCTGGGGAAAGTCTCCCAGGGGGAGGAACACAAGCGAGAGAACCCCAGTTGGTGGGTTACACAGGTGTATTTGAAGAGCAGCAGAGGGGCGTGGCTGCAGGGGAGGGCCTCGAGAAGAGGGCAGAGGGAGCCAAGGCAATATGTGAGAAGGGATTGGCTACAGGCTAGGTGATTGGAGGGTGTGTGAAATCTTCCAACTCAGGCATTTGCCAGAGCAGGAGAACATGCTCCCTTTTGGGAAATTGCTAGGAGCTGTGCACCCTCAGTGATGGAGGGCGATGCATTCTAACAGGCTTTTCCCTTCAGGCAGATGGATCTGTTACAGTCTTGGTCTGATGAGAAGCTCTGGAAGCTGGTAACCCTGGGGAAGGTGGAGAAGTTCTTGTATGGGCAGCTGATCTCAAAAGACATTGTCGAATCGTCTTCCATCATGTTTGTCTGCAGGGTAAGAGGTCCGGGTTGGGGGTGTGAGGCTGGGAAGAGTGTGCCTAATGCAACATCCTATGGCCAGACAGATGGGGTCTGAGCACTGTTCTGCTGCACCCGCAATTGGCGATTGCTGCCTCATTGAGATTTAATTTATATCTTTTCTGACTACTAGTAAGATTAATCATGTTTGTTTACTATCAAAATATTGTCTTTTGGGAATTGCTTTATGTTTCTGCCAACTTCTCTGCTGGTTGATAATGAAAAGAAAATCTAACATATATTGAGTACTTACTGTGTACCAGGCTGCATGCTTCACATGCTTTATTTCATTTCAGCCTCACAGCAGCACAAGGGAGGTTGGTATTGTCATTATATATATTCCCGTTTTACAGAGGCACAGGAAGGTTAAATGGCTTGTCCAAGGTCACACAGTTGCTGGGGGGCAGAGGCAGGGTTCAAAGCTCTCCTCCTCAGGAGCTGGGATTTGGAATTTGAGTCGACCTTTCTGTCAATTGTTGATTTTGCTCAGACTCTAAGTAGTTAATCATTATTACCATCTTAAGAGCCACCATTTTTTTTGAGGCTCTTTGCTCTTGTGCCGGGGGTTCTACTAGCATCATTAATTTTTTGTGTGTGTTTTGGAATAGGTAATACATTCACATGGTTCAAAATTCAAAAGGTTCAAAAGAGTGGTAAGTCTCCCTTTCAGAAACTCTTTCCCCTGCCACCCAGTTTCTTACGTGTCTGCCCTGCACACATTCTCTGCATATATAGGCAAATGCATGTGTGTATGTTTTTCCTTTTTTTCATAAATGGTGTCAAATAACACAGACTGTTCTGTACTTTGCTCTTTCATTTAAAAATATTTCTGTAGATTGCTTCATATGAGTACATACAGAACTCATTCATTCCTTTTTCCACCTGTGTAGTATTTTACGGTATGGTTGTACTTAAATTTACTTAACCAGATTCCTACTCATGGGTATTTAGATTGTCTCAACCTTTTGATATTTTCAACAGTGTTTTGATGAATAACCATGTACATACTATCATTTCACTGTAAATATTCACCAAAGCTCTATAAGGAAGATATTATGATCCTACATTTACAGACAAGGAAGTTGAAGCTAAGACACCTTAAGAAAGGCCGCCCTGGCCGTTTGGCTCAGCGGTTAGAGCATTGGCCCATGTACCAAAGAGTCTCAGGTTCGATTCTGGTCAAGGGTATGTACCTCGATTGTGGTTCAGTCCCCAGCCCTGGTCGGGGTCGTGCAGGAGGCAACCAATCAATGTGTCAATCTCATATTGATGTCTCTCCCCTGCCCCTCCCTCCCTCCTCTCACTCTACCTGAAGATAAATGGAAAAATATCCTCGGGTAAGGATTAAAAAAAAGAAAGAAAGAAAGAAAGGCCACCCAGCTAGTAAGTGGCAGAGCCAGCATTCTGCCCCTGAAACTTTTAGTATTTCCAACATATCTATTATCTAAATGTTAAGCGACCACAGACGTTTGTCAGGTTTTTGCCAAGGCCATGACACACTGGTCCAGGCTCGGGAGGGATACAAAGATGGAAAAGACTGGTTTTCTCTCATCTCCTCCACTAGATTCCAAGCATAGACAAAGGAGTCAATGGAACCACCAAGTGATTAGTATGAACTCTGTGAGTTATAAGAAATCAGGAGAGAGAACTCTCTAAAGGCTGGAGGCTTTAAGGAAGGTTTCCTGGAGGAGGTGAGGTGGGAGATGAGCCTTGACATATTGGACCATTAGACAGAAGGAGGGGCAGAATTAGTTGTGTGCTGGAGCTGGCTCATAGTGGCCTTCAAGAGCTGATTAAGTTTTCAGGAATTCTGTGAATTGGTAAACACTATAATTATAAAAAATTAAATTATATAAACCTATAATTAAATGTATTATATTGAAAACAAGAGTAATAAATGCTGAACACTCATCATTTTCTAATGATGTTACTGCATTTTAGTATTATCTATACTCTTGAGGTTACTTATGTCTATTGCATCTGTATGGCAGAAATATTATATAGTTGTGCACATTTCTTCTCAACTCAACACTCAGTGATTTCACTCACATTGGTAGCTTAAAACCGGCCACCGTGGGAGTATTTACACAATGGAAATTGGCAGATAGTCTAAGTCAGTTCTTGATTTATAGCTTTGCTGATTGTCCTAAGAAAGCTATAGAGAAAATGTTTATAATGCAGGTTATATTTAATGGTGGGTAGGGTCTGTAGCCATTACACTGTGAAGAGAAGAAAACTGAGAAAATGTTCTTCTAGCATTGAAAAAGCATTATCTGATTCATCATAGGAATTAGTCATATCATCCATCAATGAACAGTGAAGTTCTGATACACATAGTGATAAAGCTTTTCAATTTAATGAATATAATTTGTAAGAGAGTGAGAAATAGTTTACCAGTAGATTAGAAATTGGATTTAATAATATTAAAGTTATTGGGAAGAGTGGATTGGGATACAAATTCATTTGTCAAATCATGGTTGAAGTGTGACTGTAAATCGATTGGCCATGGACACAAGAGTTCAGCCAAAGTCAACAAAAGCATTCTGTGAGAATCGATTGGCAATATGGAACTTTTAAGAAGAGTATGGTATATTTTGTTATTTATAAATTGTGTATAACACACCCTTTATAACAGTAAAATATATAGACTTGCATACATTTTCTTAGAGAGCCAGTTGTTAAACCTAGCAGCACCTGGGATGTGTTTGTGTTATTATTCTGGGTCCAGTCCTAGAGAACAGAGTCAAGTTTAACTAACATAAGCAGAAAAGGATTTATTGCAGGATATTGAATGGCTGACAGATTTATGGAGGGGGGGGGGTTGAAGAAGCATACGGAGACTGAAAATGACTCCCCAGCAACTCCAGCTCAAAGTCAGATCTGGGCTGCCACAGGTGCTGCTGCTCCTACCACGTTCAGGAAGCCACTCACTTCTACAGCCACCGCCTCCACGAACAACATGGATGTCTGGCAGTTCCAAAACCAAGCCCACCCAAGTGCATCAAATCGGTGGAACCTAAATCACACCAGACCCTTAGCTGCAAAGGAGCTTAGAGAATGTAGTGTTTGGCTCCCAGCCTCTACACACAAAAGGGGAACCGACCCAAATGAGGGTGGGGATGAAGATGAGGTCTTTGCCACCTGAGGGGACTAGTGGGAAGCCAAGCTTACAGCAGGGATGTGCCTGGGGTTTATATAAGTTTGGAGAATCCTGATGGTCATGTGAGCAGCGATGGGAGAGAGCCTAGGAGAACTGGCAGTGGAGAGTCCTGAAGACCAACCTGAATCACTTGCAATTCCTTCTCCTCCCTGATATCTGCTTCGTCTTTCCAGAAATTGTTTTTCCTAAAAATTTCCCTAAAAAGATTGGGAGGGAGGAGAAGTGAGGGATGTAAAGTTCAAGACTTCCTTTTTTTTTTTGTTAATCCTCACCCGAGGATATTTTTTCCATTAATTTTTAGAGAGAGTGAAGGGGAGGGAGGGAGGAAGGGATGGGGAGGAGAGGGAGAGAGAGAGAGAGAGAGAGAGAGAGAGAGAGAGAGAGAGAGAGAGAGAGAGAGAAACAGCTATGTGAGAGGGATACATTGATTGGTTGCCTCCTGCATGCGCCCCGACCAGGGATTGAACCTGCAACCTAGGTACGTGCGCTTGATTGAGAATCAAACCCATGACACTTCAGTGCGTGGGCTGATTCTCTAATCACTCAGTCACATGGGCCAGGGCAAGACTTTCTTAATCAGTAGGATGATTACATGCTGACAGCAGAAAGCGGGGGATGGTTCTTAATCTGCTTTGGCCTCCATTTCTTCATCTGTAAAATGGGACTAATTTCCCTCACAAAGTCTGTAAGGATCAGAGTTTAGCGCATACTTACTGAATTAACATTCCTCCTCTAATCCAGTTGTTCTCGGTGTGTTGCTACTGGACCAGAGGCATCAGAATCACTTGGGAACTCATTAAAAGTGCAAATTCTCAGGCCCGCCCAAGAGCTATTAAATCCCAAACTCTGGAAGGTAGGGGGGCTCAGTAATCTGTGGTTTCACAAGCCTTTCAGGTGATTCTAATGTACACTAAAGTCGGAGAACCTGTGATTTAAGGGAGGGGTTTTCAAATTTTGGTAAGCATAAAGAACACCTAAGATGCTTCTTAAAAAGGCAGATAGATACCTGCCTCACCACAGAGATTCTGATTCATTGACTCTGGAAAACTGCATTTTGAATAAGTGAGTAAGTGTCGCAGGTGCATCTAATGCAGGGGTGCTTGAACTTCGTTCTGAGAAAAATAATACAGATGTCAAAAATTCATCCAGGCCAGCAGATAAGTTTGGTTTGCCCCTTACAGTGTTTTATTAAAAGCTGATTTAATCGGTAAGGTGAAGATTGTACGTAAAAATTCTGATTTCTGGCTTCTTTTCAATATTCGGAAGATCAGGCAGCACCAGGCTGTATTCTGGTGTGGCCCTCTCTGGCTGGAATTCGAGAGCACCTGCCGGTCTAAAGGGACTACTCTTCTCATTTCTATTTCCTGCCTAGCCAGCTCCAGCTCCTTGAGTGTTCATCTGCTAATGAGACCAGGCTGTCCTGACTCCTGTAGTTTACTCATATTGCCACTAGAGGGCAAATCAGCAGCTGGTGGCTGGGAGGCCTTGAGACCCAAAAAAGAACCTGATTTCCTGTTGGCATTACAAACATAATTAATGCCCATAATCAACTCATTTTGAACAGTTTATCATTTGGGGACACATCATTTCTCCACAGATATAGATGTGATTAAATACCCATGAGAGGCTTTCTAAGAAGAAACTGTTGGAGTGTTTTTCTCTAGCACCTGCAGTTCCTGGTTGATAAATATTTGTTGAATGAATATTGAATAAAGCTCCATGCACAATGCCTGGTATATAAAAAGGCTTACTAAATGTTTGATACCTTCTTCTTCTTCCTCTTTAACAGTAATCTGTCTTGAATCTTAACCCTTCATAATGTGTCTCTTAGAGTTCCTACTAAAAAAGGGTAAGATTTTATAAAGACATGAAATTTTAAAATGACATATCCATCTTGCCTATCAGATTAGGAAAAATTAAAAGATTGTGCAAACCCAGTTGTCAGTGTAACACAAAGAGGTATTACAAGGGGGCTCTGTTATGCATTGTCGAAGAGGGTATAAACTGATCTAACATTTCTAGAGGGCAGTTTGATAACATGCATACCTTTGTGAATTAATCCCAAGGAGAAAATCAAACATGGGTATTCATTTAGGTAAACTAGCTTTGGTTGCCATTATAAACAATCCGCAAGTCTCAGTGGATTAACTAACAAAGATTTATTCCTTTAACCCACTAATTGATCATAGCAGGACAGCTGGTTTTGCATCTTATGGTCACTCAGGGACCCAGGCCACTGGAAACTCTATCTTGACCCATGCTCCCATGCTCAATAGGATGGGGGAAGGGAATGTTGAGAATCAAGCACTGGCTTTTAAACTTTCCACCTAGAGTATCACAAGTCACTTTGCTAACAGAAATTGGCCAAAGCAAGTAAGAAGGCCATTCCTAATTCAAAGTACAATCCTGCCATGTGCCTGAGAGAAATCAGGTAGTTGTGAACTGCCTAACAACCACTCTAGACATTAAGATGTATGGACAAGATTGTCAGTTAAAGTTGCTGACCACTGAAAGTCACAGAAACCCACCTGCAGTGGCTTAATTAATAAGTGATTTTTCTCATGGAGTAAAGTCTAGATTTAAGCAATCCAGGGCTAGAAGAGCTGTTCTAGGAAGTCCTCCAGAACCCAGGCCCCTTCTAGTTTCTACTTTCATCATCCACATCTTATGGCTTTCAGTATGGCTATTCCACCTCCAGCCATCACATCTGAGTTTCAAGCAAAAGGAAGGGGTAAGAACAACCATAGTTTCCTGTTTTATCCACCAGTCTTCCACTTATGTCTCATTAGCCAGAACTGCGTCACTGCCACGCCCACTGCTGGAGAGTTTGGGAAGGTGACAAGTTTTTTTAACTGGGAATTTTGCTATCCTGAACAAACTCAGAGTTATATACAATACTGACAAATCAGAAACAAACTAAATATTAATCTTCAAAAATATTTTCTTGAGGTGTAACATATATGCAACAAAGAACTCAAATCTAAACTTTACAGTTTGGTGAATTTTTATATATGTATTCACCTGAGTAAGCATCACCCAATCAAGATAGAGTACATTTCCAGCACCTCAGAAGGCTCCCTCGTGCCCTTTCCCAGACAAAGCCCCCCTATGGTAACCACTCTCCTGAACTGTCACCACAGATTACTTTTACATGTTCTTGAACTTCATAAAAATGGAATCATATGGTATGTGTCTGACTTCTTTTGCTCATCTGAGTATTTGTTATTTTTAATTGTATACAAATTCTGACATACCTAGAATAATATGCAATCATTAGAAGCAACAGTATAGAACTATATTGCTTGGCATGAAAAGATATCCTTGATATATTGTTTTCATTTTATTTTGATATATTGAGTTTTTTAAAAGGTTATAAAAGTCTGTTTACAGAAATGGGACTCACTTATGAAAGATTGTATATGCTTACAGAGAAAAGTTTGACATAATATGCACCAAAATGTTATTACTTGTTATTCTGGGTGCTAAGATGAACATAGTTTTAACTTTCTCTATGTTCTGTTTGGTTTGAATATTTTTTAAACGTTTAATTTGGAATGATTTTAATTTTATAGAGAAGTTTCAAGAACAGTACAAAGAACTTCTGTAGTACCTCAACCTGGATTCATCAGTTGTTAACATTTGCCACATGTACTTTAATATGTGGGTTTTTTTTCCTTCCTGAATCACTTGAGAGTTAAGTATCAGTCATCATACTTATTTACCCCTGTACACTTACATGATTATTTTCTGAGATCAGAAATTAATCACAGAATAATGATCAAAATCTGGGAATTTACCCTTGATATAATACATACTCTAGAGTTCATAATCAATTTTATCAAATGTCCCAATAGCATACTCAATGATTTTTCTCCAGTGCCAGAATTGTTATTAATTCTCAAGCTTCTTTAGCTATTTGAATTTTTTATAAGTATATAACATTTTCGTTTTTAAAAAAAGAAAAAGGACCCAGAACTACTTGTATTGAGCAAGTAAAACAAAATGGAGTGAGACATAATACAGAGAGCTTATTTTCAAAGTGTAGCCTGCCTGGAGCCCTCCAGGTTAAGCCTCTGATTTTATGTCCCTCGATGCATACAGGGCAGCTGTGAAGTCCTGCGGCTATTGGACCTTGGGGCCTCGCCTTCCTACTACAAGTGGATCTGGCAGCATCTGGAACTGATAGATGACAGAGCTCTGAAAACCAACCTCAAAGGTAAGCTGCTGTCCACATCTGGCAGCTGGCTGCACAGCGGGAGGCACCTGGTCCCATCCTGTTGCCTGTTCCCAGTTCATAGAGTCTTAGAAATCTAGAGCTAGAAGGGCCTGGCAGGATGTCTGGTTTGGCTCTTTCTTCTATCAGCTGTGGAAACCTACAAGGCCGGCCTAGTCAGGTTAGGCTCTGGCCCACCTCTCCCACTCCTCCTTTTCAGCCTTTCCTCTTTGCTTCAGGTTCCCCCAGAGAAAGAGGGTGGGGGTTGGGGGTGGGTGAGCTTGGAGTTAGCGCTGGTATGAATCCCACTGATTAGCTGGGTGACTTTGGTGAGTACTTAAACCTCTGGGCCTAGTTTCTTTGTGTGTCATGGTAGTGTTGTGATTAAGAGCATAAACCCAGGAGCCAAACTGCTTGTGTTTGAATCCAGGGTCTGTCTCTTACCAGCTGTGTGATTCTAGACAAGTCGCTCAGTGTCCCTGTGTAGCCAGGCCCTCAGTCTGTAGAATGTGAATGGTGGTCCTTACTTCGTAGACTTGTTATGAAATTAAACAGATGACTATATAAAGCTCTCAGAATAGTACTTGGATGCATTAGTATGTAGTAGATGTTCGTTGTCATTATCACACAGATTACTAAGGAAGGCTAAGTGAGATCATGTATGCACAGGGCCTGGTAGGTGCTGAATAAATATCAGATCTCTATGTCAATTCCTTTTTCTTTCTTTTCCACTGCCAATCCACCAGAGAAAAAGCTGTATCCCACCAATTTTTCCCCCAGGCTTTTTTTTTTTATTGTGGTAAAATACACATAAAATCTGCTATCTTAATCATTTTTAAGCACACAGTTCAGTGGTATTAAATACATTTATAATGTTGTGTAGCCATCACCACCATCCATTTTCATAACTCTTTTCATCTTGTAAAACTAAAACACTATACCCATTAAACAGTAACTCCCTGCCCTGGACAGTTTGGCTCGGTGGTTGGAGCGTCGGCCCGTGGACCAGAGAGTCCCGTGTTTGGTTCCCGCTAAGGGCACGTGCCTGGGTTGCGGTTTGACCCCGGCCCCGGTTGGGGTTGTGTGGGTGGCAGCCACTCAATGTGTCTCTCTCACATCGATGTTTCTCTCTCTCTCTTCCTCCCTCTCTCCCTCCCACTCTATCTGAAGATAAATGCAAAAGTGTCCTTGGGTGAGGATTTAAAAAAAAAAATTAAAAACAAACAAACAGTAACTCCCCGTTTCCTCTCTCCCCACCATTCTACTTTTTGTCTCTATGATTTTGACTACTCTATGTACCTCATTTAAGTGGAATCATACAATATTTGTCTTTTTGTGACTGGCTTATTCTACTTTGTATAATGTCCTCAAGTTTCATCTATGTTGTAGCATATGTCAGAATTTCCTTCCTTTTTAAGGCTGAATAATATTCCGTTGTATGACTATACCACATTTTGTTCATCCATTCATCTGTCAATGGACACTTGAGCTGCCTCTCCATTTTAGCTTTAGTGAATAATGCTGCTGTGAACCTAGGTGTACAAATATCTTTTTGAGACCTTTTTTACTTTTGAATATATATCCAGAAGTAGAATTGCTGGATCATCAGACAATTCTTTTTTTTTTTTAAGGAATTGCCATTTTATTTTTATAGTGGCTATACCATTTTATATTACCACTAGCAGTGCACAAAGGTTCCAATTTCTCCATGTCCTCATCTGTTTTTATTTTTAAGTTTTAGGAGTTGTTTATATTTTTTGGACATTAATCCCTTATCAGACATAAGATTTGCATATGTATATGCAAATATATATACATATATATATATATACATATACATATATATATATTTTTTTTTAGAGAGAGAGAGGAAGGGAGAAAGAGATGGAAACATCGATGTGAGAGAGAAACATCAATCAGCCTCCTCGTGCATACCCCCTACTGGGGATCAAGCCTGCAACCCGGGCATGTACCCTGACAGGGAATCAAACTGAGACCTCTCAGTCCATGGGGTGATGCTCAGTCCACAGAGCCACACTGGTGGGGCAAGATTTGCAAATATTTTATCCCACTTTTTAGTTTGCCTTTTTACTCTGTTGATTTTGTCTTTTGATGTATAAAATTTTAAATTTTTCATGAAGTCCATTTTGTCTATTTTTGTTGTTGTTGTTGCTTGGGCCTTTGGTTTATATCCAAGAAATCATTGCCAAATCCAGTGTCATGGAGCTTTGCCTTGTTTCCTTCTAAGAGTTTTATAGTTTTAGATCTTACGTTTAGGTTTTTGATCCATTTTGAGTTAATTTTTATATATGGTGTTAGATAAGAGTCCAACTTCATTCTTTTGCATGTAGTTATCCAGTTTTTCGGGCACCATTTGTTGAAAAGACTGTCCTTTCCCTATTGAATGGTATTGACACCCTTGTCAAAAATCATTTGACCGTATATGTGAGCATTTATTTCTGGGCCCTCTATTCTGTTCCATTGGTCTATATGTTTATCTTTATGCCAGTACTACACTGATTTGATTACTGAAGCTTTGTAGTAAGTTTTGAAATCAGGAAGTGTGAGTTCTCCAGCTTTGTTCTTCTTTTTCAAGATTGTTTTGGCTATTTGGGGTCCCTTGAGATTCCTTATGAATTTTAGGATGGGTTTTTCTATTTCTGCAAAAAAGTCACTGGGATTTTCATAGGAATTGCATTAAATCTGTAGATTGCTTTGGGTAGGATTGACATCTTAACAATATTGGCTTCCAATCCATGAACATAGGATGGTTTCCATTTATTATGTCTTCTCTAATTTCTTTCAGCAGTGTTTTGTAGTTTTTATTGTCCATGTCTTTGGTTAAGTCAATTCCTAAGTATTTTATCCTTTTGATACTATCGTAAAAGGAATTTTTAAAATAATTTTATTTTCAGATTGTTCATTGTTAGCATATAGAAATGCAACTGATTTTTGTGTTGACATTGTATCCTGCTATTTTGCTGAATTCATTTATTAGTTTTAACAGTTTTATCATGGAATCTTTAGGGTTTTCTACACAAATTTTAATATGTTGTGTTTTCATAGACTTCAGTTCAAAATGCTTTTGATTTCTTGAAAGAAAAGAACCCATTGACCTATTGAATGTTTAAAATGGTGTTATTTAGTTTCCAAATATTTGGAGGATTATCCAGCTATCTTTTTGTTACTGATTTAGAAGAGAACATACTATGTATGATTTGAATCTTCATGTATGTATTAAAACTTGTTTTATGGATCAGAATATAGTCTATTGGCAAATGTTCCATTTGCATTTGGAAATGGGTGCAGTGTTCTATGAATGTCAATTAGGTCAAGTTGGTTGATAGTGTTCAAGAAATCTATACTCTTATTTCTGTGTACTTTCTTTATCAATCATTAATATAGAGTTAAAATCTCTAGCTACAATTATAGATATGTTTTCCTCTTTGCAGTTCTACCAATTTTGCTTTATGTATTTTGAAGCTCTCTTATTAGGTGCTTTGACTTTAGGATTGAATTCTTGCTCATTGTGAAATGAACTTCTATCCCTGGTAATATTCTTTGCTTTATTTTTTATTTATGTATTTATTTATTAAATATGTTGTTATTGATTTTTTAGAGACAGAGGAAGGGAGAGAGAGATAGAAACATCAATAAGAGAAACATCTGTCGGCTGCCTCCTGCACGCCCCCTACTGGGGATCGAGCCCACAACCTGGGCATATGCCCTAACTGGAAATCCAACTGGGACCTCTCAATCCATGGGACCATGCTCAATTCACTGAGCCACACCGGCCGGGCAATGTTCTTTTTTTTTTTTTTTTTCTGGGCCTGCTTTGAACATTCTAATTTTTTCAAAGTAAATGCTTCAGGCCCCATGGGACACTCAGCTAAGAGTATCAAGAGGGTGCTGAGAGGCAAGGGGTGGGGACAGGCGGTGGCTCACCTCGTGCACTGGACCGTCCGCCTGCTCCCAAGATCCAAGTATGAGCTTTTTTTTTTTTAAAAAAAAAAAACGTCTTGGTGACATTTTATTTATTTTAGTTTTTTAAAATTGATTTTAGAGAGAGGAAGGGAGTGGGAGAGAGATAGAAAAATCGATGAGAGAGACCATCAATTGGCCACCTCCTGCATGTCCCTCACTGGGGATTGGGCCCACAACCTGGGCATGTGCCCTGACTGGGAATTGAACCAGCGACCTCCAGGTGCATGGGTCGACGCTCAACCACTGAGCCACACTGGCCAGGCCAACTATGAGCTTTTTCTTCATGTCTGATTGCTGTGGCTAAGTCTTCCAGTACTATGTTAAATAAGAGTGGCGAAAGTGGGTATTCTTGTCTTGTTTCTGTTCTTAAGGGAAATGCTTTTAGTTTTTGTCCATTGAGTATGATGTTGGCTGTAGGTCTTTCATGTATGGCCTTTATTATGTCGAGATATGATACCTCTATTCCCAAACTGCTGAGCGTTTTTATCAGAAATGGGTGCTGGATTTTGTCGAATGCTTTTTCAGCGTCTATTGATATGATCATGTGGTTTTTATCTTTCATTTTGTTTATGTGGTGTATCACATTTATTGATTTGTGAATATTGTACCAGCCTTGCATCCCTGGGATGAATGCCACTTGGTCATGGTGAATAATTTTTTTGATGTATTGCTGGATCCAATTTGCTAGTATTTTGTTCAGGATTTTGGCATGTATGTTCATCAGGGATATTGCCCTGTACTTTTCTTTCTTTGTAGTGTCTTTTTCTGGTTTTGGAATTAGAATTATGCTGGCCTCATAAAACGAGTTTGGAAGTCTTCCTTCTTCTTGAATTTTTTGCAATAGTTTGAGGAGAACGGGTGTTAGTTCTTCTTTGAATGTTCGGTAAAACTCCCCTGTGAAGCCTACTGGGCCTGGGCTTTTGTTTGCTGGGAGTCTTGATTACGTCTTCAATTTCCTTCGTTGTTATTGGTCTGTTCAAGTTTTCTATCTCTTCCCGGTTCAGTTTTGGAAGACTATGTGTTTCTAGAAATTTGTCCATTTTGCTTAGATTGTCCAATTTGTTGCCATATAATTGTTCATAGTATTTGTTAACAATCCTTTGTATTCCTGTGGTGTCAGTTATTACTTCTCCTCTTTCATTTCTGATTTTGTGTATTTGGGTTCTCTCTCTTTGTTTCTTGGTGAGTCTAGCTAAGGGTCCATCAATCTTGTTTATCTTTAAAAAAAAAACAGCTCTTTGTTTCATCGATCCTTTGGATTGTTTTTTTTTTTGTGTGTGTCTCCATGTTGTTTATTTCTGCTCTGATCTTTACTATTTCCTTCCTTCTACTTGCTCTGGGGTTTTCTTTTTGTTTGCTTTCTAGTTCTTTAAGTTGTGCGGTTACTATGAGCTTTTTAATGCAGCAACTTTAATATACTGGGCAATATTCTTTGCTTTAAAATCCACTTTCAGTATTTTCAAGATAAAGTACTGAAAGACAGCATATAGTTGGGTCTTGCTTTCTTATTTTTATTTTTGTTAATCCTCACCCAAGTATATTTTTCCATTGATTTTTAGAGAGAATAGAAGGGAGAGAGAGAGAGAACATCAATGTGAGAGACACACATTGATTGGTTGCCTCCTGCATGTGCCCCCATTGGGCTGGGGATTGAACCTGTAATCTAGGTATGAGCCCTTGACTGGGACTCGAACCCACAACCCTTTGGTGAGCAGGTTGATGCTCTAACCACTGAGGCACACTGGCCAGGGCTAGATCCTGCTTTTTTAATCCATTCTGACAATCTCTGCCTTTTTATTGACATGACTAAATTTACATTTAATGTTATTATTGATTATGGTTGGATTTAAATCTACCATCCTGCTATTTGTTTTCTGTTTGTCCCATCTGTTCTCCATCTGTTCTTTATTCCCCTTGTCCTTTTGATTTTTTTCCTTTCTTTTGGATTAATTATTTTGTATGATTCCATTTTATTTTATTTTCAACGTGAGAGAGAAACATAGACCGGTTGCCTCTCATATGCACCCTGACTGGGGATCGAACCCACAAACTGGGTATGTGTCTGGACCTGGAATCAAACCCATGACCCTTTGGTGCATGGGAGGATGCTCCAACTAGCTGAGCCACACTGTCAAGGGCTGTGGTTACCTTTTTTTTTTTTAATCCTCACCGGAGGATATTTTTTCTATTTATCTTTAGATAGAGTGGGAGGGAGGTGAGGGAGAGAAACATGGACTTGAGAGGGACACATCGACTGGTTGCCTCCTACACGATCCCAACCAGGGCTGGAGATGAACTGTAACTGAGGTATGTGCCCTTGACCAGAACTGAACCTGAGACTCTTTGATCCGGGGGTGGGGGTCCAACACTCTAACTGCTGAGCCAAACCAGCCAGGGCTGTGGTTACCATTTTTGATGTTCTTCATTCATTTTTGTAGATTCAATTTTCCATAGTACCATCTCCTTCTGCCTGAAGTATATACTTTAACATTTCTTATAGTTCAGGTCAGCTGGTGATGACTTTTATTTATTTATTTATTTATTTATTTATTTATTTATTTATTTATTTTTAATCAGCAGAAAGATTGGGAGGGAGAGAGATAGAAACATCGATGAGAGAGAACATCAATTGGCTGCCTCCTGCATGCCCCCCACTGGAGTTGGGCCCACACCCAGGGCATGTGCCCAGACTGGGAATTGAACTGGTGACTTCTTGGTGCATGGGTCAACACTCCACCAGTGAGCTACACCGACCAGGCATCTACAGAGCTGTTTTATGACAGGGCAGCTTGCTTCCCTAGGAGTGAGAGAGAGCAACACAGAGTATGTCCAAGGCAGAAGCTACAATCTTTTAAACCTAATCCAAAGTGACATCCCGTCGCTTTTGCTATATTCTGTTTGTTAGAAACAAGTCCAACTCACACTTAATGGGAGGATATCACACAATGTGTGAATACCAGGAGACGTGGGGATCATTGAGGGCCATCCTAGAGGCTGCCTACCACTGTTGGTTTCCTAACATGATACATATGCTGTTCAGTACTCTGCTGAGGCTGAAGGGGGAGCCTGGGAAGATCAGAGTTCTTTCTTGCAGCTCTCTCCTCTCTGGTACTCTGCTCTGTGAACTCTAGCTTCTGTGTTCTCCCCCGAGTCTCAATTGTGTCTCATCAATTCAGAGAAATCACTTGGATTTCCCTTCCCTGTACCATGTCCCAGAAAAATCTCCAGGCAATAAACTGGGGGCAATAGTAGGGCTCACCCTCTTTGTTTTCTATCTTTCAAAACTATGGCGTGATGGCCAATGTCTTGAAAACCATTTTTCTCCCATACATTTAGCCTGATATTTTGGTAGTTTCAGGCAGGAAAGTAAATCCAGCCAGTAAATTTGGCTGGAGCCAGAAGTCTAGATCTATGTTTCTTACATAGCTGAGTTTCATTCTATTGTATGGATATACCATAATTGATTAAACCAATTACCTTTTACAGATGTTGTGGGTTATTTCCAATTTTTCACTTTTACCCTACTGTGGTGCATTTCCTGGTGTGTTTATCTTTGCTTTTGCAGGGAAACATATTGGATGAATTCTTAGAACACCGAATCAAGTCATTGGTCCAGGGTGTACTGGCTATGCACATTTAAAATATGGATAGGTATTGCCAAAATGCCTTTCAGAGGTTATACCCAGGCCTTTTTATATGCATGTGCTCTGTTCATCCAGGCCCTTCTCCTTGTGCAGTTTGGACTGATTTCTATTAACATTAACTTTAATAGTTGATTCTGACACTTGGAGATCTAGTTGATTCTGACACTTGGAGATCTATTTTTAAAATCATTGTTATTAAAGTTTTCCATACAATAAAATACGCACATTTAAAATGTGTAGTTCAGTGAATTTTGAGAAACTTGTATCTGTTGTAACCACCAGAATCAAGTTATAGGATCCATCACCCCCAAAAGTTTCCTTGTGCCTCTTCCCAGTCCATCACTGCCCTTTACCCTTGGTCCTAGGCAACCAGCAATCTGCTTTCTGTCCATATAGGTTACATTTGTCTTTCCTAGGGTTTTATGTAAATGGAATCATACTGTAGTACTGTTTTGCGTCTGGCTCCTTTCACTCAGCATAGTGTTTTTGAGTAGTTGGTTTACTTCTTTTTACTTCTGGGTAGTATTCTCTTGGAGAACTTGTTAATAACTCTCATGAAGGGCCTATTATGTGCTGGACACTGTGCTAGGTGCATAGCACATACTCTTATCTATAATTCTTACAATTACCCTACGAGGGTTCTAAGAGATTATGTGACTTGCTCAAGGTTCTAAGGCTGGTCATCCATTTATCTTTCATTGCTGCCTCCTCCCTCAATCCCAGTTTGAAAGCCCAGATAAATGTGATTTGCTGAAAGACATGAGCTTTGAATCAGAGAGACCTGCATTCAGATCTAAGCTTCAGCCTTTTCCTGGGTGACTTGACGTCTCTGCTGCTCATGTTATCTCTTAAATGAGACCAGTAACACTTGTCTGGATGCAATGGCTATGGAGGCTCTAGCTCAGGGCCTAACTAACACAGAGGAACACTATGTGGGTGCCACAGTGTTGTTGTTGCTTTTCTTCTATTTTTCTTAATTTCCCCATGCACCAGATTAGCCAGGCAGGTGACTTTGATATACCTCCAACCACCACCACCACCACCACCACCACCTCATATGTGCAAAGACCCGCTAATATGTTTTCCTATGCTTTCTCTAACAGAACTTTCTCCTGTGAAGAGATTTAAGGAATTCCGGATCAAATCATATCCTGTACAGGATTTTAGCTCTCTGAAACTTCTGCGTCTCGAGAAAGCCTGGGAGCAACAGGGGACCAGCTTCAATAGGAAGATTAATACCCTAGAAAACAGTCTCCCAAAGATGTTGGGCCCAAAGATCAAGTAAGCTTAGCTCTTGGCAGATAGAAGGGTCCAGATTCTGGTTGAAAAGGACGTTATAACTTGTAGGGCAGAATGTCAGGGATGCTAGGGAGGTGGCAGAGGTAGCAGGCACAGCTTGACCCCAAAGGTGGGGTGTGTGGGGAAGGCAGCCTGAGAGGTGGTAGGTGTGATATCCAGGAGCTGCATTCTCTGCCTCTAACTCTCAGGGTTGCTTTAGGTGGTCAGCTACTTCCTTTGGCAGGGAACCCGTTTGAGGAAGAAGGGGCAGGACAGGTCTTACAGCTCTGACACTGTGTGTCTCGGGGCCTTGAGCCTCTTCAGAAAATTCTAACCATCCAAGGGAGGCAGTAGATAAGAGCCTGGGCTTAGTAGTCAGTTCAACCCAGGTTTATATCCTGGCTTGACTACTTATTTTAGCTCTGTGTCCCTGGGCAAGGAACTTGACCTCTATAAGCCTTAGTTTCCTTGTCTGTAGATAATAGTGTCTAAGTCTCGGGGTTGTTGCAAGCCAGCAATTAAGTGAGATAATGATAATTGTATTTAACACTTATGGAATACTCTGCCTGGTACTGTATTATCTAATTTAATCCTCACACAAACCCTGTGAGGTAAGTGTAAGTACTACTATTATCACACCCATTTTTCAGGTGAGAAAACCAAGGTACAGAGAGAGATTAAGTCACTTGTTTGAGGTCACACATGTAGTAAGTGGCAATGCCAGGATTTGAGCCCAGTAGCTTGTTAGGGCTCGGTCTTGTTGTCTGGGACGATTGTCACGATGGGAACAAGGTGGATGCACAGTGAGGGTGCAGGAAAGGACACTCAGTGGGCACCGGCCTAGAGGAGCTCAGTGCTGGGCCCAGAGCAACATAACAGCCCCCCCTCCAAATATGGGCTAAAAATATCGCAGTGATACTGATAATGGCATCGATGCCACAATCTCCATATTGCCTAGTGCCACTTTCCTCGAGTCTTTTGCCTGTTAACATTTCTAGCCTGTTGGCCTCCATGTGAGCCTTTCATGGCTTCTGAGGTTTTCCCTCGGATGGATACTCTTTCTAAGGAATGCCATGCTTGAAATCACAATCCCAGTTCTTCTGAAGGCAGAGATGGAACAGGCTCAGTTTCTCTGCTGTAAATCAGTAAGGGAAAAGGGGCAGGTTGGACCCAGAAGTGAAAAATAAGAGAACATGCTGGGCATGTACCACTCATGTACAAGTCCTGTGGGGGGTGGGGGGGTGTGATTAAAACAGAAGCCTGCCTTATTCATGTATTGGGTGGGTTCAGCTATATTTTCAGCTGGTAAATATTCTTTTCCCTGCCTCTAATCCAAATAGCATAGCCTGTCTCTTCCTTCTACCTAGCCTGAGACCAAAGAAAGCACAACAGGGTTGCCTGGGTAAAATTAACCCCAACATGAACAAAGTACAGAGTCTCCAGGCCACCTAGAGAAACCTGTCTTTGTAAACAAACAAACAAAGTCATCTCTTCTCTGCCTTCCTGTCAAGAGAAAGAGCCCCAGCTCCTGTTGTGTCTCTAAAGACACAGCACTTACTCTTTGTCAGACAATCTTCCATTTTCGGACAGCTCTGACTTAGAAATTCCTTCCTCATGTTGAACTTAAGTCAGCCAGCTTGGCCTTCTCACCCGGCAAGCCTGATTCCACTGCATGAGGTCGTCAGCCCATTCTTGCACATAACAAACAGCTTTCAGGTGTTTAAAGGGGTCCTATCTTCTTTTCTTTCAAGTCTCCCCCTTACTAAACTTCTCCAGTTCTGATGCAGTCAGTCTCTCCCAGGGTTTGATTTTGAGTGTTCTCACTTCTGGGAAAGGGGAGGGGAGATCGTATGCAGTAGAGTTGGAGCTGATTATCCATGTCCTCATGAGCTGGCTGTGTTACAAATGAATTCTTTTCAACAAGTTGTCTTAATTTCAGATCCAGGCAACCTCAGCTGCTGGAGTGTCCTATGATCAATACGAAGCATGGTGATATCCCGAAGGAGGCTTCAGTGGGGGCCTACATCAAGATCCACACCGTGGAGGAAGGAGAAATCATCGTAAGTGTACAGAGAGCTTTGTTAACGACATAGTGTGTGACATGATGGGCTGGGAGTGTTAAGTAATGAGAATAACGGTTTAAAAACATTCCACTTTATATGTGGTCATATTAACAAACATTATTGATTATTAGATCCGATCATTTAAAAATTATCATATTATGCTTATGTTTGTTTTAAGAGTTCTTATATTTGCCCTGGCCGGTTTGGCTCAGCGGTTAGAGCATCGGCCTGCGGTCCAGAGAGACCCGGGTTCGGTTCCCGCTAAGGGCATGTACTTTGGTTGCAGTTTGTCCCCGGCCCTGGTTGGTCGTGCGGGTGGCAGCCGCTTGATGTGTCCCTTTCGCGTCGATGTTTCTCTCTCTCTCTCTTCCTCTCTCTCCCTCCCACTCTATCTGGACAAAAAATGAAAAAATGTCCTCAGGTGAGGATTAAAAAAAAAAAAAAAAAAAAGTTCTTATATTTAAGAGATATGTGTCAAAATATTTACAGATAAAATATGACATCTGGAACTTGCTTTAAAATAATTTAGGAATAAGCAAGACACGGTGTCCCCTCTCAGTACTCCTATTCAACATTGTACTAGAAGTCCTAGCTTGTGCATTAAGACAAGAAGAGGAAATAAAACATATACAGATTGGGAAGGAAGAAATAAAACTGTCTTTGTTTGCAGATGACATGATTGTCTATGTAGACAATGTTAAAGAATAAAAACAAAAAAACTCTTGAAGCTAATTAGTGATTATAGCAAAGTTGCAGGGATAAGGCAATGAACAATTGGAACTTGAGATGAAAAACAATACTATTTACAATAGCACCAAAAAGTGAAAAACTTAGATGTAAATCTAACAAAATATGTTCAGGATCTATATGCAAAAAAACTATATAATGAAAGAATTCAAAGAAGATTTAAATAAATGGAAAATATTCTGTGTTCATGGATTGTATGATTCCAATTCTATGACATTCTGTAAAAGGCAAAACTATAGAGATAATGAAGTGATCAGTGGTCACCAGAGGTTTGGTGTTCAGCGGGAGGGATGAATGGGTAAAGCACACAGGATTTTTAGGACAGTAAAATTATCTATATGAGCCCTGGCCAGTTTGGTTCAGTGGTTAGATCATCCGCCTGCAGACCGAAGGGTCTTGGGTTCGATTTCTGGTCAAGAGCATGTACCTGGGTTGCAGTTTCGATCCCTAGCCCCGGTTGGGTCATTCGGGAGGCAACCAATCAATGTGTCTCTCTCACATCAATGATTCTCTCTCTCTCTCTCTCTCTTTCCTTACCTCCCTCTCTTCCACTCTATCTAAAAAAATCAATGGAAAAATATCCTCAGGTGAGGATTATAAACAAAAAATAAAATAAAATAATCTGTATGATACTGTAATGGTGAATTCCAAAGATTAAGCATTTGTCAAAACCCATAGAATTTTACAGCACAAAGAATGAACCTCAATGTATGCAATTTGTAAAGACAAAAAAATATATATATAGGAGGTCAGGGGATCCCAGGAAGGAATACAGACTATGACAGGAGAATCTAATGATATTACAAATGCATGAAACCACCTCAGTGAAGGGGGTGGGAGAAAAAAGTGCCAATGACCTAAGTATTTGGAGATGACTGGAGTCTGTAAGACTAAAAGCAGAAGGAACTTCACACGAGCATTGTATTCTAGTTGATAAAGTTGTTTCCCATTGGTGTACGAATTAACAATTGATACTACTATACATGTATACTGATATGGATCAATTAAGTAAATGAACGGCAGATAATAGGAGCTAGGTATCTCACCATTGGAGTGGAAATTTACAGATAAGCAAGGGCAAGAATCTAAAATGGATCCATGTGGTAATGGATTAGAGTTGAACACATTAATAGGCATTCATGTTTAGCTTCAATTAATACAGATGATTACATATAGAAATATTTTAAAATATATGTAGAAACATACATCTTTTGCCCTGGCCGGTTTTGCTCAGTAGTTAGAGTGTTGACCCGAGGACCGAAGGGTTGCAGGTTGGATTTCCCGTTAAGGGCATGTTGTTGGGTTTCAGGTTTGATCCCCGGCCCTGGTCAGAGTCATGTGGGAGGCAACCAATCGATGTGTCTCTCTCACATCGATGTTTCTCTCTCTCTTCCTCCCTCCCTCCCTCCTACTCTATCTAAAAATCAATGGAAAAATAGCCTCTGGTGAGGATTAACCACAAAACAAAACAAAAAGAAAGAAAGAAAAAAGAAACATATCTTTCACAGTGTTAGCTGACAGGGCCTAACAGAAATGACACTCCTATAGCAGTGAGCACACTTAGCACCCAGATCTTGGTGTCTAATACTATTCTTCAATAAAAAGAAAAGGGGCTCCTTGGGAAATGATTGATTCTAGGACTAGGGCAGGAAATATTCAAGATGAGCCTGGAGTATTTATTTTGTAGTGCCAGGAAGAAGGAAGTATTGGAGGAAAAAAAACTACATTTATGGGGGCATATCAGAGGGACACAGTGACCAACTGAAAGAGCTCCTGATGGCCAAAGCTGGAATAATTTGAATATTTGAGCAACAAAATAAAGTAGTATTGATTATAACTCAAAGTATAAAATAAACATCCATGAGTACATACTGATGTAATGCCTAAATAATGAATACATTAGTTAAAAAAAAAAAAAAAAAAAAGAACAGACAAACCTCCATGCAGAAGAATTCCAAATAATTTATGTAGATACTCTGCCCTAAAGGAGAGGATGCATATAACTCGCTGCTCCTGAGGTGTGGGCCAGACATAACAATTTCCTTCCAACAGGTACAGTATGGAAAGGGGAGAAAAAAAGAATAACTTTACAGTGGTGAAACCTGAGAAACACTACCTCAGCCAGGTGAACAAGGCCAACGTCAACAGTATAAATCATGTCAATAGTATGTCCCCTTGCTGTGATATGATAAAAACGGGATATATGATGAAAATGGCACTTTATCTCTGTGATTCTCTTCTGGAGCCCTGTGTATGGCCACCTTAGTCTGGGAAGCTGCTCCCTCGCCATGCTCTGTCCACTGTTCCTCAGTTACAGTGTCTCCAGGGTCCTCTGCACACCCTTCTCACCCACGTGTGGTGGGCTCTTAATGCTTCTGCCTGCTGGACTGTGTGCCTCCTGAGGCAGGAAGGTCAGCTCAGTACTGTCTGGGAGTGAACCCCGGGGTCTACCATGCCCTCGGTCAATGCCAATTGAATATTTTCGAGCTCTTAGGAATCTCTTCCTTTTATTCAGTAAAACTCTGCCTCCTGTAACTTTAATAACCCCCTCCCTTAACCACCCCTAAGAACAAAACAGAAGAAATCAGCTTCTTTGCCATGTGATGGCCCCTAGGTATTTAAAGAATGCTGTGTTGTTTTTCATTCAACATGTATGGAGCCAGGCACAGCGCCAATGCCCTGTTACTTATTTTCTTATTCAGGCAAAACACCCTCCATTCCTTCTGTCAGGCTGGATGTGGTTTCCAGCCTGCTCACTTCCACTTCACTGCAGTTTGTCAGTGTTTCCGAGTGAGGTGCTCTGGACTGAACACAGGTCGCCTGAGGCCAGGCGCCTGGGCCCATGAATGCAGCCTGGCACATTGTGAGATGGAGGAGCTGGGGATGCTTGGCACCCTGGGAGAATGGAGGCACCAGGCAGCAGGGAAGGCATTGCCCCATTTGGTAGACGGTGAGAGGAGCAGGAGGCTGTGTAAGATGGCACAGAAACGACAAGATGCATACTGTAGAGGGCCTGCAATGCCGGAATAGGGACCTTGGACTTGATTCTCTAGGAAGACCTGGCAGGCTTCGGGTAGGGCTCAGAGCAAGGACCTGACTGCTTCGTTCACTACACAGAGCCCAGTGCATAGAAGGCCCCCCACAAATATTTGTTAACAGGACCCTTTTGATGAAAATGCTTGTGGATATCTCATGGTGTGTGCCTTTGGTAAGACCCTGCTTTCCCCGATTTCAAGGCCCTGGCTTCATTTGTAGGAGAAGGAATGGCAACAGCTGTTACTGCATTCATTTACCAGAGGTAGGAGATCACATTTGCCTTATCCTTGGGAGCAGGAGGTGGAGCTGGGTTGGACCTGGAAAAAGCAGGGCTTGGGTCCCAGAGTTGAGTCCCAGGTTTTGAGCCAGGAGGCATTAGGGGAACCAGCTTCTCCAGGGAACAGGCAGGCTGAGGCCTCAGAGATGGTCATGACTGGGCAGGCCAGGGCCATGGGCAGGGCAGAAGGAAGATGACACAGTGCAAGCCGGTGTTGTCTTATTCTCATTTTGCTCCTAATTAGCTAGCTGTGTGGCCTTGGGGAAATCACTTTATTTTGCTGAATCTGTGTCCTCATCAAAAAATGAGGAGACTCACCTGGGTGAGTTGCCAGCTGTAATGTTCTGATTCCATTTGAGCATTCAGCAGATATTTCCTGAGCATCTACCATGCTCCAAGCATGGTGTAAAATACCATTGTTGGAGATCTAGTCTAGGAATAGACAATATACAGATAAATTAGCAAACACATAGAAAGTTGCAAATTGCTGCTAGGGACAGAATAGAAAGCTGGTGGGGTGACTTCTTAAATAGGGTGGTCAAGGAAGGCTGCTCTCAGGTGGTAATATTTAAGCTGAGACCTGAATGATGAAAAGAACAAGCTATGGATGACCTGAGGGAAGAGTGATCCAGATAAAGGAACAGCAAGTTCAAAGCCTGAGGTGGGAAAGAGCTTGGCATGTTGAGGGGATTGGAAGGCAGAGCAGCATGGCCAGAACAGAGTAGACAAGGCGCAGGCAATGTGAAGCCAGGCTAGAGAGCCCGGGAAGGGTGAGAGCCCAGGCCTGGTGGCCACACTGAGTTTTATTCTATCCCAGTGCTTTGGGAAGCTATTTGAAGGGTCTAGGCAGAGAAGGGACCTGACCCCCACTGGGAGTGTTGGGGTGGCTTGGAGGCGGAGAGGAATGCCAGAAGACAGTGCTGCTCTTAGTGAGGCCCTGAACACATCACTGGGTTCAAATACTGGCCTCAACACTTTCTGTTCTTAGGCAGGTTATGTAACCACTTTGTGCCTCAGTTTCCTCATAGCATAGTGGTTAAAGCATGGACTCTGAAGACAGACCACCTGGGTTCAAATCTTAGCTTCAATGCTCGCATGCTGTTATGTTGGACAATTTTCTGAGCCTCAGCAGAATCCTCTATAAAAGGAGGGTAACAGTAGGATTCACCTCATGGGGCAGCTGTGGAGGGTTACATGTGTTAATATACATGAAAGTTACAGGAGGGGCTGGTGCTATCATCATCATATTGCCATCATCATCATTTGCTATTATCATTAGTTACAAGGTGTATGACCTTTGGCAAGTCAGTTCCCTTTTCTGAGCCTCATTTTCCACATTTGAGGATGATAACCCCTATCTGCTAGGGTGGTTGTGAGGATTAAACACACATGTATATATATATTTCTACCATTAGTAGGAGCTGGCTATTCTGGTTTCTGTGCAAGGCCTGGCACAAAGAAGGGCCTTCGTGCCCACACAGCATAACTGATGTGTGAGGTGCTCTGTATTTCCCAGAATGTCCTTATACACATCATCTTGTTTGGACCTTCAACAGCTTCATAAGAAAAAGAACATATCTCCATTCCAGTCTTACCAAGAGAGACAGGCCAGGGCTCAGAGCACTAAAGAGTTTGTGGATGGTCATACTTCAAGGTCTAGAACCCAAATGGTGGTGGTGGTGGTGAGGGTTCTTCCAAACCCCACTTCACATCTTTCAAATTCAGGATCCTTCGGAGACACTGGGCAGGTAATTCTCACCTCTGTTTCACAGATGAGCAAACAATGGCCCAGGGAGGTATAACTTGCCCAAAGTCACATAAGTAAACATTTGGATATTCCTTCTGAAGCCAAGATTATTCCCAATCCCAGGTGGCCTTCTTAGAGCAGATCTCTTGGTTTATGGCCTCCTTTCTTCTTAAGCCCATGACAGCGGGACATTGTAGGCTCTGGGGCCACCTACCTCCCCTTTCCTCCTTCCCTGAGTCTTTTTTTTTTTTTTTTTTAATCCTCATCCGAGGACATTTTTTCACTCTTTATTCAGATAGAGTGGGAGGGAGAGAGAGGGAGAGAGAGAGAGAAACATCGACGTGAAAGGGACACATCGAGTGGCTGCCACCTGCACGACCAACCAGGGCCGGGGACAAACTGCAACCAAGGTACATGCCCTTAGCGGGAACCGAACCCGGGTCTCTCTGGACCGCAGGCCGACGCTCTAACCGCTGAGCCAAACCAGCCAGGGCCTTCCCTGAGTCTTAAATAATAGCTGAGAGGCTGAGGAGTGAACGTTGGATTGACAGTTCAGCAACAAGGGCTTTGCCCCGTCTCAGGGTGTCTCCTTAAAAGGGGGGTTACACTCTCTGTAAAACAAGCAGTTATGCCTGTTGACCTCCATCCCCCTTCCGGATATAACCAAATAGGAATCCATGCTAGGGAGCCAAAGAAGCATCATAAGCTGCAAGAGAGGAGGACAGTGGCCTCCAAAGTCTATGTGGGATGGAGAAAGGACTGATGCTTAGTGGGGACACCCATTTATGAGCAGAGACCTGCAGAAAAGGATGGGGGAATGGGTGGTTGCTGCAAAATGGAAGATCTAGAAGAGGGGGACTAGCTGTTTGATTTTTGTCATAGTTCTAAGGAAGAGAAAATGGGCTTACTTGGCCCAAGGAAGAGTTGAGATTGGATATTGGGGAAAACTTGTAAAATGCCATCCCCTGGAGAGTGACTATGATGCTGGGAGAGAGCCTAGATGGAAGAAAACAAGGCCCCAAACAGGAGAGAGCCTGGAGGTAGGACCTTTGGCAAGTCAGAGTGCCTTAAGGGCTCCTCTCATCTGAGGAGTCAGTGGAGTCAATGTCATTTAGCAAAAGAAGCCCTGGACTTTTCCCCATCATTTGCCAAATGACCCCAGATGGATTCACTTCCTGTTTGGGACCTTGTTTTTTTCCATCTAGAATATCTGCTGGTAGAGTGGATGGTCTCTGAGGTCAAACTTTCTGGGACTTTTTTCCTCTAGGGCCTTCACCAGATCCTCCTCCCAGACAACCAACAAGATTTGCGGCCCTTGATCCTCGTGAGCATGGGAGTTGAGTTAATAACAGTGAGGAAGGAAAAATTCTGTGAATTGATTGACAGTGAGGTAACAGAAAAGTTGTCCAGGTTCAAGATCGGGTACCTCAGGTCAGTGCTGGATATGTGTGTACACCCCACCAGATCAAATGAACACATTTTTCACCTGTTATTTTAGTGAAAGAAAGAAAAAAATGATAATACTTAATGCTGACAGGGTGGGTTGAAACTGGTAGTTGTTGCTACACTCTAAATTGACTCAGTCCTTTGGGTAATAATTTTAGCATTATGTCTCAAGTGCCATAAAACTGTTCCTACTTTTGAGAGCAATGGTCCACCTGTGAATTTATCTTTATATAACTAAGTTATGGGGAAAGCTGTGTGCATTAGTCTGTTCATAGCAGTCATATTCATAATAGAGAGAAAAACCACCACCACCACCACCCACACGTGTTACACTAAGGGGACAGTTTAGAAAATTGTGGTCCATTCCCTTGATAGAATGTAACTTTCATTAAAATTATAAGTTTAATGGCTCTAATAGCAAGAGGGTGAAATGGGTGATATAATGATAATGGAAAGGACAGGGTACAAAATTGTGTGTATACTATGACTATGCCTTTGTAAAACAAGAGAAAAATCTAGAAGGAAATAAGCAAAACGATAATTGTGGTGTTGCTACATTTGTCATTGTCATTCTTTCTGGAACGTGGGACTAAAAGGGACTTTCTAGTTATAGTTATATATTCCTCTCATGTTTGTTTTTTCAAATGAGTATGCATTGCTTTTGTAATGAGGGGGAAAAGATATACTTGGTAAAAGTTGTGTCAGGGTAGTAATTCAGTGGAATTTTTTCCTCTTTATTCTGCAAATTTTCTGTAATGATGATATATTACTTTCATAATTAAAAAAGATAACTATCTATCTTGAAAGATTCAGTAAAATATATATTTTTTACTTTTCCCTAGTTTTCAAATTTTCCAGAGTGATTACTTTTATAATGTTAAAAAAAATCTTTAATATTTTTTTGGAAAAATTAATCTGTTGTCCACACCAGTTCACAAAACTGTTTTGATCTCACACTGTTACTAAAAGACATTTAAGTGTACTTTCTCTAAGAATATATATGTAATTTTTATTATATCCATATATTGCTGTATTAATATACCACATACATTATAAACATAAAAATTAGATCTTTAGCCCAGCCAGTGTGGCTCAGTGGTTGAGCGTTGACCCATGCACCAAGAGGTCACTGGTTCGATTCCCAGTCAGAGTACATGCCCAGGTTGTGGGCCAAATCCCCAGTGGGGGGCATGCAGGAGGCGGCCAATCGATGTTCTCTTACCACTGGTAACTCTGCTTCAGTCTCCTCCTCGCTAGATCCTTTGTGCATACTGTGCTCTTGCTGAAACCTAAATCTGGCTGTGTTACACTCCTGCTTAAAATCTTTCAGTGGTATCTCACTGACTATAGGATACAGTGCAGACTCTATGCCACATAAAAGTTCTTCATAGTCTGACCCTTCAATTCCCCTACAGCACCTCCTGTTTCCTAAACTATGGAACACATTCACAGAAGGTTTACAAGATGATTTTAGGCGGCTCATGGATTGACATTGTTTTAGCAGCTATGTATTTATTCTTGTGTGAATTAGAAAAATAACAGGACTTGCTCACTAAACCCGTGATCTGACAGATTTTGTTGCTTAGAACAAAGCCAAAGTAAATATCTAAACAAAAGAAACTAAGTAGATTTAAGAAAAAATCCTTAGTTAAATAAAGAACAGATAATATGTAGATAGGGCTCAAACTGGGGCAGTTTTGTGAGAAAAACAAGTTGGGAAACAGTGGTGGCTCCTTGTAGTCCAAAGATGCCACAGTTCTCTGGTTCCCGTGTATTACCAATATAGACAATGGCTATTAAGAGCCACCTACCCAAGGAATGATTTAAGGAGCCTTAACTCCTTGCATAATGTCTGGCACATGATGGGTATCAGTTAATGCCTGTTGAATTGAAATTCAGAAAAGGCTTACATAGACTCGAGGGTGGCAGATGTTGGGGCTGCCCAGTCAGCATTTTGCTGCAATCATCTATAATGCTGACAGATTGAATTCTGGCTTATTCATTAATTGTTGAACTCATGGTTTTCTAGACTGCTAAAGCAGGCAGAAATCATCTCCATTATCTAGCTCAAATCCTCCATGTTTTCACTGAGGACTATGAGGCCCAGGAAAGGGGCTGTGACATACTGTAGGTCACATAGGCCGAGACACCTGTCCTGTGAATGTTGCGGGCTAGATAAACTGAAACCTCTCTCCCTACAAAGCACAGGGAGTGCCACGAAGAATATAATCACTGGAAAGAAGGGAAATCTCAAAGAGCCAAATGAAGAGGAGCCTAAAAACCAAAGCACAGAGGGGAAACTAGTGTTGGGATTGCCCAGTGAGGGTGGGGGTTAAGGGAATCATAGGGTGAAGTTGTACAGCCTGCCAAGGACAGATGAAACTTTCCGTTCAAGTGAGGCAGGGATTGGAACTAAAACGCCTGCATGGAGCTGAGGCCTCTAGAAGAGCTATCTCGTTTAGTGAAAAACTAGACTAGAAATTGGTGTGACCATCTGCATCAGGAGGTAACATGGAATCTTGTCTGTCTTAAATTGGAAAAAAGATTACCTAAAGAATTTGTAATCGCCTGCTTGCCCCCTCAGGGTTTGGTGAGTCCCTTAGCCTCTTTGGCCCCAGTTTCCATGTTTGTGAATTGAAGTGGTTATGAGGATTAAATTAATTAACAAAAGTGAAGTGCTTGGCACATGGTAAGTGCTAACAAAAGTAAAGTGCTTGGCACATGGTAAGTGCTAAATCAGAGTTAGTGTTGTTGTTTATTATGTAAGAAATTGGAAGTTAATGGAAATATTTAAGTGAAGACTTTTCAGTGGTGTGCTGGTGAATGTTTAACAACAAACTCTCTGGGAGGGGGAGGTAACCCGGATTTGAAGTGTTTGCCGATTTCCGTGATGTACACACTTCCACCATGCCCAGTTTCGAGCTACCAACCTGATGTCACTGAACATGCAGTTGAGAGGCACACAATCAGCTCTCGCAAGCTGGTAGGAGCTGACTCTGATATGCCACTGAGACCAATAGGACTGGCTTGTAGCCCACTCTGACCTCTGGATTTTTTTTTTTTTAGTATATTTTTATTGATTTTTTTTTTTTTTTAGAGAGAGGCAGGGAGAGAGAGAGATAGAAACGTCGATGTGAAAGAGAAACATCTGTTGGCTCCCTCCTGCACACCCCCTACTGGGAATTGAGCCCGAAACCCAGGCATGTGCCCTGACCAGGAATCAAACTGGGCCCTCTCAGGCCATGGGGGGACGCTCAATCCACTGAGCCATACTGGCCAGGCTGACCTCTGGATTTATTAAATTGCTCTCTATGGATCAAAATGGACTCTGTTCTGGTCAAATAATGTAGCCAGAAGAATCTACTAATTCGTCTGTGGTTTATTAGGCTTGCCTCCTTAGGTGAAAGTACAGGTGAGTCAGTAGAAATTGAACTTGCCCTTCCCTTGCTGTGGTCTCAGAAGGAAATAAGCCAATGAGTGCTGAGCCCATGCCACCCTCCTCACTCCCCCCCTCACATGCTATGGGGTAGGGGGCAGAGTAGGGTCAGGACACCAAGGCCAGTCTGCTTTCTTTCTTTATAGAAATGCCTGTTCTGGATATTTCATATAAGTGGCATCCTACAATATGTGGTCTTTTGTGACTTGCTTCTTAGCATAATATTGTCAAGTTTCACCCATGTTGCAGCATGTATCAATGCTTCATTCCTTGTTATTGTCAAAATAACATTCCATTGCATGTATATGCCGTACTTTATTTATCCATTCATCGGATAATGGACATTTGGGTTGTTTCTACTTTTTGGCTATTATAAATAATACTGCTCTGAACATTCTTGTGCAAGTTTTGTGTGGACATATTTCCATTTTTCTTGGTTATATACCTAGGAGTAGACTTGCTGGGTCATAAGTTAACTCTGTTTAACCGTTCGAGGAACTGCCAGACTGTTTTCCAAAGTGGCTGCACCAGTTTATATTCCCATCAGTCATGTATTGGAACCTTTGTTCTAATACTTTCACATCCTCATCAACACTTATTGTCTGTCTTTTGAATTATAACCATTCTAGTGGGCGTAACTGGTATCTCACTGTGGCTTTGATTTACAATTCCCTGATGGCTGAGGGTCACATATGTAATTTAAACATTTCAGTGGCCATATTAAAGAAGTAAAAAGAAATGGGTGAAATTAATTTAAATAATGTTTTATTGAAGTCAGTATATCTAAAATATCATTTTAACATGTAACCAACATGAAAATTATTAATTAGATACTCTACATTCTTTTTTGTTGTTGTTGTTCTAAGTCTTTGAAACTGGGTGTATGTTTTATACTCACAGCATCTCTCTAATTCAGACTGGCCACACTTCAGGTACTTGTAGCCACATAGGCTCACAGGCATTGTGTGGAATAGCACAGGCCTGGGGGAAGAAAGTATAGAAAGGTAAAGGAGGCAGAGAGAAGAGTCTGGGAAAAGGCACAGAGGTGGGAAGGAACACATTGTGTTTCAGGATTGCAGAGTGGTGGGAGGCAAGGCTGGAGGGGCAGGAGGACAGGGGGAGCTGGTATGGGAGCCTCAGCATCTGTGCCTTACCCTCAGTGACGACAATATGTGCCAGAAGTTCCTCATGGAGAACAGCTGGAATGTCTTTCGAAAGGACTTGTTACACCTGCTGCTGGAGCCTCGCCGTAGTCCACCGCTCACCTCAATGCTGCACGAGAAGAAAGGGATCTACAACCCCAAGTCTCTGAGACTGGATCTGTGTAGTCTCAACAAGGAGACTAACCATGATTATCCCATTTTTATGGCACCCCAGAAAAACCTCCCCCCACTGAGGATTGTCCAAGCCATCACAGCACCACGGTACAAAATCCAGGAGCTCCTGCCTCGGTACAAGAATGCAGGGGTCCTTGTTTAGACCCAATAAAGGGTGTAGGTTTGGCCACCATGTTTCCTGAATGACTACCATGGGAGCTGTGGGGCTCGGAATGGGGGATGCTGGGACTCAGCTGTGGGTCTGGAGAGATGTTTAGGGACAGCAACTAGGCCACTGTCTCCCTTGACACTTGTGGGGCTGAGTGAGTGAAGGCTGGGTGTGAATGAGTTACTCACTGGGTATGGTCTCAGGGTGGGAGGGTCTGATCTGACAAGATGGATGGGAGGCACAGAGGGGCTCAGACCAAAGTGAGCAAGACTGGGGTTGCGAACTCAAATGCCTTCCAAGGCCAGGTGAGTAAGCCAGCAGAAGGACTGAGAGGCAACAGGGAATGGTGGGGACTGGTGTGTACATTCCCATCCAGATGGAGCAGCTGCTCCTTAGACCCAGTATTGACGCCGTTCCAGGAAATAAGTGCAGGCCTGGTACTGCTGGTCTATTTTTCAAGAGAACCAAGAAACCCAATATTTAAGACGATTCCTACTGGTTTTTAAATGTAAACAACTAATTCACATTGTTTTTGAAATACCGTGTTAGGCAAACGAAACACATATGTGGGCTGTGTTGGGCCTACAAACTGCTATTTTGCCAATGCTCATGAAGCACCTCTGTCAGACTGACAGGGCATTGCCAGAGCCTGGAGTGAGGCGTGACTGTGGAGGGAGGTATAAGAAGCCAGAGAGACAGGTGGGCAGCGAGAGAATCGACATCCTGGGTCGAGGATGAAGAGGAACAAGCAGCCTGAGAGAGGGGAGGCAGGCCAGAGACAAGGAGGCAGTTGGTTGGACTTAAAGAGGGCTCCTCGGTCCCTCTGGGGATGAGGCTGAATGCAGCCACCTGCCATTGACCTGGGCCAGTTCCCCTGTTGGTAGCCCTGGGCCTAGAACTCAAGGTTCCTGTCTCCTTCCAGCCTCAGCACCCCAGACCCAGGGCCCAATCACCTCTTTCCTTTGGGAAATCCATAATTTAGTTTTGACAGTGCCAAGGGCACAGGTGGAGGCCACGACAGCACAAGGGCCTGGCCTAGGGCCGCCAAGAGAGATGTGAGCCTCCCCCACCTGCACACTCAAACACTCAGCTAGGCCACCCCTGGCAAGGAGTGGAGTCTGAGGGACACCTGAGTGCCGAGCTAGACATTGAGAGCTCTGGAGGACCTGGCCCTGTTTCCATCTCACTGGACCCCCTTGAACACACCTTGAGTCCTTTACCCCAGTTTTCCCCAGTGGCAAAACGAGCAAGTTGGACAAGATTAATGGTTTTCATGAGTGAAGGGTGAGTATAGTTTGAAAAACATATTCAACATTATACTTTTATATGTTGAATTTAAAAGAAAACTTTTTATGTTGCACAGCAAAGGAGGCGGCGTATGGAATTTTTCTGTCAGAAGTGAGAATGGGTGTAAAAGGGTAGAGGAGCAGTGGACTCAATCAGCTCAACTTCCCTGACAGCTCCAGAAGGTCAAGGAGTCTGAGGCATCTGCAGTAGTCCTGGAAGTGCTCTCTATGGCCTACAAGGATGGGGTAACGCTGTTTTGGAACCGGGTAAGAGGGAGTGTCTGACTTTACTTGGGATCTCTTTGCAGGTAGGGCTGTGGCTCCAAGATGATGGTGAACAAGTTGTGCATTCATTTGAAATTTATTTATTAAGCACTTGCTCCATAGCAGATTCAAAGGAGGATAAGGGGCCGTCTCTGTTCCCTCTTATTCTCTAGGTAAACCCTTTCTGTAAAGAGCCAAATAATAAATATTTTAGGTTTTGCCAGCCATACAGTCTCTGTTGTAACTACTGGTGAAAATAGCTTTAGTGTGCCAATAAAACTTTATTTACAAAAACAGGTTGCAGGCCAGATTTGGCCTGTGGGCCATAATTTGCTTACCCCTGCTCCAGGCAATAGGAAGCTCTTGAAGGTTCTTGAGCAGATATAATATGGGGAGAGAAACTTACTATTGAGCACTTATTCCATGGCAGCCATCTTGCTAAGCATCTGGCTGTGGAATCTGATGACCTTTGGGCTAAGATCCCGGCTCTGCTACTCAACAGTTGTTGAGGATTAAGAGAGTTGTTACCCATACAGCAAGGTGGAAGACTGTATTCACCAAGATCCCTGGATCCCACTTCCTGGAAAGTGAGAGAAAAACTTCCAGAACAGGAGGCAGATCATGTCTTCTAGGAGAGTGGCGGGTGACAAAACAGACTAGAAGGGCAACCTGGGAGTGAAGGCACTGCGTGTGGGAGAGAGGTTGTGGGGGCTGGGCTTTGGGAAGTCTTGAGGGGAGCAAAGCTTTCTCTGAAGTCACTATTTAACAGAAGAACCCGAGAATGAGAAATGTCTAAAGAGGATTTCAAAGAGCTTTTCTGTGCATTGAGAATTTGTTTCTCCTTTGGCATTGTCTTGAGAAACCAAGTAAACATTTGAATCTCTCTTAATTAGGTTTTATTCAGTATTGCCGTTTTTCTGACTTCAGTAACCAAGCGGAGAGTGAGCAGCAAGAGGCCCCAGTTATATTTGGGTTACACGTGTACAGTCCCTGGTACGTAGTAAATGCTCCATACACATTAGATGTTATTAGCACCTTTTGACCAAGATCAATTTGGCCATCTGGAGATTCTCCTCCCCTTTCAATGGAATAGGAAACTGAAGCTTTGGAAGGCTAAGCCTTTATCATCAGTGATAAAGGCCATCCTCAGGAGATTTGGAGTGAGGTGGTCCTGGTTGGCATCTTGCCCAGCCCCTACCTTCTTCACTAAGTGAAATGGTTGCTGTCAACATGAAGGGGCAGCCTGGGAGGGAGAGAGCAGAGGCAGGTCACCAAAGCATTAATTAACATGCACTGTGGGTGCAGGTGCTGTTGCAAGAAGGATGGTTGCTTGTAAGTGTGTGAGAGCCTCCTACCTTCCAGGCTGTGAGCTGCAGAATGAGCTGTGGTTCTTGAGGTTCCCTCCCTTGGCACAAGTGTTAGCAACAAATCATGTTTTCAGGGCTGTAGAGGTCCTCACAGCTCACCTGGGCACAGATACAGGGGTCAGGAAGCCCACAGTGATCTGCCATGAGGGAGAAGGGCCAGGGCTCAGGTACTGAGTACCCAGCTTGTACCAGGCATTAGGTGAGGCACTTGACAGAGGCCATCACTTACCTGAAAATATTTCCTGGCAACTAATGTGGTAGCATTATCCCCATTTGACAGATTAAGAACCTGAAGCCCAGAGAGGCAAGAGCCTATCTAAGCTCACTGGGCAATCAGGTTGTGGTTCCAAGAAATCCACGTGCTTTCTTTGCAACCCCAGCACCCTCCTAGGCAGTCAGCACTCACGTGTATGTACTGTTACACCATGTTATTCGTCCATCCCATGTGTGCCACCTATTTTCAAAAAAGAAATTCTGCGCACACAATCCAGGAACTGTGCTGGGGAGAATATAATCACCCTCTGGAATGGTTTTCCATATGTAAATAAGCACAGTCATACTAGGAGAGGCACACCCAGACCACTTGAGCCAAAAATGTAGCCCCCAGCACTAACAGCTTCCACTGTTTCGGGGAAAATGAAACACTTATTTGAAAAATAAACATGGGAGATGTTGCCAGTATTTGTTATAGGATGTGTTTAAGATCCTATCTTGGGGTTGGAAGCAAAAGCATTCTTTAAATCCTCTATTCCTTTTATATAACTCATGGAAGAATCTTACCTTCCAGTTATGGGACATCTAAGGGGTGAGATGGGTCACTTTGCACCTCCCAGAGTACCACCAGAGGCCATTTTGCTGTGATGCTTTTCTATTTGGGGATTTAAGGGTTTAACCACAAGGGTGCTGAGTTGCAGAATCTATAATCACCGGTTCAGAGCCGACAGTGAGGCTGAGTAGTTTCTAGGTGCTGGGAAGCAGCAGAAAGCTGAAACAAGGGTTTTTCATGGCTGTTGAAGGCTGTGGGCTTTAGCCCTGGGGAGAGAGCTGGGGGCAATGGGAAGGTGGCACGTTGGGATATGTCCTGAGTGACTTTCAGTCAGGCCCCTTCCCTTCCTGGAGCTTCACTGCTATCATTTGTAAAATTTGAGGGGTTCAGTAGGTGTTCTTCAAGCCTCCCTCCAAACCCAGGGCTGTGCAGGGCCCCTGACCCTCTCTCTTCTTTTGCCTCTACCTATTCCCCTACTTCCAAAGCTACCCCACCCACAATAGAAAATCAGAATCAAGAAGAAAATGGACTATTGAGACCCTTGGTGAAGAGTGAAAATAAATTGTGGGTAAGATAATGGTATTGTATTAATGTCAAATGTCCTGATGTTGGTAATTGTACCATGTTTATGTAGGAGGGTCTCCTTACTCTTAAGAAATACACACTTAAATACTTGGCAATTAAGGAAGATGATTTCTTCAATTGACTTTCAAATGATTTAGAAATATATTTGTATATTTAGAATGGCAAAGCAAATACAGCAAGATGATGACAATTGGCGAATCTGGGTGAAGGGTGCTCAGGAGTTCTTTAAACCATTTTTGCAATTTTTAAAAACTTATTTTTAATTGTATACTATGCATAAAATTTACCCTCACAACCATTTTTAAGTGTACAGTCAGTTCCATGGCATAAGTACATTCACACTATTGTGCAACCATCACCACCATCCGTCTCCAGAACTTTTTCATTTTGCAGAACTGAAACTCTGTACCCATTGAATAATAACTCCCCCTTCCCCTTCTCCCGGCCCCTGGCAACCACCATTCTACTTTCTGTTACTATGAATTTGATTACTTTAAGTACATTATATAAGTGGAATTATACAATGTTTGTCTCTTTGTAAATGTCTTATTTCACTTAGCATAATGTTCTCAAGGATAATCCATGTTGTAGCAGAATTTCTTTCCTTTTTAAGGTTAAATAATATTCCATTGTATGTATAGACCACATTTTGTTTATCCATTCATCTGTCTATGGATACTTGGGTTGCTTCCACTCCTTGGCTATTGTCAATGATGCTGCTATGAACCTAGGTATACAAGTATCTTCACAACCCTTCTTTGAATGCTTTTGGTATATACTCAGAAATGGAATTGCTGTATCATGTGGTAATTCTATTTATAATTTTTTGAGGAACCATCATATTATTTTCTTTTTTTTAATTTAATTTTTAAATAAAATTGATGACCTACCATATTATTTTCTATAGTGGCTATACCATTCTTGCAACTTTAGTATGACATTATTTTAAAATAAAAATAACAGCTGGAAAAAACAATAGGGGAAGCTAATGCAGATATGCATAAATATTAGCTCTAAATGACTTTGTAATTTAAAATCTGATGATAAGCTCCCTGATATACGTGATGATTATAAACCTGGCTTTGAGTTCCCCGATGGCCTAGGCAAAAAGAGAAACATGGTATTTTATTATTTGAAAGGAAGAATCTGCTCAGTCTCTCAGGAGCTTGGGGAAGTTTATCCTCACTCCCTTTTTTCATATGTGCCTTCTACTCAATTTACCGTGTGTTCCCTTCTTTGGAGGTACTTTAAATTAGGGGTCTGCCTGTTTCTACTTGACTCTAGACTTCTCAGCCTCAGGTCCCTCCTGATACCACAAAGTTGGTGTGTAGGGTGGTTGGCTGCAAATGAGGGCTGTTCCCCCCTCATCCCTTATCACAGGGAAGAAGGCAGTAGACTCTAGCAACACTGATCATCTATGATTTTAACGGATAGAAACTGACCACCATATCTTTTCCTGAGAGCAAGTTTTTATCTTGAAAGCTACTGTCGGGAAGTTCTTCGTCCTGTTATAACTTAAAACTCATGCTACTGCTAAAGATTTTCTCTTGTTTCATGTAAGGTGGAGATGGAGAGGAATTGCTCACCGCTTTTCTGGAAGCCTCCTCCAAAGGACGCCAGCCCTTTTCCTGTCCATCTGATTTTACTGACATCACAGAGCGGGACTATGAGCAGGAGTTCTGGATTTAGGCTGCTCTTCTCCAGACCAGCTGTAGCACATGAGGTAAGTGATTGCTCTTTGCCTCAGTTTCCCAATATGGGAGTAATAAAAACATGTCTCATAAAATCATGAAAATTAACTTAAGAAGTCCATGTAAAACGTTAAATTCAGAGTTTGACTCACAGAAAGCAGATGCCTGGGGTGGGAGAAAAAGGGGCAGCCAGGGACAAAATGGTACAGATACCATGAGCCCTGCAGACCAACAGGGAGGCCAGCCCTGCTCACAGAGGTGAAACCAAAGAGTCCTACATATGGGCGTTTCTCAGTTTAATAGATCACAGCAGCTGGGGATTTGCACACGTAAAGAGCTCTTACCAAGGAGTCATTCTCATTTACACATTGTTCTACTAGCATACAATGATTAGCAGCTCTGCTTCTTTGAGAGAAGGTCCCTGGAGCTTCTCTGTTGCCTGCCTACTCCTCCTCCCTTTATGCCAGTGCTTGTCTGCTGTCCCTCAGCCTCTAGGCTCTTGGGCATCTCCACTAGATAGGGAAGCGTGTGGGAGCTCACAGAACTGAACTAAAATCTAGATGGATTCAATCAGTATGTCTCCAATCAGCAGATTTGCTCTGGGAAGAGGGAGTTTGTCAGAGTTTGGAGATACAGCACCAAACCAAACAAAGTCCTTGGCATCAAGGAGCTTACATTCTGGATTGGTAGTCAAAGAACACTAAAAATGTACAAGAAAAATCAGGGTAAGTGGGGGATGCAGGTGGGTGAGAGGATACTGCTTTGTAAAGGGTAGTCAAAGAAGGCTTCTGCGAGACTCTGTAGTGAGGGGATGGGCTGTGCAGGTATCTGGGGGAAGAACATTCCAGGCAGAAATAGGATGCACGGCATGGCTAAATAACAGCCAGAAGGTTGGTGTGGCTAGAACGGAGCCAAAGGAGAGAGAGATGAAAGGAGACAAGGCAGAGGGGGACTGGGACCAGCTCATGAGCATGTGAAGGGAGGATTTGGAAGTTCTCAGCAGAGGAGTAATATGATCTGTATAGACTTGGGGTTTAAGCACAAGGCTGGAAGGGGGAGGTGGGGTGAGGGGCAGTGACATAATCCAAGTAGGAGATTATGGTGGCTCGGATCAGAATGGCTATGGTGGAGGTGTTGTGATGGGGCTGATTCTGGATATATTTTGATGGTAGAACTGATAAGGGTTTGCTGATGGACTGAATGTGAGGAATGAGAGAGAGAAGACAAGGATGACTCCAAAGATATTTGTTTGAGCAAATGGAAGGTGGAGTGGCCATTTCCCGAGTCAGAGAAGGCTGTAGGAGAAGCACATTTAGGGGTAAACACGAGGAGTGTGGTTTTAAGTTTTAAAAAAAGGGAGGTGAGGACTTAATGCGTGTAAAGCTGTTAGAGCAGTGCATGGCACTTCATGCATGCTCATGCAAGGGCGACCTTGTCCCCATTTTTAAAGTGAGAAGATTGAAGCTTCGAGAGTCATACTGCTAGGTTGGGAGAAAAGCCAGGATCAAACCTTGGTCTGTTTGGCTCCAAATCTGGGCTTGCTTCTCTTTTTAAACATCCTCAGCTTTTCACACTCTCTTGTCTTTATGGTTACACATTGACACTGTCAAAAATTTCTTCCTCATGTTTCACAGCAGTCTGCCAGGTGAAGAGAGCAAAGTCCTGCTTTGGGGTGTGAAGCAGGTGGCAGCCCATGCGATACTTGTCTCTTCAAGCATTGGTACAGCCACGAAATTTCAATTCCCTTTTTATAGGTCCTCTCACAAGAAAGGTCATTCAAAACTTCACTGACATCAGGTAATTCCTAAAACATGCTTCTAAAAATATAGCCAGGTAGTAGGTAGGTAGATACATAGATACAGATATGTAAATGTGAATACTTGAAAAATTCTAAAAATATTTGAATCTCATACTCCCAAATTTTAAATATATATAATGAGAATTGAAAATGTTCTTCTACTTCACCCATCTAATCTCATCTCCCAAATATAACCTGATTAACAATTTGGTATATAACCTTGCCAAAGGTCACATGCTCATACCCATCACTGTATTTACTATTTTTATCAAAAATAAAACAATGGAATTATGCTATACAGTGCTGTCCAATAGAATTTTCTACAATGCTGGCAATGTTCTATGCCTGCGTGTCCACCAGCCACAAATGTGGCCAGTGTGACTGAGGACTGAATTTTTTATTTTAATTAATTGAAATATAAATAGCTACATGTAGTTAGTGGCTACCATAATGAATAGTGCAGTGTTATACATTTTCGTTTTTTACTTAACAGAGTATCATGGACATTGCTTTTTTGTATAATTTTATAAATTTTGAAATCATCTCACAGGAAAGTTACAGTTACAGTATAAAAAAGTTTTTCCCACCCGGCCAGTGTGGCTCAAGCGTCATCCCATGGACTGAGAGGTCCTGGTTCCATTCCCAGTCAGGGCACATGCCTGGGTTGCAAGCTCGATCCCCAGTAGGGGGCGTGAGGAGGCAGCCTATTGATGTTTTTCTCTCATCCATGTTTCTATCTCTCCCTCTTCCTAACTCTCTAAAAATCAATACAAAAATTTTTTTAAATTGATTTTAGAGAGAGAGGGAGAGAGATGGAAACATCGATGAGAGAGAACACTGATTGGCCGCCTCCTGCATGCCCCCCACTGGGGATTTGGCCCACAACCTGGGCATGTGCCTTAACCAGGAATCGAACCGGTGACCTCTTGGTGCGTGGGATGATGCTCAATCACTGAGCCACACCGGCCGGGCTACAACATATATATTTTTTTAATTATTAAAAAATCAATAACAACATATTTAAATAAATTTTTAAAAAGTTTTTCCCCTGAGCCATTTGAGAGGATGTTGGGACCTGATGCATCATCACACCCAAACAATTTAGTGCTTATTTCTTTCAACCAAGGACATTCTCTTACAAGCCACAATGCAACCATCAAAATCAGGAAATTATCATTGACACATTACAATCATCTAATCCTCAGAGCCCATTGACAATTTGCCAGTTGCCCCAGTAATGTACTTTGCAGCAAAGGATCCAGTTCATAATTGTGTATTGCACTTAGTTGTCATTCATGCCTCTTTGGTTTCTTTCTCTCTGATATAGTTCTCAGCTTTTGATGTTCATGACCTTGATACTTATGAAGATTTTAGACCAGTTATTTTGTAGAATGTCCTTCGATTTGGGTTTGTTTGATATTTTCTCACGATTAGATTTAGGTTATGCGTCTTTGGCAGAAAATCACAGAGTGATACTGTGTTCTTCTCATTGGATTTCAATTTGTCCCATTATTGGTGATAACTTTGATTATTGGATTAAAATGGTATCTCCATTTTATTTATTTATTTTAATCCTTACCTGAGGATATTTTTCCATTGATTTTCAGATACAGTGGGAGGGAGGGAGGAAGGGAGAGAGAGAGAGAAAAACATCATGTGAGAGAGACACATCAATCAGTTGCCTCCTACACGAATATATGTGCCCTTCACTGGGAATCAAACCCAAAACTCTGGTCCGTGGGGCAACACGCTAACCTCTGAGCCAAACAAGCCAGGGCTGGTGTCTCCATTTTAAAGCTACTCTTGTTACTTATTCCTTTATTTTAAAATTATATATCGGGGGACCGGAAAGTAATGTCGTTTTTTTACATTACATTCAAACAGATACATTTTTAACAAGTTTTTATTTTTAATCAATGATGTAATCACCCTCGTTATCAACAACCTTTTGCCATCTAGTGTGCAAATTTTCAATGCCGGATCGATAAAAATCAATTGGTTTTTGAGCAAAATATCTGGAGATGGCATTTTCGACATCATCCAAATTTTTTGCCACTTAGAAAATGTTGTAGCGATCGGAATAAATGGAAATCCGATGGCACAATATCGGGTGAGTATGGTGGGTGAGGCAATACCTCCCACCCCAATTCATTAATTTTTTCCAGGGTTGTCTTTTGCATTGCGGTCTTGCATTATCATGTTGCAGAGTAACACCTTTTCTGGTGACAATCGCTGCTGAGCACTTTTCAATTAAAGATTGATTTACTCGATCCAATTGTTCACAGTAAAGGTCTGCATTCAGTTTGTCCAGGTTTCAGCACTTCAAAATGAACGACCCCGCGAATACTCCACCAAACACACAAAAGTGCCTTTTTGGGGTGTAAACCTGGCTTAGCTGTACTTTGCAGCGATTCCTTCAGAGAGAGCCACTGCTTTTTGCGTTTTGGATTATCATAGAGGACCCATTTTTCATCTCCAGTGATCAAGCGATCAAAAAATGCTTCTGTATTGTGCCGCCGAAGCAATAAATTACATGTGGTGGACTGGTTAGCTTTGTTTTCTTTGGACAGATTATGCGGGACCCAAACACCTGCTCTGCTTACTGTACCAATCTGCTGCAAATGTTCTTGGATGGTCGACCAAGGTTGGTTAAGAGTGTTTGACAGCCCTGGCCAGTTTGGCTCAGCAGTTAGAGCGTCAACCTGCGGTCCAGAGAGACCCGGGTTCAGTTCCTGCTAAGGGCATGTACTTCGGTTGCAGTTTGTCCCCGGCCCTGGTTGGTCGTGCGGGTGGCAGCCACTCGATGTGTCCCTTTCACGTCGATGTTTCTCTCTCTCTCTTCCTCTCTCTCTATCCCACTCTATCTGAACAAAAAATGAAAAAATGTCCTCGGGCGAGGATAAAAAAAAAAAAAAAGAGTGTTTGACAGTTCCTCGATTGTCTGACACGGATTTGCTTTCACTTCCGCCCTTAACATGTCATTACTTTAAAGACATTACTTTCCATTCCCCCTAATATATATATATATATTATATATATATATATATATATATATATATAATATATATATATATATATATATATAGAGAGAGAGAGAGAGAGAGAGAGAGAGTGTGTGTGTGTGTGTGTGTGTGTGTGTGTAGAAAAACACAACATAAAATTTATCATCTTGCTTGGCTGGTGTGGCTCAGTGGATTGAGCATTGTCCCATGGACTAAGAGATCCCAGTTCGATTCTCGGTCGGGGGCACATGCCCGGGTTTCAAGATTGATCCCCACTAGGGGCTGTGCAGGAGGCAGCCGATGGATGTTTCTCTCTCACATCAATGTTTCTATCTCTCTCTCCCTTCCTCTCTCTCTAAAAAAAAATCAATAAAAATATATTTTTAAAAATGTATCATCTTAACCATTTTTAGGTGTATAGTTCAGTCGTGTTATGTATATTCACATTGTTGTGAGACGCATCTTCAGAACTTTTTCATCTTGCAAAGTCTAAAACTCAGTACCCATTAAGCAACTCCCCTTTTCCCCTTTCCATCAGCCCCTGGTAACTACCATTCTACTTTGTCTTTAAGATTTTGACTACTACTACAGTGGTTGAGCGTCGACCCATGCACCAAGAAGTTGCCGGTTCGATTCCCAGTCAGGGCATGTGCCCAGGTTGTGGGCCCGATCCCCAGTGGGGGGCATGCAGGAGGTGGCCAATCAATGTTCTCTCTCATCGATGTTTCTATCTCTCTCTCCCTCTCACTTCCTCTCTCTCTCAAAAATCAATAAGGGGAAAAAAATTTAACAAGAAAAGATTTTGACCACTTTATTTACCTCATATAAGTGGAATTATACAGTATTTGTCCTTTTGTGACTGGCTTATTTCACTTAGCACAATGTCCTCAAGGTTCATCCATGTTGTAGCCTGTGACAGGATTTCCCTGTTAAGGCTGAATATTATCCCATTGCGTGGATGCACATTTTATTTATCCATCATCTGTTGATAGAAATTTGCAGTTTCCACCTCTTGGCTTTTGTGAATAGAGCTATGTACATGGGTGTGCAAATATTTCTTTTAGACCCTGCTTTCAATTTTCTTGGGCATATATCCAGAAGTTGGGATTGCTGGATCATATGGTAGTTCATCTAATTTTGATTTTTTGAGAAACTGCCATCCTGTTTTCCATAGCAGTTACACCATTTTACAAGCCCACCAACAATGCACAAGGGTTCCAGTTTCTCCACATCCTTGTTAACACTTGTTATTGTTTTTGTAAGTAGCCATCCTAATGGGTGTGAGCTGATATCTGATTGTGTGTTTGTTTGTTTGTTTGTTTGTTTTTAACCCTCACCTGAGGAGAGAGAGAGAGAAACGTCAATGTGAGAGAGAAATATTGATTGGTTGCCTCCCATATATACGTGGACTGGGGATCAAACCCAAAACCTAGGTTATATGCCCTGAATGGGAATCAAACCCGAAAACTTTTGGTGCATGGGACAATGCTGCAACCAACTGCACCACCTGGCCAGGGTTCATTGTGTTTTTATTTACATTTCCCTGATTATTAGTGAGGTTGAGCATCATTTCATATGCTTGCTGGCCATTTGTATATCCTCTTGGAAAAATGTCTATTCAAGTCCTTTGTCCATTTTTATATTGGGTTGATTTTGTTGTTGTTCGAGTTCTTTATATATTCTGGATATTAACCCCTTATCAGATATGATTTGCAAATGTTTTCTCCCATTCAATAGGTTGTCTTTTCACTCTGTTGATTGTGTCTTATTTAGCCTTTTAATAAGTATTTTGTGAGGAGGTACTTAGAATATTCTCTTTCTTATACTTTTCATTTATTCATTTATTTATATCAGCATTGGACTCGTGGCTTCTTATTTTATTTAATGTGTTATAATCTGTTATTTTATATTTTGATGCACAAATTGTCAGATTTGGCCAATAGAAGCCACTTCCAGCTGGCTTCTGTTGTGCTTTTTACATGTTCCTATTATTTCTGATCACTTCTGTGTTTTCTGCCACAACATGATATTCTAGGATCAGCTTGTACTTTCCCTGCTGCAGCCCTGGAATTAACCATTTCTCCAAGGACCCTGTTCCTTTTAGTAGAGAATGGTATTGAGAAGCTTCTGGCCCTGGCTCTGGCCACTGATGAAATTTGTGGCTTTAAAAGACCCAGCATCTGATCTGGAGAGGCAGACCTCATCAGCCAGCAGACTGAGGCCCAGATGGGATCATTTGACTGTTCCCCAGTTAGTCAGAGCTTAGATGAGAGCTGAGGCCTCTGACTATCTACCTGTCCATTGTTCTTTCCCTGTCAATACATGTTGCTAGCTATGAGGTGTGATAATCCCAGTGTGGCTGTCCTCACTCTGAACCTCTTTCCTCTTCTGTCCACAGAGGACTAGCTTCACCCTGGGGGTCAAGGACAGTTTTTCTGAGAGCTAACCTATCTTTTAGCTCTGTCTGAGACTTACCTCCCCCTGGAGACCTTTATGGTTAACTTACCTTAAATCACAGAGGAGAGCTTCAGCTTTTCTTCCCAGCTCTGGTAGATTTGGGCTTGCAGACTGGTTCCAGCCTGGAATGAGTTGTGCAAGTGCACCTGCTTCTCCTCCCTCAGACCAGGGATTCAAGGCATATGTGCCTCCCTGAAGCCCATCTCAGTCAGCTGACACATCTCATAGGGGCATCAGCAGGAGAGATGGAGTGAGGCCTGATTCTGGGTTGAGATGATGGAAAGGGCCTGCTCTACCTGCTCTCACTGGCTCCAAGCCCACCCAGGTTATACCAACAGCACCCAGGAAACACTAGAAACACTACCTTCCCACATTTGGAGGCATATCTTGAGCTTCACCTCAAATTGGGAGTAAGAACCCCTCTGATATTCCATTAGAGGTTTTCTGTGCCTGACTGGGGGGTGGGTGGTGCTGCAATGAACCTGCCCCCTCTGATTTGGTCAGCTATGAAATCGACTTCCAGCCTGGGAAGCCACCTATTTAACAAGTGCCTGTAACAGCAATGCCAAATAAGTCCCTCAGAAAGCTAAGCATTTGTCTCTTTTGCATTCAAGACATTTCCTAAGCTCCGGCTGTGTCAGGCATGGTGTGGCATCCTGTGGTGCAGGGAGGATTTAAGGAGTTCAATCCAGTAGACTTTCAAGTAACAATGATGGTGCAAGTAGGTTCCATATACAAAAAGTACAAATAGGGGCCGCAAGGGAAGAGCATCACTTTTGACATTTGGTTCTGGCACTTTCTCAGGTGTCAGGTTCTCACAGATAAGACTGTGTATAAATTAAAATTTGAGTTGGACAATTTTAATTGTTAAAGGAAAAATGTAGAAAGGGCACTATAGACAGAAGGAATAGCTAGAGCAAAGTTGGAATCACCAACCAAAGTGCAAGGTTAACTTAGAGGACAGCAGAGCCCTCAGGCGTGGAAACATCTAAGAGATGAAGGAAGGTGTTGCAAGACGAGAAACTTCAAATACCTCAGGGCCCAAGCATGAAGGGTATGAACACTGTGCGTCAATGGAGTATGCTAACTTTACAAGCAATGAAGACTTCATGTAGGTTTTTAAAATAACATTTATTTTTTAAAAGTTAACATGTGCATATAATAGGAAACTGAAAAGCACAAGAAGCAAAGAACAAAGTTATCCATAATCACAAGCAGTTTAGTCTGACGTGTCCTTCTAAGTCCCCTGTGTGTCTACACAACTAAGCTTCCCTTTATTTTGTAATTAGGATTGTACAGTTATGTATCAAGCTTTTTCACACATCATGAATATTTACCACTTCAAAGTCCCAAAGCTATATGAGTATTTTGATAACCAAGAATACCCTACACCAACTCAATCTGGAAGAAAATGTAATCCTGCCTTTCTTGGTGACAAAAAAATTCATCAAGGCCAAAAATAGCAATAGACATCTACATAAAGATATTGGCAAAGTTACAATTAAAATACTGCATTCCCTTAATGTTTGATTAACAATGAGACACAAAGCAAGAGTACACAAAGTATAATGATTCTATATTTTAAAAATATTAGCGAGGCAGGTTTGACCGAAATATTTAACACTGTATTCCTATAGCACAGCCAAAGGGATGCACACACATCAGTGGCTATCATCACAATGTGAATATGAACACATCCACACACACCCCTCCCTGTCCTTCCTTCTGCCCTCTGCTGCCAGCCTAATGAACAAGTCCTGGTGTCCATTTCTGAGATGGTTCAACAATTCCATGTCCAAGATGCCTCTTTTGTAACAATTATAACAAAAAGATATTTACATATTGGTTAATTCACTAGCTCTACTTTTTATCATACACTGTCACCTCAGGACATCTAAAAAGCTCCGATGTTGCAAAATAATGAACCTTGTCCACAATAAACACAGGAACTTTACAAAAATGCACATATAGACCTATAACCTAAAACTTTCTTCTAGATATGGAGATACTAGCAAAGAGCCCTTCCCTTCACCCTTCCTCTTCTCCCTCCTCCACCATTTCAGTGACTAAATACAAGACACCTAGCTCCAAGAGGTGGATTAACAAACACATTCCCAGAAGACAGTCCTTCCTATAAACTAACTAAAGGGCTTTTATAAAGGGATTACCTACCACCTCTACTTTTAATATACTTTGGGCATTAAACTTGTTTATCCTTGAATACATAGCAATGTTAACTAAAATGCACATTATATAACAATGGTTAGACAATCTCAGTTTGTCTAGACACTCATGGGCACAGAACCCTTTTTTCTGTACCTCCTTCCCTCCCCCTCCCCCTGTGAACAGTCAGCATACTCTCTAAGACGTCAAGTTTAACAATTCATTCCCAGAATGCAACCATTCCTATGAATTAACAGAAAAAACACTTAGAGGGTGTTACTTTAACTCTTTTAACAGATGTTGTGCACTTTCAAACATCTAGAAAGACTAGATGTTTCAAATTAAGGATTTAAGTTTGAACAAACTGCACCTGAAAGTGTCTTCTAAATAGGAAGGTACATTCTGGCCTAGAACTCTTCCCCTTCTCATCTAGATCAACTCAGTGAACAAGTAAGCATCCATAATACTTAAAGGGGATTTTAACAATTTCACTTCCTCACGTTTTCAGAACAATCTCTCCTAGGAATTTAACACAAACTGTATGCAATGTATTTGTTTACTAACTACTCCCCTGTTATACACTGGCAATCTCTGTAACATCTACAAAGACTAGATGTTGTTAATTAGGACGGTTGTCCTTCACATACACTATATACACAGCTAAGTAAGACAAAATGCACAGGCACATGGGAAGATGATTACTCCTGCCTAACTATAAACATACTGGTATAAAACCCTTTGCACTTTCTTCTCCTTCCTCTCTGAACCAGCACAAATATAACGTGTACTGTTCAGAGGGGTGGTCTGTTCATTTTGTTCATCCCATTTCCAAAACACAGTATTTGAAATGAATTTTAACAAAAGGGTATCTACAAAATGTGTTATTTTACTACCTCTACTTTTAACATACTTTGTGCACTTCTAAACATCTAGAAAGTCTAGATGTTTCAAATAAGGACTTAAGTTTGTCCACTATATACACAGTAGTGTTGAATAAACTACACACATGTAACACTGGTTATATCTCAAAGTGTCTTCTACATAGGAATAGTCTAGTCTCAAATCCTTCATTTCTCCCAGTTCTTTCTGTCCATCATCAACCCAGAGGGTTGAGTACAGGCACATGTGTTACTTAGATGTGATTTCACAATTTCAAGACAGCCTTTCGATGAGTTTTAACACAAAGTGTACAAAATGTGTTAGTTTACTAACTCTACTTTTGTCATACATTGGCAACCTCTTTAATATCTAGAGACTAGATATTATTAAATTAGGACCCATTTGTCCAGTATATTCACAATATATACAGTAAGGTTCAATGAAATGTATATAACATATAGGGCAAAGGAAAAGCTAAAATTTTCTACACACTAGCAAAACATCTTCTTTGCAATTTCTTCCCTCCCACCTCCTTCAACCCAGTGAAGAAGTACATAGAGTCAATGAAGAGGTGGTTTAACAATTCCATTTCTAAAGACAGTATTTCCTATCAGGTTTTAAAAGCTATTTACAAGAAGCATTATTCTACTACTTCTATTTTTAAGTACATCAAGCACTTCTAAATGTCTAGAAAGACTAGATATTTAAGAACTTACTTGTCCACTAAGTGCACAGCACTGTTAAAATTGCACATACATAACAATGGTTACAATCTGAGGTATCTTCTAAAGGTGACCGTGTTGGCCTGAACCATTCCCTCTCTCACTCCCTTCTCTCCACCACCAGTCCAGTGGACAAGTACAGGCATGTTTAATACTTAGAGGTGGCTGAACAAATTCATATCCAAAAGTCACTTACACAAGACAAGCTTTCCTATGAATTTCAACACAAAGTGTATAAAATGGGATAATTTTACTAACTACTTTGTCATACACTGGCAATCTCTAACATCTAGCGACTAGATATTGCAATTTTAGGACGTATTTGTCCATTATATACACAGCAAAACAAAATGCACATAATATACAAAAATGGTTTTATATGAAAATGTCCAAATATGACACACACTAGCATTTACCTTTTGTAATTCTTCCCCTCCCACCTCCTCCAAACCACTGAACAAGTATAGACTATAGTATACTGCTCACAGAGGTGGTTTAACAATTCCATTCCCAAAAGACAGTATAGTATTTCCTACGAATTTTAGTAAAAAGATATTTACAAAAGTGGTATTTTACTACCTCTACATTTAACATACGTTGGGCACTTCTAAACATCTAGATGGACTAGATGTTTCAAATAAGGACTTAATTTGTCCACTATATACACAAATTTTGAATAAACCACACACATGTAAAAGTTATCATCTTAAAGTGTCTTCGAAATATGAACATTATAGCCTAACACCACCTTTCCCCCCTCCTTCCCTTCTCCCCTCCCCCTCCACCAACCATCTATTGTAAGGTATAATGCTCACCATTTTCAGAAGACAATCTTTCCTAGAAATTTTAACACAATTGTACAAAATGCACTAGTTTACTAACTCTATTTTTGTCATACACTGGCAACCTCTTTAACATCTAGAAAGACTAGATGTTGTAAATTAGGACTAATTTGTCCATTATATACACTATATACACAGCTAAGGAAAACAAATGCATGAATATAAGGGACGAAGCACTAACATAGAGCTCTTTGCACTTCCTTCTCCCTTGAACCTGTGCACAAATACAATGTGTACTGTTCAAAGAGGTGGTTTGGTAATTTCCAAAATAACAATATTTGATATGAATTTTAACAAGATATTTACTAAAATGTCTTTTTTACTACCTCTACTTTTATCAGGCACTTCAGAACATGTAGAAATATAGATATTTCAAAAAAGTACTTAGCATTGTCAACTATTATACAGTAGTGAGGAATAAAATGCACACATAAAACAATGGTTATAATATGAAAATGTCTTCTAAATATGACCAGTCTGGCATAGAACCTTCTTTTCTTCCTCCTCCGGGTCTTCTACTCCATGTCCTCTAACTCAGGGGAGAAACGTGGACGTGAGTCGCTCCTGATGTCACATGTCGTTTCTGGAGGTATCCTAACAATTCCATTTCAAAAAGTCATTTCCAGAAGACATTTCTTTTGATATTTTTTTACATGGACATTTGCAAGACGTGTGATTTTCTAACTCTACTTTATCATACGTTGGCAACCTCTTTACATCTAGAAGGCCTAGATGTAGCAAAGTTCTCTTTTGAAAGGTTAGGGGGAAAGTTGAGAGCAGCTTTTTCATATTATATACACAGGCCTCTATAAATGGCCAGTAAATCTTCCCAAAAGGTGGCAGGCACTTCCTATTAGCCAAATGTGGTGTGTTATTCTGCCATTTCTCTCTTCTGCAATCACGGTCTATAGTAGAAGGAACACCAGCCGCCCGAGGGCCCGTAACCGGTCCACCGTCGTGGGCTGGGGCTCTGCTCACCTTCGGCCAGTGAGGCCTTTGTCCGTCGTTGTCAGGACTGTCAGGACCAGGCGAGGTCTCCCCCAGTGGGGAGAGGAGTCGCCCCAGGTGCCCCATCCACCGGCTCCAAGGCCCAAGCGGGGGCGAGCTGCTGTCCACACAGAGCCTGCGGGCCTCCGAGGCCGAGCGCCTCCCTCCGCGGCATTCCAGGGGCCGCCATTCTCCCGGCGCCACGCCCGACGCTCCCGGCAGCGCCGCGGGGCTGGTCTCGGTGGCTCAGCGCTGGGCCGGGGCTTTGCCTGGGCCCCGGAGGGGTGGGCCTGGAGACCCGGCGGTCCGCGGCTTGGTCCCCAGAATGCGGCTCCGGCTCCGGAAGGCCACCGCCATCTGGTCGCGGAGGTGGAGGTTGGGGTTGGGGACAGTCTCGCTGCTGCTGCAAAGCCTGGGCGCGGCCAGCGGGCGACCGCAGGGAGGGCTCTGGGCCTCGGCAGGACAAAGCCTGCTGCCTGTCCCCGGGCCCCCCAACTCATCCCGCCGGCCGAGGCCGGGGGCCTGGAGGGGCCCGGAGGAGCTTGGAGGACAAGGCCGCGCTCCGCTTCTCACCGCACTCTCTGCCGGAACTGACTTGGCAGTTCTCTACGCAGGCTAGAAAGAAGGGGCACCGGAAGTGCCCAGCGCCTGGACCCGCGAGCCAAGGTTCCGGGACTGAAATGTTCCGGCGGGGCGGGGGAAGGGAGAGGGAGGCTTCACGTGGGATCAGGGCACCCTACTGGTGTGTCCTTTGCAACCTCAGTTGTTACTGGCCTCAGAATACCTGACCATGCGTATTTCTCGATTCCTTCACTCCCACTGTTGGACAAGGAGGCTCTTTCCAATCTTTCATACACTCATTCACCATCTGTTTATTGACTACCTACTATGTGCCACATAAGCACTGGGGAATGCAGCGGTGAAAGAAAAAAAAGGACAAGAAAATTTCTCCCCTCCTGAAATGTATATTCTAGTAGGGAAAACAGACAATCCTTAAAATGCATAAAAGGGCAGATAGTGAACGTTCTATGGAAAAATAAAAAGTAGAGAAGTAGAATATGAAGTGTGAGTGTAGAATGTTTTAGGTGGAGGGCAGGTGCCTTTTGAGCAGATATCTGAAGGAAGTGATGTTGGGTGGAAGAGTTTTTTGGGGCAGAGGCCAACAGCCAGTGCACAGGCTCTAGGGCTAAAGTATATGGACCTGGACTGTTCCAGGAACAGCAAAGAGGCTGGAACAGCGTGAGCAGGCAAGAGTGTAGAGGTTAGAACAGGTCATGTAGTGTGAAGTCAACCAGGTGAAATAGGATAGTGGCTTGTACCAGGATAATCGCAGATAGGTGGCAAAAGTGGTTGAATTCAAGATAAATATAAGATCCAGTTTGCAGGGTTTGCTGATAGAGCAGATGTGAAGTGTGAAAGAGAGGAATTGAGGATAACTCCAAGGCTTTTGGCCTGAGAAAATGAAGGAGGAAATTGGCATTAACTGAGATAGGAAAGACCATTGGATGAGCAAGTTTGGGGGAGAATATCAGGAGTTCAGTTCTGGACATGGTAAATTTGAGATGCAAGTGGAGATATCAAGTGGACAGTTGAATTTATGAATGGCATTCAGGGGAGAGTCTGAGCTGGACATATACATTTGGGAGTCATCAGTATATGGATGTCTTTAAAGCTATGAGGCTGCATGAGAGAACGAAGGAAGGAGAGAGAGAGAGAGAGAGAGAGAGAGAGAGAGAGAGAGAGAGAGAGATGGATCTGAGGCCTGAGCCCTGGGGCATGTATAAAGGTCAGGGTGATGAAAAGGAACCAGCAAAGAAGACTGAGTAATGACCAGAGTGGTAGGAGAATAACCACAAGAGTGTGGTGTCTGAAGTAAATGAAGAAAGTGTTTCAGAGGAGAATTATTAATAGTGTTAAACATTGCTGATAGGTCACCTAAGATACAGTTGAGAATTACTACAAGCTTTTAAAATTCATGCTGTGATGAATCTTCTTATGAATTTTCAAACCTTGTGGAGGCTTCTGGTTTCCTTTGGATACAAGTTGAGAAATATAAAGAAAGATTAAAGGTTGGTCCAGGCTCAAGACTTGATGCTGACTCAGACAGGATTCCCAGGAGGAAAATTCTACAGTTTGAAAGACACCTCTGCTGGAAGGCAGAAAGGAGGAGTGATGAGAAGGCCAGGGGCTCTGGGCACTGGGGCTTTAATCCATAATGAGATGACAAAGTCCTAAGCTGCGAGGGTGGGTAGAGAAGTAGGAAACAAGTGAGGTGGGTGTTTCTGGCTTTGCAGAGGAAGAAGCCACTGTGTTCAGTATCTGGAGAGAAGAGAGAGGAGGGGGAGGAGAAGCCACGGATCACACAAGTTTTCAAACACTAAGGCTGGCTGGCTAGGTGGGTGGTTGATACATTAACCAAGACTAGGAGAAGGAAAGTCTCAGTGTAGAGTTCCTGGTCCCCTTTCTGAGACCCCTACCTCCTAAGCAGTCAAAGGGCTGGTATCTCTGGAACCTAAAGATGACGATGATGGCGAACATGTATACATCCTGCTTTCTGCTTGATATCTCTACTTGGATGTTCCAACAGTATCTTATTTATTTATTTATTTTTAATCCTCACCCGAGGACACTTTTTCATTTTTTGTTCAGATAGAGTAGGAGAGAGAGAGAGGAAGAGAGAGAGAGAGAAACATTGACGTGAAAGGGACACATCGAGTGACTGCCACCCGCACAACCAACCGGGGCCGGGAACATACTGCAACCGAAGTACATGCCCTTAGCGGGAACCGAACCCGGGTCTCTCTGGACCGCAGGCCGACGCTCCAACCGCTGAGCCAAACCGGCCAGGGCCCAACAGTATCTTAAACTCCTCTTGCGTAAAACAAAATTCTTGCCCCAGCTGGTGTGTGGCTCAGTGGTTGAGCATTGACACATGCACCAAGAGGTCGATGTTTCTCTCTCTCTCTCCCTCACCCTTCCTCTCTCTCTAAAATCAATAAAGAAAATAAATAAATAAATAAATAAATAAATAAATAAATAAATAAAACAAAACTCTTTATATCTCCCCAGAGCCTGCTCTTCCCTAAATTAGTAAATGGTAGTATCATTCACCCAGTTCCCAAATTAAAAATGAGGCATCTTCCTTGATTCCATTCTTTCTCTCATTCCTCCTCCCCCAACCATCATAAGTCCTCCTCAATATATTTAAAATACAGCCAATTTTCTATGCTGTCCAATATAGACGCCATTAGCTATAAGAAACTATTTAAATTTTAATTAAAATGACATGAAATTAAAAAAAATTTTTTGTTAATTCTCACCTGAGGATATTTTTTCCATTGATTTTTAGAGAGAATGGGAGGGAGGTATGGAGGGGGAGAGGGAAAGAGGGTGGAGAGAGAGAGAGAGAGAAACATCGATGTGAGAGAGACACATTGATTGGTTGCCTCCCACATGCACCCCAACTGGGACCGGGAGTTGAACCTGCAACCCAAGTACATGCCCTTGACTGGGAATCAAACCCGCAATCCTTTGGTGCGTGGCCAATGATCTACTCACTGAGCAACACAGGCCAGGGCAAAAATTCCTTTTTTTTTAAACTTTTTTTTTCTTTATTGATTTTAAGGAGAGAGGAAGGGAGAGGGAGAGAGAGAAACATCAATGAGAGCCCTGGCTGGTTTGGCTCAGCGGTTAGAGCGTCAGCCTGCAGACCAGAGAGTCCCAGGTTCGCTTCCCACTAAGGGCACGTACCTCAGTTGCAGTTTGTCCCCGGCCCCGGTTGGGGTCATGTGGGTGACAACCAGTTGATGTGTCTCTCTCACGTCGTCAATTTTTCTCTCTCTATCTTCCCTCTCTCCCTCCCGCTCTATCTGAAGATAAATGCAAAAGTGTCCTCGGGTGAGGATTTAAAAAAAAAAAAAGAAAGAAACATCGATGAGAGAGAACATCAATTGGACACCTCCTGCATGTCCCCCACTGGAGAATGGGCCCACAACCTGGGCATGTGCCCTGACTGGGAATCGAACCAGCGACCTCTTGGTGCATGGGTCGATGCTCAACCACTGAGCCACATCGGCCGGGTGAGGGTAAAAATTTCAATTCCTCATCTGCACTAGCCACATTTCAAGTGCTCAGGACACAGGTGCTTAGTGGCTGCTGTATGAGCACAGATATAGAACATTTCCATCATCCCATTAAATCATAGGGCATTAAATCATAGGCCAGTGCTGATCTACACCTAGTCCAAACCAGCAACAGCTCTAGTCTGACGACTCTAATAGCTTTTTTACTGTTGTTCTTATTGTTTCTACTACTCTTCCCTTCTAATCCATTCTCCTACTTTTAATCAGAAATCAGATCTTGTGGCTTTTCATTACACTTTGCACAAAATTCAAACTTCTTACCATAGTCTACTGCCCTCTGTCACTGCATCCCAGCCACACTAGCTTCTTGCTATTCCTTCCACTCTCTAAACTTTTCTCGACCTCAAAGCCTTTATACATGCTGTTCCTTCTATTAATACCTGGATGGCGTGTTACCTGGCCATTAGCAAGGCTAAATTTCTTCTCATCTTAGGTCTCAGTTCCCAATATTATATCTTTAGAGGGCCTTTCCTGACCTCCCCGTCTCAAGGTTTCCTCCAGTTATTATCACATCACCCTACTTATTTCCTTCCTTCATTAATCACAATATTTCATTATTTTATTAATAATAATGAAAAGTTCTGTGTTCTTATGTGCAAGGCATTGTACATAGGACTTGCTTTATATACTTTATTTTATTTATTAATTTACTAGTTTCGTTTCTTTTCTTCTTATTTTTCCCTCTGTCCCTGACATCCAGTACAGTGCCTGGCATAGAGTAGACATTAGTAATTGTTAAACAAATGAACAAATTTATTGAGCACTTACTATGGGCCAGGCACTGTGCTAAGCACTTTATATATATTGATTGTCTTACTTAATTTGCACAGTGATTCTGTGATGTAGGTACTATTGCTGTCTTCCTTTTATAGATGAGAGGCTGTGTAACTAGTCTAGTTCACAAGAACTAGGATTCTAACTCAGGTCATCTGACTCCAGAGCTCCCTAGGAAGGTACTATAGAGGGTTTAGAGGCCTGAGAACACACCAGCATGCAGCCACCCACAGCCCAGACTAGAAGCAGAAAAACTAAAAGCCCTTTTTTGAAGGGTTTTCCATTTCAGATCAGGCCAGATATTCTGGGTGTCACTGTTCAACCAGGAGGCAGACCTGGATCAGGGCTCAGGATTGTGCGGTGAGTCTAATTAAATGCTCCAGTTCAAATCTGAGCATCTTTAGTGGAGATGGGGGACTGGCCTGGAGACCCAAGATAAGACTCTGAGTCAGGGGTGTACCCAGTCTGACCGCTGACGCCACTGTGTTTTTCTGCCTATCTCAGATCAAGGATGAGACAAGGAAAAAAGTAAAAAATAATAAGCCTTCCTGGCACTTCTCCTCAGGAAATATCACATGTCAGGCCTGTGACACGAAAGGGTGTTTGATAGGCCAAAGGCTCCAAGCTCATTAGCGGGAATGGTGCTGAGCTGTGAGCCACTCACACAGCTTGCTTGGGAAACAAACACAGTGCAGCATCCATCCCTCCCAGGCCTGGCCCTGCATGGTTCCACTGTTATCAACATCAGCATACATCTCCACCCAGGTAGGTCTGGTTGGTAGCAGGGTCCTGGAAATGGATTGTGTGGGGGTGTGTCCCAGAGAGGCTGCTCATAATCCTCCTCCTCCTCATTGCTTGAATTTGGGACTTGTTCTGCCATAGTTACAGTTTCTCAAACTTGAATTGCTCCCAGTTCAGTTTAACAACCTCCTCCATATCTATGTACCACCAATACCAGATTTTACTTAATACCTCTCTGAATTGAGAGAAAGGTATAAACTAAAACCATCACTACATTAGCCTCGTCCTTGGCAGTATTGATGAAATCACTAATTTGATGTGCTGGTTATATATTTTCCGAATGTCAATTAAAGTAAATATGCAACTCTTTTTTTTTTATCCTCACCCGAGGACATTTTTCCATTTTTTATTCAGCTAGAGTGGGAGGGAGAGAGAGGAAGAGAGAGAGAGAGAGAGAGAAACATCGACGTGAAAGGGACACATTGAGTGGTTGCCTCCCACATGGCCAACCAGGGCCGGGGACAAACTGCAACCGAGGTACGTGCCCTTAGCGGGAACCGAACCCGGGTCCCTGTGGACCGCAGGCTGACGCTGTAACCGCTGAGCCAAACCGGCCAGTGCTACAACTCTTATTTTTTTTTATTTTTTTTTTCATCCTCACCTGAGGACACCTTTCCATTTTTTGTTCAGATAGATTGGGAGGGAGAGAGAGGAAGAGAGAGAGAGAGAGAGAGAGAAACATCGACGTGAAAGGGACACATCGAGTGGCTGCCTCCCGCACGACCAACCAGGGCCGGGGACAAACTGCAACCGAGGTACATGCCCTTAGCAGGAACCGAACCCGGGTCTCTCTGTACCGCAGGTCGACGCTCCAACCGCTGAGCCAAACCGGCCAGGGCTCTTTCTTTTTTCTTTTTCTTTTTTTTTTTAAATGAGTTCAGTACTTTATTTATTTATTTATTTTTATCCTCACCCGAGGACACCCTTCCATTTTTGTTCAGATAGATTGGGAGGGAGAGAGAGGAAGAGAGGGAGAGAGAGAAACATCGACGTGAAAGGGACACATCGAGTGGCTGCCTCCCGCATGACCCAACCAGGGCCGGGGACAAACTGCAACCGAGATACATGCCCCTAGCGGGAACCGAACCCAGGTCTCTCTGGGCCGCAGGCCGACGCTCCAACCGCTGAGCCAAACTGGCCAGGGCGAGGGCTACAACTCTTAAATAATGTTCATCTGAGTTCCACTTGAAATTATCTTGGTGCAGCCAAGATGCAAAACAGTTGGTGTCAAAGGGACATAGAGACAACCTATAAGAGTTTCCACTGACCAAAGCTGGAACAATTTGAGCAACAATATAAATAACACAGTATTATAGCCCTAAGTATAAACTAAATATCTGTGAGTCCAAATTGATATAAATAAATTACTGAGCCCTGGCCGGTTTGGCTCAGTGCTAAGAGCATTGGCCCTCGGACCAAGGAGTCACGGGTTCGATTCCAGTCAAGGGCACGTGCCTCAGTTGTGGTTCGGTCCCCAGCCCCGGTTGGGGTCCTGCAGGAGGCAACCAGTCTATGTGTCTATCTCACATCAATGTTTCTCTCTCTCTCTCTCTCTTGCTCCCCGCTCCCACTCTGTCTGAAAATAAATGGGAAAATATCCTTGGATGAGGATTAATAAATAAATAAATAAATAAATAAATAATTGAATAAATAAGTAAATGGGAGAGAAGAGACTGATTTTCCTTATGGGAGAATTCCAAATAGTTTATCCCCTCCAGGGTATAGAAATTAATTCCCCCCATGAGTGTGGGCTGCACTTAGTGATTTGTTTCCAAATAGTAGAAAGGGAGGCAAAAACACAACTTCACAGGGGAGAAACCGGGCAAACACTGCCTTGGCCAGGTACTCAAGGTAATCAACAGCATGTGCCCCTGATCTGATGTCATGAGAAGAGCATTATCTCTGTGGTTTCCTTCACCAAAACCCATAACTCCAGTCTAAGCATGAAAAAACATCAGAGAAACCCAAATTGAGGGACATTCTATAAAATATCTGACCAGTACTCCTCAAAATCGTCAAGGTCATGAAAAACAAGGAAAGTCTGAGAAACTGTCCCGGGCCAGAGGAGACTAAAAAGACATGATGACTAAATGGAATGGAATTTCTTGGATGGGATGCTGGAACAGAAAATAGATGTTAGTGAAATAAAAATAAAGTGTAGAGTTTAGTTAATAGGAATGTCCCGAGGTTGGTTTCTTAGTCGTGACAAATGCACCTTGATGTTGACAGTGGGGGAAACTGGGGGTGGGGTATACAGGAACTCTCTGTGCTCTGGGAAATCTCTGTAGTCTTTAAATCAAAGATTTGCACTTATTTTCTGTAAATACAGAATTTTTTTTTAATTAAAAATATTTTTATTGGTTTTTAGAGAGAGAGGAAGGGAGAGAGGGAGAGAGGAATATCAATATGAGAGTGAAATATCAATCAGCTGCCTCCTGCACAACCCCCACTATGGATCAAGCCGACGGACCACCCAGGTACGTGCCCTGACTGGGAATCCAGCTGACAACCTTTCAGTGCACAGGATGATGACTAACCAACTGAGCCACACTGTCTAGGGCAATACAGAATTCTTTTTAAAGAATACATTTATTTTCTTAAAAAGAGGGGGTTGTAGCTCTGGCCGGTTTGGCTCAGTGGTAGAGCGTCGGCCCGTGGACCAATGAGTCTCGGTTCATCCCTGGCCCAGGTCAGGGTCGTGTGGGAGGCAACCAGTCGATATGTCCCTCTCACATCAATGTCTCTCTCTCTCTCCTTCCCACTCTATCTGAAGATAAATAGAAAAATATCCTCGGGTGAGGATTAAAAAATAATAATAAAAATAAATAAATAAATAAATAAATAAATAAATAAATAAATAAGAGGGGGTTGTATAGTAATGGTTGGAAGATGAATTTTGAAGTGATGTAGATCTACATACTTGTTCCCTGTGGTTGTAAAACAAATTACCACAAACCTGGTAGCTTAAAATAACAGAAATTTATTTTCTCATTGTTCCAGAGGCCAGAAGTTCAACATTAGTTTTAGTGGGCTGAAATCAAAGTGTTGACAGGGCCACACTCCCCCAGAGGCTATAAGGAAGAATCTGTCCTTGTCTCTTCCTACTTGTGGTGGCTGCGTCATTCCTTGGATTGTGGCCACATCACTGCAGTCTCTGCTTCTGTGGTTGCATTGCCTCCTCCTGTTCTCTGTGTGCCTGTCTAACCTCCCTCTGTCTCTCATAAGGATATCTGTGATGGCATTTAGTGATCACTCAGCTAATCTTGGAAGATCCTGTCTCAATACCCTTAATTTAATCGTCAGCAAAGATCCTTTTCCCAAATAAGGTAACATCTATAGGTTCTAGGGATTAGGTCTCTATATTTTGGGGTGGCCATTATACAGCCTACCACAGCCTGGCTGTTTGGAATTTAGGACTTTGGTAGTATCAAGAAGCGTCCTCTAAAATCGGAAGTAACAAAAACTATATAAGTATTTTTTAAAATGTTCTTTCTGGATGATGTGCCTGAGTGGTTAGAGTGTTGTCCCAGGCACCGAAGTGTCTCGGGTTCGATTCCTGGTCAGGGCATATGCGTGAGGTAACTGATAAATGTTTCTCTCTCACATCTATGTTTCTCTCTCTCTCCCTTCCTCTCTCTCTAGAATCAATGAAAAACATATCCTCAGGTGAGGATTTAAAAAAAAAAGTGTCCATCAAGCCACACTCTGAGAAACAAATGATGCAAGAGACTGGTCTTGGAAGTCAGACAATACTAAATTCCAAATCAGGCTCTACCGCACATAAGCTGTGGCCTTGGGTAAGTCAACATACTCCTTGAATGGTATTCTCTTCCGTATAGGAGGAGCCCTGCCACAGAGGAACACTGTCAGAACTCAGACCATGTAGCAGATATTCTCTCCCTGCCCTTTAGAGAGTATGTTAGAGCTCACAAAATATTTTCTATGTACAATAACATGTTTGAGCCCCATAAAATTTCACCCTGTGAGACAAAGCTGAATTTTCCTTCCCATTAAATTGATGGAGAAATTGAGACTGGATATTAATTGACTGAGTGTCACCCAACTAGAAGACTAGAGACAGGTGGTATCTGAGAACACAATGGGCAGGAACTGAGGAGCAAATGTCCCCTCAAGGCAGGTTTGCCAGTCTGGTTGCTTGACTCATTTTCGTGACTTTATCTTTCTGGTCCCTGTAGGCATTTGAGTTTATGATGTGTTTCTAACTCCCAGCTCACATTGCTGGGATTGGATCACAAATCTTTGGACTTGAAGCCATGCTCATGAGGTTCCCCAGTGACAGCTTTCAGTGGCCTCTTGGCCCTGGTTTCTCTGATCTCACAGGCCTTCTTTCTTCTCAACCCTGTGAGACCAACCCATGGTTTGTCGTCTGCAGTTTGCCAAGTCCCTGGTTTTGATAGCAGAGATGCTAACAGCACTCGCACGCTGCAGGCCCATCCTAGACTGGTGTCCTGAAGTGGACCAGGGAGCCTGTTGAAGGGGACTCATGCTCGGCCTTCGGAGGTCACAAGGAGAGGGACAGAGGGTATGTTAAGAGCCCGCGTGTCAACGCCAGGAACTAAACCGACTGGGTTCGGACCCTGGCTCCTCCGCCTCACAGACCCCTGGCTCTGGGCAAGTTACCAAGCCCATTTGTGCTTCCGTTTCCTCATAGGTAAAAAAGAGATAATTATAGAACCTCAATGGAAAACTGGGAGGCAAGTGAATTACTGTACATTAAGCTTTTATTGCAGTGCTTGGTGCAAAGGGAGTGCTCGCCCCGGTCATTACTGAGCCCAGAGATCCTAAACCCCTCATGGCCGGGGCTCTTCTTTCTGGGTTTGCCCCCCCCCCCCCCCCCCCCCAGGGAAATCTGATTCCTCCGGAGCGGCATCCGGAGGCTCTGGGTCTCGGTGTCTGTCCTGCCCTGCAGCCTGACGTGAGTCATTCCCAGTCTCCCAGGCACGCCACTCTGTACCGGGAGATGACAAAAGTGCCGAGCCTGCAGCGGGACGCTGTACGGAGCGCGGCAGCCTAGCCCACCAGCCATTCCAGCCCAGGGATGGGGGTGGGGAAGGGAGCGGCCGAGGCGGCTGCTGCCACAGCAAGGCGCAGAGGCTGCCGGGAGCGGAGAGGCGGGGCCTGCCCTCGTGAGGCCCCGCCCCCAGCCGAGGCTCCGCCCAGATCGAGGGCTGGGGCCTGTCTGGGGATTCCAAGGCAACTGTGTCGCTCCAATTTCCTGAGCACCTGACAGACCCATTATGTCTGACTGATCACACGCGCCATCACAGCCTGGTAATCCGAGTCTGTGTCTGACTGAACACAGATTTCATGGGTGCCTGACGGACCAGGACCAGCGATCTGTCTGCCTGACCACAGCTGACTGACTGCCAATACCTGGCTGATGGCATCTGGGCCTGACAGGCTGTGTCTGTCTGAGTGACTCTAACTGCATCTGACTGACCGGACTCCCTCTGTACTCAACAAGCTGTATCTCACTGACCATTTTGATGACGGATTCCTCTGTGCCAGCGGCTGGACCACATCTCCGCTGCATGGGCAGAGCGAACTAAGACTGACTGGCTCGCTGCTTCTGGCTACACCCGGGCCTCAGCGTGATTGCCTGAGTCCCCTGCCCAGCTGGCTGGCTGAACCTGATGGCCTCCTGAGACCTGCTGACCACTCTGGCTGAGTTGGCCTCACTGCAGCCTCTCTGCCTGGTGGGGTCCACGTGACCGGGCACCTGAAAGGGATCAGCCCACCTGATGTGTGGACTGACCACATCTGCCAGACAGCATGGCTAAATCTGCATGGCCGGCTGATTCTAGGTGACCCTTTGGGTCGAACTACCTCAGGGACTGGGTTTCTGAATGACTGAGTCAGCCTGACCATCCCTCCAGCTCTGTCTGACTCAGCTTGACCGACACTGTCTGTGTCTGACTAGGCCTGCCTGGCTGCCATGATCACTGAACACTTCTGCATTCAAGAGCTGTTGGTTGAATCAGGTTGCCTGCCTGCACTGCAGCTCACCAACTGAATCAGACTGACTTGGTCCCTGAAATTCTCTCCCTGACTAATGTCTTCTTTCACTGCAGCTACTCAACAAACAGCTTCTGAGGTGTTGCTTGTCTAGAGGGCTGGGCATCTTTAGTTACAAGTCTGGGCCTTGGGTGGGGTGGGGTGGGGGGGGTCAAATAAAGGGCACCAACAGAGAAAGGAGCCCAGGACAGAGGTCTGTGAGAAGCAGGCAGCAGGAGCAGGACTGGAAGCCAGGTGAGGAGCAGCTGGAAGAAGCTGCAGGGGTCCGCAAGGCTCCTGAGCTCAGAAAGCTAACTTTGTAACAGAGTCAGCACCTTGAGGAGTTAGGCTGGTATGTAGTGCCTCAGGACAAGAATGCATGACCCTGAAAACTTTGTTGCTCCATGTTTGTGGGAAATCTCTGTCTGTGCCTTGCTGCTCTGCAGAAGGGGCATTCCATAGACATTAGATCTCCTCCTGAATTTAAATCTTTCCCATAGTTTATGTGTATGCATGTGTGCACTGGCCACATCAACCACATTGAATGACTTACCCTCAGGAAAGAGAGGCTGTGTACCAGAATAAGGGGAAGGAAATGCTGATTAGAGGGAATTAAAAAAAAAGCATGTCAGTTGTATGGGTGTGCAATGAATTATAGCTATTGTTATTAATAATAATAGATGAGAGCATTGGAGTAACTTATCCTGATCGAGCTCTAGCATTCTGAGATGCTGTCTCTCCATTAATAACAGAGGCCTGGCTGCTTCATTGATTTCATTATAAGCCAAGAGAGGGATGGGAGGAAATAAATAGCTCCACTCCCAAGGGCTCTATGTTAGTCAGCTTGGGCTGCTATAACCTTAGACTGAGGGACTTAAACAACAGACATTTATTTCTCAAAGTTTTGGAGGCTGGAAAGTTCAAAATCAAAGTGCAGTCCAATTCAGTTTCTGGTGAGGCCCTCTTCCTGGCCTGCAGTCGCAATCTCACCGTGTCCTCACCTGGTGGAGAGAGAAAGCTCTGATCTCTTGCTCTCCTTATAAGGACACTAATCCCATCATGGGGCCACACCCTCATAACCTCTTCTAAACTTATCTCCCGAAGGCCCCACCTCCAAATACCATCACATTGGATTTTAAGGTTTCAACGTATACATTTTGGGAAAACACAAACATTCAGCCTATAACAGGCTCTTACAACATGAACTTGAATCTCAAGCCAGTGTGGCTTCTTCCCCAGGGCAGGGGCTCCCAGGGAGCTGGGAGAAGAGGCAGTACCAAGTTGCATGGGGCACTTACTTATGCCTCATTTATTTGTTCATTCATTCAATAAGTGTTATTGAGTACTACATGCCAGCACTGTACGTGCTCTCATCCTGCCCTCATGGAGCTTAGACTTATGGGCTCCAGGAAGCCTTTCCTGGGCTTCTCAACTCTGGTCCTGTCAAAGCCAGGTGCTGAGTACCAACTGCTTTCTTTTTTGACAACCTGCCCAGCTGAAGGTGAGAGAACTAGTATAGAGCAGTGGTTCTCAAAGAGTAATCCCCTGGGAACTTGTTAGAGATGGAAATTCTTGGGCCCTACCATGGATGAACTGAATCAGAGACTTTTACAGTAGGGCACAGTAATCTATGTATTAACAAGTCCTCCAGGTGATGTTCATATGTGCTGAAGTTTAAGAACCACTAGTGAGCCCTGGCTGGTTTGGCTCAGCGGTTAGAGTGTCGGCCTGCAGTCCAGAGAGACCCGGGTTTAGTTCCTGCTAAGGACATGTACCTCGGTTGCAGTTTGTCCCCGGCCCTGGTTGGGTCGTGCCAGTGGCAGCCACTCGATGTGTCCCTTTCATGTCGATGTTTCTCTCTCTCTCTCTCTCTCTCTTCGTCTCTCTCCCTCCCACTCTATCTGAACAAAAAATGGAAAAATGTCCTCGGGTGAGGATAAAAAAAAATAAAGAACCACTAGTGGAATGATTGAGTGTATTGGCTCTGGTTTTGGATTATCCATATTGGAATGTCAACTCTACTACATAAGAGCTGTGTGACTCTGTGCAAGTCAATGAATCTTTCTGTGCTTCAATTTTCTCATTTTCATAATCAGTATAATTGTCATTGCTTTAAACTATTGTGAGTATTAAGTCATCTAAAGAGCTTAGTACATACTTTCATTCTGCAATGTATCCTGTGGATCTATTCCAGCATATGCTGAACGGTGTATGTTCAGAATATTCATTGATGCATTGTTTGTAATAGAAAAGAAACACCTTAAATATCTATCTATAGGGGACTGGTTTAATAAGTCATGGTTCTGCCATACAAAGAATGAGGCAGCTCTTTCTTTATATACTCCTATGAAAAGGTCTCCAGAATTTCCAAGTTAAAAAACTTGGACTTTGACTTAAATTTGACTTATGACTTAAATTTTGTAGTATGTATATATATTTCCTATTAACAAAAATGAAATCTTTAAAAAGTCTTTTAAAAAGTACTCAGCATGTTGCCTGGTGATAGCGGTAGTGGTGATGGCCACTGCTCTAAGCAGATGACTCATTGTAGAAATGCAGCTCAGAGATATTTGCGGTGTGGCCACAGCTTCTTCATTCTATAGGGTCCATGTTGCCCCATCAGAGAATCCTTGCATTTTAGAGATGCAAAAGGGCTTCAAGATTCTCTGGTATAACCCTTTTATTTTATTTTATTTTATTTTTTCTTTATTGATTTGAGAGAGGAAGGGAGAGGGAGAGAGAGATAGAAACATTAATGAGAGAGAACATCGATTGGCCGCCTCCTGCATGCCCCACACCGGGGATTTGACCCACAACCTGGGCATGTGCCCTGACTGGGAATCGAACTGGTGACCTCTTGGTGCATGGGTGGACGCTCAACCACTGAGCCACACCGGCTGGGCTATAACCCTTTTATTTTAAAGATGAAGGAACCGACCTGGCCGGTTTGGCTTAGCGGTTAGAGCGTCGGCCCGTGGACCAATGAGTCATAGGTTCAATTCTGGTCAGGGGCATGTACCTCGGTTGCAGTTCGTCTCTGGCCCTGGTCGGGTCATGTGGGAGACAACCGGTCGATGTGGCTCTATCACATCGATGTTTCTCTCTGTCTGTCTCTCTCTCTCCCTCCCACTCTATCTGATGGTAAATGGAAAAATATCCTCGGGTGAGGAATAAAAAAAAAAAAAAAAAGATGAAGAAACCCCAGAGATAGGCCATAACCAACCCAAGGTTATCCAGAGGTTTGGGGCTCAATCTAGGGCCTCTTTCTTAACATCCTAAGATCAAGCTTTCACCCATCACTGCTCTGCTCAGAAACTGTAATGAGTTCTCAATCTGGCTGTTAAGACTAGTCATGGTTTAACTCCCAACCAAACTGTCCAGCCTTATTTTCCACTTTCTCCTACGTGAATTCTCTACCTAGCCAGAAAGGTCTCTTCATCAACACCAAATATTCCTGCTTTCCAGGTGCCACAACTCATCAGTGCTGTGTTCTCTGCCTAAAATGCCTTTTTCCTTCCTGTCCACTTGTGGAGATTCTACCTAAACATGGAGGGAAATCATACTTGAATAGCATTCCTCCAGGAAGTCTTCCCTGATTACTCAAGCTCACAGAGCTCTCTCCTTCCTCTGAACTAATTAAAATTTTTCTTGTAAAACTTTTGCTCCTGAAGAGGGGAATAAGATGGTTCTCTGCTCCTTGAGCAATGGGAAGTGGGCTGGGAGAGAGCCAGTTCCTCATGCCCATTCTCCATTTTTGGAGAAAATTGGGCAAATGACCTTGGCCCTCCTTATTGTCTCAGGGAAGCCCTGGGTGAGGATGCCACTGAGCTTGCCCAGAGCTTGGAGCCTGTCTACAAAACTGCTGGGCCTGTTCCTCCCCTGATGTTTACTTGGCCTGGAGGCCCAGTGTGATGAAACCTGGCCCTGTTGCCGAGCACCTTGGGAGGCCTCCCTCCAGGGTCCCTCTGTGCTTAGACAGTGGCCCTTTGTGGAGTGGAGGAGCAGGACTGAAAGTGGAGCTGCTGGAAACCCTCCCCTCCCCCCTGTCTCCAGCCGCCTTCACCAGCAGCCACGGACCATCCTGCGCCTGGGTGGCCTCTGTTTTAAGTCCATGGCTGAAGGCTGGCGCTGGCGGAGTCAGAGAAAGCCTCCAAGCAGCCAGCTAGGCTAGAAGGGTGAGGAGGGGTCCTGCCAAGATGACCTGCAGAGACAGAGCATCTCTTAACTCAATAGAGGCTGTTTATAGTGGAGCTCTGGGAAGAGGAGACTGGTCCCCCTACAGGCCAGACTGACACTTTCACCACCCCACCACCGCCAAATATGCCCTTAGGATTTAGGGCTGGACCTTCTGATGTGGTTGGTCCCTTCTGCCTCTATTTCACTGGATCCCACCCTCACCTGGGGTGGGGTTGGGGGTATCGGGAATTTTTAGATATAATCCCAAGCCTGGTGGGGTTGGAATCGGGATAGACTAGCAACTGAAGGAAAGAAGGCGTTGTGGTATAAGTGGAAGGGTACTCACTGGTGGGGTCAGAAGGCCTAGGACTCCAGTTCCTGCTGAGCCACTGACTTGCTGGGTGACCTTACCTAGTTGCTTCCCTTTTCTATGGTTCTATTTCCCTGGCTGTATCTCACTTTCCCAGGTGCAAAATTATGGAGGCAGAGTAGATGAATGTGAAGGATTTCTGCAGTTCTGATTTTTCATAATTCTGTGATCACAGGGAGGAAAGGGAAGAGCTGGGGCTGGGTTGGAGGTAGATAACTGATGGGATGCTCTCCCTTGATTCACCAGCCTCTAGGCAGTCGCTAGGCAGCCTCTTCTCTGCCTCCAGGATCCCCTCCCACCTCCGTTTCCCCCCTTCGCCTTTCCACCTACTTTGAGGACTTCTTGTGATGAGATCTAGAAGCTGTTTCATTTGGGTTGTCTTATTACATATTTTGCGCCCCATGGGAGGGGGCTGTGCACAGAGCAGGAAGGGGGTCAGGAAAATTAGGAGGGGGGTGGGTTGGAGGGAGTGTAGAAAAAGCTCAGGGAGAGCTAAGAGGAAGGAAAAGGGAAGGTGATGAGGGGGAGTAGAAGAGAGGAGGAAAAAGTGAGGGTAAAAGGAGATGGAGAAAGAGGAAGGTTTGAATGAGAGAGAAAAACAGGAAGAGAGGCTGTGAGCAAAGACCACAGCCTGGGCAAACACACACAGATGGGGACATCTCAGGATATTCTAGGACAAAAGGCAGTTCAGTTTGCCTGGAGGTAAGAGTGTGTGTAGGGGAGACAAAATTAGAACTGGACTGTGGAAGGTCTCAAATGCCAGGCTGACAACTTTGGACTTTATATCCACTATTTTCTGCTGCTCAAATCCCCTGTGATAAGCTGGGTGAGGCCTGGAGGAGCATTTTCATTCATCCATCCATTCAGCAAGGGACTACGTCTTATCCAATTCCGTATCACCAGAGAGGTCGTCAGGAAATGCCTGTTAAAATCGAGTACTTGAAAAAAAGCAGAGCGCGTGGAGAAAGCAGAAGCCGAGACAATTGCATAGAGAAGATGAGAATAACTGTAGTACAAGCTAGAAAGTGCTGGACACTCTAAGAGAAGTCCAGATCAGAGTTATGAGAGACCAGAGGAAAGTGAGACAGCCCTCCCTGCTACCTAGAGCAAGAAAGTTCCAGAGAATATTGTAATGGGGTCAGCTTAGGTCACATACCCAACCTGGAATTAATCCATGTGGCCAGGAAGATAGATCCCACTGGACGGTACAGAGTTCTGTGCATTAGTGAAGAGCAAAGAGCTCTCCAAAGAAAAGGGGGGGTGGTTATTACCAGAGAAGGGAAATTGGATCCAGGTGTGGTTGTCGCAGTCCATAGTGGGAAAAGGTGAGGCACGTATGGGGAGCTGTGAGTAGGGATCCGTATGAGATTGGTAGGACTTGGAAATAGAGATATTGATGCACCAGAGGCCTCAAATACCAAGCCAAGGACTTTGGACTTGCCTCTTGAGCTAGAGAGGGCCCTCGTTGGAGCTGTGCTTTAGGAGAATCAATCAGGCCACCTAGGTAGAGAATGGACTGGAGGCTAGAGGATTGGGCCCTGATGGGAAATGATTCCAGCATGTTGTCTGATAAAACCCACGCGTAGTATTCTTTGCTTACATCGGTGTGCTTTCCATCGTAACTTGGTTTGTCTTTTGTTTTGCCCATTCTAGGTCAGGGAAGCACAGGTGTAGTCAGAGACAGTCCCTCTGCTGAAAGGGGCTGCCTTTCCTTCTCCCGGGGCTGCAACCACTTCACCTGGGTAATGGGTGCTCCACTTATAAGGACAGGTGAACACTTGGAAAGTGTTCAATATTTGAAGCTCATTGGGCGGTTTCTAGCCAAACTTCTGGGTTGTGGCAGTATCATAACCCCCTGACATAACAAAAGGAGAAGCAGCTCCAAGGGATTTTAAGAGGTGGCTTCAGGTTCCTGCTTTTGTGCAGGGGGTGGCTCAGGCCTGTAGCCGAGTTAACCCTCTCCTTGACCCAAATATCTCCACAAAGGAAGACCCATAGTGTGGCTTAGTGGGGAGCCGAGCATAAGACTTTGGAGTCAGACATCCCTGGCCTCAGTACTCAGCTGTGTTACCTCCTAGGACTTTGGGTAAGTTATGTAAGTTATCTGAGCCTTTATTTCTTTGTTTGAAAATAAGGGTCATAATACAAACCAATAGAGTTGTTGTGAGGATTGAATTAATTAATGCTAAAAAGCACTTGGGATAGTGCCATACAAGCCGCAGGCACTGGGCAAATGTGAATTACTATTCATTTTTTAATAACAGAGCTGTATACTGTTGGAGACGGAGGAGTCTTAGAAATTACTGGTCCAATATTCTCATTCTACAGTGATGAGAGGACTCCCAATATCTAATCTCCATATTTATCCTGTTGCAATATCTGCTGAGTCCGACGCCCCTCCTCTGCTCTTAGCTACACAAATCCTATATGAGTTCGAAACCCGTCCATAAAAGGATATTTGGACTCCTCCATCCCCCCCAAGAACATTTACCCATCATTTGCTCTTTGCTCTGCCAAAGATGTGATCAGTTAGTGTACCATACCCAAAGTGATCTGAAATATGTCGGAGGATTATAGGCGAATCCTAAGCAAGTCCAGCAATCCTGGAATGTCTGAAGGAAATTGGTCATCATTATTCTTGGATAAGCTAAGAAATAAATACAATTATGCACATTCCTTTTTAGCCTGCTAATTCTTTTTAGTAATACAGATTGTTATTTTTATTGTGGCAAAATATACATGACATAAAATTGACTATTGTAACCATCTTTAGGTGTACAATAAGTACCTTCACAATGCTGTGTAACCATCACCACTATTTCTAGAACTTTTTAAATCATCCCAAACAGAAAATCTATACCTACTATGCCAGCCCCTGGTAACCTTTTCTGCTTTTTGTCTCCATTAATTTACCTAGATCTCCTATAAGTGAAATGAAATCATACAATATTATCCTTTTGTATCTTTCACTTAATATAATGTTTTCAAGGTTCATCATGTTGTAGCATGTATCAGAATTTAATTCCTTCTTATGGCTGAATAATATTTCATTTATGGGTATACTACATGTTGTTTATCCATTCATCTATCGATGTATACTTGGGCTGCTTTCACCTCTTGCCTATTGTGAGTAATGCTGCAAAGAACATTGGAGTACAAGTAACTACCAGTATCTTCTCCAATCTATAATGCCTCCCACCCAAGATAACAGGTCCTGATCTCTGGAATCTGTTAACTTATATGGCAAAGGCTTTGCAGATGTGATTAAGGATCTTGACATGGAGAGATTATCCTGGATTATGAGGGTGGACCCTAAATGCAATTCTTATAAGAGGGAGACATAGGGAGATTTGACTTTCTCAGAAGAAGAGAAGGTCATGTGACCACAGAGCTAGAGCTTAGAGTGATGCAGTCACAAACCTAGGAATGCCACCTGCCACTAGAAGCTGGAAGAGGCAAGGGACAGATTCTTCCCTGCAGCCTCTGGAGGAGCATGGCCCAGTGATACTGATTTAGGATTTCAGGCCTGCAGGAATGTGAGAGAATAAACGTGTAATGCTTTAAGCCACCAAGTGTGTGGTAATTTATTACAACAGCCACAAGTCTCTCTAAAAGGTATATCAACTTACAGTTCTACTATCAGGGTATGAGGGAGTTCAGTTTTCTACATTTTCACCAATACTTGGTATTGTAAGACATTTTCTTTGCCAAACTGAATTGTTCTTTCACTGCAGTTTTTTGTTTGTTTGTTTGTTTGTTTTTGAATCCTCACCTGAGGATTTATTTTCCATTTATCTTCAGATAGAGTGGGAGGGAGAGAGAGAGAGAGAGAAACATCGATGTGAGAGAGACATACCGACTGGTTGCCTCCCACATGACCCTGACCAGAGCAGGGGACCAAACCACAACCAAGGTACGTGCCCTTGACTGGAATCAAACCTGCGACTCTTTGGTCTTCGAGCTGTCACTCTAACGCTAAACCAAACTGGCCAGGGCTTTCACTGCCGTTTTAATTTGTGTTTGCCTGATTACTAGTGTGTGTGTGTGGGGGGGGGGGGGGGGGCGGGGGAGAGCCATTTTCATATGTTTACTGGCTATTCATTTCTTCTGTGGATTTCTTGTTCATAGTCTTTGTCCATTTTTCCAATATAGATTTTTATGAATTCTTTATATATTTTGGATTCTCATACTCTGTTAGCCAAAAGCCTTGCGGATTTCCCCCAGTGAGTGACTTCTCTTTCCTCTTTCTTTATGGCATCTTTTGACACACAGGAAGTCTGCATTTAATGTAATTGACTATATCAGTTCTTTTCATTAAAAAAATTTTTTTTCTGTATTGATTTTAGAGAGAGAGTAAGGGAGAGGGAGAGAGAGAAAGAAACACCATGAGAGAGAACATCGACTGGCTGCCTCCTGCATGCCCCCCACTGGGGATTTGGCCCACAACCTGGGCATGTACCCTGACTAGGAATCGAACTGGCGACCTCTTGGTGCATGGATTGATGCTCAACCACTGAGCCACACCGGCTGGGCAGTTCTTTTTATTTTTTAATTTGTGTGGTGGTTAATGTTATGCATCAACTTTTTTTGTAGGATTTAAAAAGCTTCGTTTTATTGTCAGAACTCAAAATACATAGTGACCAATTTTATACATATTTACAAGTTGCCTCAATGATAATGCATCAATTTGACTGGGCCATGAAGCGCTCAGACATTTGGTTAAACATTTTTCTAGGTGTGTCTGTGAGAATGTTCCTGGATGAGATTAACATTTAAATTGGTGAACTAAGTAAAGCAAATTGTCCACCCCAATGTGAGAAGGCCTCATTTAATCCTTTGAAGGCCTGAATGGAACAAAAAGGTGGAGTAAGGGAGAATTTGCTCTCTGCCTGACTTCCAGGTGGGACATAGGTCTTCTCCTGTCTTCAGACTCAGACTTGGACTAGAACTTATACCACTGGCTCTCTTGAGTCTTCATCTCACAGACTTCAGATCTGAGGACTTTTCAGCCTCCATAACCACATGAGTCAATTTCTTATAATACATCTACTCATTTATAAAGCTATCCTACTGATTCTGTTTCTCTGGAGAACCCAGACTAATACAGTCTGTGATTTTTGTGTCCTGTTTAAGGAATCCTTCCCTGTCCTAAGGTCCCAAAGATTATCTTTTTTAGTTACTTCTAAATATTTTAAAGTTCTCCTCTTTCAATTTAGGTCTTTAATTCAACTGAAGGTTATTTTTGTGTGTGCTATGAGGTAGAAATCTAATTTTATTTTTTCCAAATGAATAACCAATTGTTCAGTATCATTTTTAAAGTAATCCATCTGTATTAGTTTCCTAGGGCTGTCACAACAAATTACCATAAACCAGGTGGCTTAAAACAACAGAAATTTATTCTCTCACAGTCCAGGAGGCCAGAAGTCCACAATCAAGGTGTAGGCAGAATTGGTTCTTTACGGAGCCTCTGAGGGAGAAAATATCCCACACCTCTCTCCTAGTTTCTGGTGGTTGCCAGCAATCCTTGGAGTTCCTTGGCTTGTAGACACATCACTCTAGTCTCTGCCTCCATCTTCACATCACCTTCTTCTCTGTGTCTCTGTGTGTCTTCTCTTTTTCTTATAAGGACACCAGTCATTGGATGTAGGGCTCACTCTAAATCCAGGATGAGTTATTCTTGAGATCCTTGACTAATTATATCTGCCAAAATCCTATGTCCAAATAAGGTCATATTAAGAGGTTTCTAGGTGGACATGAGTTTTGGGGAGGACACTATTCCACCCACTGCACCATCCTTTGTTACTCTTTTGCAAATGTCATTTCTGTCATCTGTCAAATTTTCATATATGTGTGGGCAGAATGATCATTTTATAATGCAGATCCCTGATGAAATTGTTATACATGTTTCACAAGATAGTCATCTTTAATCCTCAAAGTAGTTCCATGAGGTAGATACTACTGAAATCACTAAGTTATTCTAAATTATGATATGATAACAAACAACCCCCAACTCTCAGTGGCTGACAACAACAAAGTTTTCTCCCTCACATTACACACCAATCACTGTGGGACAGTGGTAGGTTGGCTGCAGCTCTGTTCTATGTTTCTTTTCACTTAGGATCCAGGCTGAAGGCATAGCTCCTGTCTAGGAGACGCCATTCCAGTAGCAGAGATAAAAGAATATGATTTTAGACTGAAATATGCAATGGTACTTCAAGTTTCTGCTTAGGCCTGGTATATATCTCTCTGGTACATATTTCATTGGCCAAAGTAAATCATGTGGTTAAGCCTGACACTGGGCCAGGGAAGTGAACTCCTTTCTCTGGAGGGTACTCAGGTCACATGGCAACTGGCTAGAATATATACTCTTATAGGGAAGGGGGAGAACAATGGGGAATAATAATACCTAACACAGAGGTTAAGTAACTTGTCCAAGATCAAACAGATGAGAAGGGACAGAGCGAGGATTCAAATTCAGACAGTCTTTCTCCAAAGCCATAGTGCATTCCATGGCTCCCCTTTGCCTGCTAAATGGAGTCTAAAGATATTTAAGGTTTAGGGCTTCTGCATGTACATTCCTGCTGCCTGGAGTGCACCTCTACTGCCTCTTCATGCTCAACTTCCTCTCTAAGACTCCACTCTGATCTCAACTCCTTAGGGAGTGTCTCCTTGAAATTAATCACCATGTACTTCCACCACTCTTTATAAGTATATATCACTTTGTACTCATTGTCTTACTCCCTCTGAAGGGTGAGGACTCACTCTTATATGCCATATGTCCCCTCTGCCTCCAAGGCCTTGCACAGTGTTCCCTAAATATTTGCAGAATTTGGGGATGAGATGAGTAGGGGGTATGAGATGCAATTGGGTCGCGCTCCTGGGGATGAGGACACTTGGCCCACTTTTCCACGCCTCTAAGCCAAGCTTAGCACCTGTGCTCTGGTGACTGGCAGGTTAGCTCCCTGTGATTCACTCTGTTACCTCAAGGTGTTGGACTGGAGTGTGTGTGCTGATGATGGTGGGGGAGGAGGTAGAAATTAACTTTTGCCTTTCAGAAATCTTTTCCTTATTCTGTCCCAGAAAAGGACAAGTAACAGTCCTTCTCTTAAGTGGGCTGGGCCTCAGACTAGGATGACCAGTGAGGCCCTGGAAGGTGCAGGGGGAGGAGCAAAGCTCCGCTGGGGCATAGGAGAGTAGCAGAGAACTGGAAACAGCACTGAACCGCACATTGAAAGACTTCACTAACTTGTCCAAGTGATTTGCTTTCACCTCTCTGAGCTTTAGTTTCCTAGCTATAAATTGGATACCATACCAATCTTGCCTCCTCCCTAAATTTAAAAAATGCGTAGTAAAATGATGGAAGCCTTTGGGAATGCAGCCTTGAAAGCACATAGAGTTGTATTGGAATCCCCGTCATAAGCTTTGTGACTGTGGGAAAATTGTGCATTTCCATGAGCCAGTGTCCCTGTCCAGAATATGGGGATTATAATTACAGCTACCCTCCAGTGTGAGAAAATTAGGTAAGTAAAGTACTTAGCATATAGTGCTCAATAATGTTGGCTATTTTCATATGATAGGATGATACTTATTTTTTAAGGAAAGGACAATACCAGGTGTCATTTGTGAACATTAAAAGGAGGGGAAAAGAGTCTAACTTCCCTAGAACTGGTTGCTTCCTTTAGACAAGTATGGGGTGTGGTTCAAAGGAATGAGGAAGCAGTTCACGAGGTGACAGCTCATAGAACACTGTTTGTCCTCACAGAACTTGGAGGAGGGGTAGAGAGGCTAGCTGGACCCTCCCAAAAGATCAGAGGTCCTTGACCCCTACTCCCACTCCTACAGATGCAGTCCACTGACTCCTTCTTGTCCCCTCCTACCAGTTAGTCACCAAATCCCAAGCAGGTGGCCTTGGTAATAATAATAATAGTAATGAGACCAATGATATTATTACTTTGAAGCTATTAAAAGCCTGTCTAGTACATTATCCCAGTTATCCTTCATAATCACTCTCCCATAAGCAGAATCCAGAGTTAGAAGAGACTTGGAGATTATTCTGCATTTCACAGAGGGGGAAACTGAAATCTGGAGAAAGGAAAGGGTTTATCTGAGACCATACTATAAGCTAATGGCAGAAGCAGGGCTGGAACCTGTAGCTCCTTACTCCCAGCCCGGGAGCAGTGCTCCTATCGTCACGTACCTGTCCTTGGTTTTCCATTCCCGTTGACATTGAGCCTATTCTCTTATCTGCTGGACCACTGCAGTGGTTCGTAACTGGTCCACCCTGCCTCTGCTCCCTCCACATCAATTTGTTCTATACACACAGCCAGATAATTATCTGGAAGCATGGCCTTGATCTTGTGTTTCCCCTCTTAACAGAACTTGTTCGTTTTTCAACTCAAAAGGTCAAATGAAGAACAATCTTTCTTTAAATACATCTATTGGCAGGGAGCTCATCACTCCCAAGGTGGTCCATTCCATTCCTGGATAGCTTTGACTTAGAGTTCTTTATTGTAAGCCGACATTGTCCTCCTGGATGTCCACTCACTGGAGCTGAGCAGAATTCTTTCACATCCATTCGTTAGCAAATTTGTAGTCAATATTTAATATGGGCCCGGTCCTGGTTGGACTAGGTACTGAGGAAAATAAAGCGTGGCTTAGAGGTTTGCAGAATTTTTTATTAGACCTAAATAATAAGAAACAAATCACATCTCCTTCTGTATGACAGCCTTTCAGATGGTTGGAGACATATTGTATCTCCCCCCTGCCTCTCCCCCCCACTTTCCCTTCTCCAAGCTGTTTAAATCATTCACCACACAATGTGGTTTCCAGGTCCTCAGCATTCTGGTCTCCTCCTCTAGACTTTCTCCAGTGTGACAGTGTCCCCCTCAGAATGTGGAGCCCAGAGCTGAAGCCTGTGGTCGAGCTGTGATCAGCCCAGTGCAGTACAGAGCCTCTAGCGAGCCTAACCACAGCGGTTTAATCCCTGGTTTCTGTTGATACAGCACATCATTTCCCCCACCCCCTTCCTTCCTTTTTTCCTTTCTTCTTCTTTTTTTTTTCTTTCCAGCCACATTGCATTGTTGAGCTTGAAGTCAACTCAAACATTTAAGTTATTTCCCCTAAAACTGCTCTTAATCTAGATTGTTTCTATCCTTTATTTTGGGTACTTGATATTTTAGAACTGTGCTGTCAAATATGGCAGTCACGAGACCCATGTGGCAATTTACATTTAAAGTCCTTAAAATGAACTACAATTAATTTAATTTAGTCATACTAGCCATATTTCCAGTGCTCAACAGCCACAGGTGGTTAGTGGCTACTATATCAGACAGTGCGGGTTCAGGACACTTTCCAGCATCACAAAAAGTTCTATGGGACTGCTCTGCTTTGGACCAAAGGGCAGAAGTTTACATATATTCTGTGTGGCACTTTATCTTGTTAGTTCCAGCTCAGCCTCAAGCTGCTGAGATCTTTTGGAAACGAATTTTGGTTTCCAGAGGGTTTTCTGTCCATCCCAACTTCATGACAGTTGTGGACTTGATTAGCGTTTTATGCCTTCCTCTAAAACCACTGATAAAAATGCCCAGCAGAGCAGAGAGGGCTGCAACCAAGCCTTGTATGTGACACTCCAGCCTCATGTGGCAGTCATGCCATAGTCTAACCCTAGACTGCATACCAGGCCCTGTGTGCTGGACACCGATTACACACAGGGAGACAGAAGATGGCAAATAGAGTCCTGCTGTGGTGGGTGTTCTAGTCATTCAAATGTTTGCCTTGAATTCAGGGCTGCTTCTGTCTGGCCTGCGTTGTTAAAAGTGCAGGCTTGGGCATCAGCTTCCTGGGTTTGGATCTTGGCTCTGCCTCTTTACAAGCTATGTAATTGTGTTTTAGTTTCCTGATGTATAAAGTGGGGATAAGAATAACCTCTTTCTCACAGTGTTATCATGGGATTAAATGAGTTAGTACAAGTAAAGCTCTTACAACACTACCTGGAATATAGTAAGTGCTCCAGCCACATTAGTTTTATTATTAATTACAACCACCACCACCCTACCAAGCCATGCTCAGTCCTGCTTTGGGGCCTCAGCTCCCTCAGTTCTGCCCTCTCTTAGTTTGTAGAACTCCCTCCTTGATTCTTATCTTAGCTGCTCACTTGGCACTTAGTGCCTATACTGGAGGGAGGAGTGCAGTAAACTTCAATATTGTTGGACTTTATCTTGGCTCTGGTGGAGAGACCTAAGACAAGCTTCTCATCTGGAAAGTGGGGATAATCACAACTGCCACATAGGACCATGGTCAGGACTAAGAGAGATAAAGTAGTTGAGAGTTCCTGAACTTAGTAGGCCTTTTCTTACCTCCTCACCTCCAGTAAAACCCAGGAAAGTGCCTGACACTTCCTTCTTCCCCCACTCTCCGTGCTTTATTTAGTGTCCAACAAAGGAGGCCAGGCTCATTATTCCCTGCATTTCTGGAGGGCCCTGAACTTCCCAGGAGCTCTGGGGCAGGAATTCTCTCCCGTTCTTCATCTATGGAATGGGGACACCTAATCGGTGCCCCACCTCCCTGCTGCTCTCTGGGGCTTGCTGAACTTGGGTTAGTTCCTCCCTCCCTGAAGGAGCGCTTATAAGGGCTGTGGTGGTTATTTAGAAAACCTCTTTACTTTGGGTGTGCCAGCGCCTGTGGAAGGTGGGCGTCACGGTCCAGGAGCCAGGGGCCAGCACTTAGAGAGCCCCCAAAGAGTCCAGAGGTATTGCCACCTGAGAGGGGGCTGGAATGCCTGGCGTGATCTTCCCAGGGCTCCCGCCACAGGAACAATGGGAGGGCGGCGGGGAAACTGGTGGGCGTCGGCCAGGTCCTGGCTGGAGGTGGAGGAGGCCGGTGAGCTCGGCGCCGGGCCTCGGGGTTAGCCCGGGGCACCGGGCCGAGAGCCCAGGCATCCTAGCCAGGGAAAACCGAGGTCAGCTCTGGCGGGGACCCGGGAGGAGGCAGGGGCGGGGGCCCGAGCCCACCCAGCTGGAACCCGGAGGACGACGAGGGGTCTCCACTCCCTCTCCCCGATGCTTGCCCCCGGCCTCTGAGCTCCGCTGAGGCTCAGGTCGGCGCCGGGCGCGGGCCCACGTGGGGAAGCAGCGGTGGGCCACCAGCGCCAGGCGGGCTCGCGGGGCTCAGCCCCCTCCCCTCCTCCCCTCCTTGGGGCGACGAGACTCCTCCTGACGCGCGGCTCTGGCGGCTCCGGCGCTTCTCGGCTGTTCGCCTCTTGCCACTGCTGCTCCTCGTTCTCCCGCCCGTGGCGGTCGGGATCGCCGCCTCCTCGGGGGAGCCGGCCGGGGCGGGGCGCAGTGGGGAGACCGGGTGTGGGGGGCGGGCGGGGAGAGGGGCTGAGCGCCGTGGGAGGGAGAGAGGGAGAGAGCGAGCGAACCGGGCATTTCTGCGCAGCTCGGGCGCGCCTCGAGCCCGCCCGGGCGGCCGCCGGACGCACGGATCCAGGACAGACAGCGCCCGGAAGCCGTGAGCGGCTGCCAGGTTAGCCGTCCCCGCCGCCCTCCTCCCGGCCCCAAAGACCCCGCCGCGCCCCAGCTCGCGTGTGTGTGTGTGTGTGTGTGTGTGTGTGTGTGTGTGTGTGTATGTGTGCGCGCGCGCGCGCGTGTGGTGGAGGTGATCACGGAGGGCTCCAGGCTCGGTCCCGGTCCCCGGGTCCTCGAGCACTGACAGGCGAGCAGGCAGGCTCCGGGGTTCTGGACACCACCCGGGCGGGGGGCGGGTGCCCGAGGCAGGAGCCCGGCTTCGGTTCCTTCGACCAGATACTGGCGCCGGTATGTGTGTCGGGGTCCACGTTGTCGGGTGTGTGTTGGGTGTGAGCGCGCGCGTGCCCGTGGGTCAGTGCAAGTGGATGCTCAGTGTGTGCGCGCGTGCACGTGTGCTCCGGGTGTGCATCTGTGTGTGTGTGTGTGTGTGTGCCCTGTATGTCTCCCCGCGACTGGACTGGGTGAGGGTGTGTGTGTTTGAGTGTGTGTATTCGTGAATGTGTCTATGAGAGGGTGTGTCCGAATGTGTAGCTGAGTGTGTGTACATCTTGATGAGGGTGTGTGTCAGTGGCTCTGCTTGTGGCGGGAGCCTGTGGTGGTGGTGGTGGTGTGTGTGTGTGTGTGTGTGTGTCACTGTGTGAGCGCCAGTGTGGCTCCCCGTGTGTGCGCGTGCGAGGGCGGGTGTGCACCCGCGTAGCCCCGCGTAGCCCCCGTGTGCGTGTGCGCGGCTTTGTCTCTGCACTGCCAGGAGGAAGGGGTGGGGGCGGCGGCCGAGGCGCTGTCGTTGCCGGGAGCCCGGCACCTGGCCGGGGAGTAGTGGGTGGCAGCAGCGGGCTGGAGCCTCCTCCCGGGGCGGAGACGCCCTGCTGGCAGGTGGGCGGCCACACCCCGGGGGCATGAGGGAGCGGGCTGACAGCCGAGCCCGAGTACCCGGTTGAGCTGGAGCCGAGGGCGTGTCCTGCCTGAAGCCCGCTGTGTGTGTGGGGGGGGAGTGTCGGTGTGTGTGTGTGTGTGTGGGGGGGGGTGATGGCAGCGACAGCGAGCCCCAAGCTGGTGTCCCAGTCGATTCAGGAATCCATTTACTGTCGTGGCTCTGGGACCGTGGTCTAGAGCCAAACTGGGCCTGGCCAGGTCAACCACACTCCCCCCTCATTCCTGCACTGAGAATAGGGCCACATCTGAGGTGCCCTGAAAGGGGGAGGGAGAACCACTCTTTTAAAGGGCCAGTGCACCCCCTCCCCAGGAATCCCCCTCAGGAGACCTCTATTTTGAGAAGGGTCTCTGGGTCTGTAAGTACCCCTTTCCCCATTTATTGATGTAGCCCATGCATTTCTAGATCTATAGTCTGTGTGCATGTGTGTGTTCTGTCTGTATTTCTTATGCATTTGGGTGCATGGGTGTATTTTATCAGTGAACAGTGAATAATGTATCTCTTGATGTGTGTTTTTATAAATTCTGGTATATTTGTTTTATGTACATATAGCTGATTGTATATTAGTGAGACTATGCAAGTAGGTTTTGCAAGAGAAGTAGTGTTTTGCTGCCAACTGGAATAGGATAGAAAAATTTTGTCCAGAGCACTCTATTTTAGAAAAACTGGGTGAAAAGGTGGTTTGGAAATTTAGCACCTGGCTTTGTGGGTTTCACGTGATGGTACTGAAATGTAGATAGATTGCGGTAAGACTGGATACAAGGATAGAGAAACTGAGACTCTTATAGGAGGAAGGAGTTGTTCTGGAAGAAGTATATCCAAGTGCAAGAATTCTTCCTTTACTTACAGTTCTTTTTCCCTATAACTTCACCTCCCCCTCTGCTGCCTGGTTTGCCAGGATAAAGTGCACAGGATTTGGAGTGCAGAGGGAGGGAGCTGAGAGTGTGAAAGGAAGGAGGGTGGATGGGTGATAGGATTGGAGGCCAACAGCAGATTTCTGCAGTTCTTAAAATGTTTCCCTGCCCGAGGCGGCAGAAAATGGGAAAAGCTGAGCTTGTTGTCCCCTTCCTTGAATTTCTTTCCCAGGACAAGAAAGGCTTGGAGCTCAGGAGCCCTGGAATTTGGTCCAGGGGTCTCCTTTTGACTTTGGCCAAACCCTTTATGTTCACTCAACACATTTTTATTGAGCTTCTCTTATGTCAGCCTAAATCCCCTAAGCCTCGGTTTCCCTGGCTGAGAAGCTAGTAGGTTGGATTCTGGGAGTTTGAGGCCACTTCCCTTTCTCAGAGTGCTAGAGTTTGTCTCATTGTTACCTAGATTTAGGTATCTACTCTTCTAGTCCCCAAGGATCCTGGCCATGGTCCCCATGCCCCATGTCCCCCAGCCCCCATATACTATAGTCTAGAGCAGTGGTTCTCAGAGGATAGTCACCCCACCACTAGCAGCAGGATCTCCTGGGATCTTTTTAGAAATGCAAATTCTTGGGCCTCATGCCAGACCTACTGAATCAATAACGTTGGGGGTGGAGCCCAGCAGTCTGTTTTAACAAACAAGAGATTCTGGTGTACTCTAGAGCTCAAGAGAAGTCCAGACAGGGAGCCAGAACCTCCTACACGTTGAAACATGGGGAAAGCCTCTCCTGCTCCCTCCCATAGACGTACCTGAAGTAGCCTGCAGCCCTAACCTGGCAGATAGCGGTTCTGGTTTCAAGTCTCAGGTCTTCCTTGTGATCTTGGACAAATCACTCCTTCACTGAATAGTGAATGCAATGAGTCATTGACAGTATCTACTGTGGGCCAAGGGGTTTCCGCTCTGCTCAGTTTCTCTACCTCTTACCTTGGCCTATAAGACCTGCAGGATGGATTCCCTGTCCACCCCTCTGGAAACTAGCCACTCTGTCCTTCTTTTAGTTCACCAAGGTAACAGGAACTCTTTTGCCTCTGGGGTTTTGCACATGCTGTTCCCTCTCCTAGCACACTCTTCCTCTGATTCTTATCTTGGTTAACTCCCACTTTTCAGATTTCAGCTCAAGAGTCAACTTTCTCAGGGGGTGAGGGACTTCACCCCTCTCTAGGCTAAGTAAAGTTTTCCTATTACATGTTCTTAGAGCTCCCTGTATTTCGTAGTACTTATGAGAATTTGTAATTATACATGAACTTGTTAGTTGTTTATCTCCCCTCAATGGATTGCAAATACCATCTGGGCAGGAACTTGATTATCAGTCTTCCTAGTGCCCCCACTCAGTGCTTGGCTTATGATTGGTGTTTAATAAATCTCTTGAATGAATAACTTCATAAAATGGGAGATGGTACTAAATGATACCCAAAGTTTCTTCTCAAGCCCTGACATTGTAATATCTAAACAGGCTTCAGACGTTTTGGAAGTAGATGTGTCTGTCTTTTTTACTGCTATATCTCCAGGCTATAGATTTGAGCCCCCACTGTGTCCAGGCCTGTGCTGGGCTCTTTTCTAGGGGAGGCAGGAGAAGGCTCTTCAGGCGACACAGCCTGGCTTGTTTTCTGTGTCCTCTTGGATTAGGATCCTGCAAGAATGAGAAGAGGAAGAGCACGGGATAAAGAATCTAAAGATCAGAGCCCACGCCTTGTAACTGACTGTGGACAAGTTACTTTCCCTTTTTTGCTTGTTTCCTCTTTTGTAAAATGAGGGTATTGGGATGGACTGTATACATTACTATCACTGGCTCTGGAGTCATTTGGGCTTTGCTTCATATGAGTTGGGTGGGCTTGGGCAAGTGACTTCATCTCTTCATTTCCTCGCCTGTAAAACAGAACCAATGATGGTGTCTGTTTCCTAGGGTTGTTTTGAGAACAAAATGAAGACACATGGAATGCTTTGCACAGTGCTAAGCACATACTAAACAGTTGGTAAATGTTAGCGATTATTGCTATTATGGCCACTCCACAATTCAATTCAACGTTCTCGAATGCCTTTTGCCAACCCTAAGCCTACAGAAATAGAAATGAATACAACAGTGTTCACTTGCTAGGCACGGGGGCAGACATGTCAAGATGTACAGTGTACAAGGTGCCAGGATGTAGCTGTTTTATGGAGGAAAAGGCTTCATAGAGGAGAGAGATGGTGTTTGGGGCTGGCTTTTGTCTTCCAGGTAGTTGGAGCAACATGTGCAAAGGCACGATCACTTGTTAGGGTAACTCCAAATAGTTCCATGTGGTTGGAGCAGAAGGTGGTGAGTACTAGCGATGGGTGGGCTGTGTGGCTGGAGAGAGGCCTGAGAGGAAGGTTGGGGCCAGACCTGGCACAGGCTGAAAATCTTGACCTGCAGGTGGTGGAGAATTAGAGAAGAGGACAAAGCTCGCCAGGAAGGATCAGATTTGCATTTCAAAAACCCAGCTCTCCAGGTGATATTCGAGGATGGGGTGGGGTGGAGGACTGTTGACTAGGCGACTAGGCTCAGAGAGTGCTTGTTTACATGATGGAAGGGCCTAATGGGGTGGATAGAGATCTAGAACAGGGAAGCACAGCTGATGGACTTTCAGTCAGCCTGGGTCAGGGAGGTGGAGGAGAGATGAGAATAACTTCTCACAGGCCCCCAGGCCTGCATTAACCTCCAAGGCTAATGAGTGGGAATCTGAAAATTGGAATTTGAGTCCCAGGTCTGCTACTCAATGGACTCAGTGTATTAATTTCCTAGGGCTGCTTAACTACCACAATCCGAGTGGCTTGAAAAACCAGGGATTGTTCTTTCACAGTTCTGGAGCTAGAAGTCAGAAATCAAGATGTCGGCAGGGTTGGTTCCTTCCAAAGGCTCTGAGCAGGGGTCTGTTCCATGCTTCCCTCCTAACTTCTGGTGGTTGCCAGCAATCCTTGGTGCTCCTTGGCTTACAGCAGCATCTGCCTCTGTTGTCACATGGCTTTCTCCCCTTTCTCCCTGTGTGTTTCTGTGTTGTCACCTCCTCTTGTAAGGACACCAGTCATATTGGATTTAGGATCCACCTTAATCCAGTATGACCTCATTTTATTTAACTAATTACATAGGCAAAGACTCCATTTCCAAATAAGGTCACATTTTGAAGTTCTGGGTAGACATGAATTTGGGAGGTGAGGGTGGGGACACTATTCAACCCAGTACACACAGGAAGATGCATAGAGTGAAGGTCTCGGAGTCCCGCAAGCCCAGGTCCAAATCCAGATCTTGCAATGGAACAAACGTGAGCCTATGAGTATAAAGCAGTTATTTTTTGCAGCCTCAGTTTCCTCTTCTATGAAAGAGGGCCGGAGCACCTGCAATGCCATGCTGTGGTGGCAAGCCTTGGTGATGATAACAGAGGGGAGCAAGCCTAGTGAGCTGGCACACAGTAGGCACGCAATACTTTCACTTCCTCTTGGCCCCTCCTTCTCTGCACTTAGTAGCTGGGACAAGTCACTTCGATCTTGCTTCACTTTCCTCATCTGCCAAATGTGAGTAATTACCCTCCAGCTCTACCTCTCTCACCAGATTGTGACTCCCGGGGGATAATGAGAAAGCTCTTTTAAAGTGCTTAAGAGTTTGTTGCTGTGATTTTTAATTATAATCATCATCATCATAATAACCCTTGGCCATTGCCACATTCTCAGCAGAGCCCCTCCTCTCCTGAGGCAAGTACTCTGCCCCTTTGTGCTGGGAGGTGTCCTAGGAAGCCTCACAGCTGTTAGAGTTGGGAGAACCTTAGCCATGGTCCTTGCCCTCCATTGCCCTCATTAGCCAGAAAAGGGAAACACGCTCTGAGAGAAGTGTCACCTAGAAGGTCACACAGCAGGTCAGTGACAAGTGGAACACCTTGTCTGTGGCTCCTGTTTATAGTCTGAGCAGTGCTTTCTCCCCAGTTGCAACTTTAGCCTCAGAAGCAGGAGCTCCGGGCAGGTAGAGGCCTGGAGAGGGCTCCACACAGGGCCTGGAGGTGGGGACATCGAGGGGAATAGTCCTGCTGGATCTGGGCCAGAATCCCAAACAAGGGGGTCCCTGAGTCTTGTGTGAGTGGGCAGTGCCTCCACAGGCTGGATGGGCAGGTAGTTTTGTTCTCAGCCTGGCTTGGGCCCTCTCTGCCTGCTGCAGCCAGAGGCCACCAGAGGCAGGCAGTGCAGCTTGGGGAGCCAGAGCTGGACCTGTAACCCAAGGCTTCAATGTCCCTATTGACAGCCAGGGTGGTGCTCCCAGCAGGCTGTGTCCCTCTAAGCTTTGCCTTGGTGGGCCTAGGGAAGGCTCTGGAAAGGAGAGAAGGCTTATCCTTGTCTTGACAGTTTCCCTGAAGTCATCCTCTTTTCCCCAAAGCTGGGGGAGCCAGGCCCCTCCTCACCCCTGTGTTTCCTTTACTCGCCTTGTTCTCTTCTCAGTTTTCTCTCACTCTCCTGCCTTCCCCTCCTCCATCTCCCCGTTTTCTGTCCAGATGAAAGGTCTAGAGATAAAGCCTCCAGACCCAGTCCAGGTGGGTGGTTTTAGGGTTGCTTGAGGCCACCTAAGAATTAGAAAGCCTAGTCTTCCTCGGCAGGGGCTCCTGCTTACATGTATTGGCTTACCATGTGCCAGGCCCTGTGCTAAGCGCTTTTCACACCTATGTCTTTTAATCCTTGCACATACCCAGTGAGGCGGAGATTAGATCCCCATTTTATTAAAGAAGGCTAAGTAACTTGCCCAAGGCCTACCTGGTCCTCAGCCAGCAGGCAGCACAGCTGGGATTGAAATCTAGATCATCTGAGCCGGCGGGTGCTCTTGAGTCGTCCCTGTGCTGCCCTAGGTGGGGCCTACGAGAATGTTTGGGGTCCACAGAGGGATGTGCAGGTGCTCAGATTCAGGGAACAAATTCCTGGCTCAGAGAGCAGGGTCTCCAGTCCAGGTCCCCTGTCTCCCAGGCCTGTGCTGTCACCCTCTCAGAGACCGACACTGAAGTGTCAGCCCTGGGGCTGGCCAAGGCTCTGAGCCCAGCTGGTTCTAGGCAGCTGCCCACCTGCAGGAGAGACGCTGCATCAGGGGCAGGTGACACAGCAGGTCTGAAGGCACTTGGCTTATTTCTTAAATATTGTTTTGTCACTGGCCACCTTAGTTTTTCATAGATTACCTTGAGCCTTCCAGTTAAATAAGCTTACTGTCTGCAGAAGGGTGCTTGGGAGTTTGGGGGCTTGGCGATTCTCTATCAGGCTCAGTGATGGGTAGAGGGGAAGGGAGGCAGAGGCTGGAGGGAGGAGACCCAGGTTCAGGAGTACACTTGTGCTAGAAAGAAAAAGGGAAGGAAGGCAGAGCTGGCCAAGGGCCAGAGTGAGACAATCTGGAGAGAGGAAAGGAGCCTGGAGGCTGGGGTTGATTAGAAACCTCTCACTCTAAGTTCAGCTTAGGAGTTAGACTCCCTCCCAGGCAGGGCTGCTGATCTCAGAATGTCACTTCAGAATGCTGCTGCTGCTAGCTTGCTGGGCCTCCACCCACTCCCACCATGGCCCTGGTCGTGGTCAGCTTGAGCAGGTGGCTCAACCGGAAGGGATCTTGATTAGTGAGCAGTGGTTTGAAAACTTTTAGCCATAGAGCCCTCTCTACATAGTCAAGGAAGCAGAAATGCAATATGTGAAACAGCTAAAAAGAGAGCACTCAGCACCCCCCCTTCCCCGGCACCTCGAGGGTTCCCTAAGGCAGGGCTCCCCCAAGAGCAGCAGAGAGGAGCTTGCTGAAAAACACTGTCTTCCAGGACTTGCCCAGAGATTCAAACTCAGCTGCTTCCTGGGAGGGTGGGATCCGTGGTAGGGCCCAGGAATCAGCCCATTTTAACAGGTCCCCTGTCAATGGGAGACAGAGAGTTCTCAGGCTGCCCTTGGAGAATGCTGATTTCAAATGTTTATGAACTTCTGCAACGACGTACATGCCTTTAAGAGTATGCTTTGATCTCAGGAGAGGATCCATAGGCACAATCCGAGTCTTTGAGTCACGACCCATAAAAGTTTGGAACCACTGTCTTCAGGTTTGTTTTATAGAGAGGGAGCCTAATGACAGGAGAAGGGTCATCTGGGAGCTAATGGTAGAGTCAGGCGTTGAAGACAGATCTCTCCTGCCTCTCAGCACATTGCTGGTTTTAGGTGAGGGTGCTGAGGGACTGCGGCAGCCCCTTGCCCTGTCTGGGCCCAGGTTTTTCCAGTTGTAAAACGGGGGTTGGACAGGATAAGTTCAAGGTCCCGTGTAGCTTTGATCTGTGGTTCTGGAAGCCAGGTGTCCTGATGCCCAGTTCATATTCTTTGCCATTTTTCTTGCTGCTTCCTCAGCTTCACCCCCTCCAGTGGGACCACCCCCTCTTTTTAGTGTCTCCCATCTTCAGAGATTTTGTACAGAGCCTGGATTCCAGCCCCTTGAGGTCCTGCTGTCAAACCACATGCCCAGACCCTTAGCCCTTTTTCTCTCTGTGTGCCCACTCACCATAAATGAACCAGATGCCTGTGAGTCTGGGGATGCTCAAGATGGCCTCTCTTCAGAGCTGGACACCTGGGGCCAGTGCCAAGGGGAGGGGTTTGGAGAATGTGTCTCCTGAGGTTCCTGGGACAAGCCCAGTGCTTACCTGTGTCTTTGCCGCAGGTCCCTGGGTTCCTCCCTGCCAAGAACGCCACCTCCCATTTCCCCAATCACTGTTGAAATCCTGTCAGCATTTTCAAGGTTCAGCTCAGGTACCAACCTCTGTCCCACAAAGCCCTGTGAGCCCTCCCATCCCCACCCCTACAATGAGAATTTGTCTCGCCCTCCTCTGCATTCCTTTAACACCTTATCTGTTCTTTTCTGGGGACAAGTTCTGCTTGGTCTTCATTTTATCCTGGGACATGGCTTGTCTTTCTTGCTAGACTGTGAACCATAGGATGTCTCCTACATTATTGCATGCTCCCAGCACCTAGCATAGGGCTTTGCACAGAGCAAGTGCTTAATGGAAAGCTATTAAGTTCTGTTTGCAGAATCTGCCTCTGGCCCTGGGCCGGGCTGGTTTCTCCGGAGCCCCTGTGGCCCCTCACTGGCAGGCCATGATTTCTCACATATCTCCTCCCTTATCTGTGGATAGGAGGAGGCCAAATAGGGTAAGAACTTAAATTCCAGTCTTGACTCTGCCATTTCCTGGCTGTGTGACCTTGGGCAAGTCACTTCACTTCTTTATGCCTGAATTTCCTCAGCTTAAAACAAAGGGGTAGGGATGACAAGTCTGTTGGGGACTTGTGAGGATGAACTCGAATGACATGTGTAAAATGCTGAGCTCTGAGCATTGTAAAGAACAAATGGTCAATAAATGGTTATAATTCATTATTTTTCAGTTAATGGTTATTATCATTGGGGTTTCAGCAGACACCTACTGTGTTTTGAGCATCATGATGGGGGATGAGAGTGCAAGACAGAAAAATCATTGCAGTTCCTTGGTGTCCAGGGTCTTAAGGTCAAGCAGGGGCTGTGAGACTCTACTCCGAGGAGCAGCATCTGGCAGAGATGTGGCTGAGTGAGTTGAGGCAGGGAGACAGGTGTTTCCTGTGGAGGTAAAGGAGGTGAGCTCCAGCCTGGAGATGGGGCAGTGGAAAGGACACAGGAAAGAGCAGAGTGGAAGCAGAGGCAGCTCCAGAATCTCCATGTAGAAGGGGCTTGGGGCAGCACCCCAGAAAGAGGGGAAGCTTTAAGCTCTGTCTTGTTAAGAAGAATTTGGGGGATTGATGGCTCATGATGTCGCTCTTGAGAATAAGAGAGAAGACTGGAATGGCAGGGCAAAGAAGTCATGACTCTATGGAGGAGATAGTGGGAACCGGTGAGCAGGGAGGGCCTTTGTCCTTCTGCCCAGGCTTGAGCTGAGCTGAGCTGAGAAGGGCTGGGGATGGGGGGGGGGTGAGGGGAGATGGGGGGGGGGGTGTCTGCAGCCCCAGGCCTCTGCAGGCTCACCATGGAGTCTTTTCCATAATAACAGGGCAACTTGTTTACCTGGCCACGGGTGGAGATCTGAATTCTGATCTGTCTAAAGTTAAAATGCACATTGATCCCAGAAATGTCAGAATCTCTAACCATGCAGCAGAAGCTATCTCCTTATTCCACCCTCCTCACCCCCACATTACACAGATGGGAAGCAGAGGCCCAGAAGGGAGAGCCTGCCTGAGTGAACTGGCCACAGTGAGTTCAGCACCAGCCCCAGGTGGGCTGTGGGCCTAAGCCTGTGTTAAGGTTTGGGGGAAAAGGGTGAGGAGGAGGTCAGGGAACCCGAGGAGGGGTGTAAATGACAAGCAACTGTTAGATTGGAAACAATCTGTTGCCAGGGGTGTGTGTGTGTGTGTGTGTGTGTGTGTGTGTGTGTGTGAGGGGTGACCCCAGGTGAGTGGGATGTGAGTGGGCTGGAGTTATCATCATTCCAGGCCTTTCTTCCCAGAAAGGAACAAGGGCCACATAGGTGGGAGCCAGGGGAGTACTGGGATGTGGGGGAGTTTAGGGGGTGGCCTGAGAAGAGGAGGCTGTTGCCAAGCAGCCAGAGATACAACTGTATTACAGTGGCACAGAGCATCTCAGCGCCTGTCAGCCTGGCCCAGTATAACCCTGTACAGGGGACCATAGTAGTATCACCCCTATTTTATGGGAGAAGAAATGAGGGCTTCAAAGCTAGGAAGAGCAGAGCCAAGGCTAGGGGACTACAGAGCCACATTCCTGGCATGCCTTGGATGGCTGCCATCCCAGTTCTCAGCCCAGCTTGGTCTCAGTGAAGACCTGGAGTCAAAGGGGTCGGAGAGGTGCCCAGCCCAGGGCAAGATCTATCTGGCCTGTTTTATTTGGCTCACCCTGCCCCCTTGTTTGTTCATTAAAAGTATTTATTGAGCACCTACTATGTTCCAGGTTACTGCCCCTGACCTTAAGGAACTTACGCCTTAGCATGAGGGCTGTTCCATGTTGGAAGGATATGCTGGGAAGGAGGAGGTGAGGGAGTTCACCAACCACTGATTTCTCCCTTCACACCTCTATCCCTTTCCCCTTCTATCTCCTTCCCAGTTCCCCTACCCCCATGGGACTTTTTGTTGGAACTGCTTCCTGCTGAAATGGAACTCAGAGTTAATTGTTAAACCTAATGGCTGGTGAGAGTTTCACCCTGCTGGGCTGAGTGCTAGCTGTGCTCCCCTGGAGAGGGGCGGAGCCACCCAGGTTTTTCTGGCCTGTACCTGCCACCTTTTCCCTACTCTGGAATCTGCCTCCAGAACCTGCTCCTCCCCTCCTTCTAGCGGGAGGTCTGCCTCTTGGACCCTTTCCCTGGACTCCAGCTGAGGTGACCCTGGGAGGTGAGTATTGGCTCTGGCCCTAGTCCAAGGGGCTCTGCGTGAGTGCTCTTGGACGAGGTGCAGGGAAGGGCATGGCACCTAACCCTGGGACCCACCCAGAGGGCAGGCAGCCAGTGGACCTTGCTGGCTTTGCCTCCTGCCTGGTAGTGGTGGGGGTGGGGGGGATGGCAGCCAGGATCTGTACACAGGACCACCACCCAGTGCAGGCCATACCCTGCCTTTCTCCTGCTCTCCTATTTTACCCTCTACATTGGGTGTCTGGCGCTAGGTCATTCTCTGCCACCAGCCTGGGGGAGGTGAGATGGCTGAGAATAGTGGCAAAGGCTTATTTCTTCTTTGAGAAGGCTGAGCCCCAGGTGGGGCCTCTGTCAAGCTTTTGAGGCAGAGCTCAGGCTTCCAAGTCAGACAGGCCTGGGGGCAAAGCTGGGTGACCTTGGGGAGGTGGCCCACCTCTCTGAGCCAAAATGACATCCTCTGAACAATGGTTACTCTGATCCCTTTGTTACCATCACTGTGAATGTAATAGGTCCCAGATGTAGATATTAATATTAGGCTCAGTACAGGTTTGCTGAATGAGTAAGATACCATTTTATTCAGATTCAGCTTTGCCTTGGGAGGCCTCACTCTGGCTTGGGGCCTTGCAGACCACTGCCCCACCCTCTAGGACTTGACTGTCCAGAGCCATGTTGCCCTGTGCAGTAGCCACCAGCCACAGGTGGTCATTGAGCACCTGAAAGATGGCCAGTGCCACAGAGGAACTGAATTTTTAATCTTATTTGGTTTGGTTAACTTAAGATTTGAAAAGAATCTCCATCCAGTTATGGAAAAACTTCTACCTATGTTTGGGAACTTAGAGTCATGAATATACTTTTTCAATTGTAAAGGCTAAGAGAAACGAAGTATCCGACAAACCTTTAGCGTCAGAACTGAGATGTGCTAGAAACTCTCCTGCATGTGTGGTCTGACTCTCATGTGTGTGGGGTTCCCAAACATATGTGTATATTAAATTTGGTTATTTTCTCTTGCTAAAAAAAATAAATTGAGATGTGCTGTAAATGTAAGCTACACACTGGATTTAGAAGACCCAATATGAAAAAAAAGAATGTAAAATACCTCAATAATATTTTTATATCGATTTCATGTTGAAATTGATATATTGGGTTAAATAAGTATGCTATTAAAATTAATTTCGCCTTTTCCTTTGTCCTTTATAAAATGTGGCTACTGGAAAATTTTAAATTACGTATGTGGCTTGCATCATATTTCTATTGAACAGCGCTGTTCTGGTAAGAGAGTTGAGTTGGACACATTTAAATAATAATACAAGTCTATAATGACTAGTTATTTGGGGAGACTTGGGGAGATGAAGATCGGATATTCCCCGCTCACTGCCCCCCTAGATCTGGGCCATGCTTCGTGGTGGAATGTTACCCTGGAAACCCCATAGCCTCCAGGATAAGATGAAGACTTCGGAGGTCAAAAGAAAAGCCTGTGCGTGGGTGGCCATGCTACTCACTTGCTGTGTATGTGACCTTGGGCAAGTCATTTCACTTTGCTGAACCTTAGTCTGTCATCTGTAAATCTAGACTAATTGTGGGATTTACCTCGTTGATTGAAGGGATTCCCTGATGCAGCACTTACCCCGGGGCCTGGCCCGTGTGAGCAGTCAGGTATTAGCTGTCGTGGCGGTTGCTATACTGTTAGTTGTGGGGGGTTTTGCTACTCCTGTTGCATTTGTCAGCTTGGATTCTCTTGTTCCATTTGTCTGAAGGGGACACGGACCAGAAGGAAAGGAGAAGTTAAAAGAGCTTGAGGGTGTATTTGGGATGGGGACTTGGGGGATGCTTTGTTCATTATCTCAGGGGATTTCTTGCCTTTGAGGTAGCTCCTTGTATCTTCCCATTCTGTAGGTGATCAGGCAAAGATATGTACCCATTTTACAGATGAGGAAGCTGAGTCCTGTTGAGGGGAAGTGACCTGGCTATACAGCCCCAACCTGCATGCAGACTTCCCAACACTATTGTGGCAATATCGGAGCTAGCGTTAAGAGGCCACCTTTTGGGGTTGTAGGATCAGGGCCTGACCAGGAGTCAGGAGCTTATAAGGAATGGTTATTATTAGTCTCCTATAACTGGAAGGGATCTCGACACCATTCAGTACAACTGTCTCATTCTTGAGTTGAAGAAACAGAGAACTCTGTGTGTATGTATGTGTGTGTGTGTGTGTGTGTGTGTGTGTGTGTGTGTGTGTGTGTGTGTATGTGTGATCTGCCTGGGATCACACAGCAAGTTGATGGCCAAACTGGAACTGTTTCTGTTTGTTTAGATTCAGCCCTCAGCTCAGCCCTGGCAGGACGGATGGCCCTGCTTGTCAGCCCCCTCCCCGCCTGCCCAGTCCCCAGGGAGGACTTCTGAGAAAGAGGCTTTTGTTTCACCAACTCCTTCTGGTTTCCTCTCAAGGTAGCTCCCCCCACCTCAATCTGCTCAGATTTGCATTTGTCCCTATTCCAGGTTTAAAGGGCCCTGAAATCTGAAGTCTCCACACATCTACTTTCTGGACACACGTGGGGGAGACCATGGGCTTTTTCATCAAGGAGACCAGGTTTAAATTCCTCTTCTACCATTAATTCTCTCTGTGGCCTTGGTCAAGTCACTTGCAATTTTTTAGTCTCAACTTCCTCATCTGAAAAGCAGGACCCAAAATGCTGTATCTACAGCCTAGTGATTAAGAACCTGGGCTCACCCTGGCCGGTTTGGCTCAGTAGTTAGAGCGTCAGCCCTCAGACCAATGAGTCTCGGGTTTGATTCTGGCCAAGGTCACGTACCTCAGTTGCGATTTGTCCCCGGCCCTGGTTGGGGGCGTGTGGGAGGCAGCCACTCAGTGTGTCCCTTTCACATCGATGTTTCTCTCTCTCTCTCTCCCCCCCACCCCCACTCTATCTGAACAAAAATGGAAAAAATGTCCTCGGGTGAGGATAAAAAAAAAAAAAGGAACCTGGGCTCTGGGTCCCACCAGTACTGATTCACTGTACTGGTCTCCAGTGCGTCATTTTACCTCTCTGGGTCTCAGTTTCTGCATCTGTGTTGGACGCTGCTGCTCCTGCAGCGTTGTGTTAAGGCGCTGAGCTGAGTGCCGCATCATCTCAGTTCATCCTCTCATTAGCCCTGGAAGCAGACACTGTTACTACTATTTTCCAAGTAAGGAAGCCAATGCTCAGAGAAGTGAAGTGACTTGCTCCAGGCCACTAGCTAGAGAGTGGTAGGGCCAGAATTCAAACCAGACTACAGAGCCCAAGCTTGTAACCACTGTACCGCACTGCCTCCCAGGATTAGCCTTGGTGCTGGGAAACAGTGGATGGGGACGCAGGTTGCTGGGTGATTGATGCTGCAGCTGGCGTGGCAGTGTCCTGAGGCCCATGCTGGCCTCCGGAGCTGGGGCAGGGAGAAAGCGCTCGGGCACACAACTTCTGCTCCTGATGTTCCAACCGCAGCCCAAGTGACCTTCCTATTTGCCTGATTCTTGTAGGTTTACAGTTGTTCATATGGAAAAATAATACAATAATTAATAAATAATAATACAAGCCCTAGCTGGTTTGGCTCAGCAGTTAGAGCGTCCACCTGCACCAATGAGTCTCGGGTTCGATTCCGGTCAAGGGCACGTACCTCAGTTGCGGTTCGTCCCCGGCCCTGGTTGGGTCCTACGGGAGGCAACCAGTTGATGTGTCTCTCTCACATCGATGTTTCTCTCTCTCTCTCCCCCTCTCTCTCCTTCCCTCTCCCTCCCTCTCTATCTGATGATAAACAGAAAAATATCCTCAGGCAAGGATTAAATAAACAAACAAACAAACAAACAAATAAATAAATAATACAGGAATAACCTCTGTGTTTTGTGCACTCACAACTATAAACCTGCTTTTGCCCCACCCTGCAAATGAAGTGGAAACACCTCAGCCCACCTGGAGATGTTCTGTTCTGAGTGTGTGGGTCCAGGGGACCTGAGGCTTCTCCCTCCAGCAACCCTGCCCCATTGTGTATCAGGCTGGGCCTGTAGCTGGGGCTTAAAGATGATTGAAAAGGGACTTAAATACTCTGTGAGCAAATTATACCAGAACAGAATATTAATGCTAAAAAGGCCTTACGGACCACCGAGTCCAACCATATCGATTTTTACAGGCGGGGAGACTAAGGCAAGAATAGGCCAGGTTGAGAGAGCGCTGGGTATGTTTTTTCCTGGGTGCTGGAGACCATGGGACTGACATGGATGGAAGTGCCCGAGGTAGGCAGGCTGCTGCTGTCCCTCATCCCCCGATCCAGTCCTTCACCATGTTCTGTGAATACCACCACTTTTTCTAGCTCTACTGTGACCATCCAGTCTGGGCCCTGGTCACATGCCCCCTGGACAACCACAACGACCACCGAATTCCTACACCTAAAGCTACTCATGCCCATTGCCAGTCCATTCTCTACATTGCAAACCATTCCCCGCTGCTCCTGGAATCAAGACCGAACTCCTTCCCTCGGCCTCCCAGGCCCTTCCCGGCCTGGCCCCTGCTGGCCGCTCCAGCATCATATTTGTTACTTTCCCTTCTGCTCTCTGCACGTCGTCACACGGACCTTTCTGTTTAACAGGTTCAGCAACTTCCCCAAGGTTCCTCAGAGAGTCAAATGCCAGCCTCTCAATTTCGGGCTCCATGCTGGGTCCATGATCTCAGTTCAGAGGAGCTAACACCCTTTCCTCCTTCTAGGTGCCTGACGTCCTTCCCCCCCAGGGAGCTGGTGTGAACCCAGGACCGGTGAGTGTTACCCGCCACAGCCTATCTTTCCTTCTGCTCAGGCAGCTCTTCCAGGGCCTCGGGCTCCCTGTTTGGATATATTTTACTGCTGTGGAGGCATGAGCATTTGTCTGGGCCACCGATTTCTGGCAGGTGTGAGAAAGGGGGGCAGCGTTGCAGGTCCTCTCTGGTTTTGGCTTATTTTGAGGTAGGGGCTGAAATGCATATTGATTAAGCAGCTCTGTGTTAGACAGCGTGCTCTGCTTATATTGCTTTATCCGTGCCCCCATGGCCAGTGACGGATGCTTGGACCTGGAAGCTGTTTTAGCTGACCCTGGAGTCCTTCCTTTCTTTTGCTTAACCACTTCTAGGTTGTAGACTGGGTTCAGGAGAGGGTGTTTCATTCCGGTTTTGCCACTAATGACTAAGCGACTCTAGGCAGCTACCTTTCCTTCTGTTGGCCTCAGGCATATATATGCATTGTTGGGGGGGGGACAGGTTGGGGAAGGTGGGGTCGGAGTAAATGAGTTGTTTTCAAACTTTCCAGCGGGGAAATTCTCTTTTCAAATGATCTTGAAAGAATCTCAGTGTACAAATCAGCTAAAGGGGTTGTGGCAGTGGTTGAAGTTAGGGTCGGGCTGAGGGAGTCCAGTTGGCTAATTCCTCAGCCCCCAGCATCCCTTGGACATGGAACTGTCCTGTGCAGGACACTTTGAAAGCCACTGGTCCGGGGCATGTCAAAGCCCCCTTCTAAACTCCGAGGTTCTGTGATTCTGGCGGGGTGAGGGCGTGGAGAGAGAACCCAGCCAGTAAAGTTACGCTGCTGGGGACATTGTGAAGTAATATGGAAATGTCATTGTGGGGTTTTTAGTAAGGCACAACTGCCAGGGCTGCGAGGTTGCCATGCTGGAATCCTCTGCTTTTTATTTTTGATTAGATGTGAAGCGCCTCTATATCCCTAGCAGGGGTGGGGAACATCCAGCCCTCGGGCTGTATATGGCCCTCAAAATCGATACCAGGTAACATCACACGCCTCACCAAATTAGCCTGACCAAATATAGCAGGCTAATTTTTAAGTTGGTAATTTTGTATGGCCCACGAATGATGTTATAAATATCCAAATGGCCCTTGGCAGTTAAAAGGTTCCCCATGCCTGCTAGGGGAACTCTTTGGTCTTTGGTGTGTGTGTGTGTGTGTGTATGTGTGTGTGTGTGTGTGTGTGTGTGTGTGTGTGTGTGTGTGTCTAAGGAAAACGGGCTATAGGGGATGGGTGGGGCTCAGCCAGACTGGGGCAGGTAGAATAAATGCCAAACAGAGCTGGGAGCATGTTGCTCCTGGAGGTGGTGGGGGTAGGGGGTGGCTTTAGCTCCAGTTAAAAGGAGTGATTTGGCCTCTTCCTGCCAGTGCATGGGCCCCACGGAGATCTCTGGGCAGGAAGCACTGGGAACAAGGAATCCTCTGTCCACAGCCACAGCTCAGGCAGGACAGAGGAGGTGGATTAGGAGTTCCCAGGAGGGAGCCTGCTGGTCTTTCCCTGACATTTGGGCAAATGGGTGGGGAGAGGGGAACTAAGTGTGTGAGTATGTGGAGTAGGGGGGCGTGATAAGGGGAGGTAGAGGTTGGTTCATACATTTATTCTACAAGTTCCTAAAGTTTCCGGAAGCCCTCCAAGAAGCCAGGCGACTCTGTAGGGGTCAGAGCCAAGAAAGATGAGACTCTAGGTATTAACCACCATCAGTTTACTGGACGAGACAGGAAATGTGAGAGACGATAGGTTTTCACAGGCAGCCTGGTAGAGTGGAAGTCATTTGGCCTACAAGTCCAGAGCCCCACATTCCAGTCCTTGTTCTGTGGTGTTGGCCTCATCACTTCCCCTTTCTGGGCCTCAGTTTCCTCTTCTGTGGAATGGGGATAGATGCATCAGTCTTGGCTACTTCTTTTTTTTTTTTTTTTTTTTTATTGCCTTGGCTACTTCTTAATGCTCTTCTGACTATCCATTAGAATACGGTATTCAAATCTTTTGGGGCAGCAGAATTCCTATAGGAAACATTGGTAACAGAACTGCTGTGGTTGAATTGGGAGTAGTTTACCCAGAATCTTGCTGCCCTCCTTACTGGACCAAAGACAGTCCCAGAAGCTGTCCCAATAACAGTCAGCATTGACCAATGGCAAGAAGCCTGGACACTGGCTTCTATCTTCTAGCTCTGCTCTGCCAGTCATTAGCTGTGTGACCTTAGAAAAGTCACTTACCTTCTCTGATCCTCAATGAATCCACCCACAAAATGGGGATAAAAATGGGGATAATTATACCCTCCTTGCCTTACCTCTCAGGATTATGGGTAAAATCTAATGAGATAAATAATAGAAAGGCCCTTTGTAGGAAAAATGTAAGGGATTTAGATTCTAGTCCAGGTGTGAGCCAGGTGATAAGGGCCATGGGGTTGAAGAACCTCCCAATGAAAGAATTCCCCTACCTTTCTCCACCTCTTTACTCCCTACAAAAATGCTGGAATCTCTCCAATCCAGCTCCAACCTACTGCTCTTGCCAATCTTGGCTGACTAACAGGCTGGCCTTTTTCTTCTGACAAGGTGGATGTGATTAACCATTTGTTGTGGAGGATCCCTTTGTGGGATGTTGGAGGCATATGTTTCAGCCTGCTGCCCAGGGAGCAGATGGGGAAACTGAGGCCAAGATCAGTACAATTGTTGCATTCAGGGCAGCTAGGCTGGGGAAAGGCTTGAGTTTGGCCTGGGCTGATATGGTGAACCTCTTTCCCAGAAAATCTACAACTTTGTTTCAGAAAGTGGAACACAGTGTCCACTGAGTATTTACATTTTGCTCAACTTCTGCCCCAGAGAAATTCTTACTGGGCCAAACCAGGGAAGAGCCTTGGGTTCCTAAGAAGCAATGGGGGCTGCAGCTCAGCACTTGCTAATAACAACTGGAATTCTGAAATTAGATAGTGGTCATGGTTGCACAACTCTGCATACAGTGTTGGCATGTTCTTCACCTCCGGGTGTCCCTGGAATCGGAGGCAGCAGCGGGCAAAGGCGCCGAGACTGGCCTCCTGGGCCTTATGTTGGTCTGTGGAGTGGTGTTGGCTTCTAGAACTCGTTGCTGACCAAGGTTAGTGTCCCTACTTGGTACCTGGGGAAACTGAGACTCAGACTAGGAAAGTAATCAGTGTCAGTTGCCAGCTGTACCAGCCCTGGATGCAAAGGGACCCTAGCAGTGGAGTGGGGGCAGCATTATAAAACTAGACTAGCAAACACTGCTTTCTTCTTCTGTGCTCCGGAGAAGGTCTCTGGAAAGGTCTGACTGAATGACCTGGGCAGGTTCCTCTTCCTTTCTGGGCCTCAGTTTCCCCCTCTGGATCCACTCTCTAAGGTCCTTTGTATTCCTCTTATCAATGAGTTAAGACACATGGTTGCCAAATTTTCCTAGGGGCTCAGTTGCCTCATTTGTCAAACAGGGACAAAAAATCAGCCAGTGAAAGGGGGACAGCTGTAATACTTTCAATAATAAAGATTAAAAAAAAATCAGCCAGTCTTACCTACCTTGAGATTATTAACTGCAAGGGTCAGCAAAGCAACCATGTGACTTCAGGTCCACGCCAGGCTTCAGCAAATGAGGTGTCACTTTAACAAGGCGACATGCTCCCACCCTGGCAGTGGAATGAAGTTGAAAAGAGCTTGAGCTGCCGTGCAGACTCAGACAGACTTGGGTAGACCTTTGCTCGACCACCTACTGTGTGCATTGGAACAAGATACTTTATTTCTCTGTGCTTCAGTTTCACCATCTGCAAAATGGAGACACTAATAGTTCTTACATCCGAGGTTAAGGAGCCCAAATGAGAATGCAGGGAACAGGCATCTCACTGTGGCCGGCACACAGCCGAGTGCTGAGTAACTGGCAGGTGCTACGGTGTTGTTGATAACCATGATGCTAATGATTGACATTTAGAGGCTGGGATTCTGTGGGGGCTAGTGATGGCAATGTTGTTGTTATTAACAGTCTCGTATATACATCACTACATGTGACCTTCAGAGCACGCCTTAGTAGAGGCAGGAAGGCGTCACCATCCCAGTTTGACACATGTGAGTGGAGTCTTAAGAGACAAGTGGCTTGTCCATGATTTCAGCTCAGGTCTTTATGCTTTGGGAGCTCAACTCCTGGCCAAAGATGCTGCATGGGTCAGCCTCTGGGTCAGACATCTCTGACAAGGAAGTGAGGGACGATTGGGACTCACCCTGATGTTCACTCTATAAGTTTTGGAGAGTGAGTGAGTGAGTGACTGAATAAAGGACAGAGTGTCTGGCTCGGTGGCCTTGCCCAGTCACAGAAACACAGACAGGCCTTGAAGTCCATACGTTCAGTGTGATTGGGGGCAACCTGTCTCTCACTTTGGGGCCTAGGATTTCTGGAGCTCGGGGCCAGCGGTGTCACTGCTTGTTCAGGGCAGCCTGGCTGGATCCTGAACCCCGGAAAGCCAGATTCCTATTTCCTTTCTATCAGTTCCTGCTCTCCCACACCCCACCCCAGTGCTTGGGCCCAGAAATGGATTCTACCTCCAGTCCTTTCTCCACTGAGTGCCCTTGATTTAGTTGACCAAGTTTCCCTGAGTTCCTGCCGTACACCAGGCACCATCCCACGTGCCAGGATGCCGAGGTGAACACAGCAGGTAAACACATGATCGGTGCTGAGCTGCAGAACTTGGTACCAGTCTCCGGCAGTTCCCGAGGGGTGGTGAGGAAGGTGTCTCGGTTCCCTTGTGAGGTGCATGACTTTGAATTTGGGAAAATGTCTCTGCTGTAGGAGGCGGCATGTGCTGGGAGCCCCTCTGCCATGGCCTTGCTGTGTGACCTGCCACTCTCTGGGCCTCTCTCTGGGCCTCCTCTTCCCTGTCTACCAAAGGAAGGGATTGATTGAGATATGAAAATAGTCCCTGATATTTGTGGGGCACTTGCTTGACACATGTATCCTGTGCTCACAGGGAGCCCAGGCTGATGCCAAGGCCCCTTTCTACCCTGGAAATGTTTCTGAACTGGGCTCTGAGCACCAGGATCATCAGCCCCCCCAAAGCCTGGCCTGGGAAGCCTCCCACTGGCACCAGAGCTGACGGGCAGGTCCCAGCAAGGCAGCCCTGACTTGTGAGCCAGCCCTGTCCAGCAGGGCTCCGCACTGGCAGGTGAACCCTCCTATGCTTTCCTTTCCTGGAGATGGTGAGAGATGGGGTGAGAGCAAGACGTCAAGGCCCCCTGAAACTGGAGCTGATGTACCCCTCCACAGGAAGGGTGGCGAACTGAAGACTGAGAGGGGCAGGTTTTCCCACGTGTACACCAAGTGTCACCGGGCTGTCACAGTCTGCCTGAGGACACAGACCTCCTGAACCCCTCCTCCCACAGTTGCATCTTGTGCTTAGCCATTTCCTGGGCTTTGGTCATTGAGGTGGGGGGAGCACAAGGGGTAGAGTATGTATGTACCCAATGAGGCAGAGGGTGGCAGGGCTTCATCCTGGTGGCTGTGGTTGGGAGGGGAGATGTGTCTGTGTGTCATTTTTGTTGTGTTTCCCTGCCTCCTGTCACGTGTCCCAGACCAGTTCCTTGGTCTCTTGCCCTAGTGGCACTGACAGCTGATATGTTAAGTGTCCAGAGGAGGAAGAGAAGCAGAGGGCAGGCCCTTGTGTCTGGAGGTAGGTGTGTGTGGGGGCCTGGTGAGCCCTGCTTGTGCCTGATCCCGGGTGCAGGAGTGGTTCAGCTGTGAGCACCCATCCTGGCCCTGGGGCAGTGTCTGTTTGCCTGGCTGGCAGGCCAAGGAGGAGCCTCTCTGTGTCCTCCCTGTCCCCCAGCTCTTGGTATCTGCAGCCTACCCATGTCCCTGCGGCTCTGGGCTCTGCCACTCGGGCCTGGCACGGGGACTGGTTTGACAGGTTTTGCCATACTCGTGAGCGGCTGGCAGCTGGGGCAGGGCAGGCCTGAGGAGGCAGGGCTGCCAGTCCTTGCCTCCTCACCCCCAATCCCAGCCTCGCCTCTGCCCCCTTTCCCACCTGTCTCAAGGGAAGCTGCGCGGGGAACCGGAAAGCAGAAGCCACTCAGACACCCGTTCCGGGCTCTGCCAATTGCCCAGCATGTGACTGCGGGCAAGTCCCTTTCCCTTCTTGGACCTCAGTGTCCTCATCTGTACAGTGGGGCTTTGGGCTCAGTAATCCTCAGACCACCACATACTGTGATTCTAGTTAGAGCTCTGCCATTTCCTCGTCAACCCTGGGCAAGTTGTAGCTCACCGAGTGCCTCGGGTTCTGAACGGATAAAGTGAGGGCCACGACCCTTGCTTGCTTTTTGGGGATAGTGAGAGGATCAGCTAGTGAGTATCCAGTCTCCGCTGGAAGTGTTTTGTTTCTATAGTCTGGCCTGCCCTTATCTGGCTCAAGCAGGAGAGAGTTCACCTAGAGGTGGCGCTTGCTCTAGTTTCCCCCTCCCCCTTATCCGAGCCCCTAGCTGCCTGAGAAGCAGGCTTTCTGAGCTGCTGCATGAAGTGCTTAGGGGAGAACGAGAACCCGGGAGGGCCCTCGGCACGTGCTGCCTCCTCTTCCTCCTGACTTTCACTCCAACCCAGGGTCCAGTTCAGGGGAAAGAGGGAAGGCAGGAAGGCTCGACCACACTTTCCCTGTCTAACAGTGAAGAGTATACGAATCCCATGTCCGCAGACACTCTAAGTTCTGACAATGGAAAAATCAGAAGGAAGAGGAGTTAGATAAAGAGGACAATCCTAACCTGGGGTGGGGACAGAGAGAGAAGGCAAAGGGAATTAGCATTTATTGAGCATCCCCTATGTGCCAGTGCTAGGCCAGATACTATATATATCTGTATATATCTCCTATATTCAAAAGTCTTCATTCCAAGTGGCAGCCAGAATGATCCTTGTAAACCATCAATCAGACCATGTCACTCAGTGTCTTTCCTCTGCCCTTGGAATAAACTCTGAACTCCTGAATAAGCTGGTCTCTGCCTCCCCTCTCCAGTTACGTATCTCCCCATTGGTCATTTACTTCAGCTACAGAAGCCTTCTGTTTATTTCAGGAATTCTTCCCCACCTCATGACCTTTACCTGTGCTGTTCCCTCTGTTTAGAATTCTCTTTTCCTGGCTCCTTGCAGCCTTGGGTCCTTGTTATCCTGTACAACCAGGCTTGATCAGACACCGCCCTCCCCTGCCCAGTGCGCGGCTCTGCCCCCGCCTCCACTTCCGCACAGTGCTCTCCACCATTTGCAGCCATTTGTCTTTTATGTTTAATGTCATGTTCGTTCAGCTCCACATTGCAGGGCACAGGGCGGTATTCAACAAGCATCTATCGGGAGAATGAATGACTGAGTTGTCGGGAAACAAGGGTGCTAGTTGAGGGCCTGGCATAGGGCATGGCTCTCAGTAGGTGTTCAGTAAATGACAGCTTTTTTTTTTCTAATATTTTTTTCTTTATTGATTTGAGAGAGAGAGGAAGGGAGAGGGAGAGAGAGATAAAAACATCGATGAGAGAGAACATCAACTGGCTGCCTCCTGCATGCCCCCCCACTGGGGATTGGGCCCACAACCTGGGCATGTGCCCTGACTGGGAATCGAACCAGTGACCTTGGTGCATGGGTCGACGCTCAACCACTGAGCCACACTGGCCGGGCAGTAAATGGCCACTTCTAGTGAGACCCAACATGGATGGTAAATACCCACCAATGTATTGTGGCTACAGCATGCATTGGGGTGAGGGTGCAGAGGGCAATTAAGGTTGAAAAGATGAGCGGGTATCAGATCCTGCTGGTCTCTGATGTACGGCCAAAGATTTTACACTTTAGGAAGATATTGCTGGGAGTCGTTGCTTTGCTCCTGAGGTGTGGGTCCAGACACTCTCCACCCGGCGAGACCATGTAGCCATGCAGTGTGGTTGGAGGCAGGGCCAGGTGGGGAGCAAACTCAGAGAGGAACAGGCTGGGCCCTCCTCAGAGGCAAACTCTGAGGCCGACGGCCCAGAAGGAAGGGGTGCCGTTGGGAACATGCTGTGTTTTCTGATTGCACGTCATCACTGCACTGTTCTTGGGGGGCAGAGGATTGCGGCCACCTCAGAGTCAGATGCTTGGATTTCTATTTTGGCTCCTCCTCTTATAAACCATGTGACTTCTGCCAGGTTCATTCACATCTCTGCTTCTGCTTCTTCCTCTGTAAACAGGCTGTGTTTAGTCCCTGCCTCACAGGGCCGTGGGGAAGATGGATGAAGTACTGTAGTGCATGCAAAGGGCCTGTCACATACTGAGCCCTCAGTAGAGGTGAGCCGTTATCTTCATTCAACGTGGGGGTCCAGATAGGGCATCCGGGCAGAGGGAACCACAGTACAAAGTGAAAAGTGCAGCGGCATGGCACGGGGGTGCTTTGGGGTTTGCTGTGCTCGGAGAGGAGCAGCAGGCAGGCCCAGATCCTGCAGCGCCGCACATGGGCCAGGAGCTGGAACTTTATCCCCGGGGCAGCTAGGCCACTGCAGGGTGTTAGGTTGGGAGTGATGTGATCTGATTTCTGGCAGTGGGAGGATGGGTTGGAGGGACATGGCTGGAGGCCCAGAGACCAATGGACAAGCTGTGGGTGAGGCCTGGTGAGAAGCGATGGACCTGAACTCAGGCACACGGAGGTGGAGAAGAGGGAGCAGATTCGAAGGTGGGCGAGGTGGGAGAGTGGACAGTGCAGGGCCTGATGGGGAGGACGGGAGGGAAAGCAGCCGCATCCTAGAGGACTGTGGGTTTCTGTAGAGGGCGGCTGAGGGCCTGCAGAGCTGAAAGCATGGTGACTGCGTGTGGGTTTTGATGTCAATAGTTTAACTTTTCTGGGAACCGAGAAGCTTCCTGAGAAACCTCTCTTTTTTGTTTCAACTCTGTGTGCAAAACCTCTCTAAAATCTCTGAGTGATAAACTCCTCCCCCAGGGATGAGGCGCTGTGCACACCTCTTCCCTGCGGGCTGGGGACTGGGCCAGGGGCTGGTGGCTTGGCCTGGAGGTGGTCAAAGCTAGGTATTTTATTTGGAAGCTGTTTTTCAAGGTCCATCAGTTTTCTGGTGATTTTCTTCCTTCCTCCTTAAAGTGTGTAGAACGAGGCAATGCCCGTCAGCGGAATGTGCTGTGTATTCTGAGACTGGAGTCAGGGCTAGGCAGCCTTTCAGAAGCAGTATCAGGTAAGCTCCTGCTTTGCCCCTTTGCCCATTTTTCTTTTGGTGTGGACTGGGCGCTATTATTCCAGAGAACCCCAGGTCTTCAATTTTATACTTCATAGACGGGGAAAATGAGATCCCAAGAAAACATGGATGAGACTTGCTCTGATGCAGCTGTGAGCTAATGTCAGCGCTGGGCCCGGGCCAGGCACCTCCTTCCCACGCCAGGCTCTCCTGTGCTTCTGCAGCTGACACTGCCTCTTAGAGGAATGTGGGGGTGATGAGCCGACGAACGTCCACACAGGCCCCTGTCCCAACTAAGAGTCACACACTGGTGACAGCAGACCCCCATAGACTGGCCAGGACTCAGCTATTGTCCTAAGGCCCCACGTAGAAGCCCATCCATACTCCTTCTCCTGATCGTGGCTGGAGGTGGGGGGCTAAAACCAAAAGGATTGGGTTGGTTCCCTCCTGATGAGAAGAGGAGAGGAGCCCCGTCTGGATGGGGTGGAGTACAGTCCACATCTCTACTCCAGCTGATTGCTGTGCTGTGGAGAGGCCTTTGTCTGCGTTGCCAGGGGAACCAAAGTTTCTGCCTCCTTCCAGGGCTGTGATTGGCTCCTGGTGGAGCTTGAGCTTTGGTGAATGGAAGGGCCTCCTTCCTGCCTACATCTTCCACAGGTTGAGAGACTAGAGAGACGCTGGGGCGCCCATGGAAACATCGTGTAGGTTTCTGTGCTCTACCCCCTCAGCTCTAGAGGTGATGGGTCTCCTTGTTTACTTTCTCATTCATTTATCCCAGGCAGCATCTGCTCCAGGCCTTTTATCCTTCTGGGTCCAGGAAAGCTAACCTAAGAGTCAGAGGACCTGTATTTGAATCCTGGCATGGTCACAGACTTACTCTTGGCTTTGGGTAGGTCCCTTCCCCTCCCTGGGCCTCAGTTTCCCTACTTGTAAAAACAGAGGCACTGGGCTAAACTCTCTGGTCCTTGAAGGTCTGACTTCCCTGACTGCACAGCTTACACTCTCTCCTTTTTGACCTCCCAAGCTCCCATTTGGCCTCTTGCCTGGGCTCTGACCATGTTCTCTCTTATAAGTGCCCCTGTAAGATACAGGAGAGGGTAGGAAGTTTGCAACCACCTCTTAGCATTTTCCCCTCTAGGACAGTTGTGTTCTCTGAAGCCTCTCCTGGAAGCCCCAAATCCTGCAGCCCCTCTTGTCCCAGCCCTTCCACCTGGACCCAGGCTCAGGGTAATAAGCTGAGGACAGCAAATGATGGATGCCCCATCTCTGCTCAGGGTGGGGCTGGCAGCATGCAGAACAGAGTTCGCTGGGGTGGGTGGGGCAGTTGGGAGAGCCCTGGAGCTCAGCAGTCCTGGGTTCCAGGCCTGACTTGGCCACACGCTGGCTAGGTGACCTTGGCAGGGCTGCTAAGCTTCAGTTTCCACATCTATGACACAGGAATTCAGGTGCCACCTCACGGGATTGTTGCAAAGGTTGAATGAGATGATATGCCTGCCATACAGGAGGCACCAAGTCCCCTTCCCTCCCAGTCTCGCCCCTAAAAAAGGCCAGAATGAGAAGGGCTTGAGGTGGCAGGGCCTGAGGTGCCACGTGGAGACTGCATGCTGCTCGTTCCTGGCATTGCCAAAGGCAGGGAGAGAAAATGTTGTCTTGGGTGGGTGATGTCTGAGTGGGGGAGACATGTGTCAGAGTTAATGTTTGAAAAACACTTTTAAGATCCTCCAGGGATCTCAAATGAAGATTTTTCAGATGAGCTGAAAATGGAGCAAAGTAATGAGGCTGAGCTCACTGGCAGGAAAGGGGGGCGGCCTAATCGGTGCTGACTTGGTCTTGGCCCAGCCACACTCATTACCACAGGCTGACCGGGAGGATGGCCCTGCATTTAGGCTGTGAACTGAAGTAATCGATGTGAGCTTTCTCAGAGTGGGGGTGTCGTGGGGGCCAGCTGGTAGTGACTCAGCCCTGTTTCTTGTTGACTCACTGGCTTGAGGGTCAGAGGTGGCTTCTTAGGTCATTGGCCTTCAGAGCCTGGTTTAGCTTTTAGCTCTGTGACCCCCTCCACCTCTGGGCTGTAGGAGCAGCAGCCCACACTTGGCCACTGCCTGCCATGCATGTGGGAGGCAGGGATGGGACAGTGAAGTCGGAAGTGAACTGCTGGGGGAACCTTCCCTGCGGTGCTCAGGTTTGTCTGGGGTCTGTGAGGAGGGTAGAGAGTGGGAAGAAGGGGGCTCTCAGGAGAAGAAAGCAGGCTGGCGGGTGTGTGCAGGTGGGGGAATAAGTGAACGGGATGGTACTCGGGGTTTGCTTGTGTGTCTGCTTACATCCAGGAGGCACAGAATCGAATGGGCACGTCTCAGAGAGGCTGAGGAAGGACCCAAGAAGCAAATGTGCATGTGTGCACGTGGGTACGCATGTGGGTCCCTGGGGAAACACAGGAGGTAGAATTGGTGAGTGAGTATGGACCAGGAGAGCCTTGTCTTGAAGACATAAGGAAATCCTCACTAGGCCTTTCTGTGGGAGGCTGCCTTTGTGTTGCCTGGGCTGGGATGGGAGTAGATGGCCGTGGGGCCGGTGCGTCATTGCTTCTTCTGGGGGCCTGGCTTGCACTGGAAATGCTGCTCCTGGGGACACCGGTCACAGTGGGGATACTCTGAGACTCCTCAGTGGGGAAGGTATGCGGCTCAATCATTATAGCCTTCTTGGCACCTGGTTGCCTTGTGAATGCACTTGGGGCATAGGGACAAGTGTCAGGTCACCAGCACCTCCCAGGCCCACAGACCCCAGGGATCCCACCTCCTTATTTTGCCCTGGTCCCCGCAACACCACACCCTTTTCCCTGCTCTCCCACTCTCTCTCTGGCTGGCTCTCATTTGCCTGTTCCCTGTTCTCAGCTTTCCTGCTCCCTGAGTAGGTTCCTCGGGGCTCCACTGCAGTTTCTGTTCTTGTTTTTTTTAATAATACTGTGCGGTTTTTAAATTATGAAAGTAATAACACAGTACAGAGATTTTGGAAAACAGGAGGAGGAAAAATGTGACTCCTGAGAATTGTTGGGAGGTTGACATGCCGCCTTCACCTGCGTTCCTTCGCCCTTTCTCACGTGGCCCGAGGCCTCCCTGCACCCTTCGGGGCTGCCCTGTGTTTTCCGCCAACGGGGATGTGAAACCCCCTCCATGTCACTGCAGAGGATTCCGTCCCCTACATGGTCCACTTGCCCCTTTTCCTGTTGATGGACATCCAGGCTGTTTCCACTTTTAGCTGTTAGAACAACACTGCAATGAATATTGCATAAAGTGCTTTTCCTGTGTTTCAGATGCTGTCTCCTAGGGTGGGGTCCCAGGAGGGGACCTCTGGGTCAAAAGCTATGGATGCCGTTCAGGCTCGTGGTACATCTTGCCAGACCGCTGTGCTTCTTTAAGGCCCAGGCATCCGGGGTGAAGGGGCAGGAACTGTTTTTGATTGCTCTCAGGGCTGAAGAGCCCGTTCCTTGTGCCGTAGGCTCTGCTGGGGACCATCTTCCGTCCAGCCCTCGTTCACCTTGAGATGCGTGGCAGGGTAGGGCTGTGAAGTGAGGCTGCCTAGTTTCAAACCAAGAGCCCCTCTCCACCCTCCTGAGTCCATTTCCTTGGCTGTGAAACGGGCATGATGAGAGTGTCCCCTCCACAGGGTTGTCCTAGGCTTTATCATCCATGTAAAGCTCGGGAGTATACAGCCTGGCACTTACTAGATGCTGAACCATGTTGACAGTGGTGGGGCCAGAACTTAGACTTCCCGCCTTCTGGGCAGTCTCTTTTCCTGATGCCAGCCCACCCCTGGGGATCTATGGGTTTTGGGGGTCAGTGTCCCTGAGTTGGAGATTATGGTGGAGGAACTGAGTCCCTGGAGTGGCACTGTGAGGTGGGGCCTCTCCCTTTGCTCTCAGAACCACCCCCCTTTTCCAGGGTGCTGTTTCCCAAAGGGATCTCCCTGGGTTAGAGGTTGGGTCTCCAGTGCAAGCCTGTTCCCTAGAGGTGTATTCAGGGCACATTCAGGCCCTAAAGGAGGGAGTTTCATCGAGGGCTTCAGTCCTGGGGGGAAAGGGGGGACCCAAGGATCCCTCCTTAGGTGGCTACATTAGCTGCCTATTGCTGTTACAACAAATGACCACCCACTTAGGGGCTTAAAACAACCCAGATTCATTACCTGATAGTTCTGGAGGTCAGGAGTCTGAAAGTGGGCCTGATGGGGCTGAACTCCAGGTGCTGACAGGACTGCGTTCCTTCTGGAAGCTCCGAGGGAGAATCTGTGCCTTGCCCTTTCCAGCTTCGAGAGTCTGCCCACGTCCCTCGGCTCATGGTCCCCTTCCAGCAGTGGCATCTCTCCAACCTCTGCTTCCGTCGTCACCTCCTCCTCTGGCTCTCAGTCCCATGCTTCCCTCTGTCACTTATAAGGTCCTTACGACTGATCACATTAGACCTCCTAGATAATCCAGGATAATCTCCCCATCTCAAAATTCAAAACCACATGTGCCAAGTCTCCTCTGCCATGAGAGGTAACATGTTCACAGATTCTAGGGATTAGGACATGGACATGGGGGTGGGGGTATTATTCTGACTACCACAGTGGCCAATAGCAGGGGTCTCTCTGGATTAGTGGACCCCCAGGTGCTGCTGGAATTATACCACCAAACTCCATGATGGAGAAAGGGCCAGGCATCTCAGGTGTAATATGCTGTGGTTGGGGAGGGGCATGAGCCTGTGCCTCCAGCTCCTCCAGGGTGAGGGCCCCGAGGGAGGCCATGTACTCTGGACAGTGTGACAAAGGTGTTCCATGAGGCAAACGTCAGAGAACATAGCTCCTGGCCTTCAGGGTTAGGACTGGTAGGGGAGGCGCTGCCACAGGAAGCCAAGCAGCCCTGCCGTCCACCACCATCGCCACCCGTGTCTATGTGTTTGTGTGTGTGTGCACTCATCTGCGTCTCTGCAGCAGTACTCTTGGGAGGGGCCAAGGAACAACTCTTTAAAAGGCCTCTTCTGTTCTTGTTCCTGGCAAAATAATTACACAAGTGACTAATGTTATCCCTAATCCCATAATTACTTTATTATGTAGCTGGTGAGAGGGCCCTGAGCTGTGCCCATGGCGCCACTTTGGCTGCTGGCCCAGGTGGCCTGCTCTGCCAGCACGGAGCCCACCTTGCTCTGGCCTTGGCCTGCCACGATGGCACGGTTGTGCCAGTTCTATTCTGGCTGAGGCCAGCTACACTTGGTATTGAGGTCCGAAAGATCATTCTCCCTTCCCCCCAAATTTATGCACAAACACAGCTGCCTGGAGAGTAAGAGCTGGTACTTATGGAACTGAGTCAGTAAGACTCAAGAGATCTGGGTTCCAGTTCAGCTCTCTCATTAACTTGCTCCTGAAGCAAGTCATTTCCCTCTGGGTCTCGATGCTTTCGTCTGCAAGCTGGGACCCTTGCCAGCTTCAGCTCTTCACGATCCCATGACAGGAAGTGAGACAACTCAGACTGTGAGAGTGAGGTAACTTCTTGCCACCTGCTGGCAACATACTCCACTCAAAGCATTGAAGGCAATGGTACTAACATTAGACATCATTTACTGAGTGCTGACTCCATAGCAAGCATTGTACCAGCTCCTTTCTATCTTTCTCGTTCTAAACGCACACGATTCTGTGAGGCAGGCTGTGCAGAAGAGGAAACTGGCCAAGTGACCTGCCCGCCAGGAAGTGGCAGAGCCAGGTCTGTAACCTGTGCCCTTAGCTGCTGCCCAGAGTTCTTGCCTTTCCCAGAATTAGGCTTGTCGGGGTGACTAAACCTCTACATTTGAATATGGAAACTTAAACTTTAGGCAACAAATTGGGATGGCAAAATACATCGGAAACTCTGGTAGACCGGGGAGTTGAGTGGCCCAGGGTTGCATTCTAGCTCTGCCCCTGGCTCAGTGTGACCGTAATCAGGTCCCCATTATCTCCAGGCCTCAGTGTTCCCGTCTGTGTGAGGAGGGGTGGGATTAGACAGTCTCCCAAGGCCTTCCGGGTGTTGATGCCCTGTGGTTGTAGGAGGCTGCTTAGCCTGCGTCCCACTGAGCGTCTGCAGCACAACTTTCCCAGCCGTGGGGTCGAGAACAGAGAGTGGAGGAGGTCACTTCTAGGATGTCCCTACTGCTCCTGCAAGCCTGCTGCCCAGCCTGAGCGCTTAGCTCTCTCAGGGGCTGGGGCTGGGATCTGCCTTGCTCCAAAGACTGCACTGGACTCCGCCAGGGCCAAGCGTGGTTGTAAATCTGTCTGTGGGGGTCTGCGGGGGGCCTGTTGGGGGGCCTGCCAACCTAAGCACAATGAGTAATAAAGCTGCTGTGTTCCCTAGCATTACCATGTGCAATGCCCTTTCCTGGCAATATTACATTTAATTCTCTTAAAACCACATGAGGTAGGCGCTCTGATCATTCCCACCTTATAGCCGAGGACAGACACTCAGAAGGTTAGGTAATTTTCTCCAGGTCACACAGCTAGTGAGGGATAGAGTGGGGTTTGGGATTCTGACTCCGGAGCCCACAGTGTGACCTTAGGTTCTTTTTTTTTTTTTTTCCTCTATTGATTTTAGAGACAGAAGGGAAAGGGAGAGAGATAGAAACATCAATGAGCGAGAACATTGATTGGCCGCCTCCTGCATGCCCCCCACTGGTGATCGGGCCCACAACCTGGGCACGTGCCCTGACCCGGAATCAAACTGGCAACCTCTTGGTGCATGGATTGACGCTCAACCACTGAGCCACACTGGCTGGGCTGGCCGTAAGTTCTGATACCCCCTAGGCTGAAGGAGTATGCATGAGGTTAGGAGTCTGCTGGTGTTTGAATCCCTAGTCTCTGCTTACCATCTGTGTTCCTCAGGCAAGTTACTTTATCTATCTGAATTTTTACTTCTTTCTCTACAAAATGGGTATATTAATACCTGCCTGTTGGGATTACTTTAAAGATCGCTGCGCCCTGGCCGGTTTGGCTCAGCGGTTGGAGCGTCGCCCGAGGACCAGAGAGTCCCGGGTTTGGCTCCTGCTGGGGGCGCGTACCTCGGTTGCAGTTTGTCCCCACCCCCATTGGGGTTGTGTGGGTGGCAGCCAGTCGATGTGTCTCTCTCACATTGATGTTTCCCTCTCTCTCTTAAAAAAAAGAAAAAAAAAAAGATCGCTGTGATGCTGATGTTGGACAGTGTCCAGCGTGTGGCAGGTGGTCAATAAAGGCCTCTCACCATTTGCCCCCCTCCTCGCTCCTGACTTCCCCCTACATACACGAGGCTCCTGCCGCCTTGGGGTGCTCCTCGCACACAGCTCACAGCTCAGGGCCTTCGCACACTCTGCTCTGCGGCCTGCCCGGAGTGGCCGTTTCTACCTGCTGTTCCTTCCTTCACTACCTTTTGGGCTTTGATTCTTCTGTTTCCCTGAGGGTTCCAGGAGGGGAAAGAGGAGTGAGGCCAGATTCTCCCGCAGGCCTGTGCTTCAGTGGTTATCCAAACAACCCCTCACCCTGGCTGGTTTGGCTTAGCGGTTAGAGCGTCAGCCCGAGGACCAGTGGTTCGTGGGTTCGATTCTGGTCAGGGGCATGTATTTCAGTTGAGGTTCATCCCTGGCCCTGGTCAGAGTCATGTGGGAGGCAACCAAGTTGATGTGTCTCTCTCACATCGATGTTCCTCTCTCGCTCTCTCCCTCCCACTCTATCTGAAGATAAATAGAAAAACATCCTTGGGTGAGGATTAAAAACAAAACAAAACAAAAAACAGCCCCTCAGTGGGGGCAGAATTCGGGGTAGAGAGCAGTACCCTGGAGCCCTGGAAATGCAAATCCCTGCTGAAAATCTCCTCCCTCGTGCCTGGTGGCTCGGAAAGCGTGTGAAAGCGTGTGCAAGCGAAGAGTGGTCTCCCCTTTGGATCACTCCGTTTCCATCTCACTATCGGCTCACTTTTCCCTATTTCTCTAGTCTTTAACTCTCTGTTTTGGTTTTCTGTCTGATACTTTTAAAAATTACAAACATTTTTATTGTGGTAAAAATACACAAAACAAAATTTTTCATCCTAACCATTTTTAAATGTAAGTCCGCGTTCAGAACATTCACATTGTTGTGTAACCATCACCACATCTATCTTCAGAACTTTTTTGTCTTGCAAAATTGAAACTCTATACCCATTAAATAATAACCCTCCACCCCCCTCTGTCCCCAATCCCTGGCAACCACCACTCTGCTTTCTGTCTCTATGAATTTGACTATTCTATGTACCTCATCCTTTTGTTCCAGGCTTATTTCACTTAGCATAATGTCCTAAGGGTTCATCCATGTTGTTTCCTGTGTCAGAATCTCCTTCCTTTTTAAGGCTGAATACTATTCCATTATATGTCTATACCATATTTTATTTATCCATTTATCTGTCATTGGACACCTGGGTTGCTTCCACCTCTTGGCTATTGTGAATATACAAAAATCTCTTCAAGACGCTGCTTCCCATTCTTTTGGGTGTATACCGGAAGTGGGACTGCTGGGTCATGTGGTTAGCACTTTGTTAAAGCCACTATTTATTGTGTGCTTACTGTGTTCCAGAAACTGGGTTAAGCACTTGACATATATTGACTCATTCGATCCCTTTATCCACCCTATATTGTAGGACGAATTATCCCCAGTTTGCAGCTGAGAAAATAAAGGCTCAGAGAGGTGAAGCTATTTGCTCAAAGTCTCTCAGCTAAAAAGCATTGGAGCAGGGATCAGAGCCCTGACCTGCTGCCAGAGTCCTTGAGCACCGTGTTGTACTGCCTCCCAGTGGCCCCTCTTTCTTCACCCAGCCATCCAATGTTCTGCCTGTTGTGTTGCTCATTCTCATCTGTGCTCACGTCGTCATTCTCTCTTCGGCCTTGTGTTGTGTTCATGTTCTCCGGAAGGTGTTTGCCCCCCTGGAATCCTTGAGGACCTTCAATAAAGGCCCTCTGACTGCTAGGAAGTTCTTGTGAGTCTGAAGCCTACAGAGGGAGGCCTGTAATTTGCTTTCTAATGATAGTTTTCTGGATATATAGCTGCCTTTCTTCTAGCAGCTGATAGGATATCACTCTGTTGTCATACGGCTTCTGGATCCACAGATGGGATTTCTAAGAGATGCAGTGTGGTCCAGAGGTCAGAGCACATACGCTGATGTCAGACACGCCTGTGCAAATCTTTGTGCTGCCGTTCATTAGTGAGGTGTCTTTAGACAAGTTATACCTCAGTTTTCTCATCTGTAAAATGGGAATACTAGCTCCTGCTTCTCAGGTTGTGAGTCTTGAATAAAGATAAAGTGGCTGTTTTGTTGCTGGTAATTTTATTATTGCTGTTTTAATATTAATATTCTGGTGGGAAGATTCCATGTATTTCAACAATGTAAAAGTAGATTGGAATTTGCTAGCATTCAAGCCCTAGGATTCAGCTTCTTTTTTTGTCCCAGTCAGCAGATCAGCAGATAGTCAGAAGCTCAAGAAAAGGACGGTGCAGCCAAAGCCAGTGCCCCAAATGTGGAGCTGGGAACAGGCCCGCAGTGGAGCTATGCAGGCTGATTCCATCTCCTCTCCTCCTTTCCCTGCCCCATGGGGGTGCTAAAACCCCCATGAGAGGAGCCTGCTGGCTGACCCCCCTCGGTGAGACTGGCCTCAGCTATTAGAGCCCAGAGGTGGAAAAAGTGGCTCTGCAGGATGTCTCATTGCTAGGAGACCCCAGGAGGCAGCAAGGACCCTTTGCCAGACGATGGGCTGCCGTGGAGATGCAGAGCACGTGGCCCCAGATGGGCTTTTGTGGGGTTCTGGGCAGGAGATGCTAGTGTAGCGACTGAGCTCAGCTGGGAGGAGGGGCTGTGAGAATATGGCTCCTGAGAACCAGGGCTCAGGATAACCTGGTCAGTTCTTCCCTTTAACTCCTTACATGTCCAAGTCAGACCTACATCTGAATCCCGACTCACTGTGTGTGTGACCTTGGGCAAGGGTTGTGCTGCTATACTTGCTGGGCCTCAGTTTCCTCATCTGTACAGTGGGTGAATAATGCCCGCCTCACAACCTGCTGTGAGGGCCAAGTGAAATGTATATATAAAGGGCTCTAGAAAGGGAAGACAAAGTATAAATCTGAAGATTCACTACCACTCTTATCTTTATTATAATAATTATTATTTCCCTTCCTATAAGATGAGGGGATTGGACTCTCCGTCTGAATGAGATTCACAGACAAGGAGCCCTGGAGGAGGGGACCTCCACTATGGAGGCTTGCGTCAGGAGTGTGGGCATTGGTTGATGGGGCCTCCAATTAGTGAAACCCCAGGGGGCACCTGAGAAGGGCAGCAAAGTTCAAAGTCAGAGGGAGATTTGATGAGTGGTGGCTGAAGGGGTGGGGCCTCTGGTGGGACTCCAGGAAGGCCTTTGAATGGGTCAGGCTGGAAGCTGTGAGATGAAGGTAATGGGTCTCTCTTGTTGCTTTTCTTATATAAATAATATATGTTCACACACACATAGACACACACATACATGCACACCAGAAAATAAGCAGTGAAACAAAACCCAAAGAAGCACAAAAGAAATAACTCCACCATCATAAAACAACCACTGGAAACATTTGGGGAGGTATATTTCCTTCCAGTTTACTTTTTTCCATGTATGCTCACATATATACATATTTTATATAATTTGGACCATATGCTACGTACTATTTTGTACCTGCCTTTTTCCACTCTGCATTATGTTATGAACATTAGTACATAGAAACATATAGACCCACCACATTATATTTTAGCATCTGCTTAGTATATCAGGACATGTATTTGTCACTGTTCATATAATGTAGCTATTATTTTTGGACATATTAATTCCATTTCACTCTAATATACAAGACAAGACTCTTGCATACAACATGCAACATGTTCTTATAGCTGTATCTTTGTGTATATCCATTGCTCCCACAGAATAAATTCGTGGAAGAGGAATTTCTGGGTTAAAAGGTCTGCACTTTTAAGGCTCATCATGCACTTTTTCAAAGTACCCTCTAGAAAGATGGACCCAGTAGATAGCTGCATTGCCCTGTCCAAGTCTGCCTGATGTAGTGGGTGCTCCTTGCCTTTATTACCAGACTGTGGGGGGTGGGAGGCTCATTCAGATGGACTGGGGAGGGGGAGAGGCAACAGTAGTCACTATAAAGGGACTTTTGGGGAGAGAGACTCTGGGCAACTCGGTGGAGGGGCTTACCTGGAGCAGGATGGCTTGGGCTGACCGGTATTGGTCAGGGGAGGCTGGGCTGGGCTATTGGTGTGGGTAGGCTGCGCTGGCTCAGGCAGGACAGTTTTGGCACTGGTGTGATCCTGGGCTCAGCCTGGTGCGACCAGCATGGTCACCAATCCAAGACATTCATTACTGTAGCCAGCACAGCCTCTCTGCCGTGCTGACAGACGTGTGCATTCACGTAGTGGGTAGTGATTCAACAGGGCTGGTGGTGGCAGCAGTCGCTCTGACAGGGTGGAACCGCTCTCTCCCATCCTGTCACTCAGCCTCTAAAAATAACTCTTGCCTGTTCCGAGTGACCGCACCACCGGGTGTCTGGAGGCCTAGTCCTTTGGCTATGGCTAAGTGAGAGAGAAGCACGTGGCTCTGTGTGTGTGTTGGGGTGAAGGGTGGCATCTGAACCAGAGATTTTGGGTGGAGGAAAGAGAGGCAGGCCAGGCTCCTCATCTTCTCTCCTCGGTCAGCTGGGGATAATCTGTCTATTGGGGAAGTGGCAGAGACAGCTGGTGGGGGCAGGGGTGTCTTTCAGGACTGTGTGATCACTCACACCCCTGCCCTGCTGAATTGGAGGAGAACAGGAGGAGGAGGGAGACTACAGAAGCAATATGACAAGGGAGAGCAGGCTGGGAGGAATGCATAGCACTGAGCCGATCAACAATTGAATCCTACAAAAGCCCTTTTCAAATCTCATCTTCAGGGTTTCCTTAAATTAAATACAAAACAGCTGACATTTTCTTCTTTTTTACTGATTTTAAAGAGGGGGGAAGGAAGAGAGAGAGGGGGGAGGAGAGAGAGAGAAACATTGATGTGTGAGAGAAACATCCATTGGTTGCCTCCCGTATGCACTCCCACTGGAGATCGAACCTGCAACCTAGGTATATGTCCTGACTGGGAATCAAACCAGCTCCAACCAACTGTGCCACACTCAGCCAGGGCCAGCTGACTTCTTATCATGGATGACTAGAGACCATGTAGCCAAGGTTTGTTAACCAAGTGTCCATGGACCAGGGGATGATCTATGTATGGGCTTCTCTTGATGCCTGAAATTATAATAAAGTTTTTTGTGTATGTGTGTGCGCCCACATGCATTTTTCTGGGGAGAAGCTTTGCAGTTTTCATTGTATTTAAAAAAAACAAACAATGACCCATAAAAGGTTAAGAACCACACTAGTCCAACCCCTCACATTATAGGTGAGGACATTGAATCCAGAGAGGAAAATGCCTGAGATCTCACAGTCAAGATAAAAACCTAGGTTTCTTGACACCATCCTCCCTGACTGACCCCTGAATCAGGGTCAAGCTCCCTGCAGTAGGCAGGACCTCGGTTCCTGTCTCCCATGCCCTCTTCTTGTTTGGCATGGATCTGACTGGACAGGCTTGAGGCTTCAATGGCAGCGCACAGCCGAAAGCTCACTTCCAACATTCCTATTCCCAGGTGGTCTGGGAGGGTAAGACTCCTGGGGCATCCCCTGACTCGCTCCCTCAAAGGGCACGTTGGCTCAACACACTAAGTTCTCCTCTTGTGCCTTGATACTCTCCCTTGGCAGGAAGTGCCCTGCCCCTCTGACCCTCAGTCTGGAGACAAGTAAATGGTGCCGTGGGGGAGTGGGCTTTGGAAACTTATGTGATGGACAGGCAAGAAGCCATAGCTAATGGTAAGAGACAGATGCTGGTTCACTGTATGTGGGAGGAATTCAACTTTGTGTCAGGAGTTTAGGTGAAGAGCACTTCCTGTATACCAGCCACTCTTCTAAGTAATGGACATGTATTAACTCCTTTCATCTTGATAATAACCACATGGGGTTGTTATAAGGAAACTGAGGCCCAACGAGATTAAGCACAGCTAGTCAACCGCTGAGCCAGGACATGAAGCCAGATCTGCTGAGTCCGGCCACTCGGGAGCCAGCCTGGGCTCCTAGCCTCTGTGCCGGCGGCTCTCACACTCAAGTGGGCACCAGAATCACGAGAGAGCTGGTGAAAACACAGGCTGCTGCTCCGAACCCCCCAGCTTCTGATTCAGTAGGGCTGGGTGGGGCCTGGGGATTTGCACACCAAGGAGTCCCAGGTGAAGCTGTTGTATTTCAGGGACCACACTTTTGAGAACCATTGCTCTCTGCCTTCCTGCCTACTGATGGAAGAGACGAACAGAGGGAAGAGAAGTGGTCATTCATCTCTCTTGTGTTATTGCAATGTTCCCCCTGGGTCCAGGCCTCGGCCACCCTCCTGTCACCTACTCTTCACTGGGGACAAATGAATCTTCCTGAAGCCCAGCTCCGGTCATGTTACGCTTCTGCTTAGTCTTCTGGATTCTCTGCCATGTGCACTAGCGCCGCTCAGTAGAACTGTCTGCAGTGATGGACGTTTCTTCATCCGCACTGTCCACTAGCCACTATGAACATTACCTTTGCTCAACTTCAATCAATTTAACTTTAAATAGTCACCTGCAGCTAGTTGCTACTCCGTGCAGGAAACCACTTGGTATGCTATTCGGGCTCCCCCGTGCCTCTCCAGCCTCGACCTCAGCCTCATCCCAGGCTGCAGGCCATTTGAGGCATTTCCTGAGTCGGCCCTGCACGTCCCAGCTCTTGTTTTATGCTGGCTCCTGCGTCTCTAGACTGTACTTCAGCCCTGCCTTTGATGCTCAACCCAAATGCTACCTCTGCCTTGGAACCTTCTTTGACACCTGCTCCCCTGTAATCTTTCTCCTCTGAAGTCCCGAGACACTTTATCCTTTTCTTACAGCCTTCAGTACCTTTTGCCTTCTATTGCAGTTGGCTGGTGTCAGTGTTTTCTTTCTTTCCCTGAAGTGTGAGCTTTCTGAGAGCGTGACTGTTCTGCAGTGTGCCCGTGTTCCCCAGCACAGGTCCTTCCAGCGCACAGAGCAGCACACGAAACCCCACCAACCTTTGTCCAGGCGCACTGGGGAAACAGAGATGGATAACGTGTCCTTCCTGTCTTCAAGCTGCCACAGGCTCTCACGAGAGTCGCCTGACTCCTGCCCACAGAACCATGGAAGCCAATGGTTATTTTGGGCAGGAAGATAAAAGCCACAGAGGGCCCAGTTGGCGAGGGGAGTCCGGCAGGAGCTGCCCAAGCAGAAGGCTGTGTTTACACACACAGGCGACTTCTCTGCCCAGCCTGGCCTGGTATGAGGAGATGGGGACATCCAGACCTTGCTGCCTGGCCGCCTTCTGAAGTTGGGGATTAACCAGTGAGGCAGCGGCTGGTCCAGCCGTCTGCTCCACGCAGATGGGTAGAGGAGGAGAGGGTTGCAGACTGCAGAGCAGTGCAGGCTTCTGGAGATGGTGTTCTGGCTAGGTGGCACCTGGGCTGGGAATGCAAATTCAAGAAAAGGTTTGTGTTCTGAGCAACGGACAGGCAGCAGGTGAAATTTTGCTCTGGCTTGGGGATTTGTGAGTTCTTAGAGCAGTCTCTGTTGACGTGGAAAGATGATTGAAAAGAAAAAATAAACAGTTTTCTGGCCTCACACTCTAATACTAAGAGTATTTCATAACCCAAAACTTCTAGCATAGATTCATCTCTGGGACAAAAACAAACAAACAAACAAAAAAATACCTATTTAAGTTATATATTCAAGAAAGTACACAGTGTGAACTTGGACTAGTGGCTTAGGTGTTCTGAGCTTGTTTCTTCCCCTGTAAAATCAGGTGGAATATATAATCTCTGCCCTACAGAGCAGTACGAAATTAAAAATGGAAAATGTATGCAAGTTGCTAGGCGCAGCGCCAGCACGTAGTGGGGTCTCAAACGCTGTCTGAGATGATGATGTTGATTGATGGTGTAGCTGCAGCCTCTCTGGCACACGGGACCACAGACATACACAGAGCTTTGCTTCTGTTGCCTCAAATCGCTCCCGGCCTCTGTGTGGTGCTCTCTAAGGTCTCTTCTGACTGCAAGGAATCCGTGATGCTGTGATGATGCAAATCTCAGCTGATGCTCCAGGCACCTGATGGGAGGATGCGTGGATGTCTGTATCCAGTGGGAATGTGGCCAGATCTTTCGTATTCAGGCCCCAGGAGCATGGCTCCCAGACCTCCTAGGGGAGGACTGATTTCCCAGGGGCAGTCAGAGCGCAGTGTAGCCCCGATGGAGTTGGAGTCAGCAGAACTCAGCCTTAGGAGTGTCCTGGCATCCTGGTGAACTCCTGACTCCAGCTTGCCCCCTGGCCTCTGGCTCTGTGAGTGCAGATGTGTCCCAAGGGACATATACTGTGCACAGATTTTGAGCTTGGTGCTGAGCTGGGCAGGGCTGGAGGGCAGAGTGCAGGAAGGAGGGGAGAGGCCAAGATGTTCCTTCTAGCTGGGAGGGGTTGCTGCAGAGGAGGGGATCAGGAAGGACTTCCTGGAGGATGGCTGAGAGAATGACCATGGGGAAGGGAAACAGGGTCTCTGAGGCAGAGGAAAGAACATGTGCAAATGCAGAGAGGCAGAGCCATGCTGTACCCTTGGGGGCCCAGAACCCTCTGGTGGGACAGAGCTCCCCACACACAGCCTGAGGATGATGCTGAAGAGTCAGGTGAGACCAGGCTGTGGACGTCTGGAGAGTCAGGCCGAGGTGTTCAACTTGCTTTATCAGAGAATGGGGAGCCACTGAAGGTTCTTGCTTTGAGAAAGCAGAGCAGGACCAGATCCTCAAGTTGCTCCATGGAGACCAGCATGTGAACAGTTATCCAGACCCACAGCGTTTTTGGCCAAAGATGGTGGCCCAACGTCCAAGCCACTGGAATGGGCTGTGAGAGCTTCTGGGATGCCCAGACCTGTGCAGGATGTGGGGACGGGGGTGTGGGGGTGGGGGTGGCTGGCTGTGGGTACAGAAGAGAAGGAGGAAAGAGAGGAGGAGGAGAAAACGGAGGGGGAGGGGATGGAAGGCAGTAGAGGGAAAGGCAAGGTTCCCACCTTTGAGAGACTGGTCTTGTTGGAGAAGCCAGAGAGCTTCATGACAACTGAGCCCCAAATTCAGAAGTGGAGATGAGCTGTGTGGTCCAGCAGGGCCAGGCTGGTTGGAGCGTGGATGGAGAAGGCAGAAGGGTGAACTCTCTAGAGGGAAGGAAACCTCTGGAGGCTTTGGGGAGACTGAGGGCACTGTACGCTAAGCCCTTGTGGGTATTGTTTTATCTCATCCTCCTGGGAGCTCCAAACATGGTACTTATGTTATCCCCATTCTACAGAGGTGGGGAGAGGCTCAGAGAGGTTAATGCCTAGCCCAAGGTCACGCAGCTCCTATACTGTTAATGAACCTCCTCCATCCCTGCCTCTAGTCCCCTCCCCAGAGGTGAATGTTACCCTCAGGATCTTCAGCACCACCAGACTAGATGTGGAAAAGTGCTTCGTACTGTGTGACTTTCGGTGCAGCTTGTCGTCTTCCACACTACGGTATGACCTCACGCAGGAGTTCATGGTTCCCACGGTCTGGGCTGGCAAATCCCTGGGGATTGCAGTGCTCTCTGGGAGGCTTCCTGGAGGAGACTGAAGGAGAGGCTGGAGGGGCAGCTGGAGGGGAGAGGTCCTTGCCAGATGGGTGTTACCACCTGTCCACCCTGCCTGCTCCCTTCAGACGCAGCTGCCCTGCAGTGCCTTCCAGAGAGTGTCAAGGATTACTGAGAACAGCCTTGCCTGGCAGAACTTCCCAGGCTTGTGGGTCACGCTGCTCTGGAAAGTTTGGCTCTGGTAGCTTCCTCCGGAGGCTGGCCCAGCTCTCAGCTGTTTGGGGCTCCAGCTCAGCCCACCCAGGCCTTGCAGCCCTCTGGGGCCAAAACCAAATGCCCTGCGGCTCTCTTGCCCTGGAATACCCTCCTCTCCTGATCTTGCCTTTATCCCAGCTCAGCTGAGGCGTCCCCTCCTCCAGGAAGCCTTTTCTGAGCCCAGTGGGCTGGGTTAGGACCTCAGTGGGTCTAAACTGGTGCTGACCGGAAGAAATAGAGTGCATGCTACACATGGGAGCCACTCATGTAATTTAAAATTGTCTAGTAGCCACATGAAGAAAAGCAAAAAGAAACAGATTACATATTCTAGTGATTTATTTAACCCAGTACATCTGAAATACTATCATTTCAGCCCTGACTGGTTTGGCTCAGTGGTTAGAGCATCAGCTCGTGGACCAAAGGGTCTTGGGTTCGAGTCCTGGTCAAGGGCATATACCTGGGTTGCAGGTTTGATCCCGGCCCCAGATGGGGTTGTGTGGGAGGCAACCAATCGATGCGTCTCTCCCTCTCTCTCTCTCCCTTCCACTCTCTCTAAAAATTAATGGAAAAATATCCTCAGGTGAGGATTAACTAACTAACTAAATAAATAAATAAATAAATGAAATATTTCAATACAAAAAATTATTAATGAGATATATTACATTTCTTTCATTAAATATTTAAAATATAGTGTGAATTTTGCATTTATAGTGCATCACATTTCTTTTTTAAAAAAATATGTTTTTATTGATCTTTTTTAGAGAGAGAGGAAGGGAGAGATAGAAACATCAATGTGAGAGAGAAATTTTATCAGCTGCCTCCTGCATGCCCCCTACTGGGGATCAAGCCAGCAATGCAGGCATGTGCCCTGACCGAGAATCGAACCGGGACCTCTCAGTCCATGAGGTGACCCTCAATCCTGAGCCACGCTGGCTGGGCTGCAGGTGCCACATTTTAAGTGCTCAGTAGCCACTTGTAGCTACTGGCTACCATCGTGGTCAGCACAGTTCTAGAGTCAGGGAGACGAGCATAGAGGGTGAAGCCCAGGGCTTGGCGTCAGGTAGACATGGCCCTGCCATTACTAGCTGGGTGAGCTTTGGGAAGTCGTTAAACCCTCTGAAAGGGGTTAATAATTTCCATGCTGGAGATTGTTGCAAGGATTAAACAAGTGAAGGTGTGGCTGGTGCCAGAGTAAGTGCTCAGAAAATGACGGTGATTCATCTTACGGGAGCCTCTCATGTACTGGTTTATAGGCCATGCTCCCTGACTGGACTGAGTGTGAATTCAAGGGCAGAGGCTACCCAATTTCTCTGCCCTTCCTCAGTGCACATGTTCAGTGTGAACGTTACTACTTGCTGAATGAAAGATTAAATCCTTGGGCTGGAGAGCTTGCCACTCATCTGCCCACCCAGGAATCAAGGGGCCCCTGGTGGCTGGGAGTCAGAGACCACTCTCACTGACTACTTGGGGTGACCTTGGCAGAGACCACTGACTACATGGGGTGACCTTGGCAAGTCTCTGCTTTGTTCGGAGTCTTGGTTTTCTCATTCCAAAGATAAAGGGGGGTGGGAGGGGCATTGCCTGAAGTGTTTGGTTTAATCTCTGCCCCACCAGTGGCCTTGGGGGCTGTGGCTCACACTATGTGCTTTGCCTTACCAGCCAATGGACTGAATCATTTCCATCCTTTTTCTGGCTTTCCTGTATCCTGGCTCTTATGTACCATCAAGAATTTCTCCTATCTTCTAGGCAAACCAGAGAAGGGATGAGGGATCCTGTCCCTTCTCTTCTGCCATCACTTGCTGACCTCCCCTCACAGCAAGTAGGAAAAATTTCTCCCATTTTATAGGTGAGAAAACTGAGCCTCAGAGAGATCAAATAATCTGCCCAAGTAACACAGAGAGAAGTGATAAATCCTGGGCTGGAAGCAAAATTCAGAACTAAGGGAACCAAAGAAACTCTCTTCATTGGGGGGCAAGGGGCTCTTTTTCCTCCTTGCATTTGTCCATGGCGGCTTTCATGAGATAGGGCTTTGGGTTGGGTCCTGTTTCTGTGCCTCAGTTTCCCTGCCTGGGGAATGAAGGCAGCCAGGTAACTGGGGTAGTGATTAACTGGTGCCCATAGGGACCATGTGTTCTTCAGAGAGTGCCCCTAGCCCCTTCCCTCTCCCCAACCAGAAGTCTCTAGCAAAAGTTATTGTAGGGTAAAGTGGAAAGTGTCTGGTCCAGAGAGCCTGTGTTATGGTGCAGGTGTAACCTTGGACAAGTCACTCACCACTCTGGGCCTCGGCCTGCCTATTTATAAAATGAGGGGAGATCGTATCTCATAAGATGTGAAGATCGCCATGAAAGTACTTTACAAACTGCAAAATGCTGAGTAATGTTAGCCAATAATAGTAGTAATAATAATAATATAGAAATAGAAATAATGATAATAGAAACAGCCTTATTTTTCTGTGTGGTCCTGCTGTCCTGAAGTAAAATGGGCTTTTTGGGTATTAATCCAGAATGATGTCTGGGAACGTCCTGCCTTGGTCTTTGGAATGCAGCCTGGATTTGTCTGGGAAAGTGAGAGGCTCTATCCAGCTGAGGAGGGTGGGAAAGTGGCCCTGCCCCAGGGGAGGAGGGGGAGGGCTCCTGCCTGGAGGAAGGAAGGGAGGGGAGGAGGGTCCAGGGAAGGAGAGTTGAACTAGGAGGAACGGAGGGCTTTGGCCATGCAGCTCTGTCCTGCCCACAGGAGCCCAGAGTTGGGAAGGCCAGCAAGCAGAGGAAGCCAAGAGTCAATTTAGAATAAAATTCTCAAAGGCAGGCAGTGGAGAATGTCTTAGCAGCTGTGCATATGAAACAATACATTCATCTGGTGTAACTCCTGAGCTTTCTGATCCTTTCACTCATTCATAGGAATAAATGTAAAGTGACTGAACTCAGAGCACCACCAGTGGCAAAGTGACTTGCCCAAGGTCACACCCCTGAGGGCCTGGGGAGTTCCTGGGAAGAACTGAAGTTGGGAGTCTGGGGAATGAAAAGTCCAAAGCACAGGAGGACATCTGTAAGGAAGTCTGCCCAGCAGGTCTTTCTGTGAATTGGCCCCGGGCTGATTTGTCCATCTTCCTGTCTCCTGTCCGGAGGGAGAGCTTCTTCTCTGGGCCTGGGAATAGCTGGCTTCCTTCTGCTCTGCCCACTCCTGAGCCTAGTGGGCAGCAGGGAGAGTGAAGGGACCGGAAGCTGTGTCTGGGGAACATCTGGAGAAGGCGTTCATTGTGTTTAAGTTGGAGAAAAGAAGGCTTGGTTCAGGAGGGGGGAGAAGGGACACAGTTGCTGTCTTGGGTTCTCTGAGGGGTGCTGAGGAGAGGGCCTCGCCTCGTTTTGTGGAGGCTTTAGTGTTGGTGCTAGGACCTAGGGTGGAATGTCACCATGATGGAGCAGCCACCTTGGGAGGAAAGAGTGAGGAAAGGAGTTACCTGCCCTGGAGTGTGGGAGTAGAGATGGATACTGGTGAGGTTGACACTTAGGGAACTGCCACATGGGGGGACAGATGGCTCAGCTCATGTCTTCCTAGCTTTGGGCATCTGTGGTTTCCAGATGGTAGATTCTGTGGTGCCCAGAACTATAGTTGGCACACAGTAGGTACTCAGGAATTATTTGAAGAATTGAAAGAATAAATGTATATGCCGGGGGTGGGGATGGTTAGGGAGTAGGGGTCATGTGGGCTGCAAATGTGGACCCATGGGCAGATATTTTTGGAGATCATGCTGTGGGTATACACCATCTTCTCCAGGCCTTTCTGTGGAGAACTGGGGCCCCTGGAGATGAGTACATCCAACCCTTTCTTTCACTGTTTGCAAACTGAGGAGAGCAACTTGCCCAAAGGTGCCGGTTGAGCCAGTGGCCCATCTGGTCTGGAACCTGGACCCTCTGCCTACGGGAGTAGCTGCTGTTTGAGGTCCTGGCCTGTTGACTGACGAAGGTGGAGGTGCAGTGTTGGGACCAGCTTCCTGAGTTAGTGCGCTGGAGGGGAGGAACAGGGCTTCACTGGGTTTGGAGCCATGACCTCAGTGCCCCAGGCCCCTTGGCCCCTACCACCGCCTTCTTGGGGTCTGGGTGCACACCTGGCATGTGCTCACACACGTCTGTACCCTGTTACACTTACGGTCATTGTCACCAAAGCACATATGGACTAATGTATGTGTGCACACACTGAGACACAGGATCCCAGGGGACATTCACACATTCCTCCTCCCTGATGGGGGAGGAGCCCCGAGTCCCAGGGAGACTGCCCTGCCGTGCTGCCCAGGAGAAGAGGCTATCTGGCTAGGTGGGCTGGGAGGCCCACTGAGACTGTCACCCTTTCAGAGTCAGGGATCCTCTCCCCTCCGGTTACCCTCCCCCTCTCTCCCTGCTGAGCCCCCAAGAAGGGTTGGCTCAGCTAGGAGGGCCGAGGCTTGCCTGGGCCCGCGTGGGGGCAGCGGAGACCCAAGAGTTGGCTTCTGATGTAAGGTCCCACTGTGGTCCGGAACTGCGGCTGTGGCAGCCCCAGGAGGAGGTGGCCTGGGAGCCTGAGCCACAGAAAGGGAGAGAGGCAGAGGAGACAGGCAGAGGAGGCGGAGGCAGGGGCAGGGCAGCCCGAGGGAGCAGGCAGGCGCAGCGGCCGCTCCTGGGCTGGGCTCGGAGGCCGGGCGGGGGCGGGGGCTGGCCGCGCGTTGGGCGCCAGGCCCGGGGCTGTGGGCACGGTGCCCAGTCCCCAGCGCACGCCGAGCCGCCGCCGCCGCCGCTGCTGCAGTCGGCATCCATCAGCGGGCGGGGGTGTCACGGAACAGGCTGCTCCGCAGAGCCCGCCGCGGCTCCCCGTGCCCGCCCCGCCCGAGGCCTGCCACCCGCGGGAGCTGAGGGGGCACCCCACATCCAGCCTGCCCGAGATGGGGACTCCCAAGCTCAGGTAGGCACATGGGGGAGATCAGGTAGAAGGCCGGGGTGGGGGTGGGGGTGCTGGGCACTTGTAGGCCCTGACTCCAGCGCTGGGGGAGGACGGGGGGGGGGGGCGAGACTGGGAGGAACTGAGTTTTCAGGCTGTTGGCCCCCTGGCCAGTGTGGGGGTGGTCCTTGCTGTTCCTCCCTACCTCCCAGCTCTGCAGTGTTTCCAAGGCCTAGGAGAGAGGTGGCAAGGTGGTGGGCTGGTGCTGGCTGTAGGGATGAAATGTGGCTGGGCTCCCCCGGCACCCCCGCCCCCACTGGTCCACTGTGTTCCCGGAGACCACTTCTGCCACCTCCCTGGAGGTCGAGGGCTCTCGGGCTCTCCCCAACCCGCTTCAGATGCTGCAGGACAGTCTCTGGGCTTGGCTGGAGGCTGGGATGCTGGGGAGCTCCTGCCCTTGTCTTTACCCCCTGGGTACAGACATTTCTCCACTCCAGGCTCACTTCCCATCCCACCCCTCTTCCAAGTCTCCCAAAGCTGGAGGATGGGCCCTAGCCCCAGGACCTCTGTGGTTCTGCTTGGCACTGTTTTGGCAGCTGTTTCCCCACTGATTAGAGGGAGAGGACTTGCACTTGCGGGTCCCAGTTGTGTCTGTCACCTTCACACTTGGGGATGTCCAGGGGTCCAAGAAGCTCCAGTCTTGGGAGACGCGGGGGGCGACAATGACTACATCCAGCAGGGTACTTCTGGGCGCTGAGGTCACTGCCTGGCAGAGCTATGGCCCAGGGTGATCCATGTGGACCTTGAGGGGCTGGACAAGGACTAGGAAGGAGTTCTGAGGAGGCCGGCCATGGCCCTTGCTTTTCCCCCGGTGCTCTGAGGATGCACTGGTGGGAGAGAGACACCACCACATGTTCCTGCCTTCACCTCTGGATCTGCACAGCACCTCCTCTGCACCCAAAGGTGGGAGTGTAAGAGGGCTGGATTTAGGACCTCTGTGGGGCCGTGTGGGGTCCAGGTGCTCCATCTCCCCTGCCCCACCTCCAGCATTAGGAGTCTTCCAGAATCAGCAGCTGTTGGTTGGGCCAGGTTGAAAGCTGGGGACTGTGATGATGCTCTCAGAAGCTCCTGGAAGACTCAGTGCTGCCTGTCCTGGGCAAGGGTGTGTGGAGAATAGAGGCGGCTGTGTGCCCGCCTGTCCATCCATTCCTCCAGATGGAGCCTGCGGCAGAGGCAGCCGGTGCCAGCCTCCTCTCCGAGCCACCGTGGCCCCGGGAGGCTCTGCCAGCTCCGTACAGGGATGGAACTGGCTTCTACTGGCCAGCCTGAGGCCACACCTGCCCAGTGACACCAGGTACAATGTTTGTGGTGTGCAGATTATGGTCCCTTGAGGGGCAACTAGAAGTAGTCCTGGAGGAGATCAGTGCAAGGGGCATTGTTCCTATTAAAACCCTTCCTGAGCCACATGGCAGTTCCCTGGGCCCAGTTCTGTGAGCTTCATGGGGGATTGCTTTCACAGAACTCACATGAGAACAATGTTTGGTCCTGTAGTCCTCACTTGATAAATATGAAAAGGTTGAATGAGGCCGAGAGAGGAAGAGTGACTTGTCCAAGGTCATATAGCAACTGAGTGGGAGAGCTAGCACTAATGTACCTGGTCTTCTATCTCTTGGTTTGGGATTCTTGCAGCCCACATGCCTGCTTCCCTGTTGCCGTGGCTGTCCCATACTCAGAACATGCCCAGGCTGGGCCTGATAGCCTAAAGCCCAGGGCTACCCTTTAGGAGAGGGTTTACATTGACACCTCCCCCAACCCTTGCCCCCAAAATGTGAAAAAGAGAGGCCAGGCTGCCTCACAGATAATGGGCCAGGCTGAGGCATGGGGGGTGTACACTCTTGGGGGTGTACAGATCTGAGAGACCGCTGGGTGGGATGTTCTGGCCTGAGCCTCCGGGGGCAGTGGACAGGGTCTCAGGTGGGAAGTGCCACTGTGTTAGCTTCAGCATGGACTTCGCTGTGGGCCTCTCTGGGCTTGTGTGTTCCCATTCTTTTTTTTTTTTATCCTCACCCGAGGACATTTTTCCATTTTTTTGTTCAGATAGAGTAGGAGGGAGAGGGAGGAAGAGAGAGGGAGAGAGAGAGAGAAACATCGACATGAAAGGGACACATCGAGTGGCTGCCTCCCACACAACCCAACCAGGGCCGGGGACAAACCTCAACCGAGGTATGTGCCCTTAGCAGGAACCGAACCCAGGTCTCTCTGGACCGCAGGCCAACGCTCTAACCACTGAGCCAAACTGGCCAGGGCATGTGTGTCCCCATTATTAAAAGGGGATAATAATCTCTGGGTTAATGATTATAACATCAGAGTGAAGGCATTTATTGAGCGCTTACTGTGTACCATACAGTACAATAACTGTTTTTGCATCATCTCACAGCGACCCTGTCATGTAGATGCTATTATTATCCACTTTTTACAGATGGGAAACTGAGGCTCAGAGAGCTTCTGTCACTTGCCTGAGGTTACACAGCTGGAAAGGGTGGGGCTGTGTGAGTCCAGAGCCCCTCTCTCTACCGTGACATTATACCTGGGGCAGTGTCTGAGAGTGCCAGGTGGGTGTCCAGCGGAGGCAGACGGCTGCTATCCCAGGGTTGGTCCAGGTGGAGAGGTCTGTGTGGCAGGGGTGGTTCTGTGGCCTGAGTGCTGCTGTGGTCTTGAGGGGTAGGGGCAGAGAGGTACTGGCTGGGCTGCCCGCGGGAGGGGCCGGCCTTGACCTTTTACTTCCTGGCCAGGATCTCCTAGAAGTGGGGATGCTCTGGATTTCCTGCTACCATTGACCATCAGGGAAGACTGGTTGGCCCTGACACTTGCCCCTTGCCACATTTGGTGGGGCCCCAATGACCGGAAAACAGAAAGGTGGGAATGCAGGGCATCAGCTGGGACTGTAGAGGAGGCCATGTAGGAAGGGCACCTGAGCCTGGGCAGATGGCTTGGGACTGGGAGCAGGCTGGCACCACTTCCTCTGTGGGTGGGAGGCTTGTGAAGAAGACTAGTAGCAGCCAGCATTTATTGAGCACTTACTACATGCCAAGTGCTGTTTTAAGGGCTTACCTGTATAACTAGAAGCGTCACAAAACCCTGTGAGATAGGAATTCTTCTTCACATTTTACAGATTGAGGGAAATGTACACATTTTACAGATTTAGCAAGGGGAAGACAGTCACCCAAGGTCACACAGTTAGGTCTCAGGGAAGCCAGGATTCAAACCTAGACAGTGTGGGTCAGAGCTGTGTTCCTGAAGGGGCTTATGGTCTAGCCAGGAGGCACAGACACTACATAGGAAAGGGTGAGTTATGGCGTATTAAGCACGGATTCCTATTTTGATGATCAGAGAAAGCTTCTGGGCACCAAAGACCAAGTGGAATTTTGATAGTTTGGCTGGGAGGACGTCCACTCTCCCAAGTCAGAGGGGAAGGAAATCGGGATGCCTTTGAAGAAGAGCAGATGTCTAGTGTGCATGGAGCAGATGGTGCAGGGGGCTGGGGGGCTGGGAGGTGACTCAGAAAGTCAGCTTGTGTTTGGGTCTTTTGGCAAAGCTCTGAAATCCACCAGATCTAGGCTCTAGTCACAGCTCCGCTGTGTACTTGCCACGTGGCCTTGGGCACATCACTAACTGGTCTGCACCTCAGTTTCCTCATCTGTAAAACGTGGATGAAGACACCTATCTCACAGAGCCCACGTTTGGTTGTTACGGAGAGGACCTTAGCACAGTGCTGGCGCATCATAGGGACTCAGCAAACGTTACTTCTCTCTGCCCTCCATCTCTCTTTTTTTTTATTAGCAATAATCGCGCATCGGATAAACCTCATTGGCTACGATACTGCCACTGCGCAAAGCTTGCCCTCCATCTCTTAAATGTCAGGCTAAGGTGTTTCCACTTGACAGGAGCCTGGAGGCTTCGGGAACCTTTGCAGGTGTTTGGTCTGCATGGAGCATGCATTGGGGCACGGCAGCTGTGTGTTTGGGAAGGTCCCTTTGGCAACTGTAAGAACCACAAGGAGGGGTGTGGATTTCCTTGCAGAAAAGAACCAGCCCTGTGGACTTGGAGGGCTGGGCCAGGATGAAGATTGAAACCACAGTAAGATGTCTGTCCCTTCAGGTGCTGTGTGGCTCAGCTTTCCGGGGGGTGGGGGGGGGCAGCTTGGAGTCAGGGAAGCCACCAGGGTCATGACTTCAGTTTGAGGCTTTGTGAGTTTAAGATGAAGGACTTGTCTTGCTTCAGCCATTCTAAGGTTTTGCAGCATCTTCTTTGTGTATCTGCCTTTTGAATAATTTTTTTTTTGGATGAATCCCCATCAGAGCTCCTGCTATAATAGCAGCAAATTGGGACTAAGTGCCTGACAATAGGAAGATGATTGAGAACGTTTTGGAACATCCAGTGGATAAAATAATACACAGCCGTGAACAGCCACAGAAATACTTAGCTTGCAGCACATGGGGCTGTGCCCTGAAGCCCCTTTGCGTCATCCTTTATTCATTTCATTTCATTTCACATGTCCCTGTGACAGAGGTGGGACAGGGGTCAGGTCCTTCCTGTGCAGGAAGAGATTCAGGCTAGGCTCTAATCTCTGTGAGGGCAGGGTTCATGTTTTACTCATTGTCGTATCCTCAGCATGTAGCTCAGTGATTTGCAAATGCCTGTTTGGTGAAAGAATTGTCTGAGTGAACCAAGCAGAGGGGAAGTGACTTGTCCAAGGCCATGGAAATAGAGACCCAGGACCTGAGTCTCCTCATCCCTACTTGCCACATTCTTCTCACTCACCAGTGTCCATGAGGGGAGCAGGGTAGAGAGCTTCCCAGCAGGACCTTGGGATGCACACAGATCAGGGCTCAAGTCTGGTTTCTGTCCTTACTAATGGTGAGGTGTTGGCAAATCAATTCATTTCCTCCTCCTCCTCCTCCTCCTCCTCCTCCTCCTCCTCCTCCTCCTCCTCCTCCTTCTTCTTCTTATCCTTACCCAAGGATATTTTTCTATTGACTTTTTTAGAGAGAGTGGAGGGAGGGGGAGAGAAAGAGAGAAACATTGATGTGAGAGAGACACATCGATTGGTTGCCTCCTGCACAACCCAGACTGGGGCCGGAGAAACCTGCAACCCAGGCACGCGCCCTTGACCTGAATCAAACCCTTGACCCTTCCGTCCATGGGCCGACATTCTAACCACTGAGCCAAAGTGGCTAGGGCCCAATTCATCTTTTATTTATTTATTTATTATTATTTTTTTAAATCCTCACCTGAGGATATTTTTCCATTGATTTTCAGATAGAGTGGAAGGGAGGGAGGGAGGGAGAGAGAGAGAGAGAGAGAAAAACATTGATATGAGAGAGACACATTGTCTCCCGCATGACCCCGACCAGGGCTGGGGATCAAACCTGCAACCGAGGTACGTGCCCTTGACTGGGAATTGAACCCACGACTCTTTGGTCTGCGGGCTGACGCTGTAACCACTGAGCCATATTGGCCAGGGCTCAGTTCATCTTTTTAAGCCTCAATTTTCCCATCTGTAATATGGATAGTCCAAGCATCTCCTTCTAGGATTGTCATCAAGACTAAACGATAAGGCATGTAAAACTCCTAGCATGGTAACTAGCACATAGTATAACACCCATGACTGTTAGCTGTGATGATATAATAATGTGGAAATATTTCTGATACCATTAATGTTAGGTGAAAAAAAAAAAACCCGTAAAGTCATGAGCACGCAGATTAAAGTGGTTTCATTAGGTCTGCCCACAGATAGCGATGGTACTCACAGGCAGAAGTGGAGTTAGAGCCGGTCCTATGGGAAGTAAATAAGACTGACCAAAATAAATGTTTAAAAATGTTATATTTATTTTCTCTTAGTTTTAATTACAAAAGAAATACATAATTTTTTTTTACAAAATCCTAATTCAGAAATGTATTCTCTCTTTTGCTCCCCATCCAAAATCCTTCTCTCTAGAAGTAGCCAATGACAGTGGCGTGTGCCCTTGCAGTATATTTTCTATGCCTCCGTAAGCATACACACCAGAATGGGAACATACATTACATTATTGTTTTATAATTTGCATTTTTTCATTTAATGATGCCTCGACATCTTTCCATGTCAGTATATATAAAATATATCTCAAAAGTGTTCTCGATAGGTATGTAATACTTTTGTAATTAATGCAATGAATAAATCCTCATTAATTTGGACATTTAAAGTTGCTTCCAATTTTACTGTATTCTAAATAAAGCTGACAGTGCCCTGGCTGGTTTGGCTCAATGGTTAGAGCATCAGCCCGCGGACCAATGAGTCACGGTTTGAGTCCGGCCAAGGGCACGTACCTCGGTTGTGGTTCGTCCCCGGCCCTGGTCCGGGTCACACGAGAGGCACCCAGTCAATGTCCCTCTCATGTCGATGTTTCTCTCTCTCTCCCTCTCTCTTCCTCCCACTCTATCTGAAGATAAATAGAAAAAGATCCTCAAGTGAGGATTAAAAAAATCAATGAATAAATAAAGCTGACAGTGAACCTTATAGTGTTTAAACAATTAAAGAAAATCAAGTGAGAGAAAGGGTCAGAAACTGTGAGACCGTGAGAGGTGCCCGGGAAGGTCTTCTGCTTCTCCTTTTCCTTTCCAGCAAAGCCTGATGGGCAAGGACACGGAGGGCCGGCGTGCTGGGAGGGGCCCTGTCTCTGTCACCCTCAAAGGGTGGGGATGTCCAAGGGAAACCCCTCTTTCACCCAGTATGGAGCTCACCTATGAAATTCTCAAATTCTCTTTGGACACTGTAAGTGACTGCCTGGGCCCTGCTGCTGCTTATACCCTGAGTGTCCTTGGCAAGTTTTTTACCTTCTCTGGACCTCAGTTTGTCCATCTGTATGGTCCAGACAGCCTTACTGAAGGGAGCCGTCGCTGCCACTTCCTGAGAGTCTGCTCCACAGACATGGAGCCGGAGTGAGCGCCTTCTGTGCTCTCGTCTGATTCTCACCGAATGCCTTTGAGGCGTGGAGGGCATTATTCTCACCCTGAATGCTCCAGCTGGCTCTCAGAGAGGTTAAGCAACTTGGCCCCAGGTCCCCAAGCCAGTGGAAGCAGGATTCAAACTGGTCCAAAGCTTATGTTTGTAACTGCTGTTCTATGCTCCCTCTCTCCAACCGCTGATCAGTGAGGTCCACGCGAAATGTTGCTTATAAAAGGATCCTTTAAATTGTCAAGGGCCTTGCACGAGGGAGAGATTGATACTGCCGTTATTATTTCTATATCCAGAGCAACAGTAGCTTTGGTTACATGGTTGACAGCAAGTTGGAGGTCGTGGGATGTAGCATGATTGAGGGGGAAGAGCATGAAACCATGAGCCAGCAGACCTGGGTCCTAGTCCTGGGCTCTACCCTATCTGACTGGCTGTGTGACCTTGGCCGGCCAAGCCTGCCTGAGGAATAAGCCCACCTACCCTGCTGGGCCCTTGTGCAGCTCCAAGGAGACAACGCCTGGAAGAGATCCAGCCCATAGCCCGGCTCTCAGAGGATGCCCAGTTACAGGGCAGTCTCTGTCTTCCTCTGCAGTCATCAGTGTGGTCCAGAAGGAAGGCATTTCTCCTTTCTGAGGCTGTTACTCTGCAGTTCTTGGCCTGTCACGTGGTCCCCGGCCCACAACTGCACATCAGTGTGTGGCTCCATGGTGGCACGTGAAACCTTTGGGCAAGAAGCCAGTGCTAACGGGTGGCAGCCTCTTCACATTGCTTGGTTTTGTTTAATGCGGTGCCCCTGGGTACCACAAGCTTCTGACAAATTGCCATGTCCCCATTGTCGCGTGGGCCCTGAGCAGAGTAAGAACCACTGTGGCCCAGCTCCCATTTCAGCCTGTGTGCACCTAGCAGGAGCCCGAGGCTGGGAGGGTGGTACAGAGCCCCAGAGGCAGCTCTCTCACCCTGCACCCCTCTCCCCTCATGGCAGCCAGTCATTTCATTCACATCCACCTGGAGATTGTCACTCCGGGAAGTGCATGTTCCATACCAGGGAAATTCCAGTGGAGGGATCATCATCTCCGGGGAGAAAGAATACGTCTTAATAGTCTCTCTCTCTCTCTGTCTCTGGTTTTTCTTTTCATTCTTTTCTAACTCCAAAAGTAATACATGTTCGTAGTAGAAATATTGCAAAACACAGAGAACCCCCTAAAAAGAAAAACAAAGCCAGTAATTTCTTCTCCAAGGGAATGCTATTGTTAACAGTTCAGCCTTTAGACTTAATACTGAAGATGAGAATATCTAACATTTCTCGAGCACTAAGTGGCGGTTTCGGTGTGTGTTAAGTGCTTTACAGGCATGATCTGATTCGATTGTCACAGTGCACCCGTGAGGTAGGCAAAATTATCATTGGGCTTTTACAGAGGAAGATACAGGCACAGAGAGGCTAAGGGACTCGATCCAAATCTCCTTGTTTCCTATTTTCCTTAGCCACTAGATTATACTGCTTCTTCCCAATTCTCATTCCCTGCCTCTCTAATTCCTGGTGTATTTAGTGTCAGGAGGTATACTGTCAGATTTTGAGGGAAAATAGAATTCCATTTTGTTATACATATCAGGTGCTTCAACTGAGTTGATTGGTAATAAAGGTGTGGACAGGGTTAAGGGAACCCACAAGGGGTACCTTCAAACTGACAGTGACAGAAACTGTTACCTCCCCTTGGCCTGAATGAGCAGAGGGAGAGGACAGTGTTCCCAGAATTCAGTGATGGCTGGACCTGTGCGAGGAGCTGTCGCAGAGGGGCTCAGCCACTGCTGAAACCACAGGGAGGGAAATCGGGAAGATATGCCCGGACCTCTCTCTCCTTCCACCCTCTGTGCTCCTGCTAGCGCCTCCCATTGGCCAAGCCCAACCAGAAGCCAGCAGACAAGGGAGCTCAAGGGACAGTCCAAGAGGTCAGCCTCCTGCTTCTTTGCATGGGACATGGATCTGGGGCTGCAAATGGAGACTAACGGCCCAGGAGCATGGTTCTAGGAGGATGGGGAAGGTACGCCCCTGACGTCCCAAAAGGAAGAACAGTTATCCTGGTGACTGTGATTATGGAAACATCATTCAAAACAGAAGAGTTGCACTTTCTGCCTCGCATTCTCTTGGTGTTTTGGTGTCTCCCACACCCTGTCCATTTCTCTCTCTCTTTACGCTCCTTCCTACCATTAGATTCTACCTGGTTCAGAATTCCCAGGAATATGCCCGGGCAAACGCCGTCAGTGTCCAAGATTTAGAAGAGACGGCCTTGCTGTCTGCGGAACAGTTGTTCACAGCCGTGGACACAAGTGGCTGTATGTGCCCAGTGTTGTTCCCCTGTGAGGCGTATACATGCAAAGACGTGCTTCTGGTATATGTCGTAAGCATCTATAATAGACTGTATTTACCGGGACTTTGGCTTTCGTATTTCAAAGTGCTTTTCTTCTCTGTGACATCCTTTATCTACATGGCCCTTCTCTGCAGTGGGAGGACAGGGGCTGTCATCCCGTTTGACAAATGAGGAAACATGTTCAGAAAGGGGACATGACATGCCCAGGCCCCTCAGATGGGAAGTGGCAGAACTGAAACAAACAGTGGTCCTGATCTGAGTTCAGCTTTTCCCAGTGCCTTTGCCTTTCGATCTTGGGAAGTTTTTCCAGAGCCAGCCTCGCCCCTGGCAGAAATCAGTACAGGATGGACCCCTCTGCAGCTGCTGCAATGCCATGTAGTGAGGTGGCCTCGGGAGTCAGAGAGACTTGGCACAGCCTTATGACCTTGGGCAAATTGGTACGCCTCCCTGGGCCTGTGTCCTCATCAGTAAAATAAGGATGATAGTATCAGGAGTTTGGATGGAAAAGCCTGGTGCTTAAAAGCTGATAAGTCATCAGAACAGGCTGGCTGGCTGGCTGGTACCCAGAAAGGCTCTGAGGGTGACTGCAACCCCAGTCTCTGGTCCCCAGTTGAGAAGATTTAAAAATTGTCTTGTTGATATTCCATCCTCCCATCAACCCTGTGTTTGCCCATTTGTCCGTCTACCCATCCATCTGACACTAGATCCCTGGGTTTACATTCTGGCACTGCCTTTGACTAGCTGTATGATCTTGGGCAAGTTACTTAACATCTCAGTTTCTTCTTTTGTAAAATGGAGATAATAAGAGTATCTATTATAGGTTATTATAAAGATTAAATGAGTTAATTGATGTAAAAAGTGCTTAGATCAGTACCTGGCAAATAGCAAACTCTAGAAGCGTTAGCTTTGTTGTTCTTACTTATCAAAAACTGCACTGCCCTGGCCAGTTTGGCTTAGTGGTTAGAGTGTCAGCTTGAGGACCAGGGAGTCGCGGGTTCGATTCTGGGCAAGGGCACGTACCTCAGTTGCGGTTCGTCCCTAGCCCTGGTTGGGGTCATACGGGAGGCAACCAATTGATGTGTCTCTCTCACATCGATGTTTTTCCCTTTCTGTCTCTCTTCCTCCCTCCCTTCCTCCCACTCTATCTGAAGATAAATGGAAAAATATCCTCTGGTGAGAATTAAAAAAACAAAAAAAAAACCTGTACTAAGCCCCCAGGGGTAATGGCGAATGAGACAGATAAAGTTTTGTCTTTTTGGAGTTTATGTTCTAAAGGACGAATTAAAACAAATAAGTAAATCAATCAGTCAATATAAATTTTGTTTGTGATAGTTACTATGGAAAAAAATTCAGCATGCCTGTTAAATGGGTACACTGTTTGGGGTGATGACAATTTTTGGAAATAGGTAGTGATGATTGTTGTACAACATCGTGAATGCAATTAATGAACCTGAGTTATTATACTTAAAAATGGTTAAAATGGCAAACAAAACAAAAAACAAACAAAAAATAAGCATGCTGTAATAAAAAATACTAGGGGGAAGAACCCATTTTAGAGAGAGTGGTCAAGGGGTACATAGATTGCGATCTGAAAGGTAAGAACTGCCATGGCCAAGACAGGGGGACGAGCCCACTGTCCACACAGAGCTACCATGTGAGGACAAAGTCCCACAGCAGAGGCAAGCTTGGTGTGGTTGAGGAGCAGACAGAAAGCCAGTGTGGCAGGCCCGCAGCAAAGTGGCAGTAGGGCATGAGCCTCGGTGGGAGCTGATGCAGGGGCCACGTGCAGGGACCTGTAGCTCTGATAAAGAGTTTGTGTTGTCTTTTGATGGGAAGTCATTGGAGGTTTTCAAGAGGGCATCCAATTAGAGTTTTGAAAAGGTCCTTGTGGCTCCTCTGTGGAGAATAAACCCTAGGAGGGCCCAGGTGGCCACAGGGCATTCATGGAGGAGGCTGGGGAAGCCATGCAGGCACAAGGTGAGAGTGGTTTGCACCTGAGCAGTGGCTATGGGAATAAAGAAAAGGAACCAATCCAAGTTACTGGACTCAGGGATGCTGACTCATGGTAACCCAGGTTGGAGGGCCTGATATATAAATCTGCCGATTCATTTTAATGAATGGCACAACAGCAGGCCGAGTGGATATTACCTCAGCTGGGCTAGGACACCCTCTCCCAGAAGGCCACCCAGATGGAGGGCCACAGTGTGTGAAGGCTGCTTAGTGCCCCTGGAGGGCGAGCCAGCAGGTGATTGCAATGTCCAAGAGCATCAGAGGCTAACAGCCTGCAGGGCTGGCCTCAGACCCACCAAGTGAGCATCCTGGGCCTCACCGGGCCCCTCTCCTCCTGACAGGGCTGGTATGGGCACTGTCAGCATTTACTTCGCAGGCTGACCTCGCCCTTTGCTAATCCTGTGCATTCCGGTTTTCATATTTAGTGTCATCCGTCAGGCCTTGCTGGCCTCTGTCTCTTAGAACATGTCTTTCTCCATCTGTTCTGGGTGGGCACTTCTGAACGGGTTCTCAGACCACTCCCTGCTGTGCTTCCCATTACTGCTTCTAATTATAGACCCTCTCAGGGTCATTTTCTTGGGTGCAAACTGTGCTGAGCGGTCTCTCGATATTATTTTCCCGAACCTCCCTCACCGCCCTGAGAGGGAGGGCAGCGTCTCTCTGTTTTCTAGACGGGGCCACCTAGACTCAGAGAAGTGAAGTCACTTGCTTACAGTCACCGAGTGAGCTAGTGGTGGAGCCAGACTTTGGGTCTGGGTCTGTCTGACCTAGTTTTGTCTGAAATAGGTCTGCCCCTGCCCTGCTGCCCTGCGAGGGGTCCCTGACCCTGGCCTAGCCCAAAGCAGCATTCAGTGGGAGCCCTGCCCTTCCTCGCAGACCCACACTTTGGACTCCTGCAAGGCTGCCTGTCCCCCCCCCCCCCCGCTCCTTCACTCTCCCCGACTCCAACCTGTTCCGCCTGCCAGGCTGCTTGACGCTCACCTTTCTAGGCTTCTTGTTCTGAGGAGTGAAGATGTCAAGGCCACCTGTCTGTCCTCTGCACAGCACTGCCTGTTCCCATCTCCGGGCCTTTGCTCACATGGCGACTCAGCCCAAATGCCCTCCCTGCCATCTCCTGTCTAAATCCTCCCTTTTTTCACAACCAACTCCACCTCACCCTCCCGTCCCTACCCTATAATCCCTTCTTTGAGAACTCCAGTCCATGTTCCCTATCACCAGCTCTCCAGAATCTTCTGGGGGCTGAAACACACTAGCAAATCTAAGTCACATCCTGCCTGGTGTTTAACCGTTTCCTGGGTGAGCATCGTCCACCCATGGAGCAGGGAGAGCCGTGGGAACCACGTGCTTCCCGGGGTCCCCTGTGGTGCCCGGCCAGCCTGGCTGCCCGTGAGCTCCGCCCATCTGTGCTGACCTGGGCCTGGACAGCACTGTGCCCACGTGGCTGGCTGTAGCAGAAGCCACGGCTAGGTTCTTGGCTCGTTTTCTGTGGCCTAGTGAGAGAACCATGTGGTTATCCCTGGACTTGTAAAACAAAGAAGGATCTCGTCATAGGTTTGTTTTGTTTTAATGTTATTTTTCCTTTTTTTTTTTTAATCCTCACCTGAGGACATTTTTGCATTTATCTTCAGATAGAGCAGAGAGAGAGGGAGGAAGAGAGAGAGAGAGAAACATCGATGTCAGAGAGACACATCGACTGGCTGCCACCCACACAACCCCAACTGGGGCTGGGGATGAACCACAACCAAGGTACGTGCCCTTAGCGGGAACCGAACCCGGGACTCTCTGGTCCGCGGGCCGATGCTCTAACCGCTGAGACAAACTGGCCAGGGCTATTTTTCTTTTTAATTAGTAAAAAATTTTAAAGTTTAAGCAGACTTTATCTCCTTCTCATCCTGTCATACCAAGCCATGAGCATTGAAAAAAATTTATTTTTTAATCTCTATTGTTTTTAAATCAAGAAATCTCTAAGGACAGTAGAAACATTGAGAACCACTGTTAAGCAGAAAGAAAACAATCATCTGTACTCTCCCTGTATAGAAACAACCAAAGTTAATACTTTGCTGAATTTTCTGTATCTGTGTATATATATATTTATCAAAATAGGGCCATTCTGTGGAAACTGTTGTGTATCGTGCTTTTTCATTCAGACCTTTGCCGTCATCTTTTTAAACTTTCTGGGGTGGATGAGCCATCATTGATCTAAGCTGCCCTAGCCATGGTTCTCATGGGTGGCTTATGACACCTCCTTGGACCTGAGTGCTTTCTCCTTCGAGGAGATTCTGTTGAGGTTTGCTTGAAGCAGCTGGGATCTGGGGAGTCAGGAGGGCAGGTGAGGAGGAGAGTGGGTGGGAGGGACTAGGGAAAACCTGTCTGAGGAAGTGACAGTCCCTCAAGTCTCTTTTGCTCTCTGGGTATCATCTGTAAAAGCAGAGGAGATCGAATTATCTGAAAAGACTTTCAGCTCCTGTCATCCGTGGCTCTGCCAGCACCAGGTCCTCACTGCCAGCAGGCTCTGCTCGAGACCTGGGCAGCGAAGGCTCGGGTATTTATTTAAGATTCTCCTGGCTGTTTGCAAGTAGACCAGGCCCGGGGAAGGTTCAGGGAGTGTGGGCTGCATCCAGACTGAAGCAGAGGGGAGGAGCCGCTGCACCAGGGCCTCTGGGCTGCCCGGGCCCATGAGAGTCATGTGGCTTCTGCTCCTTGCAGCAAAAACATACAGATTAGTCTGTGCATTCTTTTGTTTTTTTTAAGCAAAATTCAGTAGGCGTTTATTTTAAGGGTTCTTCCCTATAGGCCTCATCTAGCATAAGGGCCGATACCCTCCCGCGCAGGCTAAGAAGAGATCCGAGCCAGGTGGATGAGTCTCACAGTTTGTGCTGCGAGCTCCCCAGGATCAGCTCTTGCTGCTTTGTGTCCTGGCACAGAGTCAGTACTTGGTGTCACCCAAGCGACAGAGTCTTTATTTTACTATGGCTTTCAGTGATCCCGTAAAGCCCAGGGTGATGACGTGAGTGGCAAGCATTTCTGGGTGGGGATGAGGCAACGTGGATCAAGGCCTTCCCTCCCTCCTCATCTTCCACCTTAATAACAGCGTCAGTATCAGCAAACCCTCTCATTTGTGCTCCGAGCTCCAGCTTACAAAGCATTTCACTCATTACCCACTCGGTGCGGTTTGAGGATGCTTATGATCCGCCTGGGGCCCTAGAGCTCTCGTGTGGCCGAGTGGGGCGCTCAGGGCCCCTGACTTTCTGTCCAGTGCCCTTTGGTTTGAGTCGGTCTAGTGCTCCCCTGGAATACAGGGAGAGAAGCTGAAAAACAAAAAGGAAGTGTGGGGCAGGGATATGTACCCCTGGAGATAGTTGCGATGTTGAAGGGCAGATCCAGCCTCTGTCTGTCTGTCTGCCCATCAGGGGCTTCTCATGGTGGATGGGGTTAGGGAGGAACCCCAGGGTGGATGCGGCATCTGTCTGTCTGTCTGTCTGTCTGCCCATCAGGGGCCTCCCATGGTAGATGGAGTCAGGGAGGGATTTGCCAAGTGTAGTCTTGATCTTTCTCATTGATGTCCTGACACAGAGCTGGCACTTGGTGTCACATAAGTGACAGGTGGATTTGGAGGAAGGCTCTAGACTCAGGGGTGACGATTCCTGCCCATATCTCTGTTTCCCGGGTTTAGTTCCAAACTTGTCTTTGAGGATCCACTGATTGGGGTCAGAATGGGTACTTTCTCTCTCTTAAAAAACCCAATTTGTGAGTTTTTTAAAAAGTATATTTAAAATTATACAAGTAATTCCAAAATGTATAAAGTAAGAAATAAAGTTCCCTCTCTTGTCCTACCCCATGGAACTCTCTTATTTTCCTTTACCCACTTCTGAATTATTAACCTCTCTTAACAGTTTGCTAAGTGCCCTTTCGGATCTTTTCCTACATGCGCACCAACACAATGATGTGTTGTTGAGGTTATTGTTTTGTTTTTAAATATAATGTGGGACCATTCCACTCTCTCCTTTTCTGACTTTGCAGTGTGCTTATGCCACAGAATAGCTGGGCAATGGGTCCTTGGTTCTCTGAACTCTCATTTCTTACTCCAAGGGGAAAATGATAAGAATAGTTAATTTATGTATAATTTATATAATAGATAATTTCTCTAAGTCCCTTGCTTTTTAGATGAGTCCTAGAGAGGTAAAGTGAATGCCCCATTTGTGGCCAATCCGGGGCCTGAGCCCAGTTTTCCTGACTCTTACATCGCAGGGCTGTGCGTTTATTAAGAGTGCCTTCCTGTCTTACCCGTTGGATCCATCCTGGCAACAGCCTTGTGAAGTCAGTGGGGCAGGAGTTATCGACAAGGCTTGGGGCATGAAGAGCCTTGCCCAGAGTCAGTGCTAGGAGGGCCTGGAGCCCAGGGCTCTTTTGGTTGAGTTCGGTGTATCCAGCCTTTATTGAGGGGTTACTGTGTGCCAGTAGCCTAGTGGGGCGCTCAGGGCCTGCTGCTATTGGACAGACAGCCTGGCCCAGGCCTTGCCTGGAGGTGGTCACTGACTTTCCTCTGTGCTCTGGGCAGAGGGGGGCTCCCTAAAGAGACTCACGTCGACCTGGGACGTGAGATTGGAGTCCCTGAGGAGCTATGTGGACACAGGGTTGGGAGGGAGGAGCCTGTGACCTCAGTTGCCACCACTAACCCCTCACTTCTAATGACTCTCTCCCCACCCTGTTTCCTGTCTCTCTCCTCCTCCCTCCCTCCTTCCTTCTCTCTGTGGCTCTTTGTCCATTTGTCTCCATCTGTCTCTCTCGGCATGACTTCCTGCCCCTCTCACTCCGTGCTGTCACACCATCACTGCCCCTTTCCCCATCACATGTTCTTCTTCATGCCAATGCAGGCGTACCGGTCACCATGACAACAGAGACGGGCCCCGAATCTGAGGTGAAGAAAGCGCAGGAAGAGGCTCCCCAGCAGCCTGAGGCCGCCGCTGCTGTGACCACCCCAGTGACCCCTGCAGGCCACGGCCACCCCGAGGCCAACTCCAATGAAAGGCATCCGCCCCAGCAGGACACTCGGTCTGCTGAACAGGTGTGTGCCTGAGATCAGGGCATCCCTCTTCCTGCCCAGCTCGTTGTCTGGGGCAAGTCTTAGGAGAGAGAAGAATAGGGAACGAAGATTTATTACTGACCCGTTACATGCCGAGCACAGTGCCGGGGGCATTGTGTTCATTTTTATGTAATTCTCCCAAACCTAAGAGAGTAGCTATTAACTTTCCCATTTTACACTTGGGGAAACTGAGGCTCAGAAGGATGACGTGAGTTACCCAAAGTCACATTACTATAAAGTGACAGAGGTGGAAGTCGAATCTAGATCTGATATCGAAAACACATGTTATTTCAACCTTATTTTCCTACCCCGAACCTGTCCATTCTAGCTTGGCAAGCCCAGTGTGGCCCCAGAACAAAGCTTATCATCCTGAAGAAGGGACTCAAGGAATCACCTGGTCAGTGAATTCACACCTTCCTTAATTCACGTCAGGCCCAGACAGGGCGGGGACTTGGCCAAAGTCACTGAGGATGTCAGTGGTAGAGCTGGGACCAGAGAGCAGGGCGCTGACCTCCCTTCCCTCCATCACATCAGTCCACAAGTCCTCAGCCTCATGCTAGACCCAGAGATAGGCCCAGAAGGAGGAGACCAGATGGATATCCTGATAACTCATGCACTATTCTAGGGAGACAGGACAGTCTGGCCACTGGGTTTGGTTTTGTGGGGTGCTCCTGCCTATGGAGGCTGCCCACGGCAGCAGGAGCCCGTGGGAAAGCAGTGGGCCCCTCGCGTGAGCCACCCTGTTGCACACAGACGCTCTGGCTCTCCTCCTGCACATGCCCGCCATACACCCTGCTCACCCCAGGGGCCTGGGATGGCAGTGGCTCTCATTTTGGGGTCCATCTTAGCTCCAGCTGCCCCCTTGTTGCATCTCATTTGGATGAAAGGCTCTGATTTCAAGCCCACTGACCGAACTCTTCTCCTGGTTGGACCTACAGAGCCTAGACATGGAGGAGAAGGACAACGGGGAGGCTGATGGCCTGTCAGAGAGGACCACGCCCAGCAAGGCCCAGAAATCGCCCCAGAAGATTGCCAAGAAATACAAGAGTGCCATCTGCCGAGTCACTCTGCTCGACGCCTCTGAGTATGAGTGTGAGGTGGAGGTAGGGACCACCCAGGGCCACATGCCCCATCCCCAGCCAGCGGGTCTCAGAGCGAGGGCAGGCTTCTGCCTGGGCCAAGCCAGAGGGCATCCATTCTTCATGGAGTCCCGGAGCAACTGCAGCATCCCAGAGAGGTGACCTGGCTAGCCCTTTGTGCGGATGGTGGCACCGAGGCCTGGAGACAGCTGTTTAGATGGCAAATAGAATTAGACAAAGCACCAGGCTGGCACCAGGAAAAGGTGTCTTAGGGTGGCTGTACCTTGCAAGGAGCCACCATCTAAGGGCTGATCTGCAGCCTGGTCTCTTCAGTGTGACCCAGCAGACACTGATGTTTCAACCAGAATCATTTTTCTGTATTTATTGGGTGGAGAGAGGGGTCCTCCCTTGTGAACTGCCCCACCCCCCTTCCAGGGCACCTCTGGTCTCAAGGACAAACTGGCCACTGAGGGTGCCATGGTAAGGGTGTCCCCCAGGCATAAGGAGGCGGCCCATTGGAAGGACACATTCACCAGTCCTTGTAGAAACCCAGTGGCATGATCCTGGCTCACACTGGGTGGCAGAGCAGACGCCTCCTCTCTGGGGTCAGCCCTCCTGGCCCCGCATTTAACATCTCTTCCCATGTAGGCTCAGACTCCTGTCCGAATTCTGAATTCTCACTCGCCCCCTTAGAGGTTCTTCCCTAGTCTGGGCACCGTTCCTGCCCCTCTGCCTGCACCCAGAAGAGTCCAGAAGGCGGCCTTGCCGCTGAGAGTCACAGGAGCCGCTGCCTTTCTCCCCCACGCCCTGGTCTTACGGGACGTCAGTTACTTCTGAGCCCTGGGAGACCGGGTCCCTCTTTTTTGGCAGGGTTGGGTTTTTTGTTTTGTTTGAATGTTACTTTCTTCTATAGAAGGGTTTTAGAATAAACACCTGGCCTACTTCTGGGCAAAATAAAGAGATATCTTCTACCTCTTCTCTCTTATCCACACTGGCCCCAAGAGGCTGTTTCGGCCAGCTCTGGAAGAGTGGAGAGTCTGGCTGGGGCCAGGCCAGTCTCTCTGAGGCACTGCTCAGGCTCAGGAATCTCCTGGCTGCCCGCAGCTGCTGCCCATAGTCAGGCCCGGTCTCGGTCCCCATGACCCACCCAGATCTTGCAGGGACCTCACCCTCTCTCTGGAGGCCTCTGCCTCTTTGAGTAGTGACTGCTTTTCACCCACCCCCTCTGCCCTGTGATCTCTTTACTGGCGCTCATCCTCACCCCTGTGGGTTTGGGGTACCCATCCTGATTCTGGGATTTGTCTTTGTGAACCCTCAGCCCCAGGTGGTGTTCAGAGAGGTACCGAGCCTGGCTGTATGGGGGTGGGGCAGAAAGGGGGCTCTCCCAGGGCTGCTTCTTGCTGAGGCTGGTTTAGGTCCTATGAGCCCCTATAAAACCTCACTTGCTGCCTGAGTGGGGGGTGGCACTCCAGGCTGGGCTGCCCTGGGTTTTCCTCAGGCTTAGTATCAGGGGAAGGGCTGGGGAGGGTGCATCACACTGTGACCCCGAGTCCCTCATATTTCAGGCGGCTCTGCTCTTCTCACACCCAAAGCTTAGACTTTTCATTCTCTGCTCCTTGGGTCCAAGTTGGCCTCCTCCTCTTAATCACTGTAAAGGAAGGAGAAATCAGCCACCCCACCACCACCCCGACTCCAACTCCCTCCTCACCCCCGCGCAGGTCTGAGGTCTACGAGGGCTCGGAAGAAGGTAGTTGGTGACCTGGGCACCAGGTTCAGAGCCGGGCGGGTGGCAGGAATGCTGATCTCTCTCTGGAGGCTGGAAGGCTCTGGGGGTTTCACGTTGTCCTGGTGGAGTCAGAGGTGTCCCCCTGCCCCACCGGAGGTGTGTTCTGGTCTCACAGAAGTTTTGCTGTCTTCTTCAGAAACACGGCCGGGGCCAGGTGCTGTTTGACCTGGTCTGTGAGCACCTCAACCTCCTGGAGAAGGACTACTTTGGCCTGACCTTCTGTGATGCTGACAGCCAGAAGGTACCTGGGCTGGGGAGCGAGGCTGGCAGGGGAGGCCTGCTGTGGTGGAGACTTCTTCCCTCAGGCCCCGTATCCTGGTGGCGTCCCGTGGCTCCCGGCAGTCCTCAGAGCATCCTTAGGCACCTTCTGTCTGCGTGTCCAAGGTGCAGCCAGTCCTATAGTGTCCTCTGTTCTCTGTGTCTACTCCGTCCCCCAGTCCTTTCTTGGGGACCTGCATGTCACCCCAGATGGGAATCTGGAGAGCCATCCATGCCTTCCTGGGGGAACTGAGGGACTTCCCCCCACCCTTAGGAGACTCCGGTCTGAGTTTCCTCCTTCCCACCAGTCTCATGGCAGCTATATTACCTGTTCACTGTGCTGCCTCAGGGCAATGCCAGCCCCAGGGCCCTGGGTCCCAAGCTCTGTCGTGATTCCAGGGCTCGTACCCTTTCCTCCGGGTCCCAAGACAAAGGGTCCAGACAGCTCAGCCAGGGAAGGGTGTTCCCCGCAGCGTCTGACCATGGAGCCATTTCAAGACGTTTCTCTCTCCTAGACCTATCGGGCTCCTCTTCGTTACCGTCCCTCTAAAGAACCATGTCTTCTCTTGCAGAACTGGCTGGACCCCTCCAAGGAGATCAAGAAGCAGATCCGGAGTGAGTGGCCGCTGTGGCTGGGAGAGCGGTGGAAGGGTGGGCAGGCTCCAGGCCACGAGGGCGCGTTGTGCGGCTCTGCCCACTGTGGGACGTGCGTTCAGACCCTCCAGCTCCTCTGCTCCCCGTGGAAGATCTTGGGGAAGGCAGGCTGTTGTTTTATAGATGAGCCCAGGCCTGGACAAGAGCAGTGACTGTCTAACGCAGTGATTTTCAACCTTTTTCATCTCATGGCACACATAAACTAATTACTAAAATTCTGTGGCACACCAAAAAATATACTTTTTGCCGATCTGATGAAAAAATAGGTATAATTTTAGTCAGTTTTTTTTTTCCATTGATTTTTAGAGAGCGGGGAAAGGAGAGGGAGAAAGAGAAACATTGATGTGAGAGTAAAACATTGATCGACTGCCTCCTGCATGCCCCCTACCAGGGATTAAGCCTGCGACCTGGGCATGTGCCCTGACCGGGAATCGAACCGGCAACCTTTTGGTGCATGGGATGATGCCCAACCAACTGAGCCACACCGGCCAGGGCTCAGCTTGGTTAAATAGGTATAATTTTGATTCATTCACACTGGACGGCTATTGTGTTGGCTGTTGTCATTAAAAAAGAAAATCCTCACCCAAGGATATGTTTATTGATTTTATAGAGAAAGGAAGGGAGAGAAAGAGAGAGAGAAATATTGATCGGTTGCCTCCTGTGCCCCAATCAGGGATTGAACTCACAACCTAGGTATGTGCCCAGACTGGGAATCGACCCTGCAACCTTTTGGTGTACAGGACGACGCTCCAACCAAATGAGCCACCTGGCTAGGGTGGCTGTTGTCATTTATTTTTACAATCTAAGGGAAAAGAGGTCAGTGTCCCTGACTAGTCAGGTATTGGATGTTTTAAAAATTCTCATGGTGCCCTGGCCGGTCTGGCTCAGCGGTTAGAGCATTGGCCTGTGGACCAAGGAGTCCCGGGTTCGATTCCGGCCAAGAGCATATAACTCAGTTGCAGTTCGTCCCTGGCCTTGGTCGGGGTCATGCAGGAGGCAACCAGTCGATGTGTCTCTCTCACATCGATGTTTCTCTCTCTCTCTCTTCCTCCTTCTTTCCCTCCCTCCCACTCTATCTGAAGATAAATGGAAAAATATCCTCGGGTGAGGATTTTAAAAAATAAAAAAATAAAAATTCTCGTGGCCCAGCAGCGTGCCTGCCGGAGCACACTGGTTGAAAATCACTGGTCTAGAGTCACACAGCAGGTTAGCAGAGGAATCACAGATGCCTTCGGGATGTCAGCACTAGAAGGGACCCTCAGAGTCATCTAGGACAAGGGGGAAAACTGATGGCCTGAAAGCAGCCACCCTCCTCTCCAGGGCTGGTGACGGCTTCAGTGATCGTGACCCTTGACTCAGCTCAGATTCCTTGCCCACACAGCACTCCAGGCCACTGCCAACTACAGGAGTTAATATGTCAGAAGAAAGCGAGGCCCATCCCTGATCTTGGCCATCTCCTGTATTTAACCATGGGTGACTAAGGCCCAGAGAGAGGCAGTTATTTACCCAAGGTCACAGAGCGAGGTATTGGCTGAGCCAGGTCTTGAGCCCTGGTCTCCCAACACCATCCTTTTCGAGGTCTGGGGCACAAGCTGATGAGCAGGCTGACAACCTGTATTTTACGTTGAGAGGGGTGGGGCAGCCTTCAAATGGCAGAAGGGGGAGGTAGGTGGCCTCAGCCAGGGGCCATGCAGTGGGCAGAGACCTGGAGTCTAGACAACCCTCCCCTTTGCTTGGACTCTCTGGTCCCTGGGCTAGAAGGCTCTAGCAAAGCCTGTTGCCATGACAGCAGGCAGCTGGGCCCAGGGATGCTAGCTGACTCTGTGGGAGGGGGCTTGAGGAATTCTTCCAGTGGGCTTCTTTCAGCTGGAGACAAAGCTGGAGGCACACAGACAGAGCACGCTCCTCTGGAGCAGACCGGGGCCTGGGCCTGGGCTTCAGGCTGTCCCCAGGCATCCCCACCCAGCTGGGAGGCCTGGCTCTCCTGCCTGAAAGAATCAGAACACATACAGTGTGTGGTGTTTGAGAAGGATCCAAAGCTTGGAAAAGAGAAGAAGAGCTGACCATTGTGGAGTCTCAGCTCCCTCCCCAGCGAAGCCAGTCAGTGTCCTCAAGGCATTGGAGTAGTGCTGCCCCCTTGTGGAGAACCACAGTCTCTGTCCCTACCTGTGTAACTTAAGTAACTTCCACCCATTCATTCCAGTTCCCTGTTCTGGGGCCCCATGGAGTAATTTTTTACCCCCTTTCTTTCTTTGAGACAGCCACCGCCCCCCGCCTTCTGAATGTGGCACAAGTCTCTGTGTCTTGGGCTTCAGAGTTGGGTATATTTCCTCCCAAATCTCTGCACCCATCACCTAGGGCACTGGGGGCAATAACGCCACCCTCTGGGCTCCTGTTTCTCCTTGGCAAGTGGATTAGTGATTCCTACCTCACACAGTGGAGGTGACAGTTAAATGACATATGTGTGGACAGTACCTGGCACATAGTAGGAACTTCTCTGAGGCAGTGTGGTGTGGTGGTTAAAAGGAGAGAGAATGAGGCTAGATTGCCTGGATTTGATTTCTGACTCCATCACTACTTCTTGTATTAATTGTTTTGTGTCTCAGTTTCCTCATCTGTAAAGTGGGAATAACGATAGTACCTGCCCTTAGGGTTATTGTGAGGATTAAATGAGTTATTAGGTACGCAGACCTAAAACGGCACCTGCACAAGTAGCATCCAGTATATATTAGTTATTATTATTATTTCTGAGACAGGGATTGTTTCCCGTTGAGTCTTCTTTTTTTATTTTAAAAAATAATATATTTTTATTGACTTTTAGAGAGAGAGGAAGGGAGAGGGAGAGAGAGAGAAACATCAAATGGCTGCCTCCTATACACCCCCTACCAGGGATTGAACCCGCAACCTAGACATGTGCCCCGACCTGGAATCGAACTGGACACCATTTGGTGCCTGGGACAATGCCCAATCCACTGAGCCACACTGGCCAGGGCTCCCCTTGAGGCTTCTTTTTCCAAGGAGTCAGCTGTGGCCAGGAGCCTGGGTTCTGGGGTCAGATGACCTGAGGTTAGACCCCTGCTTTCTACTGCTGACTAGCTGAGTAACCTTGGGAGAGTGACTTAACCTCTCAAAATCTTCATCTATAGAAAGGAAAACCAACCTCAGGATCGTTATGAAGACTGAATTCCTGTATATGCCTGTAGAGTTCCTAGCAAACCAAGTGACCAAGGCTTAGTCAGTGTTGGAGACATGACAGCTCTGTGTGAAGATGGCGATGACCACAGGGACCAGGCCGTGGTGACAGCATGGCCTCCAGCCCGTATGACTACTGCCCTGTCCTGCAAGGCCTCGCTCTCGCGCTTTGTCAGGGGCCTTTTTAAAGCGTGGAGCCTGAAATGTCCCGGCGGTGGTCTAACCATTGTTCTGGGGAGTCGCCTCTCTGGACACCTCCTCTCTCTCTCTCTCCCCATCTCCCTTCCCCCGCCACCAACCTCTCTCCCTTTCTTAGGTGGTCATCCCTGTCTTGGCTGACAGAGCTAGTTTGCAGCTAAAACCTCAGCCTTTATTTCTGTCTGCCTTCTATAGATGTACCATTAATTTTTCATATCTAAAAGGGAGGTTAACATTTATCCCTGTGACATGACCTTTGTTACTTTTAGCCCATCCTATGTGCCTTTTAGGTCTTGTTTATAATCCAATTCTGTCATCTGAGATTGAGTTAAAATGAGCTAGGGCAGAGTTTTCCACAGTGTGTTTCAGGGAACATTAATCTGCCTTATAAAAAATGGATACAGCAGGTCAAATAAGTTTTGGGAACTCTTGAATGCTTGTCTCCTTTAGAGAAGTACAATTTATAATGGCAGAGTCAGGACTCTGAGAAGTCTAAAGTTAGAAAACCTGTCTAATGTGGTGCTTTTTAGACTTCTTTCCTTCCCATTAACGTCCTGTCACCTAGACTTTGCTGAAGAGGAAGGGGCATGTGCTCTGGAGCGAGGTGGCCTCGGTCTGTAAGCCAGCACTGCCACTTCCTAGCTGGGTGACCTTGGGCTGTTCACTTTACTGTCTGGGTCTCAGTGTTCTCATTTGCAAAATGGGGATAATATAGGATCTACTTACTGGGTTGTTGTGAGATTTAATGAAGTGATGTCTGTAAAACAATTAATGGTGTGCCTGATGTGCACCATCGGTGTTCTTTCTATCTTCTTTCCTACTGCTAGTTCAGAAGACATCTCTTAATCTGGGCCTCAGTCTTCTCATCTGTCGAGTGGGAACAATGTTCCAGACTCCCTAATGGGATTGTCCTAAGATTATAAATATAAGAAGACTTTGACAATTGTTGCTAGGATGGTTTATCTGGGCCACCCACTGGGGGTGATGGGGCCGCTCTGATCTCTGCCCCATCTTCTTCTCTCAGGCAGCCCCTGGAATTTTAGCTTCACAGTCAAGTTCTACCCCCCTGACCCTGCCCAGCTGACAGAAGATATCACAAGGTGAGGGCTGTGGAGGGAGGGCAGGTGTGCTGGCCGTGGGAGACACAGGGTGGTATGTAAGGGCAGTTGATGAGGGTATGTCAGATGCCTACCCAGGCCAGGCAGACACCATCATAAAGGAAGCTAACTCAGTGCAAGAGAAAGTGATGCAAACACAATGGTCATTGGCAGGTGACCCTTGACTTCAGAGGGAGAGGTGTCACAGGGAGCAGTGGGGACCAATGTGAATCCAATGGGACATCCACCATCTAAGACAGTTGCTGTTGAGCTTGGGCAATCATGGCCTTGTAGGAATTGGGCCTGATTTGAGAGTAAAAATCACAATTTATAAACGTTGGACATTATTTCAAATTTTTTTTAAAAAGTGGTGTGGGCCGTCTCTGGGTAGGACCAGCCAAACACATCTGCAGATGTGCTGTGCTGGGTGGACCACCCGTTTTCGACTTTGGGGATAAGGAGGGAGTAGAGTGCAGATACCTCTGCATGTGGGAGTTTGGTCCTGTGTGCTGTTCCGTACACACATCAGGCATGTGGGGTTCAAATGAAGCATGTGACCCCCCCCCATGAAGTCAGGCCCAGGCTGCTGGGGTGCACACGGACTGCATGTGTAGTCTCATTGTGCCTCGGGGTCAGTAGACAATGTGGCTTGAAGATTGAAAGGGGAGGCAAAGGGTCCTTCAAGATGAGAGCTTCTATGAGGCGCCTTCTGCCTCTGCAATACAGAACAGTGAGAGGCCTTTCTCTTTATCTAAGCTCCTTCCAAAGAGAGTCTTGTGTGCTGGGCCCTACACACTCACCAACAATAAGATGTGGGCTTGGAGTTATTCCTACAGCAGGGGAGGGCTATAGAGCCAGCCCCTCCCTCCCATTGGGTCCCTCCTTAATAATGTTGGCTGCCTGTTTGCCAGGCAATGGGCCAAGGTCAAGATGCTGACTTTGGCCTTGAGAGATAAGACCGTTGTCCCTGGAATAGATCTGGCCTGAGGCCTTGGCCTCATTAGCCCTGAGGTCTAGCTTGGGGCCAAGATTTTACATCAGTGTCAGAACTCTATTCCCAGGAGGGCTGAGAGCTTTAGACCAGCTCAGCCCCCCATTGCCCTGGTCTCGCCCACCTCGGGCTTCCAGAGACCCCAGGAGGGAAGTTAGCCTTGTCCAGCATGGATGACCCCAGGGAATGGGGTGATTTAGTAAAAATATTCAGGCCCAAAATAAACTGGTCAAAATGACAAATGGATTGAAATGAAATATTGATCAGAGTGCTTGGCAATGACTTCTGAAATTTTAGACTTGAACAAAATGCCCGTATGCCCACGCTCGGTGCCTGTGCTGTTTGAGCTGCTGCTGGTTCTGAGCCTCTGCCTTGGCCATGAGCACACATTGAGGCTGCACATACTTTTTGCCAGAGCTTCCGTTCAGACGGAAGATAACATCACGAGCAGTAAAAATTATTTTAAGTAAGAGCCACCTAAAAGAAACAGAAACCGGCAATTGAAAAAATGGCAGAACATAGCAAAATGGGCAAGTAGGCATTACTGGTGGAGAATGGACCGAATCATTTTTTTTTTTAAATACACAATAACCCAAAAAAGCAATTTTAAAAATGGTTTTAAATGGTTCTAAAAAGTGTAAAATCATCCAAGTGTGCATAAAAGTTATAAAAAATCATGGCCTAGTGGTTGGAAATGTTTCTTTTAAACCAATTTATTTTTAGACAATTCACTTAGCGCTACAGGCAAAATAAAAAGTGTTGAGAACACATTGGCAAAGGGGCCCGTCTGGGCTGGGGACGTGCTGTGCAGAAGTGAAAATGGAGGAGGTCAGGTCTCATGTGCTGACCTGGGAAGGGCTCTAAGGCGCGTAGCTGGGTCTGCAAAAGCAAGCTGTAGCATCAGATGTAGCATTCGTTACCATGGACATGTTAAAAACATTCATGCATCAAAACCACACGCATTTCTATACGTCCATGGAGGAAGAAGGTCGAGAACACCACAGATAGCAGGGGTGACCTCTGGTGGAGGGGGATTCTGAGAATGGACATCAAGAGGAAGTGTAGAGTCACCGCTAACGTTGACATCTTTCCATGATAAAAATACAGTAATTGTATAAACAAAAATACATGACATTTTAAGAAAATGGTCAGAGTAGTCCTATTTAGCTTGAAAATGAGTTAGAAATTGAAAATGCTCCCACAAGTAGGAAAAAAAATCCTTCAAACTTATATGTGAACAAAAATGCTTAAAGTCGTATGAGATGGTACCAAACCATCTCATGGGACACACCCAAATTATCAACACATGAAATGCCAGTGTCGAGGATCATTCCTTTTTGGATCGGTGGGCATCTCGGGAGGGAGGGGGCCCCGTGCCCATGCCCACTCTCCCCTATCTCCAGATACTACCTGTGCCTGCAGCTGCGGGCAGACATCATCACAGGCCGGCTGCCCTGCTCCTTCGTCACGCATGCCCTGCTGGGCTCCTACGCCGTGCAGGCTGAGCTGGGCGACTATGATGCCGAGGAGCACGTGGGCAACTATGTCAGCGAGCTCCGCTTTGCCCCTAACCAGACCCGAGAGCTGGAGGAGAGGATCATGGAGCTGCACAAGACGTACAGGTGAGAGGGCCTCCGCCCAGGGCCTTCCCTGGCTCCTAGAACCTTCCCCACTTAGCCCCCGGATGCAGTGTTGTACGTACCCCACCTGGCTCTGCTGCTAATCTGAGGTGCAAATCTGAGGGCAAATCATCTCATCCAATGGGAATGATACTAACTAGCTGTGTGACCTTAAATGACCTCTTGGGACCACAGGTTCTGAGCTCCTGTATGAGTGGGATAATTCCCCATCCTCGGTTTCTGAGAATCGGTCTCTTTATCTGCCAGCTGGAGAGAATAGTAACTATTGTGTGTCCCTGAGCAAGATGTCTTATCATGGCACGAAGTTCAAAAGCTTGCGCTCTGAAGCCGGACTGCCTGGGTTCACCTCCTGGTTCTGCCACTTTCTAATAAGGGGATCTCAGCCTTGGCACTGTACTTCCTCTGCCGATCGGTGTGGGCACTAATAGAACCTGCCTCGGAGGGCTGTTGGGAGGACGAAAGGGCACGTGTTAAAGACCCGCCGCATGCCAGCTGTTACTGTTGCTCTCTGATTCGAGGGGCTGAATCGTGGCTTGTGCACTTTGTTGTAGAAGTTAGATGATTAACTAGATGTGTGGTTGTGGGCTGGCTATTTAACCTGTCAGCCTCATTTTTTACCTGTATTTGTGCAGATTTAGATTACCAGTGTCTCTCAGCTTTTGGTATTAGGAGGAGAATTCATTCTGGAGGATGTTTGGTGTTCCTGGACCCCAGCCATTAGATGCTCATAACACCCCATCAGTCACTGTTATAACCCACATTGCCCTCCCCATTTCCAAATGCCCACTGTGAGGGTGGCGCCAATCCCCTGGGGGGAACCCCTGAAACGGAATGGTCTCTGGGCTCCTGTCAAGCTGGAAGTACTTTGGCTCCAAGGCCAGGGTTGTTATGGGAAGCCAATGTGGTGAACAGTGTGAAAGTACATCGTAAACTGTAAAGTGCTGTGTCTGTGGGAGTGAGTATCTCATTGCTGACAAGAATGCAGGGAATGGGGAGGGTTGTGTCTTGGGGGCTGCATCAGGAGAGGAGGCCCAGGGCCAGATGTGGAAGGGTCGTGCATTGGGGAAGAAAGCCTGCTGAGGGTGATGGAGTGCGGGGTCAGGGGGCAAGTGTGTGTCTTCGAGACTTGCGCACCAACTCCGATTGGTTAGCAGTGGCGTTTCCTGTATTGTGTTGAGTAGGATGCGGAAACCATACAACTTGTCAGCAGTGTGTGCATGGCTCAGGAACAGGGAGTGGTGGCCTGCCTGCCACCTCTTTGTCATTCCTGTTGTAAGTGGTAGGATGTGTTAGGGATTTGCAGGAGTCCGAATATAGGCATACTTTGTTTCATTGCACTTCACAGACACTGTGTTTTTTAGAAATTGAAGGCAAGACCCTCCACCAGCAAAAAGATTACGAGTTGCTAAAGGCTCAGATAACAGCATTTTTTTTTTAGCAATACAATCTTTTTAAATTAAACGATGTCCCTTTTTCTTATACACGATACTATTGCACACTTAATAGTATCTATTGTTACACTATTGCACACAGCATAGTGTAAACATGTTGGGAACCCAAAAAATTTGTGTGACTCGCTTTACTGTGACATTCGTTTCATTCTGGTGCCTGGAAGTTAACCTGCAGAGTCTTCGAGGTATGTCTGTGGTTCAGGGAGAGAAGTGGAGCTCACCATGGGCTGGGGAAATGCTAATGGCCATCCCTTTACAGATCTTTGATTTAGACCACATTGACATCTGGTCCCACACAGTAGCTCACTGAAGTGGACAGAGCAGAGGAAACTGAGGCCCAGAAGATGTGAGACAGATAGTGTAGTGGTTGGGAACACAAACTCTGGAACTTGGATTCAGATCCTTATTTTGCTACTTAATAGCAGTGTGTCCTTAGGCAAGTTACTCAACCTCTCTGTGCTACAGCTTCCTCATCTGTAAAATGGGAATAATGATCATACCTAGTTTATAGAATTGTTTTGAGAACTCAGTAAGTTCAGACATGTAAAGTGCTTGGAACAGGAACCGCACGCAGTCCTCCGTGTTAGCTGTGACTGAGCATAAAACGTATGGTTTCCTGGTGGTCAAAGCAAAGGAGAATGGGCACCTGTTCCCCAGGGGAAGTTAAGTGGTTTCTGATACAATATTCTAAGATAAATATCTTATGTGGGCAGTGATTTAGGAGCTCCTGGGTCATTGTGATGGACAGCCTTCCACATGGCTTCACAGTCATGGAGAAGCAGGATTTATAGCTCACACTTGAGTCAGTGGCAGAATGAGGCAAAAATCCTGACTCCCAGCCCAGCCCTTGAATGCTTCCTGGAGGTAACAAGATTGGACTTGAGCTTTGGCAGGAGACAGGGGTCGGGTAGACTAAAGAGGGATCTGGGGGTACACCATCCTGCACTGAGAGCAGAGGGGGAGCCCTAGCCACACACCCACTCCAGACTGTTTGCCTTCGCAGAATCATGGGTTCTGACTGGGGTCCCCTTCAGGCAGCAGGACTCAGGCCTGGGCCTTCCCCGTGGCCTCCTGTGATCACTTTGTTTCCGTTAGGGGCATGACCCCAGGAGAAGCAGAAATCCACTTCCTAGAGAACGCCAAGAAGCTTTCCATGTATGGAGTAGACCTGCACCATGCCAAGGTACCGCTGGGTCCCAGGGTCCCCCTAGCCTCTGGGGTGTCCCCAGTGAACTGCCATGTTCCTCTGGAGGCTTGGGGTGCCAGACACTGTGTTCCTGCTGACCTGAAGCCTGTCCTATTCTCATTCCTCGAACTTCCACAACCCTTTATTTTCCCATGATCTTTATCCTCTTCTTCTTGTATTATATTTAGTTTTGAGCCTGTCTGTGTCACCACTAGACTGGGAGCACATGAGGGAAAGGCAGGCCTTTGTTTATTTCTGTATCTCTGGCGTGTAGCACATGGCCTGGCACTGAATATGTACCATTAAATGTTTGCTGGATGAATGATTAACAGAGAAAATGATAGAACAAAACGAATAAATGATGAATGAAAGGGCAAATGGCTGGATGACTGTGTGAGGGATTAGTCAGGGAGGCTCTAAGTCCACCTGCTCCTTAGGGCTCATTTATTAGCAGAGCTCAGGGAGGGACGTGGGGTTCGGTGGCATGCTGCCCCAGGCGTGGGTGCCAGGCCTGCTGTTCCATGGTCCCTTCTCACGCAGGACTCTGAGGGCATTGACATTATGTTAGGAGTCTGTGCCAATGGCCTGCTCATCTACCGGGACCGGCTGAGGATCAACCGCTTCGCTTGGCCCAAGATTCTCAAGATCTCCTACAAAAGGAGTAACTTCTACATCAAGATCCGGCCTGGGGAGGTGAGCCTGCATTGGGAACTCCTCCTCCTCACTGGAATTGACTAGAATGGAGAGGATCCTGGTAGCTGGGCCTCGATTTTTTTCCTACTCAGGATACATGGATGGGGTGCTGGGATGCTGGGTATGGACAGAGCCATGTTCTACTGGGAGGTCTTTTCAGAGACTTCACACCTTAGGTATGGGCCCACACGTGTGCGTGTATACACACACACACACGGGAGCACACGCATGACCACACATATAAAGATAACCACATATATTCAGCATATGTAGATTAATGAATATATATCCATGTCCCTGTATTGGCTTACATGTAACACTCAAGTACGTACACATACTAAGATACACATAGACACACAACTACACACATATGCAAACATGTATACGTCCAGCCTCCACAGCTCACCCATCAAAAGGTCCGTTTGGTTCTACCTCTGGAATGAATGTGAACCTATCTGCTTCTTCCCCCTTCACTGCACCAGCTGCCAGCGGCCGCCGTCTCTCACTACATCCCCATGTCCTCCTCGCTGGTTTCCCTGCCCCCGTTCTCTCCAGGCCATCTTCCCCATAGCTGCCAAACAGAGCTTAAAAGTCCCTTCCATCCTATCACGTCCCACTCACTCCTGACTCCCACTCCTTCCTTAAATGTTTTAAGAGCTCTCTTTAGCTTTTGGGCTAAAGTCCAAACTCCGTCTGTGGCCACCTGCCTTTCCCACCTCCCTGCCCACTGCACTCCAGCCCCTTTGGCGTCCTCCGAAATCCTCGAATAAGCAAGCTCTTCCCCGCCACGAGCCCTTTGTTTTTGATCTTCTCTCTACCTGAAATTCTCTTCCCCACCTTCTCAGATAGCTGGTTCCTTCCCCATCCTTTAGATCGCTGCTCAGAGAGCACCTGTGTAGAGGGCATGCCCAACTCCTGAGCCTGCACGGGTATTCCTGTCACATCACACATCTCTGTCCATTCCCTTCATGACCTTATCAGTATCTGAAGTGATCTCGTTTACTTATTTATGATCCAAGTCTCCTCCTCCCTGAACGTGCTGTCCCAATCACCATGGTGTCTCTGTTGCTTTGCCCTGGAGCTACCACAGCATAAGGGCTCAATCCACCTTACTGAGTAGATGAATGCATACATGAAAGAACAGGCCAGATCACACGTGCTGAGAAGAGGTTCAAAAGGGTGGACTGGTGCCAGGTCTTGCTTCTTACCCACCCTCCTTGGCTTTGCAGTATGAGCAGTTCGAGAGCACCATTGGCTTCAAGCTCCCAAACCACCGGTCAGCCAAGAGACTGTGGAAAGTCTGCATTGAGCACCACACGTTCTTCCGGTGAGCCAGGCCCTGGGAGGGGTGACGGGGTGAGACAGGGGCCGTGAGTGTATGTGTGGGTGGTGTCTGTGTTTTGTGAGGGCAGAGCAGGAGGAGAAGCTAGTAAGGACCATAGGAAAGACGCCCTCCTCCTTCCCCAAGTCCCTCCCCTCCTGGACCACTTAGAGTTGTAGCTGTTGGGACAGTGGGATGTAAGGTCAGCTGTGGTCCAGCCTTGGGCCTGGCAATGTAGGTATGATGCCCCCTCCTTACCTCTATCCCTCTACTGCAGGCTAGTGTCCCCCGAACCTCCCCCCAAGGGCTTCCTGGTGATGGGCTCCAAGTTCCGGTATAGTGGGAGAACCCAGGCACAGACCCGCCAGGCCAGCGCTCTCATTGACCGGCCCGCACCCTTCTTCGAGCGTTCCTCCAGCAAACGGTACACCATGTCCCGCAGTCTTGATGGAGGTATGCCCTAAATTGGAGGTGGGGGGAAGAGGGGTGTGTAGAGGGAAGGGGGTAGGCATGCCCGGTGCAGAGTGAGCAGTAAAGGTGGTAGACACATCACAGCGTGATTTGCACTGGGCATGGTGGCCCAAGAGTGTGGCTGCACCTGGGCAGTTCTTGGTGGTTTAGCCCCAGCCTATGGTCTCACTGTCGCTGGAATGTGACATTGCCGCTCCTGGACTTCCTGCAACTTCTCTGAGCCTTTTGGAGTGCCAGGTTTAGCCATATGGTTTTCTGGGCCCCTTGCCTAAGATGCTTAGTGATTCACATGTTGTCATTATACCAGGAGAATGCAGTATTGTGACTGCTGTGTGGAGTTGGTGATGCCTTACCTGACTGGAGGCCGAGGGGTTGTGCCCAGTCATTCCTTTGGTTCTGTTGAACTGATTGACATCTAACCACATGGTGCACTCCATTGGGCTGACAGGTGCCCTAAATATCAACAAGAATTGGCCCTACCTTGTCCTCTATCAAACAGACCAGGGCTTCTCAAAATGTGGTCCATAGACCACCTGCATCAAAATCAGCTGAGAGTTTGCTAAACATGCAGATTCCCAGGCCCTGGCCCAGACTTACTAAATTGGCACCCCTCAGGGCCCTGGACTCCCCCCAGTATGCACACTGGAGTCTGTAGGAGAGATTCAGAAGCTACATGGGGCACTGGGGAGAGTCCGAGTTTGGCACATCTGAGTCGAATCTCAGCCTTGACACTCACCAGCTGCTCATAAATATCTGAATGAATAGATGGGAGGCCTTGAGCAACTTAACTCCCTGCGCCTATTTCCTCTTCTACAAAATAAAGAATGTTTACTTCGCTATGTTATGATATAATGCTTCTACAACACCCAAAATAATTCCTGGCACATAGTAGGACCTTAATAAATAATACGCAATAATAAATTATTGTTTATTGTAGCAGTGATAAATTACTATTGCCTTTAGGTTTGTAGAGGATGGTTTAAAGGCAGGAGATGGGGACTTGAGTCGGGAAGAGTGTATACTCCCAGAACACACTGGGGCAGGCCTCTGGGCAAGTTAGTTCCATTCAACAAATATTTTCCGAATGTTAGAATAAGTATGGCCCTTTCCTTTGCGGAACTCCTAGAATGGTAGGTTTGTAAGCATAGAACATGATTAAAGCAATGGGAGACGTATGTACAGAATACACAGCGGCCTTGAGGAGAGAGGGATTCATTCTGTCTGGGAGGAGCAGAAAGGGCTTTGCAGAGAGGGCGACAGCTGGAAAGGGTTTTGAAGGATATGTAGGAGTTTTCTAGGTGATCAGGGGAGTCTGATACTGACGCAGGACCTGCAGTATGAAAGTGAGACCTGTCCCAGGACTCCCTGACCATTTTCGAAGGACATGCAGTTTTGCAAGGGTCCATTTGGGGCTGAGGAAGCTCCTTATTCTTCTTGAATGGGCACAGGGCTGAGAGCTAAGATTTATGCAAAAAGAAAGAAGGGCTCGTACTGTCTCTCTGTCCTCCCCTGCAGCTTTCATTACTATTCCAGGGGCGAAATGAAGCCCAGATTGTGCAAGGCAGCAAAAATTGGCCCAGATTTGGTAAGCCTCATCAAGAGGGGCCCGGAAGCCTGGATTCTAAGCCAGTAGGCCTGGGTTCTTCTGATTCACTGAAAGGTCTGAGTCTCAGCTAATCCTCTGTAAAATGAGGATAATAATTCCCATTCTAGCCATCAACACAGAGCATTGTGTGGCCCAAATGAAATAATGTACATGAATGGGCACTTTGTAGAGTAAATATATATGAATAGAAAAGAAAATTATTCTTTCATTTTTAATCTAGGTCAATCCCAAGGATTATCTGTGCTCTGGTCATTCAGTGTTTTCCAGCCATTTTTTCCCACCAAGACACAATCCGTGGGCATGGTCTGAGTCATGCCCAGTGTCTGGTGCACAGGGTGTAATTCCACTCCTTTCTTTCCTAGTCAGGGCAGTACTTTGGAATGCGAGCAAGTGAGAAAGATGTTATTGCAGGGCCCCCCCTGGAATTTTCCTTGATTTGTAAAGAAGCTACCTTATTTGCAAACCTCAGGACTTTAGCTTTCACTAGTGAAAGCTAATCTCACAATAACTGTGTATTGCTAAATAATGATCAAGGGAGCATTCTGCCACAAATGCCACAACAAGGAAATCAACGTTTGTGGGCCAACATTGATTGGGTTGGCTCACTCTGTGCCAGCCACCCTTCTAAATACTTATACATGTTAGCTTATTTGTTTCTCCCCCAGCTGTCTGAAGTAAGTACTGTTTATAGATGAGAAAACTGAAGCCCAGAGAGGTTGTGTAACTCACCCAAGGTCACACAGCCAAGAAGAGATAGATTTGAGATTTGAACCTTGGCTCTAGTATTATGGAAAGCAGGGGAGGGTCCAGGGCTGGCAGGCAGTCCATGTGACCTGGGAAGGCTGCGTCACTCCAGTTGGGCACTGGCTTCTTATCCCCAGTGTGCTGGGGTGTGGCAGTGTCTGCTCCACTCCGAGCACGGTTGGGCAAGTGGCAGGGCTGACTCCTTGTCTGTGCACCTGGGAGATGTCTCACACAGCCCGGCTGTTTCCGCCCTCTTTAGCAGAGTTCTCCCGCCCAGCCTCGGTCAGTGAGAACCATGACGCGGGACCTGACGGTGACAAGCGGGAGGAAGATGGCGAGTCTGGGGGCCGGCGGTCAGAGGCTGAGGAGGGAGAGGTCAGGACCCCCACCAAGATCAAGGAGCTGAAGGTAGGAGTCTGGCTTTCTCATACCCTCTGTCAGATCTGGGGATCAGGAGGCTGTGTTTAGCCTTGGCCTTGGCCTTGGCCTTCAGGCACCCCCCGCTGTGGCTGCGCACCCTTGCTATGGGGTGCCCATGCTCAGGGCTTTGCCCTGGGCCAGGCTCAATACCTGGACATGCCCAGGTGTATTTGGCACGCTGCCCACTGTACACCCTCCCCTCCTTTTGTCCTACTTTCCTGGAGGGCATTCTGTCTAGGGGACTCTGGCCTCCTCTTGCCCACTTCGAATTTGCCCCTTTGACTAGGATTTGAATCTGCACAGCCCCCTTGCCCCCAGAGTGTGATGGGGTGTTTCTGCGGGACCTCAAAAGTGTGTCCTCCTCCTGTTGCCCACCCCCATTTCCCACATACCTGTGTACACACTCATGCAGGCACACTTGGCCTCAGACTCACATGCGTTCACTCACAGATGTACACCCCTCACTCACAGGGTTACGTGCCCAGATTTTCAGACAACATGCACACGGGCATGTGCACGCACGGGTATAGTGTGTTTCCATCATGCAGTCCCACTTGGGAGCACAGGTCTCTGAACACACACACACTGACTGCAAGAAGCAGGAAGACCCAGAACCCTCACTCCCGTCTGCTGAATGTAACCTCTCCCTTGCCTCCAGCCCTCCCCAACCCCCTTTTCACCTCCCTGGGCCAGCTCCCTGCTTCATGCCCTGCCCCTTCTGACTACTTTCTGCCCCGTGGACGGCCCGCCCAGCTTCCCTGGCCTCTGTTACTTGGGTGAGAGCGCTCTGAGCTACCTGCTGGACTGGGCTGGTCACGGTGTCTCTAATCCAGTGGCTCTACTGACCCTGCTGGTTCCTTTGCCTCCTCCCACGTCCGCTAGCCGGAGCAGGAAACCACGCCGAGACACAAGCAGGAGGTACTGCATGAGACCTGTCCCTACCTACCCAGCTCATTTGTCACCATCCCACAGTTCATCCTGGGCTCACATCCTGGTGCCACCTCAGCTTTAGCTTCACCTCTGCTCCTGGCCATCCGCCTCCCCCTACCATCCCCCCAGTCCCATCCCCCACCCAACCACCCTCAGTCCCCCTTGTTAAGTTCATCTCTCCAGCATCCTGCTCAGATTCCATCCCCCAGCAGTATTTCCCTTCCCTTCGTACCTCCCTCTCACCCAGCTTCTCACTCTGCCTCCCCAGACCACCCACGCTCGCTTCCCGTCCCTGCTGACTGTCCCACTTGTGTTCCCCAGCTCTTCCTGGCCATTCTGTGCTTTCATTGAGCTCATCTCTTCCACCGCCCCCCAAACCCTTTCTTTGACTCATCTCCTCCCCACACCACTGTTTGCTTATACCTCCACTTCATCTGTGTCTCCTGTGTCCTCACCCCAAGCTTCTTTCTGTATCTATGGGCAACCAGATGTGGGTGGGAGGGAGGAGCCTCTCAGAGCACATCTGCATCTTCTCAGACTCCGTTGCCCCTCCCTCTGGGTGGGGGCCTGCTGCTGCTCTGTCAGGAAAGCCTTCTCTCCTTCTCTCCTCCTCTCTCTTCTCTTCCTCATCTCATTCCTCCTGTGTTAACCACTTTTCCTTCCCTTTCACACAGTCTCCAACTCTGCATTTGAACTTGCACTGCAAACGCAGTGCATTGATTCTTGGGCCCAAGAGGAAGGGCTAGAAGTTGGGGTGGGTGTAAGAAGGGCCTGGCCTTGGAGTCCAATGGTCTGGGTTTTAGCCCCAGTTCTGCCGCTGACGCTTTGAGGGTTTTGGGGATGTCCCCTCAGGCCCTCAGCTCCCCATGTTCACAGTAAGGCATTTGGACTGGGTTTCCCCAAGGCCCTTCGAGAATCTTAGGGTTCCACCACTCCGTCCCGCCTTTGGGAAAACTACAAGCCCACAGAGCCAGAGTGGCAGGTGCAGGGCAGAAGGTCACAAGACACATCTCGGGTCCATTGCAGCCCAAACCCATCCCCCATGCAAACTGTATCAGGTTTGATTTCTCAGACATTGTCCTGAGGCAGCTCAGCTCAGGAAAGGAGGTACAGACAGATGTTTGGAGGCAAAACAGAAGCCTTAGTAGCATTGGTTTCCTTTCTGAGGTCACCTAGGAGTCGATCATAATGGGTCCTCGGATGCCAGAGAGAATCCTGGGGGACGAGTCTACTTGTCCTAGGACAAGCTTACCTTCCACGTAGTTCTAGAATCACCTGATCTGACTTTGTAATAAGCTGAGATTGTCCATTTCTTCCTCTGAATTGAGTTGACATGAATCTTCAAACAGCCTTGCAGACAAGGGTCCTTGGACTACCAGCCTACCATCCTGCCCCCAGAAGCAGGCAGACAAGCAGCTTTGGCAGGTCACTGCCATGTCCTGTGTAAAGGCTGCACCTCACATGACCTACCAGCAGATGACTTTGTCATGAGGCACTGGCCAGAGCTCACACTTGGCAGTTTAATGTGGGACACACCTAAGACTCCAGCTGTACCTGGCACAGTCTTTGTGTTCAGCCTTGGACTTCCCTCTCTTCTTCCTGGTCTCTGATTCTCCTAACCCTCCGGAATACCCCTATCTGGCTGTATCTCACCCTGTCTGCTGTTGAGGAATCAGTACCCACAGGTATCCGGAAGATCTTGGGTGGTTGGGAAAGGTAGAGGCTGTCAGCAGAGAACACTGAACACAGTCCTTTCCTGGTCCCTGGTCCCTGGTCCCTGGTCCTTGGTCCCTGGCCCTTGGTGTGGGAGGAGAGCCCACTTTATTGGATGTCCCTGGCTTTAGAAGAGTCCCATAGGGCCGGATTAACTGAATATGTTAGGCCAGGAGGGGCCTAGATTGGGGATCCTGCTAAGCACACTGGTCCAAGTCTGGGTCAGAGGTGGGGACCAGGATTTGGGAGAGAAAGGAGGGGGCCAGAGCCACCCAGTGAACAGGGTTAGTGAGTTCTCTCTCTACCTTGGTTGTGAGCAAAGTCACCTCTGTGCCTGACTATGACTGGCCTCACAGCACCAAAGGGAACTCACCCAGGCCTGTGGGATTTGGATGGGTTTGGGCTCCAAGGCCAGGAGCTAGACGGGGGAGTGGAAAAGGTTGTGCTTGACCAGAAGTCTCTTCTCTCTCTTTTTTAGAGAGGGAGAGAGAGAGAGAGAAACATGGATGTGTTGCCTCCCATATTCAGCCCAACTGGGGATCAAACCCTCAACCTGGGTGTGTGTCCTGACCAGGAATCAAATGAGCCTTTTGGTGCACGGAAGGATGCTCCAACCAACTGAGCCACACTGGCCAGGGCAGAAGTCTCCTCTTTTTATTTTATTTTATGTATGTATTTATTTTTAAAATCCTCACCCAAGGATATTTCTCCATTTATCTTCAGAAAGTGGGAGAGAGAGAGAGAGAAACATTGATGTGAGAGAGACACATCGATTGATTGCCTCCCTGACGACCCCGACCAGGGCTGGGGACTGAACCGCAACCGAGGCACGTGCCCTTGACTGGAATCAATGCCGTCACTCTGGTCCTTGGGCTGACGGTCTAACCACTGAGCCAAACCGGCCAGAGCAGGAGTCTCCTCTTTTGAATCTTAAGTGCATTGTGCACCTGTTGGGGATAACATCCCTGCCCTGCTTGGCTCATGAGGTGCTGTGAGAGTGACACAGGCATAGACGGGAGCCGCCTCGCTGAGCCAGGGCAGCGATGGTGAGTGCCGCCATCTTCACCATGCCCTGCATCACATCTCGGAGCTGATCCTCTAATGCCTGGCTGTCCTCTCCATCCACACCTAGTTCTTAGACAAGCCAGAAGATGTCTTGCTGAAGCACCAGGCCAGCATCAACGAGCTCAAGAGGACCCTAAAGGAACCCAACAGCAAACTGATCCACCGGGACCGAGACTGGGAGCGGGAGCGCAGGCTGCCCTCCTCGCCCGCCTCCCCCTCCCCCAAGGGCACCCCTGAGAAAGCCAATGAGGTAGGTCTCACCCGAAGCCCCCTTCAACAGGGGCCTTGGGTAAAGAGGGTGGGGAAGGTTGCTATGTACTGACTGACTGTCACCCTCCACACCTGTATACTCCTCCCCTTTGCTGCATATGGTGATGATGGGAATAGGGTGGGGGTTAAACTGAGAGAGATAAAGTCACTAAATCTTAGAATCTGAGACCCTCAGGGACCACCCTGAAAAACTCCAACTGGCTTGGTGTATTCCCCTTCCATCAGCCAGAGTGTAACGGTGAGGGATACTTGTTAGAATTTCAGTTTCTGGGCCCCCACTTCAGACCTCCTGAATGAGAATATTGGAGGTAGAGCCCTAGAATCAGCATTTAAACAAGTGCCCCAGGCGAGGCTCATGCACACTAAACCTTCAGAATCAGGGTAGTCCAGTGAGGACCCTTTCAGGCCTATTGTGAAATCACAGATCAGGAGTGTTCCCTCCAGGGAGGATCCTCAGAGCCCACTAGGGAGGACTAGGTCCTCCAGGAAAACCTGAGCTGCTCCTGCTGCTTCAGAAAAGGATCCCGCGTGACCTGCCTTTCCGAGTGAAAAGCAATTGAAAAAGAGAAAGGCAGGATCTCGAGAATTCCTGTATTGATAATTCCAACCTGTTATTTGTTAGCACTGCTAAATCTTGGCAGTGTTTACTCTGCTTATACTGAGGTGTTTTCTTCCTAGTGCTGCTGCTTCCTGGGCTCAAACCCAACTGAGGTCTAGACTTATACTGCCTGGGTTTGCACTCTGGCTCTGCTGCCTGCTAGCTGGCTGGATGACCCTGGGCTTGTGACTTAACCTCTCTGAGCCTCCATTAGGTCGTGGTAATAAAGCACCTACTTCTTAGGGAATGGTGTAAGGATCAGATGAAATAAAGCATGAGGGGGCCAGTGGAGACCCAGATGCTCAATACAAGTTACTTATTGTTTCATTTTTTAGAGTCCTGGGACTCTTGCACAGAAGGTTTAACTTTGAGTCAGAACCCTTTTTAAGTTGGAAGGGTCCTCAGAACCTGCTAGGTTCAAGGTCATCATTCCCCTGCGGCCCAGAAGGGGAAGGACTTCTTCGGTCATAGTTGACAGAGGAGCCAGAGCCTGATTTTCTTGTGTCCCAGGCATTGTATTTGCTATTAAATCACAACTGCCTAGAAGCAAGCCAAATCATGTGAAGACCAGGCGTAGAGTCAATTGCGTGTGTGCTGCCTTCTAATGCTTTGACAATTGGTTGATGCAGCCGTGATCTAATAAGCAGAACATCTGATTGACTCAGCACTCCCCATGGCCTTGACATAGCAGATAACAGAGGGCCTCGTCCAGTGAGGCTGCTGTGGTAGCTCCCTGGTTGGTGATTTGCAAACTTAGGGACGATTTGGGAGCCTTTATGGCCGGTGCCGTGGAAGGAGAGCACATCTCTGCATCCACTGAGGGCTTCTGTGCTCACAGTCAAGACCCTGAAGGTGCTGAACTGGGCCGTGGGAGTTGGTCTCACGATCCAGTTACATGCCCCACTCCTGCCCTGAGACACTTGGCCTCTCTTCAGTCCTGACGTGGGTGAGGTGGGATGCAGAGGCTTCCCAGAGGGTCGGACTCCTGCAGGAAAGGGCAGGATGAACCCTGGGGAGCCGGGCTCTGGGGCATTGGGGTGGCATCAGAGTAGCCTGGCTTGAGGGGATGCCCCACCTGCTGGTGACAGCTGGAACTGCTAGAAGGTGGGTCATCAAAAGGTGGAATCTGTCCTATCTCCTGTCTTCCCACTGCTGTCCCAAGAAGTGTGGTCCACTGCTGGAAAGAACTCTGGTCCAGGAGATCACCTTGGGGCATTTAGAGGCCCTTTGATTTGGAGGATGGGGAGGAGCCTTAGCTAGGGACTGGTCTGACTCCTTGGGCAAATGACCTCACCTCTCTGAGCCTCACTGGCTAGTTAGTCCATGTAAAGGGAACCAGAATTGTCTCTCTGTAGGGTTGGGTTATTGGGAAGGTTGAGCAAAAGAATGCATATAAACATACTTTATAAACCAGAAAGTGTGGACAGTCAGGGGGCCACTGCTGATGGTGACTAGAATTCCTGATCCAAATGTGGGCTTCGCAGAGGGTACCCTACAGGGCGTTGCATCTAAAGTCCCTAGTAGCTTCCTCATATATTGTTGGGCCTCATCTGGGCCAAGGGGAAAACGGTAGGAACTTAAACCAAAACAGGGACCTCAAACTATAAAGGAGAGTTCCCATTTGCCAAGGCCAGGTTTTCGTGTCAAAGCTAACTTTTCAAAAAGGGCTGAGACAGACTACAGGATTGAACCATCGTCTAAACCAAAGACACCAGAGAAGACTTGGAAGTGGCGTGCAAGTGGTGTGGCTGACACCTCTGGATGAGCACGAGCAGGCCACGAGGAAAGGCCAAAGCCGCGGTGTGGGGTGGCAGCTGACCGCGGGCCTCCCTCCCTTGAATGGCTTGGAGGGCCAGTTCCTTTCTGTCCCGCCCCTCAGCCCAGCTCCTTCCTGACCTAATCTATAAACCTAAGGATGTGGGATTTACAAAGCGGGGCTATTTACGGACTGTGTGTGTGTCTCTCCTGCTTTCTCTCTCTCCCTCTCTGTCCTTCCCTTCCTCCCTCTTTCCCTTTCCTCTGGCCCTGGGCCTTCCCTGCAGTCCCAGAGGACCCAGGACACCTCTCAGCAGGACTTGGCACCTGAGCCTGGGACGGCCACAGGCTTGGAAGTGTTCACTCAGAAAAGCCTCGCAGCGTCTCCTGAGGTTACTGTCGTCACCTCCCTGCCCACCCAGATCCACCCTGATGGTCTTAGGAGAACCCTTTCTCTGGGGTGAAGGGGGTGGGCCAGACTCTGCCATGCACCTGGGAGCAGTGGGCAGCCACACTGTTTCCATGCTGTGACAAATGAGCACCCCTGTTCCAGGGATCCATAAAGGGCAGGCTGCTCCCTCATCCATTGTTTCCCAGGAATCAGGACTAAAACCATTCAAGGAAGACAGAACAGTCGCTTCTGGCTTCTAAGGGAGGCCGAAATGAACTCCCTCAGGGCCTGCAGAGACAGGTGACTCTCTAGGCAGGCTCTGCCTTTGAAGCTCGGGATGGGGGTCAAGGCACCTAAATGCCTTCTGCCCTAAGGTCTTGGTACTGTTCAGAGTAAGGTCTAGCTGTGGCTAGTTAGGGGATAGCATTCCATTCATCCCACACCTCTGTCTTCTCTAAACTCCCCTGGGAGCTGGGGTCAGTCAGGGCCTCCAGACAGGAAGTGGGCATCGAGCTCCAAGGAATAGCCTTGGGGTTATAGAGACATTGGCCAGGCAGGCTTTCTCAATGAGGAGGGCATTGCTCCTGCGGCCAGGAGAGCAGCAGGGTGAGAGCTCTCGGAACTTGCTGTGCCCCTGCATGGATGCCAGGTGGAACCCAGGCCCTCTCTGCCAGCACCTCATGGACTGTCAGGACTGGAAGGTACTGACCGATCATCTGGGCGAAACTCCCTTCTCCCTGATAATGTGACCCTCCTCTGTTGGCACAGTGTGTGTGAGGGCATATTCCTTTCTTGGTTCCCAGAGAACGATTTGTAGCTGCCGAAAACAGGCTGGAACTGTAAAAGAGACATGAGTCAGCCACGTTAGTGGTAAAACATAAATCACAGTTCTACTCTGAATTTTCCCTCAGTTGTAAAAATAAAAACAAAACTATCAGCACTCTCTTAAGAAATGTTGGACGGGAGTCAGCAACATCCCAAGGTTAAGGAAGCAGTGATGCCCTGGAATACCCAGAGCCAAGGACAGGTGCCCATGCTTGGGGCGGGGCAACACGCGTCCTTCGTCAGCATTCCTGAAAACTGGCTGGCGCCCTTAGACCTGCCCTGCGTCCTCCTCCAGGAAGGCCCTTCAGAGTTGAGCACCAGCCAACTCTCTTTCTCCAACAGTTTCTCCCAGGGCATAGCTTCTAGAGGGCTCCTCCTCTGGACCCGAAATGGGACCCAGAGCTCCAGGGGGAGCCTGGACAGCCCGGAGTCAGCAGAGCTGCCTGGCTGGAGATGTTCTCGTCTGTGGCTTGTGTGGGAATAGAATCGGCTCCACTTGGGCTCCCAGCTTGTGTACCGTGGCTGTCTTGCCGCAGTGTCTCCATCTGACAGCAGAGGGCGCTCTGAACAGCCAGAGGATCCCAGCGCAGTGGAAAGAATGGCTGTGGGCTCCCCTAACATCCCATCCTAAAATCTGGCCCAAACAACTCTCGGACCAAGCCCCAGGGCCTGCTCTGGCTCTGCCAGTGTTTCGGTGCCAGCGAAGCAGTTCTCTTTTCTGCTCAGTCTTTCTTTTCTCCTGAGGTTCCTGCGTATCCATTTTCACTTGTTAGAAGCAGAGCCCCCTTCCCTCAGTGCCCACTTTGCCATCCGTGCCAGTCACCTCCCTTCTGAAGGAAGGGGAACAGCACTTGCTTCACAGGTTGCCATAGGGATTGGCTCTAGTAATGTAGACCAGTGATTTTCAACCGGTGTGCCACAAGAATGTTTAAAACATGCAGTACCTGACTATTTAGTCAGGGGCACTGACCTCTCCCCTTAGGTTGTCAAATAAAAAGGTGACAACAGCTAGTACAACAGTAGCCATCCGATGTTAATGAATCAAAATTGTAACTTTTTTTGTCAGATCGGCAAAAAATATAACCTATTTTTTGGTGTGCCACAGAATCTTAGTGATTAGTTTATGTGTGCCATGAGGTGAAAGCGGCTGAACATCTCTGACTTAGACAAAGGGCTGATAGGTGGCTTGGCACAAAGTAACTAAATATAAGTACATTTCCCGTTTTCTTCCTAGACAATCCCTGTTCTGTGCCAGCTCCCACCCAGTCAGCCTAGTAAGCTTCCAGTTTCTAGAAACTAGTTTCTAGTTAGACTTGGGGCAGGAATGTTCCAGAAGGGACTTCATGGACCATCCTTGGCCATCCTTGCCAAGCTGATGATGTCAGTTCAAGCTGAAATGGGAGAGCTAAAGGCACCTGCTTCCCAAGGAGAAGAGAAAAGGGACCTGGCATCTGCAGGGTCTCGAAGACTTCTCTGGGAGGGTCCTGAAGGCGTAACAACCGGAAGTACATCTCAGAACCGACGCCTGAGTGTGTCTGGGCCTCCCCCTTCCTTTTATCTCTTTCCTGTTGGTGAGAGTCTCTTAATGTGGTTTGCTTCCCTGGCAGTCATGGAGATTTTGCTGAAATGGAGTGGGGGAGTGGAGGTCAGAGGGCTTACAATGTTCCCTCGATCCTTCAGAATCCTTTCGATCTGATGGGATCTGACAGACTCCTCACCAACGCATAACCTGAGTCAGAGCCCAGGGTCAGATAAACCCGCTCTGTCCTGTTGTTGGGAGCAGTGCGGGGCACATTTTACTGTGGATATGCCTCACAGAACTTGGACTCAGACGCTGGTTCCAGGGCTGCCTTTGCCACTAGCGCACTCTCTGACCTTGGGCATGGTGCCTTACCTTCTCTAGGCCTCAGTTTCCACATCTTTACTGTGAGTTCTTGACTCAGAGCAGTGATTTCAAAGGAGGAAGTTACCTCAGGGCACTAGGACAGCCCAGGCCCCCAACTTCAGCAGGGCAGCCTTGCATTTGTGCTACGTATTAGACTTCCATCAACATTTTGCATGAAGAAAGTTTTCTGTAGCTGTAAGATTAAAATCCCAGTAGCCTTCTTGCTTTCCGAATGATTCTGGAAGCCCATCGTTCCCTCCTAGTCGTCAAAGGGCCCTAGGGAAGGTGGGGGCTGTTCCGTCACTGGCTTACAACCCTGCCCTCTCGTTGGTGCTTTGACCCAGGATGATGCTTGAATCTTCTGTGGTGTTTCCTTCTGTGGTGTGTTCCGGTTGGTCCTTTTCTACTCTTTCTGTGGATTTTGTTAGAATTCTCCAAGGACCAGCCATGGTACCTGTTTCTTTGGGAATGAACCCCACAAAGTTCAAGCTGTTCAAGGCATTGTGGTGACCGGCACTCACCTCGAGAGTTGGCCGTTTGGTATTTTTCCTTCTAATCTCTTTCCTTCCCAGACGCTCTTGCAGAAAGGTCAGATTTCAGGCTGTGGCTTACGGAACTTCACTCAGTGATTCCCATCAGCTTGACATTAGATCACAGCTGGGACTCATATTCCATAGGTTGTGAGATAAGTTAGCCAGGATGTCAGTCATCAAAACTCAGGCACTCTTTTCCTGACTCTGCTATCAACTAACTGTGACCTTGGGTAAGTCACTGACCTTCTTTAGGCCTAAGCTGACCCCTTTGCACAATGAGGAGATTGGACTGAAGGTGTCTCAGGAGTTCTTTTGGCTCTAACAGTCAAAGATTCTATGTAACATCGGCTACTTTCCTCTCTGACAGTGGCAGTTATCTTATTAAGAGGAAGAGGAAGAGTCCTGGCCCATGCATGGATCTCCATTTTCCCCAGGGTTGACCGGAGAGGGCAAGAGACCCGTCCCATTTTACCACGTTGGGGTGGTGGTCGAGGGGAGTTGGTAAATCTGTTGGGTGCTTTGGTGGGAAGAGGAGCCTTGATGAGGCTGACTAGTATTGTCATGCCTTCCTCTCCCCAGCCAGTCCTGAGGATGGACATGTTGGCCTTTTGGTGGTAGAAGGGTCCCTGTTTGTAAAGGGAAAAGGTGACCCTTTCTTCAGGTGCCTGATATCTCATGTTAACTTTTCTTGCTCCAATTGAAACACAGGGTTCAGAGCATTGGGTATTTATAGAAAGGAAGTACACTAGGCCAGAAGAACTCAGTCTTCTAAAAGTGGCCGCCATGCAGCAGGAAGAAAGTGAGGCAGGCCTCGCAGACATCCTTGCTGATGGCAGACTCTCCAAAGTGGACATCCTGGTGGACAAGTTCAAAGTGGAAGTGGCCACAGAGGAAATGGTGGGAGCCAGAGGAGCAAATACCCAGCACAAAGGAAGAATGATCGCAAGCCCCGAGGACTTCGAGTCAGTGTGGGAGGAAGGCCCCCAGGTCGGGGACGGCCCGGGAGGGGATTCTCTGGCTGCAGGCTGCACGCTGGCAGAACAGCTCCTTGAGGGCTCCCAGCTCAGGGTGGGCACCGGGGAGGCAACCATCAGGAAGCGCCGGGTCTCAGGTCAGCTGGAGGGCCAGGTGGAGCTGAGAAAGGAGCTGGAGGAGTTCCAGACTTGTGGAAGACCCATTGCCCTGGGGACCAGGTCAGCAGAGGCCGATATTCCCTCTCCAGCCTCTGACCAGGGAGGATTTCAGTCATTTCTGCTAGACCCAGCCCACGCGGACGACAGAGCCGACTCAAGTGATGAAACTGATACTTCCTTTGCAGAAAGGAGCTTCTATCTCAACTATGGAGAGAAAGATTTTGAAGACCAAACCCTCCCTCCGCTGCTGGAGGAGAGAGACGAGCACCTGGACGCACTGCCTGGAGATGAGGCCAGGCAGGAGCTCGCGCAGGGTTTTGCAGAGAGCTCTGAGCTGAGCTCCTCAGGCCAGTGGGGCTCTTCTGCAGCTTCCAGAAGGAACAAGGATGAAGACAGTGAAGCCTGCACAGCTTCCCTGGAGGAAGGGATGGGGCCTCCCAGGGACCAGGGAAGACCCAACGACCTGGCGGCCTTTGACGAGCACCTTGGTAATGGATCTTCTCCAGGGCAGACGTTTGCTGAGGAATGGGAAGAAGCTGGGTGGGGCATGGAAGGAGAGTTTACCCACTCAGGATCCATCACTGCAGAGGAAGAGGCCCCCAGGAGTGGAAGTTTGATGAGAAAGGCTGAGAAAAGTCCCCCAGCAGGAGGGAAGAACCAGTCACCTCACAGAGGAGAGGGTGTGTGCCCGGACCTCCCAGCCTGCGCCCTTCCACGGAAGCCAGCCAAACTGGACAGAGGCAACGTCTTGCCCAAAGACAGGGGACTGGTCCACACCCAAACAGGGGAACCTGTGACGGAGCACACCAAGGTTCATATGGAGTTTCTTCAGATGGAGGTGATCAACACCCTCCCGACCGGTCCTGGTCCCTTCCAGGCTCAGGCACCTCCTGAGGAAGCTTCTCCAAGCCCAGCCACTCATGGGTCAGGGGAGTCTTTGCAGCTTGGGGATCCCCTTGGAGAACAGTCCCCTGTGTTTCTCCAAGAGAACCCAGAGCCCAAGGACCGCGTAGAGCCTGCCGTGACTCTGGACAGAGTTGAGCGCAAGGCACCTCCCGTCGCCAGCAGAAAGCACAGAGTTGTCCTTGAAGAAGTTGAGAGGACTGCACCCCTGAGGTTGGGGTTCCCTTCAGGGAAGCCAAAGGTGACTCCTTTCCAGGCTGGGGGCCAAGAAGGCTCCCTGGAAGATATTAGCAAAACCTCAGTGGCCAACAAAATTTGGATCTTTGAGACCCATGGAGCTGAAAGTTGGCGAGTGAGTCAGGGTGAACCTCGGGCCCTTCCAAATGAGTTCTCTTCAGAGGCCTCCCTAGGGCAGGTAGAGCACCAGTGGAGTAAGCGTTTAGAACTGGGCTTCGTCCAGCTCCAGCCCCCAGGGGACACGCATTCCTCAACCACCTCGCCCACCACCAGACACTTCAGGGAGGGCATTTCTGCCGCAACCCACCAGGAAAGATGCATGGAACTCGAGCTCCCGTCTCCTGATTCGGGCTGTGAAACTACACTGGAGGAAGCTACTGGGGGAGCTGGCCACGTGAGCCCCTGTCCCCACTGCTGCCCCCAGCCAGGGGAGCTGACCGCATGCTGTGTAGCTTTCTAGAAGCATGTTTTAGTGGTCCCTCGTCATTAGTGCAATCCGAGGCTGCTTGTCCATCCATACGAGTTCTTTTCCCTAACTGAGCCTGAGTGTAGCCCAAGCAGAATGCAGGGTTCACCTGCCTGGCCCATGGGAGCTTAGCCACAAAACCCTGCAGCTTTTGGTGTGATCTGGTGCCAAGAGGGCCACCTAGATCCAGTGGACAAGGTGGCACCACCACCAGCAAACTACACACTTGCTTTGCCTTGCTGCCCCACCTGCTGGGTTCCTACCTGTTTGCTTGGCTTGTCCAACAACCTTCCTTCGTTCCTCTCCCTTCCCTGGTTCTCCTGCCTTGGGGAAGCTGACAGTCCAGAGGTTCCCCCCCTTCACTCGTGGTTCCCTCTCGGTCCCAGTGCCAAGTGCCTTTCTGCCTCCTTAAGACTAACTGTCTTCTCTAATCCAGAACAAACCCGGAGATGCGGTCAGGGAAGAGAAGCGCGTCACCAGTTTAGCAGCAAACCCCCCTGGGAAAGGGGGGCGCCTGAGATTCGCCAGCCCCTCAGGCCCTCAGGTCTCTGTGGCCCCTGGGTGCCCTGCTGACCCGGTCATCTTCGCCTGGTCATCATCGCTGCCTTAGACCCCCACATGCTCTGCCCATGCTTCTTGTGGCAGCTCAACTCAGGCTTGTCTGAATGTGTCCTCACACCTCTCAACCTCCCAGAAACTGGCCAAATGGATGCTTGCTAAGCAAGTGAATCTCTGAGTGCACCGAATCTCTAGAACCCGAAGTCATGTACTTTAAAAATATTTGGTGGGTGTTAGATTGGTCTTAAAAATGAGTGTCATGAACCAGCCCCAAATGTGTGTGTGGTGTTTGATCCCTGACAGGCCAGTTGAGAGGTATGTATGTCAGACAAGAGTTGCTGGTTCCCCTCCGGCACTTCCTTGGCCTGCTGTTGTCAATTACACTGATGGGACCAGAACCTCCACTCCCGCCGGCCCTGGCCTGCCCGCCAGCCCGCTCACGGAGCTCAGGGTTGAATTGATGTAGCGCCCAGCTCCCAGGAATCACCCCATATTGTCCCTCCCTCGAGTCGATGCTGATTCCTCCCACGGAGACTCAGTGGAATTGACAAACTGCTGGCTTCCTCTTTGTTCCTGAAAGCTCTTGGCTCCAGCCTCTCTGCCTCCCCCGCCTGGGTTTCCTGATCCCGGGGCCTCCCTCCGTGGTTTCTGTCTCTGGACGCCAGCCTGCACGGATGGGCCTGGGACCTGGGCTCCCATCCCTGCCTTGTGCGCAGTGCCGCTTCTGACAGGCTCCCAGATCCAAACGCTGGATGGAGCCTCCTGTCCAGACCCGCTGGCAGGGTGTTCGCTTTGTACTCGCTTTGCCGTCATCAGGAGACCCTCGGAGAGCAGCATCCCCACTCGAGAAGTTTTCATTTTTTTAAAGCTTGTTATGACGTCAAGGAACCTTTCCCAGGGTGTTTTTTGGTTCCTGACCTGCTCTTCCATTTGGGACTTCGACATGGCCCCAAGATTTCTTCTGTCATTCACCATCTTGATTTCTCTTTCTCTCTCTCTCTCTCTCCCTCTCACCCCACACTCCCATTCCTTTGCTTTTATCTGGCCATAGAGAGCAGGGCTGAGGGAGGGCTCGGAGGAGAAAGTCAAACCGCCTCGTCCCAGGGCCCCAGAGAGTGACACGGGAGACGAGGACCAGGACCAGGAGAGGGACGCAGTGTTCCTGAAGGACAACCACCTGGCCATTGAGCGTAAGTGCTCCAGCATCACCGTCAGCTCCACGTCCAGCCTGGAGGCCGAGGTCGACTTCACGGTCATTGGTGACTACCACGGCAGCGCCTTCGAAGACTTCTCCCGCAGCCTGCCTGAGCTCGACCGAGACAAAAGTGACTCGGAAACGGAGGGTCTGGTGTTCTCCCGGGATCTCAGCAAGAGGGGCCCCAGCCAGGATGACGAGTCCGGGGGCATCGAGGACAGCCCGGATCGAGGGGCCTGCTCCACCCCGGATATGCCCCAGTTTGAGGTACAGTGGAGCATCATCGAGACTGGGCCCGGCAGGCACTGCATGTTCAGAGGGCCCTGGGCCACCTGTGAGAAGACAGAGTCGCCAGCCTGCAGCCCAGAGCCCCTCAGCCTGAAGCTGTCTCGTGTTGCATGACGGCCCCTCTGCAGAACAGCATGGCTCTGTGCTCGCATGTTTGCCATCCCAGTTCACCCCTAACATGCGCTCCTTGGCATGGTAACCCTGTGACCCCATCGGCAGTCAGCCTCACTCGACTCCTCCCCCTGCCTGTGTTGCATGGCACTGCAGACAGCATGTGCTTGCGGACGACTCACGGGCTGCGGCCTGGCTGAAGGTCTCATGGCTTTCCCTGATCCTGGCCCGGCTCCTCTCTCTGGGGCCTGGGCTTCCTGGGGAAGGGGCAGCCATCTAGATCCATCTGGCCCTGGGGTAGCTGTGGAAACTCCTAGAGGAAGGGGCAACGTCGCCACTGAGGGGGACCCAGGGATAAACTGTGTCTGGGCCTCTGCTTTGTGTCCCTCAGAGGATCTTTGTGCACGTTATTCCTTTCTCCCTCATCTCTTCCAGCCCCAGCCTACCTCCCCCTGACCCCTCCCGCATCTTCCAGGCTTGAAACATGACCTCATCCACCGGGGCTTTCAGTCATGCTGCAGCCCCTTTCCCTGCCTTGCAAATGGGTCCTATTCCAGGACAGAGTTCAGATGTCACTTCCCTAGCAAGTGCTTTCCTGACCACCCTGGGAAGAAGTGTTGTCCCCCTCCACAGCCCCTTTGCTCAGTAATGCTGCTGCTGGTGGTATCCCAAGTAGGTCAGTGGTGGACAGGTCTGCTCTCCTACCCGGTGGCAGCTTCTGGAAGCCGCACATAGCAGGCACTAGTAGATGATTGATCGAATGAATGGCTAGATCTCCGGGTTACAATCGTCTACAAGGATCCCCTCACCCCCCACCCAGCCAGATGACAAGCTAGCTTTCATTCACCCATTCAGCTCACGTATGTTAGTGCTGCTGTGTGGAGAGCCGTGGACTAGCCCGGTGGAGGATGCAGAAGAAGCTGATCATTTCACTTATGACTTCTAGAACAGAAGTTGTGGGCTGGTGGCTGGGGCAGATCTGGCTGGCAGATGTGTTTGCTTAGACTGTGACTTAAAAAATCAGGACATTGAATATAAAATTCAGGGACTTTTTTCGTATCATTAAAAATGGTATAAATATTTTTTTTATATCATTAAAAAAAAAATCAGATGACCCAGCCACTCAGAAGCCATGGCCAGAGCTGGCCAAGCCCGAGTGGAACTCCACGTGCTTTCAGTCCACCCCAGGCCTCCACAAGCCCACGTCACTGGTTCATCTCTCCTGCCTGGCCCCCTGGGCCTCCAGGCATGTGGCTTCTGCTCTAAAGAACAACTCAAATGAGGCAGTAGCATAACCTTTGAAGTTATTCAGGATTCAGTGACATGTATGTAGGGAAGATACTTAGTGCAGAGCACATGAATTGAATAGTACATGTTCTGTCTCTCTTTTTTTTTCTTTATTGATTTTAGAGAGAGAGGAAGGGAGAGGGAGAGAAAGATAGAAACGTCAATGAGAGAGAACATCGATTGGCCGCCTCCTGCATGCCCCCCACTGGGGATCGGGCCCACAACCTGGGCATGTGCCCTGACCAGGAATCGAACCGGCAACCTCTTGGTGCATGGGTCGACGCTCAACCACTGAGCCACACCGGCCAGGCAGTAAATGTTCTCTTAATGGCAGCCTAAAAGTAGCACATAGCCACCACGAGGCTGTGTGGTTGCAGAGTCATGGGCAGGCCTGTCTGGGTGCTGCTGGTGGTTCTGGCTCTCTTGGGTTGTTTGTCTGTAACATCACACTACGCCTCTTTTGCTTTGACCTGTGTACCCTTCTGGAGACTTGGCGAGCCGCAGGGGTGGGAGATAACCTGCTGACCCTACACCACAGTTGCCTGTGAGCAGGAGTCACGCGGGAGCTTGAGTTACGAAGTGTTCTTCCTTATCTCCCTACAGCCCGTGAAAACGGAAACCATGACCGTCAGCAGCCTGGCCATCAGGAAGAAGATCGAGCCAGAGGCTGTACTGCAGACCAGAGTCACCACTGTGGACACCCAGGTAACCTGTGCCTTTCAGTGTACTCTGAGCACAGGTATCAGGCACTTGGGATGGGGTCCGCACCATGAATAAGCCCCTTGGCCAACCCTTGCCACCTCGGCCCCCCTGGATCCCCCATTTCAACCCTGATGCTCTTGAGACTTTATTGTCCTTCCTGAGCTCTGGGAGTGGGCAGTGGAATGGGCTTCTGTCCTGGGCAGACTGCACCTCTTAATGCCTCAACTTCCCCATCCATTAACTGGAATGACCATGTCTCCTATCTTCCTGGGAGTGTGGTGAGGACCAGTGGCTAGTGGGTTGGGACTGTGGCTTTCAGGTTGCTTGAAGGAGTTGGAGAGGTTTCTTGATGTACGCCAGGCACTGCTCGGAAGGAGAAGGGGTGAGATCCCAAGCCAGCTTCAGTCACAGTGGCTCACATTGGGTGATTTTTTTTATGCAGGGGGTTCCACATCAGATTGGCAAAATGAACAAACTGGGGTGGGGGAGACCCCCAAATCACTTGTGTTAGGGAGGTGAAGCACACCGTGTACCCTGGAGAAGGCTGTCATGAATTGACACAGAAGGTTCTGAAATTCCTTTTGTGGGTTTTAAACCTTGAAAATTGAGGTTGTGGGTCTTAGTTCTTCCTGGCCAGAGCTGCTGTGCCGGGGGCTTTCTTGCCCTGGAGACCAATCTTTGTCTTTTTTTTTTTTTTTTTTTTTAAGTTTTTTAAAATTTATTTTTAGAAACAAGGAGAGAGAGAGAGAGAAACATCAATTGGCCGCCTCCTGCACGCCCCCCACTGGGGATCTGGCCCACAACCTGGGCATGTGCCCTGACCGGAAATCGAACCAGCGACCTCTTGGTGCATGGGTCGACGCTCAACCACTGAGCCACACCGGCTGGACTAGTCTTTGTCTTAAGAATGAAAGTAAAACATAAACCAACACAACATGGGCAACTCTGTCATTTCCAGAATTTTCCCTTCCCACTTTTATAGCGTGCATAGGAATTGAAGAGGCTGCTAGTGCCTTGGTCGGGACTTGAGTTCTGACTAGCTTCCTGTTTTGTGTAATAACGTGTGTTTTGTTTTCATACAGAGAAATACAAAGAAAACTAAAAATAGCCCCAGATCCCACAACTCAGTAATCCTTATTGACATCATAATGCTCTCAGTAATGAAATTCAAACAGAACAACATGCATTTTTTCTTGTGATTCCTCCCAGAAAAATATGTATGCGTGCACCAACGTATATGCTTATATCTCTAGATATTTTTTAATTTTGCAGAAAAGAGATTGTTCTCTTCATACCTTACCTTTTTCAAAATCTTCCTGGAGATCGCTCCTTGCTGGCATATGTGGCCTCCCCTTACTCTTCTCAGTCCCACTCGGGGTGGACCCTGATTTTCCACGAGCTCTCCCATCGGTGGACTTGTGCTTGTTTTTCTCTTTTGCAGTTAACGCTCAGTGCTACAGCGCACTCCCTTGTCCATACTTCCTGGCCAAGTTTTCAAAGTTTATACCCCAAGGGTGAATTCTTAGCAGTGGGTTCACCAGGTCAAAGAAGACAGGCATTGACATTTGGATAGAATTGGTCCAGTTGTCTGGGATTATTTTTCCTTTGTCAGTCAAATAAGATGAACGAAGTGAACTGGAGGGCCTTTGAGGCCGGTCTGTGATCCGGCCTGTGTGTGGACAGCCCCGTGGCCCCATGCATCATGCTCACTCCCACAGCCTGCCTCTTTGCACCTGGGAACGCCTCGAGCCCAGGTGCAGATGCTGCAGGCGCATCCCTTCTGTCTGTCCCTCTCCCCTGACTCCTTCCTCTGACCGCAGGTTGATGGGACTGCCCCAGGGGGAAAGGAGTTCATAACCATTGCTCCCTCCATCACCACGGAGACCATATCAACCACCATGGTAAGTAGGACCCAGGAGGCTTCCCGCTCTGACCAGCCCTCCTGCCTTCCCTGCATCGGATCTGGGGCATACAGTCAAATCGCTGGCACCATAGTTGCCATGGGACGTCTGTTCAGACCTCAGTTTTCCAAATTGGATGATGTGGAGGTGGAATTCCTGGGTGTCCGTTATCCAGGCCATCTCAGCCATGGCAGGGTAAAGGGAGGGTGGTACTGTTTGATTATTGGCAACGCCTGAGGATTGTGCCTGAAAGTCCTTCCCAAGGACACGTCCTCCTGGCCGCTGCATGTTGCCTCGAGTCTCTGGCCACTTCCATGCCTTGGTCAGCAGATGGCGTGCAGTGAACGTAAGTGGGAAGTGCAGGAATTTGGATTGTCTTCCCGGGGACCCTGTGGTTCTGCTACCTGTTTGCTTCTGACCCATGAAGGGAGGTCCTTGGCCTCAGGTGTCCTCATCTGTAAAATGGGAACAATCCCTTTCCTGCCTGGTTCACAGGTTCTTGAGAGAGTCCAGTAACTTCAGACCCTTTAATGATGACCCAGAACAAACAGCATTTTGGCACACAGGTTTGGTGCCAGACAGTAACCTCATTGGTCTTCACCAAAACTGTGAGGTGGATGCTCTTTTTGCCTTCACCCTTTACAGATGAGGAAACTGGAGTTCAGAGAGGTAAAGTGATTTACCCAAGGTCACACAACCAGTACGTGGTAGAGCCAGGTCAAACCCAGGCATTCTGACTCCAGAAACCCTATTATGCACATCAACTCTGCTCTGTTCCCTGATCCTGACCGTTGTGAACACTGGAGCTGGGGCTGGGGCTGGGGCTGGGCTGGGGCTGGGACTGGGGCTGGGCTGGGCTGGGGCTGGGGCTGGGGCTGGGGCTGGGCTGGGGCTGGGGCTGGGGCGGGGCTGGGGCTGAGCTGGGGCTGGGGCTGGGGCTGGGCTGGGGCTGGGCTGGGGCTGGGCTGGGCTGGGGCTGGGGCGGGGCTGGGGCGGGGCTGGGGCTGGGGCTGGGGCGGGGGCTGGGGCTGGGGCGGGGCTGGGGCGGGGCTGGGGCTGGGGCTGGGGCTGGGGCTGGGGCTGGGCGGGGGCTGGGGCAGGTATCATTGCCTGGGCCAGATCTGTCTTCAGCTGTTGGGAAGTTGTTTTCAAATGCTTTCTCTTGCCAAACCCCTGATATACACATAGAAAGAGAATTACATTAATTTAGACTACCCTGCAGGTAGGTTTTCAGTAAACAAAGATTTTAAGATAAATACACCCAAACCAGTTACCAGCTCACACACTTTTCCCCGGTCACTCAGTCCCTCCTCCCCTCAGCCCTTCGCCACGTGGCATCGAGATGCTTACAGGGCTACATTTAAATCCTGCTGCGGTGAGCAGGCAGTCACATCATTCATTTCCTCATCCATCGTCCATCCATCCATTTGTTCCAGAAACATTGATTAGTCTCTATATCTGCCCGGTATGAGGAGACAGAGTTGAAGAAAAGGTACTGCCTGCTAGCATCCATTCGTCCAAATAACCATCATGGGCGCCCTGAACGTGCTGTGCCCGTGTTTAGGTCCTAGGCACACAGTGGTGAACAAGGCCCAGCTCTCCCACCTCCTGGCTGGATGACCTTGGGCAAGTTCCCTGAACCTCTTCAAACCTCAGTTTCCACTTCTGTAAAACGGAGTGAAGGGTAATAGCACATCCCTCGAAGGGTTGATGTGAGGATGAATTAAGGTTAACCTGGGCAGAGCCCTCAGAAGAGAGCTTGGCAACATAGTAAGTGGTCTGTACTGTGAGCAGCTGTTACATTTTCCTTCCTTCTTGGAACAGTGTCGGAATGCTTTCCCAGGGAGCACAGGAGGGGGCGTGGGTGACACCGTAGGAGCCAGGGAAGGCTCAATCTGAGCAGTGACATCTGTGCTATGCTTGAAGGATACATTAAGGTGCAATCGTGGGAGAAGGCATTCCAGGCCTGGGAACAGCAGGTGCAAAGGCAAGGATGTGAAGAAGCATGGCATTGGGTTAGTGAAGTGAGATGTCAAGTGTGTGGGGGAGGGGCTGGGGGAGAAGAGGCTGGAAAGGAAGGCTGGACCAGGGCTTGAAGGGCCTCAGATGTCACGTACGAAGTCCAAACTTCATCCCGGGCACAATGGAGAATCACTTGAGTTTTTTAGGTAGGGGCATGATGTCATCAAAATAGGTGTTTCTGTGTTTTAGAAAGATTACTCTAGCAGCCTGTGTGGGACATGTTTGGAGCAAAAATCTCTTCCCTTGGGTCTGTTTTATTTTTCTCCCTCGCTCCATCCTTCCCTCCCTCCCTCTTTCCTTCCTTCAGCAGATATTTACTGAACCCCACGCTGTGGAAGTACTGTGCCGGGCACTGTGGGTCCAGCACTGAAGGAGACAGTGTCCCTGGGCCCGTGTGCCATTGCGAGAGACCAAAAGAGGAGGCAGGGAACTAGTGCAGGGGCTGGTGCGGGGGCTGAGTGGGAGGAGGTGGACGCCAAGGAGAGGGCCAGGGTAAGGGATACCTGGAGGAGGGAAGGACAGGATTTGGTCACTGGTAGAATGTCCAGGTAACAGGAGGAAAGACGGGCTGGTGACCCTGCTCGCTGGCCCCGCTGTTCTCAAAGCGTGGTCCTGGGAACCTGTTACACAGGCAACTTCTCGGGCCCCACCCCAGACCCACTGATTCAGAAACCCTGGGGCGAGGCCCAGCAGCCTGTGCCTTCACTAGTCCTCCAGCTGATGCCCTTGAGTCTGAGAAGCACCGATGTAGACAGAGCGCTGGAGGGGATGTCCTTTAGTGGCAGGTATGTGCTGGGGGCGAGAGGAGGCAGCCAATTCCATTTTGGATCTGATGAGTCCATGGGGCCTGTGGGACATTTCCAAGGGAAAATGTCTAGGATGCAATTGGTTTGAAAGGTCTAGGGTTCAAGAAAGATCTGGGCTGCAGATAAAGGGATAGGAAGCCTTGTATGGCTGAGGTGGTCCAGAGAGAGGATGCGAGGAGGAGAGCCCTGAGTACATGGAAGAAGGGTCCAGGGCAGAGATGGTGACATTGCCCTTGAGGCCGGCGAGAGGACAGTCTGAGAAATAGGAGAGGGGAGTGAAGCAGGCTGTTTTAAACGACCTGTGTCCCCATTGGTGGCTCTGCTTTCAGTGTAAAGGTTGGGGCGAGGCTTTGCCCGGGAAAGAGGAGGCAGTGGCAGAAGAAGAGGCATGGGGAGAATGGCCTGAAGCCACGGTAGGACTCAAAGTGGCGAATGGCTGTCTCCTGAGCCAGAGGAAAGGAAGCATTGAACCTGGAAGGCTGTCCTTTTAAGGTCTGCTGCGAATGCCACATTTTGGGACTCTGTCTGACAAAGTTGCTTGTGGATGGAGTGCCAGGTGACCAGGTCACTGACACCCTCAGCCCAAGGCAGGCATGTGGAGCGGGCAGAGCAGAGGCAGACAGAGGGCTCTGTTCTCACGCGTCCCCTGTGCATAGCGCAGGACCAGGTTCGGCCTCCTGGGCTGCTGCAGAATGGACACAGCTCTGGCCCCCCAGACAGACAAGGCTGAGCCTGAGATGGTGCAGAAAAGGGGAGGCAGAGGCAGGCAGCCCGGCCCTTTGCCAGATATGGGCCGTAAATCTGGGGCCAGTCCCAGGAATCTCTGGCAGTCAGAGTCCAGGGTCGGACCGGGATCGCTGGCTCAGGGGAGAAACTCCGAGGGCAGAGTGGTGTTGTGGAAGGAGCGTGTTGAACTTGGACCCTGATGAACGTGGATCTAATTCGGGCTCCATCACTGACTTGCTGGGGGGCTTGAACAAGCCACTGAGCAGTCTCTGGCCCTCCAGTTTCTCAGCTGTAAAACAGGAATATTAAAATGATTTGTCCTGAGGGCTAAATGAGATGATACATCCTTAGGACAATATCTAGTACATAGCAAGTACTCAGAAAACAATAATTACGATGTTATAAAGAGCCAGCCTATACTCTATTTGTCCTATAGATTTCCATTTGCAAAGCCCTTTCTCCTCCATTGGCCTCATAATGTCTCTGTGGGAGTAGAGCAGGAGTCCCATTAAAAATTTTTTTCTTTAAATATGTTTTTATTGAATTTTTATGGAGAGAGAGATAGAAACATCAATGTGAAGAAAAACATACATCGGCTGCCTCCTGCACGCCCCTCACTGGGGATCGAGCTCGCAACCCGGGCATGTGCCCTGACCGGGAATTGAACCAGGACCTCTCAGTCCATGGGATGGTGCTCAATCCACTGAGCCACGTCAGCTGGGCTAAAAATATATTTTTAAGACTTTGTTTTTAGAGCAGTTTCAGATTCACAGCAAAATTGAATGGAAGGTACAGAGATTTTGCGTACGCCCAGTGCCCCACTCACGCAGAGTCCCCCCATTATCAACACCCCCCACCAGAGCGAGACATTTGTTGCCACTGATGAACCTACACCACACGGGTCCCTTCTTACAGGTGCATTCATGAGGCCCACAGAGGGAAGTGGCTCTGCCCCAGGTCAGTGGCTAGAACGTGGCAGGGCCGAGATGAGAACCTGAGTGTCTCAACCCTTCTGCTAGTACTTCCAGAGAGCAACACCGAGTCTTGTTCACCACAGTGTCCCTCATGCCAGACACTCTGCAAATGTTTGCTGAATGAGTGAGTGTGTGAGTAAGTGTGTGTGAGCGGGTGAGTGAGTGAGTGACGAGTGGGAGGAGACTGAACCGAATGATGCCTTCAGCTCTCTGCTTCTAATGTCACTATTCAACCTTGTGGCCACGAGAGCTACATGGCCACGTGCTGCGGCCATCCTGGGGGCCCACCCACCTGAGACCTGGCCATCTGAGCACTATTGTTTCTCCAGGAGAACAGTCTCAAGTCCGGGAAGGGGGCAGCTGCCATGATCCCAGGCCCACAGACGGTGGCCACGGAAATCCGTTCTCTTTCTCCGGTAAGTGGGCAAGGCCAGCTCAGGCTAGGGGACTCGGCGCTGAGTGTGGACTGGGGCCGCAGGAGGCCTGCAGAGCGCAGCGTAGAGCCCGGAAGCTGCCCTTGTAAGTGCAGCACCAGGAAACTGTATTTTCAGAGGCCCGCAGGACTCCCTGGTATCCACCCGAGTCTCATCCATTGCCCTCCGTTTCTCCCCCCCAACCCAAGCAGGGCATTTGCAATGTAGGGGTGAAGTGGCTCCTCCCTTTGGTGGTGCCTGTGATGTGATAGCTCACTTGCACCTGCTCTCCTTACTGACCAGGAGGAGCAATGGGCCAGGTGTCCAGAGGCTTGGATTCTGGACCTGGCTCTGTCAGTGGCTTCTTGTGAGCCCAAGTCTAGCCCTACGAGGTCTCTTGCAACTCCTGTATGCTCCGAGTCTGTCCTTTTCATCATCTAGCCCCGGAGAGAGCATGTTCCTGGCTCTGACAGGGTGGGGATTGGCAGGGGGCTCTGTTTCCACCTTGGATCCCTCTGTTCATTCTTCTGAGATGTCAGGATTCTTACCTTCTAGGGTCTTGTTAGAATTCTGGGCCTTAGGAATCATAGATTCCAGGCTTTGTGAATTTTATGGGTCTAGCATTCTGAAGATTTTAGTATTCCTGAATTCTTAGATTCAGTGGTTTGTAGCATCTTGGCTTCCAAACTTCACCTTCATGGGACACCCCCCCCCCGACTTGTCCCTTGGTTTACCCCACTCCGCCCCCACCCTGCAGAGTCCAGCATCCTCACCTGACCCCAGGGTGGGGGGTGGTTATATTCTGCAGATCATCGGGAAAGATGTCCTCACCAGCACCTACGGCGCCACCGCGGAAACCCTCTCCACCTCCACCACCACCCATGTTACCAAAGTGAGTAGCAGCAGGGTACCTTATGCCCCCAGCCTGGCTGTGGGGCTCGGGAAGGTCACGGCCAATGCTCGGCCTTGTAAAGTGGACAGAGGAGACTCGTGGTGTTCCCGGTTTCTGGAGTGCTGTGTGCTTTGTCATGTTGCAGTCTGTCCTGGGCATGGACCTGCCCTTCAACACCGAGGGCCAGACTTGGGGGATGAGACTGGCCTTGGAAGTCGTTGTGAACCATAGCATTTGCATGTTATAGACCTTGAGTGCTGGAGGGATCGAGAGGGGTGGGGGAGGGCGCTATAAGGAAGGCTCAGAGTGAGGAAGGATGTTCTGGGGAAAGTGGGGTTTGCTTAGGGTCTTGGAAAGCCAGGCAGGACTTGTGAGGGAGAAGAAGGCAGAGGCAGGCATCCAGCACAGTGCAGAAGAGGGGAGCGGAACTGCTCATTCATTCACCAGGCACATCTTCTTCTGGGTGAGGGGCTGGAGGGGCTGTAAGCAATGCGTGCTGTGGGAAACAGGAGCAGTGGTCTCTGGTACCAAGAAGCAGCGTGTAGGGGTATAGCCGTGGGGAATGAGGTTAGACGGGGGCCAGGGAAGGAGAATAGAGACAAATAAGACAAATTCCAGGACATATGTGGTGATGGAGGGCCTGAGTCTGAGAGCCAATGGAAAGCCATCCAAGTTCCCTAACTGAGGAGCGAGCGTGAGAAGGGGTCTAAGGAGAGGACAGGAGATCCACCAGGATGTGCAGGTAGATGGGGGAAAGGAGAGAGTGAGTTATGGGAAGAAGAGTGATGGAGGACTTGGACCAGAGTGGGAATCATAGTGGGGGAAGGAAGCGGAAGAGCCAAATGGAAGGCAGGAGGGGTCCTAGGCCAGGGATGGAGGCCTGAAGGAGAGATGCCAGGGAGCCAGGTTGAGTAGCAGGTTCTGCTGAGCCATCCAAAGAAGTCCAGTAGGTGGCGCTGGTCCTTTATACACGATCCCAGCCCTGCTCCCTCCTATGTTGGACTCAGTACCTCTGCACAGCCCCCAGACAGCACCCTCTCACTGAAAGCGTTAGTAAGCAGTAGTGATTTCACTGAAAGCTTTATGGGAAGGTTTTTCATCACACACCCCACCGAATACAGCTCAGAAAACTTTTTCCCAAAGTCCCTCCTGGCCCTGCCAACTGGGAGCCCCTCTTCTTTCTGTCCACTCCCGACTCCAGCTGGGACTTCGCTCGGCTACCACCCTCCTTGAATACGTCAGGCAATTAGGTCCTGCCCCACTTCTACTTCTAAACGTACACCCAAACCTGCCCCTTTAGAAAACAGTGGTGGTTACTAGTATCATCAATGAAATTTCTCTTGTACTGTTGTTTGAAGTCATTTAAGGTAGAACCTTGTCACCATTCACATTTCATTCATGTGTTCATTCAACAAATATGCATTCAGCACCTGCCTTGGTCAGGTTGGACAGGGGAGTGGGGGAGGAGAGGATACGGAGATGAACAAAAGGCAGCCCTGGTCCCCCAGAGATCCAGCAAGGCCAGGTCCCACACAAAAGGTCAGCAAAGGGCAGAGAGGCCCAGAACCGTGAGAGATACAGATTGGGTGTCCCGGGAGTACCCAGGCAGGAAGGTGGGAGGATCGCCAACCAGGGTCAGGGAGAGCATTTGATCTGGGCTGGGATGACCTGGAGGGCACAGTGTGGTAGTTGGGGGAGTGGTGGCCGCCAGGCAAGATCTGCAGTCTGAAGTCCCAAAACCGGAAGAGGAAGAATCTGAGGGAGCCAGGAGAGAGGGTTCCTGCTGGCTCCTGCTGTGCCCTTGGGGGATACTTTGGACGGGTCCCCTGTCACAGCTGCTGGTCCAGCAGGACCCAAGGCTGACCTTACCTCCCTCTCCCCCGCAGACTGTGAAAGGAGGGTTTTCTGAGACGAGGATCGAGAAGCGAATCATTATTACTGGGGACGAAGATGTTGATCAAGACCAGGTATGGGAATAAGGAACGTTACCCCCAGTGGCACTGTCCAGTCCCCAGTCCCCACCATATTGGCTGACCTATGGATGGTTGCTCTTGTGGGCCAAGAAGAATGTCCACTTTCTGCCCATCCTGTCTGGACAAGGGGCCCCCAAGGAAGGGGCATAGAAGGAGCTAGAGAACCCAAGCTCTAGTCTCTCCCTTTAACTCTGTGACCACTGCCCCTGCCTGGGCCTCCGTTTCCCCCGCTGTGCACTCCGCGGCTTGTTGGTCTCCATGGTCTCCCTCATATTTGATAGTCTGTGGTTCCTCACTTTGCTGTTCTCTTTCACCAGGCCCTGGCTTTGGCCATCAAGGAGGCCAAACTTCAGCATCCTGACATGCTGGTAACCAAAGCAGTTGTATACAGAGAAACAGACCCATCCCCAGAGGAGAGGGACAAGAAGCCACAGGTAAGGCTCGGGAGGCTCACCAGCCGTGAGAGGGAGGAGGGAACTGTGGCCAGGTCCTCCGAGGGTCGTTTCCATCTGAGAACCCATCCTGTGGCTTGTTCCCTGGCACAGCTTTGACCCCCACCCACCCACCCACCAGACGCAATGAGTCAGAGTGGGGAAGAAGCCTGGTTCCTTGGTTCTTTGGGGTTTCAGGCCCCAGACCCAGAAAAGTACATCAAAAGTGGTAAGAAAAGGGGAGACAGGACTGGCAGTAGGTACTGAGGCAGGATAAATGGAAGTGAGCAGAACCTCACTGGCTATTGCTTATGAGCCAGAAGTCAGAAAACAGTCCTCCCAGGCCCGGCGCCACATCCTGTCCCAGAGTCTGTCTCCATCACAGGTCACTAAGGTGTTGCTAACGGAGGACACGATGGCCAGAGCCCTGGAGCCCATCTGTCCTGCGAGGTGGCAAACCCTTGACTTCTCAGGCACCTGGGGCCAGAGTCTCAGGAGCCCCAGTAATTTCCTGTTTCCTATGGGCCATCAGTGCCTTGGTGGGTAAGAGGAACCAGATGGTGCCGCAGAAGATAGGATTTCATTACCTTCACCTGGGGAGAGGCTCCTCTGGGCCCTCTGGAAATTTACTGAAATTCTTCAGACCTCCAAGTGAAAATCTCACAGACACTGAGTTGAGTGAAGTGAGTCAGACACAAAAGGTACATACTGTTTTGAGTCCACTCATAGGAAGTACAAAAACGGGCAAAAACCAATGATGATAAAAGTCAGAATCGCGGCTACTTCTGGGCTGTGATATTGACAGCGCAGAGTCACGAGGGAACCTCTGGGGTGCTGGGAAGGTCAGCATCATGAACTGGGGGGAGTTAAAGGGGTTTATACATACAGGGCAGGCAAAAGTAGGTTTACAGTTGCAATACAAAGAAATAATACAATGATGAGTAAATAATACAAGAATGAACTGTTTCGCGCACGCACGGCTATAAACCTCCTCCTGCCCGTCCCTGTGTATAACACCTGGTCAAGCTCTCCACTTAGATGTCTGCACCTGACACATTTCACATGTTACACCACAACGCAAAACACCCGTCTCAAAGACCCTCACAAACAGTGGGTCTCCTTTTGCCCTCTTCCCTGATAGAGAAAACCAGTGCCTTCTAGAAAGATACAAAAATGCTCCTTTCTCTTCCTTTGATTACCACCGCCTTTGTGTTAGAAGGAAAAGCATGGAAACGTGTTCCTGCCATGTTGAAAGATGGCCAAACCCTGGCCTAGACCATGCTGTTCAACAGAACTTCCTGCGGTTTTCTGTGCTAAGCAGTATAGGCACCACTAGGTACGCGTGGCTGTTGAGTATTCAAAATTGGCTAATCCGAAATGAGGTCTGCTTTCAGGGTAAAATACATGCAGGATTTTGAAGATTTAATATTAAAAAAAGAATGTAAACTATCTCAATTTTTATATTGATGACATGTTGAAATGATAATGTTTGGATATGTTGGGTTAAGTAAAAGATATCGTTAAAATTAACTTCATCTGTTTTTTTTGACTGCTTTTAATAAAAAAAATTTCAGAATTTTTTTTTTTTTTTTATCCTCACTTGAGGACATTTTTGCATTTATCTTCAGATAGAGCGGGAGGGAGAGGGAGGAAGAGAGAGAGAGAAACATCGATGTGAGAGAGACACATCGAGTGGTTGCCACCCACACGACCCCAACCGGGGCCGGGGACAAACTGCAACCGAGGTACGTGCCCTTAGCGGGAACCGAACCCGGGACTCTCGGGTCCACAGGCCAATGCTCTAACCGCTGAGCCATACTGGTCAGTGCAAAAATTTCAGAATTTTAATTTAGAAATTTTCTATTTATCTAGAGAATTTTAGAAAACTAGGAAATTTAGAAAATGTTGTCCAGAAAATCTATTCTCTAGAAAATTTAAAATTCCATATGTGGCTCGTTGGCTCACATTCTGTATCTGTGGGTCAGCGCTGGGCTGGAAGTGAGCGCTGGTCACGCACGTGACTCACTTCTGGCTCCTCAGTTGTCCAGTTAATCTTGCCGTTTGTCCCCCAGATCTCAAGGGGTGGCGTGTAGGTCACTCGCCAAGCTGGCAGTACCACGTAGGGAATACAGGTCCTAGACGACTATGGCCCGAAAGTCTGGTGTAGAAGCACTGGGTCAGGACCTGGAGTCTTTGTGTACACCTTGGTCCTGAGGGAGTCCATGTGCCGTCAGATGCAGGTGCCACTGGTGCAGAGACCTCTGAGCTGGGAATCCAGGGACGTGGCTCCAATCCCAGCCATTTCGGCTGGGTGTGTGACCATTGGTCAGTTTCTTCCCTTATGGAAACTGTTCCCTCATCTGCAAAATGAAGAGATGGGGCTGGCCCCCTCCAGTCATAGTCCTCGGGCTGTTTATTTTCTTTCGTAGAGTGTCTGTCCCCATTCCGTCTCACTCATCCTCCTCTTTCCTGGGACGTTCCCAGCCAGTTCCCCAGGCTCCTGGCTTCCCGTTTTTCATGGCCATTCAGAGCTCTTGCCCCAGGCTCGCAGCCCTGCCCATCCCTCACCATGCAGTCTTTCACATCTGCCCACCTCACTTCTCCCTTGGCTGGGTTATTCCCTCCTCCTCACCCCTCTTTAGTTCTGTCTTTGATGCCATTGCCCCACACACCACCATGCGCCCTTTCTCTCTCTCTTGGATCCTTCTGTAAAGGTCGCCTTGTTTATGTTGCCCTGGAGAGGCAGACGTTTCTCCCTGGCCTGTTCCACCCACATGCTTCACCATTCGTTATCACCACAGAGGAACCACCTCTGACTCTTCACATCGTCACACTCACTGAGTCTGGGGGCAGGTCTGCTGGGAATTAGAAAACTTTTCAAAGTGCTTGAAGAACAATGGTGAATGGATTCATCTTGGTACCCAAGGAAGAGCTCTGTTGTACTGCAGGCCTCTGGATTCAAATCTCAGTTCTGCCCGTTCTTAGCTGCGTGGCTTTGAGCAAGTTATTTAACCTCCTCAGCCAGGTTTCCTCACCAGCCAAGTGGTGATGATAATCATAGTAGTAACAATTGCTGTAATTATGGGGTGCTTACGTTGTTTCAGGTGCCAGGCTATGCACGCGACTTAAGTACAGTTATCTGATCATTCACTTTACAAATGAAGACCCTGAGACTCGGACATTAGGTGACTTGCTTAGTCACGGATCTGGGAGAACATGATGGATTGATTAGAGAATCAAATCTCATCAACTGGACTCCAAATCCACCCGACGGTCTTAACCTGCTCACCACACTGACTTTTCATAGTATCTATCTCACAGGCTTACTGAGATCATACATATACAGTAGTTAGCACAGTGCCTGGCACATAGTAAGCGCTCAGTAAAAGTTAAGTATGACTATTACTACTTTTAATTCAAAGTAGGCTAACAAAATGCTGCTCATTTGGACTCTGTTGCAGTAAACTAAGAAAAATAAATTATAATACAGTATTCTTTAGATGTTCCTGGTACTTCTGAAGTATCTATGGGCTTCTGAAGACATCCCATGTACCCAGAATCCTGCTTACACTTTGTTAGTCGATAAGCAAATTTAAAACGCAGCCTGCCACTATAAGACAAAGTTCCTTAGAAGGTAGCAGAATGGAGCAGAAGGAACACACCCAGGCTAGCATTGTGCCCAGATGAACCTCCCTGGGCCTCAGTTTCCTCATCTACAAAATGGAGTTAATCCCTAAAACAGAGCTGCTGTAATAAACAACATCTGTGACTGTCTTAGTTCAGGCTGTTATATAATAGAATACCATAGTCTGAGCAGCTTACCAATACGCATTTATTTCTCACAGTTATAGGAGCTGGGAAGTTCAAGATCAAGGTGTCGGCCAGTTTGGTTCCTTGGTGAGAGCCCACTTCCTGGTTTGCAGACAGCTGTCTTCTCTGTGTGTCCTCACATGGCCGAGAGAGAGCAGAGAAATCGCATCTCTTCTTACAAGGGCACTAACTTCTTTGATAAGGACTCCACCCTTATGACCTAAGGCCCCACCTCCAAGTACCATCACCTTGAGGATTAGGGCTTCAACATGTGGATTTGAGGGAGACATACCAGGGTGGTGTCTCACAGACAGAAGCTGCTTGGCAATGTGAACCTGCTTCCTTGTCCCTTGGGGTTTTGCCATGTTTAGGGATGGTGAGAGTCCTGAGTAAGTCAGACCATAAACGTCCACCACCAGCCAGGTGCACAGGGCCCTGTTTCCACGTGGGTTTCCATCTTGCTGGTCTTCGTCTTCTCTTCTCTCCCTGAATCCTCCAGAGACATCTTTCCCTGTCTCATTCAACTCAGCCTTCTTTCGGGAAGTTCTTCCTCCTTGAAGTTCTTGCTGTGAGTGTGGAAAGCACATGTATCTCACACAGTCTTTCCTTTTCTCTGCAACCCTGCAGGCCAGATGTGTGGCTTCTGCTCCATTCTCTCCCACTGGCCTGCCTCCTTAGACGGGACCATCTCCCAAACCCTGCCAGAGGGTGGCACTTACCCAGCTTCCTGGAGCTTTCTTACCTTCACATTTTTAATTAAATGGTGGGAAAAAATAATTGACCTGTTCCAAAGCAAGAGCCTTGGGTTCTAACTAACTTGCTAAGTCACTGAACCTGGGCCTCAGTGTTTCCATCTCGGGAAATGAGCCAAGAAGGATCACAATTAAGTGACTTCATTAGCACTTGGCCGTATGTGAGTGATAAAAGGCAAGCACGATTTGCCACCTGTTAAATAGTTTGGGTAGTTGCTATGGGCTGGGCATAGTGTTGGGCCCTGGAAAGACAGCGATAAGTAAACGACAGCCCTTGCCCTCAAGGAGATCAGAATAGTATGTGGTTACATTAACAACAACAATAGTAGTAACAAGAACAGCCAGTATTTATTTAGCACTTACTATATGCTGATCCTTGTTTTTGTTTTTTTTCCCTTTATTGATTTCAGAGAGAGAGGAAGTGAGAGGGAGAGAGAGATAGAAACATTGATGAGAGAGAACATCGATTGGCCGCCTCTTGCATGCCCCCCACTGGGGATCGGGCCCACAACCTGGGCATGTGTCCTTACTGGGAATCCAACTGGTGACCTCTTGGTACATGGGTCGACGCTCAACCACTGAGCCACACCGGCCGGACTGATCCTCGTTTTGAATCCTCTATAATTGCATGAGGCAGGATCCATTTCACAGAGGAAGCCACTGAGGTCTAGAGAGGTTGAGAAACTTGCCCAGAGCTAGTAGGCTGTAGAGTGGGATTCAAACTCAGGATTCCGGATTGCAGAGTCCACGTCCTTAACCACTACGTTTTGGAGCCAAGCCTGAGTGGGGATCGAGGCTCCAGTTTCTTGATTTAAACACTGCACTCTGGGGTTTAACTCCCATGGCACCGCAGGCCCATGGAGAACAGAAAGGAAAAACAAACCAAAGAAAAACATCTGTGATCACCACTAAACACTTCTTAGAACTGAGAGATGATAGGAGGGAAAAGTGAACCGAGTGTGCACTTGGCTTGTCCATGTTCAAGGACGCTTGGACAAACTTGCAGGCCAAAGGAAAAGATACCACCTCCCTGAAAACAAACGAGCAGACGTACATGGGCTTTGGAGTCAGGCAGATGTGGGTTCTGTTCTCAGCGGCCACTTGTAAGCTGTCCGGCCTTAGACAAGTCTCTGCCTTCCTGAGCCATCATAAAGGACACTACAGCTAGCTAAACACGACTTCTTGCCATGTATTTAAAGACGGGTGACAAAAAGTTACTAACTTTTCTTGTCCTCCTCCTTCCTTTGTGTCCCCCCTCCCCCCCACAACTCTGGCTGCAGGAATCCTGACCTCTGTGAAGAGATGCTGGCGTTTCTGGTCCAACCTAAGCCAGAGAACCGTTAAGAAGGGGCCTTCGTTCTGGATTCTCCGACGCAACACCGACGTCCCAGCTGCGACGTACTGTCACTGAGAGAGACTGGGAAAGGAAAAGCATATATATATATAGATATATATAGATATAGATATATATACAGGAAACACTGCATCCTTGCACTGCTTCTGGGGCTGGCCGAGCAGTCGGCCAACGGCAACAACCAACATCTGAACACCTACATTTCCTTTGCTGACAAATTGAAGAATTGGTGGGATTTTTCAGGAAAAAAAAATTATAATGCCAATAATCCCTTGCTGCCCCTCTCCGAAGCCCTGAGGAGCAACAGGAGCAAGCCAGCCCACAGTGGCGGAAGGACAGTCCGACCGCACACTGCCTCCGCTTGTCCTCGGCGTCTGTCGCCCACTCCAGTGCAAAGGAAAACCCTTTTGCAGCGAAGCAAGAGAAGTCGCAGCAGCGAGACTCGCACCGTCAACCGTTTTCCAAGAAAGAAAGAACATTCCCCACTTGGAAAGGAGGAGGAACACTGGGTTGTACTTCCCGGTGTTGACACTGGGCTGCAAAATCCACCTTCCTTCCTCCCGCTTCCCCTCCCCCTCACGGGTCTCGTAGTCATTTTCTGTCTCGGCTCCCTCCTCCCTCTCTCCCAGCCCTCTCCCCTCGCCCTCTGTGACCTAGTCCTGCTGAGGGCCACTGCAGATGACTCTCATGTGAAAGGAGAAAAAGAAAAGAAAGCAGGAACGGAAAACCGAGCCGCAGGAAGGGAAGTAGACATTGTATGTTTATGGTTCTCATTATGAAGGTGCAGCCTGTAGGAGATTTGTATGGATGTGCTTTTAAGTTATGTATATTACATATAACAGGAAACAAATATTAAAATAAACAGTGCTGGTAAGTATGAAGCTGACATTTTAAAATTATAATCATCTGACTATGATTGATGTAGCCCACGGTTCCTAGATCTCACTGCACCGGCCCAGCCAAGGACACCTGGACTCTGGCTGTGGGCTGCTCACAGTAGGAGCTGATGGTTCAGTGTAGTAATACAGTGTGTGGTGTTTGTCATTGGTTGATTGGTGGGGAGGGGAGGGGTCCCAAGATGGAGAGGCGGGGGTTTGGCAAGAAGGAAGCAACACAGATGTGGTCCAAGGTGCCATCTCTCCTGGGCAGTAGCAGCCAGGGCCTGGTCTGTGCTCAAGTGTGGGGTCTGGAGTGAGGATTTTGCTGCAGATCCCCTGGGTCAGTCCCCCTACCTCCCTAAGGGGGCTTGCCTCAGTTTTCAGTCCTCTGTTTGTTTGTTTTTGCCATGTGTCTTGCCTTTCCCTGACCAAATCCTGACAGCAATTCCCCATCCCAAGGGGGGTGATGCCCCTGGCCACTGCAGAGGATGGTGGCTCCAACCTGGCTGTCTGAAAACTCCCGGCTCAGTCTTTCCTCTACCACTCCTGTGTTCTGTCTGAATCATCTCTTCTTCCTGGGCCGAAGCAGCCATGGTAGAGACCCCGAACACAGGGTAGGCCCTGCTAGGTCCAAAGTGCATTCCCAAAGGCTTCGCCTGCCCAGAACAAGCCGAGAATGAAAGGGCTCCATCGAAAGACCCTGGCTTTGGAGACCTCCCCTCAGCCAGCATCTGAGCTCTGAGCCTGTGCCCTCGGAGTCCCAGAAATCGCCTCAAGACCACAGAGGCCCTTGGAGAAATCCCATCAAAAGCTGGGCATTGACCTCTGGCACACGGGCTTTGCAGGCTCTCCTGCCACGAGCTGCTCCCCTGAGCTCGATGAGTCCCCTCCTGAGGGAGTGTGTCCCCACTGCACTTGAATTTCTCAGTCCCCTCTCACCTCCCCAGTCCTGTTTCTAAAGCAGTCGATAAATTCACCCAACAAATATGTATTGAGTATCTACTTGTGCCAGGCACTATTCTTGAACTGAAAGAGAGTATGTGGGGGGCATGGAGGCTCCTGGGGAGCCCCTTGAGCCAGCCTGACACTTTTAACCCTGGCTGGCCTCTCTGACAACATTTCCACATTTTCTCCGATGACTGGACATTGCCCGAGGATGCCTTCCAGAGGGCCCAGGCTTGCTGATCAGTTACCCCAAGGATAAACATACTTAGCTGCTTGGTTGGTGCTGACCTGAGGCAGAACAAGAAACCAGAATAGTGTGCCTCTGTGGGAAAACATGGGATGGAGGGGGTGCAGAGAGCCCTGAGCCTGGGGTTCAGATGGCAGAGCCAGCCACATTGCCCAGAGCAGGCCGGTGGTCCCCTCCAGCTCCCCCGAGCACGACAGCATACCTTCCACGCACCAGGTTCTTTTTACGTTCCTGGTCACGAAGCCGTAGAACCTCCTTTGTGCCCTTCTCAACCTGAGAGTTCCCACTCTTTCTGGGCCAAGAGCTGGGGTGGCTCCACTGTCTCTGGGCCACCCAGAATTTGGCTCAGGCACCCCGTCTTTGCTGGAACCAGGCGTCCTGCACACACTTAGAGGGAAGATATTTTGTCTGGGTTCTGCACCTGCCTACAGACTCTGGGTGTGTGGCTTGAAGTGACCAGGCTTAGCTCACGGGCCAGCCAGGGTTTGTGGAAACCTCTGTCCCACAGACGCTCTGACCTTCCTTCTACAGAGAGTCAGGCAGCGCCACCAGGGAGGAGCTAAAATCTAGGGCACCGTTTCCTCCCCATCCTCCTCTTCACAAAGAATATAGACGTGTGTCTTGTCTGTCTTCAACCTACTTTCCCTGTTTTCTTTTTTCTATTTCTCATCTTTTCTGTGCTGCCTCTCCACCCAAGAGACCGCGTAGCATCGTAGCATCGTGGAAAAAAGTCCCAGAGGGCCGTCCTGGCTCCGCACCTAACTCACCACGTGACACTGAGCTAGTCCCCAGCCCTCTTTGGGGCCTCAGTTTCCGCACTTGTAGAATGACTTGGATAAACCAGATGCTCTCCAGGGTCTTTTTCCACTCTGCCACCCTACAGATTTTCATTTTATTTTGCTTTCTCGGGATCTTTTCCATCTGAGGGTACAGGAAGTGCCAGGACCTGTTTCAGTTTTTGAATCCTGCAAGCACATTCCAAGACTGGCCTGAAATTGCATGAGCAACATCACTCTAATTTTTTTTCTTTTTTCAAAAGCACCTTACCAACCAACTGCAATGCTGTCCTGTTCCTTTTTACTCACAGCCCTCTCTCCTCTCTGGTCCCCGCGCTCCCCCACCTCAGTGCTCTGTGCTGTATGCGTGTGCTCTGTTCTTGTATACTCAATAAAAGTGAAATAAATGTGTTTGATGCTGAACCACAAACGGCCTTGGTGCATCTCTCCTCTCCTCCCCTCCCCTCCCCTCCCCTCCCCTCTCTCTTTCTCCCTCCCCCCTCTCTTTCCTTGACTGCCAATACAAGTTGGCATTTCGAGAAGGGCTAAAATTGAAGTGGAGAGATCCCAACCTAGAACACGTTCATACAACAAATACTTGCAGCTCTGACTGTGGTCCAGGTCTTGCATTAGGCTTTGCAGGTACAACAAGTAAGACAAAGTCCCTGCCCTCCAGAAACTCACAAGCTGGTGGAGGAAACAGACAACAAAACAGGCAAGCAGTCAGAGACAATTCCTGAGTGATCAGCACCAGGAAGGAAATGCAGAGGGGACAGGGGTGGTCACTGAAGGAGACAAGCTTAAATAAGGTGGCCAGTTATGGCCTCCCTGGGGAGGTTATTTTTGAGCTGAATGAAGACAAATATCCAGTAAAGAAAAGAACTTGGGTGAAGGCATTCTAGGCCAAAGGATCGGTAAGCATTTGGGCCCCAGGACACAGAGGAGCTTGGTGTATGGATGGACAGCATGATCCCACCTCCTTTTTCTGAAAGAAGAACACTGGCATCTGGGTCTCTTCCTGCAATCCCTTCCATGGGAGCCTGGTGGATAATGTAGATAGCAACCCCCAACGTTAGCCTCTGCCCGCCATTTTCAAAGATTTTGCCATGTCCCTAAACGTACTGCCTGTCTCATTGTTGACATCATTTTTCTTTAAGTTGACTCTGCAAAAAGAACCCCAAAACACAAGTTTGTTTTAAAAAGGAAACTAGATTACTTCTGCAAATGGAAAACTAGTGTCACTTGCCAAAGAAAGGAGATCTTCATAAAAATAAATGCAGAAATATTAAAATTAAAAACTCATAATCCATGTAAAACTTAAACTTGCCCCTTGGACTACCTGAGGCACAGGTTCCCTTTTTGTTCTACTAAGTGACTCATCCCAGACCACCTTTCTTTCTTTTTTTTTTTTTTTAATTAAATGTATTGGGTGACACTGGTTAACAAGATCATATGGGTTTTAAGTGTACATTTCCATGATGTATGAGCTGTATATTGTACTGTGTGCCAGACCATTTTTCTTTACTGCAAAAATCTCACAAGTGAGAACCATTGCTAATAATTTGGTGCATTTTCTTCCAGACTTTGCATGTACATGTATTTTTTTCCAGAGTTGAAGTTACCTTGTATATAACATTCTAAATAATGTTAAAAACTTAAATCCTAAACATTTCCCTATAATTTCAAATACTGATTTTTTTAATTGTTAAAGATAATTCATTGAATGATACAAAATGCTCTGCAGTGAAGAGCAGTTCTTCAACCCTCTGCAGACTCCTGTCCACTGCCAGCGGTGTTTGTTTCCAGGAGCTTTGCGACTCCTTTCCTGAATTTTCCCACTAGGTGTCCTTATCTGTCACCCTTGGGGTTCTGCAGTGGGACTTGGTTTACAAATATTGGGTATCCACACACCCTGGATCTGTATCTGTCTCCCATAAATACAGGGTCAGCCTCTGTGCTGCTTGGGAATAACCTGAGGTGATTTAATTTACATCAGTGCTTCTCAATACAAGGGGAGTTATTTTGCCCTCCAGGGAATATTTAGCAATGTCTGGAGATATTTTTGGTTGTCACAACAGAGAGGTGCTATTGGCATCTAGTGGGTGGAGGCCAGGGATGCTGCTAAACATCCTACAATGCACAGGACAGGCCCCACAACAAAGAATCATCTAGTTCCAACTGGCAATGTTACCACGGTTGGGAAACCTGACCTGAATGGACGTGCAACCTACAAGGTCAGGTTCCTGGGTCATAATTCAGTACCCTGGAGTCTCTGAGAAGATGATGAGCCCAGCGGGACAGGAAGCTCTGAGACCATACCATGGAGTTCAGCACCTAGGACTGGAACTAGGGAGGGGTGAGGAAGGAGCTGAGCTTCTTCATGCAGGAAATGGAACTGACACAACAGGCTGAGATTGACACCCGTGACTGTGACTGACAGAGGCCATCTCTGGTTAATTCTGCAGCAGCTCACGGTGATTAACCATGACTGCAGGGCCTGGTCTAGTCTGTAACCACTAAGAGGTGAATTTTGACTGAGACAGATTGGCGTGTCCAGTGTCACTGAGGAAATGTGACAGACAAGCTAAGGAGCTGGAGCACGGGGACAAGAACAGCCAGTCAGACCTTGGTTTGCATCCTAGCTCTGCCACTCTCTTGCAGTGTATCCTCTCTGAGCCTCGGTTTTCTCTTCTGCAAGTTGGGGATGCTGATACCTACTTATCAGGGTACTATAAGGTTTAGAAATCATATATGAATGGCCTACCCTATGGATTTTGGACTTACCTTGCCAGCTTTCACAATCATATAAGCCAATCACTTGCAATAAATCTCTTAATATATGTCTCCTATTAATTCTACTTCCTTGGTTGGACCCTGACTAGTACAACCACCCAGCACAAGGCAAGGTCCCCAATTAGAAGTCATTTATAATACCAACTTGTTGTCATTAATTAAATGCATACTATATGTACTGAGCTGAGCCTTTGTACCTGGATTTGTGCTAGGTTCCAGGGAAACAGTAGAGAACAGGACAGGCAGGTTCCCACCCTCTGACTAGACCTGTGCTGTGTAAGGACACTGGGTGATTATGGCTGTAGAGACCGAGGTGGTGACTATGCTACTGAGACTGGTTCTGTCTGGGCTGGGGGCTGGGTTTCTGGGGTGCTCTCTTATGCCTGAGTGTGTTTTTTTTGTTTGTTTTTTAATTTTTTTCCCTTTATTGGTTTTAGAGAGAGAAGAAGGGAAAGGGAGAGAGATATAGAAACATCGATGAGAGAAAACATGGATTGGCCGCCTCCTGCATGCCCCCCACTGGGGATCAGGCCCACAACCTGGGCATGTGTCCTGACTGGGAATCGAACTGGCAACCTCTTGGTGCATGGGTCGACGCTCAACCACTGAGACACACCGGCTGGACTTGAGTGTGGTTTTAAGCTAAGAGTGGGTGATAATGGGCCAGCTGTGTCACTTAGGTGTAGACACTGGCGGACCAGGGCCATGACTGAGCATCTGATCGTGGCTACTAAGCAGCTATGACCTTGACTCCAGCTGCAGTGATCATGACTGATTGAGACCAACGGACCATGGCTGGTGGGTGTGTTTCTGGAACTGGATATAAAATGCACAGTTTGACAAAAGCTGCTAACCACACGGCTCAGGAACTAAAACAAGAAACTAAAAGCAAAAGGTTTCACGGGGCGGAACCTGCAGGCGCGGACCGCTCCTCCCGCGACCTAGAGATCTGCCGGGCCGCTTTTGCCGTTGCTCCGGTCCCGCGGAGAAACTTCCGGTGCGCTTCCGCGGTGCCTGGGCGGGGGCGAGACCGGAGCTGGTGAGCGCGGCCTGCTGGCCTGCTTCGACTCCTCTGCTTTCGTTGTTTGGCGGGGCCACCCCTCTTCCCGGCCTGGGGTCGCGGCGCCCGAAGTAGGGCGCCTCGCTGGGGTCTGTGGGCCGGTGGTGGGATCCCGGTTTCTCTAAAGGCCTGTGTCCCCGAGAAACCGCCACCAGAGACACCGCCCCCACACTTCCCCTGGTAACTTCACCCTTTTCCTAACTTTAGAACTTGGGGACCGGAGACCGTGGCTACGCCTGACCTGGTTCTGTCCGACTCTCGGTAACTTTTCTGGTAAGGTCTTTCCCCGAAAGGAGCCTTTGGTTCTCCACTGCAAAATGGATATCATGTTTCTATTAAATAGATGTTTATCAAGTGCCTAGTGTGTGCTAGAGGTGTAAAAAGACTCAAATCTCGTGGAGGTGACAGCCCTCGAGTACACATGGGCAAAACTGCAGACTTGGTAAGTGAAATGAAAAGGCACAAGGCCCCGTGAGAGTGGATCCCAAGAGACCTGACCTAGGAAGCTTTAGGGAGGAGAGAATATTGAGCTGAGATCAGAAACATAATGTGACAAAGAGGGGAGGGAAGAGTCTTCTAGCCAGAGGAGCCCTCACGTTTGAGGGTTTGAAAGAGGCCAGTGTGACTGGAGCAGAGAGCTTGTGTGGGGAGCATGGTATGGAACAAGCTGGAGGAGTGGCCAGGAGCCGGACCATGCATGCCTTGTAGGTCCAAGAGCCACATGGGAAACCACTCAGAGGGTATTAAGTGTGGGTGCCAACATGCTCAGAACGGCATTTTGAAAAAGTCACTCCAGCATTGGATGGAGAATGGATTGGAGGGGCAAGCGCTCCGAGTGAGGGACGTGGTAGCTTGGATTAAGGGAGAAGTGGGTGGATGTCACTTACTACATTCCAGGGCATCTTCTCTGTGTCAGGCCACATGCCAGCTGCTGAATATATAATGAATAGAATTACAGGCTGATGGAATTAGATTGAAAGGAATGTCATTATCAAGGAAGAGCACACAGATGCCACAAGGGAAAGTGGCTCAGTGATGAGCAGTTTTTCTAAATGCAGTAGCTGTGCATTTAGCAAATATTTATAAAGTACCTTCTGAATTCAGGGTTGGGAATAGAAAGATGATGTATAAATTATTTAGAGCAGTGGCTTTCAGACTTTTTTTTTACTGTGACCTACAGTAACAAATACATTTTATGTCACAACTAAGAGTATGTACAAACACACAAAACTTCAGAAAACAAGTATCATCTTTACCACTCCTGATATACTCTAATTTTTAAAATTCTGTTCTTTTCATTTAAAAAAATTAATTCTAGCGCTGGCTGATTTTGCTCAGTGGTTAGAGCGTCAGCCTGCTGACCGATGGGTCGTGGGTTCGATTCCGGTCAAGGACACGTACCTCGGTTGCGGTTTATCCCCAGCCCTGGTCGGGGTCATGGGAGAGGCAACCAGTCAATTTGTTCCTCTCACATCAATGTTTCTCTCTCTCTCCCTCCCTCCCACTTTATCTTAAGATAAATAGAAAAATATCCTCAGGTGAGGATTAAAAAAAATTAATTCTGGTTGAGACTCTCTAAATTGTTTCTTAACCTATTATGAGTTGTGACTTTAAGTTTGAAAAATATGCTGATTTAAATGAGTCATTTGTAGTGTTTTTGGGTTAAGACAGTAAAATATGCCCTTAACATTTTTGGAAAAGGATTGGTCTTCTTTTGTTCACGGTTTTATTTTGTTTTGTTTGTGTAAAATACAAAGAGTAAAAAGAATTAAGCAGACAACTGATTCTTCTGTTTGTGAAGCTTGGTCTTGTTCGTATGTCTGGCTAGATTGGAAGTGCCTAGAGAGCAGTGACTGTCTTACTCTGTGGATGTTTTTATTTAGTGCCCGGTAAAGATCCTGGCACAGTGCAGGCATCCGGTGATTATTTGTTGAATTGAATAGGTAGGTGTCTTGAGACTAGAAGGTTAGGTGATTGTTTTACAGTATGTCTCCATAGGTAGTTCAGAGGTAGGTCAAATAAAGTGTTCTGAGCTCTTTCTCTTCTAAATGCTGATCCTAGACCAGCCATGCCACCTGCATCCATTCTGGGCGAGTGGTCCAGAGTTGCCACTGACTGTGGGCCCTTTGGGAAGTTGTTTCACTCCTTGGACGTTAGGTTTTTTTATGTGTAAAAGGAGAGGAGGAGATTTGTGGTTGAAAAGCTCTGCACTTCCCAAATCTGTAGTGAATTTTAGATGCTGAGCACCCACTTTCCACCTCTGTCCATTTCTGGGCTTTCCCTGAGGCTTATGGAAAACTGGGTGTGTGCTTGATTCACTCATCCTCAATTCTTCTGGAACTCTCTAGCAGTAGGTTTTAGGCAGAGTTATAGTTTAGAGTGGACCATTCAGGCTTTCTCTACTTTCATCTTCTATTGTGAGAGAGAGATCCCAGAGCAGATCCTGAGTGGACAGTGGGAAGAACACTGGCCTGGAGGGCAGGGTACCCGGGTTATAATTTGTATGGCTTTGTATGTCCTTGTGTGATCTTGAACATGTCACTTCTTTGATGTCTTTCCAGCTGTGAAGTGAGTATTCTTGCTCATTAAACTAAAATAAAAATTCTGTTCTAAATCTCACTTTTCTCATCTGCAAATGGATGCAGGGTTGTGGTGAGGATTAAGGGAGATAATTATATCAGGGGTTTGATTCAATATCTGGCACGTAGAGAATGCGCAGCAAATGAAGCATTCTTTCCCAAATTCTGACAAACTCTGATTGCTTTCTTTTTCAGCTGTTCTGAAAGATAAGAAGGATTCTCCTTTTGGTCACCCACCACTGGTCCCATGGCTGCCATGCAGATGGATCCTGAGCTTGCCAAGAGCCTCTTCTTTGAAGGGGCCACTGTAGTCATCCTGAATATGCCCAAGGGGACAGAGTTTGGCATTGACTATAACTCTTGGGAGGTGGGGCCCAAGTTCCGGGGTGTGAAGATGATTCCACCAGGCATCCACTTCCTCCACTACAGCTCTGTGGACAAGGCCAATCCCAGGGATGTGGGCCCTCGTATGGGCTTCTTCCTTAGCCTGCAGCAGCGGGAGCTGGTGGTCCTGCGCTGGAACTCGGTCCAAGAAGAGGTGGACCTCTCCCCAGCCCCAGAGGCTGAGGTGGAGGCCATGAGGGCCAACCTCCAGGAGCTGGACCAGTTCCTGGGACCCTACCCATATGCCATGCTCAAGAAGTGGGTCTCACTCACCAACTTCATCAGTGAGGCCACAATGGAGAGGCTGCAGCCTGAGAGCCGGCAGATCTGTGCCTTCTCAGAGGTGCTGCCTGTGCTCTCCCTGAAGCATACCAAGGACCGGGTAGAGCAGAATCTACCCCGCTGCGGCACTGAGTGCAAAAGCTACCAGGAAGGCCTGGCCCGGCTGCCTGAGATGAAGCCCAAAGCTGGGACAGAGATCCGCTTCTCAGAGCTGCCCACACAGATGTTCCCAGCAGGTGCCACACCAGCAGAGATAACCAGGCACAGCATGGACCTGAGCTATGCCCTGGAGACTGTGCTCAGCAAGCAGTTCCCCAGCAGCCCCCAGGATGTGCTCGGTGAGGAGGAACAAGGCTCTTTGGGAGTGGGCCAAGGGAGGGGTATTAGATTAAGGGTACATCTTGGGTTATCTAGTCTAGTGGTTCCTAAACCTGGCTAGGAGCCAGTCATGCCCAGTACACTTATTAAAGATACAGATGTTCAGGCCTTAACCCTGGAGATTGATTCAAGGGATCTGGAGTGGGGCCCCAGTGATTTATCTGTCTGTCTATTTATGTAATAAACAGGAACCCTAGGTGAACCTGACAGTCCTGTGTTTGGGAACCACTGACATGGCCCAGCCCCTCATCTTACAGATTGAGGTCCGTAGAGGGAAAGGATTTGACTAGGTGGTCAAAAGGAGACCAGAGCCAAGGATTCCTGGTTCCCAGATCTTCCACTTCCCTCCTCGGTTTGCTCCTGACTCTCTCAAAGCATTGGTTTCTCTACTGGCTTAGACCAGGACAGTGACTTTTAAAAAAATTTATTATAGTTTTTATTTCCCTCTTATTACAAAAATATATCCATCATAGAAAAAACAAACAAACAATAAAATTCAGTCTAGTTTCTACAACCTAGAAATAACCATTTTTTACATTTTGGTGTATTTACTTCCCATCTTTTACAGATAGATAGATAGATAGATAGATAGATAGATAGATAGATATTTTATTTCAGTCTTTTCCCTATATTAATTTCTATATTTCCTTTTAGTTTTTTTTTATGGTTCAAATATATGTTTGTATGTATATATGGTGGTGGTGGTGGTGTTTTTTTTTTACAAAAAACAGAATTATGGTATATTATTTTGTAATCTACTTTAATACAAATATTTTTCTATGTCACTGAAACAGTCACTCCTCTTTAGTGGCTGCTTAAGTTCCATAGTTATTGAACCAGCCCATTGCTGATGGACCTTTAAGATGTTCCTATTTTCCCTATTATAAGTGTTGTCTAGTGAACATCCTTGTGTGTATTTCTGCATATGTTTAGGGTTGAAATTGTTGGGTCAGAGCATGCATGTTGCCAGAAGAAGGTGGCGCATCCTCACCAACTGCTGGGAGGCTGTTGCCTGTCACCTTTGACATGGCAATTTAGCAAAGGCCTCTTCCACCTGGATGGTTGGAGAATGTCATCTTATTTCAGTTTACAGTTGACCCTAAATAACACGGATTTGAACTGCATAGGTCCACTTATTTGCTGATTATTTTTTCAATAAGTACCTGTACTGTTTTTGTTCCCCAGTGGGGAGTCCCCTGGATGCAGGGGGCCTACTGGCTGCGTGGATCTGTGCCATTTTATATGGGGAACGTGAGCATTCACGGATTTTGGTGTGGGGGCAGGTGTCCTGACACCAATCCTCTGTGGATACTGAGGGGCAATTAAGTTTTTGGGAAGTCAAAAGTTATATGCAGATTTTTGACTGCACAGGATGTCGGCTCCTCAACCCCCGTGTTGTTTAAGGGTCAACTGTATTTTTCTTCAGTTACTAGTGATGGCAAACATCCATCACATTTTAAACTGCTGTTTATATATTTTTTACAAGTTGTCTAGGTATTTGCATATTTTTCTATTGGAAGATCAGTGAGAAATTTGAATATAGGGCCTTTTAAATCATTGGCTTAGCTGATAAAAAGGGACATTTTGTTCTTGCCAGTGTGCTCAGTGGTTAGAGCACTGAATGGTCTCAGGTTCGATTCCCTATCAAGGGCAGGTACCTGAGTTGGTTGCAGGTTGATCCCCGGCCCCAGTCCAGCGCATGACGGAGACAACCGATCCATGTCTCTTACGTTAATGTTTCTCTCTCTTTCTTCCTCTCTTCCCCTCCCCCTCCCTCCCTCCACTCTGTCTGAAAAAAAAATTAATGGAAAAAGTATCCTTGGGTGAGGATTAACGAAAAAAAAAGGGAGTGGGACATTTTAATGACTGTATCTTAATGCATTACACAGTATTTTCATTTAATAAGTAATACTTGAAATTTTGGCTTAAAAATGAACAGAAATCCTGTTTTTTTACCTCTAAAATATTTCAGTTCTTTGTATCTTCATGACAGCTCTTTGAAATTATTTCTGATCTCATGATATAATTTTAGACTAGGCCAGAAATGCATGAATTTAAATAAATGCCCTAAATTCAGAGAAAAAGCTCATGTTTTTACAAACCAATTGGGAAAAGCCAACTGAAGAAGCATATCATTAACCTCTATCACACACAGAAAATTTGACTATACACGTATTTTGAAAATATCGATCAAATGTCCTACATATCTAGACCAGGTAGCTAGCTAGTCACGGGTGTTGAGTGCATCTGTTGTTTGTATGGCCCACAGGTAGGTCCACGGAAGCCCTCATTAAATCTGAAGCCAGACAGAACAGCTGTGATTAGCAGTAGTGTATCTTGGTAACCAGAGACCCAGTTGCTTGCCCAAGGACAGTGGCCTCTAGATAATCAGGTCTCTTTATTTGAGACAGGCATCCAGTGGAAATGTGGGAATAATAACTAATATTTCTTGAATGCTGCTTTGTGCCATACATTATTTTAAATGCTTTACATATATTATATTGATTCATTTAATCCTCACTATAACCTTTAAATAAGGAGACTGAAGCATAAACAGGTTAAGTAACTTGCCCAGAGTCACAGCTGCTAAGTGATGGAACTGAGATTTGAACACAGGCAGTTTGGCTCCAGAGCCCATGCTTTTTGCCGCCAACCTGATCATAGAGATTAAATCACAGAGCCCTGTGATTAAACAATAAAAAATAATCTGGCTAGCAGGCTAACCCTGGAACAAGTCCCCCCAAAGTTTCCTCTTCTGGGAGGTTCTAGAACTATTCCCATCCAATAGAAAATCTGTTTTATCTTTTCATTGTTCACATCCCCAAGTGTTAGATTTGTGACCTTGGGCAAGTCCCTTGACCTCATCTATAAAATGAGGCAAATACCACCTTCCCCTGACCACCTTGTGGAGTTGGACTGAGGATTACATGGTGTAATACAGCATTTCCCTGAATCTGAAGCAGATCACCTGCATCAGAATTAGAGCTGCAAACACTGAGGCCCCATCATCTATCTTCCGCCAGGATCTCTGCAGGTGAGGCTTGGGCAGCTTTATTTTTAGAAAGCTCTCCTGGTAATTCTGATAGGCAGCCAGGTTTGGGATCCACTTGGCATAATATCCATGGGCACATTTTGCAAACTCTTTAAATGCCAGGCAGACACTAGGTGTGCCTCTTCTCTTGCAGTCTGATTTTATAGAAATCCAAATTTACAGCAGTTCAGCAAACTTTCATAAGGACCTGCTTGGTGCAAGACCCCATGCTAGGCTCTGCAGGAGTGACAGGAGTGACAAGGCAAGTGCCATGCCTTGCTGAGGTCCAGTGGAATTGACAGCCTCACAGAGTCAGCTGGTATTCTCCCTCAGGATCATTTCTCCTCTCTGTGCCTTTCAGGGGAACTTCAGTTTGCCTTTGTGTGCTTCCTGCTGGGGAATGTGTATGAAGCATTTGAGCACTGGAAGGGGCTCCTGAATCTCCTGTGCCGCTCAGAGGAAGCCATGGTGAAGTACCATACTCTCTACATCAACCTCATCTCCATCCTGTACCACCAGCTGGGTGAGATTCCCGCTGACTTCTTTGTGGACATTGTGTCCCAGAACAACTTCCTCACCAGCACCTTACAGGTGAGCAGTCTTTTGCACCCTCAGAAGGGTTACCTTTTTGTTTCTTGCTATTCTTTCATGACCCAAAGTTTTCTTAATTTTAGTTTCTTAATCTTGGGCTGTTTCCTGGTTCTCCCTCTGACTCAATTGTAAGCTCCGTGATGCCAGAGACCCTCTCTCTGTACCACCCCCTCTCCCCACTTGCCCCCAGAGTACCCAGCACTGGAGTACTTGGAATTTGAATCACCTTCACCCCTTTGAGCTACTCAGCTCAAAACAGTTTTTCTTTCCCCTTGTAGCCATAGCTGCAACCCAGTAGGACAGAGTTTGGAAGCTTGTTACTCCCAGGGAAACATCTGCAGCTCCTTAGATCTCATTTCAGCATTGAAGTAACTTTGATTTCCTGTGTCAAACAAAATGTGCCAGTTTCTGCAGAGATTCTCTGACAGAAAAAGTGAAATTTGCTTTTAACTTGGCAATTAAATTTTCATTATGAGTGGTAATTAGGGAAGAAGCTTCAAACAACTCGCAATCTTCATCCTGTGCTATTTCCTCCCTTTGCAAACAGATTAGCTTCCTTTATGTTCTTGGGACAGCCTCTGTCACTCACGTTTCTTGACTTTCTCAAGTATAGAAGAGGCAGAAGCTGCAAGCTGTCAGTTTCCATATTTTCTGTTCCATGAGCTGCTTTCTTCTCCCTGTGTGTGAGACCCTCGCAGGACCTGCTCCTCACAAAGTGGCTATTCACTGACCTCTCACTCCACATGGAGTGAGGGACAGAACAAACATTCATTAAGTGCCTGTTGAGTATCAGGCACCATGTCTATCATGCTACATTGGTTTCCTTATGTAATCTCTCTCGAGTGCTGTAGGCAGGGAGGATTATTCCATTTTACAAATGAGAACACTGAGACTGAGAGGTTAAGTCATTTATGTAAGGCCACACTGCTGGTAAGGGGCAGAGTCAGGATTTGTACTCAGGCCTGTGTCTTGGTTTTGGGCCAGTGCTTATGCCCCTGCATACTGAATACAATGTAGCCCCCCTCCCCCGAAAGGATGTTTGATTGATAGTAGTGGAGACACCATCATGCCTGTTTCTCAGAAGTACAGAACACTTTTCTAAAACCAACATACTGTTGGAAGAGTTCCTGTGAACAGGCAGCTGACTTCAAACTGGCAGCTGGAGGACTTGTGCAGACCATGGGGATGAGTCAGTCAAGCTGATGGCTTAAGCCTGGTGTATTCCACTTCAGAAGAGTTATAAAGCTGCCCTTTATTGATTCTTAATGTAACAGAGAAATTAAATCCTTTTATCCTTCCTCTTCAGGGAAAATCCCCACCAAAGGTACTGGGTGTGGGTTGCAGAGGAGTAGGAGGCATCAGCCTGCTAACTCACCTTGGCATTGGCTATGGCCGACAGGAATATGTGCCACCCTCATGATACGCGTTAATGTTGTCTCACAAACATCGGAGGGCCACACTGTGTTCCTGGCTGTTCTGATCATTGTCAGCACAACCAGCAGCTGAGCTCTAATTGCTGAGGCTTTGTTGCCAGCGATGATTTACGAAGCAGAAAGGGCCCAGCTGGATTGCTAGATGCCCAGGTGGGGTGTGCAAAGCTGATGGGTGGAAGAATTCTGTCTTTGGACTTTTCACCAAGAAAATTTGATGTCGTTATTTGGAAAAATCCAAAACACATGGCTTTAAAAAAATAAGTCAACATATATTTGTGAGCATCCTTTCTTTAAATACAACATTCTCCTGAAAGTGTTGCGGATTAGTCAGCATTCCTGCCCTCAGGAGATTTGTTCGTTGCGTTAGCAGGTTATTTCCTGAGTACCTGCTCTATATACAAGGCCTTGTTCTAAGACTAGAAGTATAGCTGTGAGCAAGACAGACAGAGTCCCTGACTTTCAGCTTATATTTTGGTGGGAAAGTAAATAAATGAGTTAACCAAATAACTCCAGAAAGCGATAAGTGTTTTAAAAGGTAGTCCTGCCCTGGTACCATTTCCCTAACCTAGGCTTTTTGGTCTCATCTAAGCTGCATCAGAGTTTGTCAGCTTCCTGTCTGCCCTTGTCAGTCCATCTGTCTCCCACTCTGCCACCTGAGTTGCTGCTCTAAATGCACATCTGGTCCTATTTCTCTGCAGCTCCTCATTGCCTAGAAAGTTAAAAGCCCAAACATAGGTCATAAGGCCCGCTGTTTTCTGACTCCTAATCTGTTCTCTAGCTTCTCCTTACTCTCCCTACTTTCCTCCATCAACTCCAGTGACAGTGGTCTCCTTGCAAGTTTCCAGACATCCTGTGCTGTTTCATGCCTTCTTTTTTTTAAAATATGTTTTTATTGATTTTTTTTTTCTAGAGAGAGAAACATCGATGTGAGAGACAAACATCGATTGGCTGCCTTCTGCATGCCCGCTACTGGGCATCGAGCCCAAAACTTGAGCATGTGTCCTGACTGGGAATCGAACTGGTACCCCTCAGTCCATGGGACAACACTCAATCCACTGAGCCACACCAGCTGGGTTATACCTTCTTTAAAAAATAAAAAAAAATTGCAGTAAAAAAACACATGACATGAAGTCTGTCCTCTTAACAAAATTTTAAGTGTACTGAACAATATTGTTAACTATAAGCACAGCGGAGCTCTAGAGCTTTTCATCTGGCATGACTGATGAAAACACGGGTAGAAAGTTCCATGCCTTCTTAACTGTTGCATGCCTTCTTTTAAATTATGTTTTTATGCCTTAGCCGGTTTGGCTCAGCAGTTGGAGCATCAACCCATGAACCGAAGGGTTGAGGGTTTGATTCCTGGTCAAGGGCATGTACCTGGGTTGCGGATTCAATCCCCGGCCCTGGTCAGGGTCTTGCAAGCGGCAACCAATCGATGTGTCTCTCTCACATTGATGTTTCTCTCTCCATCCCTCCCTCCCGCTCTGTCTAAAAAAATCAATGGAAAAAATGTCCTTGGGTGAGGATTTAAAAAAAAAAAAAAAAAAAATTTATGTTTTTATTATTGATTTTAGAGAGAGAGGAAGAGAGAAGAAGAGAGAGAAACATCAATTGGCTGCCTCCTGTACGCCCCCTACTGGGGATTGAGCCTGCAACCCAGGCATATGCCCTGACCAGGAATCAAACCAGTGACCTCTCAGTGCATGGGACAATGCTTAACCAACTGAGCCAACCGGCCAGGGCTGTTGTATGCCTACTTAACTGAACCTGACTTTCCCTCTGCCTAGTGTACTTGTTTATCCTACAAGATGCCCTCAAAGCACCCCACTCCGTGAAGCCACACCTGATCTCTCTCCTTTCCATACTATCAGCCTACTTTGTACCTGTCACAACCATATCGCATAGGCTGTGCTTGCTGAAATGTAATGTACATATTGTCTGCCTGACTGCCCCACTGCCCATGAGCTTTCACCCAGAGCCTGTTTCTGTTCATCTGGTTACTTTGAACACCTAGTCAAGGCCTAGCACTTGTCTCACTTTGTGTTATTGGTTGTTTTTAGGTGAATAGAGTGTATCATTCCTCTGGCAATGTAAATAGATGACCCTAATATGGTAGATGTAAACAATGAAGTCAGATCAAAAGGCATTAGGAGCACCAAAGAGAGATTGGTTAATTCAGACTGGGGTTGAGATTTGGGGGAACAGAGGATCAGGAATGGCTTTTTGCAAGGGGAGGTGGGTAGGGATGTGGTGTTTGACCATGAGCTTGAAGGATGACTGAGATTTCAACAGAGACAATATAGAGAAGGATATTACAAAACTTCTTTTTTTAATGGAGAGTTACGTTGATGCCATTTTGGCAGTGAGAATCCAGTCCCCCCATACAGAGGCACTCACTCACTCACTCGGGGTGTTTATGACTGAATGAATCAGCCCATAAAAGCCTTCCTCAGCCAGCGCCTGCTTCCCCCCAGGTAGTCAAGTAAGGAGCTGGCTTTCTTAGGAGCTTAAATGGCTACTACCTGTGGCGAGGGGCTGGTGTTTGTGTGTGTAAGCACTTAAAGGCAGCCCATTAGCTTGTATAAAACCAGCCACACAATGGCTTCTGCCGCTAGAGGCCCTTTTGAATAGATGCCACTGGTTTTTACAAATCCCGTGGACTTAGCTTGAATAAAAATTATTTGTTTTATAAAAATAGATACAGTCTTTTCTTTTATTTAAAGCTACTTGAGTCACCACAATTTGTTGAAAACCAATGAAAGGATAATCTGAATTTAATAGTATGTTAGAAAGTGAGTTATGTACAAACTAAGGATTCTTGTTGCTGATTGCACAGCATTTAGGCATCTAGTCACATAATCTGTTTTTTTAAAAATACTTTTAGTCACAATGGGCCATATATGCATTCCAGCTTCATTTCTTGTGAGTATTCTAAATACCAGTGTCCATCTTTAATTCTTGAGAAAAACATTGGCTCTGACAATGAGGTCTATAGTATTTTTATCATCGTACCAGCTATGGTAAATTTCACCTACCTACTCCTACACCTCCTGCCTTCAGCTGTCTATTACTTTCGTACACTTACTGTGCATTATCTCATTTACCCTGAAAACAATGCTCAGTATTAAGGATATAATCCCATTTTACATGTGAGGAAATAGGATCAGAAAGGTCACATGATTTTGCCCACAATCACCAGAGCTAGTAGATGGCAAGGCCGAGCTTTGATTCTAAAGCCTGTGGTGAGCTCTCATATATTAGAGCCCCACATGAAACATCCAGAATTCTTTACACTGACCTCAGAATTATTCCTACTGCTTTTCACTTTCTTGGTTATCAATGTGAAGTGATAGTCTTGCTTTTAACACCACTTTCTTCTTCTGCAAGTAGAAATAAAATGTTCTACCTCTGACTAGGTTTAGTCTAAGTTGAATAACCATTTGGGAATTGAAAAAATTAGGAAATTTCATCTTTTTTTCTCTAGCCAAAAAGTAGGATAAGACAGTGACTCAGCTACCTACCTACCTTGATACTTAAAATTTCTCAGGTGACCTGACTAAACTCTATTTAACTTGGGCTTAAAAGAAGGCTTTTACATTTCTGACTGAAGTAATTTATGATTTTACAATACACATACTTAGTGATAAAAAGTAGTAGTACCTTTTTTTCTAAATCCTCACCCGAGGGTATTTTTTCTATTTATCTTCAGATAGAGTGGGAGAGAGGGAGAGTAAGAGAGGGAGGGAGGGAGGGAGGGAGAGAGAGAGAGAGAGAGAGAGAGAGAGAGAGAGAGAAACATCGATGTGAGAGACACGTGAACTGGTTGCCTCCCACAACCCTGACCAGGGCTGGGATGAACCGCAGCCGAGGTATATGCCGTTGACCAGAATTGAACCTGTACCTCATTGGTCTGCGGGCTGACACTCTAACCACTGAGCCAAACCGGCCAGAGCCCCCTTTTTTTTTTTTTTTTAAAGAAAAATACCCAATGGGTGTGCTTTTAGTTTTAAATAAATGCAGTTGTTTGTAAAATGTTATTATCCTATTTCAAAGTATTTTTGAAATATCCAGGATTAATCTTCCTATATTGAGATGATTCATTTCTCAGTGATGCTAAAAAATGTTTACTTGATTTTACTTTGATAAATTACCAGATCATTACAGTTTCCTGAAGAAGGCATTAAATTAATCTAAAAATAAGAGAATCAAAGTAATTATTGCTTGAAAACTAGGTATTGTCTAAACATCTCCTTTTCTGATTTGTGAGTTACAAACTTAAAATAATCAAGTTTGTAAACTATAGGGACAAAAATAAAAACAGATCAATGAATGTCAGGGGTAAAGGATAAGGGAGGGTTTGACTGCTAAGGGGCAGCACAATGGAGTTTGTTAGAGTGATGGGACTATTCCGTATCCTGATGGTGATGGTATATGGTCCTTCAAACTCACAGAACTGGAAAAAAAAAAACTATGAGTATATACCTATCTTCATTATATCATATAGTGGTTGCATAAGTGTATGCATTTGTTAAAACAGATCAAACACTTAAAATGGATGAATTTAATTATATGTAAATTATAGCGCAATAAAATTGATTTTTTAAGTTAAAAAGTCATCCGGGGCTGTGCCCTGGATCCTGGAGGCCAGCAGAGGGGACAGTTCCAGAAGCCCCTGGGCTCCCCACAGGGCACAATGCTAAAAATATGAAGGATGTATTAAGTCTGTGTCAACACAAGAAGAAGGCCTTGGTAGGGGGAAAGGATTGAGATTTCCTTCCTTGGAACTGGATCTTGCTCAGCGTTTATCACTGTTCTGATCTGTACAATGGGAATAGTGATTTCCTGTCCTACCTCCCAGATTTGTAGTAAAGATTAGATTGACAAATTCTTTAAAAAGGACAAAGCACTTTTCAAATTAGAAGCCTTATGTTTCAGACTGAAGGACTGTATTTACTTGCTTCTGGTTGATTTTACTACCAGGCAGCGTTTGAGAAATAGAGGAGAAGGATGAGTGATGAGTATGGGCCCAGCCTGTCCCATCCTTTTGCTGCTGGCCTCTGTCAAATGCAGGGCATTCCCTACGTCTCATTATCCTTTCAGTGAATGTCCTCTGGGCCCTAACTCTATGCCAGGCGATATACTATGTGGGACACACAGATAATTTGGACTCATTCCCTACTCTTTTTTTTTTTTTGCATTCATCTTCAGCTAGAGCACGAGGGAGAGAGGGAGGAAGAGAGAGAGAGAGAGAGAGAAACATCAATGTGAGAGAGACACATCGACTGGCTGCCACCCACACGACCCCAACTGGGGCCGGGGACAAACTGCAACCGAGGTACGTGCCCTTAGCGGGAACCGAACCCGGGTCTCTCTGAACCGCAGGCTGACGCTCTAACCACTGAGCTAACTGGCCAGGGCTCATTCCCTACTCTTAAGGAGCACAGGTCACTGTGATGTAAGCACAGTGTGAGAACTGCCCTAGCGAAAGCTCAGGCACAGTGCTGGGGAACGAGTGGAGCAGTTCATTCCAGCTTAGGCTTTTATAAGAGACGTGTCTCAAGGAGGTGGCTTGTGAGCTGGTGGCATGCAGGGGCCTGGTAAATAAGCCAGGATGAGTCTCTTATTCTGTCCAGCACCATCACATAATTATTGAGCAATTATTTGGTGCCAGGCACTGTACAAAAGTGAACCAAAATGGATTTTCTTAGAGCCTGTGGTCTTTAGTCTTTTGTTTGTTAAACATCTAATGGGTCCTTTTTACATGTCAGACTCTGTCAGGAGTGAAATGCAGGTGTGAAAAAGAGTCACTGCTTTGGAGTTGCTCCTCGTCTCTTGGGAGAGCTCAACTGTAAATGGACCGTTACCTAATTGCGATTGAGGATGTGACTGAGGTAACCCTGGGCTCTGGGGAGCATAGAGGAGCACCTGTTCCATCCTTGGTCTGGGAAGACACCCTAAAGGAGGTGATGTGTGAGCTGAGCCCGAGTTACTAGTAGGAATGAGCTAGGTGTAGGAGGAGAAAATGGGGGTGGAAGGGCATTGTAAGTGGAAGAAAAGCATATGTGTGTAGAGGCACAGAGAGGCAGTAGAGCATGTTTGGGCCACTGTTCAGTGTGGTTGGAAAGGAAAGCTCTGTAGAGAATGGTATAATTTACCAAGTAAGGAGGGGAGCAGGAAGAGGCTTTGATAATTCAGCTACCAGGTTCCCTTGGGGGACAGACTCATGGGTGTGTGGGACCTCCAGAGCTAATGCTGTTTGGAACAGGCTTCTCTACTTCCCATACCAGGCCCCTCCCCAGATTTCAGCTGGGCTCCGTATTCAGCGCTCCATGGCAAGCTCCATTAGCTGCCTACAGACAGGCCGCCAGCTTCCCCACTGCCCTCTTGCCACCAAGCTCACACAGCCCCTCTAATTAGTTATTGATCTGGTACTTTGTTGTGGCTATGCTTCCCGCGCCTCCATTTAGTCGATTCCCAAGTTAATGAAACCAAATTCTGTAAACCCCCCTTCTGCTTCCACCTGCCCCACCCCAATATCACTTCTGTCCCTGCTACCACTCCAACAAAATGGCTCTAAACAAAGACCACTGAAAATGAGAGGTAGTGGAGAAGCAGGTAGAAGGGGTGTTGTTCAAGGAATCAGCTGCAGAGTATACCTGCTACCATTGTCAGGTCAAGGCCCTGGAGCCCAGAGTCCTTCCATGGTGGTCTGCGGGCCAGCTGCTGCACAAGGGTAATGGGGATCAGAGATCTTCCACTCTCGTACTCCTGTGTCTGTGGGGTGGTCCTGCAGGGAGCCGATGGGTAGTCTGGGAAAAGCAGCTTCTTCCTTTCTGGGTAGCTTTGATCTAGTCATTTTAATTTCTCTCAGCCTCCATTTCTAAAAAATAGGCATTCTCGTGTGTCTTCCCAGGGCATTTTAAGGATCCATTGGGATACTCTTTGAAACTTCTTTGAAAAGAGTGAAATAGTATGAGGAGCAATGGGTTTGCTGTTGTTCTTAGAAGGGGTTGGGCTCTAGGGCAACCTGGAATGGAGTTTCAAATGTAGAGAAAATTACTGTTCTGCCCCCTGCCCATGTTTATATTAGATAAAACTAAATTTAAAAGAACATCAAAACAGGGAGTTACTATCCAGAATATATAAAGAATTCTGATAACTCAACAATAACAACAACAAAAAACCAACCTGATTAGAAATGGGCAAAGGGCTTGAATATACATTTCTCCAAAGACTATATACAAATGGCCAAATAAATACATGAAAAGATGTTCAGCATCACTAATCATTTGAGAAATGCAAATCAAAGCCACAATGAGACCACTTCACTGCCATTATGATGGCTACTATCCAAAAAAACCCAGCCCTGGCCAGTTTGCCTCAGCGGTTGGAGCGTCATCCTGCGGACCAGAGAGTCCCGGGTTTGGTTCCTGCTAGGGGCACGTACCAAAACAAAAACAAAAAAAACCCCAGAAAATAACAGATGTTGGCAAGGTTGTGGAGATATTGCAACCCTTGTTCATTGCTGATGGGAATATAAAATGGCACAACCAGTGTGGAAGACAGTGTAGTGATCCCTCAAAACATTGAACAGAATTTTCTTATGATTCAGAAACTCCACTTCCGGGTATACACCCCAAAAATTTGAAAGCAGAGACTCTAAGAGATATTTTTACACCCATGTTCATAGCATTATTTACAATAGCCAAAAGGTAGAAACAACCCAAATGGCCATTGACAGATGAATGGGAAACAAAATGTGGTATAGATATCCAATGGAATATCATTCAGCCTCAAGAAGGAGATTCTGACACAGGCTACGACATGCACGACCTTGAGGACATTATGCTACGTGAAATAAGCCAGCCGCAAAAGGCTAAGTACTGTATGGTTCCACTTATATGAGGTACCTAGAAGATTCAGATTCTTAGAGACAGGAAGTAGAGTGGTGGCTGCCAGGGGCTGGGGGAGGGGGAATAGGGAATGATTAATGGGTACAGTTTCATTTTGGAAAGATGGAAAACGTTCAAGAGATGGGTGATGGTGATGGTTGTATAACAATGTGAATGTACTTAATGCCACTGAACTGCACACTGAAAAATGGTTAAAATTGTAAATGTTTTGTTATGTATATTTAACATAGTTTTTTAAATGATAATGTAAAAATGGTAGATTTATACTTTATGTTATCACAATTTTAGAAAAAAAACATCAAAGACAGCTTTTAAGGGGAATGGAGGCAGCCTGTGGCACATTTATTTTAGAGCAGCAATTTAGAGCCTCATTGGCTTAGGAACTGTCACTTTATGGGATCCAGGGGCTTATAAGCCCCCCAAACCCTTTTAGTACCAGCTGGTGTACTTACTACCTCTTCCTCTGGGTTACTACCCAGCTGCCCAGTGGATCTCCCCAGAGGGCAGGGCCAGAGTGATGGCCCCATTGGCCTTACCCTCAGTGGGGCTTCTCTGCCCAAGATAGTAATTTTCCATTCTGGTCCTGCCTCAGCCTCTCAGCTGGGTTTGGACCTTCCTTCTTGGTTGGGGGGAGCACAGCAGGTGCCCTGGGCCTGTGCCGCCAGCAGCTGATCTCCCCGCCCCAGAGAGCTGAGCACTGTGAGGAAATTTCCACAGCTTTCTCGGCTCCCTCTGTGTTCTCAGGAGTGACTTATCCTCTGTTCTCTGTAGGTTTTCTTTTCCTCTGCCTGCAGCATTGCTGTAAATGCCACCCTGAGGCAGAAAGCTGCAAAGTTCCAAGCTCACTTAACCAAGAAGTTTCGGTGGGACTTTGCAGCGGAGCCCGAGGACTGTGCGCCGGTGGTGGTGGAGCTCCCTGACGGCGTGGAGACTGGCTAACTGGGGGTGCCCTCAGCCAGGGAAGACTTCTCCCCACAGCTGCAGTCCTGACCTCTCCACTCACCCTTCCCCTGGACCTGCTGGGGCAGTGGCCACACCAGGTTCTGCAGAGTTGGAGCCAGAATTCCTTCCTTTACCAATAAATATATTCCTTCAGTGCCCCAGAGGCTGCACCATCCTGAAGGCACATTTGTGGGCTCCCCATCAGCCTGGCCGTGGTGCTAACCTGACTGAATTCCAGATGGACTCTTACAGAAGCTCTTGGAAGAGACCTGCCTCAGCAGCAACCTACTTCCTTCCGAATGAGAATAAATCGAGCCAAAAGCCCAAGAGAACTGATCACTTACTCCACAGGATGTTAGAAAACCAGAAACCCTGGACTGCCAAGGGCTCTGAGATGTCAGTTGGTGACTTTTAACTTAAGCAGAGTGCAGTAGGGAGATGAGCCAGGATTTCTGCCTGCCTTTTGTTGAATGGGAATACATCACAGAACACATGGGCGTGTGACCGCTCAGGAGCCCCAGATGGGAGGGCATAGCACAGAAGACAGTTGGGTTGTATCTGACAAGTCATCAGCTTTTACATTTCCATCTAAGTTTCTTTCTCCAGTCCAGAGGTCCCAGTGGGTAAGCTTCCCAGGATTGTTGTGGCCCCTGACCTCAGAGGCCTTGCTAGTTCCATGCCTCTCCCATGTGTTCTATTCTGAGACCTCAGACTCAGAAATGGTACTTGGCAACCCTCCTGTATGGCCCCATTTCTCACCAGAGCCACCACAACTGTTTCTGATGACCTGGAGATTCAACAAGAGAAAGGTTCTTGGCTCTGGACAGGCTTCTTTGGCCCTGTTGGAGTTCTGTGCCTTTATTCAAAGCTCTAGAGATGACTGGTCAGCCTAGATCTTTCCAGTCCTGCTGCAGAGTTCTCAGCCACAAGAGTGATGATGCTCGGGTTTCCTGGGAGTCCTGAGGGCGTGCCCATCATGCACTCAGGCCCCCCATCCTAACTACAAGCTGTTGTACTATGATCAGAGTCCCTGTGCTGTTCTTTGCCAAGGCTGCAGCTCACACCAGGTCTCTAAATGAGGATTCCTACTGGTTAAGACTTTTGGTTCCACTTGTTTCCTTGGAGATGTTTTTCCAAGAGTGTAATGTACATTAAAGTCTTTGAATTGAGACTAAATCCCCATATGTGAGTCTCTTTTGCAGTTAATCTGCCCAGATCCCAGAGCAGGCAGGCCACCGTCCATAGACACACACCTCCTCCCTACTAGGCACCAGGACGCACTCGCCCAACCTCTGCAAGTCTCTGGAGGAGGCAAGCAGCCAGCATTGCCTCCTGTTACCAGTGGGGCTTCTGAGACAGCCACACCTGGCAGGATTGAGGAGGCCCTGCATCTTATAATAATCAGAAGTTTCACCTTGTGTGAATTTGCTGTTCTTTTCCTCCCCAAAGCCCACTCATCAGAACTACCTGGCAAGCTTGTTAAAAGTGCGGATTCTGAAAGAATGAAGTCCTGATCTAGGCCACACCATGGATGAACTTTGGAAATACTGTGCTGAGTGAGAGAAGCCAGAGATGTAAAAGGACACATGCTATATGAGTCCATTCATTTGAATTGTCCAGAGTGGACAGATCCATAGAGACAGATTAGTGGTTGTCAGGAACAGGGAGGGGGGGAATGGGAGTGATCCATATGAGTACGGGGTTTCTTTTTGGGGTGATGAAAGATTATAGAATTAGGGGCGATGGTTGCACAGCCTTATGAATATAGTTAAAACCTCTGAAAGTGTACACTTTAAAGTGGTGAATTTAATGGTGTGTACATTATATTTCATTAATTTTTAAAAGTGCAGATTCACAAGTCCCGCCCTGCAGGGATTGAGAGGCAGTGGATGTGGATATGGGCTGGGTTCTGAGGTACCCTCAGTTTTGAGTAACTACCTAGAAGTGACAGCATTGCAATTGAGTACCCAGAGCTCCTTTGGGACAGAATTTGTCTCCCACTGGTATGGTCAGGGCAGCACCTAGAAGTTGGGTCATGTGACTTTGTTCTCCAAGCTTGTTGACCTTAGGTCTACACAGACCACCCCCACCGGCACCACACATAAGCAAGGAGGAAGAAACAGTCGCTACTATTTACTAAGTGCTCTGTTCTACTTCACTTAATCTTCACCACAGTGTGTGCTAAGTACTGTTACTGTCCTGTTCTGCTGATATGAAAATGGTCTCAGAGCTTCCATCATTTTGCCAGGGTCCCACAGCAGGCAAGAAGTGAGGACAAGAGTCAAGCCCAGGCCATTGGTGTCCACAGCCCACGCTCAGCCACCACCTGCACCGCTGTGACTTACTCCCCTGCCCAGTCCCTGCTTCCCCAGATCTAGCCTTGGCCCTGTCAACAGCCGGCTATGTGACCTGCGGCAAGCCACGTACCTTCCCTGGGCCTTAGTCTGCTTCTGTGTAAAATAAGAGAGTTTGCCTGGGTTTGGGGTTTCTGGCATGGATTCTCCAGGCTCCCTCGGGTATTTAAAAGTGGACCCTTGTGTTATTTTAAGTGTTTTCAGAAGGGAAACCACGTTTACATGGTATAATATGGCTGGGCTGTCAAAAAAACAAAAGGTCTCTTGATTGGGACTGGAGTGACGTCCACCCTGTGTCTTCTGCTCTTCCCAGCTGGCAGTCCACTACATGTCTTTGATGAATAAAAAATGTGAAAACAAATGAATTATTGCTTAATGCTTACAGTGTGTTCGGAAGGCAGAAACCTTCCAAAGTGAGAACCAGTGGCACCGCTGATCTCCAAGCTCCCTTGCAGTTCTAACATCTAAGAGCGAAGCTATTGGCAGGACCTGGCCTGATTTTTAAATCCCCTCAAATGCAGGCCTCCTGGGGCCTGGCTCTTATTTGCAAGGCTGCTTTATCCTATTAACAGAATCAGCAGAGGTAGTGACTTTCCAACCCCTTCCGCTGTCCCCGTGACAAGCCCTCGCTGCTCGGAGCCCGGTTCTGGCTAATTTCTCACCACTTGAGCAGTGGAGGAGATCCCCGCTGCTGATTGCCTCTTGCCATCGGTAATTATTTTCCCAACGTCATCCCCTTGCAAATATTATTCAATATTCCCAGGGTGTTGTGACATATTGGTCTCTCCAACTAATAAGAGTTTGGCTTGACCGAGCTGCCATCCCCCAGTGAGGCAGGGGCTGGAAACGCAGGGTGTATTCTGTGGGCAAGGCTGAGTTATGTCTGCTAGATTTAAAGCAGGGGAGCCAGGAAGCTCACCTGAACCACCTGTGAATCCTGGGGGCAATATGGTCCCCTCTTCTCTTCAGGCCCCTGCTGACCACAGCCCTGCCTCACCTCAGAGTTCACCACATCTGGCCCAAGCAGGCTTTGTTTTCATTAAAACCCTTCTAGACCCTTCTATGTCCAGTGTATCTAAGGGCTCATTCTCTCTCCAGCCCTGGGCTCCTGCTGTGGACTGGCCTCCCTGCTGAGATGGTGGGATGAGAGCAGAAATCATGTCAGCTGGTCCCTGCTGTAGTGGAGAGGGGAGTGTCCAGCGCCTCCCCCACCTGCCAAGCCTCTGTCCTGTGTCCGGCCAGTGCTCGCCTCCAGTGAGGGTTCCTGAGGGTCCTCAGGCTGCCAGTTAAAATGCTTGGTGGGGGAAGGAGGAGGAGAATTGGCTCCTCGATGGAGTGGGCTCCCAATGTCAGACGACCTGCACGAAAGACTCCGCAGCTCTTCCCTAGGTCTTTTGTCTTTTTTCTTCCCACATTGCCCCACTTCCCTTCTGTCTCCCTCCGAACATTTTTACCTGCTTCAAGTCTGGGCTCTACACTTCTAGGGGGATGCTGACAGATGGAGTTACATCTTGAGGAGAGGGAGCTGTCACGTGAGAAGCAGTGGGAGAAAAATGTAGGACCTTCACCAAAGAGCAGAGAGGCTGAGAGCGGGAGCAGAAGGAAGAAGTCCCTGCACCCCCCTGCATAGCGGGGCTCTCAGGTAAGTTACAGGGAGGCAGAAGTCAGCTCCGTTCCTTCTTCACCCAACAATACTGAGTACCTGCCCCGAGAGCTTACATTCTGGGGGGCGGGGCAAACAATAGCAAACTAAGTAGATTATAGAGTGTGTTAGTTATAAGAAATGCTGGAGGGGGGGATAGAGCAGGATAAAGGAAATTGAGAGGCCTGGCAGGGTGAGGGGAGATGTTGCGATTTAAATAGGGCGACATTTGACCAAAGACAAAGGAGGTGAGCAAGTGAGCTGTGTGGGTATCCGGGGGAACAATGTTCCAGGCAGAGTGAACAGTAGCTGCAAAGGCCCTGGGCCAGGAGCATATCGGAGAGGAAATCTGGGAGGTTACAGAGGGATCAGATTATCCAGGGTTTAGGGGCTGTTGTAAGAACATTGCATTTTACTCAGTGAAATGGGGACCCATGCGAGGGTTTTAAGCAGAAAAGTGACTTGTGTTTTAACAGGCTCACAAGCTGCTGTGTTGGACAGAGAGTGCACGGGGATGGGTGGAAGCAAGGGCACCAGTAAGGAGACTAGCGCAGTAATCCCGGTGAGAGAGGACAGCGATCAGAGCGGTATCAGGAGTGCACGGGGCTGTATTCATGATTCAGGGGAGGGGTCACTGGATGTCTTTCAGCGGCCCTCTAGCCTGATAACCTCTACTGCTCTGAAGTCTCGGAATCTGAACTGAATACTGGCTCGTGCGGGTACCCCCGCCTCTGGAGTCCCCTCTGTGCTCTCCCATCATGGGATCTCTCAGCCCTTGCGCAGGTGGGGCAACGATGAAGGATTGGGAGGGCTGTCACAAGAATTTGGGGTGTGGGGACTCGAGAGGGCTCTGTTGCCAAGGGGTGGGTGATGCAGAGGGCCATGATAGCTGTAGTCGAACCATCAGCACCTGTGTGGGTGGTCTTGCTGCCACTGGCAATGAGGAAGGTCCCACTTGGAGTCCAGGTGTTCTCGTGACACAGAGAGCTGAGGATATGTGAAGCCTCTGTTGTTTCTAATTTGTGCTGGTCCAGAATCATTCATGCACCCACTTCCCCCACGGAACTGTCATGGACTTGGAGGTGTTCCTCTGAGCTAGCATGGAGCGCTGCTCTTTTCTCGCTGCTGGGCACTTGTGATCCTTCCGTCCCTTACTCAGGAGGGACACAGGGTCTTCCGGAAAGGTCTTAGCACTCTTCATCGTACAGACGAGGAAATCGAGGCTCAGAGAGGTGAGGCACAGGCTAGCGGGTCTCAGAGCCAGAATTGCAGTCCACCTGTCCGAGTCCAGCACTGCCCTGCCACCATGCAGCACTCCTTAATAAGGAGAGTTACATAATCCGTGATAATTACCAGTGGATCTGAGGCTGCCAGCTGACAACTGGCAATGTCAGCCACTTACAAGGGTGCTGGGCACGCCCCACTGGCCTCTTGGTTCGTGACAGCTTGCTAATGTTTCTTCCCAGACTCTTGGTGTTCGTATCTGGCTTGTGGGCACAAGACCAACCAGGCTCAGGTGAGTTGGCATCTGGGTGTGGGAGGAGGGAGACAGTCATCTGGTCCAGAACCAGGCTGCTTCTGCTCTCTTGCGGACCACTGGGGCTGCTGAGGGGCTGCCCAGTCTGGGGTACACCTGAGTAGAGTCCTCTCCCACCCCGTCCTACCAGAATTGCTGTTGAGTGTGCAAAGGCATTTGCTTTAGTGAAAGCCACTGCCAGATGTGGGGCCTCTGAGGGGCTGATTGAGTGCCCATACATCCTTTGCCTCAGCTGCCCCTGGGGATCCGTAGGCTGTTCCGAATCTAGCAACCTAAAGGTACAGAACGGGATGTGGGGGGTTGGGGGTCTCTGTGGTAATTAAATTAAATTAATTAATTAATTTTTGTTAATCCTTACCCAAGGTTATTTTTTCCACTGATTTTTAGAGACAGTGGAAGGGAGGGAGGGGGAGAGAGAGAGAGAGACAGAGAAACATAATGTGAGAAAGACACATCGATTGGTTGCCTCTTGAATGTGCCCCAATAGGGCCAGGGATCGAACCATGACCCTGCTGAACCACACCGGCCAGCAGTACATTTAAATGAAGAAGGCTACACCATTCATTGTTCATTTGTCTTTTGGAAATTGTCCATTTATGTCCTTTACTCATTTTTCTGTTGGATCTTTGTGATTTTTTTAAAATATGCATTTATCTTATAATATATCTTAATATTAGAAATATTTCCTCCAATTTTCCTTTTAATTTGATGCTGTTTTGAAGCGTGTGCTTTCCTTTTTGGGTCAAATATGTTGAGCTTGTTCTTCTTGATTTGATGTATTCTCATCGCTTTAATGCTTAAACGTCCATTCCTATATCAAGATGAAATCTACATTAACCTCTATTTCGTGCTGGTTTTTCATAGTGCGTTGTGCTTTTTTATTTTGTATTTGGCTACAGTCAAAACCATGTTTTCCTCAGCCCCACTTAATCCATCCCCACTCCTACCTTTCACATCTGTTCTCAATCTTTCCTCTCCAGATTTTAAGTTCTAACATACCATCTCATGCCTCCATCCTTGCCCTTTCCTCAGCCACCAGAGGCTTCTCACAAGCCTTCTGATCCCCGTGACATTCACAGCCAGAACCACACACACAGCTGGCCCTCGGTGTCAGTCTGCTGGTGTGCCGTGCTTTTCTTGTTGCTTCTCGGGCTAGAATCTTTTGCTCATGATTCAGCACCGCCTTGCTCCAAGCTAAGTGCATGAATGCTTCCTTGATTGGAAGATCCCCCCTCCGTCTCAGAAGGCTCTGGCACCGGCTGCTCTTACTGTAGACTGCGCACCTCCTTTCTGTTCATCTCTCTCCTGCTGCCAGGCCTCCCTTGCTTTAGGAAGACCATTTCTACTCCTCCTCATTTTTGGTAGGAGTGCCAAGCACAGTACCTCACCCTATCCTTCCACCCACAGGAATAGACACACAACACCAGCTAGGCTACTTGGCATCTTCCCTGGGATGCTTCTTCTAGAAGATGCAGAAGGATGCCACTTGCTTTTGGAGTTGTGGTGCTAGAGGACTCTCAGTTGGACATAATAGGGCTCATTATTTCCATAAAAAAATGTTCTTACATCAGAGAGGAGGCTATGACCAACACAGAAGGAAGCCAATCTGAGAGCTGAGAGCCAGAGAGCCAATATCACTGGAGCACCTGGATCCAGCCTTACCTACAGCCCATAGTCCCCAGGCTTCCTCTTACATGAGCCAATACTTTTTTTTTTTTTTTTAGATTTTACTTTATTGTGTTAAGAACATTTAACATGATACCTACCCTCTCAACAGATTTTAAGTATACAATACAGTAGTGTTGACTGTAGGTACAATGTTATACATCAGATCTCTAGAACTTATTGATCTTGCCTAACTGAAACTTTGTGTCCATTGGTTAGTAACTCCTTTTTCCCCTCCCCCAGACACTGGAAACTATCAGTCCTTTCTTTGATTCTATGAATCTGACTAGTTTAGATACCTCATACTATTCACAATAGTCAAGTTGGGGAAACAACCAAAATATCCATCGACAGACGAGTGAATAACGCAAATGTGGTCCATCCACACAATGGAATATTACTCAGCTTTTAAAAAAGAAGGAAATTCTGCAACATGTGACAACATGGATGAACCACGAGGATGTTGTGATGAGTGAAGTAAGCCAATCACAGAAAGACAAATACTGTGCCTTTTCCTTTAAACTCCTTTGCCACAGTTTCTGCTCCTGTAGCCAAACGACTCCTGCTTAATTCATTTCCGCAGTGTGAGGTGTTGCCCTTCATTGCCTGCCCATCTGCAAACCTCCTAAGATGTCAGAGTTCAAAGGAGCCTTAGAGACTAGAGATTCATCCTGCAGTTGGTGAAACCAAGATCCCAGGAGAGAAAAAGAACTCACCCAAGGGCACATGGTGAGTTGTTCAATGCCCAAAGTCATTGAACAATGCCCAAAACTCACTGGCCTCAGTGATGGCATTGGAGCGCTGGGTGACTATTGATCTGTTGTTTCTGGATGCATCACCCAGACAGGAGTGTGCAGCTGAGGGAGAGCTCCAGGATGGGCCAGAGGGGGTGGGGAGGGCATCGGGTGCCACTGTGGCTGCTGCCTCTGATTTCTTGGCCTCTGTTGGGAGAGGGTGGTGGTGGTCATGACCATGGTTGTCATTTGCTGAGTGCTGTGTGCCAGGCAGCAGGTTGACCCATAGCAGTAGCTTTACATACATTTTTTCTTTGAAGCCTTGCAGCATCCATATGAAGGAGGTACTGTGGGAACCCCAGTTTGCTAGCAAGAGAGCAGGCCCAGAGAAGTTAGGAACTATCCAATGTCACACTGTAGCTTGAGCTACGCGCTGTGACTTACCTGGGCGGCCTGACTCCAGAGCCTAAGGCCTTAGCCTTGGCTCCAGGGGAGGCCAACTCAGACGCCGACAGGGGTCACCAGCCATGTCGTGAGTGGACAGAGAGGAGGTCTCTACTCCCCAACGCCTGCCCGGGCGGCCAATTCAAAGCAGACTTGTCAGAGCTTCCAGTTTTTCAAGAGAAGCTGGATATCTGGATTTTTATATAAAACTTCTCTATTTTTAAATGTTGGCAACAAAGTCAGAATTTTTAAAAACAACACTGCAAGCCAACCAAAAGCACATTTACAGGCTGGTGGATTGCAGCTTTTCGGCTTTACTATATTCTCGTGTGGCTGGAGGACGGCGTTCTAGTCCACGGGGGTCTCAGCTCCCCCCTGACAGGACACCTGGGTTAGAGGTGGCGGCTGTTAGGCCCCAGCCCTGCCCCGAACTCATTCTTTCTGGAGTGTCCTCAAGGGGAGGCACTAGAAGCAGGGGCAGGGTAGGGTTTGTGTGGGAGCCCCAAGAGAGCAGATGGAGACTGACTGCCCAGTGTCACAGGTGAGGACGTTGAGACCAAGTGAGGCCATGTAAACAGTCAGTATCCCACAACAGCTCAGGGAAGGGCCCGCTGGGTGGGATCAGCGGTCACTCTGAGCCACGGGTGTGGTGCTCTTCTCACCATGTCACCCAGCTGATGGCCGTTTGTCTAGGAAGAAGAAACACCCGGGTTCTGGAACATGCCAGAATCCCAGCCTTGCCCTGGATAATATTAGGGAAGTCACTGAGCCTCTCTGAGGCTTAGTGTCCTTGTTTGCTCTACGGGGGTCATGGCCACCTCTCAGATGAGAGTGAAGAGCAAATGGAGGAAGAGTGTGAAAGTGCCTGGCACACAGCAGGTCAGAGTTGCCTGTTTTTCTCCCCCTCTAGCCAGGACCAGCGGGGGTGAAGGAGGGGAAAGGGGAGGGGAGGCCTCTCTCCACATCACCCACAGTGCAGTCCTTTGTGCCCTCATTCACACTCTGTACTCTTGTTCGGTCCACACTGAACACAAGCTTGGTCATCTGTCGGAATCCATCACAGGGGAAGGTGATGGGGACCTGGCCAGGCAACAGGCTGTGTAACTGTGGAGATGGGCCCACTGGGCTCAGTGGCCTTGGAGCGGAGGGAGCTGTGCTAGGCCACAGCACCCAATGCCCTGGGTGCTCCTCAGACAGAGGCTCAACATGTTTCACGCCTCCCGTGGGGCAAGGGGGACCCTGAGGGTTACTGGAGGCGGCTTTCAGGCTCATGGACTCACAGAACTAGGAAACCAGGGGGGGGGGGGGAGTAGGGGGAGTGGGGGTGGTGGGGATGCAATGGCTGGTGATTCTCTGATCCAGGCAGAGTGTATTCTGGCACCCAGGCTGCCACTCCTGTCCCTCACCTGGGAAAGACGTGACCCCTTTCCTTCTCAATGCAGTGCCCCAGGCACCTTGCACACTGTGGGGAGCTGGCGTGGGAGAGAAAACTTGTTTGTCTTTCCTGATCCAGTTCAAGCACTCTTATCTTAGAGTAGTGGGGAGATAGGCCCAGAGGGGTCAAAGGTCACCTGACATGTTTGTGTCAGGGCCGGTTTCCAAGCTGTCCTGTGTGCAGCCTGGAACATGGGCCCTGTGGAGAAGAGGCGGCTCAGTGGGGCGGGTGCCTCCTCTCCTGCCGGCCTGAACACGTCTGCAAGCCACAGCTCTGCAATCATGTTGGGAGTCTTGATGCCGCCGTGACCCATGGACAAGTCCTCGAGATTCTATGGGGCTCAGTATTCTCTTCTGTAAAATAGTGGTACTGGCGGTGCCCCAGGCTCCCGTGAAACCCCAGTGCCCAGTGCCTAAAGGGCAGGAGGCTGTGTGTTCCTCACCTCCAGGAGCAGGGGGCTGAGCTGAAGACGTTGGCAGCCCCTCCTGTGCCCTGCTTCCGGAGCCAGACCTGTGTGCTGCAGGCACTGAGTTCCGATGACATGCCAGAGCTAGTCTGTCCCCTCTTCACCTGGTCATTCCAGGGCAGGGTGGGGTGGGCACTAGCAGACCGATTCAGGGCAGAGGAAAGGGCAGTCCCAAGGCTGAAAGTGAGTTGTTCATAAACACAGAGCTGGCTCAGGACCAGGGACGCTGGAACCCAGCTGCCTTTTTATTTTTTAATTCTCGTTCCCCTACCTACTCTCCTTTGACAACCACTAGTTTGTTCTCATATCTATGAGTCTGTTCCTGTTTTGTTTATTTATTTAATTTGTTTCTTCGATTCTACATGTAAGTGAGATCATACAGTATTTGTTTTTCTCTGTCTGACTTACTTCACTTAGCATAATGCTCTCAAGTTCCATCCATGTTGTTGCAAATGGCAAGATTTCATTATTTTTTATGGCTGAGTAATATTCCACATCTTCTTTATCCATTTATTTATTGATAGATACCTGCGTTGCTTCCATGTCTTGGCTACTGTAAATAATGCTGCAATGCACATAGGAGTGTATGTATCTTTTGGAATTAGTGTTTTTGTTTTCTTTGGATAAATTCCCAGAAGTGGAATTGCTGGATTGTAGTATCGTCTATTTTTAATTTTTTGAGGAAACTCCACACTGTTTTCCATAGTGGCTGTACCAAGTTACAATCCCACCAACAGTGCACGAGGGTCCCCTTTTCTCTACATCTTTGCCAGCACTTGTTATTTGTTGATTTATTGACAGTAGTCATTCTGACAGGTGTGAGGTGATATCTCATTGTGTTTTTAATTTGCATTTCCCTGATGATTAGTGATGTTGAGCATTTTTTCATATGTCTCTTGGCCATCTGTATGCCCTCTTTGGAGAAGTGTCTATTCAGATTCTTTGCCCATTTTTCAATTGGATTGTTTGGTGGTGTGTATGGGTTTTTTGTGTGTGTATGTTAAGTTGTATGAGTTCTTTATATAGTTGGGGTATTAACCCCGTATTGGATGTATCCAGCTACCTTTTTGCAGGGGCTTCACTGGTCCTCTGTGGATCAAGGTCAAGGTTGATGTGAGACCTTAATCTGACCCAAAAGATTCATGCAATGGTGCTGAGTGGCATCCAGCCACCAGGTGGGTATTAGAGTCAAGGAAAGCAATGAGTATGAGATCTGGGGGCTCTGGGTTCAAATTGGCAAAATGAGGGATAGCTGGGGGACAAGCAGCTTTTTATGGGCCCAAGGCCATGAAACTCTGAAGGCCTGTACACCCAACCTGCTTCCCTCTCTCACTCATCTGTCTCTCTCACATGCGCCAAGGTAGACACAGCAGCACCCACATCCAAACTGCTCACACACATCACATGCGCTCACATATCGTGCACAGGGACACCCACACAGAGACACAGAGACACGCCCTCCCAGAGCCACACAGACACCCACGTACATGCAGGCATGGACACAGGCCCCACAGCTTGTGAAGCCCCTGCCCAGCTGTCCTGGCGGGGGAGGGTGGCAGGGCGGGGTGTGTGCACTGGATCCTTGTTCTGGAAGTCTAATTGTATGGAAGCTTTTTTCTGCCTGGCCCCACACCTGACTCTGCCCATTGGGGTCATCACCAAGGCTGGAGTGGGAAGGGAGGTGGCGGAGCATTTCAGAGGGCTCTCAAGGCAGCTAATCTGGGTTCAGGTTTAGCTCTATCACTTTACAGCTCTATGACCTCAGCAAGTCATTGGACCTCTTTGAGCCTCAGCATCCTCATCTGGAAGTGGGTATAAACATACTACCTCTTGGATCCAGTAATCTCTGTAGCCCCCAGGCCTGGCACATAGTGGGTGTTGAATAAACAGAGATTGTTGCTGTTGGCTTGGGACAAAGGCTCAGCTCACAAATGGCCACTCACTAATTACAGCCTGGCACACAGTGAGGGCACCATATTTGTGAGCTATCATTTCCACATCTGTTTCAGGAGGCTACCCGGGGTCTGAACCCATGTGTCTCGCTTATAGGACCCAAGACTGCAAGACTCTGTGCCCAGGCGATGGCCAGGCAATGGCTGGGGAGATAGGGTCTTTGATATTGAACAGTGTGCCCTGGCCAGTTTGGCTCAGTGGTTAGAGCGTTGGCCCGCAGACCGAAGGGTCTCAGGTTCGATTCCCAGTCAAGGGCACGTACCTGGCTTGCAGGTTTGATCCCCAGCCCCCAGGGTCGTGTGGGAGGCAACCAATCAATGTCTTTCTCTCTCTCTCTCTCTCTCTCTCTCTCTCTCTCTCTCTCTCTCTCGCTCCCTCCCTCCCACTCTCTCTAAAAATCAATGGAGAAACATCCTCAGGTGAGGCTTAACAAAAAAATAAATAAAAATTAAAAAAAGACATTGAATAGTGAGCAGCCCTTGGCTAGAACCTGGACTAGAATCTGAGCTGTTTAATACTATTGTATTCTAGAACCATGGACTGTAAAACCCAGAGACCACTGCCAGCATATTTTAGTTTCTCAAGGATCTCAAAGCACAAATCTCAGAATCTCAGAGCTGTAAAGAGGCCCTGGACACATCAGGTCCAGCTGCCTCGCTCCTGAGATGGAATCCCAGAAGCATGGAGTCTTAGAGTGGGAAGAGAATGTTGAGTCCATTCTAGACCAATTTGACGGAAGAGGAAACAGGCCCAGAGGGGGTGAGCTAGAGGGGTAAGGTTGCACAGCGAGTTAGTGGTATTGCCGAGAACAGCATCCTGGTCCTGGCCTCACAGGCTTAGACTTGGCCCCTCTCTGGAGGCCTGGAAGAGATGAGGGAAGGCAGAGGAGGAAACATTTGGACCAAAGCAAGGATTTTCCAGAGAACTGTTTAAAAAAAAAAAATCAAACAAAAAAAGAAACTGGGAAAGGGTACTGGTTTCCCTTCATTTTCTGCCTTGTCTTCCTCTGGGCACTCACTCTCCGCAGCTCTCAGCCGGCCTCCAGCTCTGCTCACAAGCTGTTTCCAACCGCCCACGGGCTTCCTAAAACGTCTCTGCAAGCTAATTCCAGAGGGTGAAAGGCAGAGAGCAGGCTGGGGGGGCTGGGCGGGGTGCTTCCTTAGCTGGCACAGAGGTGGAGTCTCCCCAATCCCAGCCCTCTCCCCACGTGCTTCAGCCCCACCCTGCCCTGGAGGGGAGTAGGGGGTCCCGCTCCCACCCCTTACTGCCTCCTCACTGTCTGACTTCTCAGAATAGGTTCTTTATTTTTCCTTTTTGAAAAAATTAATTTTTAAAATTATGTAATAATACATATTTGTTGTAAAATAATCAGGACAATGTAAGGAAGAAAATGCAGGTCACCTGTAATCAAGTTCTCTAAATGATCAACCCTTAACATCCAAACATTCATTCTTCCGGACTTTGGATCAAGCACCTGTTACGGGAAGAGCGGCAGACTCAGCCCGTGATGTTCTAAAACCTGTCTTTTTCTCCCAGTCATATATCCACACACATCTGGCCTAGTCAGCAGTCACACTTCAGCAACATGACTCTTAAGGGCTGTGTAGCATCCTGCACTATTCAGCCGGTCCCCAGTGTGAGAATTTTACCTCGGGCCTGTTTTTCCCCTGTGAGAAACGGAGCATTGGAGCATCGTTTATTCCTCTGAATCTTCGTGTTTATCCTAATTAGATCCTTAGGACAACTTCCTGGAATTGGTTGACTGGTCAAAGTGTTTACACTTTTTAAAAGAAGATAAATGCAAAATTATACCTCTAGTCTCTCTCTACAATGAGCATGTAATAAAGAAAATGAGAAAATACAGATAAGGGAAAAACTTCATAACTTTTCCCAATTCTTACCACCAATTCATGGTTAAGAATTTTGCTATAGAACACGGGTCCTTTCATGCACCTGTGTGTGTGTGAATATACACACATAAACATACAATGGGATTCCACCGTACATGTTGTTTTGTGCAATTTTGACCCTTTGTTTATGTCAGTGGACTTACATCCGCAGCATCACTTGTGTCAGCCACGTAGTACTTCCTTGTGTGTGTACCTGGGCACACGCTCACTCCTACAGATTGCCGACTTTGCTCAAGTAGGAACAGTTCTGTGATGAACATGCTTCGAGAAGATCTTTGCTTCTTGTCCACCTCCATCCTTAGGATGATGGTAGAGGAATTCCCGGGCCAAGGGGCTTTCAGTCATTGATACTGCATCATTTCTGACCTTAAGTCTGAACACCCCACTGGCACAGAGGCTCGACCTTGCTCTGCTGGTGTCTGCAGGCCAGACCACCATCTGTAGAACTAGGCAGGGGCTGGCACCGTGTCTCCTACTCTCCAGGCTGATGGCTTCGAGAGCGGCCTTGGCCTTGAACAGGGCCTTTGCCCAGGAAGGCTCCCCTGTGCTTCCAGCTCCTCCCAGGAAGCCAGGCTCTAAATGAGGCTCACAGAGCCTGAGCTCACAAGCCAGTTGCTGGGGGCTCTCCCAGCCCTCTTCATGAATATCCTGGGCAGGTCATGTGCCCTCTTCGTGCCTCCAAATTCCCACTCACCTGAGACCATGGCAGCTGGAGAATAAATGTGACATGTTCCCAGTCTTCATTGTTTTGAGAAGAGAAAAGAGGCAGCCAAGATATTGTAGGGGCAGTTGGTGCTTAAAAACTGGAGAGCAGGTGTGACCACTGGCCTTGCAGGGACCTGTGAGCCCTGGCTGCAGGCCTGGAGCTGTGGGAAGGGGGTCAAGCTCCACTGCTGGCAGAGGTCAGCCTGGGCAGAGGAGAGAATGGGGGTGGCCAATGCGGAAGCGAGGTGACACCATATAACTGAGGGGCTGGGGTGAGAGACAGCTCTGGGCAATGGGGAAGAACAAGCCCAGAGAGGGAAGGAGGAGGTCTGCTCAGGCACCCTGGGTGCTGGGGGCAGGCTGACCGGGACTGTCTCTCCTCATCCAGTGCCTCTCCATCTGTCTGAGCCCTGCTCTGTTTTCTGAGGTCTCATTCTGTTCAGACTTGGGATAGAAAGAGCCACCTGATAAAAAGGCAAGCTTAGAGTTAACCAGAAACAGAGGGAGAAAGGGGGGAGGGGGAGAAGGAAGAGAGGGGAAGGTAGGGGAGGCAGCCACCCACTCAAGAGAGGAGGCCATGCCATCCAGTCCTTTCGACTGACCAGCACAAGGGTCTAAACCACCGTCCCAGTGGTCAGCTCAGAAGGGGCTGCACCAGACCTTCAAGCTGGGAGAATAGTTTTCACACAGCTTCAAACGATCCCTGGATATTATACAGCCCTTTGCCGTTGTTCAGGTGCCCTCACATTCCTGAACTCGAGCTGGGTCCCTGAGCCGGCAGAGGTCGAGGACTAGAAGGCGTGGCAGGTGCATTTGACAACAAGGAGGCCGAGCAGATCTGGACAGAGGCTGGAGGTGAGGACCTCTGTCAGGCTCAGGCACTTGTCTCTTTAAACTCTTGCTGCTCACCGAATTCCTGTTTACTGATCCCCTCTAGAGTACGATGGACCCAATTCGTGCTGCGTGCTGGGTTAGGATGTTAGATTTGTATATGGAATCAAAAAAATAAAACAAACAAAACAGAAACAGACGCATAGATACAGAGAACAAACTGATAGTTGCCAGAGGGGAGGGGGATTAGGGGGCCAGGGGACAGGGTGAAAAAGGTGAAGGGACTGAGAAGTACAAATCGACAGTTACAAAATAGCCACGGGGATGTAAAGTACAGCATCAGGAATGTAGTCAATAACATTGTAGAACTGTGTATGGTGCCAGGTGGGTACTAGACTTATTGGGAGAATCACTTCATAAGTGATATAAATGTCTAACCACTATTTTGTACACGAGAAACTAGTATAATATTGAATGTCAACTGTGATTGAAAAGTGGAAACAAAGACCGTTAGAACTGCCCAGTGAGAACGTGAAGTGGCAGCCCAGGCAGTGTGCTTTGACACCCTGTGGCACTGGCCAGGGGGACATTCCTTGATTAGAATTACTCTAACTTCCCCTGCCCCAACTAGGTCCCTTTTTGTCACATGCAGTGACTTCTTTCCTCTTTCCTTCTGCCCCTCTGTGCTGGGGCTGTCGGGAGTAGTGGGTGGACAATGGTGTGCTCCCTCAAGAACACCCACCTATCCAGCCGGTGTGGCTCAGTGGTTGAGCATCAACCCATGCACCAAGAGGTCGCCAGTTCGATTCCTGGTCAGGGAACATGCCCAGGTTGTGGACCAAATCCCCAGTGGGGGGCATGCAGGAGGCGGCCTGTCGATGTTCTCTCTCATCGATGTTTCTATCTCTCTCTCCCTTTTACTTCCTCTCTCTCTAAAATCAATAAAGGAAAACAAAACAAAACACCCACCCGTGCCCAAGCCTGATTATGGAAGGTATGGTGGGCAGTGACCTGTAAGCCTATCCGCTACTGCCACCCTTGCACCTAGGGGGACAGTTTCTGGGAGACTGGGTCAGAAGGGCTTGGAGGAAGAACAGAGGCACACCCTTGGCCCCTTTAGCTTGGGGTAGGAGCGTTGGGTGAGCAGGGCTAATAAAAATATCAATATCTTGGTCTAATAAAAATATCAATATCTAACTGTTAAGAGCATTCAATACATGCCTGGCACCATCCCAAGGATTTAAATGTAGTACCTCACTATTCACAGTAGGTGGGTGGGTGCTGCTATCATCCCCATTCTTCAGAAGGAGAAAATGAGGTGCAAAGAGATTAAGTAACTCTTAACCCAAGATCTCCCAGCCAGCAGGTGGCAGAGCTGGGTTTAGAGCTCACGGTTGTCATACAGCTCTAATCCGGCTCTATACCATCTGAGCTGTCTGACAGAAACCCTCAAGTCTGTCCTTGGTTTCCCAAAAATGTTTTTCTTTGGCCTGGACCCTGGAACCCACACCCTGTCTGGGCCAGAGAGGAATTCTGTATGCCACCCATCTCCATCCAGTAAGAATATGCTCCCTGGAGGCAGCAATGCTGTCCTGCTCCTGGCTGCATCTCCAGTGCCTAGAACAAGTGCTTGCAACATAGTAGCAGCTCAGTCAATCCTTGCTGAATGAAGAAGATTTGCCCCGTGAAGAGGCATTATTTTGATGGTGTGGTGCCACAGAGGTGTGTAGTGCAGTTAAGAGAGAGACCCAGAGCCAGGCTGCCTGGTCCAGTCCGACCTGTGTGATGCTGGAGAAGTCACCACACCTGTTTCACTTTCCCCCTGTAACAAAGATGGCATAGAGCCTTCCTCCCATTGTGGGGCTCTGAACAAATGCTTGGTGGGTGTTACTATTATGTTATTACCGAAGGACACCACCAGCATTTGACCCTGGGTCTGGCCACACCTGGTTCTGTCCCACGCCTCCTCTCCAGATGCTGCCAGGGGCCCAAGAAGGTGCTGGGCTGGACCAGGTGCTCGCCTTCACCCCATGTCAGGAAAGAGTCCTTGTGGACACCTGTCCCCAGCTCCAGCTGCTATTCTTAGTCCCTCCCCGTATTGCTCATCACTAGGCATTTTCCCTCCTAAACTTGCTCTTCGTTTCCATAGGAACTGGGGGCGGGTGGAGATGGGGGGAGGGTCCTCCCCCACAGAAGGGAACTTCATTTCGGGCTGTTTGGGAGCGGCTGGCAGTGCCTGGTGGAGCTTCTCCCACTGCTTCTCTCCCCCTTCCCAGACCCCTCCCTGAACAGCATGTTCCTCCGACCGACCGTGTTTTTTAATACATTTATCCTGCCGCTTAATTTATCCAGCATTGTGATCGGATTTAGCAGAGTGCTCAGTGTGCGGGGTGGCCTGCATATTCATGAGCCAGTTCATTCATGCCGCCTGAGAGGATGCCAGGTGCCAGGCGCCATGGACAGCGACCTGGGTCCACGGATCCCACCTGAGGCAAGGGTGACCTAGGGTCAGGGGTCAAGGGCTCCAGCTGCAGCCAGGCAGGTGGCCTGGGGTACAGCATGTGTGGGGCTCACTGGGCGGAGGCCCTGGAACTGCATGGGGTTTAAATCCTCCTCTGCCATTGCTAATGAAGTCTTTTCATCCCTCAGTTTATTCACCTGCAGAAGGGAACAGCACTGCCACTGCCCTGGGTGGCTCAAAGGATTGAATGAGATAATAAGTGCCCTGGCCGGTTTGGCTCAGCGGTTGGAGTGTCGGCCCGCGGATCAGAGAGTCGCGGGTTCGGTTCCCGCGAAGGGTGCGAACCTCGGTTGCAGTTTGTCTCCGGCCCCAGTTGGGGTCATGTGGGTGGCAGCCAGTCAATGTGTCTGTCTCACATCAATGTTTCTCTCTCTCTCTCCCTCCCAGTCTCCCTCCCGCCCGCTCTATCTGAAGATAAATGCAAAAATGTCCTCAGGTGAGGATAAAAAAAAAAAAAGAAAGAAATAAGTAAATAATCAGAGGATGGGTTCAACCCATTTCACTGTCATCGTTGCTACTGCTGAGCAGTGGTTCATCGGGTCTGGCTCATGGGGAGAAGTGAGGCAGCAAGATGGTGCGTGGTTCTGCTCTGGCAGGGGTGGGAGGGTGGGAAGGATCTGTGTAGGGGTATTTCTCTCTGCTCTGCCGGCCAGCTGATCCAAGCTCCCCTTGAGTGAGCACAGGGAGGCCAGTCCCCAGGAAGGCAGGAGAGGCTCGAGGAAGCCGCCCAGCCTCTGGGGAGGGGCCACAGGGATCACTTGGATGTGTGAGCCCTGCCAGGTGTCAGCATGTCCATCAGGAGGCCTGGGCTCTGGAAGGAGGCTGGACTCTTGGTTCCCGGTTCTTCCAGCCCATGGGTATTTCTATATAGATTCATTCCATTCACTTATTCATTCTGTCAGTTTCCTGAAACCAATCCCATGATGGGCACTGGGAAATTACTTGTCCTCAAGGAGATCTCTTTTCATGAGGGAGGTGAACTCAGGCAGGAAGTGTCAGAGTCTTCGGATGAAGCCAGATCAGCTTCTGTGGAAGTTCAGAAGAGGAGGAAGTCATCCCAGCTGGGGCATCAGAGAAGGTTTCCTGCAGGAGGTGGCATTTAGGCTGAACCTTGAAAACTTGGCTGTATAGAGATAGAATGAATAAGAAGGACATTTAGGACAGCAAAGGCCAAGGCCTGGCAATGGGAACTCTGCTTGGGAGGTACTGGCCAGATGGAGGCTGGGAGAACCATGAACCCTAGGTGGAGGGATCCTGACTTGCTTCAGCCATCCCCTGGAACAGGGACCCAGAGGGGACTCACCTCTGTCTTTCACACGCATGTGTGGTGGAGGAAGGGGAGAGATCCCGCCCTGGGTCTCTTGATTAATCTACAATTAAATCAGCACAGATGCCATGGAGCCATGTTTTCATTAGAGAGCCGTTAAGGGTGACAGTGATTCCTCTGCAAACCAAGAGCCCTTCCAGGTGGCTGTGGCCCAGTCCACACACAGGCAGCTATCGGGGGCAAGGGACAGACATGAGGCCAGAGCTTTAGTCGGGGATAAGAAAACCAGCAGCTCACACTTGGCCATTTGCAGAGTGCTCCCATCACTATCGTGGTTAATCATGACAATGGGGGACTATTATTTGCTCCCATTTTACAGATAGAAAATTGAGGTGCAGAGAGCAAAGAGGTGAGAGCCTGGTGAAGTACATGGATTTTGAAATCAGAAAATCTTAGGTTCAGAATTCCCAGATGTGACTCTGGCCAGCTGTGTAGCCTCAGGCAGATTGCTTGCTCTCTCTGTTCCTCAGTTTCTTCATCTGTGTATTGGGGACAAAACACTATCCCTTCAAAGTAACATTGTAAGGATTGAATGAGGCAATCCATGCAGACTTGAACACAGTGTTTGGCACTTAGCAAGTGCTCATGAAATGTTACTACTATCGTCATGCTTGGTTGGAATTGCTTGTTTCTTGTCCATCTTTCTCACTGGAATGTGGGCTCCATGAAGACAGGGACTATGTCCATCTTGTTCATTGTCGGGACCCCAGCACCTGGCACATGACAGTGCTCAGTAAATTATTAGCATCTGAAACAGCATTTGTTAAGCTGCAGAATGCTAAATAGTAGGTTTTTCTCTATGTTCTGCCTTGTTCTAAAATGGATTCAAGGAGACAAGTGTTGTTGTTGTCGTCGTTGTTGTCGTCGTCGTCATCATTATTGTTAAGCTTTGTTATTATCGGCATCAAGTCCCAAATGTGCTATTCAGAGCTGACCCTTCCAGAAATGGATTCAGGAAGAGTCCAGAAATATTCAGGGAGCCTCAATTCACAGGTGGCTGCTAAGAGGTAAAGGAGCAGATTGAAGTAGACCCAGCTTCTGGGGGGCAGCTGTAGAAACCTCTAGTCTACCCAGCAAGCCACAGCCTGGGGGGCCCTAAAAGACCCCCTTCCTCCTTTATCTGGGCAACTTTGGACTTGCAGAGAGATCCTGGGGCTGGAGCCTGCAGCCCATTTAAAGCAGACTGGATCTGAGGGGATCTGCCGCAGACTCAGAGGGCATTTGGGGATCATTACTATCTCTGTCCTGTGGGCAGTGGTTTCCAACCTCTCCAATAGGGTCTGAGGTTTATTGCACAAGTAACTGTTAAAGTCCTCGGTTCTCCAAATTATTTCCTTTAAATATGATCAATTTGAGTGAATTCAAAGTTCTTCCTGTACTGGTATTGCCCCACTCTTGTGCAGTCTTGAGTGGAAGGTAAAGGAACAGACGTACCTGGAGCTCCCAGAACCACTCCCCACCCGCGCCTCAAGCCAGGAGTAACTGATGTCTGTTAACGGTCACTCACCTGTGACGAAAACGCTTGTCTGAATACTGCACTGTGGCAGCGGCTAGGGTGCCCTGCCCACGTTCCGGAGGGACCTGCTGATGGTTCTCCGACTCTCTGCCCGGAGGTGTCCTCTCCTGCGGGAGCATACACAGTCACCCTTCCCTGCTCAGGAGCCACCCTCAACCCAAGGGACTTGAGGCAGGGGTGGAGAAAGACTTCCTCACCCCTCAGTGGACAGTCGCCCTCAGTGGTACCTCAAGTATTAGCACCGTTCTTGGCTTCCCTGCCTTTCCCGGCTCATTCCCCTCATCCCAGCTGAAGAATTACACACTGATCCTCGTCCAGGTTCTGCACTTGGGAGAACCCAGCCTATGACACCCTCTGAAACTGTGTTTTGTCCTGACCTACAACAATTTTTAAGAGGTGTCAAAGTCTGTGGATACCCCCGGGAGCGTGTCCATCCTGGGGACTGTGATGACCAAAGTGTAGGGGCCTGAGGCTCTAGGTAGGGAAGTGCTGGTCAGCAGGTGGTTCTGGTAAATAGAAGCTGATGGTAAATGAAAAGGCCAGATACAGCCCTGGCCAGTGTGGCTCAGTGGTTAGAGTGTCGGCCGGCAGACCAACGGGTCATGGGTTCGATTCCTGGTCAAAGGCCTGTGCCTGAGTTGCAGGTTCAATCCCCGTCCCTGGTCTGGGCGCATGAGGGAGGCAACCAACCAATGTGTCTCACATGGATGTCTCTCTTTCTCTCTCTCTCTCTCTCCCCCTCCCTTCCTCCCTCTTTTCCACGCTCTCTAAAAATCAATGGAAAAAATATCCTCTGTTGAGGATTAAAAAACAGGCCAGGTACAGATAGCTTTATTGTGGCAGCCTCACCTCAAACCCTCATAGGAGCCCACGCAGATCTTGAACTGAGGACTGGGCTGAACCGGGGAGGTCCTGATTTGTTTTAGTAGTCACTGATTGAGCACCTGCTGTGTGCTGAGATTAGAAAGGTGAATGGGAGCGAGTGTCCTTGCCCCCGGGAGGTCAGTACCTATTGGTTAGTTTATGTCACTAAGTTTTAGAAAGGTTTCTTTTGGTAAGAGAAACAGAACTTTAACATTTACTGTTTATAACAGATAACTATTGCCCCTCCCCAACAGGAAAATTGGCACTGAATTAGGGAGATCTCAGAGTGGGACCCTAGAAAGGCCACAGTGTTCTCCTTCCATGAGGTGGGAGCTGGCCCAGTGCACCCCAAGGATCTTTGCTGTGTCCCTGCATCATGTGATGGTTTTGCAGTGATAGTAACTGGAACATCCTCCCCCACCAGCCAGGCCCTGCCTTGGCTACCCTTGGGGAGGCCGTGGGAGGGTCTGAGCCCTGGACTGCACGGAACCCTGTGTCAGTCTACATGGGAGGCCCGGGGAATGTGGGGAGTGGCCTCCATCAGGCTCTCTTTCCCTGACTCTTCAGAGTGGAATGAGGTCACTTCCAGGTGTCCTGGATCCCCTGCAGACCGGGGTCAAGCCCAGGCTGGGGCTCCTGTGGATGAGGCAGGGCCTCGGAGCAGGAGCATGACCCCAGCCAAAGCTTGTTCTGGCTCCATCTGAGACTGGCCTGGTTTGCTTCCAGGTTTTGTCCTTTTTAAAACTGGTTCACTCAGTGGGTATTTAAGACAAAAACCACAGACCTCGGTCTGATTCAACGGGAAAAAATAGTATTGGAGGCTGGGAATCCGACAGATCTAGGTTGAATCCCAGCTTTGCCACTTACCAGCCGTGTGGTCTTGTAGTGGGGATAAGAATAGCTTCCACCTCATGGATTTGTTGTGAGAAGAAATGAGATGAACTATGGAGAGCACCCTACTGGGTGCCTGGCACACAGTAGGTGCTCAAAAAATGTCAGTCACTGCCCAGCCGGTGTGGCTCGGTGGTTGAGCGTCAACCCATGCACCAAGAGGTCGGCCAGTTCGATTCCCAGTCAAGGCACATGCCCAGGTTGTAGGCCTGATCCCCAGTGGGGGACATGCAGGAGGTGACCAATCGATGTTCTCTCTCATCGATGTTTCTATGTCTCTCTCCCTCTCCCTCTCAAATCAATAAAGAAAAAAAAAAGTCAGTTACTGTTCCTTATTTCTGAGCAGAGTATGACTGTAGCCAGTCTCTCTCCCATCCACAGGGCCATAGTACTGTGTATACCCTAAGTGCTCAATCTATGTGTCTTTTTTAAAAATTTTTTTCTTTTATTAATTTTATAGAGAGAGGAAGGGAGAGGGAGAGAGATAGAAACATCGATGAGAGAGAACATTGACTGGCCGCCTCCTGCATGTCCCCCATTGGGGATCCAGCTCACAACCTGGGCATGTGCCCTGACTGGGAATCAAACCAGCGACATCTTGGTGCATGCGCTCAACTACTGAGCCACACCAGCTGGGCTCAATCAATGTGTCTTGAATGATGAACTTCTCAAAGTCCTTTCAGCTCCCTTCTTTGTTTTTTAATCATCGCCAGAGGATATGTATTGATTTTAGAGAGAGATGAAGGGAGGGAGGGAGGGAGGGAGGGAGGGGGAGAGAGAGAGAGAGAGAGAGAGAGAGAGAGAGAGAGAGAGAGAGACATCATTTCAAGAGAGAAACATCGACTGGTTGCCTCCCGCATGCACCCTGACTGGGGATCGAACCTACAACCTAGGTATGTGCCCTGACCAGGAACTGAACCTGCAACTTTTGGTGTATGGGACAACGTTCCAACCCACTGAGCCACCTGGCCAGGGCTCAGCTCATTTCCAGCCTCTATCCACATGTTGACTCACGTCTTTCATCAGGTCTGGAAAATCGTTCAAGTTCTGCCTTCCCCCTTCTCTCTCTGTTCTCTTCTTGCAACTCCAAATAGACATCTGTTACCTTCCCAACCCATCCCCTCTGTCTTGTCTTTTCCTTTTTCTCTCTCCTTCTCACTTTCCTCCTCACTCTGCTATGTTCTGGGTCAGTTCTTCAGATTCCAGTTCATATTTTCCTCTACATCTGAGGTTAAGCTGCTGTTTAACCTTTCTAAGCGTTTTAAACTTCCAGTTAATATATTTTCATTTCTGGATGTGTGACCTGGTTCTCTTTCAAATCTGTTTGTTCTCTTTGGAGAGCCTCTTGCTCCTTTTTCATGTTTTCAACTTACCCTATCATTTCTCTAAACACATTATGTGTACTTACTTTATATTTCCAATCCTATAATACACACATCTGACGTCTTTGGGGATTGATTCTGTTGTTTGCTGTTTCTCTGTCTTGCTAAGGGGTGACATGTTTTTAAAATGCTTTGCATTTTTTTAAATTGTCTGTGGGAATTCATGAGGACTGGGTTGAGGCGTTTTCTTCCAGGAGAATTTGATTTTGCTTCTGTTGAGCACCTGGGAGCACCATAGACTTAATTTTGTATTTTTTTTTATATTTTTTAAAATTGAGCTATTTCCACCCTGGTCAGTTTGGCTCAGTGGTTAGAGCATCAGCCTGCGGACCAGATAGTCCTGGGTTCTGTTCCCGCTAAGGGCATGTACCTCGGTTGCAGTTTGTCCCCGGCCCTAGTTTGGGGTCGTGTGGGTGGCAACCAGTCGATGTGTCTCTCTCACGTTGATGTTTCTCTCTCTCTCTTCCCCCCTCTCTCCCTCCCGCTCTATCTGAAGACAAATGCAAAAAATGTCCTTGGGTGAGGATAAAACAAAAAATTGAGTTATTTCCTTAAAAAATTAAAGTCCATTAGAGGGAAACACTATTGTAACAGCTGCCATCACTGATGAGTAGTGAAACAAATGGGATAATGTAGGATTCTTTATCTTGATGCAATATTTGTGAGATTCATCCACATTATTATATGGTAATAATTTGTGGAGTATTTCATTGGATAAAGATACCACAATTCATTTATTCGGTTTCCTGTTGTGGACATTTGGATTGTTTTCAGTTTGGTGCTATTATAAATGAAGCTGCTATAAACATTGTTGTCTATTACTTTTGGTGAAGATAAGCACTTATTTTTATTGAGTAAATACCCAAGAGAGAAATTACTGGGCGATTCAGTGTATGGATGTTTGGCTTTCATAGATTCTGCCAAACAGTTTTCCCAAATGGTTGTGCCAATTTCCTCTCCCACGAGCCACATATGAGAGTTCCAAGCGCTCTGCGTCCTCACCAGCACTTGGCATTGTGGTCTTTAATTTTTGCCATTGTGGTGGGGATGTAGTGGCTTTAATTAAAGCACTGTGGCTTTAATTTGCATTTTCTCAATGAATAATGACACGGAACACCTTTTATGTTGGTTATTTTGCTACCCTATGTAATGTGTGTTCAAATCTGTTACCCTATCCCCCCTTTTTTGAACTTAGGGTTACTTGGAATTCACTGGAAAATAAAGGGGCACATATTCCACACATGTGACCCCTCCGGCTGGGTGCAGGCCAGTGGTATGCTGGGAAGCGGGCTCTTGAAAATTAAAGAAAAAAAAAACACCTTATTTGTAGCATATTCTTATTTTGTGTAAATACTCCATCCATGGCCAATTTCAAGCTACCAACTGAATGGGTTGCAAAATTCCTGCATATTTAACAAATGGCTCCCATGAGCCGGTATGGATCATCTCTGACACCACTGAGGCTGGAGTAGCGTCTCTAATGAAACTAATGGATGTCTCTGCAGCAAATATGTAAATTTTCCCACTGATTGGTATAAAACAGACTCACATCAGTTGAGGTCAGATTTTTGCCTGCAGTGAGTCAACCGCCAATTAACAGTAAAAGAAGAACTTACTATTTACAGAGCTCTTTGGGTTTTCACAGAGCACATGAAAGGTGGTGGAGCCGTGCGTGCTTCTGGTCCACTGATTGCAGACTTGGGGGCATTTCAGGAAATCCTCTTGAACTTGTGTGCAGAGCAGCAAGCCATGATTTTGAGCTGACTGACCTCCACAGTTCCTTCTAGTTTTGCAAGTCTACAGCTAAATGTTCGAGAAAGATTCCACTAATAGTCCACTTTGCTTTATTTCTATGTCAGCATTGCTGTGGAAGTCTGTCAAACACGACTTCTGGAGCTAGTGATCCCAGAGCTCATGATATAGCTCTTCCCACAGAAGGTTCTGGAGCCAGGCTGCCGAGATTCAAATCTTGGCTCCACCACTTATTTCCCTTTGATTCTTGGCAAGTCACAGGAAGTCCCTCTGTGTCTCAGTTTCCTCATCTGATCATGAAAACCGAAGTTACAGAGAGTGGAATTCCTGGAGACCGCCTCCGAGCTGCCTGCTGGGGCTCCCTCACACCTGGGCCCCCACATCGCATCAAGTATCTCGAGTCAGTCAGAGTCGGTGGGTATAGGGCAGACGGTTGCTATGGCAACAGGAGGACCTGACCTTGCCCACACTTGGTGCGGGACTGGTTTTCACTTTGATGGTGGATGCCCATGGTGGCTGGTCTAGCAGCTGCTTGGTCAGCGGTGCTCAGGCCCAGGGCCCATCCCTGCGCTCAGGAAATCCGGTGCCTGCCAGAAACATCCCTTCCCAGGCCTCCCCCAACCTTGACCACAGTTTGAAATCCACCACTGTGAGATATCTCAGACACGATTTCTTAAGTCTTTTTCTTCCTCTGGAGCCTGCCTGAAACACTGCGATTTAGATTTGTCTGCTCTCTCTCAAGGGCCATGGAAGCTGTGACAGAGCTCCAGTCCTGTGCTGCCCAGTGCAAGGGACCCCTACCTGCCCTGGGCTGGGGGTGGTGGCTGAGCCTCTGAGGTGTGAGCATGACCAGGGGCCCCTCCTTCAGGCCCTCATCATTAGACTCTTCTATGTTTGTCTTTCTTTTTCTCATAGATTTGTAGGAGCGCTTTGCGTGTTCTGGCTGTGAGCTCTTAGGTGGATACATGTATTGAAAACATACCTTCTCCCAGTCTGATTTGTCTTTGACCTCTCCTGAATGAAGAGTTCTATTTTAATGAAATCAAATTTGTCCTTTTATCATTAGTCTTTCTTTTATCTTCTAAGAGATCTTTAAGAAATGAAGATATTTATCCATGTTTTCTTCTAGAACTTTTATTGTTTTAATTTTTGTGTAAAGGTCAACATTTTTTCATATGGGTATCTTGTTTTGACAGCAATATTTATTGAAAAGACCATCTTTCCCCCACTGAACGGCAGGGACACCTTGCTGGCCAGGTGACCGTGTGTGAGTCTGTTTTTGATCTCTATTTTGTACTCCTGATCTTTTTATTCATCTTTTGCACTAATGCTACACCACCTTAATAAACTCTCGCTTATTTTTTAAATTAAACTTTTTATTTTAAGATAATTATAGATTCATATACAGTTGTAAGAAATAATGCAGAGAGATCCTGTGTGCTCTTTAGCCAGTTTCTCCCAATGGTACAGCTTGCAGAATTATAGTACAAGATGACAACCAGGTTATTGATATTGATACAATCTACCGACCTTATTCATATTTCCCGTTTTACTTGTACGCTTTCATGTGTGTGTGTATACGGTTCTGTACACGTTTATCACACATGTAGGTTCGTGTATCCCCCGCCATAGTCAAGGTACAGAACATTTCTGTCACCAGAATCACTCGAGTACTCTTTGTGAGCCAGAGCTCCCCCCCTCCCACATTCTCTCCCACCACTGGGTCATCCCTGACCCTTGGCAATCACTAATCTGCTCTCCACTTCTATAATTGTGTCCTTTCAAAATTGTTATATAATTGGAATCAAACAGTATGTAACTTTTTAGGATCGACGTCTTCCACTCACCTTAAATTTACTTGAAATTCACCCAAGTTGTTCCGTGTCTTTTGACTGTCACGTAGTACTCCACGTGTGGGTATACCGGTTTGTTTAACCATTCACCCAGCGAAGGCTAGCTGAGCTGTTTCCAGTTTTTAGTTATTATTAATAAAGTTGTTGTGAACATTCATGTACAGGTTTTTGTGTAAACATTAACCTCTAGTTCTCTTACCTAAATGCCCAAGAGTGCAATTTCTTGGTATGTTGTATGGTAATTGCATATTTCGTATATATGTGTAAGTGTGTATTTGACATATACACACACACACATATGTATATAGTATATATAGTGTATATACTATATACATATATACTTTATGTGTATACACTCTGTGTGTGTGTATTTTTTACAGCAGTTTTAGCTTCACAGCAAAATTGAGTGGAAGATACAGAGATTTCCCACATATCCCCTGCCCCCACTTTTGTTCAGACTCCTCCATTATCAACATCCCCCCACCAGGGTGGGAATTTATTACAATCTATGACTCTCCAAAGACACATCTATGTCACCCAAAGTCCGTAGTTTGCATTAGGGTTCACATTGGTGATGTACACTCTTTGGGTTTGGACAATGTATGAGGACATGTATCCACCACTGTAGTATCATGCAGGGTTGTTTCTCTGCCCTAAACATCCTCTGTCCTCTGCCTATTCATCCCTCCCTCTCCCCTAACCTCTGGTAACTATTGATCCTCTTACTGTCTCCATAGTTTTGCCTTTTTTCATCCAGTATGAAGCCTTTTCACACTGGCTTCTTTCACTTAGTAATATTCATTTAAGGTTCCTCCATGTCTTTTCATGACTTGATAGCTCATTTCTTTTTTGCACTGAATAATATTCCATTGTCTGGATGTACCACAGTTTATTTATCCATTCATCTACTAAAGGACATTTTGGTTGCTTCCAAGTTTTGGCAATTATGAATAAAGCTGCTATAAACATTCACATTCAGGTTTCTGTGTGGACCTAAATTTTTAACTCAGTTGGGTAAATGCCAAGGAGCATAATCTCTGGATCATGTGGTAAGAGCGTGTTTAGTTTAGTAAGAAACCGTCTTCCAAAGTGGTTGTGCTGTTTTGCATCCCCACTAGCAATGAAATAAGTGTTCCTATTGCTCTACACCCAGGTGTTTTTAATGTTTTGGATTTTGGCCATTCTAATAGATATATAGTAGTATCTCACTGTTGTTTTAATTAGGAATTCCCTAGTGACGTGTGATGTTGAACACCTTTTCATATGCTTACTTGCCATCTGTGTATCTTCTTTGGTGAGGTGTCTGGGGTTTTTTGCCCATTTTTAAAATTGGGTTGTTTGTTTTCTTATTGTTGAGTTTTAAGAGTTCTTTGTATATTTTTGATAACACTCCTTTATCAGGTATGTCTTTTGCAAATATTTTCTCCCAGTCTGTGGCGTGTCTTCTTATTCTCTTGACATCGTCTTTTACAGAGCAAAAGTTTTTCATTTTAATGAAGTCCAGCTTATGGACTATTTCTTTCATAGATCATGCCTCTGTGTTGTAATTAAAAAGTTATCATCATACCCAAGGTCATCCAGGTTTTCTCTTATGTTATCTTCTAGAAGTTTTATAATTTTGTATTTTGCATTGATGATCCATTTTAAGTTAATTTTTGTGAATGGTGTAAGTTCTGTGTCTAGATCCCTTTTCTTTCTTTTTTTTTTTTTTTTTTACATATAAATGTCCAGTTGTTCCAGTGCCATTTGTTGAAAATACTGTCTTTGCTCCATTGTATTGCCTTTGCCTTTTTGTCAAAGATAAGTTGACTATATTAACATAGGTCTATTTCTGGGCTCTCAGTTCTGTTCCACAGATCTATTCTTTCACCAATACCACACTGTCTTGATTACTATTGCATTATAGTAAGTCTTGAAGTTGGGTATTATCAGCCCTCTGACTTTGTTTTTCTCCTTCAATATTGTGTTAGCTATTCTGGGTCTTTTCCTTCTTCATATAAACTTTAGAATCAATTTGTTAATATCCACAAAATAACTTGCTGGGGTTGTGATTGGGATTGCATTGAACCTATAGATCAAGTTGGGAAGAACTGTCATCCTAACAATAGTGTTTTTATCCATGAATGTGGAATATTGCTCCATTTATTTAGTTCTTTGATTTCTTTTCATCAGAGTTTTTATATTTTTCCTCATATAGATCTTGTACATGTTTTGTTAGATTTATAGCTATGTATTTCATTTTAGGAGGTGCCAATGTAAATTATATTATGTTTTTAAATTTTGAATTCCACTTGTTCATTGCTGCTATATAGGAAAGCAATTGACTTTTGTGTATTAACCTTGTATCCTGCAACCTTGCTATAATCACTTATTAGTTCCAGAAGATCATGTTTAGTTTTATAAAAACTGTCAAACTGTTTTTCCATAGGGGCTACACCACTTGACATTTCCACCAGCAATGTATGAGTGATCCCATTTCTCTGCATCCGTGCCCGCATTTGATGCTGTCACTGCTTTTTCCTTTAGCTGTTCTGATAGACGTATATTCATATCCCATTGTAGTTTTAATTTACATTTCCCTACTGGCTAATGATGTTGAACATCTTTCCTTGTGCTTATTTGCCAGCTGCATATCTCTTTTGGTGAAGTGTCTATTCATGCCTTTTGTCCATTTTCTGGTTGGATTATTTTTTTACTTTTGAGTTTTGGGAGTTCTTTTATATATTCTAGATGACAGTCCTTTGTTGCAAGCTTTTACTCTAAACTCTAGTTTTCAGTGTACCCTGAAATCTAGTAATGTTAGTCCAACAGCTTCATTCTTCATCAATATACTCTCTACAATTTTTTGATTTTTTATTGAATTTATTGGGGTAACATTAGTTAATAAAATTACATAGGTTTCAGGTGTACAATTCTATAATGCATCATCTATATATTGTATTGCGTGTTTACCACCCAAAGTCAAGCCTCCTTCTGTCACTATTTATCTAACATTTACCCTCTTCTACCTCTCTGCCCCCTTTCCCTCTGGTAATCATCATACTGTTGTCTGTGTCTCTGAGTGTGTTGTTGTTGTTGTTGTTGTTTTTGTAGGGAATTTTAACGGTCTGTTTTATACATGAGGACATGGAAACTCAGAGAGGTTAAGCAACCTTGCCAAAGTCACATCGCCAGTAAGTGGTGGATCTGGGATTCCAGTGCAGATCTGTGAGACAGGAGAGCTGTGCGTTGTGGACACAGGAACTAACAAGTGCTGCCTCAGGAAGGTGGTTAGTCTAGGGCTTGGCTGTTTGTGTTCACTGGAGGAGGGCTATTCATGCCTATCTAGGCCAAATCCATTTCTTTTTATTAAATTCAAAATGAATAATCTATTGTACTTTTGGCCAGCTTCTGGATGATCTCAAGCCCACCACAAATGGCTAATCCTCTAGATTTTACACTGTGTGGAGAGAAGCTCGAAGCTATCTTCTTCCAGGCAGAGAAAGTTCTGGATGGGGACCCTTTCCCTTTCTCATGGTAAATAGCCCAAATGGCCTAGGAATTTCAGCCTATGTAACTCCTCTCCAAAAAATCAAATTGTCTGTCTCATACAAGGAATTCTTTGGATAAGGAGATGGCTGTGATTGTGACGTTCATTTCTTCTTCTTTTTTTTAAATTGAATTTATTGGGGTGACATTGGTTAATAAAATTATATAGGTTCCAGGTGTGTGTTTACCACCCCAATTTATAGTCTCTACAGTTGAAAGCTGTTTGAATTTTCATATAAATTTTAGAATGAGCTTATCAAAACCTTGAGAGGATTTTGGTTGGGATTAGGATCTACAGATGAATGTGGGGAGAACTGACATCTTTCACACAGTGAGTCTTTCAGTCCATGAACACAGCATCTCTCTCCATTTGTTCGGGTCTTTACTTTCTCTGCAGGGTCTGTAATTTTCACTGTAGACGTCTTGCACATCTTTTATCAGAGTTATTCTTCAGTATTTGATGGGTTCTGGTGCTATTGTAAATGGTATTGTTTATTTAATTTTTATTTTAGGTGTTTGCTCCTCATATATGTGAATACAATTGAGTTTCACAGATTGACTTAGGTTGCTGTTTCTTGAGATTCTTCCCAGGTGATTTTCTTGTTTCTTGGGATGAGCTCCCTTTGAACGACCTTGTCCACACTGTCTCCAGCCCCAGCCTCTCCCCTTATTGCCCATTTTCCTGGACATCTGCTTGCAAGCCTCTGGACAACTGAGAGGCTCCTTGGTACCCAAGCCTTGGTCTTGAAGGCAGAACACCAAGCTCCATCACCCACTCAGTGAACCCTTGGATCAGTCGTCACCACTCTCTGAGCCTGGAATTTTCTCTGAGAAAAGTAGTGTTGACCTTACAGAGATGTTGGGAGGTTCCAGGACTGGAACCTTCTTGGCTGCAATCCAACCAAAGAGTTGGATTGCCAACTCTTTATAAAATGTAAAGCATGGAGCCCACAGGAGGAGCAGCACTATGTATCCCATAGACACCGTACTGACACATGGCCCCAGGCAGGCTTTCCTCCTCCTTCCTCCCTTTTCCCCTTTGCCCAGACCTCCCTTCTCCAGGACAGCCCTACCAGCCACCCACTCCAGAGACCTGAGCCTCATGTTTGCCTCCTCCGCTGCCCTCACCCCACATCAGAACTATCAGCAACAATGGCTGATTCTGCCTCTTTGACTTCTCTTCCAACTGTCTCCTTCCTCTCCCTTTTCACCGCTCCAGCCTAGTCCAGGCCCCTTCGTCTCTCCTCTGGACAGTTGTGGTGGCCTCCTCACTGGCCTCCCTGCCTCTTACTCCTTCCCAACAGCCATCCTCCACACTGACCACCAGGGGGATCTTCATTAAACACATCTTCCCTGTGCTGAACCCCATCACAGTGTCCCTTGGCCTCCCAGATGAAAGCCGCACTGTTCACCTGGCTCTCAAACCCCCTTCTCTGGCCTCAGCCTTGCCGCTCTCCCCCACGCACCTGCACTCGGCTGCTTCTCTCTGAATCCCGTCTCCTTCCTTTGTTCATGCCAGTGTCTCCACCTAGAATTTCCTCCTGCAGCGGGGTTGCCACAGCCCATAGTGAGACCCGCACTGCAGAGTGGGAGAATGAAAGGCAGAGTGTAATCTATGCACACACAACACACAGGCATTTTGATGTGACAGTGATCCCACTTATGCCAGAAATCTTTGGAAATAACCTCTTCTCTCCTAGGCTTAGACATCAGATATGAGAGTCGCCTTTAAACTCAAGACTTGGGTCCAGCCAGTGTGGCTCAGCGGTTGAGCATCGACCCATGCACCAGGAGGTCGCCTGTTCGATTCCTGGTCAGGGCACATGCCCAGGTTGTGGGCTTAATCACCAGTGGGGGGCATGCAGGAGGCAGCCAGTCAGTGTTCTCTCTCATTGATGTTTCTCTCTCTCTCTCACTTCCTCTCTCTCTGAAATCAATAAAGGAAAAACAAATATTTTTTTAAATAAAATAAACCCAAGACTTGGACTAGTGGTTCAACCAGATGGACCGTCTGGGTAGGGCCAACTGGAGGACACAGGGCTTCAGGCTGACTAATGTCTGTTGGGTGAAGTACTTCTCTGAGGTGCTCTGAGTGGGATTCACTAGATACTAAGGTGGGATTTGGTTGTCCCTCTGCTCTGGCTGGTGATGTCAGATACCCTGGGGATGCCAGTCTTTGAGAAGGCTGAGGCCAGAAGGGGGCTGAGACCCACCTGTCCACATCCTTTTATTTCTCTGCTGCACTCCAGGGTCCCCGGGCTCCCAGCCGCACTCTCTCCCGTGTCCCACAGCAGCACTTCGTGCAGGTCTCGGGGACATTTCCAGCAAGTTGTCATCTGTGATTTTAGCATAATCTTTACTCTGGTTCCACCACTTGCTCCTCGTGTGTCCTTGGATAAGTGAATTTACTTCTTTGGGCCTCAGTTTTCTCTTTGAAAAGGGGGCTGAGGAATTGAGAGGATTAATACCTCATGGCCCCTCTGAAGTGATCGGTGCTATGCGCATGAACTTGAACCCGGGATGCCTTTTATATCTGTCCTTCTGCCCGTCCCACTGCCCCCAAGGGAGAAGACTTTGCCTTATTCGTATCTGAGACTCTCCTGGCACCATGCCTGGCCCAGGGCCTAATACACAATAGGTGCCATAAATGTTTTCTGTGTGGAATCAGGTAAGGGAGAGTAATTTGGGGGGATGGGCAGATATGGGGCAAGGGCGTCCCTAAGTGCACCTGCCCTTCATGTCACATAGGCTTTCGCTTTTGAGTCCTACAGACCCAGGTTCAAATGCTGTTACTTGTTGTGAGATCTGGGGCACGTGATTGCAGGTCTTCAAGCCTTGGTTTCTCTTCTGAAAAGGGGTGCTGGGTGATCCCCAACTCAAAGGGGTGTAACCAGAGGCAGGCCTGACACACAGTAGGTACTCAGGAAATGGAATCCAACCTGTCCTCCTCCCTCTCCCCCCCTCCCTCCCTCCCTCCCTTTCTCCAATGTGAGAGATGTCTCCAAGGAAACGGGAGGGATTATTTTAAGAAAAGAGCTGAGGGCTTGGGTGGGAGCAGATGGTGGCTCAGGCATCTGGAGGCAGAGGCAGGTGGCTCTGGCCCATCAAGGAGACAATGGAGCCCAAGTGCTTCCCCATCCCAGAAAGCACCAGGGCAGGGCCTGGAGGTGACTCTATATTGAGGGGCAGAGGAAAAGCATTTCTGGCATCACAGAGCAGGGACAGAGCACTGGACCTGGCTGTGCATTTGACTAACTTGATGCCTAGAAAAGTCCCAGCCCTCCAGACTGTTGGCTTGTAGGCAAGTAGGAGGCCCTACTACAAAGGACTGGACAGGGAAACGGTAGGACTTGAGGGAGGGGGCAGAGTTCCAGGCTTAAAATAATGTGAATAAAGCCACCAGGGTGCTCCTGAGCCTGGCAGAAATTCATTATTCATTCACTCACTCATTCATTCAGTTCATATCCACTGAGCACCTTCCTCTACCAGGCAGTGAACACGCCCCATTTCAAGTCCTCCTTAGAACATCCTCTAGTGATATTTTTGTCCTTATTGTTCAGATGAGGAAATCGAGGCTCTTAGAGGCCAAATGAGTTGCCCTGGTTAACAAAGAAAAAGCTTTTTTTCCATTCTTGTCCTCATCTTCCATAGAGGCCCATCACCTTCAAATGAAAATCTCAGTTCCTCAGAGGACCTCAAGGTCATGATGATCCAGTCCTTGCTGACCTTTGCAGTTTCCAACCTTTGAACTCTTGAGACTTTAGCTCCAGTGAACTGTCCGTAGTGGCTTCATGGGCCCCATTTGGCCTTTGTGCATCCTGTCCCCTCATGCCAGAATGTCGTCTATCTTCCCTTTGCTCATCAGGCTGAATCCTGCACAACTCAGACATCACCTCTTCCTGGAGGCCTTCCCATATTTCCCTGACACTAGGTCAGGGCCCTCTGGGATTTGTGGGTTTTCTTGGGTCTCCCTGAAGACAGCCAGCCTCCTGAGGCCAGAGATGTTCCTTCTGCAACTTTTCATCCCTAGTGCCTGGCACAAGGCTTGGCCCACGTGGGTGTCAGTGTACATTGAATGAATGAAGGAGATGAGGAACCCTCTGGGGTTTCCACTACTAGCTTTACTCATTTTGTTCTCTAAACATTTCCCAGGAACCTCCTCCATGCCAGGCCTGACATCCCTTCATCCCAGGGAAGACAATAACTCAGGCTTGCAATTCCCTTTGTGGTTTATAAAGAGCTTCCATGGTAGAAGTCACAACCACACCGCAAAAGTAGGTGTTCATGCTCGTGTCCATTTTCCAGATGTGAAAACTGAGGCCCAGTGAGGTTGGATGACTTAGTCAGTGGCAGCCAGTATGTGAAGGGGCCAAGATTTGAACCTAGGCCTGCTCACTCCATAGCCCACACTCCTCCTGCACTGTGAAAGCAAAGCAAAAGAATACAAGAATGCTCAGAAAACTGGGAAGTATGGGAAAGAGGGAAGGGGGTAAGTCCCACTGCCCCACCCCCAAGGATATATTTTATTAATAGTCTGGGAATCCCCTACTTATTCTGGCTGAGCCTATGGGTGTAAGGAATTGACCTGGCCAAGGTCACACAGATGCCAGCGGCACAGTCAAGGGATGAACCCAGACTCTTGGATGCCACAACTCAAGGTTAATTCAATGTGGCCCCAGGGCTCATAGAGCTATTTTCAGTCTTATAGGAGAGATGGAAGCAAACAGGTGTGTCTTTGTTTGGGTTCCCCTGGGGACTTGAGTGCAGGTGGTTTATTTGGGAGGTGATCCTAGGGAGCAGGAGGGAGAGCATGACGGGAGGAGAGAACGTCAATACAACGCGCATTAGTGAGCGGCCACTGTAGCTCCATCCTGCTGGGGACCTTCTGAGAAATAGTAAAGAAGATGCCTCAGAACTGTCTCCCCAAGTAGCAGAGGTTGGGTGTTTACCCACTAATTCCTGTCCCCCATGATTAAAGATAACTCCCCTGCATTCCCAAATTGTCCTGTGCTGGGGCAGAAAACACTTTTGCAACTTCAGAAAGTGCAGACAACACCCCAAAGCAGAGAGGTCTGAGGAGTGCCTGCAGGAGACCAATGTCTTGGAGCTGTCCAGCCCCCCAGCGGCTGTAGCTGGGGTCCAAGGCGGGCACCAAGAGACTCTGCAGTAAGGCGTTAGAGACATGGTATCTAAGGACGTCTTCAGAGGCAGTTTGGGAGTTTCTCGTTCACAATGCTGTATTGTATACATGGAATTTACTAAGTGGGTAGATCTTATGTGTTCTCACCACATTAAAAAATGGTAGCTATGTGAGGTCATGGATATGTTAATAAACTTGACTGAGGTGATTATTCCACAATATATACAATTATCAAAACATCAAGTTGTATACCTTAAATACACACAGTTTTTTATTTGTCTTTTATACCTCAGTAAAGCTGAAGAAAAAAAGAAATGCTTGATAATACTAAGGGGGGGGGAAATGAAGTATTTTGGGGTGACTAACTGGGAATGGGAGTGGAATATAGAGACTAGGGAAGATTTCCCCAGAGTAGGTGACTTTTGAGTTAAATTTTGAAATGTGAATATTGAAGGGGAAGAGGCACGCCAGGAGGAAGGGCCACAGGCTGAGATGTGAGACATCTTATCTCAGGTGAGACTGCAGAGCCTGTACCTGAGTAATGGGATTCGACCAGAATCGAATTAGAAGACCGTGCAAAAGCCAAATGATGAAGGGCTTCAAATACCAGGCAGTTCAGACCCCCCCCCCCCCCACCGAGTGCTAGGGAGCCAATGCAGGGTTCTGGGCAGGGCAGGGACACAGATCTGTGTTTAGAAAGTTCTCTCTCGGGCTGGTGTAGAGGATGGATTGGTAACGGGGAGACTGGAGCAGGAGCCCTGCAGTGGTGGCTGAGCCCGGGCAGGGCAGAGTGATGGGGAGGAGGGGCCAGACCTAATGGCTGTTTAGGAGAAAGTTCAATGAGAGTGGTGGGGTGAGGAGAGGGAGACCAACCCTCCCTGGCTGCAGGGGCCCTGGGAGACTCCTCCCTCTCCATTTCCCCAGGGGCTGGCCCAAGGTGACCAGATGCCTGATTGATCTGGGGCCAGGCATGCCCTGATCCAGTCCTGATGGATCTGGACATTGTCTCATTTGGTCACAAGCCAAGTCTCATCATTAGCTAGATGTGGTCACTCCCTGCATCTGGTCATTATCAGAGCTTGCTATTCTGCAGGGCTGGTTGTTGCCTGCTGCCTGGTGGACCCTCTCCACTTGGTTTGAGTCATTCTGTCCTATTCCAGGGTCCTTCCTAAAGCCCATAGTTCTGGCCTTGGCATGGTCTGAACTGGTGGGCTGATTGCAGGAGCTGGTAGAGAATCTGACACCCCAGGCACCCCAGCCTCTTCCCTCCTGGCCCCTGGGCAGGGTCAGGCAATCATCCCATAGTCCCACCCCTACTACTCCCCTCGGAGCCCTGACCACTGACTTCATGCTGTGCTTGTGTTTGAACACCCTTCCCAAATGGACCTGCTTGTACTCAACTCTCTCCCCATCTCTCTCACTCTCAACAACTCTGAGTCTCTTTGTCTCTCTTAAAATATGGACCTCAGGTGCACACAATTGAATTTAAAATATCCTTGGTTCATGCCGTGATCTCAGCATTTGTCCATGCATGGCCCAGTGTATATGATATAATACAACTTAATATAAAATATAACATAATATGTACAGCTGTAAACCACTGCCTACCCCAGGAACTAGAACAGAACCAAAATCTGACATCCACCTCTGTGTTCCAGCTCAACCCATCCCCCAGCTCTCTGCTATATCACTAATATTCTGCATTTTTAATTTCTCCTTCCCTAGTTTCTTTGTTTTTAGTTTTATTACATGTACGGATGCCTAAACAATTTCTTGTTTGTTTTTACTAACTCATTTTATTTTAAAAGGTATACTGTATAAGTCTTGTCATATTTTTTTTAACTCAGGGCTATGTTGGTGAGAATCGTCCGTGTTGTGTGTAGTTGCGATTCATTCATTTTGAAGGCTATGTGTGACTACCCCATGATTTATTTGCTCATTCTCCTGTCAATAGATAATTGGATTGTGTTCAGGTTTTCTGCTATTACAAACAATGCTGCTATGGATATTCTTGTGCATTTCTCCTCATGCTCCGCAAAATGTGGTCTGGGACTGACAGCCTTGGCTTTATCTGGAAATTGTTAGAAATGCCGAATCTGGCCCTGCCCTAAACCCGCCAAATCAGAGCCTGCCTTTTAGCAAGTTCCCTGTTAAAGGTTGAGAAGCACTGGCCAAGTGTAGGTGCAGGGGTTTCTCGTGGGCACACGTATCCAGGAATGGGATGGCTGGGTCACAGGGTCTACCGTGCGCCCTCCCCTCAGTGGTATAGAGGAGCTGCAGGGACCTACCTCTTCCCCGACACTTGATGGTGTCAGTTTCTCATTTTCAGCAGTGGAATGAACATTGCATCACTGTCTTGATTTACATTTCCTTGACGACGAATGAGGTCAGGCACCCCGACCTATGTTTACTGGCCATGTGTTTTCCTTCTGTGAAAGGCCCTGGTAGTGTTTTTGTCTTTCTCTTGAGCTCACTCAACTCAACTTCTGCCTTTGTACTCGCTGTTCTCTCAGCCTGATATATCTTCTCTTCACTGTTCAGTGTCAGTTCTTCCAGGAAGCCCTCCCTGACTGCTGCTTGAGTTGTAGCCTCTTCAGCCTCGTAGGCAGGAAAATTTGGTGTTCCTGTGTCATCATTTTATCTCCTGGAGCCTCTTCCTCACTGAAGAGATTGCAAATCTGTATGGCTTGGCCACTACAGATTTTGCAATTTTTTTTCAATTTAGTTGCCATAATTTAAAATTCAGGCGATTTTGCTTTAAAAAAATCTGAATTGCTGATTTCTCTTGGAAAAAAAAAGATGTTCTTGCTAGGCCTCCTTTCCTACATGTCAACAATCAGCTGGCGCTGAAGAGGGGCTGCCCCTGCCAGACTGCGTGACATAGTCCCCATGACTGTATGCTCACGCCCTGCTTAAATGACCTGCCCAGGCCCTGTGGGCATTTAAGTTTGTGATCCTTGCCTAAGCATGCCGGTTGTTTATTCCTCTAAATCTCTCCCATCTTTCCCCTCCTTCACATAACTCTATCCTTGCTCAGGCCATCAAACCTCTCATCTGGACAGTCATATCAGCTTCCTCTGACCTTCTTTTTCCAGTCTTGCCCTTTCCAGTCCACTGACCATGTCTCAACCCTGCTCAAGAACCAGCAATGGCTCCCCATTGCCTTTCCAGGCACCACCTGACTTTATCAAACAAACAAAAAAGTATTATTACATTTTTGAATATTTCATGCTCACAAAAAAGTCTAGACATCAGGATAACAAACACCCATGGACCCACCACCCAGTTTAAGAAATAAACCAAATCAAGTATATTTGAAGCCTCTTTTACATCCCCTCCCTTTCTCTCTCAGGGTCACTTCTCTCTTGAATGTGCTACTTATCATTCCCATGTGTGTTTTTACACCTGTATTACATATGTATGTGTCCCTAAACGATACATAGTATTGTGTTGCATGTTTTCAAACTTATATATATCTGGCATCAAACTGTTTTCTGTCTGCAACTTGGTTTTTTATTCAACAATATATATTTTTATTTTTTTTTAAATTGTATTGAAGTATAAAATTCATACAAAGAGTACTCGGATCATAAGTATACAACTCTGAATTTTTACAAACTGAATCAACAGTGTGTTTTTGAGATTTACTCTCATGGATGTGCGTGCGTGGCTTGAATTCAGTATTTTGAGGATTATGGTGTGGTGAGGTTCCCATTGTCTGAATGCTTCACCATGTATGCAGTCCCTGGATGATGGACAGTTAGGCAGTGTTCAGTTTTTCACTATTACAAATGATCCTGCTATCAACATCCTTGTACACGTCTCCTGGGACCCTTGTGTAAGGTGTTCTCGAGGCAAAGCCTGCTCCTTTCCACCTGGCCTTATGTTACCAGGTTGCTCTCCAGCCCTTGGTTCTCGGTGATTCCCAGCTCAGATGATAAGGTCTTCTAACCTGCTTCAGGCAGTTCATTCTTCTACGTACCTACCAATGCCCAGCCCAAACATACAGCCACCTCTTTGCCTGCCATATACTCTCCTTCCTCCCCCCAGAGCTCCAAACCCACATCTCCTTCCAGGCCTTGCTGCAGCCCAACCCCCACCAGGGAACTCTCTTGGGCAATGTTGGTCCTTATGGTATCATCTCTGATGAGTGACATCCTCTCACCACAGTTGTCAGGGTCCACAAAGACAGAGACAAACCCAGACCAGACATTGGGAATGATGAAGTGAAGCATGGATGGACTGTTAGGGAGGGCAAGCAGCTAGAGTATGCAACCAATTGACCTGAGCCTTGATGGATGAATATGAGTTTGTCTGGTAGAGATGGGAGGGCATTACAGACACAGGGAAAGGCAGAGAAACACTGGAACAGGCGTTTCTGGGATGAGGAATGTGGGCAGGGTGGGCAAGTGGTAGATGAGACTGGTTGGAAAAGGGCTATGAGGACACTTAAATGACACTCTTTAACGTTGTTCTGACTCGATTTGCGTTCAACTGGCATTCTTGGGAGCTGGCTGTATGTGGGAACCAGGGAGTGTGAGAGCACATTCATCTGACACCTACTGAGTGCCAGGTACCAGCAGAGCTTACATCCATTATCTCTTTGGTTCCTCAACCCAAGTTCGGGACATTATACTAGTGTTGTCCCCATTTTGCAGATGGAGAAATGGGGGCTCGGAAGGGTCAGTCTCTAGTCCATAATCTCAGAGCCCCAGGAGAGGTAGAATGGATACTCAGCCCAAGTCCACCTGACTTCAGGGGTTGTTTTTACCCCTGTGCTGCCATAGGCGAGAAGGCACCCAGGAGAAGGTTCTGCCTGAACCGGGTCACCAGGAGGGGGCACACATTTCCAGAGGCAGGAGCCCCAAATTCAAATCCCAGGGCCCTCCTGGCTTGCGCATATAATCCGGGCCAGTTTCTTCCTGTGCTGGCCTCAGTTTCCCTCCTCCACCAGCCAGCCATCAACAAAGGTTCCTGCTGACCAGCTCTGTAGCCTAGGGTTCCAGGTTTCTGCACTACTGCAGCCCTGCTGTGTGACCTTGTGCCAGTAGCCTACACTCTCTGGGCAGCGGACCGGACAGAGGATTTCTAAGCGCCCTTCTGGCTGGCGACTAAGCGTTGTCCCTGGCTACGGAGACCCTCCCCCTTCCCTAGGGTTGCCGGGCATGGGTGGAGGTGAGCACTGGAAACAGCGCCCTCCCACCCCCCCAGCCCCAAGCCAGTGGCCGAATCCGCGCCTGGTTTTGGGCGCAGCCACTCGGCCCCCTCCCCCGCGCGCTTCTCCCCGCCCCCCCCCCCTCCCTGCTGCTCTCGGGGAGCCGGGGCGTGCGGCTCCTCCTCCCGCAGCCGCATCTGGGGCGCCGAGCCGGCCAGAGAAGAGGCATGGGGCGCCCACGGACTAGGACCGGGGCCTAGGCGGGCGGACCAGCGAGCGGACCGAGCGGCGGCACAGCGCAGCAGCCGAGCGGGCTGGAGGGCCGAGAAGCCGGGCGCAGGTGAGGGCGCGGGGGTGGCGCGCGCGGGCACAGTGGCCCGGATCCCCTTTCTGAGGCCGGTACGCCCTGTCTCTCCGTAAGACCCCCAAATCTGGTTCTTCACCCGGATAGACCTCCCTAAACCAAGGGGTGGCACTGGCGCAGAAAAGCCCCCTCCCCCTGCCAGTTCTGTCTGCTGAGCCCCTCATTCCTAGGGGGCAGCTCTGCGGCTGGGAAGCCCCCTTGTCTGGGAGGGATCTCCCCAGTCTAGGTCTCCCAGGACCCTCAAATAAGGGGCGGTGACGCTGGGGCCGGAACCCCCTATCCAGGGCCAGACCCCGCCCCCCCCTCCACCTCATATCCCCCCACCCACCCCGGACACCCCCATGTCAAGGGACGGCCAAAGCTGGGAAGCCCCTCCTCAAGCCTGACCCTCAATCCGCAAGGCAGCCAGGGGATGAGGCAGACCCCTCTCCAAGGCCCACCAACCTTAGAGCTAAGGAGAGAGAGCTCTGCCAGCCGGCGGGGGCATTCCTCTATTCAACCCAGCTGCCTCCATCCCGCCTCGGTCGCCCCGGGAGCCTGCCCAGCAGGCTTACCCCCTTCCCAAGCTCTTTCCCCGGACCTGGCATCTGGGGAGGGGGTGAGGGGGCGAAGGCAACCTCCAACCCCCAGCACTGCATAGCGCCCCCTCCCTGTTTGCGTACTCAGGAGGGGCCGAACTGACCGGAGCACCTGGGCTGGGGGGGGGGTGCTCACATGGCTATGGGAGGCCCCCACGTGCGGCTCCCCCTCCGGGGGCCCCCCTCCCCGCGAGCAGGTAGACCAGGTGGCTGGAGAGGACAGCTGGGTCCAGATGTGCTCTCTGAGAGGGGACTTGTGCTCTCTGGACATGTGATGGCCCTTGGCCTCTTTCAACCAAACCTACCTCTTCCAATCCCCTTCCATCCTTCCATTTCTCTCCCTTCATTTCTCTCCCTTCTCCCATTCTTCCTCCGCGCTGCCCCTGTGTTGCAGAAGGGCTGCCTGAGTCTGTTGATGTTATGGGGGGAAATGAAATGCCAGAAGGGGTTATGGGTTGTCGAAGGCCAGTTGTTGGGGTGAAAGGGTGAGTGAGGTGTCCTGAGGATGGAAACCCTCAAGCTTGGAGGGCAGCCCTAATGGGGGAAGGGTTCCCACACCCCCACCTGCCTGTAAGTGGAAATGACAGAGGGGGAGGGGGCTGCAGTCCCCAGTCCCAAGGGAAGCTGGACGGGCCTGCCTCCCCGATTGCACCTCCCCTCCAGGCCCAGTTCTCTGGGGTCCTGGCTCCCTCTGCCTCTGTGCCTTCACTTGTGGGAGGGGGCTATGTTTCAGCCATGCTGGAGGTGGTAGAGCTAGGTTGTGCAAGACCATCTCAGAAAGTGGCTGTTGGAAGAGCCCAGTTTCTGTCCCATAGAGGACACTGTGGGCTGCCTGGTCCCACAGTGGCCTGAGGGGCCTGAGCCAGACTGCTGTGAGCAGCAGAGTTGGGTGGGGCCGCAAAGCTGAGTGGCCGATTGGTGGCTGGAGTGTTGGGAGCCACAGCCAGGCCCCAGAGCTGGCTGTTGTCCAGTTAGCAGCAGATGCCGAGTGTGTTCCCAGCAGCTCCTGGAGAAACTGGCTGTGCACATGGGGCAGGCGTGTGTGCGTGTGTGCGTGTGTGCGTGTGTACCTGTGCTGTGGCAGGGGTGTGCCATGGCTCCTGGGTCCTCCTGGAGCAAGAGACAGCAGCTCAACTTTTGTGAGTGTGCCTGTGTGTGGTGTCCATGGCACCCTCCCCTGGTTCATTCATCAGAGGCCAAACTAGGCCTGTGCTGGGGACATATGATGGCCTGATGAGTTCCCCACTCTCAAGGAGCCCCTGTTTTGTGTGGGAGGCAGTCTATGCTGGGCACTGAGGACAGAGCATAGGCCCCATATTAGGGAGAAGGTGTGGGGTAGAGCAGGCCTGGTGGCTGAAGTATGTGGGACCCAGGGCAGCATGAAATGGAGCTGCAAGTTTGAGGACTGTGCCCTGGGCACAAGGCTGCCTGGCATCTGAGTTGGTGTTTTGAAGAGAGGCCATGCAACACTTGAGGACTAAGGATAAACTGTGTACTTTGGAGCGTTTGGAAGACTCAGTGACATTAGATGTACCAGGGGCACCCACTGGCATCTTGTTAGGTTCTTGTGTGGTTTATGGGCCACTGGCTTTATAAATGTCAACATCTCTATGTGCTGGGAAGGCTCTTAGGGATTGTGTTGGGCACTTTATGTGACGGGAAGCAGGTGGTCTCTATGCTTTCATACATCTGTGATTGATAGATTCATGCATTCATTCATTCATTCATTCATTCAATAAAGCATTAAAAATAGCATTATCTGACTATAGTGCATTTAAACACTTCCACTTAACCATTCTGAAATGTGAATTAACAAAATCTTAAATGCAGATTTTTTTAAAGCCCACAGTAGATACTCAATAAATGCCTACAGCTCCTAGGATGAAGCCCAGCCTCCTCCCCCGAGTAGTTACCTGTGTAGCCATATCTTGTACCCTCCTCTCCTCCCTCATTGGCTCCAGTCCCCCTGGCCTGCTTTCAGTTCCTGGAACAGGCCACGTTCCCTCCAGCCTCAGGATCTTTGCATGTGCTGGTTCCTCTGCCTGAACATCCCACCCCCTCCCTGCATTTGCCTACTTTACTACTACTCATCATCCAGGTCTCAACTTAGCCATCACTTCCAGAGAAAGCCTTCCTTGACACCCAGGCCAGGTTGTGTCCCTGTCACCACCTTTACAGCCCTTGGGCCTCTGCCTTCACTACCCAGTCGCCACTCATTATTGGATGCCTCTTGGTGTGATTGGTATGGGGAGGGGCAGGGTCACACCTGCCTCTTCATGTCATTCCCCTGGTGCTGAGGATTCCTGCTTACTTGTTCATTCATTCTTTCATTCACTAGGTCACCAGCTGGTCACCCCTCCATTTCCTAGTCTTTAATTTCTTCTTTGGGCCACCAGTGCTTCCTGAGGCCCTCTCAGTACCCAGCTGTATGCCAGGCCTGGGGACACAGAGTCAGACCCGAGGGGCCCTCTCTGTAAACTGTAGACATCTTGCCAGCCCCTTGCCCAGTGATGAGGCTGGTGCTGTCCCAGTGCTGGGAAGGGACCACTCGTTTGGACCTGTGGAAGCGCTTCCTGGGGAACATGCATGAGCTCTGGGATGAATTTTGGAGGATTAGAGGGGTTGGGGTAGATGGAGAATGGCGAGGAAGGGCACTGCTGGCTGGGAGGATGGCATTGATAAAGGCAGGGAGGCCGCCTGGTGTGAGGCGGGCTGGGGAATGATGGGTCACATGTCCATACGGGAGGTGGCCCTCCTGAGCAGGCCACAGGGAGGCCGGTCATGGAGGTGGGCAGTGTGCCGTCATGGTGAGCGTCCAGCCTATGCCAGGAGCCCTATTGCTGTGTGCCCCTGGGTGAAGCATGTTCCCTCTCTGGATTCCCTCGATAAAGTGAAGGCTTGGGCCCAGGGATCTCAGAGGAGCCTTCTACCTGCCCACAGTCTGGAGTTTGTGATCCTGACAGCCCAGGGAGGGGCTCCTCGGGGCCCCTGCCTCTCCTTTGGCATGAAAGGGACTGTCACAGGGTGGGGTTTGGTGTGCTCTAGTGGCTTTGGAGGGCAGCACGTGTTAGCGTGGGTCCACAGGGGGCTGATGGGGCTCAGACACTGACAGCCGGCAGTGAAGGGAGCGCAGGGGCTGGCTGGGTTGGGGGGGCGCCCACCATGCAAACTCTCACTGCACCTTTATTGGGAAAGGCTATCACTGAGGAGAGGCTTCCTGTGGTGGCTCAAAGACAAGCCCCCGCCTCCCACCTCATCAGACTCCTGTGGAGGGCCCTCGGAGACCCCCGGGACTAGACTTTCCTTTGTCTGGCCTGTGTGTGTTCTGCTCCTGCTCCCCCTCCGCAGTGACCCCTGGTGGTTGCCCCATGCCAAGACTGAGGCCTGCAGAGTGTGTGCGACACTCTACAGTTTGCAGAACATATTTAATCCCCACATATTCTAGCTACCCCCGGGGGTAGGAATGAAAAGGGATATTGTCTCTGTTTGACAGATGAGGAAACTGAGGTTCGGGGTAGTGAGTGGCTGCCCAAGGTCATTCAGAGGGTGGGGATTACACCCACAGAGCAGGAGCCCCCTGCCACTGGGCCCTGGGGATGCCCGCAGGTAGGACCCTCTTGCTCACTGATCACACATCATTTCCTGAGCCAATGAGCAGAGCCCTGGATCCCTCTGTGCCGGTTTCGCAATGCCGCCTCCTCCCCGCCGAGTTGTCTGACGTGGCCTTTTCAAAAACCCAAAATGAATGGAAGCAAATTTTGTTTGGAGAATTTTGCTACACCCTTCACCAGGGCTGGTTGCAAAACCAGGCTTGGGGATCCCTGCTGATGTTGATGATAATAATAATAACAACAGTGTCCTTGGCTAACACCCATTCATTCAACCAAGTGTCACTGACCATCTGCCAGGAGTCAGCACGTTGCTGGTCCCTTCATTTCATGAGTACCAGCTCTAAGCACCTTAAATCCGGCCTCTCCTTTAGTCCCATCACACCCTGTTATCATCATCCCCATTTTACAGATAAGGTAACTGGGGCACAGAGAGCTGTAGTAAGTTGTCCAAGGCCCACAGGTGGTGAGGTGGTAGCACCAGGATACAAGTCCGCTAGTGTTTAGAGTCTGGTCTTAAGCCTGTGTCCTGGAGGTTCTGAAGTTCCCATGTATTCAACAGAAGTTGTGGGTGGAGCTGGAGGCTGGGCCTCAGGCCCATGGGAATCCAATGTAGTAGACCCAAATCCCAACTTGGAGAACCTGGACACACGCTGGAGGCAGAGATCAGCCTGGTCTGAGAGAGTGACCTTAGGACTGTCCCTGCATGTCACTGGCCACTCATTGGTGGCTCATCTCCCAGGCCCAGCTGGAGGCCCCAGTGTGGATTTTAGTAAGAGGAGAGCTGTGGCCTCTCCCAGCTTCTTTCCTCACACACAGTTCTGGTAGGTGGCCCATCTTTCAGGCTTCCTGGGGGGGGACTGAGAGGTGACATGGGTGGTAAGAAGTGACCACAACTGCAGAACACAGAGGGAGAATAAAATGCTTGGTCTCTGGGACCATTCCATGAAGGGGCAGACCACACACACACACACACACACACACACACACACACACACACACAGCAGCCCCCAGGGCCCAGTCACAGGGATGGCTTTGTCTTCCTCTCCTCAGTGTAGACGTCCTACACAGGTAACCCATCTCTGGGAGTTTGCTTCAGAAATGACTAAAGCGACCTTTGGTGTGTGAGAGGGTCAACTTTAGAAAACACATGATATGGGCAGGTTCTGTCTTTGATAATAGAAATGGGCCAGGCATCCTGGAGTATAAATAAAGCACAAGACCATTTATTGAGCACCTGTTGTGTACCTAACACTGTGCCCACGGTAGGGGCCCAGAACCATGCCCAACGAGGTACTTGTGATTGTGTAAGGGTGGGGGGGGGTGTCTCTGTGGCACCAGGTACCAGGCCTGGGGAGTGAGAACTCGACCTCTGGGTCTAGATATTTTTGTCTTTATTGATTTTAGAGAGAGAGGAAGGGAAAGGGATAGAGAGATAGAAACATCAATGAACATTGATTGGCCACCTCCTGCATGACCCCCACTGGGGATCTGGCCCACAACCTGGGCATGTGCCCTGACCGGGAATTGAACCAGTGACCTCTTGGTGCATGGATCGATGCTCAACCACTGAGCCACACCGGCCGGGCTCCAGATATTATTTTGCAGTGACAGATGAGCCTGCCCTAACAGAGGTTGTTCCAGGAGATGGGGATTGGAATAAGAGTGGTAAGCTGGTTTGCTGCTGTGTGTCCCTGACTGAGTCCCAGCACCTCTCTGGGCCTCCTGGTCTCCATCTATTTGTTGGGGTGCTGGGTTAGGTCTCTGGGGCTCTCCCAGCTCAGCCCTCTGTGACCCCAGGGATGAACGTAGCTGGCTTCTCTCTGGAAGGTGTCAAGGAGTCCTCACGGTCCTTACCCCTGACCCTCTGCCTGACCTCCCACCTCTCCCTGTCCCCCAGCCCCTGCCAGAGGAAGGGAGCCTTTCCTTCCGCCCACTGCAGGCTGACTGCGTGCAGTGACATGACGCAGTAACCCAGGGCTCTGGAGCACAGCTTTAGCAAACCCGAAACGGGGATTTGGGTTTGCTAAAGACAGGGGAAAAAAAAGGTTCTTCCCACCACCCCCAGCTGCCTGCCTGCCTCCCTCCCTCCCCTGGCTGCTGCCAAGCCCTGGCACCTCCTCGGCTCTTCCAGATCCACTTGGGCGGTGGGAGATTCAGGGCTGGAGGCTCAGCTGAACAGGGCTCAAGTTCAAGTCTCAGCGTGCTGGGGCCTTGCTGTGTGACCTTGGCATGGTTGCCTGCCTTTCCTGGGCAGTGTGTACCGTGAGGGATGGGCTTTGGGATTCTGAGGCTGGGCAGCTTTGCAGTGACGGCTCTGGGAGGTTACTTGTTACTCTGCCTGCTATTTGGAGGGACAGGGCTATAGTCCAAAGACACAGGTTAGAGTTAGCTCCAGGGTCTGTGCCACCTGTTCTCCCTGTGAGCATCCACAGTGGAGGGAGCCAGGTATGGTGATCATCCCCACCTTACATCGGGGGAAACTGAGGCTGTATGTTGGTGGGTGATAGCATGAGAATTTGAACCCAGGTCTGTGTGGCTCAGGCATCCAGGTGGGAAAGCAGGCCCCAGACAAGAGGCCAGCTGAGTGCCTGTGAGCCTTCCCATCCCCTCTCTGGGTCTCAGTTTCCCCATCTGTGCAGTAGGTGTGGGGTAGGGGGTTGGGGCTGCCCTGCCCACCTCTGGACCCTCATCTGTCACTGCTGGGCATTTTATGAGCCTCTTCACCATCCTCCAGCTCCCATCCTCCAAGCCAAGGTGTGAAGGCAGACAAGGAGGTGTCAGTACCTCACACCTCTCCTCTGGAGGACCTGCACCTTTGGGGTATGAGAGATTCCTGGAGGGCTGGGAGCGTGTGAGGCCTTCCAGGGACAGTGTGGGCGGGGTGGAGGCTGGTTGGCTCTGGTAGCCTGTGGGTTTTGGCTAGACATGAGGCCAGGCCCTCTGCCTGTCTGCACCTGACCCTCGTGTATCTGCTTCACCAGGGACTCTGGGAGAGTGCAGCATGGACAGGGAGGTAGGGCCACCCTGGGACCCTTTCCCACCCCTGTTCGTGCATGTGGGTGGGGTATGTGTGTGTATGTGGTATGTGTATATGTGTGGTGTGTGTGTGGTGTGTATGTGAGATGTGTATGTAGGTAAGTGTTTTTGTATGTAGGTGTGTGGTATGTATGTGTGTACGTGGGGTGTGTGTATGTGATGTGCATGTGTGTATGTGGGCATATGTATATGTGGGTATGCGTGTGTGTATGTGGGTATGTGGTATGTTTGTGTATTTGGGGTGTGTATGTGTGTGTGTATTTGGGGTATATGTATGTAGTGTGTATGTGTGTGTTTGGGTATGTGGTGTGTATGTATTTGGGGTGTGTGTATGTGGGTATGTGGTGTGTGTATGTGGGGTGTGTGTGTATGTGGTGTGTGTATGTGGGTTTGTATGTGTGTATGTGGGGTGTGTGTGTATTTGGGGTGTGGATATGTAGGTATGTGGTGTATGTGTATGTGTTGTGTGTGTGTATTTGGGGTGTGTATGTGTGTGTGTGTATTTGGGGTAAATGTATGTAGTGTGTATGTGTGTTTGGGTATGTGGTATGTATGTATTTGGGGTGTGGGTATGTGGGTATGTGGTGTGTGTGTATATGTGGGTTTGTATGTGTGTATGTGGTGTGTGTGTGTGTGTTTGGGTGTGTGTATGTGGATATGTGGTGTGTGTGTATTTGGGGTGTGGGTATGTGGGTATGTGGTGTGTGTGTATATGTGGGTTTGTATGTGTGTATGTGGTGTGTGTGTGTGTGTTTGGGGTGTGTGTATGTGGATATGTGGTGTGTGTGTATTTGGGGTGTGGGTATGTGGGTATGTGGTGTGTGTGTATATGTGGGTTTGTATGTGTGTATGTGGTGTGTGTGTGTGTTTGGGGTGTGTGTATGTGGATATGTGGTGTGTGTGTATTTGGGGTGTGGGTATGTGGGTATGTGGTGTGTGTGTATATGTGGGTTTGTATGTGTGTATGTGGTGTGTGTGTGTTTGGGGTGTGTGTATGTGGATATGTGGTGTGTGTGTATTTGGGGTGTGGGTATGTGGGTTTGTAGGTGTGGGGGGGTATGTGTCATTGCCCCCTCTGAGGCCAGGCCTTTTGTAGATTGTCAGGTCCTCTCAACACTGGGAGGTAGATATTATCATTCCTCTGGACTTCCCTTTCTCTCTCTCTTTTTCTAAGTATTCATTGAGCAAACACGTTAGGTGACTGCCGTGGGTCCAGGGCCAGTGCTGGGCATGTATCGGTGAACCGAGCCCCTGGTCCCTGCCCTGCGGAGCACACGATCTGTTTGGGAGGCCGGCAGTCGTGACGTAACCTCCCAGATGATGTGAACTCACATCAGTGGCAGCTACTGCGACCACTGAGAAGTCCAGGAGACCCGGCCAGCCCGGGGACCAGGGAGAGCTGCCCCAAGGAGGAGACCCTGGAGCTGAGACATGAGAGTGAGGAGTTAGCTGGCTGGAACAGCCAGGCAGAGCCCTGTGGTGGAAGTGGCCTGGGGAGTGTGAGGGTCTGAACCTGGACAGAGAAGGGGGAGCTGGGTGTGAGGAGGGCCCAGGGCCCGCTGGGCTGCAGGGTGGACTGCTGATGTGTGAGGAAACTGAGGCTCAGAGAGGGGAAGCAGCCTGCCCAGCTGGGGCTAGTAACTTGGCTGAATGTGGATCTGATCCCTGAGGGGTTCCTGGAGGGTCCCCTCGGCTGTAGCTACCCGGCCCTTGGCTATCACTGGGTCCAGCTCAGGACCTGTAAGCAACTTGCCTGAGGTTTGCAGCAAGTCAGTGTGGAGCAAGGCCTCCTCTTCATAGGCTCTCAGCCTCCCCCTGCACCGGTGCTTCCCCTGAAAGAAACTGGGGAGCCTCAGAAGGTTCCAGAGCAGGGCAGACCCACAGTGCTCCCCTGGCTGGTCATGCCCCAGGCCTTCCCAGCACTGGCATGGGGGGTTAGCAGGGTTTGCCCCTGCTGAGCCAACTGAACTCTGCTGACCAGTGTGTCGCCAAACTCTGCTGCTGCTAGACAGGGCAGGGGCAAAGGCAGTGGGCAGCCTGGAGTGGGGTGGTGTTGGGCAGGGGGCACCCCACAGCCAGCAGCACTGAGACTCCAGGAGCCAGTTGCCAGGGTGGGTTTGGTAAATGACAAGGCCATTCCTGAAGGAGGTGGGGAGGCAGCCTTGTGCTGGAACCCCTGAGTGGGTCTGGGGATTTGGCTACAAAGCAGGAGTTGGATTCCTTCCCTACCCCACTTCCCCCTCTCAAGTGTCTCTTGGCTCCAGTTTTCATGGCCTCTGGGCCCCCAGACCCAGCTTGTGTACCCTCCACATGCAGGCACAATGATTGATCCAGAAACCACACCTGGCCCCTTACACCCTGTCACGGCCCAGAGCCCGGAACAGTTGATGCCTCTGTCACCTGCCTCCGTGCATTCCTGCAGCCCCCTCCTGCCCCCTCCTGCCCTCACCTGCAGCTCAGCTGAAAAGACCTGGGGCCCCCAGAGCACACTACGTCTCTGGCCCCAGCCTCTTCACTTACTGTTCCCTCTGGCTGGAAAACCCATCCTAAAGTCTTCGCTCAGTAACTCCTATGTGGTATTTATTGCTGAGCTCAGGCCTCACCCTTCCAGGAGACCTGCCCTCTCATCCCAGAGTCACCTTGCCCAGACTCCAGAGGCTTATGGACTCTGAGGTCCACTCAGTGTCTGCCTCCTCCACCAGGCAGTGGCCCCTCCAGGCAGGCCAGGCTGAGGACTGGCACACAGTGGGTACACAGATCATGAATGTCTGCGGAGCCCAGTGGCTGGAGTACATGTGCCCTCCAGTTCCTTTCCCACAGAGGGGCAGGTGTCCCTTGTGGCCCTCATTCCTTTCCTCCCCAGCCCCGGTACAGGTGTGATGGCTGCATGAGCCCATCTAGGGTGCCATGGGGGTGCTTGGGGGCTGAGCAAGTGGGGAGTTGGCTGGTTGGTTGCCCTCTTTTAGCCTGTGGGCCCCCAAGGGCTGTTTTTGGTTTTTTTCCAACCTGAGAAGCCCAACTATTTGAAAGGACTATATTTCTCCTTCTTTAAGCCCCTGAAATTTTGGGATCTGTTTATTACTTCAGCCTAGTCCACACTAACTAATACAAATATCAACTGTGTGCCAGACATTATCCTAGGCACTGGGGACAATAATATTCCCCTCTGAAGGGCTGTTGTGAGAACTTAATGCAAACTCATATGTGAACGCCTTTAGCTGTGTGCTGGCGTACAGTGGGCTCTGTGGGTCAGATGAGTTATTTCAGGTCTGGTCTGTCTGAAAACAGTCATAAGGGGCAGCCATGCAGAGAAGGCTGAGATTGGGAGGGAGGACCTCTGGACAGACCAGGGCCACTGGAGGAAGCAGGCCAGGCACACCCAGCCTGGGTCACGGTGATCCTCGCCCTCCGGTTACTCCCTCGCGCCTCTCCCATCTCAAGGCTCACCTTCTGTGTTAGGTATCTATCGATGCATAACAAATTACCCCAAAACTGAGTGGCTTAGAACAGGAATAGACATTTATGATCACTTTCTCACATACATTGTCTCATACAGACACACAGTGTCTCCAGGAGCTGCTTTGAGGGAATCTGGTTCAAACTTGTCATCAGTAGGTTGACTGGGGGTGATGCTAGCTGTTGCGGTGAGGCCCGGCCCAGAACTGGGCATCAGCCATCTCTCCAGTATGCCCAGTGACTCTGGGCACAGGTGGAGAAACGAGCACGGAGACGGAGAGTGACATAGAGCTGGGATTTGAGACCAGACTGGCTGTCCTCAGAACTCACACTCTTTTTGTTTGTTTTTGTTAATCCATTTGTTTGTTTTTGTTTTTCCATTGATTTTTAGATAGAGTGGAAGGGAGGGAGGGAGAGAAAGAGACACAGATGTGAGAGAAACACATCAATTGGTTGCCTCCCACATGACCCAACTGGGGCCGGGGATTGAATCTGCAACCCAGGTACATGCCCTTGACCAGGAATCAAACCCACGACCCTTCGGTCCAAGGGGTGATGCTCTAACCACTGAGCCAAACCAGCCAGGGGAGGACCCATGCTCTTAATCACTGCACCGTCCTGCCAAGGGTCAGAGCTGGCAAGGATGGGGAGGGAGGCTCCAGTTGTGTGGGGCCTTAGTGCCTGTTGTTGTTTTTTTTTATAGTTTTTTTTTCTTTATTGATTTTAAAGAGAGGAAGGGAGAGAGAGAGATAGAGACATCAATGAGAGAACACCGATTGGCCGCCTCCTGCATGCCCCCCACTGAGGATCGGGCCCACAACCTGGGCATGTGCCCTGACCAGGAATCAAATGGCGACCTCTTGGTGCATGGGTGGACTCTCAACCTCTGAGCCGCGCCGGCTGGGCAGTGACTGGTTTTAAGTGAGGTGTTAATAGCAGTGAGTATTTATGTCCCTTTAACACATGGGTTTTTTTTTCTGGTTTTGTTTTTAATCAAAAGAGCAAAGCTGAGCTGGAAGGTGGCAACTGCCTCCCTCTGACACACCTGGGAAGGTTTTGGGAGCCATGAGCTCGCCTCCCTGGGTGGCCACCAGCAAGCGTGTTCTCCCCCAGGAGGAGTGAGCCGACTCTGAGGGTGGCCTGAGTTTGAGTCCTGGCTCTGCTCACCAGCTGAGTGGCCTTGAACAGGTCACACACAGAAACCTCTTTGAGCCTCAGTTTCCCCATCTGTCTTCCATGGGACAACAGTATCACTGCCTGCCTTGGAGGCTTGGTGTGAGGGTTCATTGAAGTTCTGTGTGTTAAAGTACCTAGGACAGGGCCCAGCACATAGTAGGTGCTCAAGAAAAAGCAACTGCTGTTGTGCTGTGTCCTGAGTCCCCCCACACTGGAGCCCTTTAGTGCTCCCTCCCCAACTCTGGTCCAGAACAGCTCACAGCAGGTGGTCCTCGGCCTCCCAGTGAGACCAGCACACAGAGGAAGACATGCTTATCCCCACTTTACAGATGGGGAATCTGAGGCCCAGATATAACTTGCCTGAGGGCCTCAGTGGTAGAGATGGGACTGAATCACAGGCCTGTTGACTCTGAAGCTAGTGCTCTTTCTGTTGTCCCACTCTGAAGGATCCTTGGAAGACCCTCAAGTAGCCAAAGAGAATTCTAGGAACCCTCAGGGTGCCTGGGAGCCAGGACACTTGTGTCCTTCACCCCTCGCTGCCCCCAGTCTCCTGTGTGACCCTGTTGGAGTTGCTTCCCTCTCTGTGCCTTTGTTGCAACAAGGTGTTGGGAAGAACCTGGACTCTGGACTGCTTGGGACCAAGCTTCCCTTTCCTGGGCCCACCTCTGTGTCCCCTCCCCCAGGCCCAACTCCGTGTCCCCTCCCTCCTCTGCTGGCCTGGTTTGTGCATGGCCCACATTTAAGGTGGCAGCTTTTCAGTGGGAGATCAGGCAGTGGGAACCCCCTTGGAGAAGCCCAGCCAGGCCCACCCCTGACACTGGGACCCAAGGTGGACTCCCTCTGCCAGGGCCAGTGGCTGTGGGCCTGCCAGTGGGTGCTCCCAAATCTGCAGGCCCACTGTGCCCCCTACTCCCTCCCTGCATGTCCTGCATTGGGGAGCAGATATATTTAGACAAAATGCTTTGTTCTGTACAAATTCCTCCTCGACTGTGCTTCGGGGCCAGGGGAGGCAGGGCCTGTGAGCAGCGCCCCCTGTACCTGGCGTCTGCGCTGCCTTGGGAGCTCTAGGGATTGCTGGCTGGGGCTGCTGGCCGGACAAGGGCATATTGATCAGAAGGGTTCCAGGTCTTCCTCTCCACCACCCTGTCTCCTAGGCCCACATCTCTGTGGCCTTTGGCCTCCAAGTCACAGCTAAACTCAGTCATCCACTCCCCTGCTCCCACTTCTTCTGAGTCGCTTAGTCTTCCTCTGCCCTTGTCAGCACCCAGAGCACGTTCTCCCATGTAGTCAGTGGTCAAACGTGGATTTGTGTCTGCTGTGGGCCAGGCTGGACGCTGGGGACATGGAGATGACTAATGAGGGCCCTGAAGGTGGCCACGTCGCGGTCTGGGAGAGGGATCACAGGCCATTAGGACAACATCGAGATCCCTGTGGTGACAGCAGGGAGCCCTAGGACCAGGGACTCAGAGCTGGGGCCGTGGCCGGGGAAGGTTTCTTGGAGGATGGCGTGGTCCGAGCTGAGGCCCATAGGTTACGTGGGAGTGAGCCAACCCCGGAGACAGAGCAGGCACTCCTGGCAAAGGGAACAGCATGTGTGAAGGCCACAGGTTGAGCGAGCACCTGGCTGGAAAGTGGAGCAGGAAGGTGGACAGGGACCGGATCGCACTGAGCCTGGAGTGCCAGGCTGGGGCTCTTGCTCTCCAACTCCCTCCCCTACCCTGGGCACTGAGGAGCCATGGGAGAGCTTTCGGCAGGGCAGCAGCCAAGTCCTGTGAGCATGTGGGGTCGCTGGTCAGTGGTTCCCGCTGCTGCCTCCAGGCTTGCTCCGCTTCCACGGCAGATGCGCTGTGCCCAGCTTGGTCGGGTGGGAATCAGAAATAGCTCACACGTGCTCAGTGCTTGGTGAAGCAGCTCCCCCCACCTCGGCGCATTTCATCTGCACCCTAGTCAAGGACAGCTCAGTGCCTGCGAGCTGGGTGACCTTCTCTCTCTGTTTATTAATATACCGCCCACTGGGGCTGCAGGCAGAACTGGGAGAGTGTGTGCGGGTGTGGGGAAGATGCAGAGAGGGGTCCCCCAGGCAGGGGACATGCTGAGGGGCTGGCAAGTGATACCTTCCTGCCAGAGCACTGTGCAGCCAGATAAACCCCAAGGTGCAAAAATGAATGTAAAAATTCCCTGGAATCTACCTTGCTATGATGACCACCATCATTTTGATGTCAGCCTTCCAGCTGTCTAAGTCAATTGGCCCTGGTAGATGGATCCATTCATTCATTCATTCGTCCATCCATCCATCCATCCATCCATCCATCCATCCATCCATCAGATGTTTATTGAGTGCTCACTCCATGCCAGGCCCTGTGGTGGGCAGAGGGGACATGGCTCTGAATGAAACAGACACTCCCTTGCTCTTATGGAACTCAAAATTCAGGAAAAACATCAATGAGGCCCATAGAGGAGGGTCACAGGAACTATGGACACAAATGAGAGGTCCCAGCCCAGACTGGGGGTCAGGAAGGCTTCCTAGAGGAGGTGACGCTGTGCTGAGGGATAAGAAATTGCCCTAGCAAAGAGGAGCTGGGGAAAATCATTCCTGGTGGAGGGAATGGCAAATGTGCAAACCCTGTGGTATGAGGGTAGTGATGTTTTCAGGGAAGAGAAAGGAAGATGGGGAGGCTCGAGTGTTGGGGTGAGTGAGGAAAGAGCATGAGGGGTGGCAGGGACCATGGGGCGGGGCTCATGGGTTTGGGGATTTCCATGAAAGCATGGGCTCTGGTGCCACAAGGCCTGGGTTCAAATCCAACTCTGCCATTTAGCTGGTCAGCTCCAAGCAAGTTACCTAACCTCTCTGTGCCTCAATCTTCTCATCTGTAAAGTGGGGCTAGTAATGGTCTCTACCTTATAAGACTGTTCTGAGGATGAAAAAAATGTCATACAGAAAGTGCTCATTAATGGTAGCACATATCATTTTGAAGTCATCTGTAGAGTGCATATGTGTAGATAGTTTTATATAAATCAGGTCATATTAGTCCTGTGCACCTATAGCTACTTTCCCCCTTGATGCTGGCCATCTTTCTGTGTCAATAACTACAGAGTATTGTTATACTTAAAATGTTTGTATGGAGGTATAATGTGTTGTAGAGTGCATTAATCTTAAGTGTATAGTATAGCTTGGTTCATATATGTATTGTGTCGTGTGTGTGTATATAAAACACCTGTAACCACCACTCAGATCAAGACGTAGGACATTTCCAGCTCCCCCAGGAGGCTCTGTCATGTCTTTTCCCAGTTAACTCCCCACCCTTAGAGGTAACCAATATTCTGACTTCTAAAACCATAGCTTAGGCTTGCCTGTTCTGGACCTTCAGATACACGGGCTCATACAGGATGTCTCTCTTGTTTCTGGCTTCTTTTGCTTATCATTTTGTCTGTGAGATTCATCCAGGTCGTTTGTTGTGTGGGTTGGTAGTTTATTCCATTACATCACTGCCTAGTATTCCACCGAGTGAGTATTTCATGTTTTATCCACTTCCAAACAGTCTTCTAAAGTGGTGTACCGATACAGACCCTCCTGCAGGGTCTGAGAGTTCCAGGGGCTCCACATTCTCAGCAACACACTGACAGCTGCAGGGGAGTCCACCGTGCAGTCATTTCTAATAGCTGTGGGGACTTATGCAGTCAGACCACCTCCAACCAGCTTCCGAATGATAGTCATTTAGATTGTTGCCAACATTTACGTGACTTTTAAAAAATAAAAAACAAAGATAAAACAATAAAATAAAAATTAAAAAATTAAATAATGGAAGCAACCTAGATGTCCTTCAATAGATGAATGAACAAATTAATTGAAGTACATCCATTTAATGCAATGTTTATTATTCAGCAATAAAAAGAAATGAGCTATCAAGCTACAAAAAGACATGGAGGAGACTTAAACACAATTACTTAGTGAAAGATGTCTGTCTGAAAAGGTTACATACTGTCTGATTCCAACTACATGACATTCTGGAAGATGTAAAACTATAAGAGACAGAAAAAATATCAGTGGTTGCCAGGGATTCGGAGGGAAGGGAAGGAGAGTGAGATGAATAGTTGGAGTGCAGAGGATTTTAGGGCAGTGAAACTCTTCTGTACGATACTGAAACATATGACATTATACATTTGTCACAACCCACAGAGCTTTACAATACAAAGAGTGAACCCTAATGTAAACTATGGACTTTAGTTAATAATAATGTATGAATATTGGTTCATCAATTGTAGCAAAATAAGCCACACAAATGCAAGATGTTACTAATAGGAGAAACTGTAAGGAGGACGTGGAAGGGATATATGCTCAATTTTTTAGTGAATTTCAAATTGCTCTAAAAAGTAAAGCTTATTAATTTAAAAATAAGTTAAAAAGTAAAATGTAAAAATATTAAAAAGGAAAAAGAAATCACTAGAGGTGTCCACTGTAGTGCTGGAGATCTGTCCCGTTGGTTGTTCTCTCTGGGATGGTTTTCTTTGTCATGAGGGGGGTGATGCTCCAGAACACTTTTGTGTTTTCACTCCTGTTCCCTCTGTCCCTGCTCATTCTTATGGTGGAAGCCTGTCCCCGTATTACTTAAACTATTCTTAAACATCATGTTTCATGGCTCCCTAAAGAGGGAGGAAATTTAAATTCTGATGATGGAATTGGAGCCATTGTGTTTGGAGGGAAAAAATGTGGAGCTTGATAAAGTGATGTTATTGTGGCATCTTAGATTATGAGTGTTACATTTCAGGAGAAATGATTTAGCATTATAGCATCTTACTTGGTACCAATGCATCTTAGAATCTCAGTACAGTTATCTTCAAATGGCAGAATGAGGTGTATTTACATTCTGGAAATAAATGATTATGGATCTTTGAACAGATGAGACTTAACATTTCAAGACTCAAAAGAATTTTAGAACCTCTGAGTTGAAAAAAACAGTCAAGGTATTTGACTTTACTCTTTTTTTCTAGTGTAACTTGATTTATTTTCCTTTTTAAAAAAAAATGGCTTTTATTGAGGTATAATTGCCATATGATAAATCACAAATATTTAAAGTGTTCAAATTGATAGATTTTGGCAAATAAACGTACCTGTGAAACTATCACCACAATCAAGATAATGAACATATCCATCACAGCCAAAGATTTCTCCATGGCCCTTGGAAGTCCTCCCTCTTGCTCCTCTTCCACCCTTTCCCACTCTACTGTGGCTCCTCCCCTCCCCAGGCAAGCATTCATTTATATTCCTAGAATTCTATATAAATTGAGTCTTACATACTCTTTTTGTTTGGCTGCTTTCATTCATCATAATTATTTGGAGATTCATCCATGTTGTAATGTGTATCAGTAGTCTACTCTTTTTTATTGCCAAGTAGTATTCCATTGTATGGATATGCCACAGTTGATTTATTCATTTACTTGTTGATGGACTTTTGGGTTTGTTTCCAGTTGGGGCTATTACAAATAAAGCTTCTGTGAATGTGTGTATACAAGTCTTTGAATGAACATATGCTTCCATTTCTCCTGGGAAAATTCTTAGGAGAATGACTGGACAATATAGTAGGTGTGTGTTTAACTTTTTAAGAAACTGCCAAGGAGCCCGGCCGGTGTGGCTCGGTGGTTGAGCGTCGACTCATGCACCAAGAGGTCACCAGTTCGATTCCCGGTCAGGGCACATGCCCAGATTGTGGGCCAAATCCCCAGTGGGGGCATGTGGGAGGTGGCCTGTCGATGTTCTCTCTCATCAATGTTTCTAACTCTCTCTCCGTCTCCCCCCCCCGCCCCAAAATCAATGAAGAAAAAATAAAATATAAAAAGAAACTGCCAAGGTGTTTTCCAAAGTGGTATACCTATTTATTTATGTATTTATTTATTTATAAATATGTTTTTATTGATACTTCAGAGAGAGAGAGAGAAACATTGATCGGCTGCTTCCTGCATGCCCCCAGTGGGGATTGAGTCTGCAATCTGGGCATGTGCCCTGACCAGGAATCGAACCGGGACCTCTCAGTCCATGGGACAACGCTCAATCCACTGAGCCACACTGGCCAGGCAAGTGGTGTACCATTTTAAATTCTCACTAGCTGTAAATGAACATTCCAGTTCCTCCACATCCTCACCAACACTTGGCATAGTCAATCTTTCTAAATTCAAGCATTCTAATAGGAGTGATAATCTAATCACGGTGTTATTTTGCAGTTCCTTAATGACCAATGGTGTTGAGCATCTTTTCATGTGCTTATGTGCCATTTATAGATCTTCTTTGGTGAAATGTCTTTTCAAATCTTTTACCTATTTTTAAATTGGATTGTTTTCTTATTATTGAGTTTTGAGGGCTCTTTTTGTATTCTGGATACAAGTCCTATAGAGGATCTATGCTTTGCAAATATTTTTCCCCAGACTATGGCTTGTCTTTTCATTTCTTTAAGAATGTCTTTCAGAGCACAGTCATTTTTAATTTTGATGAAGTCTAATTTATAAATTTGTTCTTTTGTGGATTATGTTTGGTGTTGTCATATCTAAGACATCTTTACCTAACCCCAGATCATAAAGGTTTAGTCTATGTTTTCTTCTAGAAGGAAAATTTTAGGTTTCATATTAGAACTGTGATCCATTTTGAGTTCATTTTTGTACATAGTGTGAAATATGGATTGAATTTCACTTTTTGCTTATAAATATTCATTTATTCTAGCACCGTTTGTTGGAAAAACTGGCTTTACTGCATTGTCTGAGCTCCTTTGTCAAAAATCGTTCATATATGTGTGTGGGTCTATTTCTGGGCTCTCTCTTCTGTTCCATTAATCTCTTTGTCTGTCTTTATGCCAGTATCAAATCACACTGTTTCGAAATCAGGCCCTCCAACTTTGCTCTTCTTCTTTAAAGTTGTTTTGGCTATTATAATTTCCTTGCATTTCCACATGAATTTTAGAATTCACTTATCAATTTCTAAAAAAAAAAAAAAAATGCCTGTTGAGATTTTTATTGATATTGATTTGAATCTATAGATCAATTTGGGGAGAAAGAACAGCTTAACAGTATTGAGTCTTCTAACCCATGAGCAAGGTATCTCAATTTATTGAGGTGTTTTTTAAAACTTATCTCAGCAATAATTTAGTTTCCCATATCTAGGTCTTTCACACCTTTTGTCATATATATTCCTAAGTATTTCATGTTTTGATTCTATTATAAAAGGTATTTTAAGTTTTAATTTTTTTCTTTATTGATTTTAGAGAGAAAGGAAAGGAGAGGGAGAGAGAGAGAGAAACATCGATGAGAGAGAACATCGATTGGCCGCCTCGTGCATGTCCCCCACTGGGGATTTGGCCCACAACCTGGGCATGTGCTCTGACCAGGAATCAAACCGGCCAGGCAAAGTTGGTGCATGAGTTGACGCTCAACCACTGAGCCACACTGGCCAGGCAAAGTTTTAATTTCTGATTGTTTGTATCTAGTATATAGAAAAAAAATTGCCCTGGTAGGGTAGCTCAGTTGGTTAGAGTGTTGTCCTGATACGACAAGGTTGTGGGTTTGATCCCTGCTCAGGGTACATATGAGAATCAATTAATGAATGCATAGATGGGTGGAACAACACATTGATTTTTATGTACTGCTCGTGTATCCTGCACCTTGGTAAACTTATTTATTAGTTATAATAATTTTTGTGTTTGGAGTCTATTGGATTTTTCTATATAGGTGGGCATGTCATCTACAAATAAAGATAGTTTTATTTATTTCCAGCCTGGATGCTTTTTGTTTCACTTTCTTGCCTCATTGCCTTGGCTGGAACCTCCAGTGCAGTGTTGAATAGAACCGGTGGGAGTGGACGCCTTGTCTTGGTCCTGATCTCTGAGGGAAAGCTTTCAGCCTTTCACCGATGAGTGTGGCGTTAGCTGTGGGGTTTTTGTAGAGGCCCTTATCAAGCCGAGGAGGTTCCCTTTTATTCTTGGTTAGCATTATATTTTTTAATTGGGAAAGAAGTTGGATTTTTGTCAAATGCTTTTTCTGTGTCTTTTGGGATGATCACATGGTTTTTCTCTTTGGTCTGTTAGTATAATGAATTACAATGATTGATTTTCAAATATTAACTAACCCTGCACTCCTAGGATGGGCCCCATTTGGCCTTTTAATATACTATCATCGAATTAGATTTGCTAACATTTTGTTTAGAATTTGGCTTCTGTGTTCATGAGGGATACTGGTCAGCAGTTTTCATTTTATGTTAAATTTGTCTGGTTTGCGTATCAGGGCCCCATAAAGTGAGGTAGGAAGTATTTCCTTCTCAATCTTTTATAAGAGTTTGTGTAGAATTAGTATTATTTCGTCCAAATATTTGATGGAATCACCACTGAGGCCATCTGAGCTGTGAGTTTTCTCTGTGGGAAAGTTTTATCTACAAATTCAATTTCTTTAATAAATAGAGGACTGTTCAGGTTATCTATATCTTTTTGATGAGCTGTGGTAATTTGTATCTTTAGGAATTTGTCCCTTTTATCTAAGTTGTCAAATTTATTGGCATAACATTATTCATAATACCATGTATCTGTGTTATCCCTTTTAAAAAATAACAGCTTTATTGATGTATAATTTACATATCATATAGTTTACCTACTTGAAGTATACAAATCGGTGGTTTTTAATACCATTGTACACAGAATTGTCCAACCATCACCACATCAATTTCAGAACATTTTCATCACTCCCTCACAAAAATCCATACTTATGAGTGGCCACTCCCCTACCCTCAGCCCTAAACAACCACAAATCTGTTTTCTATGTCTTTAGATTTGCTTCTTCTGGATATTTCATATAAATGGAATCATACAGTATATAGCCTTTGGTGACTGGCTTTTTTCTCATAGCTTAATATTTCCAAGGTTCATACAAATTGTAACATGTAACAGTACTTCATTCCTTTTCATTGCCAAATGGTACTCCGTTGTATTTATCCACATTTTTTGGGTTAATCCTCACCAGAGGATATTTTTTCCATTGATTTTTAGAGAGAGTGGGAGGGAGGAGAGAGAGAGAGAGAGAAATGTGAGAGAGACACATTGACTGGTTGCCTCCTGTATGCTCCCAACAGGGGCCAGGGATCAAACCTGCAACCCAGGTAGATGTCCTTGACTGGTAATCGAATCCATGACCTTTGGTCCACAGGCCGAAGCTCTAACCACTGAGCAACACGGCCAGGGCTGTATTTATCCACATTTTGTCTCTCTACTCATTAATTTAAAAACATTTGGGTTGTATCCTCTTTTTGGCTATTATAAATAAAGCTGCTTTGAACATTGTGTACAAGTTTTATGTGGATATATGATTTCATTTTTCATGGGTATAAATCTAGGAATGGAATCACTGGTTCATGTGGTCTACATTTAATCTTTTGAAAAACTACCAGGCTGTTTTCCAAAGTGGCTGACTATTTTACATTTTCACAGCAGGGTTCCAATTCTCCCAGATCCTCACCAGCATTTGTTGTTGTATGTTTTTTTAGTTATATCTCTCCTAGTGGATGTGAAGTAGTATTTCATAATCTTGATTTGCCTTAACCTTGATGGATAATGATGTTGAGCATCTTCTCATGTGTTTATTGACTATTTGTATATCTTCCTTCAAGAAATGTCCATTAAAGTCTTTGCCAACTTTTATTTTTTATTTTTTTTTATTTTTTTATCCTCACCCGAGGACATTTCTTCATTTTTTGTTCAGATAGAGTGGGAGGGAGAGAGAGGAAGAGAGAGAGAGAGAAACATCGACGTGAAAGGGACACATCGAGTGGCCGCCACCCGCACGACCAACCAGGGCCGGGGACAAACCGCAACCGAGGCACATGCCCTTAGCGGGAACCGAACCCGGGTCTCTCTGGACCGCAGGCCGACGCTCTAACCGCTGAGCCAAACCAGCCAGGGCTCTTTGCCAACTTTTAAATTGGGCTACTTGTTTTAAGAGTTCTTTACATGCTACAATTTGTGTGAACCTTTATATATTTTGGATGCAAGTTCATTATCAGGTATATAATTTACAAATATTTTATCCCATTCTCTGGATTGTCTTTTCATGTTCTTTTTTTTTTTTTTTTTACCCTCCCCTGAAGATATGTTTATTGATTTTTTTTTTTTCCGAGAGAGAGAGGAAGTGTGTGTGTATGTTGGGGGGGGGGGGAGACACAGACGGACATCCAGCTATTGCCTCTCGTATGCGCTCAGACCGGGAATTAAACCTGAAACCTTTTGGTATATGGCACGATGATCCAATCAACTGAGCACCTGGTCAGGGCTCCTTTCATGTTCTTGATAGTGTCCCTTTTAGCACAAAAATAGTGTCCTTTTGTAGTCTTTCAATTTTGATGAAGTCCAATTTACCCATTTTTTCTTTTATGTTTGTGCTTTTGGTGTCATATCTAAGAAACCACTGCCTAATTCAAGGTCATGAAGATTTACACCTGTGTTTTCTTATGATAGCTTTATGATTTAAGCTCTTACATTTAGGTCTTTGACCTATTTTGAGTTAACTTTTTGTATGTAGTATGAAATAGGGATCCAACTTCATTCTTTTGTTTGTGGATATTCAGTTGTGCCAGCACCATTTGTTGAAAAGACTGTTCTTTCCCCCATTGAATGGTCTTGGCACCCTTGTTGAAAATCAACTGACCATAAATGTCATGGTTGTTTTTTTTTTCCTAGACTCACGATTCTGTTCCATTGATCAGTCCTATGACAATACCACACTGACTTGATTGCTGTAGCTTTGTAGTGAACCTTATTCTCCTTTTATTATCTGTATAATCTGTAGTGATGTCACGCCAACTCTTTTATGTCTGATGCTGGTAATTTGTGTCTTCGCTCTTTTTTATACTTTATATATAAAATTTAAAATAAAATATCTTTTACATTTTATTTCTTTGATCAGTCTGGCTAGAGATTTATCAATTTCATTGATTGCTTCAAAGAACCAGCTTTTGATGTCACTGATTTTTCCCTATTGCTTTTTTTTCTCTTTTATTGATTTCTAGTCTGATCTTTATTATTTTTTTTCTTCTACTTAGTTTGGTTTAATTTATGTTTTTAGTTTTTTCAAGGTGAAAGCAGAGGTCATTAATCTGAAACCTGTCATCTTCACTAATATAGGCAGTTTATAAAGTTTCCCCTGAATACTGCTTTAGCATCACCCCACATATTTAATGTTGGCATGGTTTTATTTTCATTTAGTTCAACATATTTTCCGACCTCCTTTTTGATTTCCCTTTGACCTGTGGGTTATTTACAAGTGTGTTATTTTGCTTCCAAATATTTGGGTATTTTCTGGGGATTTTTTTCTGTTACTGATTTTTTACTTTAATTCTATGTGACCATAGAACATATTTTACTATGACCTGAATTTTAAAACATGTGTTGAGACTTGTTTAATGGCCACAAATATGGTCTATTTTGGTGAATGTTCCGTGAAAAGAATTTGTATTCTGCTGCTGTTGGGTTGAGTGTTCTGTAAATGTCAGTGAGATGAAGTAGGTTGATAGTGTTGTTTAAATCTTCCATATCCTTCTTTATTTTCTGTTTACTTGTTTTATCAATTCTTAAGAAAAGGTTATAGAAATCTCGGACTATAACTGGGATTTGTCCATTTTTCCTTGCATTTCTATCACTTTTTGCATCATGCATTTTTAAGCTTTTTTATTAAATGCATAAATACTTGGGATTGTTGTCCCTCATGGTGGATTGACCTCTTTATCATTATGAAATGACTTTCTTTACCCCCGAAACATAGTTTTTCAGATGTTAATGTAGCCTTCCAGTTTTCTTTTGATTAGTATTAAAATGGTCTGTATGTTTCCATCCTTTTGCTTTTAACCCATTTTTGTTTTTATATTTGCAGTGCATTTCTTATAGGCAGCATATAGTGGGTCTGTTTTTTATCCAATCTGAAAACCTCTGTGTTTTGTTTTTAATTTTTGTTTTTTTTGTTAACCCTCATCCGAGGGTTATATTTTTCCATTGATTTTTATTTTTATTTTTTATTTATTTATTTATTTTTTAATCCTCACCCGAGGATACTTTTTTTTTTTTATCTTCACCCAAAGACATTTTTGCATTTGTCTTTAGATAGAGCGAGAGGGAGAGAGGGAAGAAGAGAGAGAGAGAAACATCGATGTGAGAGAGACACATTGAGTGGCTGCCACCCACATAACCCCAACCGGGGCCGGGGACAAACTGCAACTGAGGTATGTGCCCTTAGTGGGAACCAAACCCGTGACTCTCCGGTCCGCAGGCCGACGCTCTAACCGCTGAGCCAAACCGGCCAGGGCCCGAGGATACTTTTCCATTGCTTTTCAGACAGAATGGAAGGGAGAAAGGGAGAGAGAGAGAGAGGGAGAGAGAGAGAAACATTGATGTGAGAGAGACACATCGACTGGTCACCTCCCACACGACCACTGTAGCCAGGGATCAAACCTGCAACCCAGGTACGTGCCCCTGACCGGGAATTGAACCCACGACCCTTTGATCCGTGGACTGACGCTGTAAACACTGAGCCAAACCAGCCAGGGCTCCATTGATTTTTAGAGAGAGTGGAAGGGAGGGAGGGAGAGAGAGAGACAGAGAGAAACATCGATGTGAGAGAGACACATTGATTGGTTGCCTCCTGCACAACCCTGACCGAGGTCAAGGAATTGAACCTGCAACCCAGGTACATGCCCTTGACTGGGAATCGAACCCACGACCCTTTTGTCCATGGGCCAATGCTCTAACTGCTGAGCCAAATCATCCAGGGCAAAACCTCTGTCTTTTAATGGGGTTATTTAGACTATTTACATTTAATGTGATTGTTAATATGGTTAGGTTTAAATCTTTTATCTTGCTATTTATCTTGATTTCTATTTGTCCTATCTGTTCTTTGTTCCCTTTTTCTTCTTTTTCTGCCTTCTTTAAGATTAAATGTTTTTATGATTTTATTTCTCACTTGTTGATTATTAGCTGTAACTCTGTTTTATAATTTTAGTAATTACTGTATAGTTTATATTATACATCTTTAACATCACAATCTGCTTTCAAGTGATATTATTTTATGTATAATATAATATTCATTCTCATGCTATTATGCATTTTACTTTTACATGTTATAAACACAATATTACGTTATTATTTTGATCAAAATAGTTATCTTTGAAAGATATTTAAATTATGAGAAAAATAATCCTATATATTTACCCATGTAGTTACTGTTTCTGGTGCTCTTTATTCCTTTTGTAGATCTGTATTTCTTTCTAATATTATTTTCCTTAAGCATGAAGGCCTTTAACATTTCTTGTAGTGTAGGTCTGCTAGTGATGAATTCTCCAACTTTTCTATGTCTGAAAAAGTCTTTATTTTAACCTTCACTTTTGAAAGTTATTTTTGCTGGACATAGAATTCTAAGTTGACAGATTTTTTTTTTCTTTAGTAGTTTAAAGACGTTGTCTTCTCACTTGCATTGTTTTCAGCCAAAAAAAAAAAAAAAAAAATCTGCTGTTGTTCTTATCTTTGTTCCTCAGTATACAATTTTTTTTTTCCTGACTGCTTTTAAGATTTTTCTCTTTACCACTGGTTTTGAACAATTTGATTATGATTTACCTTGTTGTCGTTTTCTTCATATTTCTTGTCTTTGGAGTCATTGAATTTCTTGAATTGGAAGATTTATATTTATTATTTTTTGCACAGCTGAGTGAGATTCAGGGACAGAGATTCAGGGCCTGCAGCTTGGTGAAGGCCAGTCTTGACTCAGTTTCTCTATCTGTCAAGTAGGCCAAGGGATATCTGCATTTCAGGACATTCTGTTTTCCAGTGAGACTTGCTTCTAAGGTCAAAGTACACAGTGACAGAATAGCCAAGGCGTCAGGTGGCTGGGTATAATTTGATGACTGGGCTACTCCTGGTACCTCCTGTGCTGAGACCCAGGGCAGCAGGCCCTCACCACTTGGGCCCCATATGCACACTAGGAGGCTGAAAACGCACAGTGAAATTAAAGAAATCAGAAACAGTGATGGTACATTTTGTTTGTATATAAAACTGGCAGGTTTTTAAAAAATAAAGTTCAGCCTGGTCGGTGTGGCTCACTGGATTGAGCGCCATCCAATGGACTGAGAGGTCCCGGTTCAGTTCCTGGTCAGGGCACATGCCCAGGTTGCGGGCTCGATCCCCAGTAGGGGGCGTGCAGGAGGCAGCCGCTTGATGTTTCTCTCTCTCATTGATGTTTCTATCTCTCTCTCCCTTCCTCTTTCTTTAAAAACATTTTTTTAAAAGTACAAACTTCCAGTTATAAAAAAAATAAATATATAAAATTCAGCGTGGACACGAGTATGGTAAATAGGCCTTTCTGGACACTGTTGGCAAGGGTGTAAATCAGGACCCCCTTTTGTAGGGCAGGTTGGTATAGAATGATCTCAAAACTTAGAATTTTACATATGCTTGACCTGGCAATTCCAGCTCCAGGACGTTACCATAAGAAAGTTTATATTATTGGACCCAAAAGGTGTGTGTTTGAACCTGGCTATACCAGTGACCAGCTGCGTAACCTTGAGCAAGTTATTTTATCTGTCTGAACCTCTGTTCGTGTATCAGTAAAACAAGGGTTTTATCCATATATTATTATCTGGTTGTAGTGAGGGTGGAATAAGGTAATATAGGGTTAAATGAAATAATATGGGCAAGCTTTTCAGCACAGGGCTAAGCACAGCAAATCTTGGGCTGCTGGGGGAGGTCTTAATGATGATTATATATAGAAAAGAAAGACCAGGAGGACATGCACCAAAGTACCAGAAGTGGTCATCTCTGGGAGAGGAATTTTATTTTCCAAAAGCCTTTAGTTTTCTTCCAGTTTTATACAGTGAACATATATTGTTTTTTAATAATAATTTTAAAAAAATGATGACAGTTAACACTCCATGTTATCTTCCACAGTCTACCTTTGAAGGCTGTGAGGAGCCCAATGAGCCAGGCCAGAGGAAGGGGTGGCTGGACTGGAAAGGGCTAGGTGGCTAGTCTCCCACCTCTAAGGCCAGAGTCTGGGTTGGAATCTGAATGAGGGCCATGGAGGGAGGTGGTGGAGAATATAGATTCTAGGGCCAGACCCACTTACTCACCTTGTGACCTCAGCCAAGCACCTTCACTTTTGTGCCTCAATTTCCTCATCCATAAAATGGGCATAAAGTAGGATCTACTTCATAGGGTTGTTGAGAGTTCAGTGACTTTTTGGTTTTGAGCACAGTGCCCAGTAGACAGTAAATGTTAGCTCCTGTCACGTTATTATTATTACTATTACTCTAGTCTTCCATCATTGCCCCAACGCAGGTGGCGAGCAGAGGGGACTGGCCATATAAGAGAAATAGCTCAACCCAGCTGGGGGCCTTTGGGTAGGCCACCCCTTCTCTCTGGGCCTCAGATACCCCCTCTAACCAATGGGGACAGTCATTTCCTCCTTGTGAAGAATAAATCGGTCACCATGTCCAGTGCCCACACACCAAAAGGCACCTAGTATTTGTTCCCTTCCCTTTGTGGATGACCCATGGTGCCAGGCTGAGATGGGGTCAGGTGCCCCAGCCACCCAAAGGCCCATCCCCCGAGCCCCAGGCTGCCTTTCCTTCAGCTCCCCAGTGGCCTTGGAGGGAACAGGAACAACATGGGAACATTAGTCCGCCTCATTAACTCACTTTGCTCCAGAGTTGTAGCAATTAGACCTGCAGTCTGGGCAGCATTAGGAACCGGGCAGAGGTCACCCAGGCTGCTGGCACCCCGCCTGTCCAGCCTCTGCTGGCCACTTGCTCTGTTGCTGGGGAGAGGGGCCAGACAAGGCGGTTTTTCTGGCATCAGAGTTCCTTGGCTTCTATTCACTTACTCACTCACAATCATTTACCGGTGTTTATTGAGCACCTACTATGTGCCAAGGAGACTGTGCCTGCCTTGTTTAGGGTGGCTGGAAAAGAGTGGGGGGCGAGGAGTAGGAGATGAGGTCATAGAAGTAAAAAGGACATGGAGCTACAGTTTAGGAAGGACTCGGGCTTTTCCCTGAGTCAAGCCAGAGTCATTGGAGAACTTGGAGCAAGGAGGTGACGTGATCACATTTGCATTTCATGAGACTTTTCATCTGGAGAAGGGGCGCCATGAGGAGGCAGGACCGGCCATCCTGGTGGAGATGGAGACTGGCCTGAGATGCTGAGGAGTGCAGTTGGCTTGGGGCTAGGGCATGAATCAGGGGCTGGGCAGGACAAAGGATTCATATCCTCCCAGTGAGTGCTTCCCAGCTTCTGAGCCTCATCTTCTTCATCAAAAAATGGGCTGATTTCGAAGGCCCCTCTCCTGACAGCCTGCAGCCTTTCCCCTGCCCTGATCATGCCTCTCCCACCACCTCCCATCCACCCACCCCAGGTCTCAGCTAAAGGGAGGAGCCAAAGCTGACATGATCATGAACCTCAGGGACTAAAATCTGCTTTGTGCATTAGTGTTGATGAGAGGTTTGCGTAATCTTAGCTTGTTTCAACCATGATAGGTTAACAGAATTCTTTCCATTTCACTGATGAGGAAACTGAGGCACAAAGAGGTGATGTTTCTTGTCCAAGGGCACAGAGCTGGTAGGAGACAGAGCAAAGATGTGAACCCAGGGTGATGGGTTGCTAAACCCATCATTCTCCACCTTTCACTGCCCCAAAGGTCTCTCCGAGCTCTGGGGTTCTGTGAAATAAGCACCCGCAAGTATTGAATGCCTCCTGTGTACCAGAGGCCATGCTGGGTATGTCACTTTGCATTCTATTCTGTCCCTTGCAGCCCCAGGAGGGTGTGTGCCCATATCACAGGTGAGAAAATGGAGGCTCAGAGGGGAAAGGAGTTGCCCAAAGGCAGAGCTGGGCCACCCAGGTCTCCAGTCTCTCCAGCACCTCCTCTCCCACCCAGCCCCCTACCTGTCAGGCCCCCTCAAAGCCAATGACCTCAATTTCCCAAGGTGAGGCAGCTTGTTAGCATCTCACAGAACCCTCTCTGCCTGCTGCTTTGTATATTCATGGAGCTTCAAAGAGAAGGCTCCAGACAGGAGACTTTCCTTCCAAGAGCAAATTCTCACCCTCTCAGATGCAGCAAATGTAGTCTGGCTGGAAAAAATACTTTTTTTTTTTTTTTTTTACTAGTTAGTAAAAGAAAGCTGCTACCTTCAGCTCTGACAGCTGCACATGGTTGGTTCAGACTCTGCCTGGTTGGTTGGAGAAGGTGGGGGTGCTTCAGAGATGCTGAACTTTCAGCATCCTCCTTGTCCACCAGGTCTCACTTTGGAGTCCAGAGAACACGGGGCAGAGTTCGGACAGGGCATCAGGGCAGCTACTCCCCCTGCTCAGAAGGCACCATGCAAATGCAGCTCTTCTCCTAGCACTGGGTATGTTTGAAATTATTCATAATAAGGAGTTAATAAAGGGGTTTTTAAAAACCTAAAGAACAAAAAGCATTCTGCAGGCCAGTATCCTTGGGATGAGGGCCGCCCCCTCCTTCATTGTGAGCCTTTTCTAAGTGTTGCTGCCTCAGGGAAGTCTGCTCTCTACTCCCCAAGCTCCTCACTCCACCCTGTGCCCATGTTTCCTCCTCATGCCTCCTGGACTTCTGTTCAGTATTCAAGACTTAGTTCCAGTGTCACCTCCTCTCGGAAGCCTTCCCTGATTCCTTCACCTGCCTCTGTCCTTCTCAGAACCCCTTGTCCATCTTCCCTCACCAAACCCCACCAGTGCACAGACAATGCTTTAGGTGCTATGCTCTGTTTTTTCACCCTAGGTATAAGTTTGATTGCTTGTGGCCCCATGAGGTAGGGTTATCCCACATGTTCAAGAGGAAACTGAGGTTACTTGCCCAAGGTAAGCGGCAGAGTGAGGATTTGAATGAGTGCGTGGCCATGCAGTTCTCCCCCAAACTGTCCCCACCTCTGCCCTGCCTATCACGTCACTTTGTAGCACTGGTCTTTTTGGCTGGTTCTCCCCTGCTGGCCTGGAAGCCCCCCCAAGGATGGGTCTCAGGCTCTGGATTCTGTGTACCCAGCTCAAGGCTGGCACCAAGAAGGCATTTGCCAAATGGGAAAAACCTAGATTCGCAATTGTGGAGACCATTTTCCCTGGTCCCTACCACATGGAGTGAAGGCAAAGGCTTGGACATCTCAAGGAGCCTTCAGAGCAGGAAACCCAGGGAGGCTGGAAAGCCACCTCCCCCCAACCTGCCCACAGGGATGACCGGATACCTGGGGAGCAGTGGCTCCTTGGACAGCAGGAGGTCGTGTTTGCTGGACCATTCAGCAAGCACTGATTAAGCACTTACTGTGTGCCAGGCACAGTGGTTGGCACTGGGGACATAGCCGTGAACAAGCCAGACCCAGTCCCCACCCTCACAGGACTCTCATGTGAGGGGTGGACGGTGGACAGACAAGAAATTGACCAAAATGCTACAATGTGGAAAATAATTATATGACAGGCCGTGGGTGTGGTGAGTATTGGGGGCTTTTTTGGAAGGTGTTATTGAGGCTGAGCTCTACTGGATGAGAAGGAGCCAGTCAGGGAGATGTGAGCTACAGTGTGTTCCAGGCAGATTGTGCAAAGGCCCTGAGGTAGAGAAAGGCTGGACTAGGCAACAGATGAGAGGGGTGTGACTCAAGGGTCTGGGGGAGGGGGGCATGGCAGAGGAGGTGGGGCGCTGGTGGCAGAAGAGGCAGGGTTTGGTTTGAGTGCAGTTTTCAGGGCCCAGATGGAGTCCCCATGTAGGAGGCTGGTGCAGTTCTCAGGGGAGATGAAAGTGGACCAAATCAGAACAAGAGCTGTGGACATGGAGGCAAGGGGCCAGTTAGATTTTAGTGGCAGGGCCCACTGGCTTTTGTTCTGGGCTGGGTGAGGAGAGAGAAGGGATGCCTGCCTGAGCCCTGGAGGTGGGAACACGGGCTCTGGATGGAGCTGGTTTATGCAGCCAAAGCCCTGCTTGTGAGGATTCCCCAATGTGGCCTGGGGGCGGCTGGGTCCCTGCACAGGGTGATCCCTTTCCCCAAAGCCTGTCCCTTCCAGCCACTGTCTGGGACTGACGTGTCTAGTGGAGGTGAAAATCATGCCTCCCGCCTGCGCCCCAAATTGCCCCCTGGGGGTGGCAGAACACCAGGTGCCCATTTTAATTTTCCGAAAGCCTTACTGTTTTATTGTTCCTATTTGGGGTTTTATTATTATTGCTGCTAATGGTTTGAAAAGGCCTTTTAATTAAAGCTGCAGGTTGGAGCTGGCGCCTGAGCCCCTGGGATGGGCGGGAGGAGGCCTTGCTGAGTGCTCACTCCACCCCTCGCAGAGCAGGGAGCGTCTTCGCTGGGGTCTGCAGCCCTTTCCTCGGGGAACTAAGGCGGGGCCCTGCCACTGAGACCCGGGCAGCAAGCACCATTGGTCCTCAGCCCTCCTCCTGTGATGCAGCCTTAAGATGTTCCCAGAACAGGTCACATGACATTAGCTTCCTGTACAGAACCTTCCATGGCTCCCAGTATCCTTCCTGCAGGAGGCTGTGGGCGAGGTGGAGGAGAGCTTGTGCGACACATCTGGGTTTGAGTCTTGTCTTTGCCACTTACTGGATGCAGGACCTTGGGCAAGTTGCTTAACAGGCCACAACCTGTTTACTGATCTGTAAAATGGGAATGCTGAGTTCCTCTTAGGGTTGCTGAGAGGAATCCAGAGAAGATCCAAACATCTGGCCCAAACTGAACACTGTGTAGACGGAGGTTATGTTGTGGCTACAAGATAGTGAGGCTCACACAGCAGGTGCTCTGGAAACGTTAGTGACTCTGATCACTAATGTCCCTGCCTTCTCCTTCCCTCTCTTCTCTTGCCCCAGAACACGCAGGAGACTTGACCTGCCCTTTACCTTTGCACATGCTGTTTCCCCATCTGTGGTGCCTCCCTCCCCCTTGCTTGCCTGGACATCTTCCAGACACAGGTGTGGGTGCCATCTCCTCCCTGGTAACTGGGCTCTCAGAGCTGCCGCAGCATTCCCTCTTAGGGAACTTGATCTCCTGCCTTTAACTGCTGACTTACTCCCAAGAGTTGCAAACTCAGGTGCCTGCAGGTCCCAGCAGATCACGTCAAAGAGGGATGTTGTGGAGGGAAGGACTGCAGCCCTTTTATAAGACTTCTGTTTCTAAGAGCTGCTCCCATCCCGTGGCCGGCTTTCACTCCCCACCCCCACCCCCTGGCCAGTTCCTTTTGGAGGGTTCACCAGTTCAGTCTGCATTTATTGAGCATCTGTTATGTGTCTCCCTGAGCTACGGGGCACTTTCTCCACTGACTTCCTCCATTTTCATCTTCATAACCACCTATGACTTCTTTCTGTCCCCATTTGACTGAGAAGGAGACAAAGGCTGCAGAGCTGAAGTGTCTCACCTCCAAGGTCACCCAGTTGACAACTATTGCTGCCCCGTGCTGGGCTCACTCGCTTGACCAATGCTGGGAACTCAGTCAATATCAACATCAATTTCTGCCCCAGGGACTGTGCACGTGCTGCTCCTTCTGCCTGGAATTTTCTGTCCCCAGTTCTGCAGAGCTGTCTCCCTCCCTCCATTCAGGCCTGAGTTCAAACGTCACCTCCTCAAAGAGCCCCCGTCCCACCTCTTATCCTGCTTTGTTTTGTCATGACAGTAGTCACTCCCTGACGTGTTATATATCTGTTCCATTTCCATCTCTCCCACTGGACTTCAAGGTTAGCAGCCACATCCGTTTTGCTCACCTCTTGTCTCCAGTCCCTAGAGTGGTGGCTGGCGTACACTACCAGTAGGTCTTGTGGCTGAGTGACTCCTGGTTTGCAGACTCTCCTGACATGTGGCATGTGGGTGGGACTGAGGGGAGGGCGGATTGGGGTCCAGCAATCCCTGGGGCCCAGGTAATTAGAGGGCCCTTCTCTATCCAGAGGGAAACCCCGCCATCAGCCTCTCTCCCTCCTCTGGTTCCATTTACTCCCTCACTGCCCTGATGGGGCCCTGAGTCCACCCAGATCATTGGACCAGCTTTGCTCCTGCCTGCTGAGAATACACCCCCTTCTCTTTCCTAGGGCTGCTGGAGCCCAGCAGACCCCACATAGGCCCTCGCCAGCACCCTGTCTGTCTCTGCCCTCCCTCTGCTGTGCCCACACCCCTTGCTTCCTCCTAATGGCTAATTCATTGGAAGCTTTTGAACTTGGGGGGAGGAAGGAAGCTAGAGCCTAGGAAGCTGGGAGAGTGGGGAGAGTAGGTGAATGAGACCCAGTGGCAGCATTTCCCCCACTGTGGATAGGGACGATGAACCCATTTGCAAATTAGAAACTGAGGCTCAGAAAGTTTAAGTTACTTGCCCAAGGGACAGAGCCCAGATTCAACCCCCACATTATTTACATACCCATGGGAGAGCAGACTTGTTCCAGCTCTGGGGGCAAAGCTAGAATCCAGTGTTTGGGGGGTTACTCACCCAAGAATTCATGCAAATAACATTCTTGTGTCCTGCGTCACGATGGGAGGGCAGTTGTGCCCGGTGGAGGGGGCTGAGACTGCCGGGTGGGCTCTGGGAAAGCAGTCTAGATTGGGGACTTGAAGGATAAGCAGGTGTCCCCCAGCAGTTGAGGAAGAAGGGGGGAAGTCCAGGTAAAAGGGAGGCTTAAGCCACTCAGCACTGGACGGAGAGGTCCATTGGAAGCTGGGTTAGCAGCCCCTCCAGTGGCTGCTCCAGGGCCTAGAGGGTGGATTTGGGTCACACAGAAGGTGGGGACAAGGCTCCCCTGGCTCCCCTGGCTCTGGATCCTAAGGGTTGGTTGCTGTAGCCGTGGAAGGAGTTGTAGTGATAACACCTCCCCTTGAAGGGGAGCATCCACACCCAGGGTGTTTGAAGCCCAGATTTACCCCCTGCCCCGTGTCCCCGTGAGAGCCCATAGACAGGACCCACTCGTATAACCTCTGTGCCCTTTGGCCTCTTGAAGTGGAAGAAGGCTTAGGCTGGTTTTTGCCTGCCACCTAGGAGTGAGGAGGAGCCAGTGACCCTGTTAGGCTCTCAGAAGCCCTTGCCCACACCCACCCCCAGTCTCCCTTTATCCTCATCCCCAGGCCAAGAGGAAATAGGGGTTGGCCTATTCCAGGATGAGGAAGTTGAGGCCCTGAGAGGGATGGACGCAGAGGTCTGGCAGGTCCGAGTTCCTGCCCTGGCCTCATGGCCCACACGGTGTGGGCCGGCAGCTTATGCCCCTGAGCCTCATGGTCCTGGGCTGCCCGGGAAGCCAGGATGGTCAGAGTAGGGAGAAGCCTCTTAAACTGTGTGATGTGCTGGACACAGTGGGAAGCACTGTCTGCTGGCGGAGAACAGCCACGAGTGCGAGGTGGAGGCAGAGAGGCCCACCTGGAGTCTGCTGGAACAATAGTAGAAACCACCAGTCATTCACTTAGTAGACATCTGTTGAGCACCACCTATGTGCAAGGCCCTGTGCAGACTGTTCTCTAGATAGTCTTCAAATGACCACAAAAATAAATTTAACCGTGCAATGAAGTAGAGGGTCCTAACCTAGCTGGGACGTGTGTGTGTGTAAGTGTGTGTAAGTGTGTGTGTAAGATCATCCCTGGGGAAGTGTCGCTTGAGCTAAGCTCAGAAGAATGAGTGACAGCTTCCCAGGTGAAGAGGAGGGAAGGACATTCTGGGTCTGAGGAACAGTAAGACAAAGGTGCTGAGGCAAGAGAGAGCAGGGCAAGTCTGAAAGCTGGGAAGGCTGGGAGGCTGGCCCAAGGTGAGCCAGGGGAGTGAGTGCCAGGGAGTGAAAGCCAGAGGATGAGGCTGAGTGAGGAAGAGGGGAAGTCTGTGCAACAGCAAGCAGACTGGAGGCCAGAGCAGGAAGGCAGAGGAACTTGAAGTAGCCAGTGGTGTCTGATTAGCATATTCATGACATGCCAACCCTCATGAATATGCTAATAAATCTGGGGAGGGGTGGATAGGGTGTGTGTTTCCTCTGTGGCAGAGGGAGGCCTACTTTCCCAACAGCCTCTCCCAGGAATGGAGCCCCAAGTAGGAGTGGAGTGGGGGTCCCCGCATCCCCAGTGTCAGCTCCTCCCTTCTCCTGGCTAACCACCAGCCCCTGCACACCCTCCCTCTCTCAGGAAATTCCGGATGTTCTGGAAGTGAGGATGATATGGAAGAGGGGTATCTCTGGGACACCCCCCACACAGTGAGGACTAGGCCCCATCTTGTGATTTGCCTGTATGTGGCCGCTTCGCAGGAGCAGAGGCAGTGTGAGCAGGACTTCAGTGACGCACCCTCCCAGGGGCACAATGTGAGGGTGGGCTCAGTGGGGTCCCTACAATCGCCAGCCCCGTGCCTACTGCCCCTGGACACGGCCCCCAGCTTAGGTCAGGGGCCTCCACTGGCCTCGGTGTGCTCTAGTCCCTTGGTCACAAACGTGGCCACACCAGATCAGAGATGTTGGCTGTGAGTCCAGGGAGGGATGGGGCAGGGGGAACAGGACTCAAAAATGTGAGAAGAAGGGGGAGAAGCTGCTTCCCAGACAGGCCTGAGACCCCAGGTGGTCCCTACAGCTGGGCCTGGCCCCTGGGGGGCCGTCAGGAGGCTGGATTGGTAAGGGGGGCGGGAGCCAACGCGCTTCAGTACTGGGGCTGCCACCCAGCCAGTGGAGGGGGTAGCATAATTAGCTGTCACCGAAGTAGTGAGTCAGGCACCACTCTGAGCTTTCAATCAGCCCCACGGGTGGTAGGGGGAGGGGACATGGCCAAGGTCACAAGGGAGCAGCTTGGGCCAGACCTCCTAGGCACCTCCCACTGCTCCCCCAGGCTCCTCCTGGAGCCAACGGAGCTCAGGTGGAAGCTCTGAGGAGAGCCTGGAGGTCCTTCCATCACCTCCTTCCCTGGAGAGGGAAATGGAGGCCCAGAGAAGGAGCACACTCCCCTTGCTCAGTTCTCTGCCTACATAGCTCTCTTTTCAGGTCCTTGGCACTATACCAAGCTGCTCCTGCCTCAGGGCATTTGCTCGGCTATCCCCTCTGCCCGGAACACTTCCCAGTTCTTCTCCATCAAGGTTCTCAGCTTACTGTCCTTTTCACAGGGGTTCCTGCAACCCTGCCTTGGCTCCCTGGTTTTCTCTGTCCCAGGTCCTTGGGACACCTATGATTTATAATTGTTTTATCAGTTTTGTCTCTCTCCCTTGCTAGAAGGTAACCGCGAGTTCAGAGTCCACATTGGTCTTGTTCGGTGCTCCACCCCAGAGCCTGGCGTAGCACAACAATAACCATAAAAGTACCTGGCACAGCCCTGGCCGGTTTGGCTCAGTGGTTAGAGCGTCGGCCCTCAGACCAGAGTCTCAGGTTCGATTCCGGTCAAGGGCACGTACCTCGGTTGTGGTTCGGTCCCCAGCCCTGGTCAGGGTCGTACGGGAGGCAACCAATCGATATGTCTCTCTCACATCAATGTTTCTCTCTCTCTCTCTCTCTCCCCCTCCCACTCTGTCTGAAAATAGATGGAAAAATATCCTCCGGTGAGGATTAAAAAAACAAGATAAAAGTACCTGGCACATACTGAGCACATACTATGTGCCAGGCACAGTGCATCCACCCCCACAGGCCTTTGGTCCACTGTAGTAGTTTCCATTGTTCCCATTTTAGAGAAGAGGAATCGCTCCCGCAGGAAGGAGGCAGGATTTGGTCTCCGGCAATCCGCCCAGAACGTGTTCTTCATATAGGCTGTGCCCCTCACCCCCTCTCCTCTCATGCTCACAGTAGGCACACACAGTAGGCACTTGGTAAATATTAGTCAGGCAAACATATGGGAGGACAGGCTTCTCCCAGGGTCACCCAGACATTGAGGGAACTGCCAGCCTGTCACCCCAGCTTTTGCCTCCCAGCATTATCAGATGCTGCAAGGGCATCAAACTCCGCACCCAGTGGGCACCCCGACAGCCTCCCACCTTCCTGCCGACTGGCAGCACAGGCCCAGCTCCCCGGGGGCACCTCATTCGATTTTCTCCTCATTTCTTTGAGCAGATTGAAGAGTGGGAACAGAGGCAGTGTGTCAGACCGGGGCTTCGGGAACGAGAGCTTTAATTTCCCAGGAGCCCTGTGGCAGCTGGAGCAGACCCCTGAGACCAGCAGAGGGGGCAGTGAACGCAGGTGCAGCAGCCAGCCAGGGCCTGCCCAGGGGTCAGTCCCCACACCTCCCTGGGCTGCGGTCTCCCCTGGTGAAAGGAGCAAAGACTCGAAGCTTTGGAGCCAGAGCCTCCACACACTTGCTGCGTGACCTTGGGTGAATTACTCCTCCTCTCTGTGCCTCAGACTCCTGTTTGATAAAGTGGGGTGCAGGATGGCTCCAGTCTCTTTGTACACTGTGATGACCTGGGACGCTGAGGGGGTAATTTGTTGACAAATGGGGAGGGGAACAGGCAGAGTAGGCAGGTGGGTGTGGCTGAGTAGGGACCTGTCAGGGCAAGGGGAGTCTATTAGAAGCTGGCGGCCTCAGCCTGGCAGCTTCTTCAGCCTTGAAGGCCAGACCCAGCTCTCGCCAAAGCCACTTTGTGACAGCCTCAGTCCCGCCAATGTTGATTAATGGTCACAAAACGCCTGGGCGCCAGCAGCCACCCCACTCGGCGGAATCAGTTGTGATTTATAGGATTGGGGCCCTCAGGAAGCAACTGTCTGAGCTCAGAGAAACCTCAGACAAATGGGTCAGTGTAGGGTGGGGCCTGGATAGAGGCAACTGCAGCCAGCTGGGAGACCTCGGAGACGGACTCCTCTGACCTAGGTCCTGGTGGAGAACCTAAGGCCCACAGAGGGCAGGTGACATGCCTAGGGCCACTCAGCAGAGAGATTCCTCAATGTCAGGGCTTGTCACTCAGCCGCTTGCAACCACACACTGCCTGGCGCACATATTTTTTGCCCCTGCTGTTTGCCAGCAGAGAGCCTTCTTCTCACTGGCAGCAGAGACCAAAGCCAGAGCCAGTGTGCAGTCCTGGGAGGCGTTTGAGACTTCAGGATGGCCTGGGAAGGGCTCCTCGAGGAGGTGACATTTGTGCTAAGCCCTGAGGAATGAGGGAGCCAGTCGTGTGAGTTCTAAGGGGAAGGGAGCTGGGTGGGGGCACCAGCAGGGGTATGAGCTCGAAGGGGAGACAGGCCTGTGTGATCAGGGAAGAGCAAGGAGCTCAGGTTGGCTGTTGGGGCTGAGTGAAGGTGATGCTGGTGAAGGGGCCGATTAGACCCCCAGCAGTCCTGTGGGCCCCATCCAGGGCTTTGGACCCCTTCCTAAGTGCACTGGGAAGGCTCTAGAGGTGTGCCAGCAGCTCTGCTTTACATTACCCAGAGACCCCTCCCACCTCTATGTGAAAGTGAACTGGAGGAGCACACGGGGAAATAGGGAGAGTTCAAGGCAAAGGTGACCAAGGAGGACCCAACCCTGGAGCTGGGATTTAAACCTCTTGCCCACTGTGAGCAGTGACCAATTCTAATATCTCAAAACCTGTTCCAATCCTTGATGCCCCACACCAGGGCCTGGGGCCCCATTTCACAGAGGCATCACCACATCAGACCAACTTTATGACTTGTTCAAGGTCACCCAGCTTGGAAGGAGAAGAGCTGAGATGGGAAGCCAGGCTTCTGGGTTCCACCCCTCTTTAATGCCTCACTTGTCCCTTATCTCCCACCTGAGATCAAGGCTGTACCTCCTCAAGGGGAAACAATGTTTTCCGAGGCTGCCAGGAGCCCCCTGTTGGGAGGATGTGAATTATATCTGTGTGTGCATGTACACATGCGCATGCTCCACTCAGCAGGAAATTTGGGACGGGAGCAGCTCGGGTACATGTCTGGGCCTTCTCTGCTGGGAAACCAGGCCAGAGCTGGAGGCCCCAGTAGCACTGTCCCGGCCCCGCCTCTCCCTGGCACTCAGATGCCTGCTGGCAAGGGCACTGGCGGGCACTGAATGGCCGCTGGCCTGTGGCTGCAGCTGACACACATTATCTGTGGGCTGCTTCATGTCTCTGCCTTTGACAGAGGACCCTCCAGCAGGGCAGAGGGATCACCGTGGAGGAAGCTGCTTGCCTGTCTCAGGTGTGGGGGAGTCCTCACCTTGCCAGGGGAAGCCTGGCTTGGAGCAGTGGGAGGAGGTCTGCACTGGGAGGTGAGACCCTGGGTTTCCTGGGTGACCTGTGGTAAGTCAGGTCTCTCTCTGGTCCTTAGTTGTCCCATCTGGGCAGTGGGAGTGGGGTTGGATAGATTCAGTGATTTCAAAGGTTCACTGGAATCTTTGTCCCCCAGTTCATTAGTATGTGATCTTGGGCAACTAACTTGACTTCTCTGAACCTCAGAATATCTATCTGTATTTTTGTATCCACTTTAGTACTTACTTTACAGTACTTCAGTGAGTCGAAGCAGATAAATCTCTTGGAAGACCAGGCACACTGCAGGCACCCAACCGTAGTTAGCCTCCCGAAATAATAGCAGGTATACAATCTAACAATAACAGTCGGCATTCATTGGGCTTCTCCACACACCACCTACTGCATTCACTCTTCACTACAGACCCACGAGGTCAGTATAGTTATTGTCCCCATTTTACATTGAGGGAACTGAGACACAGAGAGGCAAAGGGCTGGGCCAAGATCACACTGCTGGGAATTGTGGAGCCTAACTAGTCATGGCTCCCCGCCTGTCCCCAAGTACTAATCTCCCCTCCTGAATTCCCAACCCCGAGAAGAGCCGGCTCCTGGAAGTGTTTGCCAAGGGGGCCAAGTCTTGGGAGCCTGGCTTGTTTCAGCACCGCGGACAGCGCTAAATGGCCTCCTGGCTGGGCTGAGGGGCCAAGGGGAGAGAGCTGAGCCTCAGCTGTGTTGAGGCCCTGTATGGCAGGTTGTTTTCAGAGGAGGGGGAGGACCCTCTACCTCTTTTTCACCATGTGGAGACAGCAGGGATCTAGATGAGTTAGCATATGGGGCCCACCCCTTCCCCTGACTCAATGAGTTCTCTGGACACAGAGGCCCTTTCTCCTGGGAAGAAAGGAGCCAGAACACCACTTCCAGGTCCCAGCATCACCACACCCTCATCCTAGGCTTCAATGTCACCTTGAAAACAAGTAGACGTTGCACTCTTGAAGACCCAGCTTCAGGAACCCCAGGCTGACTTGGCCTTGGGAAACCCAGGGACTGAGTTTGAAGGGACCTGGGGTCACCACTGGCTCTGCTCTCTGTCCAGCCCACTGTACAGATAGGGAAACTGAGGCTCAGAGAAAGGAAGACTGGATTCCTGGGATGTATGAGCTGGGAGGTTCCCAGGGATCAGCTGGCTCTGTTGCCCCATTATATAAATGAGAGAACTGAGTCAAGGGGACCATCCTCAGGAAGACCTGCAGTAGGTGCCCCTGCAGTTGTCTTCTGGAGGAATCACTGCTGTTCCTTCCTCATTGTGCCATGATTTGAAAGTACGTATTCTTCGTGTGTTTGGTCTCTGTTCCCTGCTGGGAGGTGAGCAGGGCCAGCACTGCGTGTTCATGGCCATACCCCAGTGCTGGTGTGCATCCCAGGGCATGCTGGTTAGAGTGTGGACTCTGAGGCCCGTTAGCCCGGATTCAAATCCCAGCTCTGTCGCTTACTGGCTACGAGACCTCAGGCAGGTCACTTCTGCCCTCTGAGGCTCAGTTTCTTCATCTGTAAAATGGAGAGAATGATGGCACCTGCCTCATAGGGTTGTTTTGAAGATTTGCTCAGATGGTACAAGCACTGACCCTAGGTGTGGCAAGTGCCTGCCAGTGTCAGCAGTTGTCTTTGTTACCGATGAAAGAGTGCTTGATGCATAGTGAATGAACAAGCAGGATCCAACTGCCATTAAGGGCTTTCCTTCAGGACATCAGGGAGCCGCCTCCCGAGTCTATTTTTCATTCCAGCGGACAATTACTTTCCTGCCTTGTCAGCGGGCCTTGACCTTTAGCACACACTGGAATCCCTTGGAGGGAGTCAATGATACCAATTCCCGGCCCCAGCGAGACCCCTGGGATCTGACCCTGTGTGGGCAGAGTGCAGGGTCTGCATTGTTATGGGCACCCATGCTTGTCATGAGTAGCCAGAGACTGTCGTGGCTGCCTCGAGGAGTTCAGAGATGGGGCTGGGGAACTGAGGAGGCAGCCGTGCTCACCCTCAGTGGGATCGTGGGCCTCGCTCTACAGGCACTGGAAGCGTGAGCAAGGTGCTGGGCCCAGGAGAGGAAGGATACACTCCAGGGAGGAGCCATCAGGGAAGGCCTCCTGGAAGCGGAAGCATTTCAACCAGGCCTTGAAGAGTGTGGAGGATGTTGCCCAGCTGAGATTAACAGATGGCATTGTGGATGGGGGAGCAGCACGCACAAAGTGGTGGAGGCAGGAAAAACAGGTTGTGCCTGGTGTGTGGTGTGGGATGAGCTAGTAGATGACATATTCAGAGAAGTGGGTGGGGTTTCTCTGGATTGCCAAGGGCCTCAAATGCTACATCTTATACAAGCCCCTTTCCTTCCTCTCTGTTACCCTTCCATCACTTGGAGGTCTTAGGACATGTTTGTTCCACTTCCAGACCCCAGTTACCCCTCTCCCCAGTTCTTTCCCACCCACCTGTCTCCTCTTAAAACCATTCATACCCTGACCTTGAAATCTGTTCTCACAAAATGAATCCATGCTGAAGTCACAGTGACCAAAAATGGGTGATTTGGTGGAGATGGGGACCTGGGATTGAGGGGATGTGTCTTGTAACAGGGGCTCTCCTACCTGAACCCAGGCAGGGACACCAGTGGTGGCAGCTCAGGCACGATGGAACAGGGCGGAGGCCGGGGCGGCTGCAGCACCTTTTCATGGGCCATTGTGAGGATTGAAAGTGACGATGGATATCGTGTCCATCATTCATCCTGGCGCATAGTAGGTGTTCAGTAAATAATGTGCTCACATGTCATCATTTTCCCAGGTCAGTTCTAGAGTAATTATTAACAGCTTCCCTTTCCATTTTGTAAGTATCCTGGTTTGGATAACAAAGTATATGGTCATTGCATCAATAAATAATAGCTATTTCTTGGGAAGCTAAATCCCCCAAGGTAATTCTGGGAAAGCAGCCTCCCCAGGAGATCGATGCCTTCCCCACACTAACATCCTCCCCACCCCAGCCTCACTTTCCTGCCCCTGGAGGAACAGCCCCATGGGGCACAGCACTGCTCACACCAGCCCCTCATCCCCACGGGCTGCCAAGCAAGCGAGTGCTCCAGCATCTCACAGTTGCCACATGTTCAGCCTGTGGGGCCCGGGTGGCTGCTTGATTTTCCTCGACGTGTCTCTGGAGGAGATGCCAGGGGACAGGAAATGATCTGCACAGGGAGGAAGGAGGCTGGCATGTGCCAGGGCTGGTGTGTCCCCCTCTCTCAACTTGACCTTGGGCTTATCTGGCCCCATCCCACTCTTGTCACCAGTTCCTTGTGTGCTGGAGAAACAGTTCCCTGTGGCTGTCAGGGCACAAATGAAGTAGTATGTGAGTACGTCGGGGGACTGTGGGAGGCGGGAGCAAGCACCTAGGTCACAATGAGGGCGGCCCCTCCTGGACAAGGCAGTAGGGTGACCTCCTTCAATCTCATCCTTCTGGCCCTACGGACATTCCCTCCCCATGCTTATCAGCTGCCCCCTTCTGACCTTCCTGAGACTCAGTTCAACTTCCTCAGAGATCTGGATTTGCAGATACTTGTTAAAAATGTATGCCTTGCCCTGACCAGTTTGGCTCAGCGATTAGCAGCAGTTCTCAATCTGTGGGTCGCGACCCCTTTGGGAGTCCAACGACCCTTTCACAGGGGTCGCCTAAGACCATCGGAAAACATGTATTTCCAATGGCGATTCATAACAGTAGCAAAATTACAGTTACGAAGTAGCAACGAAAATAATTTTATGGTTGGGGGTCACCACAACATGAGGAACTGTATTAAAGGGTCGCAACATTAGGAAGGTTGAGAACAACTGGGTTAGAGCGTCGGCCCGTGGACCAGAGAGTTCCGGGTTCGGTTCCCGCTAAGGGCACATACCTCGGTTGCAATTTGTCCCTGGCCTCGGTTGGGGTTGTGTGGGTGGCAACCACTCAATATATCTCTCTCACATCAATGTTTCTCTCTCTCTCTTCCTCCCTCTCTCCCTTCCACTCTGTCTGAAGATGAATGCAAAAATGTCCTTGGGTGAGGATTTAAAAAAAAAAAATGTATGCCTCACTTTCCTGATCTGTAAAGTGGACCTGATATTATTCATTTGTTATTTCTGTGGGGGAGAACAGACAACATGACAGCTGACAAGAGGCTTGTCCACTGTACTAGCAGGTGACATCCCTTTGTTTCCACAAGCATCAGCACAGGCCTCTGCACACAGTAGGTGATTACTAAGTGCTTCCTAGCAGATGGCAGGGTGGTGCTGTGTGCTGAGGGGCTCTGTCTTCCCTTTGCAGAGGCCAGAGGAGAACAGTCACTCACTGCCTGACTCTTCCTCCTTTGCTTGTGAGGCCTTTGCTGCCCCCAGAGGCTGATCTGGAGGGGGCGGGGCACTGTCCCTGCCACCAGGGCGACCCCACCCTGCTTGTCTCCTGACACCACCATGAGCCCCTGACTCGGGAACCCTGAAGGCCTGAGGGATTAGATGCCAGGCTAGGGCAGCTAGATTGGGGGGTGGAGGGATCTGTGGGCCCAACAGATCTAAATTTTAACCCCAACTCTAACGTATGCTGGCTGGTTGTCCTCAGGAGAGTCACTTCACCTCTCGAAGCTTCCAGTTCCCTGTCTGTAAAATGGGGATAATAGAAGAGTTCACAGAGTTAGGGAGATCCGATTGCCTGGCACAGAGAAGTGAGCAGCACCTGCTGCTGCCCCTGGGATTACCCAGTTGGCAGGACCTGGCATGTTATTGTAATGGTGCTGTAAATGGCAGACCCCCTATAAGATAATGGGCCAGGTGCTAGGTCTCATTCTTTCATTTTCTCAGCAAATATTTACTGAGCACCTGCTATGTCCCAGTCACTGGGCCGGAGGCTGTGGATACATCGGTAGGGAAAGTGTCTTCCCTCCTGGGCATCCTTTAGGGATAGAGCTGAACCAGCCAGTCGGTATAATGTACTTCAGTGTCAGCTGGCGATACGTGCTATAAAGCAGGGTGAAGGGCTGGGATAGAGAGTGAGGGCAAGGTTAGACGGGGGTCTGGGTCCAGGTCCAAGCCTCTCTGGGGAGGTGACTTTTTTTTTTTTAATCCTCACCTGAGGATATTTTTCCATTTATCTTCAGATAGAGTGGAAAGGGGAGAGAGAGAGAGAGAGAGAGAGAGAGAGAGAGAGAGAGAGAAACATCGATGTGAGAGAGACATATCAATTGGTTGTCTCCTGCACAACCCCGAACCACAACTGAAGTAGGTGCTCTTGACCAGAATTGAACCCGCAGCTCTTTGGTCCCCGGGCCAATGCTCTGACCGCTAAGCCAAACCGGCCAGGGCTCTGAGGAGGTGACTTTTGACAGAGAACTGAAGGAAATAAGGGCAGAAGCCATGTGGATGTTCAGGGAACAGCAAATGCAAAGGGCCTGGGGTGGGAGTGGGTTATGACTAAAGAACAGCTGGGAGTCCAGTGTGGAGGGAACAGAGGGCTTGATGAGGAGGGGGAGAGTGGTGGGAGATGAGGTCGTAGGGGTGCCTGGGGCCAGACTGTGTAGGGCCCTCTCTCTGAGTGAGATGAGAGTCACTGAGGGCTTTGAGCAGAGGCTTGTGTCTTAACAGGACCCTGTGGCTGCTGTGTGGAAACCAGGCTGAAGACATCAAGAGTAGAGGCAGGGAGGCCATGGGGAGACCACTGCTCTAGTCCAGGAGAGAGATGACGGTGGCTGGACCAGGTGGCGGAGGTGGAAGTGGCCAGGGCTAGTTGGATTCTGGAGACGTTTTGAAGGTAGAACAACAGGATTTCCTGATGGATTGATGGTGGGGAGAGAGAAGGGGAAGGAGGGAGAGAGGAGGGAGGAGAAAAGGCAGAGAGAGGAGACAGAAGATAGTGTTAAAAACCATGAAACTGGAAGAGGTCACCTGTGAGCCAGGAACCCTCATGCTCACTTCAGGGAACATTTGGGTGACTGGAAATGTGTCTGGTGAACTGAAAATCAGGATGTGGATCTTGGTTATAAACACGACATAAAGAAAAAAAAACCTTTTCTGTCATAAACACTAATGGATGGGGCCACAGAAATGAGGTGGGATTCAGCAGGAGGCCCCGGTTCCATGCTGGCCCCTCTTGTCCACTAATATTGCACACAAATCAATCACACAAAGCACACAACAGAATTTGTCTCCGAAGGCCAGGACCCTCTGGACTGTGTCTGGAATAAAGGCCAGAAGTCCAGTGTCTGGGAGTCTGAGAATCATCCTCTGTGCTCAATTCAATGTCACCTCCTCCATGCCCAGCCTGGCCCTAGGTGCTGGGACCTTGAGATGCAGCTACTCTGTCCTGGTTGGTGGGCAGTGCCCCAGCATGGCCATCCCCCCAGCGTGAGTAGTGGCTCTCAGTGCTGGCGCCGGGCAGGCTGCCTGGTTCCAGGAGGTCCCAGGAGTGTGTGACACAGCTTGGAGTGGCTGCATCTGCCCCCACACTGCAGTGTCTCCTCTTCCCAGCTACACCAATCAAGAGTGTAGACCATACCCACTGCCTCCGCTTACTCCTTAACCCACTGCTTCTGCCTTTTGTTTCCACGCTGCCCCCAGCTCCCTCACTCCCTCCTCCTCTTCCCAGCTGAGCTGCTCGGGGGTGTGGATTGTGCTCACTGACTCCAGTTACTCCTCATCCACTGCAGCCTGCATCCCACCCCACCCCTCTGTGGTCACTGTTCTCACCAAGGCCACCAGGACCTCCTTAGTTCATCTCAGTCCTCACCTTCCCAGGCTCTGAGCAGTGGTGCAGGTCCCCGACTCCCCCTCCACAGCTTGCTGGACTCTGACAGCCCCCCGCCTCTCAGGCTGCTCCATCCTGCCACCTTTGCTGGCTTCTCTTCCTCCATCAGTTCCTGAAGTGTCCCTGTTTCTCAGACCACTGTCCTGGCTGCCTTTTCTTCTCAGACCACACTCTCTCCAGGACTCGCCATCTGCCACTGCTTCAGTGTCCCTCTGAACACCCACAGTCCCCAAACCCCCAGCTCCATCCTTGGCCTTTCCCCTGAGCTCCCATGGATGGCATTTCTTATGCACCAGAAATACCTCTTACTCAGCATGTCCAAAGTGATCTCAGCATCTCCACTCAGGCCTGCCCCGCCACTCTGTCCCCTGACTAGTGAGGGGCACCATAATCCTCTTATGGACCCTGATGGCTACACCCCAGCGTCCCCTTGCCCCCTTTCAATCTTTCTAAATAACCGCTTTATTGAGGTATAGTTTACCTACCATAAAGTTCACTTATTTTAGGTGTTCATTTTGCAGAGTTTTAATAAATTTATACAGTTGGGCAACCATGACCACAATCGAGAAGTTTTGTGTGTGCATTTTTGGTCAGTTCCCACTCATATCCCAGGCCCAGGCCACCACTGATCTGCTTTCTGTCTCTATAGTTTTGCGTTTTCCAGAAAATTCATGTAAATGGAAACATACATGTAGTCTTTGTGTCTAGCTTCTTCCACTCAGCAATTATTTGTTATGTTCATCTATGTTGTTGCACATACTCACTTCATTCTTTTTTGGTGCTGAATTTTATGGATATATAACATTTTGTTTTATCTGTTCACTGGGCATTTGGATTTTTGGCTATTATGAATAATGCTGCTATGAACATCTACATACAACAAGTCTTTATGTGGACATATGCTTTTGTTTTTCTTGCATTCCTCCCTTGTGTCCACCATCCCACCAGACCCTGATTTCCACTGGGGAGCCATGTGGTCCCAGGGTAACTGACTCTTCCTCCCCGACTCAGGGACTGAGCATGTGACCCTGGCTAAGTCAATCAGTGTGTTCCATTCTCCAGGCATGATGATTGGTCCCTGGACAGGCATGTGACATAAGCAAGTCCAATCAGAGTGGCTCCTAGGACTTGGACTGGAAAAGGCCTTCCTCATGCCCCAGTGGTGTTACTTGTTTGGAACATCTGCAGCCATGTGCATGCAGGTAGCCAGACTGAGGGGGGAGAAGGACTGGGATGAAAACGTCAAAACAGAGCTGGAACCTGGATTGAACTGTGCCTGAAGTCCGCCAAAATTCTGGATTTTTTCACTTATCTGGGTTAATCAATTCACTTTATTGTTAAAGCCAGCTTGAGATGGATGTTCTTATTCTTGTTTATAGCCCAGGGGTCAGCCATGGCCTGCCTGTTCTTATAAAAAATGTATTGGAACACAGTCACGCCCATTCATTTATGTATTGTCTATGGCAGCCTTGGAGCACTGAATGGCCCACAAGCCTAAAATATTTACCACTGGTCCTTTAAGAAAAAGTTTGCCGACTCCTCTTATAGCAGAAAGCTTAGTACATTAGTACCCCCACCTTATCCACGGTTTTGCTTTCTATGATTTGTTACTCACGACCAACCCTGGTCCAAAAATATTAAATGAAAAACTCCAGAAATAACAATTCCTAAGTTTAAATTGCACTCTGTTCTGAGCAGCATGATAACATCTCGTGCTGTCCCGCTCTGTCCTACCCGGGACATGAATCATCCCTGTGTCCAGCATCTCCATGCTGTACATGCTACCTGTCTGTTAGTCACTTACTAGCCATCTTGGTTATCAGGTCGACTGTCACAGTATCTCAGTGCTGGTGTTCAAGTCACCCTTATTTTACCTAATAATGTACCTAAACTGCAGGAGTAGTGATGCTGGCAATTGAAATACTCCAAAGAGAAGCTGTAAAGTGCTTCTTTTAAGTGAAAAAGTGAGTATAGTACAATAACATTTTGAAAAAGAGACCACATTCACATAACTTTTATTACAGTCTATTATTATAATTCTTCTATTTTATTATGAGTTATTGTTAATCTCTTGTGCCTAATTTACAAATTAAACTTTATCATATGTGTATATAGGAAAAAACACTGTATGTATGCATGTAGATAGATAGATAGATAGATAGATAGATAGATAGATAGATAGATAGATGTATATAGATATATAGATATAGATAGGGTTCGGTACTATCCGCGGTTTTAGGCATCCACTGAGGGTTTTGGAATGTATACCCCAAGAATAAGAGGGGACTACTGTATTCACTATTTCTCTCTAGTCACTCAGAGAAGAAGCCTGGGATCATCCTTGACTTCCTTTACCTCATCCTCCACATCTAATCAGCACCAAGTCCTGACTCTGTCTCCATCCCCCTGCTCTAGTACCCCTGCCCTAGGGAGACCAGCTTTCACCTGGATCACACTGCCACCTCTAGGCTGCCCCACAGAGCTGCTGATGACCTTTTTCCCAACCAAACTTGACTAAGCCTTGGGCTCCCCACTGCTCCTAGGGTAAAGGCCGTACTCCCTGGACTGGCAGAGCCCCCATCTGTGTTTCCAGCCCTGTCTCCCCTCCCTTTCCTCCCCCTCTTCCCCAGAGCACACAGACCAGCTCCCCACCTGTGCGGAATTCCTCGCAGTTCCCCAAACATGGCACGCTTTGTCCCTCTTTCTCTGCCTCCAGTGCCCTTCCCCACTCTGTCCACCTAGTGGACCCCTGTGCATCCTTCAAGGCCTAGCCAGAGCCTCGCCTCCTTTTCGGTTTTTCTCTGATTCCCCAGGCTGGTCAGGGCTCCCGTGGGCCCCTGGGCTTCCTTCCAGGGCAGTTTCTACCACCTTGGACTGCCATGTCTGTTTACATATGTGCCATCCCCACTGACTAATTCATCTCATTGCTTTCCGTGTGGCCTGGCTTGGGGCTCAAGAAATGTTTGTTTGTGGGGCACAGAGTAGGGGCTCCCTGCCTTCTGCTCCAAAGCCACTGTAAGAAATCAGATGGGCCCCAGGCTTTGAACGAGGGACAATTTGTGCTCAGTGTTAACAAGGGGAGATGGAAGGGCTGGAATTTCCCCGGCCCCCAGGCAGGAGTGCCTTCCGAAAGTGCAGGGAAACGCCTTCCAGTAAGGACAAAATGAACCAAACATGAGCTCGGAGGAGGAGTCAGAGGAAGGGAAAGTAGGGCAGGTGAGAGTGGGCTGCTGTGGCAGGCCCTGGGAGTGCAGAATAGAAATGAAGGGATTATGGGGAAATGTCATTAAATGAAGATCTTCCACGGCCTCTGGAAGTCAGCGGACCAGCTGAGACGAGTCCAGATGGCCAGTGAGAGGCTGCTGGGTTCTGTCAGAACTGCAGAAGGTTTAGGGATTTACAAGACTGGCCCTTTGGAGGATTTAGGGAACATCTGATTTCCACGTTCTCAACTGAAACAAATGTGGGCACCAGCTGGCTGGGTCCTGGGTGAACCTTCCCAAGAAGCAGGTGTGGGGGACCCTGGAGGCCCAGCCAGCTCTGCCCTCACCCACTGTGGGGACCTCGGCTTCCACCTCCCAGGCCTGAGGACTGTGGCCGGCACTCAGGGCCCATCCCAGAAGTGTGTGCTCATGTGAATCCGGTGCGTAGAAAACCAGAGACTGGGCCAGGCCCAAACTCCATCGCAGGGCTAGAGTGAGGGGCAAATGCGACAGTGCTTGTGAAAGGGCCTTGCAAACTGAAATACTGTGACGCCCTTTCAGGGGCCCCTCCTCTGTGCAGCTATCCAGGACTCCCCCTGCTGAGCTAGTCACCCTTTCCACACCCCGGCTCCCCAGGCTGTGTATAACCTCGTCCTGGCACCCATCCGCTCTGTCACAGACCCTAATGTAGGACATGTCCCCCCACCAGGCTGAGCTCCTTGGGGACAGGAACAAGTGTGTCAGTCTTCCACATCTGGCTTGGTGCCTGGCGCAGGAGTTTGGCAGCTAGTTCTTGAGTGACCTTGAATTGTAAAAAAGCAATTAACTTGTGGGTGCTGGGTAGCCTTGGTTTATCAAAGCAAGGACCAGGTGGTACATGCTAGAAATCTTTCTAACGAAATGACAAAGTGTTTTGTGAGTTGTAGCTCGAAAAGTGTGAGCATTTGGAAATGCGGTCTCAGGGTTGAGAAGGTTAAAAGCTGTCTGTCTTGTGCTATCCAGTAGGGTGGCCACAAGCCGCATCCAGTTCTTCAGTTACACTAGACACATTTCGGGTGCTCAGTAGCCACATGTGGCTCATGGCCACGACCGGACAGTGCAAATGCAAGCATTTCTAGCATTGCACAGAGTTCTCTTGGACAGCCCTCCCAGGACCTTGAAAATTCACGTCCATGTGTTGTTCTCTTGGGCCCTGATAATTTGGAGGGCTTCCAAGGTTTTGGGGAGAGAGCTGGGAGTTTGGAGTCTAACTAGCTAGGGTTTGAACCCCTGCTCAGCCATTTTCTTCTTGTGCAGCCTGAAACAGAGGAACTTTGTCTTCTTCCTGGGGCTCAGTGTTATTATCTGCAGAATGGGTGGCCGTACCACGGCGCAGAGCTGTGAGGGTTAGAGGACAGAGCTATGTCAAGAGCTCCGTGGTGCTCTGTGCAAGGAGCTGCTGTTATTCACAGGGTGGTGTCCCTAGAGCTGTAAGAGAGAGCCAACAGCTGCACGTGTCAGAAAAGTCTTGACACTTGGAGCTCAGATGCCCATACTCTTCAAAACTACTGGTACGGCATGATGAGTTCTTCCAGGCCCTGGCAGCCGGTCTGGGGTAGTGGCTGGTGGGCATGACTGGCTGGGGGCACTCAGTAGGTGAGGACAAGGCTGCAGCTGATGGGGCTGCGGCTGGCCAGAGCCTGGAAATCCTGGGCAGGGGCAATGAAGCTCCCTCCAAATCACCCCAGTGCTGAGCAGGGCGCCTGGCGGTCTACCTTAGCGTGCCCTTAATGTAAAACTCCTGTCTGCTAGCTGACTAGAGCATATTAACTAATAATAATATGAGGACTAATAGCAACTGTATTTACTGGGCATTTTCTATACACCAGGCACTGTGCTAAGAGATATCATATGTATATGCATTAGCTCATTTAGTCCTTTGTAATAGGTGTGTTATTCCCATTTTACAGGCAGGAAACACTGAGGTCATTTGTTCAGGGTCACACAGCTACAAAGTGGTGGAACTGGGGTCCCCCCCAGGGCCCACACTTTAGATAAAGCCCAAACTCCTCATTTACCTGGTCCTGACGGCCCTGCAGAGCTGGCCGTAGTTAGCCCTAAACCTTCACCTCTGTCACGCCCCCACCTCTCTGGTCACGTTCCTCAGACGCCAGGCGTTTCCTTCCTATCTCTGTGCCTTTATTTATCCCTCAGCCTAGATGCCCTCCCCACCACCCCTCCACCCTCCACAGATTCCTGTTCACCCTTCAAGACCCAGTTCCAGTGTGGGCATCTCAAGGCCAAGGACTGGGCCCAAGTCATTTTTGTGTCATAATGTCCAGCATGCGGCTTGGTGCATTGGAGGCCTCAGTAAATTATGGGCAGTGGATTGGTGGGTGGTGAGTGAATAGATAGATGGAGGGGTGGGTGGAGTGGTGGATGGTGAATCTGGGCCAGTAGACAATTGGTGGGCGGTTGGGAAAGTGGGTGGGTGGCTGGTGTGTGGGTGATGTGGATGGCATGTGAATAGATGGGTGCCTTGTGTTCAAATGCCCTGAGGGGATCGGGGCCTGAACTGGGCACAGGGCAGTGGGCATGGAGAGAAACTGTGGTTTGAGAGACATCGGTGAGGGACAGATTTGGAGGAGAAGGTGATGAGGTCCATTTTGGATGTGGGGTTGTGAGGGGCCTATGGAGGGAAATCGGGGAGGCAGCCAGGAGATGAGTCTCAGTTGGGTTCAGGTGTTAGGCCGGGCTGTACATGTGGACTCAGGACAGAGGGCCGGAGGCCCAGCCATCAGAGGATGCAGAGGAAGCCTGGCCCCTAAGGTAGGAGATCCAGGAGGGACACAGCACAGGAGGGGAGGCACTGCCACGTCAGGAACAACCATAAGTCCTTGTAGGTGGTGTGTCTGGGCAGCCCATGCCGTGGGGGTGCAGGCAGGAGACCCGGTATTAGAGGTGGGTCATAAAGGGCGACAAGATTGAGACCAGCCTGGGGAGCAGCTATGCTGAGCAGGAAACCACATAGGCCGAGGCAGTGAGCTGGAAATGAGCAGGCTATGTCCACGGGCTCTGAGGCCCTCGGGGCCCGCAGCAGTCGGCTGGAGAACAGGGGGTTCCACATCTTTTCTCTGTCCCAGCAGGCACCCTACGGCCTCAGCCTCCAGGGTCTGGGAGGACTCTGGGGAGTTTGGAAGCTGTGTGACTTTGGACAAGTCACCTCCCTCTCTGGGCCTCAGTTGCCTCATCTGAAACCAGAGTCATTGCCACCTGCCTGTTTTGCTGAGAGGAGTAAATGAGATGTGGGGGTGTGAAAATCCCCCAGTACATGAGGGAACCCCATACATGCTATTTTTAAAAACTATTTTCCATTTCAATTCAACTCCACAAATATTTATTGAGCTAAAAGGTAAACCCATTTTTCAGATTAAATTTTTGTACAACTAATACCCTGTTACCTGGGCCTGGGGAGGCCATTTATTATTTGAGGAGCCCTGAGTCGAATTCTTTTGAAAAGCTTTGGTCGGTTTGTTTTTTGAGTAACAAGGATTTTGATTTTTCAGGCTTGCAGAGCAAGGCTTTTCTTTTGTTCCACGTGTGTTTTGAAAAGATCCTCCTGGCTGCGGCACAGAAAATAGACCAAGGGAAGCAGCAGGGTGCCCAGGGAGGAGGCCTGTGCAGTGGTCTGAATGAGAGATGGTGCTGGCTGGGACAGGGCTGACTCTGGGTATAAAAAGAAGGGGATTTGAGAGATATTTAGGAGGGTTAAGAAATAAAGGACATGGTCATAGGTTTTACATATGAGGGGCAGAGGGAGAAGGAGGAAGGGGCGTGGGAGCCTCCTGGCTTCTTGGTGACTGAAGAAGGGGAGCTGGCTCCAGGTGCCAGGTCAGGCAGTGATGCAGGAGGACGAGGTCTCCGGGGAAGGTCACACACTGGGCCCTGGACACAGGGTGTGAGCTGTCCACACGGTGGCAGGCAGAACTGCCCGTAGGAATTTGGCTGTGCAGACCTGGAATTCCAGCTGAGCTGGAGAGAAAAATGTCGGTGACAGGAAGGAGGGGAAGCCCAGAGTTCATGACAATTAGTCAATAACTATTTATTCACCACTGAAAATATTTGTTGAGCGAAGTCTTCGCTGAGCACCTCCACACGCCAGGTGCTGTGCTAGACACTGGGGATCTGGCCGTAAACCGAAGAGACAAAACTCTCTGCCTTGTGGGGCTGACATTTTACTGGGAGGGGCAGGCAATAATCAGGATAAATTACTCATTTGCATATGCTGTTATACAGTGGCAGGTGCCAAGGAGAGCAATAAAGCAGGGGGGGACAGGCCCTGGGAGTGTTAGGCGGAGTGGATGGGAGGTAGTGGTATCGGCAGACACGGGGGTTGTGCTCACTGGATTCATTTAAGCCTCACGACAACCATATGAGGAAGGTGCTATAATCATTCCCATTTTAGAAATGAGCAACCGAGTCACAGAGAAGTTAAGAAATTTGACCAAGGTCACTCAGCTGTGTAACTGGCAGAGCCTGGATTTTATCCCGAGCCCATGCTCTTCAGTTAAGCGTCTTAACCACTATGCCGAACTGCCTGTCATTGACAAGGTCAGGTCTCAGCAAAGATCTGACGGAAGCGATGGGGGTAAGGGTCACCGATATCTGGGTGACCAACATTCCAGGCAGAGGAAGAAGGCAAAGGCCCCGAGGAAGGAGCTCGGCGGTTCTATTTAAGGATCAGCACCAAGGCCAGTGTAGCAGGGGCAAAGGGAGGGGCAGAGAGTAAAGGGGAGAACTGGAGGTGGTATCTGGAGGTGGTACCTGTGGCATCTGTAAGCTGCCACCTTTTATTTGAGGTGAAGTGAGGCCACGGAGGGTTCAGAGCAGAGGGACAGGAGCTGACTTGTGTTTTAACCTGCTTCCTCTTGCTTCTGTGTCAGGAGCAAAGGCAGAAGCAGGAGACAAAAGAGGACATGAATGATCCAGACAGGGGACCACGATGCTCAGTCCACAGTGGGGTAGCCGTCGGGGAGCATCGGCATCTTGGTAGGCTGTGAAGGTGGATCCGGTAGGAGTTGCTGGTGGCTTGGATGTGGAGGGTGAGGGCGAGAGAGGCGTTAAGGATGACTCCAGGATTTGGGCCTGAATGACTGGAAGGAGGGGGTTCCATCAACCAAAATGAGGACAGCTATAGGAGGAGCCACTTCATAAAGTACTTTCCATGTCCATTATCCCTTCCAATCCCCCGGCTACCTCTGAGGTAGGCGCTGAGACTCTCAAGTGACGTGACTTGCCCAGTGTCACTCGGCCAGCATGTGGTGGAGCCAGGACCGGAAGCCAAGTGTGCATCACAGGGTTTGGAGTTTTGATTTATTCATTCAATCAGCAACTGTTTCTGGAGCACCTACTCTGTGCCAGGCACGGCGCCAGGTGTTGACAGTGGTGATCGGTGACGATGATCCGCTGTCACGGAGCCCCCAGGCTGGTGGAGGAAGCAGGTCAGCCAGTCATCATGAAAAGGGTTTCCTCACATCAGCCAGGAGGAGAAACTGAGGGATCCCAGGAGCCAGTAACCTGACCTAGCTGGGAGACCTGGGAGGGGGTAAATGTGACGTGCAAAGGCCTCTGGGATAGGGTGTCTAGGGAGATGTGGGGGGCTTCTTGGGAAATACTCCCTGGTTTCCTAGGCCATAGTGGAAGACCCCCGAGAGGACTGCAGACTCCCAGAGAACAGCTACCCATTTGGAAGTCAAACAATTTTTTTTTGTAGTGTTGGATACCTATTACCATGATCCGTTTTAGAACATTTTCATTGTCCCAAAAGGAAATCAGGAACATTTCAGCTGTCATCCCCACCCAGTCCCCCCACTTGGCAACCACTCATCTACTTCCTGTCCCTACAGAGTGGCCTGTTCTGGACATTTCCTAGAAGTGAAATCATACACTGTGTGGTCTTAATGTGGCTTCTTTCACTTCGCGTAATAGTCTCGACGTTCATCCATGTTGGAAGTCCCGGCATCTGAACACCCCCAGAGCCGGCAGGTACCTAAGAGACTGCCTGCCTTGTGTGCTTCTCCCAGCTGTTGTAAAGTGGGGACTCCGGGAAGAGACTTGCTCCGGTCCCTCAGCAAGGCACTAGGAGACTCCCAGACAGGTCTCGGGACCCCAAGATCAGGGCCACTGCCCCCCTGTCCTGCACAGGACACCTCCCTCTGCTGTCACCTCTTTTCCTTCAGCTTCGAGCTCTGGCTGATTTTGGCTAAAAGTGAAAACTTGGTCGGAACGCATCCTTCCAAGCCCTGGATTTTCACGCCTTGGCAATTTTCACGCCCTGTGGTACATCTCAAAATCTTTTATGCATCTTTAAGAATGTGTGTCCACTAATTCAGGATTTTTTGGAGTTTGGTATTTTTTTTTTCCTGCTACTTAAACACTTTTCATCCAGACGGTTATGCTTGTTTGTCTTGGTTGATTATTTTCCCTCTGGGCGAGGCAGGGCAGCCTGGGGTTAAGTGCCAGGTCTTGGAATTAGATGCTCTGCTTCTTCCTCAGTGTGTGTACCCATGGGTCACTACTGAAACTCCCTGAGCCTGTTTCTTGCTTTGAAAAACAGCGATAACATCGTCGGCCTGTGGGGAAAAGGAAGTGCAGTCAAGCTTGTTCAGGGCTTGGCAGCGAGTAAGTGCAGATGCAGGGAGGTTAGAGATGTGAGCGCTTTCCAGGGCCCTGGGGTGACCAGAGGAGAAAGGTGACCCCCTCCACCATCGATGGTCCTTCCTCCAGATCCCCCCTGTGAACTGACCCCTGTACGTCCCCTCCCAGGCCTGAGAGGTGGAAGCCTGAGTTCAGATCCCAGCCCGACCTCTTGGATTCTGTGCCCCCCACAGAGCTGGTTTCCATTGTGTCTGTTTCTCCACCTGTAGATGGAGGGTGGAGGGCAGGGGGTGGAGGGGTTCCACGGAGGCCTGCAAGGCAGCCCAGAGGCTCCTGGGAGGGGGTTGTGGAATGGAGGAGCCCTTTTCTTCTCCCAGGAGGGCCAGGTTCCTGCTGATGTAAAGATCCAAGCAGGAGCTGCGGCACCTGTTCAGGAGAGGTGGGTGGAGAGGGACACCTGGCTTCCCCTGCCTCTTGCACAAGACGTGCTGTGTGGGAGGTGCTGGAGGTGATGCAGTGAAGCGCCTGCTCTGAGTGCCGGGCCAGGGCAGAGCCTCTCTGAAAGTCTTTGTCAGGCACCTACCCTGTGCCAGTATTCTACCTGCATCATCTTTTTAATCCTCACAGTAGCCCTCAGAGGAGACACTCTTTTTTTTTTTTTTTTTTTTTTATCCCTCACCCAAGGATATGTTTATTGATTTTAGAGAAGGCAAGAGAGAGAGAGAAACATTGTTGTGAGAGAGAAACTTCGATCGATTGCCTCCTATAGGTGCCCTGCCCAGGAATCAAACCGGCAACCTTTCCGTGTACAGGAGGACACTCCAGCCAGCTGAACTACCCGGCCAGGGCAGAGGAGGCACTTTTTTTTTTTTTATCCTCACCCGAGGACATTTTTGCATTGATCTGGAGATAGAGTGGGAGGGACAGAGGGAGGAAGAGAGAGAGAGAAACATCGATGTGAGAGAGACACATCGAGTGGTCGCCACCCACACGACCCCAGCCAGGGCGGGAGACAAACTACAACCGAGGCACGTACCCCTAGCAGGAACTGAACCCAGGACTCTCTGGTCCGCGAGCCGACACTGTAACTGCTGAGCCAAATCGGCCAGGGCAGAGGAGGCACTCTTAATACCAGTTGACAAGTGAGGAAACTGAGGCTCAGAACAGGACAGCTGCCTGCCCAGCGTCATTCGGCAAGTGAGGGGCTGAGCTGGGATTTGAACTCAGGACTGTGTGGCTTTCCTGGTTCCCCTCTTCAGAGACGATGAGGGAGAAGCAAGACAGGGAGGATCAGAGCCTTTGAAATCAAGCTTCCCCACTGCTGTGGGGATTCTGCTGCTGTGGGGATTCTGTGGGTGGGAGGAAAGGCATTGTAAATATGCATGACATGCAAATACGCCTCTGAAAAACAGTGTGGGGGCCCACACGAGCCGGGATGCCAGAGTGCTTAGAAATGTGGGTTGTACAAACACTCGGGGTTTTATGATTGCTGATGGTGTGTCCCTCTCCAGTGTCCCAGGACCAGTGGAGGGGTCTCGGGTGGAGAGATTACCCCAGGCACCTCCTAATTGACATTCTCCCCCATTTCTTCAGGCACTGGTGCCCCCATTCTGCCAGCTGCCTGGCGGTAAGAACTTGGTCAGTCCCAGCACTGGAGGGCCCTGTCCCACACTGGTTGCTGCCAGCACCTCTGACTGAGTGCCTGGAGGGATGTGTCCAGGGCCCGCTCCTGAGGTGACACCTGCTGGTTCCCGACTGGTTCCTGTGTTCCCTCTGCACGTAGCCCTCTGGTTGGTAAGTAACTGCGTCTGTGGCCTGGGCACACAGAATCAGGCCTGCTTACTCACCCACCCGTGGTTGGCACAGTTGGGAAATGCCCAGCTTTCCCACCCAGTGATGCCGACATTCTGTCGAAGGGCCCTCAGTGAGAGCTTTTATATGTCTGAGCTCACTGTATGATTTAACTGCTTGTCTCTCCAGTCCTCCCAACAACCCAAGAGGTGGGCATGGTGATGGCTTCCTTTCTACAGAGGAAACAGCCTCAGAGAGGGGAAGCCACTTGCCTGAGGATGCACAGCCAGCCAGCTCTGTCCACCTCAAAGGCCAGCCCTTGCCACACCCAAGGGGCTGGGACAGCTGGTGACATGGGCTCAGGAAGGGAAGGGAGGGGTGAGCCATGCTGGGGCTGAGGCAAGGCCACCCTGAATCTTGGGGAGCCCTGTCGTTCCGGCCCCTTCAGTCTGTTCCACCCACATTCCTCCAGTTGCCACCTGACTGACCCCACACAGGATGAGGTGCAGGCCTGGCAGCCTCCCTGACTGTTCGTCTGGGGATGTGTAGCCCACCTCAAGCCTGGTCCTGTCCGTTATCTTTCCCACAACCATGATTCCAAGAACACACCCAACTCAGCACCAGCACAGCTCCTGACACTCACCGTGTTCCTGCATCTCATCCTGCCGCCCGCTCCAGGGCCACACAGGCGCGACTAGTCTTGTTCACAGGCAGGGACACCATGGCTGAAATGGGGCTAGGGACCCAGGGTCACCCAGCCACCACTCAGCACTACATGGGACAGTTGGTTTACGATCTGCCTGTTCACACGGCCTCTGCTCCCCAAGGATGGGAAATAACTGCCTCATCCCCCACTGGACAGCCAGGTGCCTGGCACGATGTGGGTACACAGTCAGTAGTTGTGGAGAAGGAGAAGGGAGAGGGGAAGGCGCTCTCACTTCCCTCCACCCAGACACCCTCCAGAGCCCTGAGCCCAGTGGCCTTCCAGCTGCTCATTCCTACTGCCCCCAGCGCACGCGGTGAGCCCAGGCCTTCAGCAGGGTGGCCAGCCCCTCTGGTCTCTAGTCTCTCATCTGCTTGCAGCTCCCCGCCTCCCTGATGGGATGGTTATGCGAAGGGAAAAGACTCGTAAATATGCATCATGTGCAAATGTTATAGGATAATAAAAAACCCATGAAGATCTCTGTAGATAATGAAAATAGAAACACTTCTTTTTTTTTTTTTTTTTTTTTACTTTTTTTTTCTTTATTGACTTTAGAGAGAGAAGAAGGGAGAGGGAGAGAGAGATAGAAACATTGATGAGAGAACACTGATTGGCCACCTCCTGCATGCCCCCCACTGGGGATTTGGCCCACAACCTGGGCGTGTGCCCTGACCCGGAATCAAACCGGCAACCTCTTGGTGCATGGGTCGACGCTCAACCACTGAGTCACACCGGCCGGGCAGAAGCACTTCTTGAAGAACAAGGAGCGCACACTTGTGTGGGGCCAGCCTTATCCCTGACAGCCATGGAATGGACTGTCCCCAGCCCAGCTCCCCTGACCTGTCCCCTGGCTTACTGTAGGGACTGCAGGCAGCAGTCCCGTTTGGCTGAGAAGCTGTTGTAGGAGAAGAAATGATGACCTCTCAGTCTGAGAGCTGTGTCTGTGGGATTTAATAATTTGCAAACTCTCCTGGTTGTGCCCTACTCCCTGAGTGTCCTCCGCAGGGACTAGATATGTAACAGGAGCCACCTGAATAACTTGGAGCATTTCTTGAACAATTACTATGTGCTTGGCATTTCATGAAGTGCTTCCTTCATCATCTCAGTGAAACTCCTGATGACCCCGGGGCAGGTTGATGGGACGACCAAGGCATGGGCCTGGGGGGAGAGGGCTCAGCTGTCAACATCCTAGTCTTTTCTGGAAATTACTGCCATTCAGTGCCCACTTCTGCCTCCCAGGCTTGGCACAGTCAGAGGGGCAGGATTGTGGCCACTGAGAACACAGCGTAGCTGGCAGCCCCTGGCATGTGTGGCCCAGTGACGGAGAACGGGATTCCTTGGCACGAGATGGGGGAGCAGCCGTCAGCATTGCGAGGAAAGATGGAGGCCTGGGCGGCAGCGAGGGAGGTGTTACTGCTGCTATTTTGCTAACAAGCTAGTTATTTAAAGAACAGCCAAAGCCCAAGTCGGGAAATTGGATGGGGAGTCTCCGTGCCCAGGACAGAGGTAGCCAGGGGTCCAGGAGCCTTTCTTGGTCAGGGCAGAGTAGCCCTTTCAATTTTTTATTTGCTTATTATTCTCAATAATAGTGATAATAATAGCACTATAAAAGTCTAAATGGATTCTATTTGTGGAGAAAATAGGCTGTAAGGATTGGAGGGGGGGGGTGGGTTCAGGAGTGGTTTCTGAGGGGCCCGCGCTGTTCTATTATTGACCCAGGTGGTGGTTACACAACTCTTCGTTTCATGATAATTCATTTAGAAGACATTCCTGTTTTATATACTTTTCTCTACGTATTATATTTCGTAGTAAAAAAGCTAAAAAGAGATTATAACAATAATAGTTAATATTTTTTGAGCACTTACTAAATGCCAGGCTCTTGCTAAGTGTTTTAGCTTATCTCATTGAATCCTCATGGATTTTATTATATTCCCCATTTTACAGAAGAGGAAAGCGAGGCTTAGAGAAGGAAAGGTACCTGTCCGAAGTCACGCTGCCACAGAGCACTCAGGTGCAGGAAATGGGACGAGAAACCGGACAGGCTGGCGCAGGCCAGCGTCACTGACCATGCTTGAGGATCGGGGGCCAGGAAGTTCCCCCACAAAGGGCAGGTTTCCTCCATTTGTTCCTCAGACACGTGCCTCTTGTGTTTTTAAGGCTTGAGAGGCCAGGCAGGGATCTGTGGCCATCAGCAGCAGATGAGGCATCTGGGAGTATGACAAGAGGTCAGCGCAGAGCATTTAACCATTTAAGGATAGGAATAGGTCATCCCTGAGACAGGCCAGGGGAGGAGGCCAGGGCATAACCAGGAATCATTCAAGATAAAAAGAGGTCATCCAGGTGAGACAGGGTCAGACCCAACCTCGGAACTGTGTGTGGGTCCTAAGGAACTACTGTGTGCTAAGTACGTCCACTATCTTCCTGAATCTTCAGAACAATCCTGTGAGGTCAGTGGTATTCGAAAGAGGAGATGACCGGCCCAAGGCCACACAGCCAGTGAGTGGTGGAGCTTTCTGCCCGATCTCCCAGGCTCCGTGCCCCGTGCGTCTCCTGTGTGTGCCGCAGGTGCTGCTCAGCGCTGGGGTCCCAGCAGGGCAGGCACCTGGCACAGGAGCTCCAGCAGCCCGAGACTGGAATCGAGTTCTAATGCAGGTCTCTGGGTCCCTGACCTGGTGCTGGGGACATGGCCTGGAGGGTAGCATGGCAGAGGGTGTCTCCAAGCCCTGAAATGGGCACCTGCTCTGCAGACAGGGCACCTGCCCAGAGGCATTCCTGCATTCCCAAAACATTTATTGAGTGCTAGTTCCTGCTAGTCTGTGCCCCTCACAGAGCACACAGCCCGGGGCAGAGACATATACCATCACCCAAACAAATGAAACGGAATAAGCAGAGGCTCCATCAGTGTGGTGAAGGAAATTAGCAGGGTGGCGTTATAAAGTTGAACAGGATGAGGGGGCCTGTATGACATGGAACAGTTCAAGATGGCTTCTCTAAGGAGGTGGCGTTTGAGCTGGGACCTGAAGGATGACAGGGATCTAGCCGTGCTGGAGAGTGTTCACTGTAGCATTGCTGCTAGTAGGACAATTGGAACCCATTTGTCTTTTATCAGGGGACCAGTTAAACTCATTTACTGCAGCCGTACAGTGGCACCTACTGCAGCTGTTAGAAATGGGGCCAGGGATCTAAATTTTCTGCTGCAGAAAGAACTTCACAGTGTGTTGCAGAGTTGAAAAAGAAGATGTTATAAAACAGCATAGGTAGCATGATATCATTTTTTGTAAGAACTATGTGTGTTTCTGAAAACTGTTCACAGTGGTTCCTTCCGGTGCGTGGGGACATGGGAGATCTGTGTTGTCTTCTAAATACTTTTCTGGATCTGAAGTCTTTCCTTCGTGTTAGGACTTGGGAAGGGAAACTGCGTTTTAGGACTTCCATAGTCCTTCCTGGAGCAGTTCTCCACTAAGATGAGATAAGACGTGGGCTGGGGAATCAGATCCGGGCCACACCCCAGCTCTACCACTGCTTGGCTGTGTGACCTTGGGCAAGTCACTCGTTCTCTCTGAGGCTGAGTTTTCTCTTCTGTGAAACAGAGACAAGAATAACAGTGTCAGGGATGGTTTTGGGGCTTTAGCGAGTTGATACCTGCAGAGGGTGAGAACAGTCTCAGTGTTGCATCCCTGGTGGCTGCTGCTGTTACCACCGTGAGCGCCAGAGGCGATGCCTGCGCTGCTCATCATGTCCTGCCTGGGCTTCCAGTTCCGACTGGTCCCCAGCTCACCTCTGAGAGTCAGACCAGTTAGGGGACGAGGCCTAGGGAGGTGGACAGCCTAGCTGGGTGTACATGGCCATTGGACCCCAGGCCAGCACCTCTCCCAAACCCCTGAGCCCTGAGCCCCAGCTACCCCCCCACAGCTGACTTGCATTGCTAATGGGCACTCTCACCGAGATATTGTTATGGGGACACCCTGGCCCTAAATGTTCTTGTTTTTGATAACCACTAAACCTGCCCAGAAAGACAGATACTATCTTACAGACACAGAATCTTACATCTCAGACAGAGAAAATTACACAGGTGAAGTCAAACGCTTGGAATCGTGGAATTGTAGTCATACATAATACAGCAAGAGTGAACGTATGCATTTACAAGTAAGTTCACTGTACTCTTCTTGATGACAGTGATAAATTAGAGACTGCCCAATTATCTATCAGCAAGAGGTAGTTAAATAAATTACGGTCCAGCCAGACAATGGCGTTCTTAGACATGAAAACATGTCCATGGCGCATTGTTGAGGGAAAAAGAGGAGGTTACAAAATGGTGACTGTTGTACGATCTCAATTTTTTTAGGAAAAAATTAATAAATATATGCATGCTCCGGCCAAGAGAAACACCCAGAGGACAGTCATCACACTGTTCATAGGTGTTTCCTCCGGATGGTGAGATATGGACAAGCTCTATTTTTATTTTCGCTTGTATCATTCAGGTGCTTTTCAAGTACAAGTGATGGAAAACCCAGCTCAAACTGGTTTAAACAAAAATGAAATTTATTGACTTATAACTGTCAAGTTCAGAGGTAGCTGGCTTCAGGCTCAGCTGGATCCAGAAGCTCAGACCCTGTTCCCAGGACCCAATTTCTCTCACCATTTCTCAGCTCTGCTTCCTCTGGGTTGTTCCCATGTTCTGTTTTCTTAATCCTCACCTGAGGATATGTTCTTATTGATTTTAGAGAGAGAGGAAGGGAGAGACAGAAACATCAATGTGAGAAAGAAACATCTATCGGTTGCCTCCCGTACACGTCCCAACCGGGGATTGAACCCGTAACCTTTTGGTGTGCAAGACGATGCTCCAGCCAGCTGATTCACCCAGTCAGGGCAATGTTCTCAGGTTCTGATTAGGGCTCTCTTGTACAGGAGATGAGATACCTGCCCAGAGGAATATGTAAAAGTTCCTCCCAGGTAGTTCAAACACAAGTCTCAAAACTGAGTCTCAGCATTGATTGGTCAAATTTTGGGATGTGTCCACCCCTTAATTAATTGCTCTGGTTGGCAGCCTGGGCTTCCCAGCTGGGAATGGAGTCAACACCACCAGAACTTCACCAGTGGAGAGTGGGAAAGGGTAGCTCTCCCAAACAAAAATGTGTGCAGTAGCCGAAACAGGCCAAACAGTGGCTAAACACAGCAAATTCCCCCTCCTGTACTGATCTGACTTTCCCAAGGTGCCTGACTTTCATAATCAGAAAAAAACAATGTAACTATTGAAAAGAGTCCTGAGCACAGATCTTATAGTCAGAAGCTCATTGAGGCAGCTTTAGACTCTCAGAAATCAGAATCTCTGAAGTGCCCGTCCAGCTCAGATGTTGGCCCTCTCTCTCTGTGTCAGAGCCCATGCTGGGTCAGGTGGGAGCTGTCCTGGCCCTCAAGGGTCTTGCAGTTTTGAGGGGAGTGGGAGAAGCCCCTAGATGATTCATCTGCAATGTGGGTGTGTATACAGGGGCTGAGGGAACACAAAGGCCAGCATGGGAGCAAGGAAGTCTTCCTGGAGGAGGTGACACCTAAGCTGAGTAGCCAAGGAGAGTATGGGAAGACCATTGTTGGCAGGAGAAATATGTCAAGAGCGTGTGGTGGGGGAGCAAGCAGTGGATGAGTAGCAGCAGGTCCAGACCACGGGTCCTTGAATGCCAGGATAATAACTTGGACTTGATCCTGAAGGAAGTGGGGAGTCTTTGAGGGATATCGTGGAAGGAGGGACTTGTCAACAAGTCCCTTGGAGGGGTCAGGTCGAGGCCTCATGTGAGGAAGGAGAGAAAAGACCCAGTGGTCCCTCAAGGGGGTCTTCAGTATCTACCAGTCTAAATTCTTTCTACTGTGGGTCAGAATTCCTGATCTCGAGGTGTCCAGCCACTGCTTGTATACCCTCAGAGATGGGGAGCTCACTCTCAATTCCTTCCACCTCTGATTAGAAAGCTCCTTCATAGGATCAAGTCCACAATCCTGCCACTGCCTGAGGCACACCTGGAGCACTTCCCACTCACCTGCCACGGAGGTCTCTCTCCCAAATGACCTTCCAGTAGGGCTGGCAGGGAGCTGCCTTTTCAGGCCAACACCAAGGAGCCCTGCGTGTCTGCACACCGTGCTGGGAGCTTGAATGGAGAGGGCAGAGAGTCGCATCAACCTGACAGCAGAGGGAGTGTTTAGGCTTTAGACACACATGTCCATCAGTTTTCCAAATGCCCGTCACATTTACAAGCTGGAAACTGCAGCTCAGAGTGGCCAAGCCACCTATACAACAACACAGAGCAAGACAGAGGTGGGTCTGGAACGTGGACCCAGACTCTGCCACCCCTGCCCACCCCCTGGCCCTCCTGCTCGCCTCCTCCACCCTTCAGGTGAGCCCTGGTTACTTCATCTGCTCCAACTGAGGCAGCTTTTTCTAGAAGCTCCAACCATCCCAGATCATCCCCTGATACTCTTGTAACTTTGGAGGCAGCCCACAACCTCATGGATCAAATGTTTTGTGACTTTATTTTGACAGCAGCATTTTTTGTCTCTGATACATCAACGCTGTGACACGCACGAGCCATGTTTTATGGGACGTCTCTAATACTTCACCGTGCCCCCGGGTCCCCATTCACTCATTTATTCTCACACTCCACAAACATTTATTAGCACCTACCACGTGCCAGGCGCAATGCTACAAAGATACATTGCAGCAGCCCCTGCCAGGGGAGTTCACAATTCACTGAGCACAGAGGCTTGTCCATCAGCAACAGCAAGTGATATGTGGCAAGTCAAGAGGGAGGTGCCCGTCACTCAAGGATCTCCAGGGCCAGATCAGTTGATTCTGTCCCTCTGAGCAGGGTCTTAAAGGGTGAATAGAGGTTCTCCAGGAGAAACAGCTAGGAAGAATGAATCAGGTAGAGGAACTGGGCTCTGGAAAGATCTTACCTGCCTCCTGCTAAACTCTTAGGCCACAGGGCTTGAGGGGTCGTCAGGGGAAAGAAGGCTGGAGAGTTCGGCCCAGCACGAAGCTTGGAAGGCCTCAACTGTCGGGCCGGGGAGTTTGCATTTGATCCGTGGGGTAGAACGGAGCCAAAGGCAGGGCAGATCTGGGTGTTAGAAAGGTCCTTGCATTGGGCGGGTGACAGTGGGCAGGGCAGAACCACAGGGATGGTGCAGTAGCAGAGGGGTGTTTAGCAGGGAGACTTAACAGGACTTGGGGACTTGATGGGTGCTGCAGAAGGGAACAGGGAGGGTTAGTGTGGGCTCGGGTGCCCTGTGGACCAGTGTCCAGATGACTCCTGGCAAAGTCTGGGTCAGTGTCAGAGACAGGGTCCCCAGGTAGGGCCAGCAGAGACCCTGTCAGCTGTCATGAGACTTAGAGCAGCAGCCCAGTGAGACCTCCAGTGTCCCCGTGTCCCTGTCGAGTGAGTGGGGCAAGTCCTTCCCCTCATGGAGCGTGTTTGCTCCTCTGTAGAATGGAGTGATGGCATTATCTCCCCAGGGATTGTGGGGAGGGTCGGAGGAGGGTGTGTATTGGGCAGGCTTTGTACAGTGCCTGGCACACAGTAAGTGACTGGGGGCTGCTCTGGTTACTATGGTCATGAGTGCAGAGGTGGCCAAGGGAACTGGGGTGTGTCACCTGAAGGGGGAACCAGAGACCTTGAGGAGCTTTGCTCCCTGCCTTTCTGTCTCTGAGGAGGAAGGCAGGGTCTGGGTCTGGCGCTCAGACCTGGGAGGAAGCTCCGGGGAAACAGATTCTAGCTTAGACTAGGAAAACTTTTTGGATACAAATTGCTCAGTGCTAATGGGTGACAGTGAGCTCCCCATCACTTGGAGTATTTAAGTAACAGCTGCACCACAATGTGACAGAAAAGTCTGTAGAGTATTTGTGATTCAGCCAAGGACCTGAAAGGTCCTTTCTAGCCCAGAGTCTGATTTCCTGTTTTTCTTTCTCTGAGCCCGTTTTCTAATCTGTAATCTGGGGAAATAGCAGCCCCTATCTTAGAGTTGGTTGCAAAGTTTAAGTGAAATCATTCAGATAAAGTGCTTAACCCAAATTTGGTTCATATCAAGTGCTCCGTGAGTAGCGGCTGTTACGACCATCACTAATGTTACGCTAGATTCTTCCACGTGTTACTTTCATCAGAGGGCCTCGGTTTGCTCATCTGTCGGTCAGGTACTCCTGCCTGCCTGCCCCTCAGGACCCGCTCTCTGCCCTTCTCATTGCCACTGCCTCTGTCTTCAACCACCACCCCCCTCAGTATCCCTGGAGGTGGTAGGAAGTCCAGAACCTCTGGGTCCCTTTTAGCTCTTGCTTGAGTGAGAGTTGGCAGGTTGGGGTGGCGGGCGCCATCCGCCTCCCATATGCTTCCTGCTATTTAGAGGAAAACTCTCCCCGCGTTCCTCCAACCACACGGGCTGACATTTCCAGACAGACGCTGGAATCAGCTCTTTGGTGGATTGGCAGATAAATTTGGCCCCGGCTGTTGGGAAAATCTTCAGCCTTACTGAGGAAGCAGAGCCCAGGCTCATTTGACTTCCGTTCACTCCGCCACTTCCTCTGGGGGGCTGGAGCACTGTCCTACAGCCTTGCAGAGTAGGGTAAGTCTTACCAGCCAAGCCTTCCCCCCGGAGAGCTTCTGGTCAGGGAGTTGTGGCTTCCAGCTTTGCCGTCCGAGGCAGCAGGGGTTTGCAAGAGGTAGCAGTGTCTCCTCCCTGCCAGACCAAGAGCCAGGGTGATGCCCAGCTCAGCTTGGCAGAGGAGTGGGTATTGGATTAGAAACCTGATCCCAAGACTCATGTCCCTGTGACCTTAGGCAGATGGCTCCACCTCTCTGAGCCTCTTTTTCTTCATCTGTAAAATGGGGATGATAATAATAGGATCTGTCTGATTAAAAGCCCGTAGGGCCTGGCTGGTGTGGCTCAGTGGTTGAGCATCGTCCCATGCACCAAGAGGTCACCAGTTTGATTCCTGGTCAGGGCACATGTCCAGGTTGTGGGCCAAATCCCCAGTGAGGGGCATGCAGGAGGCAGCCAATCCATGTTTTCTCTCATCGCTGTTTCCATCTCTCTCTCCCCCTCCCTTCCTTTCTCTCTAAAAAAATAAATAAAGGGAAAAAAAAGCCCATAGGATGGTGTCAGGCTCATGCTAAGTGCTTAACAAATTCTAGCCACTGTTACTCTCATCATCGTCGTTGTCATCATCATTATTTGGCCAAGAACAATGCCTGGCACATAATAGGGGCTCGATAAATATTAGTGTTTTTCTCTTCTCCTTTCTTACAGCTATAGCTACTTAGGGAATACTGGGACATTTCAGAATGAGCTCAAGTAGCGGTAAGCAGAGGCAGAAATGCAAGAATAAGTTGCCATGTCCAGGGTAGAGTGTACGCAGCCTGTCCCCCACACAAATACACACGCGTGCACACACACGCACAACACACTCTCCGTCCCAAAGTTTCATTCACCCCCGCGGGAGTCTGGAATGCCCATCTGCTTGAATTCTGTTGGTGCTGAGATATAAAACAACATCCTGAGGACATGAGACACAGAACAGCTTGGTTTTGATGGACGGAAGGGAGAAGAAGGCCTGGCTGGAGGCAGAGTTGGGGGAGGCTCTGGGCACCGACTGCAATAGGAGGGCTCAGGGAAGCTTGAGTAGTCCTATTTGGCTGGAGTAGAAAGTGGGTGGCGGGAAGGCGCAGGCAGGAGCGGGAAGTGAGTGAGCTTCATTCAGCACCTCCTGATTGAACCTGAGCGCCGGGCCTCATGCCAGGCACTGGGGGAACTGATGGGAAAGATGGGCTTGCTTCCTGCCCTCAGGAAGCTCTCGTTCTGGTGGCGGGGAAGGGTGTAAGTGGCAAACATGCAAACAGTGAATTAACAAGACTCTTGGTTGTGCTCGAGGAGACCAGAGCCTGAGAGAGGGAGTGGCATGGGGTAGTGGTGGTGGGTACCTGTTTGAGGCAGGGTGTACAGAGAGGATCTCTCTGTGACCTGAAGTTGGAGCTGACCCTACAAATGCTTATTGGGGTAAAGGGTGGGGAGCAGAGGGAACAGCAAGAGCAAATTCCCTCAAAATCCCTGGGAAGGTGGCAGGAGCCTGATCCTGGAGGCCTCGAATGCCAGGACCAGTCAGACTGCTCTTGAGGAAGGTCATTCTGGTGAAAGGTTCAGGACCTGGTGGGGAAGAGATGGGGCCAGGAGATCTGTCTGCAAAGACTGAGCACCTGCTGTGCACACTTGCAGACAGTCATTGGGGGATTGTGGATCAGGTAGAGGTGGGTGAGCAGAGAGGAGAGAGAACACTTCACTGGGGTCAGAATCTGAACAGAATCCGGAGACTTGAAACAGGTAAGTTTTGAAGGGAGGATCTGGACCCGTGTGTAGATGGAGGTGGAGTCAGGTGAGAGAGGAGACATCGGGGGAACTTATAGCCAGGCCACAGAGTGCTTGGGAAGAGTCAGAGGAGAGCCAAGTGCTCGTATGGGGAGGGGCTTCCTCACTGCATGGAACTGCAGGCAGGAATGACAGCCCACAGGTGACAGAGTGAGCTAGGCTAATGCACTTATTGGCACTAAACCCAGAGGCCAATTCAGATTGTCTACCTGCTGTGTGTCTTTGGGAAAAGTCACTTGACCTCTCTGAGCCTCACTTGTTATTTACTGAATCAGTTATAATTGCATTTCTCTGCATGCAGCAGAAGAAAAAATAACCGTGAGTCCGGCTGGTGTGGCTCAGTGGATTGACTGTTATCCCATGGACTGAGAGATCCCAGTTCAATTCCTTGTCAGGGCACATGCCCGGGTTGTGGGCTCGGTCCCCAGGGGTAGGGGCATGCAGGAGGTGGCCGATCCATGTTTCTTCTCACCTCAGTGTTTCTCTCTCTCTCTCTCCTTTCCTCTCTCTCAAATAAATAAATAAAAACTTTTTTTTTAAAGCAGTGATATAAACACTCAGGAGGTTACTCTTCTCATATAACAAGGATCCCAGGGGCAGGCAGGCCAGGGCCAGAGCAGCAATTCAAGCATGTGATCAAGGGCCCAGATTCCTGCCATCCTTAGCGTGTATCTTTCATTCTCGTGGCTACAGAATGGCTGCTTCACCCCCAGATATTGTGAATTCCAGGCAGGACAAAGAAAGTAAAGACGACATGCTTTCTGCATCTTCCCTTCTTATCAGAAAGACAAGAGATTTCCTATAAGCCCCACTCAGTGGACTTTTGCCAGATGTGGTCACATGGCCACCCTAACTGTAAGGGAAGTGGATTAAATGAGTATTTCTAACTGGGCACCTCTGTTAATTAGGCAAAAGGAAAGAATGGCTAGCAGGATAGCCAGCAGGATCCCCTTTATTTTTTTATTTTATTTTATTTTATTTTTAGAGCAGGAGGGAGAGAGGGAGGAAGAGAGAGAGAGAAACATCAACGTGAGAGATGTTGATTGGTTGCCACCCGCACAGCCCCAACTGGGGCTGGGGACGAACTGCAACCAAGGTACGTGCCCTTAGCGGGAACCGAACCGGGACTCTCTGGTCCGTGGGTTGATGCTCTAACCGCTGAGCCAAACTGGCCAGGGCAGGATCCCCTTTAAAGTGCCCACCTCACAGGGGCTGTTGGGAAGATTCTACGAGATAATTAATGTGCATGAAACATTAAGCACCTGAAAGAGAGCAACCTTTATTATACAGCTCTACCTGCATTCATTCATTCACTCATTCATTCATTCCATTCATTCATTCATTCAGCAAGCACATGTTATGTTCTCAGAACTGCATACAGTCCTGGAAACATGACAGGGGAGTCCCTGCCCTTTGGGCACTTACAATGAGTAGGAGAAACTGGAAGATTCACTCCAGTCAGTGTCACAAGGGGATTGGAATGTCCATTTATTTGTCTTTTTTCTTATTGCGGTGGTCCTACCACTTAGAGCAGTGCCTGCCACGTATTGAGCACTCAATAAATGGTTTTGAATGAATGAAATAATGTAAGACATACTCATTAGGGGCCTAATGTGTACAAGGCTCTTTGGGTGGAATAGTGAATGTGGATGACACATCACCCCTCCCCACAGAGGAAGTGGGAAAAGAACATGGTTACAGGCCAGGCTCTGAGGTGGGTGCTTTGGACCTAGCAGTGAACAAGAGTGTTGTAGTTCCTGCCCCTGCTGAGCCACTAGTCTGGGGCCCGGAGCACTGGAGAAGGAGTCTGGAAGCCTGAGATCACATCTGTTCATGTGTTCTGGGTAAGTCCTGTCCCCTCCCTGGGCCTTAGTGTTCTCACCCCTATGACAGGTGTGAGGGGCCCTGTCTGGGGTATCAGTGATGCTGGGAATGATGGTGGGTACTTTATGAGCCCTGCTCTCTGCATGTGGAGATGATATAGAGGCAGGCAGGTGGGCTAGATGCCAGCTTGCCACCTTAGAGAGGAGGCAGCTGTTGTGGGGATGGGAGGGGATTGCATTGAGCCCCTTGAAATCTCTTGGAGGCCCGGAGCAGTGAGGAGTCGGGGCTCTGCTTCCATCCTCGCCTGCTCCAGTATCTGGGCCTTTAAGGTTGTCAACAGCCAACCAGCTGGGCACGGATATTCCACTATTAGGTGTGGGCAAGCAGAGAATGGGCTGTGCTGCACCCCCCAGGTGAGAAGTGAGGATGATTGTAGTTATCAGAGACCTCCTGGAGGTGAGGGAGCAGCCTGAAATTTGAGGGTGGAGATCTTGTTCCATCACTTGCTCGGCTGTGTGACCTTTGGCAAATTTCTTGACCCCTCTGAGCCTTGATTTTCTTATCAACAAAATGGGTATAATAGTCCTTGCCTTTCCTACCCCTGAAGACCTTGACCTAGCACCTGGCACGAAATAGGCGCTCAACATTAGTAGTGACCATCATCGCCACTGTTGTAATCTCTTTGTTGGGAAGAGGGAACGGATGTTTACTGAGCCCCTGCTGTGCGCCCGGCTCGGTGCTGCACACGGTGTCATTTTATCACAGCTCTGAGGAGGTAGCCTTGTTCACACTTACCAGAAGACACTGGTATTCTTTTTTTTTTTTCTTTTTCTTTATTGATTTGAGAGAGAGGGAGAGAGATAGAAACATCAATGAGAGAGAACATCGATTGGCTGCCTCCTGCATGCCCCCCACTGGAGATTTGGCCCACATCCTGAGGATGTGCCCTGACTGGGAATCAAACCAGCGACCTCTTGGTGCATGGGTCAACGCTCAACCACTGAGCCACACCAGCCGGGTGACACTGGTGTTCTTGTGCGCCTTGTCTTCCCCTTCTGCTGTCCCAGAAGTACTGAGTTGCTGGATTTGCTGGGGTCCCCACGGAATGAAAGCCCTGGGAGTCCTTGAAGAAGGCAGCTCAGGATGTTTGCTCTGAGACCACAAAGGCAGCCAGCGAGGTCAGGGACGGAGGTGGGCAGGGCAGGAATCTAGCTTTCATCAAATGGACGAGGAGCCAATAAAAGATGGCCTCAGGGAGGAGTGATGGCATGGGACAGGCTGAAGGGTCAGACATGCTTTTCCTCTTTAGTTGATGTCTTCAGAACAGGGCACCAAGCCCAGCCCTTGAGATGAGGTGGCAGTGGGCCTGGCCCTTGCTGCCACTCTTGGCCGTGATGCTCTGCCCAGTAGCTTTCACTACTTGTGTCTGAAATGAGTCTAGGAGTAAAGAAGAGAGGGCTTGGGAGGCTCTCCTGACCTGGAGAGGTGGATTTTCCCAATATAGTACCCCCAGAAAGCCTCCCTAAAGTACCCACAATAAAAAGTAAACTTTAAACAAAAGAAGAAAATGGGAAAAACAAGAATAAAAAAAACAAAAAACAGGCCTTTGGAATAAAAAGCTGGAAATGGAAGTAGCCCACTCTGGGCTTTACAAATAGAGCAGGTAACTGGCTGGGAAGTAGAGAATTTCAGGGCCACCTCAGCATGGAAGGAGGGGATTTTGACATTGACCTTTGCAGTGGGGCTGTTTGAGTACTCACGCCAGGTTGCCCTGTCCCTGGTATTGAGGGCAGCGGCGTTGTCCGTGGTGCTGAAGAGAGAGTTTGGCCTCACCCCAGCCTCTGAGGATGCTATCCATGGTTCTGTCTTCAGAGTTCTCATGAATCATTTCCAGGACTCTGGGTTTTGGGGGACCAGCTGAGAGGTCAGAGGCTATGACTCTGACATTGAGCGAATCCAAGCAATACCCAAGATAGGATTCAGGTCCATGTTATTGTCTACCAGGCACCCTTTTAAGAACTTTTTATGCATTATGCCATTTATTTCTTAGCATCTACCTACAGGCAAAGTACTAATATGTATCCCTGTTTTAGATGTGAGCAAAATGAAGCTTAGAGAATTGAAGTGACCAGGGCACTCTATTCTTTCTAGCCTCAGCTTCCTCAGTCATAATAGGAAGGTTGTTAACAAATTAATGGGTGAGGTCAGGCTTTGTAAACTGATGCAGGGGTGGGGTGTTCGGTTATTAAACAATATACTCTTAGATTCTCATGAGGTTTCCTGGAAGGTGGGAGATCTGAGCCAGATCTGAAAGGGGGTGTGCATCTCAGGGGGTGCATGGAAAAGAAGGGAATGCTTTTTTACTGAGCACCTGTTATGATCCAGGCCCTATGCTGGGCACTTGACGTACCTGATCAGTCTACCCCCATAAGCACAGTGGGAGGAGTAACTGGTTCCATGTTACAGGTGCAGAAGGAGAGAGGAGAAACTTCCCAAGGTTACTTAAGTAGAAAGTAATGGAGTTCAGAAAAGCCTTAAAGACTAGAAACCACAGACTTGAACATCAGGCTAGAACGGATCCTGGGTGTCATCTGGTCCAGCCCAGAGAAGGGGTGTGACCTGCTGGGGGCATAGTTGGCAGCAAGACACAGACTGGATCTGGCTGCCTTTCGCGTCTTTCTCGCCCAGGACTGTGGCACCACCACTCTCCCCTCACCACTGGCCCAGGCCCCGGGGAGATGAGAATTAGTGGTGTGTCACACACAGGGACTAGGTGTTAAAGAGGCCCGAAGTTCAAATCCTGGATCTGCCATCTGTGAGCTGCATGGCTTCAGATAAGTCATTCACCTTCTCTGGGCCTGTTTCCCCATCTCTGGCAGAAGGGCACTGTCATCATTGCCCTGCAGGATTGCTGTCAGGGTAAGAAGAGACTGTGGGTGAGAAAGAGCTGACAGGTTAGTTGTTGTTAGTAGAAATAAAACCCAGAGAAGGGAGGGAATACCCTGAAGGCAGCACAGCAAGTATTAGAACATACGCACTGAAAAGGGCCTAGAAATGCCACCCTGAGCCACCAGTGCCACTTCCCAGTGGGACTGACAGTCAGGCTGGGCCAGCACCTGGCAGCCCCAACTGACAGACATTCCTTCAGGCAGGCAGACGTGAGCTCCAGAGCCAAGTGTCCCTGTGGGGATCAGTGGCCAGGCCAGCTCTGGCTGTTTCTCCACCAGCTACCCTAACAGCTCCAAGCTTAATATGACCCACAGGGCTACTGTCACGCCCAATTAGGCTGTCCTGGACCACCCTCTCTCCAGGGCCTTGTTGTGACCATCTGAGGCTCTGGGTGTGATCATGGCTACTCCCCTGGGAAGCTGTTTGGCTTTGGAAAGGAGGAGGCCACCTGTTCTTATGATCACCTATGGCCTTAGAGATCTGACGCCCTAGCCCAGCCTAGAAGACCTTAGCTCTTGGGCCCAGAGATTTGGCTGTGCTCTCCCTACACCCTACCCTGGCTTCAGGGTCTGGCACTAAAACAACATGAAGGAGAAAGGAGGGGGAAATGGCAGGTGATGGAGAAGAACAGGGGGAAAAGAAGACAGGGAGCTTAGCACCACTGGCCACCCTCCCCGGCTGAGGCGCTGTCAGCCATAGCACCCACCCCCCACATGCACTTGACAAGACAAGCCCACCTTATGCACACTCTCCTGTGACATTCCCAGCAGCCCATGCAGCCAACAGGACACAGGATCACCTCCATGTCACAGACCCCGAGAGACAGTGCAACACGCGGTCTGAGGTAAGGGCTTCATCTGGGGCCAGGGTCAGGGGTCATTCTGGGGCTGGAATCATGAAAAGGATACACCTTGAGGCCTTGGCCTTATCTCTAGCACCTGTCAACACAGAGGAGGCATGTCTAAAGAAGGGAGCCAAGGAAGGAAGGAACGAACGGAGGGAGGAAGGGCGTAGGAACAAAGGGGGAGGGAGGAAATGCTGAAAGATTTTCCACATAGAAGGGACTTTCACAAACCCAAGCTCAGGGATGTCATTTGAATGGGTTTCTTCCATGAATTATATCATAAGAAATTAATTTTCTTTGCATCTTGATTTTTTTCACGGATCATGTTTCTGACATCTAGCCAAGCACAACTGTAGCTATCGTTCATTCGTTTCTTCTGCTGAGCAGTTTTCCGTTGTATGTTGATACCACATTTGTCCATCCTCCTGCTGGTGGACATTTCGGCATTTCCATTTCTTTACCGTAAGCAGTGTTGCCATGAACGTCCATGAACGTGCGTTAGTGTGTCTCTGGAAGCAGGGCTTTCTGTTTTAATAAACACTGCCAAATTGCCTTCCAAGGTGGTCATGCCACTTTGCACTCCTGTTAGTGATATGTCCGAGTTCCCATTTCCTCACCATCGCACCATCAGTTGATTTATCCCTCTTTAATCTTGCCATTCTGCTCGGCGAAAACATCTCATTTTCATTAGCATCACCCGACTACTAGAGAGGCTGAGCTTCGTTGTACAGTTAATGGTCATCTGAATTTCCTGTTCTGTAAGTACCTGTTCATGTACTTTGCCCAATTTTTTATGGGCTACTTATATTTTTCTTATTAATTTGTTGAAAATGTTTGTATATGCAGGTAGTAGTCCTTGTTATGTTTTTTACAAATATTTCTCCCAGTGTGTTGCTAGTCTTTTTTTGTTTTGTTTTTTTGTTTACCCTCACCCGAGGATATTTTTCCACTGATTTTTAGAGAGAGTGGAAGGGAGTGGGGGAGAGGGAAGGAGAGAGAAACATTGATGTGAGAGAAACACATCTATTGGTTGCCTCCCACATGACCCCAACCAGGGCCAGGGATCGAACCTGCAACGCAGGTATGTGCCCTTGACTGGGAATCGAACCCACAACCCTTCCATCTGTAGGCCAGCGCTCTAAGTGCTAAACCAAATTGTCCAGGGCTGTTGCTTATCTTTTAATTTTGTGTCTTTTTCATTCAGAAGTTTAAAATTTTGGGTGTAGTAAAGCATCACTTTCCCTTTATATGCTTTTACTTCTTGAAAGCTTGTTTAAGAAGGCTTTCCCCACCCAAGGTCATAAAAATACACTATATTTTCTTCTGATAATTTCAAAGTTTTGTTTTCATTTTATTTGTCACATTTAGGTCTTTAATCTATCTGGAATTTTATCTTTGCATGTGGTATGAAGTAGATCTAATTTTATTTTTATATGGCTAGCCTGTTGTCCCAGCAGCATTAATGGAATACTTTATCCTTTTCTCGCCGATTTGAAATACCATCTCTCTTTTATGTTTAAGTGCCCATGTATTTATGGGTCAATTTCTGGAGACTCTGTTCTGTTTCATTGATCTCATTTGTCTATTCCAATTCTACACTGATTACTGGATCTCATTGTGTTTCAACAGCAACTTATTGGCATTAGGGGTAGGACAATTCTGTCCTGGCCTGGACCGGCTCATTATAGATTCTTTAGTATCCTGATCCAATCCTTGCACTCAATGCCAGTAGAACACCCCCTCCAAGTCATTGTTACAACCGGAAATGCCCCATCATTTCCGAAGGCACCGTAGGTGGACAGTCCTGCCTACTGTCTAATGTGGCTTAACAGCTGATAGAAAAAGTCCTTCCCCTGCTTCTTGATTCTTCTTTTTCATGATCTCTTGCCATTCTGCTTTGCTGCCAGGACTGGAATCCATAGCATGATGCTTCTCAGGCACCTCTGGGACTCCCCTCAACCAAGGCAGCCCGTTCCCTTGCGGGGAAGGGAAGCTGATTGTTAGAAATTGTTGTCTTACACTGAGCTAAAGTCGGTCCCCCTGCAATGTACTTCCTGCCCGGGGACCCACAGAACATAAGTCCCTCCTTCTCAGCCCACCTTCATTGACCTCAGAGAGCAGACTGCCCCTTCCACCTCAGCTCTTCTCTCCAGACTCCCAAACTCAGTAACTTCGTTCCCTGCAGTGTTCCTCAAGGATTTGGCTTCAGTGGCAGGCAGCATGGCGTATTTGAGCTTGAGTGGGACACACTGGGTTAGAATTCCTGCTCTCCTGCTTATTAGATGTGTGACTCCGGGAAAGTCAGTTAACCCCTCTGAGCCTCATTCATTCAATGGAGATAATAGCTCCTCCACCTCACAGGATCAAGGAAAGATGTAAATGATGTGAAGCATGGTGGTCACTGTCCCATGCCAAGCCATCAGGAGAGCTGAAAGAGGCACCCGGGTGGGCTGGCCAGGGCAAAGACCACCATTGCCTCCTCTGAGAAACTGAGCTGGCAGCATTTGCTGCTGGGCTGGTTGTGGGAATGACAAAGAGGAGTCAAGGCTGAATTTATTGATCAATTAGGAGGATGCAGCTACCATCAGCGGGACGGGGAGACCGTGGGAAGAGCAGGTTTGAGGGGTCAGAGTTCAGATTTGGCCATGTCAAATTCGAGTTGCCTGTTCATCGTCCCAAGGAGAGATGTTGAGTGGACAATTGGGTACATGAGTCTGGATTTCAGGGAAGGGATCCAGGCTACAGATGGAAATGTGGGAGTCATTAGATCTTCCCAGATCTTTTTCTCTGCAATTGCAAAGATGATGTTTTATTTTGTGTGCTTTTCTCATAAATAGAACCCTACTCTAGTTGATCTGCAGCCTCCTTTTTTCACATATCCTATGGAGGTTTTTTCCAGGTCAGGACATAGAGGTGGACCTCATCCTTTTTCGTGGCTGCATGATATTCCAGTGTTGATGGATGGAAGTTCTGTCCCCAGTTTCTGACTGAGGGACACTGATAGTTTCTTATCTTCCTCTCTCACTCACTGCACTGTGAGCAACCGTGCAGAGGTCTCCTTGGGATGGAGGGGGCGTGTAAGAAAGCACAGTAGAAAGGCAGGTTTGGGAATCAGAGGTTCAAGTCCTAACACCAGCTCTATCTCACCATGTGTCCTGGGCAAGTTACTTCCTTTCTCTAAGCCTCTGCTTTCACATCCACAACACAGGCCCACCTCTCCCATATAGAAGTAGTGGAGATTATAGAAGATACTGAATGCCAAGTCGTGGGCTTAGCTGAGGCTGTCATGGGCTAAGCACTTGCTCTTTATGAACTCTCATAACTGTCATATACAACTGTGAGTCCAAGCTGTGACGATTTCCCCATTCGTTCCCTTGTTCCTTTTATTCCTCACTTTTTTTATTCCCTTATGAAAGTAAGAAAAAAAAGTAAGAGATTAGAAGAGAAAATAAAGACAGAAATGAGATCATTCAAGATCATAATTTGCTAAAAGTAGGCTATAAATTTGCCTCAGAGCTTCTTAGTAGACAAAAAAGGGGGTGAAAGATAAGAAGTAACATGAGTCTCAGTGCCCTTGAAAGGAAAGAATGCAATTTATTGTTTAGGTGTGTGCAGTGACCGTGTCTTCAGTGCCATTTACATACTAAGTACAGGAATAGTGGGGGCTGCTACAACTCTAGTCTCCGAAGGATCTGAGGTTCGGGGGGGGGCGGTGACTGTGTGACCCTAGAGGCCAGGATACCAAGGGGTGGGGTGGGGAGCCTGAGCTCTTGGCCTTCCAGTCTGGTGGGGGAGACAGCCAGGACCACACTCACCCTTCTGCACAGCGGAGTGGGCTCCAGGTAGAAATGAGGACTCAGAAATGTGCAAACTGAACCAAGTGACAGTGAATTTCAGCTGGGGGAAGACTTCATGGAGGAGGTGGTATTTGCCTTGGGCCTTGAAGGCCAAGTAAGACTCGATCACTGGAAATAAAGGTGGAAGTCATGAGATCCCCACCAGGTCCTTCCTAGAGAAGGAGCATCTGTTCATGGCCTCTCAAAGAAAAAGGGAACTTTGAGATTTGAGTTAAACTCCCCTCTCCATGGTAGGAAAACAGGCCCAGAGAAGGCAGGGATGAACCTGAAGTCACATAGAGAGGTAGGGACATAACAGGCCTCAAACCCAAGCCTTCTGCCTCCCTGACCAAGGCTAGTTCACCCCCACCCAACACCCCCATTCACATGGCTCCTGCTCTAGGTTCTGACTCGCCTCCTGCAGGGTCATTAACCACCCACTGCCTGCCACGTGGTGCCCTTATATTTAACTCCCACATTGTGCCTTACAGAGGCCCAGAATAGCAGCCCTGGGAAGGGGGGTCATGCCTCCTCTGCCCTCCCCTCTAGTCTGACTGAACTTCTCTTGGTCATAGCTCCTTCCCCAAGACAGAGCAGAGTCCTGGATCCTGGACCTCTGTGTCACTGCAAGAGAGCTGGCTTGTCCCTAAGTAAGACTCAGATATAAGAGGTAAAGTACCCTCCTGGGGAGTCCTGGATGCACACCAAGCCCAAACTTTGATCCCAGCCTAAATCCTGACCCTGGCCTCAGACTGATTCTGACCTTGATCCAAGACTGAACTGTGACCCCTTCTCCAGGCTAATCCCTGACCCTGGCCTCAGACTGAGCTCTGATCTTGGCCCAAAAGGTTGGCAGTACAGGACATGGATACAGTGGTTAGGCATAGCCCTTCCCCCATTACTGCTAGAAACTCAGCTGAGGACCCCCCACCCAATTAAAGGCCAGTGGTTCCTGACTCAGATTGTGCCTTGAGGGTGCTGTCTCAAACACCTGCCCCCACACCTTGGCTTGGCCTCAGTGGCCTGGAGACCAGTGGCTGTGGGTGATAGACAAACCGTTTAGTCCTGCCCTGTCTGACCCTGAACCCTGCATCCCCAAACGGGTTGCCAGCACAGCTGAAACCCTCCCTCCCCCTCCTCTTAATTTGCCTCCTAGCTAATTCCCCATACCATGGTGATCGTGGTGAGGGCTGAGATATTTATAAAATCTGTGTTCTTCATGATAAAGCCAGCCCCAGAGACCGGGGCCAGGGCAGCTCTATTCATTCTCTGAAGCCTGAAAATCTTCAAACCACATCCACCTCAAAGAGCCCTCATCACAGTCCACCTGTCGCCCGTTGAAGCCGCAGCAACTGCGTTTCAGAGCTGCCCCCTCTCTTGTGCCTACCCGACTTGGAACATTATTCCCAGCAGACTCCAAGCCTGGCTGAGTGGAAGGGACTGGGCGCTGGAGGCAGGTGGCAGCGCCGCTTCCCCGCTGGGTGCCTGCGATGAGTCACTGCCCATCTCCAAGTGCTAATCTCTTTGTCTTGCAAATGGAACAGTGGCCCCCAGGTCCATGGGCTGGGGAGTGGGATTCAATGAGGTGCGAAGTGCTAGTTTAGGGCTGGGCAGAGAGAAGCTGCTGCACTGTCCCCACCCCAACCAGTGCCTTGCGAGCCAGTGGGAGGGACCCGCTCCCACTTTCCCACAGCCTGTCAGTGCCAGCGGTTGCACCGTTTGGGTTGTCTAGAATCTCAGTTAAAATACACATCACCGTGGAAGGGAGGCAGCTTAAGGCTGCCCTTTCGAGAAGTTACAAAGGCTTCTGGGAACACCCTGACTTCACATGGTGGGCCTCAGGGCCTGCCTGGGTGACAGGATGCGAGTGGTTTGGGGTCATGCCCCTGAGCAGTCCTCTGTACCAACACCACCTTCACCAGTAGGTCAAGACCTCAGAGATCTTCCAGGCCACCCCTGCCCCTCCTCACATTCTGCTAGCAGTCAAGTTCACCTTCTCAGGCAGCTCCTTGCACCTTTGGGATTTTTCTTAGATTGTGCCAAAATCTTTTTCCTTGTAAATTCTGCCCTGTTATCCAGATGTTTCCCCTTGGAACATTTACTCTTGAGCTCATCCCTATGCATTGGGCTCTGAAGACCCGGGGGAAGAAAGCCCAAGATGATGGATGCTATCAAGGAGTTCATGATTCACAGTTTTAGAGTCAGATGGACCTGGGTTCAAATGCTAAGTTTGTTACTTGCTATGTGACCTTTGACAAGTCACTTAACCTATGTCCTCTGTCCTCATCTGTAACATAGATTCCATGCAGAGGATATGAGGTGATGTAGGGAGGCGTCTGGAACAGGGTGTGACGTGGTTGGAACCTGATCAGTGGTTGGGTTGCAGGTTGCAGGCGGAGAGCAGGATGGCCTCGGCTGAAATGGCCACCTGCCCAGAGAGGGGGAGATGGTGCAAAGCTAGGACATGGTCAGCCAGGCAGACAGAGGGGAAGGCTCTCCTGGAAACTGCTGAATAGAGGTCTGAAGGCGTGACGCCCACAGGCTGTCCTGGTGGCAGAAGCCTGGTTTAGAGTGGCAGTTTAGGCTGGAGAGACCACCTGAGTCATGTCATAAAGAATTCTTGTTATTGGACGATAAAGTTTGGGCCGCAGCCTGTGGTCACCACGGAGGCAGTGAGGGGTTAGGAGGCATGGGCAGGAAGTATGGATTGAAGGGGCTGGACTGGTATGTCCAACCTTTCTGATGGGTAATGGTGGCCAGGTCCAGGGCTGAGGCAGCAGAGATGAAAAGGTCCAGAGATGGAACTGTCAGACCTGGCCAGTGGGCTAGAGGGAAAGGGGGGCTGTTGGCAAAGCAGGGGAACAGGGGGACCTCAGCACCCAGCTCAGGTGCTAGGGACTGCCAGTAGGATGGGGACACAGAAGGAACAAGTCTGCCAGATGAGGCCTGGAATTCAGTTCAGATGTGCTGAGTCTCAGGTGCCTGGTTGACATGCAGGGGGAGGCAGCCAGGCTGCAATGGATCGTCAGCATCACTGTCGTTCATTCGTTCATTCACTCGTTTATTTATGCAGTCATTCACTTAAAATACATTTGTTTTTATTCTTTTTAAAGTATGTTTTTATTGATTTTAGAGAGAGAAAGGAAGGGAGAGGGAGAGAGAAAAACATTTGCCTCCTGCACACCTCCTACTGGGGATCGGGTCCACAACCTGGGCATGAGTCCTGACCAGGAATCGAACCCACGACTCTTAGTGCATGGGACGATGCTCAATCCACTGAGCCACCCTGACCAGCGATAAAATACATTTATTAAGTACCTGCTATGCTCCAGGCACTGTATTAGGCCCCATGATATTGCAGTGGAAGGATCCAGCCCAAGCTTTCATGAGATTCTCAGTCTACTGGAGGAGACAGACAGTAAGCAAAATAGATGAACAGATGTTCTGAAGAAAATAAACCTGGGTAGCATGGGAGTGGGGGGAAGGCACCAGTCTAGATGGAGGCCTCTCTGAGGAGGTGACATTTGGGCTGAGTCCTGAATGAGGAGAGGGAGCAGCCACATGAGGATCTGGGCCAGAGCATTCCCAGTGGAGGGAACAGCGAGTGCAAAGTCCCCGAGGCAGGAAAGAGCTCCCCATGTCCCAGGAAGGGAAAGGAGGCCAGGCAGGCTGAGCCCTGTGAATGAGGGACAGGAATGGTCAGGAAGGAGTGCGTGGCCTCCTGAGGAGTTGGTTTTGGTCATGAACTCAGGGGTGAGGTTGGGGGCTGGGGGACTGGAGAGCTGGGAGTCATCAAGGCAGAATGGGTGATTAAAACCCTAAGATGGACGAGGTGCACTAGGGAGAGGGGGCTGGATGGGGAATTCTGGCCTCACCAAGAGCCCGAGGAGGCCTGCCAGTGTCCTCTGGGCCTTGTGGTGGGAGGGGGAGGGGGGCTGCTGTCGGAGGCCTGATCCCTCCAGGCACTCACTTGTGGTCTGGGCAGGTCTCCCCTGCACTGAGCTTCATTTGAATAATAACATTGATACCTGATCCCTAGACCCTGGTGGTGGCAGAGAAAAGGGCTGCTGAACAGTGAAGGGCCGTGCTTTTGTGAGGCGATCGGGAAGTCCAGACCCTCTTGGTGAGCTGGGGAGGGCTGAGCTGGCCTGTATTTCTGGACTTGTCCCTCCCTCCCCCAGGTCTCCTGGAGGGCACTACAGAGAGAGGTCCAGCTTGGCATGACTGGGGGTGGGGCAAGTCTGGGTGGGCAGGCTGCTGGGAGCACTGACTGGGTTAGAGCTCGTCACAGCCTCTTAAAGGAGCTGGCGAGCAAACTGAGAAACCGAGGCAAAAGCTTGCACATGAAAGAGAAGGAAAGGGGGAGGCTCCATCCATCCAATAGCTACTCTGTGCCTGCATCCTTTGTGGCACGTTACACTTGTCTTGAAATTAGGCACAGAGTGGAGTCTGTATTGTTCAGATGGGGAACTGAGGCCAGAGAGGGATGTGACGTGCTCCAAGTCACATAGTGAAAGAGTGGATTCCCACCCTAGCCTCAGCCAGCCCTGCAGTAGCCGTGGAGGGGGCTCAAGGCTCATCTCCTCACCAGCCCACAGTCTCGCCCTGGGCCCTACTATACATACAGGGAAGGCTGACTTTAGTGACATGTGGGGAAAGAATATTCCAGGTAGCGGGACGGCAGGTGCCGTTCCCCATGCCACATGGTCTCTCTGTTCCACTGAACCTCTGCATCTTTTTCCAGCCTCAGGGCCTTTGCACTTGCTGTTCCCTGCCTAGACCAATATCTATCTATCTACCACCACCCCCAACACACACACATACCTCATCTCATCCTGTCGTTTCCTACTTATCCTTCAGACTTCAGATCAAACCTTACTTTCTCTAGACAGCCTTGTCTGACTTTCTCTCCTTAAATGCTGTCCTTGGCCCACCTACCCTATCTCCCCAGCTCTGGTCACTGCTGTCATTTTCATTTGTCTGTGTGGTTATATGTCTGATCTCTCTCCTGAGAGATTGACTGGTTGCCCCTAAGGGCAGGGGCCATGTTTTTTATGGTTTCCACGGGGCCTAACCCAGAATAGGGCCACAAGGAACACTGGTTGGATGGGTGATTGGGGCGCGGCTCTGTGTCTCTTGTCCTGTGGGGCTCTGAGGCTGTAGGGGGTTCAGTGGAGCCCTGGCCCTACTGGTCCTTTTGGACACCTCTCCCCCTCCCTACTCCTGAGACAGCCTCCATGGTCCCCATCCCCTCCAGGGTGTGACATCTATTATTAAGTGGCTTCTGAGTGAGCCAGAATTACGTGGGCTCTGTGGTGCGTGTGTGTGCACGAGGCCCTGGGTACACGCACATGTGCACACGGGCCTCCGTGAGTAATTCCAGTGGTGCTTCCAAACACTGTCTCCATGGAGAGGCCCCCTCCTCCCACCCCAGCCCCAGGTGGCTTGCCTCTGCCACCCCTTCCAGCTCCCCTCCTGGCTTCTCCATGACCCAGATTCGACCTGCCTCACTTCCCACGTCTGTGGGGCTCTAGCTTCTGAAAGCTCAGGGTTCAGGGGCCTCTCCTCAGACACTCCTCTCATTCAAGATCAGCTCCAGGTTCTAGCAACACTTATTGAGGCCACATGGAAAGAGAGTGGGTACTGGCGTGTGACTGCCTGGATTGGACCCCGGTTCTTCCACCCTGGTCGTGCGGCCTGAGGATAACGACGGCCCATTGGAAGGATCCAGTCTTCACTGAGGCCCACAGGGCCCTACAGATCTGTGCCTCCTCTTACACACGGCTCCTTGCTCCCTCTGCTCCTGCCATGCCGGCCCCCTTGCTCTAAGAGCCTCACCCCAAACACACTGACACACACTCACACACATTTACACTCACACCCTCAAACACACACGGCCCCACTTCAACATACTCTGAAATTCTGAGTCACACACACATTTACACTCACACCAGCTGCACCCCCACTTTTGCACCTGCCATCCCACTACCTGAAATATTCTTTCCCCAAGTATCTCCAGTGCTCCTCCTCACTTCTGCCCAAATATTGCTTTTCCAGAAAGCCTTTCCTGATCACCCACCCCACCCATTCTTCTTCACCTGCTCTGATTTGCTTCCAAGAAGATATTGTTACATTACATTATGTACATTTACATACATGATATACATTACATTACAAATATACATTTCTCTGTTGTCTTTCTCTCCCTGTAGAATGGGAGCTCTTTGAGGGCAGAACCCTGGTCTGTGCTGTTGTATCCCAGAGCCTGGATTGCCTGTCACATAGTAGGTGTTTAATAAATATCTGTTACATGAACGAATGAGTGAACCTGAAGCCCTTAGCCCAGAGCCCGGCCTCGGTGACAGCATTGCCACCATTCTTGACCCCAGAGCGTAGTGGGGCCTTGGTGAATGTTAGCCAGGTCTGAGCTGGAGCTTCTGCACATCTTATCACTTGTGACTCTCACAGTTGGTTCTGTGAGGTAGACACAGATATTATTACTCACACTTTCCAGATGAGGGTATGAGGCTTTACAAGGTACCTGTGGTCCTTGAGTCTGGCCAGGCTGATGGGGTTGGAGCCTAGGCCTGCCCAGCCCCAGCCTCCAAGCCCAGTGCTTGTTGTCAGCTCCTTGGTCACTACCTGCAAACACAGCAACCTTGGGAGCCCCATTTAAATAGCATCATGGTACCCTGGCCGGTGTGGTGCAGTGGTTAGAGCATCGGCCTACGGACCAAAGGGTCTCAGATTTGATTCCCAGTCAAGGGCACATACTTGGGTTTCCGGTTCGATTCCTGTCGGGGGTTGGGGTCATGCAGGAGGCAACCAGTCGATACATCTCTTTCACATCGATGTTTCTCTTTCTCTCTTCTCTCTTCCTCCCTCCCTTCCACTCTATTGAAAAAGCAATGGAAAAATATACTCGGGTGAGGATTAACAATAAATAAATACATACCCTCATGGCAGTGGGCACTGCAGCCTTCTGAGGAAAGAGACAGCTCCGTGCCAAGGAGACAGGCCGGGCCCTGGGGACTGGAGCCCCGAGTTCCAGTCCCAGGTAGACCTCTTCCTTGTGGGGTGACCTCAGGGCAGCATATGCCCCTCAGCACCTCAGGAGTGCAATGAGTGAGGTCAGTCACCCAGCTTGAGACCTCTTCCAAGTCTAATGTTCCTGAGTCTAAGAAGGACCAGGTAGCATGGGGCCAGGGGCCTCCCAGCCCTCACCCCCTCACAGCATACACTTGTACACACACACCACCATCACCACCACTACAAGATCCCCTGAGGGATAGGAATGAGGAAGTTTGCCCTCTGTCTGGGGTAACTCCAGGGGCCCATGGAAGACCTTGCACCCTGAAGGCAACCTTAATCAGCCTCAGTTTCTTCAACTATAAACAGAGACCCTAACAAGCCCTACATATGCTGTCCCAGGGCTGTTGTGTCCAAATGACTTAGAGGAGGAGAATGGCCTTTGCCAGTTGTGACAACTCACCAGCAGTGACACCCCTGTAATAGGAAGCTGACCTATGCTCCAGGAAGGAGTTGCTGAAAAGAAAAATCCTGAGGCTATGGAGATGCAGGGAAATGACCATATTTAGTCCCATATTATAGGCAAGTAATCTAAGGCTTGGATTTGAGACAAGATTTCTCTAAAGTGGTATGGAGTAAGTTATGAAAACATCAGTGGGGAGGAGGAGGATCCCTAAGGGAAGGGTGGGTTCCCTTGACAGACACACCTGACCTCACACTTTTCCCTGAGGCTGTCTGCCCTCCCTCACCTTGGGGCTCAAAGTCAGTTGCAGAAGGGATTGCCCCAGAGCATGTTAGAAATTTAGGTCCTGGGCTCTCATCCCATTTAGACTCGGGTGGGCCCAGGTGATCTGATGCAGGGGGTCTGGGAACACAACTTGAGAAACACTGACACAGAAAATGGAACAGTAAGAAACCAAAACTGTTCTTCCCACAACATGTATTCAAATGGCACTTACTACAATCCTCCAGCACCGAGCCCTGAGCCAGCCTATTCTAGGGACCCAGGGATGCTCTCAGCACTCCTTTCTTCTACCTTCTTTAGATTCATCCTGGTGCTATTTTTCTAACTTCTTGAGTTGGATACTTATCATATTTTTGTCTTTTCTTTTCTAATATAAGCAATTAAGGCTATCCATGTCTCTCTGGGTACTGCTTTAGCTGCATCCCATAAATTTTGATATATTCTATTTTCATTATTATTCAGTTCTAAGCATTTTCTCATTGCCCTTTTGGTTTCTTCCTCAACTCATGAGTTATTTAGAAGTGCACATTTTAAAATGTTCAAACAGCCCTGGCCAGTTTGGCTCAGTGGTTAGAGTGTCAGCCCGTGGACCAATGAGTCGCGGGTTTGATTCTGGCCAAGGGCATGTACCTCGGTTGCAGTTCTTCCCTGGCCCTGGTTGGAGTCATGTGGGAGGCAACCAGTAGAAGTTTATTTCTCTCTCCCTTCCTCTCCCTCTTTCTTCCTCCCACTTTATCTGAAGATAAATGAAAAATATCCTTGGGTGAGGATTAAAAAAATAATAATAATAAAATAAAATGTTCAAATATATGAGTGATTTCAAGTTATCTTTTGTTACTGCTTTGTGGTTTTAAAAAAAGGTATGGTGGCCCTGGCCGATTTGGCTCAGTGGTTAGAGCATCAGCCCACAGACCTGAGAGACCTGGGTTCAGTTACTGCTAAGGGCACGTACTTTGGTTGCAGTTTGTCCTCGGTCCCGGTTGGGGTTGTGTGGGTGGCGGCCAGTCGATGTGTCTCTCTCACATCGATTCTCTCTCTCTCTTCCTCCCTCTCTATCTGAAGATAAATGCAAAAATGTCCTCGGGTGAGGATTAAAAAAAAAAAAAAAGGTATGTATGATACTATTTCTTTGGTATTTGTTGAGACTTGCTTTATAGCCAAAAACATGGCCAGTTTTTGTTAACGTTGCATTCATGTTTGAAAAGAACATGTATTTGCCCAGCCAGTGTGGCTTAGTGGTTGAGCATCAACCCATGCACCAAGAGGTCGATTCCCGGCACATGCCCAGGTTGTGGGCGGCCAATCGGATGTTCTCTCTCATCGATGATTCTCTCTCTCTCTCCCTCTCCTTTCCTCTCTCTCTAAAAATCAATAAAGAAAAAAAAATTTTTTTAAAAGAACATGTATTTTCTAATTATTGGGGTTCAGATTTTCTATATGTTCTTAATGTTTAATGTCAATTCTGATGTGTTAGAAAGAAGAACTGAGGTCATAGGAGCCAAGAGGAAACTTCTGACCCAGCCTGTGTGTCTCAGGGAAAGCTTCCTGGAGGAGGTGCTACTTAAAGATGTGAGTGTTAGCTTGATAGGCAAGACAGGAAGAGCATTCCATCCCGAAGGAACAGCATGGACAAAGGCATGGAGATAGGGAGAAACTTGCAGAAAAAAAAAGGGAACACTCGTAGAACTTGCTAGGAATCCAGGGAAGATAAGATGAATCTGGTTAAGGTGGCAGGGTCAGGGAATAATGTTTATTGGAGGACTTATAGATCCTAGGATGGTGGGATGAGTCCAGTATCAACTAACATAGCCTTGCAGAAGGGCATGTCAGGTGGCAGGAACTGTGAGAGTAATAATATGAATTCCAGCTAACATTTGTTGAGCTCTTACTACTTGCCTGTCACTGTACTAAATGTTTTATACTGGTTGACTCATTTAATCTCCTCAACATGAGGTAGATATCATTAGCACCTCCATTTTACAGATTAGAAAATGGAAACCAGAGAGGTTAAGTAACTTGCCCCAGGTCACACAGCTTCAAGTGGTGGAGACAGGATTTGAAGCCTGCCAGATACAGTCAGACTCTGGCTACTCTCTTAGCCACTATACTGCTGTTTCCTAGGTATGATAGGGGGTTGCTGAAGAATGACATGTGGCCCACTGTGACTGGGCTTGGATTACGTGAGACAATGGGGCTGAATAGATGAGGATTTTATACTCAAGAGAACCAGGTTCCATTACTGACTGCTTCCCAGCTCTGTGACCTTGGGCAAGGCACTTCTATTCAAAGAGCCTAGGTTTTCTTTTTCTTCTTTTTTTATTTATTTTTTGTATCCTCACCCGAGGACATTTTTCCATTTTTTGTTCAGATAGAGTGGGAGGGAGAGAGAGGAAGAGAGAGAGAGAGAGAGAGAAACATCGACGTGAGAGAGACACATTGAGTGGCTGCCTCCTGCACGACCAACCAGGGCCAGGGACAAATTGCAACCGAGGTACGTGCCCCTAGCGGGAACCGAACCTGGGTCTCTCTGGACCGCAGGCCAACGCTCTAACCGCTGAGCCAAACTGGCCAGGGCTTAGGTTTTCTTATCTGTAAAATCGACCCAATATCCCCTGCCCTGCCTGCCTCACAATATTTTGCAGTATCTGAAGTGCTCCGCACATGTGTGTCATTGTTGGGCCAACTCAGGGAGAGCTGAGAACGGCAGGCCCAGGGAGCAGAACTGCCTTCTGTCAGCGATGGCGAGCACGAGTGGTCCTTGAGCTGGGGATGGGGAAGGAATCCGTCGCCTGAAGCTGCAAAGAGCTTCAAAGATCCTTCAATTAGCTGTCAAATTCAATAACTCTTTGTGAAAGTTGAATCAGTTTCAGTGCTGAGTCAAGTTTCAGCTCCGGAACCAATTCCAGTGCATTGCATGGAGTGGCAGTTTGAAGATTTCAAGCCTTATCCATTCAGAGAGAAAGTGAGCTTTCGATTATTCATGTCTGCCCAGGTACCGGAAACAGCAGTGGTGGCAAGTTCTATATCTGCCATTCAGGCCCTAGTCCAGAGGCTCTCCAGGGGACAGTACTGCCCCCTGCTGGGGACCAGTTTTGTTACCACAGTAATTGGGCAGGCAGGACTAGCATTTACACAGCAGAGAACTGGGAATGCTCTGGCCAGCCCCTCACAATGAAGACTGGTCCCACCTGCATCCCATATGACTTTCCAGTGTCCTGCCAGCCATCCCAGCCGACAAAAAAATCTGTTTCAGATTCCTTGAGCCTGCCCCCTCACTATATTTCATATACATGCATGAATTACTTCTGTGCGGTCTTAATATACCCAGGAAGGCAACTTTCATGTATACCGAGGAAAGGATATGCTTTGCCTGCTCAGAATTTTACCAAGAGTTGGTCACCATTTTAGGAAAATCACACCCCCTCCAGCTGGTGGTACAAATGGTATTTGAGTAGCTGATTCAACAGCCCATCTTTCTCTGTCACCAATTCTGCCTGTAGGTGCCAGCGTCTGATTCCTTTATTATGCTTCCTGCTCGTGGAGCTGGGTCCCAGCACTTAAGATATATTGTAAATTACATTCCTTTCACTTCTCTTTTATGTTTCAGTTAGGGCATTGTGTTTTTTAAAATTATGTGTGTAGGTAGGTAATGTTATCTATGAGTGTCATCTCAGGCTAATAAAGGGAGGGGCTTTGCCAAGAATTTGCTATAAAAATAAGATTTGGGGTCTGATGGCTTTGCATGGGCTTGAGAACCCTGCTGAAACCCCACCCTCCCTTTCAGACGGGAAAACCCAGGTCCAGGGAGGGAAGAGGCTTGTCTTTGTTCACATGGCTCGTGGGAGGCAGAACTTGAAGTTTGTACTTCAGGAAGATTTGTCTCCCTTGGAGTGGGGGGCACATGGAGGCAGGAGACCATTGACGTGCCTGGGCAGGCAGTGGAGGTGAGAGGAGGGGTTGGCTGCGGCCCTGGAGATGAGAAAGACAGTGCACAGTTGATTTGGAGGCCAGGCTGGCACTGGCTGCAGGAGGGGCAGGTGGGGGTGGGGGTGGGGTGCAGTGTGCCTTCGGTTCTTTCTTGGGGAATTTCTCCCTTTGCCAGAAGAGCTGGCCATCTCTGGCTGGGAACCTCAGAGGGAATCAGGCCACCCACAGAGAGGAGACAGATCTCCTGCCACCCACCCCCAGAGCAACAGAGACCCAAACTAGGCCTAGCCAGTTGGGCAGCCTTAGGCCACACCAGCTCCCTCCCAATCCTGGGTGGCAGAGACTTCCGCTCCCTGGGAAAATGGTGTGTCTGTTCTGAGAAACCAAATATCTTACAATGAATCCAATTAGATTTCATAGGCACATGAAAACGCAATCCATCTCAAATGTCCTCTGCAAACCTCCAGCCACAGATAAATATTTTATTCCATTCCAAGCAGTCCCAGGCAGAATATCAAGCAGCATCCAGCCGTCTCCCTGGCGGGTCCAGACAGTCGTGGCTGAGGAGGGGGTTCTGAGTAGAAAGAGCCCTGGCTCTGTGCTGTGTGCTGCTGCTTTAGGTCTCATGTGACCTCAGGCAGGTGTCTCTTCCTTCCCGAGAATTGCATGGCCTCACTTGTAGATGGGTTTCCAATAACCCCATCCCACTTCTCTCTCCCCACCCCACCCTGACCCCCTCCCCCGCACCGTGGTACAGAGCAAGGTGCTGGGCATATGGGAAGCTCATGTTCATTCATCTGACAAATAGTCATTTAGTAGCTGCTGTGGCCAGCATTGTGGTTGGTGTAGGGGACACAGCTGGCCAGCCCCACCCTTGCAGAGGAAGGGATAGAAATAAACATGTAAACAAAGACTGCTTTTGACAGAGATGAGGTTTGCGAAGGACACAGGTTGCTACTTTGGAAAAAATAGGGAGCACCTACTATAGACTTGAAGGGTCAGGGAAGGCCTCCCAGAGGAGGTGACGCTTGTGCCGAGATCTGAACTGGGGAAAGTATTCCAGACGGAGGGCTCAGCAGGCGCAGAGGCTTTGAGGTGGGAAAGCGCTTGGTGAGTTTGAGGATCAGGGAAACCAGTGTGGCGGGAGCTGAGTGCATGAGGCAGAGAGAGGTGTGAGAGAAAGCTGGGAACAGTCTCCCCAGGTAGGAGACCGGGTTCATGCTGTATCTCTGTTCAACAGATGAATTGTGAAACTGATCACAGCTGCAAATGAGCAGGGCTAGTAAGACATGCGTCACCCCAGTGGGAGTGGCAGCGAGTCAGTGCATTTGGGTCCAGGCCCCCTGCTGTATATAGCACTGCTGATGAGAACAGGCGGGCAGAAAGGAACTGCCCCTTATCTAGGATATCTCTTGACCTGGCAGAGTTATTTGGGGTTCCAGTCTCAGTTCCACCACTTACCAGCTGGGCCAGTCACTTCACCTCTCTGGGCTCAGTTTTCTCCCTTGCAGGACTGGTAGATGGGCACAAGTGTCTGGTGGATCATAGGTGCCCAGTGAAAGAAATAGTTCCTGTTATTATGCTGTCATTTCCATTGTGTTAACTCATTTACTCCTCCCACTGACCCTCTGTTATTATCCATATCATTACAGTGGCTCAGAGAGGGGAGGCAACTCATTCAAGGTCACACAGATGGAGGATTGGGGATTCAAACCTGGGTCTGCCAGATTCTGTAGCTGGTATTACTTCCTCTTGGCCACCCAGGCCCATCATCGTCTAGACAGTGGCTTGAAGAGAAAGCACAGAGTGAGTGGGAAGCTGGAGTCTCATCCTCTGAGAAAAGAAGGCAGAAAGAGGGGTGGCTGTGTCCAGGCTGTGCAGCTGGCAGAGGAGGAGGCTAGAGAGGATGCAATCCCTGCATGGCCAGCCCAGGGCAGAGGGAGCGTGTGTCTTCTGTAATCACAGAAGACAAAGCTGGGGCCAAGGAGGAAACCTCAGGGAGATAGAATGTCTGAGCTACCCAGTGATGGAGAAGATGGCTTTGTGAGGTAGTGAGCTGCCCATCCTTGGAAGTATGTAAGCAAAAGTCAACATGTTTCCAGAAGAGATGTGTATTGGTTATCTAGTGCTGCATAACAAAGTAGCCCAAAATGTAGCAGCCGAGAACAACAATAAACATTTATTATCACATGGTTTTTGTGGATCAGGAATTTGGAAGTAGCTTAGCTGGGTGGTTCTGACTTGGGAGTCTCACATGAGGTTGCGGTCAAGATGTCAGCCAGGGCTGCAGTCCTCTGAAGGCTTAACTGGGACTGGAGGATTTGCTTCCAAGCTCACTTACAGGGCTGTTGGTAGGAGGCCTTACTTCCTTGTCACATGGACCACTCCACAGAGTAAGTGTGTAGATCCAACAGAGCAAGGTGGAAACTACAATGTCCTTTTTAACCTGGTTCTGGAAGTCAGCTACTGTCATTTCCACAGTATCTCATTGATAAGTCAACCCTAGTCAACATGGGTCAGGACTGGCTGTCCAAGGGTATGAATACGAGACAAGACTCACTGGGGGCCATCTGGAGGTAGCTATCACAGATAGGATATGAATCCCTAACTGGACACTCCAGCATCAGGTGTCCCCTCCAAACCTCCGTTTCTCCATCTGGACAGTGGAGGTTGAACATGGTGATTTGTAAGAGTTCCTGCAGACCTGTGGTAGGTGAATATGGGGTCAGTATGTCAGGTCAGCTGCAGAGCCCCCAGGGTGGAACTCAGGAGCAGGGCTTGCCAGAGGGGACAGTGGAGGCCTGTGGTCACCCCAGAGTCACCAAGGGGCACTGAGGTAGGTTGCAGGATATTACCCCCCATCCCGAGGGTGCCATCTCCAGGCACCAGGCCACCTCTGATGTGGCAAAGGAGTGTCAGGGCAGGTAGACTGCAATTGGCAGTCCCTTCACTCCAAAAACAGATCGGGTCCTATGTCACCCATCTCCCCTTCCGGAGAGCTTTCTCTGAAAGTTTCTCTAGAGAGACACTGTGTGAGGGGCAGAATGAGGTGAGGGGAACAGGAGGAATGGGGCTGTTCAAATGAGTTAATATCTGTGCTGAAAGTGCTCGGAACAGAGTCTGACACACAGTGAGGCTGTATAAGTGTTAGTTATTGTAAGTTCTGTGTACGCATGCGAGGGAGGCGTGGGCCACTTCTGGAAGACCTTGAGAAATTCCATAGGTGGCTTCTGTGTGTCATGTTGTTCTCCCCCACAAGAAAACCCTGTGAGCATCGGCCTAGCTAATAGGAGGTGTTTACAAATATTTGTTGAATGAATGAGATATAAAAATGAGTAAGTTGCCATCCCAGCTTTTGGGGAGACGCCAGTCTAGTGGGGACCCTGGTAGCTCATTCCAGTGCAGTGTGCAAGATTCTCTAGCAGCCCCTGTGAGGTGCAGGAGCTCCTGGAGGGAGAGAGAGCCGTCCGGGCTGGAGGCAAGAGGGGAAGTTGGTGAGCAGATCAGGAAGTGCCTCTGGAGGAGGAGGTACGCAAGCCGGGCCTTGCTGCAGACCCAGTGGAGGAGAAGAGCGTTCAAGGCAGAGGAAACAACACACAACCGGCGTGGAGGGAGCGTGTCCTGGAAGAGTGGATGATGTGGGGTGGAGATACTGTCCCAGAAGTGGGCAGGGACAAGATTGCAAAGGGCCTTGAATGCCGAGAGGAGCCGAGCAGCCAGGGAGGGGTCGTTAGTAAAGGAGGATATGTTTGGAGTCTGGAGACTTGTAGAATGGTTAAAAGCAGGGACTCTGGACTTAGGCAACCTGGGTTCAAATCCCTGCTCTATGACCGACAGTCTCTGTGACCTTGGACAAGTTACCTCTCATCTGTAAAATGGAGGTGTTGATAGTAGTTAACTACCCCATAGGCCGTTAAAATAAGTTAATACGTGTGCTAAAGTGCTCTGAACAGACTCTGACACACAGTGAGGCTGTACAGGTGTCAGTTATTGTACGTACTGTATACACGTGGGAGGGATGTGTGGGCCACTTCTGGAAGACCACACAAGAAATTCCATGGTGGGGTCCTAGGTGGGAAGGAGGCCTGCTATTTTTTTTAACATCCCGGGTATGTGCTATTTTATTAATAATGGTGGATGGGCCAGGGAGCCTGCAGGAGGCTGGGGACTGGTTGGACCAGAGCTGACCAGGGTGCAGTCATGCAGAGAACATGGGAAGGGATCAGATTAGGGTGTTGGATGCTGTCACCCTAGAACAGCCATGACCTGTTAAATGTGGGAGAGAGAAGACGATGGAGGGAAGACAACCCAAAGTTGACACACCCATATTGAGACATCGACACCTAAAAGGACAGGCCTGCATGGAGGGGTACTATGAAAGTGTGCCAGGCTAGTCACTGACAGAAGGACCCTAGGTAAGAACAGCCCATGCGGCCCAGAGATGCTTCCTCAGAGGTGCTGAGACAATGCTCCAAGCAAATTATTGGTGTCCCTGGGGAGGCTGGGGCCACTGGCCCTGACTGTGGAGGTGGCTGTTGGGAGCTGGGCCCCTGCAAAGGTGAGCTCCCGCCTTGTTCCACATGTTCAGGCCCTCGCCTTGGTGAGGGGTTGGGTGGAGGTGAAACATTCACCCTTGAAGTCACGTCAGATGAGTCACCTCTGCTCTGCCAGGCACAGACACCCTTCTTGGCTTGGTCTCAGGGCTGGGAAGGGGTGACAGAGCCCCTGCAGTATGGCTCATAAGATGTTTGGATACCACAGCTGGTTCATGACTTTGAACACAGCTTTGTAATTACCAAGCACTCTGCTTGACCCTAGCTCTGCTATTAACCAGACAAATCCCCTCACTTCTGAGCCTCTGTTTCCTCATCCATTTATTCATGCACCAGGCTTCTATTAAGCACCTACTGTATACCAGGCTCGGTGAGGTATGTCAATCTCAGGAGTGCCTTTGCCCTTGAGGAGCTTGCAGAGAGTGGAAGAGAGGGTACCAGGTGTGCTGGGGGGGTGACTGAAGCACCATGTGCCCCTTGAGGGCCCGAGATGTAGGGCATTCGGGCTGGGCCCCTGGGATGAGTCAAGGAGAGGGAGAACATTCCAGGCAGAGGAAACAGCACATGCAAAGTTACGGACATCAGAAACATCCGTGTTCTGGGAGCCCTGAAGGGTCTTTTGTGTATCACTTCTATGTAGGTTGCTGAGTAAGGGGGAGGGCAGGAATCTGGGCACGGACAGCTTAGGAATCAGGCCAACGGGCTTGGGTTTTATCTCGGTCGGGGTTTTCCTGAAGACCCAGAGACAGGATTGCAGGGAGATCTTTTGGGGTGATCCCAGGAAAACCTGGTAGGAGAGTGGGGAAGGGAAGAAAAGGGAGTTGGTAAAGGATTGGTATCCGGGCAGAAACCACTGTGGACGACCAGGAACCCTGGGAGATGGAGTAGAACACAACTCAGAGTTATTGGCGCTCCATGGGTCAGGAGGCTGGGATTTTATCCACCAGTTCCCCGTCCATCATGGGATAAGGGCTACTTCTGGGGTATCAGCTTCCCGATATTTCCTGATGGCTCTGTGCGTGGGCTGGTCTTGCTCCTATAGGCAGTCACAGGTGTTTGCAGGAGGCAGCCTTCGGCGGGTAGAGGTGAATGCCCAGGGCATTGGGCGGGGCTTCAAGGGCATCTACCACAGGCTTCAGCCTTCTGTTGTGTTCTGGGAAAGACAGACCAATGCTGGGGAACCTTGCACTGCCCAGGCTCACCTTTCTGTGGGCATCCAGTGCTGACGCTCTGTCGCTACCCCAGGTCAGGTTGTGCATGCTCAGAAGCCTTCGATGACTCCCGGAGCCTGCTGTTTATTATTTTTTAATAAATCTTTGGAATAGAAAATATATTTGCATGGACCTAAAGACTAAATGCAATGTGGTATCCTGAAAGAGAAAAAGGACATTAATGAATTGGTGGTCTCCGAATACGATTTGGAGTTTAGTTAATAGTAATGTATGAATGTTAATTTCTTAGTTTTGACAAATGGCCCATTGTTATGTAAATGTTAACGTTACGGAAAACTGGGTGAAGGTTACACAGGAACTCTGTACTATCTTTGCAACCTGGAATCATCTAAAATTATTCTAAAATAAAAGGCTTTTTTTTTTAATTCTAAAGAAACGTAGTAAAAGTCCTCCTTCTACCCTTTTTTCCATCCATCCTGTTTCTACTTTTGGGGGGACCCTTCCACAGATAAGTAAATGTGAGTGATATTTTTTGCCCCCTTTTTAGACAATCAGTACCATTCTGCAGCAGACATTGTGGGTGCCCTGCCCCCTACTGCCTCAGCTCACTGTCTGGTTCATGCCCACTGCTTCCTCTGGAAACACCTGCAACTCTCCAGCCCAGGACTTGTTTCAGCCTCCATGGGGAGGGTGGCAGTGCTGGGGAGGTGGTGCCCCCAGGGCAGCCCTCAGCCAGTTTGGTGCAGAGTCTTCTAGTGAGACTGAGCTCAGTTGCCCACAGCTCAGGAATGTGCCCTCATTGCCTTTCCTTGTTTGCTCAGTGTGCTTCCTGGAGTCACCTCCCAAAGAGACGCAAATCCTTGGCCAGGGTCTGCTTCAGAGGAAACCCAGACTAAGGCAGATCCCATAACCCATTCTGCCTCTTGCTGATTTTGTTTAGCCATATATTTTGGAAGGCTTTTCATGTCAGGACTTCGAGCTGCCTTATTCTTTTTACAGCTGCATAGTATTCCACAGTGTGCTGGATCATAATTTTCTTATCCGGTCTCCTAATGGACATTTGGGTTGTTTTCAGGCTTTTGCTAATGCAAACGATGTTTCAGGAAGAACCCTGTGCGTAAGGCAAGGCCCTAGAAGTAGGATTGCTGGTGCCAGTGGCGTTTGGGGCCCTGCTCTTTTTTTGTTTTGTTTTTAATACTCACTTGAGGATATTTTTTCCATTGCCTCTTTTGTTTGTTTGTTTTTGTTTTTTGTTAATCCTCACCCAAAGATATTTTTTTTCTATTGATTTTTAGAGGAAGTGGAATGGAGGGACAGAGGGAGGGAGAGAGAAACATCGATGTGAGACACAGCAATTGGTTGCCTCGCGCACACGCCCCAACCAAGGCCGTAGATCGAGCCTGCAACCCAGGTACGTGCGCCCTTGACGTGGTTCGAGGGCTGATGCTCTAACCATTGAGCCACACCAGCCAGGGCAACTGCTCTATTTTGATGGCGGATGGCCTACAATTTAAATCTAGAGTCCCTAGGGGGTTACCAGGGCCCTCCCTGATCTAACCCCAGGCATCTGCCTCCCTTACCCCCTCAGAGCTTTCCCGTCACTGAAGAGACAACTCTGTTTCCAGCACTGCCTCCATCTCTCATCTCTGACCATGAGTTGTCTATGCTTTTCCCTTTATGAAAGGCTCTTCCCCGCACTTTTATCTGTTGAAATCGTACTTGTCCTCAGAGAGTTGGCTGAAATGCCACCTCCTCCAGGGAGCCTTCCCCAGTGAGTACTAATCCCTCCTTTCCCCAGGCTACATACCCTGGCTTTGATGCTTTCTGGAATTTATTTCTATGTGTCGTCTATATTTCTGCCTCCTGCACTTGGCTGCCTGCTCTTTAAGGGCTGGAACCCTCTGAGTCACAGAGCAGGCCCCATTAATGTTGGAGGAATTGAATTAAATGTGCTGGCAATTGCTGCATCCTGACCATTTTGTTCTGTCGTTTGCCAACACACCCTTCCAGGATGGTCCCTCGGCGGAGGCCAGAATGAAACAAGCCGAGGCAGGTGACCTCTGGGGCCTGCCTGTCCCACTGTCAGAGCTCTGAGGGCGGAGAGCGGGGCAGTGTGTCCCCTGGACGACCTTCCTGTAATATTCCTCTCCCAGGAAGGTCGTGGTGAGCAGGCAGTTAGAGGTTGTGTCCCCTGAGCGCAGTTCAAGCTTGGGGCTCTCATGAGGTGGTGGCAGGCGGGACGTTGTCACCTGAAAGCTGAGAGCTTGCTCAGCATGGTGGCTGGAGGCAGGGTGCCTCGAGTCTCCCTCTGTAAAATGGGCCTAGTGATAGGAAGCACTTCATAGGGCTGATCTGAGGATTCAATGAAACAATTCATATAAAGTAGGAAGCACTTGATAAATAAGCTTTGGAAAAGTCTGGAAAGACTTTTGGGGTTCCTGTAATAAGCGCAGCTCCTCTTTATCGAATACTTACCAGAAACTTCACTGGGTGGTCTGCAGGCTCATTCTTGCTCAAGTTCACAAACACTCGACAAGTGAAAAACCTTAATTTTTTTTTTAAATCCTCACCTGAGGATATTTTTCCATTTATCTTCAGATTGAGTGGGAGGGAGGGAGAGAAAGAGAGAGAGAGAGAAACATTGATGTGAGAGAGACACATCAAATGGTTGCCCCCCGCACGACCCTGACCGGGCCGGGAACCGAACTACAGCCGAGGTTCGTGCCCTTGACTGGAATCGAACCCGTGACTCTTTGGTCTGCAGGCTGATGCTGTAACTGCTGAGCCAAACTGGCCAGGGCAAAAACCTTAATTTTTAAGTTGTGGTAGGATACACATAAAATTTGCCATCTTAACCCTTAAAGGTTTTGCTGCCATCACTACTATCTGTTTCTAGAACTCTCATCACCCCTAACAGAAATCTTTTACCCATTTAAAAAAAATCACTGCTCACTCCCCCCTCTTGCCAGCCCCTGGCAACCACTCATCTGCTTTCTGCCTCCATCAATGTAAACATCCTGGGCACTCCATACACATGGCGCCATTCAATACCTGAGCCTTTGTGCCTGGCTTCCTTCACCTAGTGGAATGTTTCAGGGCTCATCCATGCTACATCAGCTCTTTATTTTCTTACGGTTGAATAATATTCCATTATATAGCAAGTGACGTGTCTTATCCATACTTCCCAGGTGAGGAAATGGAGGCTCAGAGAAGCTGACTGACCTGCATGAGATCACACAGCTGGGAGGAGGTGGAGCTGAATTCTGATCCAATTAGATGGGATCCAACACCTGTTCTCTTCCTCCCCTAGTGCCTCGGGGTTGAACAATCTCCCATCCAGCTAGTCCCATCAGCCCCTCACAAGGGCCCCACCTGGTTGGGATAATCATCTCCATTTTCCAAATGAGAAAACAGATGGGGGAGGTGACTTGCCTGAGGCCACACATTGAGTCAGCCAGGACTCAGGGTCCCAGCCCCTAGGAGCACAATAAATATTGCTTTGAAATGGCAGCCGGGGGTTTACCAAGGTCCCTCCAGACCCTGCCGGAAGGGACAGGGAGATGAACCCTCCCCCTGCCCCTTTCCCAGCCCTATGGTCATTCCAGTGGTGACCAGGGAACCATCCCTGGGGTTGATGGGAGCCCACTCTGCAGCCGTGGCTGGCTGTCCCCCACCAACACCCCAGGACAGTTTTTTTGGCTTTTGTTCATCAGCAAAAAGTCATTTCTGTAGACCGACACCTCTGCCAAGCTGCTGACTGTCCAGTCTGAGCAGTGGGGTGCTGGGGCGCAGCAAGTGCAGAGTCAGGAGACCTGAGTCCCTTGCAGCCTCCACCTGCTGTGTGACCTTGGGCGAGTCCCAGTCCCTGCCTGAGCCCAGTCAGCAAAGCGTAGCCTGAGAGGGTTGGACAACGCATGACGGGTTTGGTGCTGAACAACATTCCACAGCTCCTAGGCTTGAGAGAGCTGTTTGTGGTGACTGCAGAGGGCAGGGACCCCATGGCTGTCCCCCTCCAGTCCCATGTGAGCATCATGGGCAACCACATGCAGTGGTCAAGTTCTAGGCCAGCACTGCCCCACAGAGCTGTCTGTGCTGACGGAAACGATCTGTATTGCACTGTGCGTCTGGTAGCCCTTGGCCAAATGTGGCCACTGAGCACTGGAAATACAGCTAGTGCAACTGAGAAACTGAATTTAAATTTAAATTTAATTCTATTGAAGTTTAATTAAATGCCTAGAGCAGGTCTAGATGGTTGGGTTCTGGGGACATGAGGAGGGGTGAAGAGCACTCAGAAAGTACCCACAGCCCAGAACACACTCAACCCTTATTGGTTGAAGACCTCCAGAGAGCACTGGCCTAGAAGTCCAGAGGCCTGGGTTCAAATCTCAGCTGCCACCAACACGCTGTGTGATCCACAGCAAACCCCATTCCCTCATCTGAACTTGTAAGTGGCTAACCGGGGCCTGTCTGCCTGTGCGTGGGTCCCGCTGGTGAGGAGAGCAACAGCAAACACTTGTAGAACACTCTCCGTGTGCCAGGTGCTGGGCCAAGCCATCTGCATTACCTCGTGTATCTCTCCCAACAACCCTTTGAGGACACTGGACTCAGAGGTCCAGTAACTGTCTCAAGGTCACACAGCACCAGGATTCAAACTTGAGGAGGCTGGTTCCAGAGCCCAGGTTCTCAGCCTCCGTACTGCATTGCCTGCAGGAACAGGCTCTATCCACCCTCCCTGGGGCCACCGCAGGGAGTCACTAGGTCAGGACAGCCAGGCCTGGAGTGTCAAGGGGTCAAGTAGTGGCCCCTAGGTGAGGCCTGGAAGTGCAGGGGTGGGGGAGTCATGGTCATAACCCTCTCATCCTCCCAACTCAGTCTTTTCCTAGGTGAGGACTGAGGGGGTCCTGGCTTGGGAATCTGGAGAAGCTCAGATCAGACCTCATTAACTCAGCCACAGATCCCTCTTCCTCTGCCCTGTGTCCCCATGTGCCTTCTAGCATGGGGTGAGCATCGAATTTATCATCTCAACCATGACACTGTTCAGATTGAAATGGACACTAGCCATCAGGACTCCAGGACAACGGGTAGAACCCGGGCGAACCGGGGTGCATGTCACCCTCCTCGTGCATGAACATTTACAAGCGCCATCTCTGTGCAGGGTCCTTGCTCTTGGTACAGAGGGACACTCAGGACTGTCTGTGATTCCTTAGGGTGGTAGCTCCTATCATGGGGAACCCAGAGGAGGCCTTGCCCCCATTTGCAAGGTTAAGGAAGACTTCTTGGAGGGGGGGGTAGCTCTTCTGAGTTTCAAGGATATTAAGCAAGGGAAGAGGCTTGGGACAGTGTTTTCAGGAAGGTTCTGGGGAACAGAAACACCAGTCCAGTCCATCTTGGACCCAGACATAACGAAGAAACAAAAAAGGCGTGTGGGACAACCCAACAACCAACTCCCTTCCCTCTCATCGGGCAGCTCCAACCCTCTCCAGTTCCTCTCCCTCTAAGGCTCTGTCTGTCTGACTACCTCATTCATTTAAAAATTGTGCACCTACTATGTGATCACTCTGTGCTTAGTACCGGGGATACAGTGGAAAGTGAAACAGGCACGGTCTCCCAACATTTAGAGCCCACCAGAGCATGGAGCGTCAGGTATTAATCAATACACACGGAACCAAGCAGGTAACTAGAGAACATGATGAGTGTTTTGAAGGAAATAAAAAAGGGGGTCAAGAGAGAGCAGAGTGGGTTGGAGGAACCATCTTAGACACAGGGGTCAGGAAAGGCCTCTGAGGAAGCGACATTTGAGTAGAGACTGAAATCGACAGAAGCAGTCCCCGTATGTGAAGAGTTGAAAGGAAGAACGCTCAGGTAGAGGGAACAGCATGTGTAAAGGCCCCGTGGCAAGAAAGAGCTGGGAGTTGCTGGAGAAATAATGAGGAGGCTGTCATTTTGCCCGAGGACAAGGGAAGACCTTGATGGGGTTTAAGGGATCTGGGTGAAGAGAGTCTCTTCAGGGTTTTTAAGGGATGCATCTGTCGTCCCTGTGTTCTGAGGTTCCAGGTCTGTGTTTTCTTCTCTTTTTCGTGTCTACAACACAAAGATGTGTGCTGAGCAGGGAGGGTGGTGTGTGTGACTTCTGAAGCCTCAGCTGAGGCCAGGCAGGTTGAAATTCGGCATGGTCTCAGAGTCCTGGTAAGCAGCCCTGTGCCCACTGAGTGCCTCAGCCCCACATCTGCACCCCTCATGCCAGAGGAGCTGCAGCACCCACATCCTGGGCCCTGTGTTTAGAGTTCACTGTCAGGATGGGCAACAAAGGAATTGGGCTCCAAGTGGAGGAGGGGGCCAGAGGTGGGGACAGTGCCGGCTACATGTCCCAAGCAGCTTGATCCAGGGTATCCGCTCCAGCCATTGCCTGTTATCTTGTTGACCAAACAACCAGTTGATTGAATGTCATGCTTTTCAAACAGTTGCTATGGACACAGACTTAAGCTGGAAACAGTTTGGGTCTTGAATCCATCAGGATAACGGAGCTGTCGTAGATGGAAAGGATCCTGGAACCTCAGCCTGGTGGGCAAGGCTATGGAATATGGGTTTAGGAGTCAGATTGCCTCCTGCCAAACCACCCCTTGCCGGCTGTGGGGCCTAGAGCAGGTGACTTTAGCCGTCTGAACTGCTTTTTGTCCTCTAACATGGGTGTATTAGTTACCTATTTCTGCATAAAAAGTATACCAAAACTTGGCAGCACCTTAAAACAATAAACATGTATTATCTCACAAAGTTTCTGAGAGTCAGGAACCCAGGAGCAGCCTCAGCGGGTGGTTGTGGCTCAGGATCTCTCATGAAGTTGCCGTCAGGTTGTCAGGCTGCAGCCATCTGATGTCCTAACGGGGGCTGGAGGATCTGCTTCCAAGGTGGCTCACTCGCGTGGCTGGCAAATTAGTGCTGGCTGTCAGCAGTGGCTTCAGTTTCTCCCCATGTGGTCCTCCCCTTTGGGCTGCTTGAGTCCCCTCACAGCGTGGCAGCTGACAGCCCCCGGGGCCCGTGAGCCAAGAGAGGAAAGCAGAAGCTGCAGTGTCTGCTCTGACCTGTCTCCGAAGTCACACTCGATCATTTCCACAATATCTTATTGGTTACACAGTCATCCCTGCTCGTGTTGGAGACGGGAGCTGTTCACCAGAACACGAAGACCAGGAGGCAGGGATCCCCAGGGTGCATGTTGGTCGCTGACTACCACGGTGAACTCATCTTTGCCACCGGGAAGAGCTGCAGTGAGGATTAAATAAGCTCACACATGGGAAGCACCTAGTATAAAGTAAGTGCTCAATGAGGGATCACTGTGATTAGCTCAAGCCGAAAACTTACCACCCGGTAACTGCCTCACTTCCTGCATCATTTCTAGGCACCCCCAAGACCTTCTGCCACTCTTTCATTTTTATTTTTCTCTCTTTATTGATTTTAGAGAGAGGGGAAGGGAGAGGGAAAGAGAGAGAGAAACATCGATGAGAGAGAACATTGATTGGCTGCCTCCTGCATGCCCCCTACTGGGGATCAGGCCCACAACCTGGGCATGTGCCCTGACCGGGAATCAAACTGGCGACCTCGATGCATGGGTTGACATTCAACCACTGAGCCACACCGGCCAGGCTGCCACTCTTTCATTTAGCAAAAGCTTTATGAGGCTCTACTGTGTCCAGGCCCTGTGCTGGGTGCTAGTGACAGAACAGTGACAACAGTCCCTGCTGTTCCAGGCCTCATCAGACGTAAATCCAGGTGATACAGCAGAGAGAGCTGGCAGGTGAGGGGCTGCTTTGGCCAGTCTCTGCAGAGGTGGCCTGTGCGCCAAAACCTGCATGGAGTGAAGGAGCAGCTTGTGCGGTGGGGGCAGTGGAAGAGGGGACAGAGCGTTTCAGGCAGACGTACCAGTAAGAACAAGAGCCCCAAGATGGGAGTTAATGATCCCTGTTCAAGGAACAGAAAGGAAGCCCAAGGGAGCAGGGCAGGAAATGAGGTCTGGAAAGCAAGAAGTACGAGGAGTAAGAAGATTGACTTTTAGTCTAAGAGCCATGGGAGCCTTGTTGTCTGGGTGAGAGACGATGGGGACCTAGCCCCGGGCAGGGCTGTGGATGTGGTGAGAAGTGGTGAGGTTCTGGGATTTGTTGAAGGAAGAGTTGTTTTGGAAGGATTTGTTGTTGAATGGGGTGAGGGGGTGAGAGAAAGAGGAGTCAAGGATGATTCCAAGGTTTCTGACCTGAGAAAGCAGGAGGATGACGTGGCCGTGAGCTGAATTGGGGCAGACTATGGGAGGAACAGGTCAGGGTGGGTGGGAGATCAGGCATTTGAGTTTGGACCTGTCAGACATCCAGGGCAAGATGTCAAGGAGGCAGTCAGAGAGATGAGTCTGGTGTTTGAGAGAGAGATCGAGCAGAAGATGTAAATTTAGGAATTGTCAGATATAGGTGGTGTTTAAGCCACGAGTTTGGATGAGATCAGCCGGAAGGAGTATAGAGAGAAGCAGGGCACACAGTTCCTCTAGTGTTTAGAGGTCAGAGGAGGAGAGACCAGCAGGAGACGGAGCATGTGTGGCAAGAGATGTGGGAGGAGAATGGGACAGGTACCCAGAGATGAAGTCACAGTGCAACACAGCCTGCCTCTCTCTACCTCTGCCCCTTCCCCTACCCCAGGCAGCACAAAGGCCCTGGAGGCCCCATAGAGCCCATCCTTTCCCTTCCACACTTCACCCCTTCAGAGGCCTATGGCAGTGGCTGTGCCCTCCATGGACTGCTGTGAATATTCCAGAGTGTTTGGCCATTCCACCCACATCATTTCCAGCCACTCATCACTCAGCTCGCCCTCCCATGCTCCACTCTAGTTGTCTGTCTTTCTCTTAACAACATTAAACAGAACTATCCTCTCCCTTCATTTAGACTCCCTATCTCTATTAACTCAACCTTAGACAAAACTAGCCTTTCTGGTAGCACCAAATACAGAAGATATGAGTAGGAAATCATAAGACATCTGGGCTGGTTAAAAGGAGGGGCTGTGAAGAAGACAAATGGGATTGGTAGTGTCTGAAAAAGGGTTTGGGGTTCGATCGGCAAGGGTCTTGACTGTCACACCAAGGAGTTTGGACTGAGGAGGGAAGAAGATCCACAGAAGGTTCTGAATCAGGGCAATGACACCGTCAGGTGAGTTTTGGTTCAGGAAGAGCCATGCTGGGTTCTGTTCCTGGCCTTGCCCCTAATTGGCTCTCCCGTGCTTGCAGGCCAGCTCTGCCTCCAGGATGAGCTGGAACAGGGCAAGGAGACCCCACTCTGTGCAGATGAGGGTGGCAGCTGCAGACGCGGAGGCCCGTGGAGCAGGGAGGGCTCCCAGGGAGGCAGCAGCTCCACTGGTTTCTCCACGTTTCCATGAGGACAATGAGGCTTATATTAATGAGAGATAATTATGGGCACCCGGATGGGCCTAAGTATAGCTCAGAGACAAAGGGAGCCGAGGCAGCCTGCCTATTTTAAGACCTCCCCAAAGTAAGGCTCCTGCCACCCCTGGGTGTTGAGTGGCTGAGGGGCTGACACCCAGAGTTTCAGGAACCTTGACCAAGAGAGCTCAGAGGGAATCAGTGTGACAGGATGCCCAGACCACCCTCGCTCAAACCCCTACTGCTTAGAGATGGACAGTGAGGCCAGAGAGAGGGCCAGTCTGAGGTCACAGCAAGTGAAAGCAGAGGCAGGACTTGAATCCAGATCCAGCTGTGTGGACTTTTCACTATGCTGTGCAGTACCCCTACACTGCAAGCCGTGGCCTGTGCCCAAGAAACGCTGTGAGTTGAGGAGGGGAGTATGACTGATATTTATTTATCGAGCACCTAAGTGCCAGTGGCTTTCTATAGGATATCACAATTCTTATCATAGCCTTGAAAAGGAAAAGTCATCATCCCCATGTTATAGAGGAGGAAACTGAGGCTTAGGTGGAGTAATTACATCAACAAATGTCCCACGGTACAGAGGGAAAGAAGTAGAACCCAGCCCTGACCGGTTTGGCTCAGCGGTTGGGGCGTTAGCCCTCGGACCAAAGGGTCACAGGTTCAATTCCTAATCAAGAGCACGTACCTGGGTTGCAGGTTCGATCCCATGCCCCAGCTGGGGTCGTGCAGGAGGCAACCAGTCGAAGTGTCTCTCTCACATTGATGTTTCTCTCTCTCTCTCCCTCCCTCCCATTCTATCTAAAAATCAATGGAAAAATATCCTCAGATGAGGATTAACAACAAAAAAGAAGTAGAACCCCGTTATGCCCTGTTTTAGGGTCAGGAAACACTCTAAGGTTTGCATGGGAAATCTCTTGGGAACATCTGTGACAGGTGAGGGTTGCAGAATTGGGCAGAGGGAGGAGTTGAAGGGAGATGCAGTTACAAGGGCCTCAGCTAATCCCATGGGAAACCTGGAGCTACGAAGTCCCCTTAGGCTTGTTCTGAATTGGGCAAGGCAGCCAGGCCTTGGTGCCCACACATCAACCAGACACTGGACTCTGGCTGCCCCTGGGGAAGGAGCGTTACCTTGGTGAGGCATCTCCCTCTGGCTGGTACCCAGCTATGCACTGTCAGCAGCCAGTGCTCTTGGCAACGAGATGTGAGTGCCTCAATCCCAAAGGGGAGACCTGGGCAGCCACTACAGCAGCCACTACCTGCCCATCTCCAGACCCTTCCTCATTCCTCTGCCCCTCAGATAAGAAGAACCAGCCTTTGCCCACAGGGAGGTGATGGGAACACGGACTCATGTTCTTTATGGAGCTGACAGGCCAGGGGATGGGGGAAGGGAGGCCATCAGTGCTAATGAGGAAGGAAAGAGTGAGTAGCTGGTCCAGAAAAGTTGAAAAACATGACCTATTAAAAACCTGTAGGGACAGAATGAGAGAAAAATACTTGCAAATCATATATCTGATAACGGTTTAATATCTAGAATGTATAAAGAACTCCTAAAGCAACACCAAAAATGACAAATCACCCAATTAAAAATGAGCAAAGGACTTAATATACATTTCTCCAAAGAAGGTATACAAATGGCCAATAAGTCCATGAAAAATGCTCAATGTCATTAGTTATCAGGGAAATGCAAATCAAAACCACAATGAAATGCCAGTCCATACCTGCTAGGATGGGTATATGTAAAAAAGAAAAGAACAAGTGTTGGTGAGGATGTGGAGAAATTGGAACCCCACATATTGCTGGTGGGATGTAAAATGGTGCAGCCACTGTGGAAAACAGTTTGGCAATTCCTCAAAAAAAATTAAACACAGAATTACCATATGACCCAGCAATTCTACTCCTAGGTATATACCCAAAAGAATTAAAAGCAAGGACTCACGTAGGAACTTGTATGCCAGTGTTCATTGTAGCATTATTCATAATAGCCAAAAGGTGGAAACAATCCAAATGCCCATCAGTAGATGAATGGATGAACAAAATGTGGCAGATACGTACAATGGAATATTGTGAAACCATAAAAAGGAATGAAGTTCTGATATATGTTACAGCACATATGAACTTTGAACACATTATGCTTAGTGAAATAAGCCAGATATAAAAGAACTACTGTTCCTGGCCAGGTAGCTCAGTTGGTTAGAGCATCATCCGATACACCAAGGTTGCAGGTTTGATCCCCAGTCAGGGCACATACAAGAGGCAACCAATGAATGCATAAGTAAGTAGAACAACAAATCAATGTTTCTCTCTCTCTCTCCAAAATAAAAAAAAAATTTTTTTTAAAGAAAAATTGTTTAAAAAACAAAAGGATAAGTGTATGATTCCACTTATGTGATGTCTAGACTAGACAAATTAATAGAGACAGAAAGTAGGTTAGAAATTACCAAGGACTCAGGGAGGTGAGAGAATAAGAAGTTGTAGTTTTATGGTTATAGAGTTTCTCTTTGGGCTGTTGAACAAATTTTGGACATTGGTAATGGTAGTTACACAACACTGTGAATGTAATTAATGCCACTGAACTATACACTTAAAAATGTTAAAGTGGCAACTTTTATGTTATATATTTTACCACAATAAAAATAAGACCCATGGGAAATAGGTAAATCCACAGAAGCAGAAAGCAGGTTGGTGGTTGTCAGGGCCTGGAAGAAGGAAGGAGCAGGGAGTAACTGCTTACCAGGTACAGTATTTTCTTTTGGGGTTAAGAAAATGTTTTAGAACTAGATAGAAGTGGTGGTTACCCAGCATTGTGAATGTACTAAGATGTCACTGAATTGTATACTTTCAAATGGTTAATATGTTATGTGAATTTCGCTTCAATTCTTTTTTAAGAGAGGAAAAACCTATGGGGAAATGAACTCTATGAAATGCAATCAAATGAGTACTCGGAGAAATGTATCGCCTTTCCAGTGACACATTTCTTAGATATAAGAAAGTCAGACAATAAATAAATTAAGTTTCCAACTCAAAAAGGTGAACAAGCTGTTAGACAAAAGAGAGTATCCTGGACCCCAGTTGTCCAGGTGAGGTGTGAGAGCGACAGAAACAGAGCATAGAGAGAGGAGGTGCCATCAGGAAACATAACCAAGGCGGAATCACTGTGACCCAGGGACTGTCATACGTGGGTTCCCCAGAAGCATGCCCAAGACAAGGATTCAAGTGCAAGCACTTCATCTGGGAGTAGGCAGCACGGTGGAAAGGGGAGGTAAGGCAGGGAATGGGAAGCAGCCAATGAAAGGAGCGTTATCAAGCAAGTGACCACTGTGGGCAGCTGGAGCTCAGTTCCACTAGGCAGCTCCAGGAGTCCGTGTAGAGCTCGTTCCTCACTTGTCCCACCTGAGGGGTGGAGGAGCTGGGGTATTTATACACCAACTCCCCAGAAGTCAATGGTTGAGAGCTGCAGCCAGGTGGGGGACTGTTCCTGCAGGCCATGGCCACCTGTGAGCAGAGCTGGCTCCAGCTGCCAGAGGAAGACCCCTGCCCCCCAGGGATGCAGATGCTGACAGTTGGAAGTCAGCCTGGTGAACACCACAGTGATGAGACCACAGGAAATATGGGTGGGCCACCTACAGCCACTTTTGTAGTGACCAACTGGACATGAGGCCAGCATGAGTCGGGTTCTTTTTGAAAGACACAGAAACCCAATTCAGACTTAAGCAGAACGTCCCTTGACTCATATCTGAGACGTCAGGCAAGGACTGACGTCTTGACAAAGGACTTGACAAAGGACTCCAGGCTGACGCTCTACAAGCACAGCAGCCCTAACAGAAAGGAGATGCCTCTTTTCCAAAAGTTCAGCCATAGTTCCAGGGCCAATTGTCATTGGCTAGCAAGGATCCTGTTTCCGTCTCTGAGCCAATCAGTACTCAGGGATGTGGGGCTCTGATTGGCCAGGCCTAGGTCATGTGTTTACTGCTGGGGTTCTGGGATAGGACTGGCTCCACCTAAATCACAGGGACTGAGACTGTGGTAGAATCATTTTCCAGGCACAGTGGGGCCTGTTACTGGGGGAAGGACCTGGAAGGTCAAAAGAGAGAAAAGTTCAAGGATATGCCCAGGTGTCTGGCTTGAGTCCCCACTGGGTGACATTGAAGCATTTTACTGATGTGGGAACACTGTCGGCCTGCCCAAAGCCCTGGGATGCACTGGCATTTAAGGTGGGTAGAAGGAGAGAGGTGCAGGGCTCCAGAAGCCAGAGGAAGAGACTCTTTTAACAATGAGGGCCCAGCCACAAGAAGGAAAGCAGTTGGGAGGTCACTTGTGGTTATTAGAGTATCTAGCTGGTCTCTAGAGGTCTCCCTGAGGGTGGCAGCCCCCATTCTCCCACCTGTAATCCTCCAAGGTGGGTACCTATGTAACTCCCCCCACAAGCCAGGCGAGGGGCTTCACCAATCAAGACCACCAGGGCCAGGACAGGGTTTGTCCCCCAGGGAACAGCTCATGCCAGCACTTCACAATTCACTGAGCATTTCCCACACCTTGCATCATTTCCTCCTCCTGGCCCCATTTGGCAGACTCCCAGTCTGAGACTGGGGGAGGCGGCCATGGGCCCAGGTTCACACGGTCCTCCTAGAGCAACCCTGGATTTCTGGGGTCAGGAGTACCTGTCAAGTTGAAGCCAGCTTCTCCCTGGGAGGGCTGAGTGTAGTATGCACTTCCGGGTCAGGGCCTGGAGCTGTCTTCCGCTCCTAGTGACCAGCCCTCTCCACCCACAGCCTTTCTAGGGAGTCAGGCCCCTGCTAAGCCAGTGGGGTTGTATTTGCAGACAATGTTCTATGTTCGGTATCATTGGCCTTACTTGAGCAGCATCAAGCTATACACAGTTCTCTAGCAGGAGCGCCAAGAGGCTTGCCCTGAGCCCAGGGACCACGGTGGCCCCAAAGGGATGCAAGGAGGTCAAGAAAAGGCTGGGGAGCAGGAGGTTGTGGGAGTGGTTTTGCATTTTCCTGAAATTTTCTTCAAGAGGTTTGCCCAGAGGGAGCTGCTGCTGACTGAAGCAGAGGAGGATCCTTGACTGTCCAGGACACTAATGGGGTAGCCGAAGTCTGAATTACCTGTTTCACCTTAACTGCAACCCCCTCTCCCAGCCTCAGTTTCCCTACCTGTAAAATGGAGGTAATGGTCCCCCCCACCCCATGTGGCTGTTGTGAGGATATGGTGTGATGAAGATCAAGATATAAGTCGGCAGACTTCCTCTGCACGCCGGGGGTGAATGTTCTGACAAGCCTCCTGGTGGAAGCAGAAATGCTCCTGAGGGGCCTGCTCAGCCACGGGGACCGTCACTAAAGTGCTCTGGTCTCCAGGAGTGGGGTCCGTCAGGCTCCTAGAGGCACAGAGAAGGGGAAGAATTCGATACATGTGGGCTCTACAGCAGTCTCAGGGGAAGGTCTAGGGTACTGTTGGTCATGAAATTGGCTGGATCCAAGGAAATAGTTCTCAGAGCCTGGAGAGTCTTTGGCCCAGCCAGCTTGGGGTGACAGTTGCAAAGCAGCTACATGGAGGAGTAGGAAGAGTGAGGACCACAGCCCTGCCTCAGCCACTGGACCTATTGTGTGATCTTGAGAAAGTTCTTCCCCTCTGAGGGCCTCAGGTTGTCCATCTGTAAGATGGGGGTTTCACCTAGGCCAGTGTTTTCACGCAGTGTTCTTCGGGCTCTGGGATTTGCCTTAAAAGCTGCTCTGAGAGGTGGGAAGGGGTCTGGGACACCCAAATCCATGCTTGGTGTGTTAGTTTCCTGTTGCTCCTGTAACAAATTACCACAAATTTAGTGGCTTAAAAGAACACAGATTTATTATTTTACAGTTTTAAAGGTCAGAAATCCAGGGCTGCATTCCTTCTTGAGGCTCTAAGGAAGAATCTGACTCCTTGCCTCTTCCAGGTTCTCAAGGCCTCCTGCATTCCTTGGCTCATGGCCCCACATCACTCTGACCTCTGCTTCCCTATCCCCTCTCCTTCTCTGACTCCAACCCTCATGCCTCCCTCCTATAAGGACCCATGTGATTAGGTTGAACCCTACCAGATAATCCAGGATAATCTCCCCATCTCAAGATCCTACCTGTAAAGTCCCTTTTAAAGTAACAAAATCACACGTTCTGGGGATTAGAACATGGACACCTTTGGGAGACGTTTGGCTTCAGCAGAGCCTGTCCACTCTGATGTGGCCAGCCCCTCCAAGAGCTCTCCTTACTGCCCTTGCCATCACTTGTTTTGTTCCAGCCACACTGATCCTCAATGTGCCAGCCACACAGGCCAAATTAAACCTTGGGACTCCTCCAAGCAGGGCCAGTGGGGTCTAGGGCTTAGAAACCTCACTGACCTCCCCTCCACTCCATGGTAGAGATAAGAAGACTGAGACCCAGAAAGAAAAGGGACTTTCCTAAGTGAAAGACTGATGTTTCCAGGATAGTCCTGGCTGGAAGACCCAACTAGTTCCAACTGCCCCCATTTTACAGATGGAGAAACTGAGGTACAGTGGTTCCACTTAAATGCATTCTCTTCTGAGGCCTTGCCCTCTCTACCCAGTCCTGATACACGTGCTCCTGTATCGACTCTGAGAATTCTATTCCAGGCTGGTCCGTCATTGATTCGTCTCAGTTGGAGATGACGGGCTAGTGGGCTTACTGGCCTCTCTGATGCCTGCAGCCCCCAGCGTCTTAGCCCAGAGGTCACACTTGGTAGACTCTTGTTGAGGATAGAGCAGGCTTTTACAGAGGGGTTACACATCTGATGTAAGGATTCCTAGAGTTGGGTAGTACTGTCTTCAGACCCCAGAAAGAGGGTCTCCTGCCCTGGGCCCTACTCTTTTGATCATGTTCTTCCCCATGAAGCAAAGAGTGTTCGGGGGCCAAGTGGACATAGCCACCAGGAGTCTACGTCCTCTAATTAGATCATACTCTTGATACTAGGGACACTGGAATTCCCTGTCCAAATGACCCTTACTTCCAGGGCCAGCCTGGGATCTTCCCTTGGTGGCCTACATTGCTAATGGGACCATCCCTAGGCTTGAAGGGTGGCTGTTTGGGGGCATGTGGCGTGAGCTTGGAGTGTGGCTCCGAATGGTGAGGAAGAGTCCGAGATGGGAGGGGAAAGGGCAGGCAGCCTCCTCCACCACATTCCACCATGGAATTCGGAGGAGACCAAGAAGTCCGAGTTTGAACCTTATGAAGATATATGCATCAAGGTAGGAGAGTAGAGCATATTTTGTTCAGCAGTTTGTTAGCCTGAGTTGTAACTTTTATTTATACACTTGGTATGTGGGCCTTCATTTGTACTCTTGTCCTTCGCCCCACAATGGTAAGGGCAGGCCAGGACTCTTCAGAAATCCTCTCAACCCTGACATCTCTGGGGGTCTGGCTGACCTTCCCAGCACCCTGTCCCCTTCAAATCCAGCTGACCCCTTTCTGTCTTCTCTCCCCAGGATAGCTGCTGCCCGGGAGAAGCCACCCGGGCACCCCGCTAGGGTGACGGCCCCTGCCCCAAGGGCCGAGATCATGAAAGGCCTCGGTGACAGCCGCCCCCGCCACCTCTCCGACAGCCTGGACCCACCACATGAGCCCCTGTTTACAGGGCCTGACCGCAACCCCTACCTGCTGTCGCCCACGGAGGCCTTTGCCCGCGAGGCTCGCTTCCCTGGGCAGAATGCTCTGCCAGGGGATAGTCTCTTCCCACTCAACAACCAGCTGCCACCACCGAGCAGTACCTTCCCCCGCATCCACTATAACTCCCACTTCGAGGTGCCAGAGGAGAGCCCCTTCCCCAGCCATGCCCAGGCTACCAAGATCAACCGGCTGCCCGCCAACCTCCTGGACCAGTTTGAGAAGCAGCTGCCCATCCACCGTGATGGCTTCAGCACTCTCCAGTTCCCCCGCGGTGAGGCCAAGGCCCGTGGCGAGAGTCCTGGTCGCATCCGCCACCTGGTCCACTCAGTCCAGAGGCTCTTCTTCACCAAGGCACCCTCACTGGAGGGCACAGCAGGCAAGATCGGTGCCAATGGCAGCAAGAAAGGTGGTTTGGAGGACGGCAAGGGCCGGAGGGCCAAGAGCAAGGAGCGGGCCAAGGCTGGGGAGCCCAAACGGCGCAGCCGCTCCAACATCTCAGGCTGGTGGAGCTCCGATGACAACTTGGACGGTGAGGGTGGTGCCTTCCGCAGCAGTGGGCCAGCCTCGGGGCTAATGACGCTAGGCCGCCAGGCAGAACGCAGCCAGCCACGTTACTTTATGCACGCCTACAACACCATCAGTGGGCACATGCTCAAAGCCGCCAAGAACAATACCGCTGAGCTGACTGCCCCACCACCCCCGCCAGCTCCCCCAGCCTCCTGCCCCAGCCTTGGGGTGGGCACCGACACCAACTATGTCAAGCGGGGCTCCTGGTCCACTCTGACCCTCAGCCATGCCCATGAGGTCTGCCAGAAGACCTCGGCCACCTTGGATAAGAGCCTGCTAAAATCCAAATCCTGCCACCAGGGTCTAGCCTACCACTACCTGCAGGTGGGTCCCTTCCAGGGTCAGGGTGGGGTGAGGGGTATGAGGAAGGCACAGTTGTGAGGCCCAGCTGTATCAGATTCACCTGGAAAGTTGCTTCACTCAGGCCTCTGTACTCGCCTAGGAATTGGGTGACTGGTGGTGCCTGCTCATAAGGGGATTCCTTCCACTGGTCACGCTCTCAGCAGACATTGATTAGGACCCTTCTGAGACCAGCCCTGAGTAGAGACTAGAACATATCCCTGCCCTGTAGAAGACAAATCTGGAAGCTGTGCCATCTACCCACCTAATAGGACCAATTGCATGGCATTCTCCTGCCATGCAATTGCCAGCCTCCTGCCTGCTACTCCCACCAGACTGGGGGCTCCTTGAGGACAGGGACTGTATCTGGTGCAGCTGTGTGTCCCCACGGCCCAAGACAGGGTTTGGCATAGAGGAAGTGCTCAGGAAATGCGAGAGGAGAGAGGGGTAGATGAACATTTAAATGAATAGGGCTAGAAATAAATAAGACATCGCCCCAATTATCAGGATGCTGGGTGAGAAAGACACATGAACAGTCATGTCAGTGTGAGCAGAATGTTCTGGAGATAAGCGTGGAGGGCTACAGGAGTGCAGAGGCCCTAACTCAGTTTGGGGCACTAGCTTTATTCTTTCAAATGTGACTGTTGAGGCACTTATGCACCAATGCCACACTCAAGGCAAGTGGCAGAAGGCTCAGACATCTCGGCCACTGCACATCCCCCAGGTTTCTCAAGGGCAGGGAGAGTGGTAGAGCCCATGATGTGGGTGGAAGTTACAGGAAGTGGATTTTAGTACATGTCAAGATGGAAGGGGCTGCTTCTGTAGGTAGTGAGCTGGCAAACGTGGGGGCGGCAGGTATGCCAGCGCAGGCCTGGCCAACCTTTGGAACACATTACATGCATTTTGAACCAGATGAACATCAAAGTCTGACAAAGCCCTGAGTTCTTGTCATTCTATATAAAATTCCAAAGACAGTGAGACTAAGAGAGGAAAAGCTATATTTTTTAATAGGGAGAAAATGAAATCTAGGCAGTACTTTATTGTTAAGGCTTTTATGGCTCTCAATTCACTTCCTAGTTTAGAAATGTAAGTAAGAGTGTTGTGTGACCTGGCTTTCTCTCAGAATGGTATGGTTTGTCTGACCATGTGAAAATGCTTCAGAAACACCATGAAAGGGTGGCCCTGCAGGCCCCGAGGTTGTGCTGCCTGCTTGTATGAGGGGAGGCAGGTGGGTGCGGGCTGAGGTAGCAACAGATTTTGAGCAGAGATAGACAAGGCCACCTTCCCAAGGGACAGGTAGAGGTAGGGAGGCTGGACTAGCAAATAGTTTGGGGGGTAAAATGTACAGGCTCTTGTGACTGGCTGGTTAGTCAGCTGGGAAGGGGGCTTGGGAAGGCTGAAGGGAACCCCTGTAGTGGGAGTGCCAGAAGGGACCCTCCCTCAGCTGGGAATTGGCCATTGGCAATGTGGGCACTGAGAAGAATGTGGTATCTGTGCAACCATGGTGATTTGGGGAGTGTGCATTTGTGCACCTGGTGAAGAATGGATATGTTGTGTACACTGAGAAACGTGCGTACCTGGGCATCAATGGTGAAGTTTAGACCTAATGAGGATGTGCCCTCTGTATGTGTTGAGGCGAGGACATGATGAGCTGGGCACATGTTGAGATGTGTCCATGCTGTCAGTGGTGGCTAGTGTGTACGTGAGGTGTGTGAGTATGCTCTGTGTTCATGTTGTGTACACATTGAGGGGGTGTACACATGTTGTAGAGGCTGCTGGGGTCCATCCTTGGTGAGATGGGTGTGTATGGGAAAGTATGCTTGCTCTCAGCCATGTACCCATGACGAGGCCTGTTTACTCTGTGCTGGGGCTAAGCTGCATGTATGAGATGTGCATACTCATTCATTGAAAGGTGAATATCCACTGTGTGTACATGTCTGTGTGTATTAGATGAATGCAGGGTGTAGGCTGTGGGTGCAGCCCTGGAGCAGCTGGCAGAGCCTGGCCTTGAAAGGACAGAGGTGCCCCTCTGTTGGTTTCTGCCACTGTAACCACTGGGGACTAGGGCTGCCCTCACAGCTGTGATGTCACTTGCCCTCATTACAACACCCTTCCAGAGGTGGGATCCCTGAGGTTCAGATAGAAAACTGAGCCCTTTTTCCAGCTTACCAAGGGGTTGCTCCACCCTGAAAGCCATCTCTCCAGTACTTCAGTTTACTGACCTGGGATATGGGATTGTGATTGGCTTGGAGGACCCTACCCCCATACTGATGTGCCAGGGTCCTCTGACCCATCCTTCTCTCCCATCCTTGTGGCCGGCTCTTGGCGTCAAGTCTGGGGGCCTCTCTCAGGCCTGCTATTCTATCTGTGCAGTGGGTTCATAAGCCATCCTCTGAGATAGCAGGGGAAGTGATGGGAACACAGGAAGGTAGCTGCAATGGAGGCCTTTGTGATCATACAGCCTTGGGCAGTTTTGCTGGAGCGCCCAGCCTAGGATCCATGGAGAAATCTGAGGTGGGACATGGGCCGGGACTTGCTTAAGACCCACAGTGAAGCTGTGGCAGAGCCGCCTCTGGAACCCAGCTGTCCTTCCCAGCCCCGGACTCTGCCCGGCTGCTGGGTGGCTTCAGTGGCAGTACCCAGTACCAAGGGCAGAACTCAGGTGGGGAGCGAGAGAGCTCTGTCCCTGGTGATGAGCCCGAGACTGAGCGGCCGGCGGTTCTCTGGACGTGTGCTGAGGCCTTTCCGCCATCCCCAGGTGCCCGGTGGTGGCGGCGAATGGAGCACTGCACTGCTGTCCCCGCGCGACGCAGACACCACAGCAGAGGGCCACATCCCGTGCCGACGCATGCGCAGCGGCAGCTACATCAAGGCCATGGGCGACGAGGACAGCGACGAGTCTGGCGGCAGCCCCAAGCCTTCACCCAAGACTGCGGCGCGACGCCAGAGCTACCTGAGGGCCACGCAGCAGTCCCTGGGAGAGCAGAGTAACCCACGCAGGTGACCGCGCAGTCCCTCCCTCTAGAGTCCCGCCCCCAGGCAAGCCCTGTCCCCAAGCCCAAGTCCGGCCCCAGGAGGTCTCAGCTCACACCTCAGCCTGGCCCCCTGGAAGCCCCGCCCACCAGAAGCCCGGGCCACTTGTGAGTTCTGCTCCCTAAATGGACCTCTTTCTTAAAGTGAACCCCATCCCCGTGGGAACCCCGCCCACAAGTTAACCTGGTTCCATTGGAGCCCCGCCCCTTCAGGTGAGCCCCGCCCGCACAGGAGCTTTCCCAAGGAGAAGCCTCTTCAAGCTCTGCTTCATACCAGCCCCTCTCACAGGCAAGCCTTACCCCATAGGTGAGCCCCTCACAGTTAAGCCCCATCCCTGGGAACCTCTTCTTCCTCCCTTTCCGCTGCCCCCACAGAGCCCAGTCCCACAGATGAATCTTGCCTCAGATCCAGGTGAACCCATGCCCACAGTGATCCAGGCCCCCTAGATGAACCCATCGTCAGGTTAGCCCCCTTCCTGAGATCCTCGTCCTTAGGTTGGCCCTTGCACTTTGATGAGTTGACTTTGGAGAGCTCCTCCATTTGGTGAACCACCTCATAAGCCCCTCACAGTTAAGTTCTGGTCACAGGTGAGCCTCATCCTTTGGTAAACCAGGAGAGCCTCTCTAGAGTGACTGGCCCAGGTAAACCCTGCCCGTAGAAGTCACATCCCCAGGTGAGTTCCACTCTCACAGGGGAACTGCCCCAGGGAACACTCTACTTCAGGTTAGGAGAACCAAGCCCACCACTTATGCCAGCACTGCCCAGGAAAGGTCAGAGGCCCCTCTGCCCATGCCCCTGTAATTGATCCCTGTGGTGAGCTCCAAGATTGGGAAGGAGGGAGGATCCAGAAGTCAAAGGGAGATAGACAGCCTTCACCTGTCCCATCACCCTGCCTGGAATTCCACTGTTCAAGCCTTATCCTGTTGCTTTAAGACTTGGAAGAGTTAGTGACAGGATGAACCAATGAAATACATGCACCCAGAAAGCAGCAATTTAAATGTTAGAGAGAGAGAGATGAGGCTTTCACATGCAGAAGCCACCATGGGGATTGGAACAGAAAGGAATGCGAGGCAAGTTACAGAAGTCTATCGAATGAGTACAAAACAGGTGAAACTTGGTATAGGTGATTCAAAGTCCCTGAGGAAGAAAAACAAAAGCAAGTCAGAAACCAACAAAAGAAAGATTCTGAAGAGTTAAAGAAAGCAAATTTAGTTCTAGTTCTCCAACTACTGGGGGCATGAACCAAGGCTTCATGGAGGAGGTAGTTTGAGGAGGAGAGAGGAAAGAGAGCAGGTCAGGTAACAGCAGGGCTGAGGCAGGGAGGGGAGAAGCCAGGAGTCTCTCTGACTGGGACAGAAGGCAGGGAATGGCCTGTAGGGAGGAATTCAGGATACCACTGGCCAGTCCCAGGTCAATCCCTCTCTGAGCCTCAGTTTCCCCACCTTTAAGTGAGGGGGCTGAGCTAAATGATCTCTAAGACCCTCTTTTAGGTCTGAGATCCTACAATTCTATGATTGTCCAGTGAGCACTGAAGTTGGATAGGTGGTCAGGACCAGGCAGAGGCCTTGAATAAGAGGGAATCAATAATAATGCTAACAGTAATAGTAATGGGCACAATTTTTTTTTCTTCTTCTTTAGATAGAGCAGGAGGGAGAGAGAGAGGAAGAAAGAGAGAGAAAGAGAGAAACATCAATGTTAGAGAGACACATCGACCGGTTGCCACCCATACAACCCCAACCAGGGCGGGGACCAACCGCAACTGAGGTACGTGCCCTTAGCGGGAACCGAACCTGGGACTCTCTGGTCCATGGGCCGACGCTCTAACCGCTGAGCCAAACCAGCCAGGGCAATGGGCACCGTTTTTTAGCACTTGCTGTACTCTGGGGTCTACTGCCCCAGTGCACTTGAATCTGTATCACTGAATCCTCCTTATCACAGCCCCAGCAGGCAGGCAGTGTCATTCCCACTTAATAGGTGAGGAAATTGACATTTAAACTTGTCGGGGGGTCACTCAGTGAGAAAGCTGGACTCCAATCCAAGCCCATCTATATCAAGAGCCTGAGCTGTTGGCTGCTTGGACCTTATCCCCAGAGCGGTGGCAGGGTGGGAAGGGTGGGGGAGGGCTGTCAGGTAGATGTGAGAAAGACTGAAGAGCAGAGACCATGGAGGAGAATTGATGAGTCTTTAGGAGCCTGGTGGAGGCCACCTGGACATTGTGCCAAAACTGATGCCCTTTGGGCAGCCCTAGTCTGAGGTCAATGCTGTGAGTCTTGACCCCACCTGCTTGTCCAGCCCCTGGAATTGCCCCAAACCTGCAGGGAAAGGCACTGTAGAATTGAGCTGGAATGGGCCACCTCAGGTTTGAAACGGTCAAAAGCAAGCTTGTGCTGCCACCTCACGGCTGCAGCGGACATAACAGGCAAGGGCCTCCAGCATCCTCCAGCCTCACAAGGCCTCCAAGAGCTGAGAGTGCTCCCCTTGCTCATTGCTCCTCCGCCGCCACCACCATTACCAGTGACTTCCAGTTTTGCCTCTGCCACTGTATGACCTTGGGTAGTCTTTTCCCCTTTGAGACTCAGTTTCCCAGGCTGAACAATGGGTCTGCTCCACACCCCCACCAGGAGTCTGGACCGCCTGGATTCTGTGGACATGCTGCTGCCCTCCAAGTGTCCGAGCTGGGAGGAAGACTACAACCCCATCAGCGACAGCCTCAACGACTCCAGCTGCATCAGCCAGGTGAGGGTGGTGGGCAGCCAGAAGGTCAGTGAGCTTGGCAGAGCCCCAGCTCCCACCCAGGAGAACAGACATCCAGGTCCAACCCCTGTTGAGTGGTCTGCACTGTGCTTCTGTTTACTGTTTGTTCTCGAAGCTATCTGTGTCTGTTTTCTGCCCCACTGACTGTCCTGTGGCTGGAGAGCAGTCACAGGGCCTGCCATTGCATGGCCTAAGCTGTGGGTCCTGAGGGAGGGCCCACACTATGGCTGTAGACCCAGGATCCCTGAAGATAGGGAACTGGAGATCTGGGTTTGGGTCCCAGTGTTGTCACTGACAGTAGGAACTGAAAACAAGTCTCCTCCCTGAGCCTGTTTCCTGATTTACCACAGTAGGGTAATGAATTCTTGTTTCAAAGGGTCTTGAGGAATCAATGAGATAATGAACATGAAGTGCACAGCAAAGGGTAGCTACCTTTATGGTTCTTATTGTCATCTTGCTGTGTGACCTCACACAAGTTGCTTGTCCACTCTGGACTACTAACAGCAATAAGCATACTATGCTGCACCTTTATTCAGCTCCTTGAATCCTCACAGCCACCCCCCAGAGGGTGCATCATTGTTCATATCCTCATTTCACAGATGAGGATACTGAGGCTCAGAGAGGTGAGGTCACACAGCTAGAAGGAGGGAGATGGGCAGGGATCCAGGGCTGTCAGACCCAGCTCTGAACCCCAGCCCCTGCCAGGTGCAGAGTACTTTAGAGTTTGCAAAGGTGGGACTAGCCAAGGCTTGAGGGTTCCCCCCGTGGTGTGGCTTTGGAAAGAAGGCCCAGACAGAGCAGGCATCAGCCAGTAGCAGTACAGCAAGGCAGCGAGGGCAGCCAGGTGCAGGCCTAGCCTTCTCTCTGGACGGGAACAGGCCCTAGGTCACACTGTGCACAGTCCCATGGCCACACTAATGGAACTGCTTGGAGCCAGAAGGCTTTGGAACCCCCAACTCCTCAACACTCCATTATTCCTAGCCTGGCCAAGCCTTTCCCAGGCCCCCACCCTCAGCACTCTCATTCCCAGACCAAGGAGACTGACCTCAGGTGTGGGGAGGGGCAGAGTACCCCAACCAAGGGACCTCTGCCACCCTCATCCAGGCCCCACCAAATCTCACCTGAACAGTTGTCCTGGCCTCCATGCCTGCCACCTCCAGACTGTTCTCAGAAGCCACAGAGAGCTTGTAAAAGACTTCAGTCAGGCCCTGGCCAGGTAGCTCAGTTGGTTAGAACATCGTCCCCATACCATCCCCGGTCAGGGCACATAAAGAGTCAACCAATGAATGTATCAATAAGTGGAACAACAAATCGATGTCTCTCTCTCTCTCTTTTTCTCTCTCTCTCTCATCAATAATTTTTTTTAAAGAAAAGAAATATCCAGCCCGGCTGGTGTGGCTCAGTGGTTGAGCATGAACCCATGCACCAAGAGGTCACCGGTTCGATTCCCAGTCAGGGCACATGCCCAGGTTGTGGGCCCGATCCCCAGTGGGGGGCATGCATTAGGCAGCCAGTTGATGTTCTCTCTCATCAATGTTTCTATCTCTCTCCCCCTCTCCCTTCCTCTCTCTCTAAAGTCAATAAAGAAAAAAAATTTTTTAAGAAAAGAAATATCCAGTGAAAGACTTAAGTCAGATTACACCATACCTCTACTCCAAACCCTCCCATGGCTCTCACCTCACCCCAGTGAGGACCACAGTCTTTACTGGGACCCATGAGGTCCTGCCTCCCTCTGGGACATGATCTCAACTTGCTCTGTCACTCACCCTGCTCCAGTCACACTGGCCTCCTCTCTGCTCCTTATACATTTTAGTCCTGCCCCAGGTCACTGCATTTGCTACTCCTTCTCCCAGGGGCACTCTTCTCTCAAATCTTTGCACAGCTGACTCTTCCCCGCATTTCAGGTTTTGGCTCAAAGGTCACCTCCTCAGAGGGGGCTGCCCTCTCATGTAAAGGAGCCCCTAGGGCACTGTTCTGTTAGCCTGCTTAATTTTCTTGGCAGCACTTAACCACTATCTAGAATAACATTTGTTTGCTTCTTTACTTAATGTCTGTCTTGCTGTTAAAACTGAGAGCTTCCTACAGGTGGGGACCATGCTGTCTTGTTCCCCACAGTGTCCCCAGCACCTGGCACAGGGCATGTAGGTGTTTTCTGAATGGATGGCTTCCTTCCCTGTCTCTCCCATCCTATCACGTTCTCTCAGCTCTCAATCTTCCTGTTTGTATCTGTCTCCCTTTGTTTTTCTCTTGCCTCATTCACATTTTTCTCTGACTCTGTAGTGTATCTCATTTCCATGTTTCTTTCTGGGTAGGTCTATCTCTCTCTCCCACACCCATCTCCATCCCTTGCCTGGCCCTGGCCCTGGCACCTGGAACACTTTTGTCTTTTGGCTACACAAAAAGGCACAAGATATCAGCCAGGTTGGGGACCCCAGCAGGTCTCTCCTATTACCCCCTGCCCAGCCCCAGCTCTGTCCTAGCCTAGGATCCTCTGAACCCCCAAACCTTCACTCCTAGAAGCTTGAGCAACCTGAGCCACATATGTGGCCCAAAGTCAGAGATTTGCCAGCTCTAGCTGTGTCTCTGTGGCCTTGAATACTGCCAGAAGGATCCTCCCTCCCACCAGGCATTGAACTGTGCAGGCCCTGACCAGGGAAGAGGAGTCTCTGGGTTCTGTCCCTACTCTATAGATCCTGGGGGCTGCCTGCCCAGGTAAGAGGCAGCAGACAGGGCATCATGGTGCCAGGGGCCAGACCAAGAGAAAGACATGTAAACGCAGATTATAAGTCCCCAGAAGGAGTGAACCTCCCATCCCTGGAGGAAGCCAAGCAAGATATCCTAGCACCTGGGCCTCAGCCAATCTGAGGAGGAGGTTAGACCAGCAAGCCACAAGTTCTCTGGCAGCTGAGCCTGAACAACCAACCGCAGCCCCAGCCCTGGTCTCCCCATAACCCTCCCCCTCTCTTTGCAGATTTTTGGACAGGCCTCCCTGATCCCCCAGTTGTTTGGCCATGAACAGCAGGTCAGTATGTTTGCCATTCTTTCGTACCCCAATTCCAGAATCCAGGGCTGGGTTTTAGCCCTGGCATCTGAGTGGTACTGGTTCCCAGTCTGGGCAGGTACAAGCAGAGCCAGCACTGGGAAAGCCACCTCCAGTGAAGATGCAGTCTAGGCTCATGTTAGAACCATGACCTTCCACACCCTGACCCTATTGCTTCACTTCTCTGTGCCTCAGTTTCCTCTTCCCCAAAATAGGAAAGAATGAGCGAGGTTCTATGAATGGGGTAAGAAATAACCCCAGAATAAGGGAAAGCATTCCCTGAGTATCTTCTGGCTCCCTCCCTCCTCACCTCTCCCAAAGCTGGGAAAAGCCTGGGCAGACTGTTTGATTTGGACAGGCTGGGCGCTGGTGGAATTGACCTCCAGGTCCCAGCCCCCAGATCCTCTGACTTTTCTCCTTTTTGGGCCTTTAAAGATGTTGGAGTGTTGGGACTTTCTGAATGCAGAGGAAGAAAACAATTTTATAAAAGTTGATGGAGGCGGTACCAGTCCTGGCACTGTCTGGCTGCCAAGAGTGCCCCCCGTCCCCTGCACACTCATCCTGCCCCTGGAAGTGGCCTTTCTTCCCTCCCATGTTCCAGCCCCAAGACCACAAAGTAGAGCAGGAAGGGCGCTCTGAACTCAACCCCTCACTGTGGCCAGGAGTAGGCAAGGAACTTGTCTAAGGCCACATGTCCTACAGGGGCAACACTAACTAGGACTGGCCCCACATTTCCTGGTGCCAGATGTGGATGCCTTATGTGCCTCCCACCCTCATGTCACAGTGCCTCTTGAACACATTATTCCAGAAGGTCTTTGGGAGTCCACAGTGGACCAGGCAACCCCCGGGACAGTTCCCTGCACACAGTGTATCCTCAGTGATACACATGCCATCAGCACTGACCAGGTGACCCCCCAGCAGAGCTTGCGAGCATCTTAACCAACATTTACAAATCCTCGTACTCACCCCACAGAGCTGCCTATAATACTAAGTACAAGTTAACAGGTACTTATTCTCCCAGACTCTATTCTAAGTTCATGATATGAATTATCCCACTTAATCTTGACAGCAATCCGATAAAATTTGGTCTATAACTAGCCCTCATTTTATATACTTGATCTTATCCAAAAGGCTGAAAAGAAATTCTGGCCCCCATTTTATAGATGGGAAAACTGAGGCACGGAGCACTTGAATGACTTGCCCACATTCATATTGTGAGGAAATGATGAACCAGGGATTGAAACCCTGGCAGTCTAGTTCCAGAGCTGTGCCGTGACTGTAATCCAAAGCAAACCCTTGTGACTACCAAGGACCTCATTGTCCTTGGTAGTCACAAGGGCCTCTCAGTATACTTCAGGTGGCAGCTTTGGAAGATAAACACCTATCTCTTTAACGTCCCCTCCATGTAAATTTTGAATATGCCACACTGCCTTTTAATTTATCAGCACTGTCCAGTAGAACTTCCTGCAATGATAGAAATGTTCTGTAATCCACGCTGTCCAATAAGGTAGCATGAGCAAGGGAAATATGAGTAAGGAAATGAATTTTGTATTTAATTTTAATTAATTTATACCTAAATAGCCACACATGGTTAGTTACTACTGTATTGGACAGCACAGATTTAGACCTTTCCAAACATATGCTCCAAATTGGGTGATGTCATTTTACTTGATGCAGTATGAGACAAGTACACAGGCATTCCATTTCATTTAGGTGGAGAAACACTGACCCAGAGAATAGTGATGGCCTGAGGTCACACAGCCTGGTCCAGAGCAGTACTGTCTCAGGCTCAGCTCCATCTTTTCCTCCACACGGTGCTCAGTCAACTTCTGCTCCTCCCCTGTAGCCCTCAGGCCTCCCCCAGGACCTCCACCCAGTGTCCCTTTTTGGCCAGCTGATTCAGCTTAGATTCTGTGATCCCCAGTTACCAACATGGTCTGAAATATGAGTCAGACAGACCCTTCCAGAACCCTTGGAGAGTGTATGTATGGTGAGGTCCCTCTATGCCCACACCTCCAGCTGCAGATTTGTAGGATCTCCATCAGTCATCTCATCTACATGAGGTTGAATTAGATGTGAGATGGCAAATAGCAACCGTGCTGACATTCCCCATTCTGCCCATGGCAGGCCTTACTAATCAATCCTCGCTGCCACTACCCTCTCCTTATGTTCTCTCACCAGACTATTGCATCAGCTTCATCTTTGGCCTCTGCCTCCATTCCAGATCCCCTCCTCAATATCCACTCTGTATATCAGGGCTAGATTAATCTTCCTTAAATATACATTTGGAGTGTTTGATTCTGCCACTTACTCACTGGGTACCCCTCACTGCGTGTGGTATGAATTATCTCATTTAATCTTGACAATAATCCTATAAAATTTGGTGTATAACTAGCCCATTTTCTAGATGGTAAATTGTAAGATAGTAGATATCTGTCACACCTATTGGCACCCCCCCCATTCCAACATTTAGAGAAGACATTACTAATTGATTATAGCCTTCTTTCCCCAACTGAATTTATATGTGACCTCAAAATCTATCAGTCCATCAGTGTGGACACACAGATATAACTAGTTAATATCCTAGAAATTATCCGTAATAGTTTCTCTTCCATTGTAGAGATGGGGAAAGTGAGGCCCTGAGAGGTGAGAGGAGCTGTATATTTCCAAGGGCTCCATTGCTCACCCCATTCTGAATGAGATGGGAGGGGGAGGGGAGGATGGGTTGAGTTGAGGCCCCACAGACTCAACAGCTATGCAGCTGAGCGGACCACAAAGTTGCCCGTCCCTGTAGGGTGGGCAAAACTGGCCCCTGACACCTGCCTTTGCCTGGACAGGTACGGGAGGCGGATCTGAGCGACCAGTATGAGGCGGCCTGCGAGTCGGCCTGCAGCGAAGCAGAGTCGGCAGCGGCGGAGGCGCTTGACTTGCCGCTGCCGAGCTACTTCCGCTCCCGCAGCCACAGCTACCTGCGCGCCATCCAGGCGGGCTGCTCGCAGGAAGAGGACAGTGTCTCCCTGCAGTCCCTCTCCCCACCACCCAGCACCAGTAGCCTCAGCAACAGTCGCACGCTTCCAAGTGAGTACCGCGTTGAGGGGCAGCCAGTGGGAAATGCTGGGGAGGAATTGTGGTGGGCTGGCCACGATGGGAAGGATGGTTAGGAGCAAAATCAGGAGGCTGAACTACCCACCAACTGGCGAACTGGTGCTCAAATGGGGGTCACAGAGGCAGATGCCAGCACTGGTGGCCGGGGTGAGAGGGTTGGAGAAGGCTCCAGCCTGTGGATAGTATTTGGTTGCCCCTGGCTGTCCAGACGGTGGCTCAGAGCAGCCACCTACTGGTGAGCTGGGCTCACTGACGCTCTACCTACCTGTTTGGATTAGTTCAGGTAGGCAAACCTGTGGGGAGGGCAGGAACCTATAGGGAAGGCAGAGCCTTTTGGGAGAGGATGGGATCTGCATTGAGCCTTCTCTGTATTGAGTTTGCAGGTTTCTCTCATATTCACAATCAGGGACAAACTACCCTTACTGATATTTGTTCTAAATCCTCTGACGATAACCCGTGCAGGATCGGAGGAAAAACAGACCCGTATCCCAGAGCAAGGCATGAAAATCAACAAAATCAAGACCAAGGAAAATCATAGCACAATATCTGGTTTAGTAGAGAGAGTGTGCTTTGGGCTTACTCTGGCTAGCTGGGTCTCCTCCCTGAGCCTCAGTTTCCCCATCTATAAATAAATTGGGGCATAAGCCAGACCCCAGGGGGCTCTTGAGGAGATGAAATTAAGACTGAGTATAGGAAGTGTTTATCAGGGCCTTGCACACAGTAGGAGCTGACAAGTGGTAGCTGTTATCACTGATTTCAGACTTGACTCTGAGCTTCCTAACAATTGAAGGCAATTGGGGTTGGATTGTTGTCAAAAGAGAGCCAGCTGTTTCAAGTACTCAGTTGGTGTTTGATGTTCATAAGTGAACCTGAATTCTGTGGATAGTCTATACACAGGAAACCAGCTTGTGACTGAATGAACTGGTCTTTGCAGGGGGGCAGAGTAAGAATTTACTTTGTTTCCCTATTGCTTGGGTGACAGACATATGGGCAGAAACTTGAGCTTTTCTAGTCACTTTTAGACCTTAAAGAACAGCCTCGTTTTCAGCTATTAAGAGTACAGTCTGGGCCTGGCCAGTTTGGCTCGGTGCTTAGAGCATTGGCCTGCAGACCAAAGAGTCATGGGTTCAATTCCTGGTCAAAGGCACGTACGTACCTTGGTTTCGGCTTTGATCCCCAGCCCAGTTGGGGTGGGGTTGGGGTGGTATGGGAGGCAACCAGTCGATATGTCTCTCTCACATCGATGTTTCTCTCCCTCCCCCCCCCCCACTCCTTCCCACTCTATCTAAAAAAAAGAAAAAAGAAAAAAATCAGTGGAAAAATATCCTCAGGTGAGGATTTTAAAAAATGAGTTCAGTCTGGTCTCGTTTTAAACTTCAGACTCGTCTACCTCAGCATCTCATGCACCTGCAGCTGGTCATGGTGGTCAGTGTCTTCTCTGTTCCTTGTTCTCCAGTGGCTGTTTCTGGTCCCTCCAGGTGGGAGGAGGAGGTCGTTAGTGCAGATGTTGTCTGGAATCGGGACTTTCTGTATGACAGATGCCACATGCTGGCTCTGTCTCCTAGGTCAGTGGTTCTCAACCTTCTTAATGCCATGACCCTTTAAATACAGTTCCTCATGTTGTGGTGACCCTCAACCATAAAATTATTTTCGTTGCTACTTCATAACTGTAATTTTGCTACTGTTATGTCTTAGGCGACCCCTGTGAAAGGGTCATTCGACCCCCAAAGGGGTCGCGACCCACAGGTTGAGAACCGCTGTCCTAGGTGGTGCTTTTGGAATTTCTCCTATCCTGCAGGACCCACATGGTGCCTTCTTTCCCTGGCATGGACCATCTCCCTCCAGCCCACTGCTTCTTACCCCCCTCAGCTTCTCCATTCAGTGGTCCCCCTCCTCCCCACTCAGCCTCTTTTTGGTAGGGGACCTGGCCCTTGGGCAGAATTCTCTGAAGACAACTCCAGCCCTACTTTCTCCTTGGCTCCCACATAACCCATTTGAAACGAGGCCTTTGCCTCACATCACTCTGAAAGTATGGGTTGGTCTGCTACAGTCTTCCTTCTAGACCTACTGTCACACACAGGTAGCCCTGCCAGCCTCTCCATTTTAGAGGTCTCCAAGCAGGTGTTGAGGCCCAGGTTCTATGGCCTCCAGATCCAGAGGATCCCCGCCAGGCTCTTCCAGGCAGTCCTCTACAGTTCCATAGGAGCCACATCGTCAGGCCATGAGAAGTTCTCTAAGTACAAAGTGGGCCTGGGAGGACATATAGCACCCCAGCAGTTTCTCCAAATAAACTCTGATTCACTAATCTCCCCAACCCAAATCACTCATGAATGAGCTGAGGATGGGTGCTGGGCTACATGTCTCAGAACTGTTTGTGTTCCTGCATTGGTTAGCTATTGATAAAGTAGTACACGCTCAACAACCAACCACAAAATCGGTGTGATACAACAGTTAACTTTTATTTCTCGCTCCCAAGTTTGTGAATCAGCTGGGACAGCTCTGCTTCTGGGGCCACGGGGTCTTCCTGGGATCACTGGCCTACCCAGGGCGTGTTCTCATGGTGATGGCAGAAGCGCCAGAGAACAAGCCTAACTACACAAGCACATTTCAAGGCCCCTGCTGGCATAATATCTACTAAAATTCTATTGACTAAAGTAAGTCATATGACCGAACTCAAAGACAAGGGATGAAGAAGTACTCTCTCACCTTTGTGTCAGAAACTGTATTTATATGGCAAAGGGTTTAGATGCAAGGCCAGTAATTCAATCTACTATAGTCCACTCTCTTGGCCATATTGACTTAGAAAATATGCTTAGCCTCAGGACACACACACTGCCCCCCACCCCCGCAAAGTCTCATCCAATCCTAACATCAAGATCTCATGACTTATGTCAGGCCTGGATGTGACTCCTCTTGATCGAGTGACCTAAAATCTAAAGAAAAAGCTATCCACCTCCCATCCCCAATTCCCACACATTCAGCATACATTGGTGAAACAGAGACAGGATAACTGTAATTCACACTCCTGTTCAGAAAGAGGGGGAAGGAATTCAGAGACTTACTGATCTATGGCAGTTCTGAAGTCCTGGGCAAGTGTTGGATGAATACTCTAGGATAGGGAATTTCCCTTGATTAGGCCCAAGCTGTACTACCTGGGGTTGACTCCCTAATCTGTTGTTCTCCATAGCTCTTGGCTCTCTGAAAGTCTTTCCTTTTCTATTTGCCTTTTTGGCCACTTCTGAAGAGAACATTGAGGAGTGTGCCCTTTGGGCAGTTGGAACAACTTTCTTAGCCTGCTTTCTCCCTGAAGAGAGTTAGGGACCCAGATGTCTTTTTACATCTTGAATGGTCTCGTTCGCTTCTGCCTAAGCTTATCATAGTTTTGACCATGCACCCACCTCAAACACTTTATAGGTTTCCTGTTTGATTCCACTTAACTTCATGTGCCAAAACCATACCCACAATTATTTTTGAGTCATGCTAATCTCTCTAGATTCAATTATGAATACTTTGGGTACATCAGGCTTCTATAGGGCCAAGCTCTTTAAGCTTTCTGAAAGCCCTTTTGAGCAGCTGAGAGCATCTATGAGATAGGATCTTATTACTTTAGAGCAGTGGTTCTCAACCTTCCTAATGCTGCGACCCTTTAATACAGTTCCTCATGTCGTGGTGACCCCCAACCATAAAATTATTTTCATTGCTACTTCATAACTGTAATTTTGCTACTGTTATGTCTTAGGCGACCCCTGTGAAAGGGTCATTCGACCCCCAAAGGGGTCGCGACCCACAGGTTGAGAACCACTGCTTTAGAGTATTAATAAAAGATGTTACAACCACACCTTTGATTTGATCTGGTCCACATGCTATATCTTATCTGCATGACCTTGGTTTGATCTTTATCCTTTGTCCTTGGTTTGATTTGTATCTTTTTTTTTAATTTGTATTTATTTTATTAATCTTCACCTGAGGACATGATTAGAGAGAGGAAGGGAGAGGGAGAGAGAGAGAGAGAAAATGAGAAATATCTATGTGTGAGAGAAACATTGATCGGTTGCCTTCTGTATGCTTCGCAGCCAGGGATTGAACCTGCAACCCAGGTATGTGCCCTGACTGGAAATCGAACCAGAAACTTTTCAATGCATGGGACAACACTCAACTAACCGAGCCACTCCAGCTGGGCTGATTTGTTTTTTGTTTTGTTTTGTTTTTTTTATCCTCACCCGAGGATATTTTTTCACTTTTTGTTCAGACAGAGTGGGAGGGAAAGAGAGGAAGAGAGAGAGAGAGAAACATCGATGTGAAAGGGACACATCGAGTAGTTGCCACCCGCACGACCAACCAGGGCCGGGGACAAACTGCAACCGAGGTACATGCCCTTAGCGGGAACCGAACCTGGGTCTCTCTGGACCGCAGGCTGACGCTCTAACCGCTGAGCCAAACCGGCCAGGGCCAGCTGGGCTGATTTGTATCTTAATTTGAGAATGATTTACTAGCAGGAGAAGCTGGAGTTGACAGATTTCTTCTCCAACTCAGCAAGTTCTGGGCCCTCTATATCCCCTCTAAACACTCTCTATCCTGTGACCCTCCCTATTTCTTTCATGAATTTTCTTTCTTACAAGTCTTTATCAAATGTACCCAAAGGAGCCAGCTTTTGCTTTCAACATTTTGCCTGGAAACTATCTTGCCCAAATCCATGTACTCTCTTCAAGTTGCTGTAGATTGACAGTTTTACTGAGCATTTCATCTCTACATGATATGGGTTACCTTTTTTTAAGCCTACTATAACATTTTACCTACTGCTTACCACTTGGTCCCAGAGCCAATGCTACATATTTTTGTTGCTAACACACCCCACTCTTGGTACCAATTTCTGTATGTCAGCTATTATAACAATAATGCTGTGTAACAAACAAGCACATTATTTCATTGGCACACAATAATACATATTCATTCTCATTCATGAGTGTTCAAGTTGTCTGGTTCTGTTCTCAGTGTCCTACATCCTCCTCTTGGAACCAAAGGGTGCTTGTGGAATCACTACCCTAGCCAGGGCATGCTCTTCTCATGGTGGTGGCAGAAGCACAAAAGGGCAAACCCCACTTTGCAGGCACATTTCAAGTCTCACATCTGCTCATATATAGATATATAGATATACACACACACATATATATATATTTGTTATTGTTGTTAATCCTCACCTGAGGACATTTTTCCATTGACTTTTTAAAGAGAGTGGAAGGGAAGAAGGGAAGGAGGGAGGGAGAGAGAGGGAGGGAGAGGGAGAGGGAGAGGGAGAGGGAGAGAGAGAGAGAGAGAGAGGGAGAGAGAGAGAGAGAGGGAGAGAGGGAGAGAGAGAGAGAGAGAAACACCGATATGAGTCGATTGGTTGCCTCCCACAGAGCCTCCACCAGGGCTGGGAATCAAAACTGCAACCCAGGTACATGCCCTTGAATCGAACCGCTGAGCCTTCGGTCCACGGGCCAATGCTCTAACCACTGAGCAAAACCGGCCAGAGCTCTGCTCATATCTGGTTGGTATAAGTAACTCACATGAATCCGAGGCCAATATCCAGGGACATACACTCCACCTTTTGTGGGAGAAGCTGCAGTTACAGTTACATAGCAAAGGGCATGAATTCAGGAAAGGTTTGGGAATTGAGGCCAAAATTTCAATCAGTCACAGCCCGCCCCCTCAGCACAGCCTGCATGAATGATTCAGCATCTGGCTTTAAATATAGGGATGTGGAGCTTCAATTATTCTCATTTGGGGCTTCAGTCCAAACCAAAACACTCAAGGGGGTATAACATAGCAACATCTTACACCTACCCAGACATGTGTGCACATCTGTACCTACTTTCAGACCTGTATAAAGTTTCGCACCCTTAGACCTCTATATGCTATGAAAACATACATCAAAACACATGCACACTGATATACTCATATGTACACATAATCTCTACATATCTCTACATACACCTGCACATGCACGCACATGCATGTGTGTCTCCAAGGCTCATACCACCTCCACACCTATGAGGACATTGTACCTCTAGCAGATTTGAGCCACCAAATAATTTCACCATCCACATTTCCCTGGTCAGCCCTCTCTCCAGGTCTCAACAGTGGCTTCTCTCTCCTACTCCCTCCGATCCCCTCTTGCTCATAAAACTCATCTACCTCATAGGGAAAACCAAAACCACCAGATTTTCAGATCTGTGCCCTGAGCTGCAGCTGGTCCATATGGCACCTTTGTGTGCTAGGTTAGGAGGGGGTGCCCCCTCCCCAGACACTTAACTGCCATCTCTTGAAAAATTGTCATGATGTGCAATTTTTGTTAGAATAAGATCCTTTACTGCCATCTGTCAGAAATTTATGATAATAAGTATATAATTCAGTTGTGTCTTTATTGTTTATGGCATGCCCCCTTATATGTGGCATCCTTAGTCACTGTAAAACTTGCACAACCACATGTGGCAGTCTCCGTACACAAACACACATCACATCCTCATTCAGCCACTGTCTCCCCTGAGGGGTCACACTGCTCAGAAGGCTGCCCCCTTTCCTTAGCATCTGTCTCCAGGGAGTGATCAGTCTGGGCACCACCACCACCACCTAGGGCTGTTCTGAGCCCCTAAGTTGCTGAGGGCCATGAAAGCTCTTTGTCACTTTCACATGGGCACATATGCAGGTGGGCAGGTAGATGTGGGGGTAGTTATTGAGACTCTAAGAGCCTGGGAGGGGTGAACCCCTTGAGAGTGGCCATGGGCAGGGTATGGAGTGCCCACCCACCTACCCACTCAGAGCTGGCCAGCTTCCCAGCTCCAGTGCCACTGCCACCCCCACTCCCCCCTCCCCTTTTCTGACCCAGATTCCACATTCCAAAAATAGCTCTGGCAGGTGACTGGCAGGCTGGGTCAGCTCCAGCTGGGATGGTAGGGGAAGCAGCAGCTTGGCTGCTGCATATACATTCCCCTCCCCAGCCAAAGAACCTTCCTGGGAGGGGCCACAGGGGTGCCATCACCCCTTGGTCTGTCTTATCCTGCCTCCTCTCTCTCTGCCTCTGAGGAAGAACAAAGAAAACCCTCCCTCCCACTCCTTCCCTTCTCTTCCTCTGCCTATCTCCCATTAGTGCTCATTCTTCTCTCCTCCCTTCCTTTCTCCGTCCCTTTCTTCTAGCTTCCCCTCCCCTTCTTCTCCCCACCTCTCTCCCCACCATCTCAGCCTTCTGTCTGTATCCCTCAGCTCTGTTTCTCCCTGCACCCTCTATCCCTTTCTTCCCTCACAGTTTCTGGCTCCTCTCTCACCAGCTTCCCTTTGTGTCTCCTTCCACTCCCACTGAATCACAAGAGAGACTGTGACATCACCCCAAGTATGGTGGTGGTAGGCTGCTTAGTGGCACACCCCCGATCCTGCCAGCTGCATTCTCTGCCCCTACACATGTATACACACACACAGGTACACACACACACAGAGGTACACACACTTAGTGGTCTCTCCCTAGCAGTGCTTGAGGCTCTAGGCTGAGCTGGGTGTTCCTGCCCTGGGAAATACCCATGCTCAGGGGCTGTGAGTTCTTGTTTTAGCTCTGCTGTGTCACTCTGGGTGGGTCCCAGCCCCTCCCTGTGCCTCAAATTCTCCATCTATGTTGCAGAGCCTGAGTTTGGGGATCCTTGAATACCTCCTATCCAAGTCACAGAATGTTCTGTCCTCCCTTCTTTGTGCCTTCTCCCCTCCCCCAGAACTCTCCCAGTTTCTTCTCTGATTCACTCCCCCTCCATAGACACAGGAAGGGAGGCTGACAAAATTCAAGTTAGCAGTCAACCTTCCAGTCAGCCTTGTCTTCCAGTCCTCTCCCAGGTCTAGCCCTCCACAATCTCTGTTATTATACCACAGGCTCCTGTCAAACTGGACACACCATCTGCCAGACTGTCAGGACTGAGAGGGACCTCAAAGACCATCATGTCCAAAGATGCAAATAGACTTCAATTCGTGTCATCTCTGATCCCTGGAGGTCAGGACTGAGGTTCAGTGAAGCAGAGAAGTGTGCCACCATCGATTAGTGATGTCTGCCGTGGCCAGGATAGTTGCACATATCTGACATTCCTGACTTAACCCAGTTAACCTCTCACACACACATGCACATACACATTTACTGATACTTTACAAAGAAACTGCAGCCCAGAAAAGTTGAGTGTCAAGTCAAGGTCACCCAGTTAGTAGGTCAAGCGGCTGTTTTCCACTTGGGTTTGCCTGATTTGAGTTTGCTATTATTCTGTGTGTTGGGGAACCACCCAAGGTCCTGGTAAAGAGGTGCAGTGTGGTCACAGAGTTTCAGGGGGAATTATCTGGCAACATGGGCAGAATGGATTAGAGGCGGTTGCAGTGGTCCAGGCAAGGCACAGTGAGGCCTGGGCAGGGCCACAGGGTCTGAGAGGGATGGGAAGATCCAGGAGTCCTCTTTCCAGAGGGCATGATGTGGAGCCAGAATTCCCCTACTGCGGAAATAGGCACTCTCCACAGAGTGTACTGGGCAAAAGGCAACTTCCTCCCTGGGCTCCACCAGGCCTTGGATATGATGATACTGGTAGAGTGCCTACTGTATGCTCAGTACACGAATCATCACTCTTCCAACTCCCATTTTTAGGCAGACTCATTGGGCCTTCTGGCAGAAATAGTGATTGGGTTTAAGGACTGGTGGGCAGGCCAGGAACCCCAGGATTGAGATTCTTGAGCAAAACAGAGGCATTCCTTACACTCTCAGGGGTAGAAAAATCACTCCAAAGGAGGAGAGACTAAAGTGCTTAAATCCATCTTTGGAGGCCCTATGGTATGGTGATTAAAGACGCGAGCCTTGCGATCAGACAGCCCTTTCATTGAATAGATGTTTTTTGATCACCTGCAATAGGCCAGGCCGTGCTCCAGGTACCAGACACATTAGTGAACAAAACAGAAACCCTTGCCTTCATGGAGAGTACATAGAGGTGAGGGGCAGATAAAACAATAAGCATAAATAACACAAATAAGTTTATGGTTTACTGGAAAGTGGCACAGGGCATGGGGTCCTGGCAGAATGAGAGAAGGGATATTACAGCATAAATGGGGTAGCTGGGGTGGGACTCACTGAGAGAGATGTTTGAGCAGTCTTGGAGGAAATGAGGGAACCAGTTTGCTGGGGAAGTATGCCAGGCAGGGGGAGGAGTGGTACAAAGGCGCTGAGGTAGGAGGATGCCTGGTGTGTTGGAATTGGAGCAAGGGTGGGTGTGGCTGGTGCAGAGCAAGACTAAGTCAGGCCCTGGTGTAGGGACTTCCTGAGTTTTTCTAAGTAAATCAATTTAAAGATAAACATTAGCCCTGGCCGGTTTGGCTCAGCGGTTAGAGCCTTGGCCTGTGGACCAATGAGTTGCGGGTTTGATTCTAGTCAAGGGCACGTACCTCTGTTGCGGTTTGTCCCTGGCCCTGATCGGGTCGTGCGGGAGGCAACCAGTCAGTGTGGCTCTATCACATCAATGTTTCTCACTGTCTCTCTCTTTCTCCCTCCCTCCTACTCTATCTGATAATAAGTAGAAAAATATCCTCACGTGAGGAATAAAAAACAAACAAACAAAAAAAGATAAACACTGAGTGAATAGTATACCTGCAGGATAGGATGAAGTAAACTAATATTTTCAGTCTTAAGACAGTGCCTGGCCCAATAACCCTCAGTTGCTTTAGTTATTACTATGCCTTTAAGTGAAAACCAGGACAGTGGTGTCTGAAACACTGTATCATCTTCAATATGATTCTTTTCTCCCTTTTATTTTTACCATAAAAGTTATATTTTACTTACATAATTTCTTATGAAGTAGAATTTATACACTTGAGGCTGAAAATTGAAACTGCATTTCCCACAAAATAACTGACAAATTATCACATTCTTAGCTCTTTCATGATATAGAAACATTAAATCATTTTTAGAAAATTAAATGGCAATTTAAAGCTAATTATTAGCACTTAGAAATCAGTAAATTTATGAAAAATCTTATTACAAGCAAATGCACAAAACACCAAAGTGATACTCGAATGAACTGTGCTGGAAAATATTTAACATTCTTTTCAATAGGTTTACTTTTTTTTTTTTTTTTTATCCTCACCCGAGGACATTTTTGTTCAGATAGAGTGGGAGGGAGAGAGAGGAAGAGAGAGAGAGAGAGAGAGACACATCGATGTGAAAGGGACACATTGAGTGGCTTCCTCCCGCACGACCAACCAGGGCCGGGGACAAACTGCAACCGAGGTACATGCCCTTAGCAGGAACCGAACCCGGGTCTCTCTGGACCTCAGGCTGACACTCTAATCACTGAGCCAAACCGGCCAGGGCTCAATAGGTTTACTTTATATTCACACTGCAGTTGGCCCAACACGGTTATCACCATCAACAGACACTTCAGCAACCAGAAATTTTATCATTTTTATTTGATTCTTTTTCCTAAAATAAAAAAGGAGTCTATGAAATATGAAATAAGAATAATCTGGAAGTCTTACAGGGCTTCAATTTCAGTACAATGGCACTTTCTCATTCCTCTTTATTTCATAAGCACTTCAGTTAACCACTTGGGGAGAATTTATTTTCTTGATATCAACTTGGGTCAGAATCAATGTCCCATTTGTGAATTTTCCAACCTGGCCATTCTATCTACTTGACAAAATACTAGGAGCTGATTTATTCTTTTTGGATTTCCTGTCTTCCTGCCCTTTCCTCTTCTTTTTCTTGAAAGTATCTGTCTTGGGCCATTCTCTTTTCTTCTACTTTTGCTGCCTTTTTTTCTTTGATCTACTCCTGCAAAACCCTGTAATTCACATAATTCTTTTTGGGAGGCTGAACACCCAGCATAAGGTTACTGTTCCAGGACTCTTTCCTGTTTCATAGCCGTTGACCCCAAACCAGTGCACCTCCAGCTGAACCTTTTCTAAGTTAAATTCTTGTATATCCACATCTTTCTTAAGGATACTAGTTTTGGTCTTTGTGTTCCCGTCTTGATCCCACTTATGTTTTCTTATTTCTGCTGTGGAATTCTACCACTGCTACTGGCTCCCTGTTGTTCTTCAGAGCAGAGGGAGATGCTGCAGCACGAGAAACTTGTGATCAGGAGTTCAGGGGCACACTGCAGTTCTTCTCTGAGCTCCAAGAAGCTCAAAGCACTTTTCCTATGGCCTCTTACAAGAGAACCAGGTGGACCGGGAACTGGTTCTACTCCCAAGGCCCCTGGAGTCCACACATCTCTCTTTTATTTTCCCTTTTCTTTCTGATCCTTTTCTGTTCTGCTTCATCTTCTGTCTCTCCAAAGTTCTAGGTTCTGGAGCACAGCGTCCAGAAGCGTGTAGAATAGGGAAGCAAGGAGGAGCCCAGACCCTGCTCCCACGCTATCCTAGTGTCTGAGTCTGTGGGACAACCCAGAGCCCACCGGATGCCCTTCTTTTCTCTATTTTACATTTGGAAAAGAGATGCACAGAGAAGGGCAGGGACTTGCCTAGGTCACCCAGCAAGGCAGGTTGGAAAGCAGGAGCTGGGTCTGTGCATGGCAGACCTACTGTAAGTGCTGCGTGGAGGGATGACACCCGCAAGGAAACAACTCTGGACCAGGAATGTGAAGTATGGGGGGACAACTGTAAGCTTTTAGGACATAGAGTCGGTAGTACTTGAGGTCTCATTTGATCCTACAGTGGTGAAAAGACCACTTCAGTCTGCTTGCTCTAAGCCTCAGTTTCCTTCCAGCAGAGGTGAAGTATTGCAGTGGGAAAGTGGTGCGGACTCTCCCGGTCCACCTCTCTTACGGAGCATGCGTCCCGTTCCAGCTGGAACCGGTTAGGCTGGGCGGCTTGAGGGGCGGAGCCCCCCGTGCTCAAGCAAGCGCGTGCCGACGTGGGCGCGCGCTCCCTCTCACGGTCAGGCTACCCCGGCTTGATTGAGCGCCCCGCGCGCTTGCGCACCAGCCTAGCCGCGCGTGCGCGCGACGGGTTAAGGGCTGAGCAGGCTGCGCGCGCCCCCGTCCGCCTTAAGAGTCCTGGACGATGCGCGCGCGGCTGACGCGGAGGGCGGGGCGGGGCGGGGCCGACGCGGGGCTTTAACCCAGAGGCCCCGCCCCTCGGGCGTACAAAACCGGAGCCTCGGGCCGGGCCGCGTGAGGGAGGAGGGTGAGTGCCCGCTGCTGGTCGCCGCTGTCGCCAGCCGGTCCGTCACTCCGTCCGTCTGTCCGGTCCACGTCGCCGCCGCCGCCTCCTCAGCCCGGACGCCCGGGGCCCGCCCAGAGCCGCCGGAGCAGCCGCGGCCCCGCGAGGAGACGGGCGCCGCCCCTGCCGGTCCTGCCCCCGCCCTCCTCCCTGTCTGTCCGTCCGTGGGTCCCGCCGTCAGTCAGTCCACCCGCCCGCTCGCGCTTCTGTCCGTCTGTCCGGCCGCCAGCCCTTGGGCCTGTCTACCCGCTCCGCCCGCTTTGTCTCTCCCCGGCTCGCTGTCTCTTTGTCTCTGCCCTCGCGCTGCCTCAGCCCCTCCCTCGCTCCCCATATTCGGGTCCCCTCAGCGCGCTCCTCTCATCCCCCACAGCCTCCCTTCCTGGGCGCCCCACAGCTTCAGGACTCCCCTTCGACTGCCCCCACATCTTTGGGGACCTTTCCTTCAGAACACCCTCCAAACCTCCAGGACTCCCCTCTGGGCTTCCTGCACATCCTTTGGGGGCCCTCCCTCCCTCCCTTCCTTCTGCACCCCACATCCCTGGGGTCTTGCCTCCTCTTAGCCCTCATTTCCTCAGGATTTTTCTCTTTTGGTGTCCCCCATTACACGCTGGGATCTCCGAGATCCCTTGGGGTCTCTCTCCTTGGGAATCCCCCACCCCAAAGCTCCCCAGCTCCCTGACTTCAGCACCCTCCCTGCCTTGCCTTGGTTTGTACCCTGTCGCTGTCTCTCCTTGTTCTCTTTCAGGCTTCTGCCCCCCACCCCCATTTCACTGGGTGGGGATCCCCTGCTTTGCTCTCCCTGCCTCTCTCTGCCCCCACATCTGTCTCCTTGGTCTCACCACTCAGTGTCTCTTGTGCTGAAGGCCCCCTTTTGAACCTGCTCCTTTGCCCAGGGCTCTTGGCCCCCTTGCTTTCTCTGCCCTAGCCCCCTGTCTCCCCTTTTTGCTCCTCTGTCTCTCCCTCTCCCCTTTTCTGTCTTTGCCGGTCTCTGGGTCTCTGACCCCCATCCGGCCCTCATGGCTTTGTGTCTGGAGCTCTTGAAGCAATGTGAGTGGTGGGGTGTCTGGGTCGGGCCGGAGTCTGCCCGCAGGCTGGCCGCGGCTGAGGCTCCATGGGGTTGGCGCTGGGGCGAGGGCTGGCACTAGGGCAGGAGGCTCTGGGCCTCCCAACCAAGGGGGCAAGGAGGGAGGGGCCAAGCCAGCTGATGGAGCTGGGAGTGGGTGGCCTTTCTGCTCTGAGGCTTCTGCTTTAGTTGCTTGAGTGTGTGAAGGGTATCATGGGCTGGGTGTCCTGCCCATTTGGCCCTGCATGGCCTGGCACTTTGTGATCGCTTGTGGGCAGGCCTGGGCTATTTTGGAGCCGGCAGGATGTGATATCACTGGGGCGTTTATTTAGACCCGGCTGGGGGTGGGGGCTGCGTTCCTACCAACTTGAGTAATGAAATTTTGCAAGGGGGGGAGTTGGGGGGGCCATCCGGCCTCCTAGGCAGCTGGACTGTAAGGTTTGGTGCCAGAACTTTGCAAGGTTTGGTGCCAGAACTTTGCAGGCCACCAGGCTGGGCAGGTGAACAAGGGTCTGTGTTGCCTTGGTCTAGCTGAGACTCGAAATGAGGATGAGGGAAGGGTGGAGTTGTTCATCTGACCACCCTTGAGTATAGGGCTTGGTCATCTAAGTCCTCTGGGGCCTTGGTTCTGCCAGCTTCAAGCTTTGTGACCTTGAGGAAGACCTCAACCTCTCTAAGCCTCAGTTTCCCCATCTGTTTAAAGAAAACAGTTGTGCCAGCCTCACAAGGTTGTTTTGATGATCAAATGAAATATCTGTAGACATGCTTTGTGAACTGTCACCCTGTCTTTAAACTGAGCCTCACAGAGGGAAAGACGCTTCCCTGGGGTACACAGCTAGTTCATGGCATAGCTGGGACAGGGATTAGGGCCCAGGAATCCCCGTCCAGAGTTCTTTATACTCCACACCATTACCACCTGATTATTCAGGACTACACCTGCCCCTATGATAGGGCAGTAAGTAGGTCATCCCTTATTTATACCCTGATTCCTGGTTGCTCTTTGTCAATTTGTAAAGATAGGCGGGTGTGCCCAACTGGATGTCTGTACTGGGTGACAGTGGATTTTCCATGTTCCATCCATTGTTGATTAGGGGTGGTCCCTGCTTGGCCAGTGGCATTTGGGAATAGTCACTTTGTAGATGTAGGCCCTACATGCTTTTCCTGCTTCCCTATAGAGTGGTGAAACAAAGTCCCCAGCTGAGAGAGACTCCACAGACAGCTGGGGTCTGCTGTCAGGGAGCCTAGGATGTCCCAGAACTTTGGAGGAAGAGATGAGATCAGTTATTGTAGCCCCCTTATCTTTTTTTTTTTTTTAATGTTTTTATTGATTTTTTAGAGAGAGAGGAAGGGAGAGAGAGATAGAAACATCGATGTGAGAGAGAAACATCAATTGGCTGCCTCCTGCATGGCCCCTACTGGGAATCCAGCCCACAACCCGGGCATGTGCCCTGACCGGGAATCGAACTGGGACCTCTCAATCTGTGGGGATGCTCAATCCACTGAGCCACACTGGCTGGGCTGTAGCACGCTTATAGAAGAGGCCCAGAAAGGCCAGGGACCCATAGATTGTCAAGCCAGGACTCCTGGGTACTGTTCCATGGCGTTGCCTCTGAAAAGGTCACTGTCAGGTTGGTGTCACCTCTCCACTGGTGTATAATAACAATTTCTTGCACCCATTGACCTTTTACTGTAGACCTATGCTCGGCACACTACACAGACTACTTGCAGTGGGGTGGAGAAGGGGCTTGATTCCTGGTCCAGAAGTGAGGGATCAGGGTTCTGGTCCCCACATCTCATCCAGTCTTAGGAAGGCCACTTTCTCCTGGGCTTCAGCTTATCTGTAAAATGGGAATAATAATCCTTGTTCTAAGACTGGTTCTGAAATCATGGAATCCCTAAAGAAATTCTGTGAGGCAGAATGCCTGGCTCTGATGCTGTGTGACTTCAAACAGGAGATTTCCTCTATGTATTTTTCCTTCTGAAAAATGAGGGAGTTGGGCATGTTCTCTTAGGTGCTTCCAGCTCTGACATTTAAGGATTCTAAGGTAATTTATAGGTCACCTATTTGTACCTACATTTCATCTTACCTGTTAAAAATGTGCTTGATCACAGAATAAGGGGGAGAATGGGCTGAATGCTGCCAGGGGTGTGCTGCTGATGTTCTGTGGGGGTTTTTTGAGAGAGGTTCTATCTGGGCAAAGGGATCAGAAAGGAGTCCAGGAGAAGGCAGTACTTGAGCCGGGCTTCTATACCAGGCATGTTCTGCCTTTTAAACAAGTATATCTGAGAGACATTGCAGGTTCAGTTGCAGACCACCACAAGAAAGCGAGTTACAATCTTTTTGCTAGCGGAGGGTCTTGCTTCCAATGTGTAAAAACACAACATCTGTGAAGTGCAATAAAATGAGGTATGCCTGTTTACAATTTTCCAGAGAGTAGAAATAGTGTGGATTTTAGAGCTACAAACACCTGGTTTTAGTCAATCCCCATCACTCACTGCCTATGTAATCTTGGTCAAGTTACTTTCATTGAGCTTCAGTTTCCTCATCTGGACTCAAGATAATCATATTTACACTGCAGGAAGATGGTGGGGATTAAGTGAGATTATATATTAAAACACCCAGAACATAGTAGGCACTTAATAAATGTGAATTTTTACCTCCCAATAATATCTGGATCACTTTTCTTTTTGTGGAAATAAGACAGATGCCCAACCTCCCCCCACCCCCACCCCCACCCCCTGTGGTTGGGGTTCTGGTAAAATGAAAGTATCTTTTGGCTGTTCTAATATATAATAGGACTAATCCTCTAATCTCTCACTTGCTGTGTGAGGCATTGTATAATCTGCCAGGCTCTTTTCTGACCATTGTTCCTCACAGCAGTCCTAAGAGGAAGTCAGAAGCTGGAGGAGTTCTCCATTTCACAGGTGAATGAAGAATAGGGGGCCCAGAGAGGAATAGGGACCTGCTCAGGGTCCCACAGCATGACTTTGTTGGGGCAGTCAAGCTGGAGACTCTTGACTTTTCTTCCCCCATAGCCCACAGCTTTGGTTCAAATTGATTGCTTCTGCCTGGTAGCCTATCCCTCAGGCCACTTTCTCTGGGTCTGGCATCTGTTCTGCAAGAAGGGTTTGCTTGACATTTCCCCAGCCTCTGAGCTCATTTCAGATTTAAACGGGACTAACTGGAGGTTGGGTGGCGACTGAGTCACCACCTTCCCTGGTTTTCTCATCCTGAGTAACAATCAGACACACCCAGAGGGCCACTGAGACCTGCTGGTTGTAGACACCACACAGGACAGACTTTTTTCCCAGAGCTCAGATGGACTCAGAAATGTCTCCCTGGGCTCCTACCGGAAGGCTACAGTAGTGGCTCATGTGGTTTTTCCTTATTCCCCAGGGATCTGGAAGCACAAACACATTGAGCAGTTCTTGGCTTGGCCTATGCTGTCCCTTTGTGATGCTCTCCCCTTTGAGGCCCACATTGTCAAATGCCACCTCCTCTAAGAAGTCTCTGCTCTCTGGAGTCAGACTATAAATTCAGTCCCAGGTCCATACTTGCTAAAGTATGACCTTGGCAGGTCACTTTATCTCTCTGTACCTCAGTTTCCTCATATATAAAATTTAGATAACTCATCTTTATAAAGTTCAGATTCTGAGCTCCATCCCCAAAGATTCTCATTTGGCCGGCCTGGGAGTAGGAATCAGGTTTTTAAACCAGCCTTCTGGAAAAGTCTGATGCTGAGGGCCTGTGGGCTACAGTTCTGCAGTTTGGGAAAAGCTGAACTGAGAGTTTCCTGTGTTTATATGACAGCTTGGCTTGTCCCTGCTGTGTGACCTTGGATTGATCAACTTTCTGTGCCTCAGTTTTCTTCCCTGTCAAATTGGGATAGAAATATCTACCTCACAGGTTGCTATGAGGATAAGAACTCATGTAATAAAAGCCCCTCAAGAAATGGGAACCTGTCTGCTACACTGCTGTTCACTGGGTATCAGGGACTGTACTAAGAAGTTTATGGCATTATCTTACTGCATTATTGCAACAATCCTATGGTATGAGTACCAATGTTATCCCCATTTTACAGGAGAAGAAGCTGGCCCTTCATTATCTTCTTTGTTTCGGTCAGTATGGGTTATTTCCAGAAGCAAGTTACCCTTCCCCTGCTTAACCCTGGCAGCAGACACTGTCAGACCTGGCTAGGGTGAAGTCTGTGGAATTGAACACCTGGGCATGAATGCAATCCAGTTGTCGGCAGGAATTTAATGAGGTTGATGAGGTGTGCAGTATGAATGCCTCTCAAGTTCCAGGTTTCCCAGTCCTGGCTGTCGCTGCCTCTTTTTCCTCTACCTGTGTTAGAATTAGCTGATTCCTCACCCACCTATTCCTGGGAACCAAGGCCACTTTGAGACAAATAAAATCTATATTCTATAGCTAAAAGATTATTGTTTCTTGTTCACAGTAAGAAAGCAGAGAGGTAACAGACAAGGACGTGCCTAGGATCCCAGAGCAAGACAATACCAGGGCCAGGCAACAGCCATAGCCCTGTCTTCCCACCCAGATCTCCCTCATTTCTGTAAATCACTGGCCCTGTGGAAAACTGGAGCACCGAGGTCTGGTTTGGCCGGTGAACAGTTTCCTCATGGGACAAGAGCAAGAGAAGTGATCCCATCCCTGGCCGGTGTGGCTCGGTTGGACGTCATCCCATGCACAGAGAGGTTGCTGGTTCGATTCCCAGTCAGGGCATATGCTGGGATTGTGGGCTCAACCCCCAGTAGGGGGTTGTGCAGGAAGCAGCCAATCGATGTTTCTCTCTCTCTGTCTGTCTCTGTCTCTCTGTCTCTGTCTCTCCCCCTCTCCCTCCTTCCCTCCCTCCCTCTCTCTCCCTCTCCCTTCCTCTCTCTCTCTAAAATCATAAAAACATATTTTTTTTAAAAAAAGAGAGAAATGATGCCAAATGGTCAAAGCTAGACCTGGCTCAGTCTGGAGCTGAATTGGTTTTGGAAAACCTTTTCTAATCAAGGACTGGCCCTCCCAGCCCTGGGCCAGTCTCTCTGGGGATGGGAAAGAACAGATAGGCCCTCTGCTCCTGAGAACTTATGGTCTGATGAGAGAGACAAGGCTACAATTATAAGAGTCTGTGTGACACTCTATAATTAAGCATCTGCTGAGGAAAAGCATTGTCTGAGAAGGAAGAAGTGAGTATGAGCCAGAGGAAACAAGATTCCTCTTGAAGGGGACTAGATTTGAAGAGGCAGAGGGTAGGACTGACATTCTGGGGAATGGTTTGTACAAAGCTAGAGGTGCGTGGGCTGGAAGGTAAACACATATTTAGGAAACAGTGAGTAGACTAGTTTTGCTGATGCATCAGGGCTCTGGATAAAAAGTCTGGGGAGGATCAGGGGGTTGTAGACAACATTGAGTATCCATTGTAAAGCAGAGGCTTTGGGGAGCCATGGAAGGGGTAGTATAGCTGGAGGGTTTTTTCAAGATGAATCAGGCTGGAATTGGAGTGAAGCTTTGCAGGCATCCAGATGACAGAAAAGGGCGAGGTTTGGGTGGAGCCCTTGGGAGTGGGAAGAGCCAGTTGGGATAGCAGAGGATATTGTGCTCCTCCTGAGGAGAGCTCAGCTGGGGCCTGATGGGCCAGAGAAAAGATTTTGGGTGTTGCCGCTTTGGGATAGGAAATAACAGTTTAAGCACGTTGCTTGTACACCTGCTCTATGCCAGGCTCTCTGCCAGGGCCTCCACTGATGTTCTCATGAAATCCATACAACAAGCCTGAGGCAGGTGGACTTACCACCTCCGTTTTGCAGATAAGGAAAATGTGGCTCAGACCCAAGGCTGACTGTCTGCAAACCCTGGCTCTTCCCACAGTTCAACTCTGCTTCTTGAAATAGAAACTCCTACTCTTAGGGTCCCAGGAACCTAAGCTTTCTTGCCCCTTGACTTGGGGGCATGTAAGTATATCCCCTAAATCCCACAAACCCACCTTTCTGAAGATCCGGAAGGTTGGGGCTGGGTGCCAGCTTAGAATTTCTTCAAGGTGGGAGAGTCATAGAAGTGAAGGGCCTTCATATCAGCAATTTTACTAACCAGGCTGTGAGCACTCTCCATAGTTGGGCCTCAAATGTGTCTGGTCCAACAGTGAGCAAGTCCATGACTGGACTCATTGGGATTCTCAGCTAGCCCCAACCAGAGAGGGTATTTCTTGGCCCTGCCAGAGGATTCAGTCACTGGCAGGGGCAGGAAAGGACTTGCCCCAAGGCTCCCTCAGGACAGAAGAGCCAAATGATAGAGCCCACTTCCCATTTCCCAGGCTATAGCCAGGGATGCCCTTTGGGTAGAGGGAAGGGGAAGGGGACTGGTACTTACCGAGTAGCTACCATTGGAGGCAGCAATGGTTGGTCCATTGTGCAGCTAAAACCCTGAAGACGTGGCCAGTCATTCTCTGTGTGCCCCCTGAGCTGGACCTCGGCCTCGGGTAGTGAGTGAGGCAGAGCAACCACATAGTAGGCATAGTCTCCATGCTCGCCTCACCCTACTCCTCCCTTGCCTCTAGTAAACACCCCTAGATCCGTATGCCAGTCTACTTTGGCAAATACTCTCTGAGCCCAACTGTGTGCAGGGTACGATTGTAACTGCACCCATGTTTTTCATACCAAAATCTGGACAATGGTTTCGATGAGGGATTTTTGTGGAACAGACATAGCCTGAGAAATATCATTCAGACATTGTAACAGTGGACTAGAGGAACCTGTGCTGTCCCTTTCATTTGATTAATGTTTTGCTATTTGCCAAATGCTTTCTCATAAACTTGATTATTCTCCTATATATTCATTTTTATTTTGTTTTCAGAACATTGGTTATGGATCTTTAATATTTGTTTAGCTTATTTGCAGAGTACTTTTATCCACCTTATCTCAGTAGATCCTTATACAACCTTGAGAAATCATTACTATTCTTATCATCCTCATTTTCCTGAGTGACTTGACCAAGGTCACTCTGGGATTCACTGGCTGAACTGCTCATTTATTCAGCAAATATTTATTAAGTGCTTGCTGTGTACTAGGTGGTGAGCTGACCTTGGAGATACAGTGGCAAGCAGAGCTGTCTTAGAGACTTAATTTCCTTCCAGAGTCCACATTATTACTGAAGTCTAGCCAGGATCCACCCCAGTACTGCTGAGCTCTCCACCCTGGGCTCCTCCCACTACAGAGCCCTGTACTTTGGGTCTGTGGCTTAGATCTCAACTGTTGTAACCTGTGAGCCCTCAGCCTAGAGCATCATGATAAAGCAAGCCAAAGCAGCAGGTCTCTGCAAACTGAACTTCAAAAGTGACAAAAGAGGTCTTCATAATGACTTAATTATTAACAAGAGGTGAGGAAGGGCATCTCAAGGAAAAGACCATCTGCTCTTTCTCCCCCAGGGGAAGTTGCCCAAGGGCTGCTGTACCTAAGATCCTGGCCTGAATTTTTTGCAGCCTCCAAATATTTTATTACAGTGTGCACAGGTGTGGAGTCCTGTGGCCATGTGCTGAGCTGGGGGACCCTCCCTGCCTACTTTAATATTAAATGAGCTGAAATAAAGGCAGATCCTAGGATATCAGGTCTGCAGAGGATTCTGGCCCAGCCTCCTCACTTCCCTTGAGTGGGAAGCAAGAGTAGGAACGGAAGGGACTTGCCAGTGTCATATATTGAGAGACATTTCTTCCCCTTCCTCCATCTTACCAGCCTGACTCTTATCTTTCCCCAGTCCTTCAAGTAGAAACCCCCTTCTCTCAGCTATACCTGTTCCACATTCAAAGCCCTCTTCAAATCCTTCCTATGCCTTAAGGTCAAGTTTTTCCTGAGTCTTCCCTGACATTTTCTTCCATGCCCAGAGCCCTACGGTGCCCAGGCTGTCTCCTCTGCTCTCAGAGGCAGACTGCCTATTCTATAAGGCTGGGCCAGCAGCCTTTAAGGAGACTTCAGCATCTAGGGGCCTGGGCTCTGGTCCCAAAGAGTCTGATGCCTGAGACCTAGAGGGAGTCTTCTCTAGATGCATTTTGCTGGAGTTATTTTTGTGTGTAAAAATTAAATTTTTATTGAAAAAGCAATACATGTATGGAGTTAAACATTTCAGACTTTGTAGAAAAAATGCCCAGTGAAAAATTAGTGTCTCCCCCACCTAGACTCCTAAATAACCACTGTGAACTGTCTTGATGTTTCCTTCCACAAATACTCTGCCTATGTGGGCAGCTATATCAATAACAGCCCCCCCCCCTTTTTTTTTAACCCTCACCTGAGGATATTTTTCCATTTATCTTCAGATAGTGTGGGAAGGGGGGAAAGAGAGAGAGAGAGAAAAACATCGATGCAAGAGAGACACATTAATTGGTTGCTTCTCGCATGACCCCTGACCAGGGACCAAACCGCAACCAAGGTACGTGCCCTTGACTGGAATCGAACCTGCGACTCTTTGGTCCGAGGGCCAACACTCTAACCACTGAGCAAAAACGGCCAGGGCAATAGCATCCCTTTTTATTACACAAACAGTGGCATATTCTCTGCCTACTTTTCTCTATCTACTCTTCTTCACACAAGTCTGTCTCTGCTGTAGGTAATTCCTTGTGGATACTCACAGGTCCATGGCCTCCTTTTCCATGACCATGTGACAGTCCATCAATGGATGGACCATCAGTTTGTCCAGTCCTCTACAAAGGTTCATTTAGGTTGTTCCCAGTCTTGCTGTTATGAGCAGCACTGCAGTGAGCACCCTTCCCCACATGTCTGTATGCGTGTGCGTACATAGCTGTGGGAGCCGTTCCGGAAAGTGGAATTATTGTTTCGAGGCGTCTGTGCACCTCAAATTTTGTTTGGTATTTTCAGGTTGCCATCTCTTACATTCTGAAAATGTGTATATTTAAAAGTACCTTACCCTGGCCGGTTTGGCTCAGCGGTTAGAGCGTCGGCCTGCGGTACAGAGAGACCCAGGTTCGGTTCCCGCTAAGGGCATGTACCTCGGTTGCAGTTTGTCCCCGGCCCTGGTTGGTCGTGCAGGTGGCAGCCACTCGATGTGTCCCTTTCACGTCGATGTTTCTCTCTCTCTCTCTCTTCCTCTCTCTCCCTCCCACTCTATCTGAACAAAAAATGAAAAAATGTCCTCAGGTGAGGATAAAATAAATAAATAAATAAATAAATAAAAATAAAAGTACCTTGCCCTTACCCCTGGATTCAAATTTATTTCCTTAGTTAAGTTTCACTATTCTTACCCAACCTAGAAAGAGGAAAAGGGTTGGCTAGTGTCACTCATCAGTCCTCAGCCACTGAGGTGTCTCCAGAGTAAGGTGCAGATTGGAGGAAGTGAGGAATGAAGGGAAGAAATGGGCTGAAGGGGTGGCCAGAGTGGAGGCAGGATTGGGGAAAGGGGACTCTGTTCTGGGTACCTTGGGATCTATTTGTGACTTGGTCTCTAGGGAGAGGTGTCCCCCTTCCCACCCACCAAATGCTTCATCCGCCTTCCTGAAGTTCTCTGGTTTGTGCTGCACCTGCTTGGCAACAGCTGGGCTGGAGAGCTCTTTCATACAGCAAATATTTACTGAGCTCCTGAATCCCAGAGTTGGCTTGGCCACTGTGTCCCTGCCCTTCTCTGAGCTTCAGTTTTCCTCATCTGAAAGTTGGAGAGGTTCATCCCTGCCTTTCTCATGTCACCAGGCTAGGAAGGCTTGGCAAGCTGGCTAGTGGGAAAACACCATAAAACAGATTACAGTGGTCTTAACTAAACACTGTGCCAGGCACCCTGGGGTTAGCAGAGTCTGATGTTTGGGCCAGTCCTGGTGGGCTGCTGTCAGTTTTACCAGATGGCTTGGTCAGCCCTCAGGCTGGAATTTTCTGGCAGCTGTTGGTGAGTGTCTCTTCTTGCTATGCCAAGATAGGGTCAGCCTGGTGCCTGGGGGCTTCCTGACTTTACTCTGCCTCAGGTTGCTGGGAAGCCTGATCTGTTTAGGATAAAAGACAGTTCAGATGACAAGTGAGAGAGAGGTAGTCAGGGAGACCGGGAGGGTCTCCACACTGCAGCCAGAGTTTTGCCTCCTCCAAGCCACAAGGAAGGCCCTTTGGGATCCCCCACAGGTCATTTCTACAGCTCCTTTTCAGTCTTCAGTGGTGGCAGGAATGAGGAAGGAGAAGTTCTGTCGTTTTTCAAGTTTAAAGTGACGTTTAAAATTACTAGCCTAGTTCCTTTCTCTTGTTTTATCAATAGGGAAACTGAGGCCTGGAGTTGAGGGCCTCCTCCCAAATTTCCCAGTGAATCAGCAGCCTTATTGGGATCAGAAGCCAAGTGTTCAGTCCTCCGGGGCCTTAACTCTCAGCACCTTTCCCACAACGTCCCGGCCTTTAGTTTCACTTTGGGGTTAAAAACCAAAGTGAAAGAAAAAGGCAAAGCAGGAAGCGGCTGCTTCAGACCCAGCCCAGGCTGGGCTGGGCAATGGGAGACCCGAGTCCGGCTGGCCTCACTAGTAGGGGGCAAGCCTCTTCCCCACCTGCAGCTCCTACCCTCATTCTGAAGTCCTGGATGGGGTGGGAGCTAGGTGGGGCCCCGAAGGAGAAGCTCCAGGCAGTGGCGTTCCAGCCTGGCCCACTGCTGTCTGGGAGACAGCCAGTCCAACGGGTTCCTGGTGAAGTCAGCTTCATCGGGGTGTGGCCCCAGGTGTGGAGCTACTGCCTTTTAAACTCCAGTTCTTCCGGGGCAGGGCTGAGCTGGAGCTGGGCCTGTGTTGGTCTGGGAAAGAAATCCTGGCCTTCTGAATCCAGCTTTCACAGGACAGTTCCACTTTCCCTGAAGGTAAGAATGGGTGTCCTGGCTCCACTGTGAAGACTTTAAAATTTTTCAGTCACTATGGGCACTTACCTCAACCCCTGGTGTTTTCTTCTTAAGGACCCAAATGTCTTGAAAGCCTTTTTGCCCTATTCCAGTCCCAGTCTTGGAGAGGACAGGGAATGTGGGAGAGCAGGACCCATGGCTTCCTGCTGTGCCTTCAGGCAAGACCCTTTCCAACTCTGGACCTCAGATCCCCTGTTGTTTCTTCTAGCTCTGCTCTTCAGTGGAATAGATTTTGGTGCCTTGGAAGCTAGTGAGAGAGTATCATATACCTGGTTTAGCTGGCCTGTGCATTTTTTAAAAATGTATGTTTTTATTGATTTTTTTAGAGAAGAAGGGAGAGAGAAATAGAAACATCAATGTAAGAGAGAAACATCGCCCTGGCCGGTTTTGCTCAGCGGTTAGAGCATCGACCTGCGGTCCAGAGAGATCCGGGTTCGGTTCCCGCTAAGGGCATGTACCTCGGTTGCAGTTTGTCCCCGGCCCTGGTTGGTCGTGCGGGTGGCAGCCACTCGATGTGTCCCTTTCATGTCGATGTTTCTCTCTCTCTCTTCCCTTATCTCCCTCCCACTCTATCTGAACAAAAAGTGAAAAAATGTCCTCGGGTGACGATAAAAAAAATAAAAAATAAGAGAGAAACATCTATCAGCTGCTTCCTGCACACTCCCTACTGGGGATTGAGCCTGCAACCTAGGCATGTGCCCTGACCAGGAATTGAACCGGGACGTCTCAGTCCATGGGTCAGTGCTCAATCCACTGAGCCACACTGGCCAGGCAGGCTTGTATATTTCAAAGCTTAGCTGTTATCTAACAAGCTGGGGTCTTAAGTTCCTGTTTCTCTGTGCTTTTTCTAAGGAAAACTCTCAGACTTCCCAAAGCAAATATGGTATCAATGTTGTTTCCACAACTATTTTTGTGTACTTCTTTTCTCCTCTCCACAATCACAAGGTCCCCAAGCACAGAGCCGGTTAGGTTCAAGTCCACTCCCTCAGGGCACATGCTGAGCACACAGTAGGTGATCTGGAAGTTGTTGAATGACTGCATTAATGATCCGTGCCTGGCCATGTTGCTCCCTGGAAATGTAGAAAGCTGGCATTTCATTATAAAGCCCAAGCACATACAGCTGAGCTGGCACAGCGAGGAGAAGCCCATACCCCAAAGGTCATGCAGACCCGTAGTTAGGAGCACAGTTTTATTTATTTATTTATTTTTTTTTCTAATTTTTTTATTATTAATTTGTTTTTGTTACAGATGTTTTTCCTTTTTTTCCCCCATTGACACCATCCTCCCCCTCCCCTTCTCCTCCTCCCCATCCCTGTTGTCCATGTCCATTGGTTATGCACCCATGCACATAGGCTCTGTGATTTATCTCTTTCCCCCGTCTCCCCCCCTCCTCTGAGGCCCGTCATCCCATACTCCACCTCCATGTCTCTGGGTCAATTTCGTTGTTCAGTTTGCTCAGTTCTCCTGTGTGTTGGCGGCTTCCTCCGTTGGTGTGGGGGTCGCTCGGCTCCCTCGCTCCGCCTGGGTTCCTCCGTTGGTGTGGGGGTCGCTCGGCTCCCTCGAGGAGCACAGTTTTAGTCTGGCCAGTGTGTCTCAGTGGTTGAGTGTCAGCCCATGCACCAAGAGGTCGCCAGTTCAATTCCCCATCAGGACACACGCCCAGGTTGTGGGCCCAATCCCCAGTGGGGGCATGCTGGAAGTGGCCAGTTGATGTTCTCTCTCATTGATGTTTCTATCTCTCTCTCCTTCTCCCTTCCTCTCTCTCTAAAAATCAATAAAGGGGGGAAATCTTTTTTTTTTTTAAAGAGCATAGTTTTAGACTCATACTGCTGGGGTTCAGCTCCTGAGCTGCCACCTAGAGCTGTGAAATCTTGGGCAAGTTGCTTAATCTCTCTGGGCCTCCGTTTCTTCACCTGCAAAATAAAGACAATAATATTACCTGACATTAGTCTCAGCAAGACAAGAGAGAGAATGTGTGTAAAAGCACTGAGCACAGTGCAGCTGCTGCTATTATTGATATCCGAGGGAGAGAGAAGACTTGAAATAGCTGAAAACTGTCCATGTCCCATGCATGGAAAGATATAGGTGGGCTGGGTGGGGTGTCTGGAGGGGAGTTGGTCATTTGATGGTTGTTTGCTGAGTGCAGGGCTTTGATGGCGAGTATGGAATGAATCTAGGTAGGCTTTAGAGAGGAGGTAACCTTCAGGACCTCAGAATATGGGTAGGCTCCAGGTGGATAGAGATTTAGAGGGGTAGACACTCTGGGTAGGGGAAAGGAAGATGCCCAGGGTAAGGGAGGGGTGGCAGGAGTTGGCGTCCAGGGGCCAGGAGAGCTGAGATCAAGCTATAGAGGCCTGCCTAGGGCCGTCAGAGTGAGCCAGGCACTCAGAGCTGGGGTTTGTCTCTGCAGGGTCATCACTCCATAGGCCAGTTTCTTGCTGGGGACCTTAATGAGGAACCCATTATTGAGTGTGCTGTGAATAGATTTGATAGTTCCAGCCTCTCCTGGAACTTCCTTGTCTTCCCAAGCTTCCCACGCTTCATGATGTGGCTGTTGCCCTGCTCAGGGGTGTGGTAGCAGTCAGGAGGTTTCTATCTGCCTGCCTGCAGTGCAGGCCAGGGTAGGGTAGGAGGAGTGGGGCTTGTCTGACAGCACCTATAAAGGCAGGGCCACTGCTACTGCTGCCCCAGCACGTTCCTCAAAGGGGCACATGAAACAGTGTGTGGGAGCAGTCCAGGAAAAAAGGATTTGGTTCATCCCAGTCAGCTCCTCCCTCTTCCCTCCTCCCTCCTCCGTACCCCACCCCCAGCTCTCCTTCCAAACAATCAGTCATTCATGTGCTCAGAGTGCCAAGTGCTGAGCCAGGGAGAGAGTAGGGAACAAGATAGACTTGGTCTCTTTCCTCGTGGAGCTTTCATCCAGCTTGGAGTCCCCATCCAAGCAGGTAACAAGATACTGTCAAATTGAGATAAGAACCCTGAAGGAAACAAATAGGTGCTGAGAGGGACCTATTCAGAAAGGATAGAGAAGGCATCTCAGGGAAGGTGTGGTGGAGAGTGGGAAGGAGGCAGGCAGGGGCAGGATGGGAACAGGATTCAGGACCCTGAGGTGGAAAGGGGTATAGTGAAGGAATGAGGAGAGGTACTGGTACATCTGGAGCAGTCTGCAAGGTCAGGCAGGACCTAGTTAGGTCTGAGGCAAACAGCTTTGCTCACCCTATTGGAGCCAGAGGTGTCACTGAATTAAGAGGTGTGATAATGAAAGTACTACAAGTAATTTTGTTTTAAAATTAACACCAGAACTTCCAAATACTTATTATTAGTTTTAATACTGATTGTAAGTCATCAAGAAAAGACTTCTTGCCCTGACTGGTTTGGCTCAGTGGTTAGTGTCGGCCCCAGGACCAAAGAGTCTCAGGTTTGATTCCTGTCAAGGGCATGTACCTTGGATTCGGTTTGTCCCTGGCCGTGGTGGGGGTCGTGAAGGAGGCAACCAGTCGATGTGTCTCTCTCACATGGATGTTTTTCTCTCTCTCCTCCCCCCCCCCCCACTCTATCTGAAGATAAATAGAAAAATATCCTTGGGTGAGGATTTAAAAAAAAAAAGGCTTCAGCACTCCCAATTATTGTTAACTTCCTTTCACACATTACCTCATGGTTCACAAAGCCCTGTTGCTTCTGTTGCTGAGGGAGGCAGGTTACAGTTTTATTATTGCTGTTCTTAGAGATAATGTAACAGAAAGGCAGAGTGACTTGTCCAAAGTCAGGCAGCTTAATCAAGAGTTTGAGTCCTAGTTCACTGTTTTTTCTATTCTACAACACTGCCTCTGTTTAAGAAAGCCAAAGGAGCCCTGGCCGGTTTGGCTCAGCGGTTAGAGCGTCAGCCTGCGGACCAGAGAATCCCAGTTTCAGCCCCCGCTAAGGGCACGTACCTCGGTTGCAGTTTGTCCCCGCCCCGGTTGGGGTTGTGTGGGTGGCAGCCACTCGATGTGTCTCTCTCACATCGATGTTTCTCTCTCTCTCTTCCCCCCTCTCTCCCTCCCGCTCTATCTAAAGATAAATACAAAAATGTCCTCGGGTGAGGATAAAAAAAAAAAAATTAAAAAAGAAAGCCAAAGGAGAAGTTTTTATTTCTTTTTAGCAAGGCTGCCCTTCCAAAATGATCACAGTTTAAAAGTTTTGGTATAAAATGATATAATAGTAATTGAATTAGGGCAATGGGATTAAAATTACTTTTTTCTCTTTTCTATAATATTATGCAATATATTACAGTTCTTTTTTTTAAATATGTTTTTATTGATGTTTTTAGAGAGAGATAGAAACATTGATGAAAAAGAAACATCGATCGGTTGCCTCCCAAACACCCCCAACAGGGGATTGAGCCCAAAACCCGGGCATGTGCCATGACTGGGAATCGAACTGGAACCTCTCATTCCATAGGAACCTCTCATTCCATAGGACGATGCTCAATCCACTGAGCCACACCAGCTGGGCAATTCTTTTGTTAAAGTTTAATTGTTTTTTTCTCCCACCTACTTTCTTTCCAGTGTTCTGTGTTACTAACACATTAATCACTGCCCTTGTAGACCTCCAATCTTTTTTATTTTCTGTTTGAATTCTTTCTTTTTCTTTCATTTCTGTTACCTGTATCTCAGGAAAGAAATTGTAGACAGGGTTATAAATTAGCCCCTGCTAGCTAATATATTTAACTCAAATCTAATTTTTAAAAATTCATGCTTAAAGTAGTTTTTGTGACTCTTGGGTGTGGGATGAAGAAAAATCAAAGCAGTATGGTAACAGGCTCATTTGTAGAGAACTCCTCAGTGGACTACTCAGCCCTTTTTTTTTTTTAATTGTGGTAAAAGTCACATAACAAAAATTTGCTATTTGAATTCTTTTTAAGCATACAGTTCAGTGGCATTAAATACACTCACATTGTTTTACAACTGTCACCACCATCCATCTCCAAAACTCATCTTGCAAAACTGAAACTCTGTGCTCATTAAACAACTTTCCATTCTTCTCTCCCCTGCCACTGGCAACCACTATTCTACTTTCTGTCTATGAATTTGAGTACTCTAGGTATCTCATTTACTAGCTCATTTTAAGGATATGGGAGAGTAGGTGAAATCTCTGAATAATGAACTCTTTTGGTAGTGATCAATTCTCCAAAATTAATGTACACTGCAAATCTAAGCTTTATGTGACAGATTCCCACAGAGTTATTAAAAAACATCTCCTGGGAAGGCTTTCTCCATAGAGACAGTCTTGGTTCCAAAGCCCAGGGTGGCTTTGGAGGGTGGTTGCATGGTTGCACAGCCCCCCTGTGAAGGTGGAGTAATGGAATGGGGAGGATTGTGGATTTAATCATAGGACCCAGGTGTAATTCTCAATTAGCAGCTTACTTGCTGTGAGATTTGGGCCAAGTCTCTCCACCTCTCTCAGCCTCAGCTTCCTCCTCTGAGAAATGGGATAATACTTCCTGCCATGTGTAAACCCCAAAATCAGTGAGACAGATAACGGACTTCCCTTTAAAGCCTTGAGAATTCTATCACAGCATTCAAATACCGTTAAATGCAAAGAAAATGGGGCTCCTGGTACCCATTTTACAGAAGAAGCAGAGTTAGAAGTAAAGTGACTTGCCCAAGGTCATTACGCACTTAAGTGACAATATTGGCTGAAACCCAGCCCTCTCCCTCCCTCTACAGGTTGTAGCTATGTAGGGTTTTTGTTTGTTTGTTTTGGTTTTGGTTAATCCTCACCCGAGGATATTTTTCCATTGACTTTTAGATAGAGTGGAAGGGAGGGAGATGAGGAATGGAGAGAGAGAGAGAGAGAGAGAGAGAGAGAGAGAGAGAGAGAGAGAGAGATATTGGTTGCCTCCCACACAACCCCAACCAGGGCTTGGGATTGAACCTGCAACCTAGGAATCAAACCCAAGACCCTTGGGTCCACTGGCCGGCACTCTAACCACTGAGCCAAACCAGCCAGGGCATATGTAGGGTTTCTTATTGGTCAGTCTTTCTAAGGACAGTAGACTATGAAACAGATGGTTGCTTTCCCATCTTATTGGGTTTAGAACCCAAGAAGCTCTGATGTCAGTGGGCCTGCAAGAGATGACAAGGAGTAAAGGTTTCGGTGGAGGATCAAGGACAGTGATTCTTCATTACAGGCAGAGTCCTAAAACATTTCTGTGGTGATCCTCTTGTCCAGGGACAACAAATACCTTGCACTTGGCAGTTGCTTCCAATATTAGGCCCACGGCAGACAGCACCAATCATAACTCTCTCCCTGGACATAGCTTTAGGACCCTTCTTAACATAGGCAGACACTACCAATCATCAGAAGTAGCACACCAGTGAAACCTGTGCCATCCCCAACCTAGTACAGTCCCCACCTTTTATAGATGGGTGGCTGTCCTGGGAGGGGAAGAGACTCTTTGAGGGCTAAGTGATGTCATAGGTCTCTTTATGAGAGTGGAAAAGAGTCTGCCAGGACAGCCCAAAGCCTGGAGAGGTGATCAGTATGTTTGCAAAAACACTGGGGTAGGGCATCCCCCAGAGAGGTAGAAATTGTCAAGGTAAAGTCTGCATTCTTCAGGTGTTCTTTGGGATACTGGCTTGGGCTTGAGGTCTTGGTGAAAGTGCACTCTAGCCCGATTCCTCTAGCAGAAAGGAGAGACCAGACTTCTCTTTCACAGCAGCTTCAAAGCTTTGTAGGAATGTGTGTGTCAGTCTTGCTTGTCACACTTGTGAGACTGGCTACTGTGAAGGTTGGATTCTGGAGATTGAAACCTGTAGGGATTGCTCTCATTTAGCAAATAGAACATGACTTGCTTGTCACACTTGTGAGACTGGCTACTGTGAAGGTTGGATTCTGGAGATTGAAACCTGTAGGGATTGCTCTCATTTAGCAAATAGAACATGACTTGCTCTGTGATGCTGAGCAAATCCCTTGACCTCTCTGAGACTGTTTCCTTAGCAGCACAAGGAGAGATAGTGAAAACATCATTTTGGGATTAAATATAAGACCCAGGTATAAGGACCTCAGGCAGTGATTGGGCCACCGCAGTAGCCACCAATTCCTGAACAGACTATAAACACCAGTAGCTATGACTATTAGCTACTAATATTCAGTAAGTTCTTTTTTTTCCCTCACCCAAAAATATGTTTATTGATTTTTTTTTTTAGGGAGGGGAAAAGGGAGAGAGAAACAGAAGCATTGATGTGAGAGAGAAACATAGATCAGTTGCTTTCCGTACACGCCCTGACCGGAGATTGAACCCGCAACCTTTTGGTGTATGGGATGACGCTCCAACCAGTTGAGCCACCAAGCCAGGGCTCAGCCAGTTCTTAAAGTGTGCCTAACATTGTGCCATTGTGGGGGCAGGGTTCTGTGGATAGGGTAAGGAGGTTGGTGACCTTCCCTTGAGTAGATCATCTTTCAAAGAGATCATCCCAAACGTCACTATGTTGTGTTTTCAGAGGTGGTTGGGAGAAAAATCAAGTAGGGAGAGATAGGGAGTGTGAGGGAGAAGCCTGTAGTCCCTTGTCCCGGGTCCTCAGGCCAACCACTGAACATTCCTTACCTAGCCCCATGGAGGGATATGACCCCTCACTTCTGCCCTAGCCAGGAACCCTCAGCCTCTGATCTGTGGAGTCCCTGGAGGGCCTGGGATTGGGCAGCTGCTCTGTGGGCCCCTTGCTAAGGAGATGTGTGGGCCTCTCAAGTGATTATAATCATGTTTCCTCACCTGTCAGGCCTTTCTCACCTGTGTACTCAGGAGACTCACAGCAGTCCTAGGGCAATGGACAGGGCAAGCAGTATTGTTCACATTTTATAGATGAGAGAAGTTGAGACCCAGGGAACCTAAGTCATATGGTGAGTAAGTACAGGAACTAGTGCTCATGCTCAGGGACTACTAACCTACAGGCCATGCCTGTAACTCAGCAGTGGGTATTGGGGGAAAGCAAGTATCAGCTGAGCACATATTCTGAGGATGGGTTTATCATCTCAAGTGGGGGCTCCGTGCTACCAGACTTCCCAGAGGAAGGTGTTTTAAGCCCTTACTATGCTGTTTGAGGCCCTGGTGTTAATCCTCACATCATTTCCTGTGTAGCTAGGCTGTATGAACAATCTTCTCTGTCTTTTCTGCTTGTTCATAACAAGACTCTGGAGGCACACCAAAAAAGTTTGAATTATGAATGTCACATAAACAAAAATTATGTCTGATGTTACATCCAGAACTGACTATGAAGTAGGAGGGCAAAGAAAAAACAAACATTTCAGTCCTGGAAGAAATCTTAAAGGTCACACCCATGGGTATTTGTTTGAGTCCAGCTCTAGCATCCATCGTACCTGTGTCTAACCTCACCTCCTAGGCAGCTCTGCTTCTTAGAAAGTGCCTCCTAATAATAGAGCAAATCTGCTTCCCCTTAACAACCCTCACCTTCCTGTCCCCCCTCTGGTTGTAGTGTGACAACCTGGACTATGTGTGGATGTGATTGTCTTCTGAGTATTTGAAGATAGTAACCATGCCTTCTTAAGTGCCTCTATCTTCCAGACCACTATCCCAGTTTCTCTAAGCCCACCCTTGTGTTAAACTAGGTGTGACTTATGGTGCACATGTAAGACACTACTAATCAGTCACAGCTCTCTTGTTCAGTCACTCCCTGGCTTTCTCATGCAGTGCTGCTCCATGTGACTACACCCAGTCAGTAGAGGAAGCATGTATTTCATTGTGACTTCTGTACTTGATTGTGAGTTTCTTGAAGACAAGGACTACTCATCATGGGTTCCTACTGCCTGCCCAGTGCCCAATGCATGGCTTCCACTCTGTAAATAAGCACTTGTCGTAATGGAATGGATTTGAGATTCCTCCCCATGTGGATTGCCCTCTTCTCATCAGGCACCAATTTGGCAATGTCCCTTGTCCGAAATCACCAACAGTGCCCACATTATCCAGAGTTTAGTGGAGGCTGCCTACTCCCTGGTCCTGCACCTTTTTCTCTTATTTCAACCTCAAACCATGTGTCTGTGGTCAGCAAGAGTCGCCAAGGCATTTTTCCATGCATGCCTGCTTTCTTTTGTAATTGTCTTACTTGGGGTCCTAAACCCAAGATCTTAAGGTAAGCTCTTAGGACAAGGCCCTGTCCCTTCCTATGTCTCTGTCCCCAGCCCTGGCACCAAGGCAATCAGCAATGCTTGTGTTGACCTGAACTGAACTCATGGTTTTCCCCGTTCAATTCTGTACTGTTCATTTCATCCCATCTCTGTCCAGGGTTTTTGGCTCCTGATTCTGTCACCCGATGTGCCACCTGTCACTCTAGACACAGTGAATGAGCCTGTTAACACCGTCTTTCTATTCTGGGATACGCTTGGTCATTCAGAATGATGAAAGAAGCCAGCAATCAAGGTGTGCAGGATCTGGCAGTGTCTGGCTTTACACACTGGACACAGAGGCCTGTGACAGCTTGTAAAAAGCCAGGCTTTTGTGACCCATTACCAGGATTTGATGTCAGCCCTCCAGAAGTGAGGGTGGTTTTTGTTTAATTTTTTTTCTTTATTAATTTTAGAGAGAGAGGAAGGGAGAGAGAGAAATATCGATGAGAGAGAACATTGATTGGCTGCCTCCTGCATGCCCCCCACTGGGGATTTGGTCCACAACCTGGGCATGTGCCCTGACGGGAATTGAACTGGCGACCTCTTGGTACATGGGTCAATGTTCAACCACTGAGCCACACCGGTTGGGCGAGGGTGATTTTTTGAGGCTCTTCTAAATAGTATGTCCCAGGAACCATAGGGCTCCTGGAACCATAGGGCTTTTGAAAGGCAGCAACAAGGTCCGCATGTTAGAATCAGTATTTGAAAAGACAAATAGTATTTTATTTTATTTTTTTTTCATTTATTTATTTTTTTATCCTCACCCGAGGACATTTCCATTTTTTGTTCAGATAGAGTGGGAGGGAGAGAGAGGAAGAGAGAGAGAGAGAAACATCGATGTGAAAGGGACACATCGAGTGGCTGCCTCCCGCACGACCAGCCAGGGCCGGGGACAAACTGCAACCGAGGTACATGCCCATAGCGGGAACCGAACCCGGGTCTCTCTGGACCGCAGGCCGACGCTCTAACCGCTGAGCCAAACTGGCCAGGGCAAGACAAATAGTATTTTAAAAGCCAAATCTTGCATTCTCCACTCCACCCCCTCCCCCCTACACACACACACACACACACACACACACACACACACAACTCCACCAAGTCAGACAGTGGTTGTACATGTCAAGTTTTTGCATTGGACTGGAGCCATAGCAGCCAGTAATTCTGTCCATCTTCTCCAATTCGTCAGCACCCACTACTAGTGGTTATAGCTTTAATGTATGAGAAAATCATGATTCAACAACCACAGCTTGGAAGCTGGCATCTCTTAAGCTTGGACCCCCAGGGATGATGGTAATAAGGTGTCGTGGGGGATAGGGCAGGGGCCCCTAAGCAGAGTTGCTGGCAGAGTCAACTCCACAGATGGTTCTCTGTGGGTAAATAAGACGATGATTGTGGCAGATTCCAACACAGAATAGGCTAGGAGTAAATGATGCCTAACAGGTTGCTTACCAGATATAGTTGCAGTAGTCGTGGTTTTTGAGAAACAGCATGCTATTTGGGGACTGCTGGTCAGGGGCTGGAGGGAGCGGGGCTCTCAGGTGAATGCTTCTTAGAAAGTGCCTCTGAAGTCAGACTGGGGAACCTGAAGGCATCTTCCTTCCTCACTGGGGGGCGGGAGGGAGGGGACAGGGAACACACCCACACTCAGAGCCCCAGGCAAAGGTCCCTGCTCTGCCACCTGATCCTCAGGGAGTGCATTTGCCTTTCTGATCCTCAGTTTTCTTGTTTGTACTATGAGGAGGTCAAATTAGTCTAGTAGATCTCAAAATACCATGTAGAAATTCTGTATGGGTTTAAAGAGGAAAATGGAGCTGCTCCCAGGGACCTGGAGTAGGTGGGAGTCAAAAAGCCTTCTCCAGGCCCTTTGAGGGCCCTCAGAACCTAGTTTGAAAATCACTGGAATTTGGGAGCTCTACATTCTCATTCCAGTCTTAGTGTCCATCACCCAACTATGTGACCTAGGACAAGTGGGTGAGCTTTACTTAGAGGTTGTAGTGAGACTTAGCCAAGATAGGGAAGTCCTAGGTGACTAGGAAACCCATATGAGGGGTTTTGGTGTTTCTGGTGAGAGGGCATCTGGGACCACACATCTGAAGAAGGGCCTGAGGAAGGGCAGTGGGCAGCAGGGGTCACAGGCAGGACAGGGCACCTTTCTTTTCCATGTGCTCAGGTTCTGGTCCGGGGGTACCAGGCCTCTGCCCCCATGGCCAGCAGAAACAGAGGTTTCCATCATTTAATTCACTCAGGAAATCGTCAAACCCAGGGATAGGGGCCCATGTAGCCCTGACTAGAGAACTGGCATGGCCAAGATCTCCACCAGGCCCTGCTAGGTGGCACCTAACTGTAGCCCTGGGCAGTGTGGTGAAGTAGTAGCTAACAGCACTGACTCTGAATCAGAAAGGCTAAGTTCAAATCCATGCTTGTGACCTTAGGCTAGTCACTTCTCTCTGATCCTCATTTTTCTCCTCTTTGAAACAGAAATGATAAGCCTGGTGATGTGTTGGTGAGCTGATATAGTTAAAGTCCTTAATGCAAGTTCATGGCCAGTCCTCAGTCACGGGTGATGCTCTGTATCTTGTGAAGTCCCTTGATGAGCAGCTCCCCGTCCTCTGAGAACCGCCTGACCTGAACTGTGGGATCCATCTGGAGGGCATTGCTTAACCCCTTCCTTTACCCCCTGTGGCTTGAACATGTCAGGACAAAAACCTCTCACACCCTTGACCCCAAAGGGGTGTGAACAATGCTTCTAAGGAGCAGCTGTCTCTGGAGGAGCAGAGGACGTTGCTCTGGCAACCAAACAGGTCCCTCTCCAAGCAGCTGCTCCAGGCTCATGAAGGAGGATGGCCATCTGTGCTCTGGATGGGGCTCTCCTGCCACCTGTGTCTGGTGCCAAGAGCCTGAAACCAGACCTGGCCTGCCAACCAGAAGGGACTTTCTCAGCTTCCACCCAACGGGACTTAGACACCACCCGAAAAGACTCCTGGCTGCCTCAATTTTAAGGTTCCCAAGGGTCCCCTGCCTTTCCAAGGAGGAGTCTCATGGACAGGCTTCCTGGGAGCAGGGGGAGAGGGGCTGGAGCTTCAGAAGGAGCAAGGAGGTCTGAGGGCAGCTGCTCCAGCAATCACAAATTGTGTGCCACAGGCCATGGTAGCTGTCAAGCATGTACCTACATAATAGTGTTTAATACTTTGAATTAACTAGCTCCATTTTAAAATTCAGAGGTTTTATATATTTTTTTAATTTTTTTTCCTTTATTGATTTTAGAGAGAGAGGAAGTGAGAGGGAGAGATAGAAACATCGATGAGCGAGAACATCGATTAGCCACCTCCTGCATGCCCCCCACTGGGGATCAGGCCCACAACCTGGGCATGTGTCCCAACCGGGAATCGAACCGGCGACCTCTTGGTGCATGGGTCGATGCTTAACCTCTGAGCCACACCGGCCGGACTATTTTTATATGTTTTTTAAGTCCAAATTTCTGGCTTTTTGCATACATTTGGCAGCTCTAACAATGCTGGACCTAGGTCTCTACATGGCAGCTTTGGGCCAGAAGGGGTGGGGGGTTAGATGGCTGGTCTCCTGTAGACATTTGAACTGACTTTCATTCAAGGCTAACCCACTTAGTTTACAGCTGGGGAAACAGGCTCAGAAAGGATCAGGCCCTGTGTCAGGTAGTCAGGTACATGGCCCACCATGGCCTCACAAAGCAGAGCTTTTATACACCGCCACTCATCTATAAAACATCAATGATAATTATCTCCCTCCTAGGCCTGTGTTTAGAATAAAGTAGTGCCTGGCCCGGGACTCACTCAGTAATGATGCTTTTAAATCTGTACATGTGATATGCCTTGCCTGGAAAATGTTGCTAGAAGCACTGCTTACTTTCTCTCTCGGACACCTTTCAGAAATAGTTATTTTTCAAACAATTTCTGATGCTCAGTGCTTAAGGTTTGTTGAGCTCTCATTCTCACTACCCAACTTTAAGCAGAGTTGCTTAAGCCTCTGTCTCCCACCAGATTGTGTGTGTGTGTCTGTCTGGGTATATGTTGGAGACTGACTTCAAGGGAGTTCAAAGCCCTGGCCCTGTGCATGAGATGCCAACTTAAGAGTGAGAAGAAGTAAATCATTGTTTCCCTGAGTCTCATTTTACCCAGCTGTCAAATAGGAATTTGTTCATTCATTGAATAAATACTGAGCCTAGCCTGGCTGGTGTGGCTCAGTGGCTGAGGGTCGGCCCATGCACCAAGAGGTCGCCAGTTCAATTCCCGGTCAGGGCACATGCCCAGGTTGTGGGCCAAATCCCCAGTGGGGGGCATACAGGAGGCAGCCAATCAATGTTCTCTCTCATCGATGTTTCTATCTCTCTCTGCCTCTTCCTTCCTCTCTCTCTAAAATCAATAAAGAAAAAAATACTGAGCCTAGCTATGTATTGGACCTGGTGCTGGGAAGGCATCCTAATTTTATGATAGTTAAGGTTTCCAAGGGTGGGGACCTATATAAGATACTCAGGATCCCTATCTGGTAGGGGAGAGAGACAAAAGACAAGTGAACCAATTTGAATAAAACAAACAGGGTTTTCAAAGAAAGAGTAACAGTTTTAGATAGGATGGTCAGGGAGTCCCTCATTTGAGTATGTGACACCTGAGCTTAGACCTCAAATCAGGATGAGAAGGAGTAAACATGCAAATATGGAGGTGTGGGTATCATTTCAAACCGTTAGAGCAGGTACAAAGGCCCTGAGGTAGGTGCATGTTTGGAGTGTTTGAGGAATATCAAGAGGCTGGTGAGGCTGGAATGGAATGAGTGAGGGGAAAGTGAAGGAACTGAGGCTGAAGAAGGAGGGCCAGGGGCCAGTTCCTATTGTAAGCCAAGGTGGACATTGTAGATTCTCTTCTTCATGGAGTGGGGAGCCTTTGAAAAGCTTTAGAAAAGGGGAGAAAGCAATCTAATTTGTATTTTTAAAAATTCCTCAAATTGCTGTTTGGAGAGTGATTGTGGGTGGGTTGGGCCACAGACAAAGCAAGGAGGCCAAGGGGTAGAAAGTAGAATTCTAGACCAGACTGGTGGAGATGAGGAAAGCAGGTCTTTGTAAGATGTGCTTTTGTGGGGTAGGGGAAGAAAGAGGGGGATGAGAATTCCCAGTGTTCTGGAGTATGTAACTGAGTGCATGGGGTCCCCTCTTGGAGGGCAAGGCCAATGTAGGGGAGGATAGGATTCAGATTCATGCTGGACATGCTCAGCTTGAGATGGCCTTGGCACTTCACGCAGAGCTGCCTAGTGCACTGGACTATTGAGATAGGAGGCGATACACCCTCCCAGCTGCTGTCAGATCTGCGTGCTGTAATATTCTCTGACTGCAGGCTAGTTTAAGGGGACTTTATGAGAGATTCTGTGTTACAGAAAGATGTCTCTATTTCCATTGCCCAGATGGCTCCAGAAAGCCATGAACCCCATCTGAGAAGAGGCAGCCCTCTCTGAGGCCTCCTTGACTCTGTCCCTATCTTCCCTCCACCAGCTAAATTATCTAAATTCCATTTTGCCAAGCTGTGCCCTGCTCAAATCTGTCTTCCCATCTGTTGGACTGTCCTGCCCTGCTCCTTTGCTCACAGAGGGTCCCCTCACCTGAAAGCCCTGCCTTTCCTTGCCACTCATTGTCTGGTCCATCCTTCCAGACTCAGTCAACCTTAATGTCTTCCAGAAAGGCTGCCCCAGGCTGTCCTTGGGGGGGGGGGGGGGGATCATTCTCTTTGTCATCCAAAAACCGTGGTAACAGGAGTTGCAGGGACCCACCCTGTGATTACAAAGTATCATCATATCTGTCATTGTGGCTCCTACTCACAGCACACTGGGTATCTCACCCATTTTCTGCTGCCTCCACATGACCCTCACTGAGTTAATGCAATGGATAAGGTCTAAGGTAGTGGTCAGCCTTCAGGCAGCCTGGGTTCAAGCCCCAGCCCCAACACTGCCCAGGCTGGGAGGTGAACCAGGGCGAGTCGCTTCACCTTTCCAAGCCTCATCTGTAAAGTGGGGCAATGGCAGACCTATCTCACACACAGCCATTTGGAGGATTCATTTGGCTAAAGTACGGTCAGTTCTCATTATTCATGATAGTTACGTTCAGTATTTGCTAACTCAGAAACTCAGTATTAGCAAATACTGAACCATTGCTCCTAGGGGAAATGCAGGGACCCAGCAAGCCTTGGTTGGTTTTCACCAATCAATCAACACATAACCTTGTTTTATATGTGTTTCTGTTTAAAGACACCTTATTTAACATGTTGTTGATTTATTAACATTAAACTCAGCCAACAGCACTGTAACTCATGCCTGAACAGAACTATCTAACTTACATATTTTCTCCATAAGACACATCACAACCTTCTTCCACTTAGGAACACTAGACAGCACTTCAGCACTACACTTGGGGCTATTTTAAACAGAGAAATCACCAACAAAAAGCACAAAAATATGAAAACATAGCATTAAAGAGACCAAGAAAAGAACACTTGCTTATAGCGTGAAAGTGAAAGCCTTGTTCAGCCTCACCTGGGAACCTGTATATTGGGTGACTCAAATTTTCAGTCTCTGCACATGTCTGACTGTGAGTGACTGTGAAAGCCCTGCAAGTATTGATTTTGAGGTTACAAATAAATTTTAGCAAGTAGGTGAATTCACAGATTAAAAATTGTGGACAAGCAAGATCAACTGTGCATGAAGTGCTTGCCCAGTCAGTGTTTAGTAAAGGGCCGCTCTTAGCATTGGAACCATTACCAACAGGAGTGCGTCCTAGCTTCCAGATAAGGCTCTGACGATGGGCTGGGGCTCCCTGGGCTTTGTGGCTTTGTCTTCCCCATCGTGCTCCCTTCTGACTGGCTCCTATGGACTTTAGGGTCTGAGGCAGATGCAGATTCTGGAGGCCCTGAATGCCCACTGAAGGGTTTGTTACAAGTCCACTAGGTGGGTTGTGGCACCACTGAAAGATTTCAAACAAAGCATTGACTTGGTTGGATTCCTCAAACAGTTGGGAGGGGTAGAGGAGGGACAGGAGTTGTACAGGGTAGGAGGTTGGAGGGCCAGGGAGCAGCCATGTTGGTGGTGTAGGGAAAAATAGCTCTAGATCAGTGGGAGGAGGGAAAGGATGAGAGAGGTGGTTAGGGAACGCCTGATTGTGGGGAGTGCTGAAGGATGCCAGGAGAATCTTGAGACAAGAGGTGCTGCCAGTCCCTCTTGTTGGAGTTTGAAATTAAAGTTTGATAACTTGAAGCTAACTCATTTCATTGAGAGAGGTGACTTCCAGACTGAAACAGTGGGAAAATGGGGGTCACATGAGCTACCAACAGGAAAGTGGCTCTGAGGGGGCAGTCTGTCCCTGATCCTGACCTAGCTACTTGAATTCTCTCCCAGTTTCCCCTGTTTTGGGGGAAGAAGCAGAGGGAAAGAAGAAAAATTTGAGGCTGGGTGGGTGGGAGCCTTGAGTTCTGTTTGTACCATATACAAATGATTTAGCTGTGTGATTTGACAGGTTATGCAGTACGAGGGAATGGGATCTTATAGGTCCTCAGCCCTTCCTCTGACAAGCCTATTCCTAAGCTTGGCAGAGGCAGCAAAGAGTTCTAGCTCTGAGTCCAGCTCTGTCCCTTCATGTGGGGCCTTGAGTGGGCCTCACTGCCTTTTCTGTAAAGCCTGCTGCCATGGCTCCCACAGTCTGTGGTCCCTGCATCCATTCCTATTCTAGGCCTCTTCTTCAGCCCCTCTGCCCAGCTCGGGCCCCTGGGAGCCAGCAAGCATGATGACTATGCCGGGCCTCAGGACCAAGTCCATCTTGACCTTCAAGGCACTTGCAGGGGACTAGCTTCCTGGGGTTGCTGTGTCCTCCAGATCTCTCGGGAGATGGAGTCATAGCCAGTCTTCCAAATGTCTGAAGCTCTGTTTAGCCATCTTATACACTTTGACATTAAAAAACAAAATGCAGAAACAAAATCATTCTGACCTAATGAATAGAATTTGCTGGATAAAATCTTGGGACAGAAGGCAGAAATGAGACAAAGGGAGCTTCTACTTAGAAGAAGCAAGGACTTGTGCACTATGGGGCAGGGAGGCTGAGCTGGATGTCTGGGGCCAGGGCAGGCTGCATGGAGGAGGCATCGCACAACTGGCTTCTGTCTGAGCCTTGGCATGAAGGTCTGGAATGGCCAAGATGGGGCAGGGAAGCATGTGGCTCCTGGCGCGGGGGGGGGGGGGGGTTCAGTGTGCTCATGCTGCTGTGGCTTAGCGATGCTTTCTTTACTCAGAATCTTTGAAAACATGCACAAGGACCAGCTGGATGAGATGGTCACGCTGAAGGGATGCTCACCTCTAAGCTTCCCAGGCAGATGTGAAGGACTTCTAGAGTGAATGGACAAAAAGATGGACCCATGTGCCACAGAGTTAATTGTGGCACATAGAACATCTCCCTAGGGCAGGGAGGGCCACAGTTGCATAAACGGCGTACAGGCTGGCCAACATCTTGGGTCTCTGGGGCCTTGCTTTCCTCTAAAGTTTAATTGGCAAATGATGGGCACTGGTCTGGGCACTGGGCCACCGACACACATGGGACACATTCTTAGTCGGAATCATGACTACATCCCTGAATGCTCCAGCTGATCCACAGAGAAAGGAGGGAGCAGACTCTGCCTGGGCCAGAAAGAACGGGGGGGTGAAGAGACTGGCTGGAGGATAATAAGCAAGGAGCACACGAAAAGGGATTCTGGCAGAAACAAGTGCATGTGCAAAAGCTTGGGTGCATGAAGAGTGAGGTGTGTGTTTGGGGAAGTATGCATTTGGATCCCTGACACTGCAGGGAGCATGTTGGGGAGTGGGAGGGCAAGAGATGAAATTGCACAGATGGGTGAGTGGGACCAAGCCGAAAGGGCTTCAAATTTGGGAGGGGGCTAGAACCTTGGATACTGAAGTGTTGGGAGCCTTCAATATGGCCAAATAATCGTGATTTGGGGTAACCAGGGGTGGGGTTTATATCAATGATGAGGTTCATTTTATCCATTCAACAAATATTTATTGAGCGCATTCTGTGCTTGAAATATTACCCTAGGTCTGAGTATACGACCTGCTGTGCCAAGACAGACAGAGTTCCCCAACCACCCCAGGCCTGTAACAATCAAGTAAATGCCTAAATGAGCTAAAACAAAATTCGACAGGTGCTCTGCTCTGGTGGAGAATCCTGAGTGATATGAAAGTAGAGGGCAGTCAGAGGAGGCCTCTCTGAGGATGTGGCATTTGAAACGTGAGGAGGTGAGAGAGAAGCTTTCCAGGTAGAAAGAACATGTATAAAGTTGGGAGGAAGTGTGATGGGTATGAGAAACACAGAATGGCTGGAGTGCAGTGTTGGAAGGGGCTGGGGAAGTGATGGCCTGTGTTAACTAGCATTTCACACATATGAACTGAGAGGTGTCCTATGCAGCTAGGTCCCATCCCCCTAGGGAGGACAGTGCCTGCCACCCAGAGAGCCCATGAGGCCCCAAAATCCTCTGTGTTAGTCACACTGCTTATCTGGCTGTGACTTGTGCCCCAGGAGACAGAGAATCCAAGATAAGTTTACTTTTCCTCTTATCACATCTGGCCATCTGGCCTGGCCTCTCGCTAGTTTACTTTCCCTCTGAGTGGCTGCCTCAGCCAGGGCTCAGGGCCTTTGAGAACAGTCAGCAGGACTCTGGGTCTAGTCAACCCTGAGAGCAAGGTTGGAAGGTTAGTTCTCAATCTAGACCACAAGCTGTGGGCAACGCCATTGTCTCCTGGGGTAGAGAGGTTGCCTCTTTCATACAGATCCCTACACACAGAGACTCCTCCAGGCCAGTGTCAGCCCCACCCCACAGATACACTGCCTTAGCCAAGCTTAGAGCCCAGTTCTGGCTCCTCATACTCACTGCTACCCTGTTTGGGAGTGGATATTCCCCCTATAAATATTTTGAGATTAGGGCTTCACTCTTCTGATCTAGGGCAGAAAATGCTAGGGAAGCCCTGCATCCTTGGGGATATTTATGCCAAACAAATCAATTCCTAAAATCCCAGTGAGTCCTGACACTGCTGGGTATTGGTGGCCACTGGCTTCAGCGGGGTGCTAAATGTCCAGCTCTTGGGGGAAACTGCCCCTCAGCTAATCAGAGACCCATCCCATCCTCCCTACCAGTGGTGGGGAGTGGTAAAATTTTGGCTCCCGACCCTGTACCAGAAACCAGTAAGAGCTATGCCAGCCCTGGGCCTCTCTGAGCCTTAACCCCTATGATATTGCCTGTGAAATCACTCTTGTGTGCATGTATTGAGTCTTTTGCAATTTCTTCATGTGTAAGTTCATGTATCCAGTCAATATACAATAATTCCATCAATTAGGACACACAGGGATTCTTCTTGTCACCTTCTTATAACCACACCTACATCCCTCCGTCCTCCCCATCACCCTATCCCACTAGCCTCCCCACCAACCACCAATTTGTTCCCCATCTCTATAATTAGATGATTTAATAATGTTTTGTGTTTTTTTTTTAATAGAATCATACGTACATAACTTGCTGAGATTGCTTTTTTCACCTGGCATCATTCATTGAGATTCATCCAAGTTGTTGCTTATATCAGTAGTTCATTTCTTTTTATTGCTGAGTAGTATTCCGTAGTCTGGATATACCACAGTTTGTTAACCATTATTCACCCACTGAAAGACATCTAGGTTGTTACCAGTTTTTGGCAATTATAAATAAAGTTGCTATAAATATTCTTGTTTTTGTGAACATGTTACCATTTCTATGGAATAAATGCCCAAGAGTAAATTACTGGGTTGTATGGTAATTACATGTTTAGTTTTAAACTGCCAAACTGTTTTCCAGGGTGTTTATATCATTTTACATTTCCACCAGCAGTATTCGTGATTCAGTTTCTCTACATTGTTGTCAGCATTTAGTAGTGTCACCGTTTTTTATTTTAGCCATTCTGTTAGGTTTGTTTAGTGATAACTCATAGTGACAGATGGATAGATTCTGTATGCCTTGTCCACAGCCCCTGTAGCACCTGGGCCTCCTTTTGTGGGTTTCCATTGGGCCATCACCCTCTCCATAATTGGTAGCCCCTTGAAGGCAGACTTAACCTCACTCATCTGGCTCCTGCTCCCAATCTGGCCCAGACCCAGGGAGAGGCTTGTTCCAATCTTCACTGGGAAAAGGGCAGTTTGAGTTAAGATGCTGAGAAAAGCCATTGGATCTAACCCAGCCCCTCACAGCAAGTAGCTACTGCTGTTTGAAAAGTGCCTTCCATTTTGGACAAAAAAATCAGCATTAAGAAGCCAGCTGTGGGCCATTGGTATTCTGTGCCCAGTTCTAGGACAGGCTGGGAATGGGATTCAAAGATGACCTCAATTCCCACCCATGGCAGGTCCTGGTTCCCTGAATCTTAGTGGAGAACAGAAAGTCAGACCAGACATGATGGAGTCTTGAGGGAGGCAGACTGGTATATAGGGTTTTCATATAATGAGAGGAGATAGGGTAGGAATGGCAAGATAGGGGAAGGATTAGCTGGGCCCTGAGGGATGTGTTGGCCTTTGATCAGACATAGAGGGGGCGCCCAAGTAGAGGGAAGGTAGAGTAGAAGGAAAGGAGCCGTAGCAGGGAGCAGTAGGTCTCTCAGTGAGCCTGAGGAAAGCAAGGTCAACCATTCCTTAGCTGTCCTGACCTCCACTCTGTTGTCACTGCCTCCCCTGTCACAGGGTGAGGCTCTGTCACAGCCTGTGGCACCATGAACCTCACCTCGTAGCCCTGCCCCAGCTGGATAATACCTTTGCGTGTGACTGTGAGGTGGAGGGTGAGTTTGGTCCATATTGGTGTCCCACACTAGACTTGGCCTTGGCCTAGCATGAGGGTGGCCAGGGCCTGTGTCTGTCTGTCTTGGTCATTGCTGTGTCTAATCCTCATTCTCCTGCTTCAGAAATCCTTACTGAGGAAACAGCTGAAGCCAGAGCTAGGGCCAGGTCAGGTAGGGCTTCAGACTTAAAAGGGGCTTAAGAGAGTTGGGGGGCCTCACCTTCTCCCCTGCCCTCCTCTCACCCATCTGCAGGTTCATCATGCCTAGTGGCATATAAGAAGACCCCGCCACCGGTCCCTCCACGTACCACGTCAAAGCCGTTCATCTCAGTCACGGTCCAGAGCAGTACCGAGTCTGCCCAGGATACCTACCTGGACAGCCAGGACCACAAGAGTGAGGTGACGAGCCAGTCAGGCCTGAGCAACTCGTCGGACAGCCTGGACAGCAGTACCCGACCACCCAGTGTGACACGCGGCGGAGTCACCCCAGCCTCTGAGGCCCCAGAACCACCCCTAAAACATGCAGCTCTGAAGAGTGAACAAGGGACACTGACCAGCTCCGAATCCCACCCTGAGGCCATCCCCAAAAGGAAACTGTCATCTATAGGAATACAAGTAGGGGCCCCTTTGCACTCTGTGTCCTCAGCCCGCTCCGTGCACCTGTCTGCGTGTAATTACATCTGGTGGAGGCCCGCTAGGTCTCCTGGGCAAAAGTGGTTTATCTGTGTATTTTGGGGGATCCAGACCCAGTGGCCAAATCAAATTCCACCCCTAGCCACGCCTTCCTTGAGTTCGCCCATACGTGCTATGAAGTCTGCAGCCGTGGGTACCTGTCCCTGCTCCTCCAATGGGTCATCCCAGTGAATGTAGTTACACTCAGCCAGCCATCTCCTGTCCACTGTTTGTCCACTGTCTGTCTGTCCACTCCACCTTATGCCCTGCCAGCCAACACGTGGGAGGCGGGACTGGCCTAACAGTTCTTTAATCCAAGGTCAGCACGGGTGCAGAGGCCACCGCCCCGCTTGGCAGTGGGAGCAACATGGAGCGTAGACACGGATGGGCCAGGGGCCCAGGAGCCAGGGCCCTTGAGCCATGGGGGTTGCTCGAGGGGAACTTTGCCCAGAGCCCTCTCGGGCCTTGGGGACAGGTAGGTGGCTCAAGGCACCAGGCCCATGTCAGATTGAGAAGTGTAATGTCGTTCCAGATGCCTCGCTCCATGAGAAAGAATCCAGGGATATAGCTCTCCAGGACCAAGTGGCCAAAGCCAACAGACCCTCCTGGAAGCCCAACTCACTGTGCACTCATGGCCATGACACACAGCAGGACAGGGTGCACCAGCTTCCCTTCCCCTCCACTGCTTCACTGTACCTCTTGCATGAATGCACCCGGCATCAGTAATCGGTTTTTTATTGGCCCAGCTGGGAAAAGTTGGGCCCTGCCTTGCAGTTTTCAGGAGTTACTCTAAATCCAGATTGAGAGAATTCTTGCCCTGCTTAGACCTCCAGACTAAAGTGGAGCACACTCTGCAGAAAAGGAAGGCAGCTACAGTGGGCCAAGGGCCTGGGGTTCAGGGGCGATCAAGGAGATCAAAGTGGTGTGCATTGTGGCTTAGGGTTGGAAGGGATCTCCATTTTCCCAGCTGCCCTGGAGCAGTTGAACATGGCCAAGTAGATGACAAAGCACTAGAATGCTGAAGAAAGATGGGACACAGAGGGGGATTGAATGGACCAAACGAGGCTCACTGGCCAATTTCTTGCACTTGCCTGATATGTTTTCCCCAAGAGGCAGCTCTGGACTTGTTTCCCCATATATATAAGGAAAGAGTTGGCCAGGAGATGCTCCTGTTTTCTGGACTCCTTCATGAGGAATCCAGCCCCCACACTATGCCATGCTGTAGGAGGAATTCTTAGGAACACAGAAAGTACCCTAATCTCTGACTCTTGGTCCTGACCACCCAGGGTCTTTCTTTGGGCAGCACCATCCTCTCCTGGCCAAACCAGACACTCTTATCTTTCCAGAAGGTCTGAAGGAGAGTTAGGCTCATCCTTGATACCTTTTACCCAGAAGTTCACACAGGGATAAGGACTCTAGTTCTTGGGCCCATCCTGAGTTTTCCCTTCCCCACATTCACCTCTACCCCTATTCCATGCTGTTTTCCCCTTGATGCTGCATTTCCTGAGCTGGCTCTTGCTGAAGAACTGTGGATGCATCCCCATAAGGAGGAGCCTGGTGCTCAGTCCCCTGCCCCAGAAAACCTCCCTGGCCCCTGCTTCTTCCATACAGCCAACAGACTGGAGAGTCTCCGATTTCCAAGGATAACCTGACCACCCTTGTCCCTCCCCTTTGTGCCTCAAGCCCTCAGTCAAGTGTAGGTTCTCCCTCATTCATGACAATGATGGAAGGGCTGGCCTGGCTGCTCCATGGCCACACACCCTTGTCCTAGAAAAGAGAGGCAGGCCAAGGGTATCATTGTTGCCATGTTTCCTTCTATTTCACAGGAGTATAGAGAAAGAGTGCTAGCTTTGCACTTGGACGTGGCTCTGGTCCTTCCTACTGCTCCCTAGGCCCACCAGTGCTGAAGGTAAACTCAGCCAAGTGTGATCAAGGCCCAGGGATGGCATCTCATAGTGTCCACGGACTTTACCAGCTTTTGCATCAGTGGCAGTTTTCAAATCCAGAGCTGCTGTCCAAGGTTTGCCCCTAGTACAGGTGCCTCCAACCTGTCCTTCAGCTGCAGGGTTGGGGGACTGACCATTGCCTCGAGACAGCCCCATCTTTAACTACACCAGATAACGGCTGTGGCTTTGTGTGTGTGTGTTTTCTTTCTCTTTTCGTCGTCCTTTTTTTTTTTTTTTTTTTTTCTTCTCTCTGATGCGTGTAAAGGAGAGGACTAGAAGGAACGGTTCCCACCTCTCGGAGGACAACGGACCCAAAGCGATCGATGTGATGGCACCCTCCTCAGAGTAGGGAAAGCCAGTCATCTCCACCCCATCCCACCTCCCACCCACCTGCCCGCCCGCCTCCGCGCGAATGAGCAGTGCCCGGCTTAACCTGGTCCAGCCTTGGGCCCACGTGCAGTGTCCGCATGCCTCGTGTTCGTCTGTCCACACGTCTGTTTGCGTCGTCCCACTAATGTGAATTTCAGCAGCAAGTGTGGTGTTTGTTTTTTATTTTTGTCTTTGTCTCCGTGCCGTTGCTGTCATTGTCCTTCAATAAGGTTGACTGCATTCAGCCAGTGCCAAAAGAGGAGCCCAGTCCCGCTACCAAATTCCAGTCCATCGGGGTTCAGGTAGAGGACGACTGGCGGTAAGTCGTATGGAGGTGGTGGCTGCTTCTCCCCTCTCCTCTTCCTTCCTCTGCTCTCACCTCCCCTGTGCCTTCTCCTCCTGCTCTCCCTAACCCACTTCTCCTTGCTGAATTTCTAATAACCAAGCTGGGTTTGGGGTGTGGGCTGTGGCCCAGGCATGGGAGGCTGGGCAGGCAGGTGGGCGGGCAAATGAGCAGTTGCTCTGTGAGGTGAATCAGCCCGCAGGGGGTCAAGGCCGGGCTGAGACGTGAGCTACCCCCATGTTGGTGGTCTTCCTGGCCCCACTGCAGTAAACAGACAACCTTATGAACTTGTCCGTGTGTGTGTATGCGTGTGGGTGTGGGCGGGGTGGGGCGGGGCCAGGGCTGAGCAGAGAATGAGATGGTTGCTATGGGACCCGCTTCAGGCGCATGGTGAGCAGATGATGCATCCGTTTCTCTGTCTCCCGTGTGTCCGGGTTGGGGCAGCCTCTGATCTCTGGCCTTCTTGGTGACTCTCACCTCTTCCTGTCCCCACCCCACTCCACCCCCCATCCACAGAAGCAGTGCCCCCTCTCACAGCATGTCCTCCCGACGGGACACCGACTCAGATACCCAGGATGCCAATGACTCAAGCTGTAAGTCTTCTGAGAGGAGCCTCCCGGACTGTACCCCACACCCTAACTCCATCAGCATCGATGCCGGCCCTCGGCAGGCCCCCAAGATTGCCCAGATCAAGCGCAACCTCTCCTATGGAGACAACAGCGACCCTGCCCTAGAGGCATCGTCATTGCCCCCACCTGACCCCTGGCTTGAGACCTCCTCCAGCTCCCCAGCAGAGCCAGCACAGCCAGGGGCCTGCCGCCGAGATGGTTTCTGGTTCTTGAAGCTACTGCAGGCAGAAACAGAGCGGCTGGAAGGCTGGTGCTGCCAGATGGACAAGGAGACCAAAGAGAACAACCTCTCTGAAGAAGGTAGGTGCTACAAGGACATCCCCTTGGGATGAGGGGAGAAGAGGTACACAGCTAGTTCTCCAGCTTCTGACCAGATGGTCTCGAAGCCTCCATCTGTCCATCTACCTAGCCAAACCATTTTCCAGAAAGGATTTATGGCCTCAGCAGCTAGTTGAAAAGGCCGTGGGGTCAGCAACACCTGGGTTTGAAACCTAGCTCTTCCCTTACTAGTGAAGTGACCTTGTTCAGGTTACTCTGAGCCTCAGTTTCCTTATGTTATGTAGAGCTAATCCTACCCTCTAACTGCATAAGCATATTGTGAGGATTGAATGTGGCAATGTATGTAAATGACCCAACAAAGTGCTGTTGTACCATAATTATGACTTCAGCAGCTCTGTATTGAGCACCTACTATGTGCCAAGCATGAGGGATCTATAGACCTCAACAGGGTATGAGGAACTATGAATGGATGAGACAGAAGTCATCTACTTTTCCACTTATGTTTCTAACTATACCATGCCTGTTTCTAAAAATTCCCCTGAGAAATTAGTTCAAGAAAAGATGTAGGGAGCCTAAATGCACAGGTGGTGGTTTGGAGGCTGGCCTGGTTCAGTCAAAGCCCTGGTCTTAGCTAGCTCCTTTCCACAGAACATCCAGGAAGACTAGGCCTCCTGATGGGGTGGGGCCTGAAGAAGCACTCTTTGATGAATCAGAGCGTGCTTCAGAGTCACTGTCTTCACTGTCCTCTGGGCCAGTTCCCATCTTTGATGTCACACCAACTGTGTGTGTGCAGGGAACTGTTGTGAGGTATATACCTAGTAACTTTTGATAATAATAGTATTTTAAAAACTGGAACGGAAGCAAGGATTAGTGAGAGCACTAAAAGACTTTTAACAAGCCATCCAGCCCACCGCCCTGCCTTCTTAGCCTTCTCCACTGTCAGCTTCCTCAGTTGTATATTCTGTACTTACTTTTACAGTCATATTTCTTTTTTTTTTAATGTGATTACCTTTTATTTCATCTCTTAAATTCATCATTTTATATTGTTTACCTGCTATAATAGATGAGTATTTAGCTCTGTCACCTCCACTTCCTATGCCCCACCCTCCATACATCACAGTTTGGGGTTAAATAACAATCGGTATTTTTGTTTACTATGAGCATACTGTTCACTGCAGAGCCTAAGTAATATATTGATTTCATTTTCTTATACATGTTGTTTCCCTAGAATGAATAAGTTGCCTCATCGTTCTTATGTACTTTATTTTCTAAGCTCTTATTTGTAATTTTTTCACATGCTCCACCAGATCTGTCAACTCTCCAGATGATTTCCTGTTTTTCCTGGTGCCCTCTTCTGTCTTATGCTCTGATCTGGCAGGTTGCTTTCTGGGCCTGCTGCCTACCTGCTGTCCAGTGACTTCCCTTTTCATCCCTGGGACTGTCCTTGGCCACTTTCCCATGATGGACAGCCTGCTTTTTGGACCACATTGTCTTTTGCTTTCTTGGCTTCAGTCCCTCATTTTACTAGAGCATACCTTCACCTGGAGGTACATTTTTGGAAACTGCCATGTCTTAATTCAGACCTCACACAGTTTGCTGGATATAAAATTGAAAGTAATAAAAATATAAATTATAGCCCTGGCCAGTTTGGCTGAGTGGTTAGAGCGTTGGCCCGCGGACCGGAGAGTCCTGGGTTTGGTTCCCGCTAAGGGCATGTACCTCGGTTGCAGTTTGTCCCTGGCTCCAGTTGGGGTCGTGTGGGTGGCAGCCACTCGATATGTCTCTCTCACATTGATGTTTCTCTCTCTCTCTCCCTCCCTCTCTCCCTCCTGCTCTATCTAAGGATAAATGCAGAAATGTCCTCGGGTGAGGATTATATATATATATATAAATTACATGTAAATGTATTTATTTATATGTATATATAATTTATGTATATCAGTAAAGCTGAAAATAGTTTTCCCTAAGAATCTTAAAGGCTGTAATGTGTTAGCTTTCATTACTTGTACTGAAAAGTTTGATGCCATTCCAGTTCTGTCCTTTGTATTTTTTTTTTTGTCTTTGGAAGCCGTTAGGATCTTCACTTTACTTCTCTTGTGAAATTTCTCAATGATGTGCCATGGAATGGGTCTTTGTCCACTTACTGTGCCAATAATGAATAAGCTCTTTCTGTGTGGAGACTCGGGTCTTCCATTTCAGAGAATATTCTTACATTAATTTTTTTAAATAATTTCCTCTTTTCCATTTTTTTTTCTCCCTGTGAAATTCCTGTCACTCAGATGTTGGACCTGCGGATTGATCCTCAGTCTCTGATCTTTTTCTCCTCGTATCTATCTTTTTGTTATCTCTTTCTAGAAGGCTTTTTCTTTTTCTTTTTTTTCACACTATAATAACTTTATTGAGATATTCACATGCCATAAAATTCACTCTTTTAAAGTGTACAATTCAGTGGCAGTTAGTACACTCATGGTGTTGTGCAACCATTACTACTATCTAATTTCAGAACATTTTCATCATTCCCAAAAGAAACCTAATAACTATTAACAGTCACCTCATTCCCTCTTTCCCCTCCTTCCCCCCAGCTCTTAGCAACTACTAATTCTCTGGATTTGCCTGTTTCAGACATTTATATAAATTGAATTATACAAGCCCAGCCAGTGTGGCTCAGGGGTTGAGCATCGACCCATGCACCAAGAGGTCGATTCTTGGTCAGGGCACATGACCAGGTTGTAAGCCCAATCGCCATTGGGGGGCATGCAGGAGGTGGCCAATCGATGTTCTCTCTCATCTATGTTTCTATCTCTCTCTCTTTCTCCCTTCCTCTCTCTCTAAAATCAATAAAGAAAAAAATTTTTTTAAATAAATTGAATTATATAATACATGGCAATTGTGTCTGGCTTCTTTTGCTTTGAATGTTTTCAAGGTTCACCCATGATGTAGCTAATATCAATACTTCATTCCTTATTGCTGAATAATATTCCATTTTATGGATTACTACATTTTATTTATACAGCCATATGTTGATAAACATTTGGGTTATTTCCATTTTGGGGTTACTATGAATAATGCTGCTCTATGAACATTTGTGTACAAGTTTTGAATAGATATATATTCATTTCTTCTGGATATATACCTAGGAGTGGAGGTGCTAGATCATTTGGTAACTATATTTAACTTGAGGCACCTACCAAACTGTTATCCACAGTGGCTATACCATGTAACATACCATGTAGCAGTTATTGGTCTTTTTTATTATAGCTATCCCAGTGGATGTGAAATAGTATCTCATTGTGGTTTTTTATTTATTTATTTTATTTATTTTTGTTACAGATGTTTCTCCTTTTCTCCCCATTGACACCCTCCTCCCATTCCCACCCTCCCTCCCCCCCAGCATTGTTGTCTGTGTCCACTGGTTATGCTTATATGCATAAGTTCTTTGGTTTATCTCCTCCCTCCCCCCGCCCCCTCCTCTGAAGTTTGTCAGTCTGAACCCTACTTCTATATTTCTGGGTCTATTTTGTTCATCACCTTATTTTGTTCATTATATTCCACAAATAAGTGAGATCATGTGATACTTGTCTTTCTCTGACTGGCTTATTTCGCTTAGCATAATACTCTTCAGGTCCCTCCATGCTATCTCAAAGGGCAAGAGATCTTTCTTTCTTACAGCTGCATAGTATTCCATTGTGTATATGTACCACAGCTTTTTCTTTTCTTTATTGATTTTAGAGCGAGAGGAAGGGAGAGGGAGAGAGAGATAGAAACATTGATGAGAGAGAACATCGACTGGCCGCCTCCTGTATGCCCCCCACTGGGGATCCGGCCCACAACCTGAGCATATGCCCTGACTGGGACTCGAACCGGCGATCTCTTGGTGCATGGGTCAGTGCTCAACCACTGAGCCACACCAGCCGGACTGTACCCCAGCTTTTTTATCCATTCATCTATTGATGGACACTTGGGCTGTTTCCAGATCTTAGCAATTGTAAATAGTGCTGCTATGAACATAGGGGTACATATATTCTTTCTGATTGGTGTTTCAAGCTTCTTAGGATATAGTCCTAGAAATGAAATCACTGGGTCAAATGGTAGTTCAATTTTTAATTTTTTGAGAAAACACCATATTGTTTTCCATAGTGGCTGCACCAGTCTGCATTCCCAGCAGCAGTGTACTAGAGTCCCCTTTTCTCCACATCCTCACCATCACTTATTGTTTGATGATTTGTTGATGGCAGCCATGCTGGCAGGTGTGAGGTGATACCTCATAGTCATTTTAATTTGCATCTCTGTGATGATTAGTGACGTTGAGCATTTTTTCATATGTCTCTTGGCCATTTGTATGTCCTGTTTGAAGAGGTGTTTATTTAGGTCCTCTGCCCATTTTTTAATTGGATTCTTTGTCTTCCTTTTGTTGAGTTGTGTGAGTACTCTATATATTTTGGAATTTAACCCCTTATCTGATGTACCATTGGCAATTGTGCTCTCCCATATAGTGGGTTCCCTTTCCATTTTGATGCTTGTTTCTTTTGCTGTGCAGAAGCTTTTTAGCTTGATGTAGTCCCATTTATTAATTTTTTCCACCCTGGCCGGTTTGGCTCAGCGGTTAGAGCGTCGGCCTGCGGTCCAGAGTGGCCCGGGTTTGGTTCCCGCTAAGGGCACGTACCTCGGTTGCAGTTTGTCCCCGGCCCTGGTTGGGTCGTGCAGGAGGCAGCCACTCGATGTGTCCCTTTCACGTCGATGTCTCTCTCTCTCTCTCTCTCTCTCTCTCTCTCTCTCTCTCTCTCTCTCTCTCTCTCTCCCCTTCTCTCTCCCTTCCACTCTATCTGAACAAAAATGGAAAAATGTCCTCGGGTGAGGATAAAATAAATAAATAAATATTAATTTTTTCCTTTGTTTCTCTTGCCTTAGGCATTGTATCAATGAAAATTCTGCTGCATGTAATGTCTGAAATTTTGTTGCCTACATTTTCTTCTAGGATTTTTATGGATTCACAAGTCACATTTAAGTATTTTATCCATTTTGAGTTTATTCTTGTGTATGGTGTAAGTTGGTGGTCTAGTTACATTTTTTTGCGTGTAGCTGTCCAATTTTCCCAACACCATTTATTAAAGAGGCTGTCTTTACTCCATTGTATGCTCTTGCTACCTTTGTCAAATATTAATTGAGCATAATGTCTTGAGTCAGTTTCTGGGTTCTCTGTTCTGCTCCATTGCTCTATATGCCTGTTCTTGTGCTAGTACCAGACTGTTTTGATTACAGTGGCTTTGTAGTGTAACCCGATATCCAGTATTGTGATCCCTCCTACTTTGTTTTTCTTTTTCAAGATCACTTTGGCTATTTGGGGTCTTTTTTGGTTCCATATAAACTTTTGGAGTGCTTGTTCTAGTTCTGTGAAATATGTCATTGGTATTTTAATGGGGATTGCATTGAATCTATAGATTGCTGTGGGTAATATGGACATTTTAATGATGTTAGTTCTTCCAATCAATGAACAAGGTATATATGCTTCCACTTTTTTATATCTTCCTCTATTTCTTTTTTCAATGTCCTGTAGTTTTCTGAGAATAGGTCCTTTACTTATTTGGTCAAGTTTATTCCTAGGTATCTTAATATTTTTGTTACAGTGGTAAATGGGGTTGTTTTTTTAGTTTCTCTTTCTGTGTGTTCATTATTGGTGTATAAAAATGCCAATGATTTCTGGATGTTGATTTTGTATCCTGCCACTTTGCCAAATTCATTTATTAAATCTAGTAGTTTTTTGATGGAGTCTTTAGGGTTTTCTGTGTATAATATCATGTCATCTGCGAATAATGACAGTTTCACTTCTTCTATTTCAATTTGGATCCCTTTTATTTTTTCTTCTTGTCTGATTGCTGTGGCTAAGACTTCCAGTACTATGTTAAATAAGAGTGGTGAAAGTGGACATCCCTGTCTTGTTTCTGTTCTTAAGGGAAATGCTTTTAGTTTTTGCCCATTGAGTATGGTGTTGGCTGTAGGTTTGTCATAAATGGTCTTTATTATGTTGAGATATGATCCTTCTATTCCCACTTTGCTGAGAGTTTTTATCAAAAATCGATGCTGTATTTTTTCAAATGCTTTTTCAGTATCTATTGATATAATCACATGATTTTTATCTTTCATTTTGTTTATGTGGCGTATCACATTTATCGATCTATGAATATTGTACCAGCCTTGTATCCCTGGGATAAATCCCACTAGATCGTGGTGTATAATTTTTTAAATATATTGCTGGATTCGATTTGCTAAGATTTTGTTGAGGATTTTGGCATCTATGTTCATCAGGGATATTGGCCTGTCATTTTCTTACTTGGTAATGTCTTTATCTGGTTTTGGGATTAGGATTATGCTGGCATCATAAAAAGAGCATGGAAGTCTTCCTTCCTTTTGAATTTTTGGAATAGTTTGAGGAGAATAGGTGATAGTTCTTTTTTTAATGTTTGATAAAACTCCCTGTGTAGCCATCCAGACCAGGGCTTTTGTTTGCTGGGATTTTATTAATTTACTTCTTCTATTTCCTTAATTGTTATTGGTCTGTTTAGGTTTTCTGACTCTTCCCAGTTGAGTTTTGCAATAATATATGATTCTAAGAATTTGTCCATTTCACATAGGTTGTTGAATTTGTTGGCATATAATTGTTCATAGTATGTTCTTACAATCCTTGTATTTCTGTGGTGTCCATTGTTACTTCACCTCTTTCATTTCTGATTTTATTAATTTGGGTTCTGTCTCTCTGTTGGTGAGTCTGGCTAAAGTTTGATCCATCTTGTTTATCTTTTCAAAGAACCAGCTCTTGGTTTCATTGATCTTTTGTATTGTTTTTTTTTTAGTCTCTATGTCATTTATTTCTGCTCTGATTTTTATTATTTCCTTAATTCTACTAACTCTGGATTTTTATTTTTGTTCTCTTTCTAAATCTTTAAGTTGTTGGGTTAGATAGTTTATTAGAAATTTTTCTTCTTTCTTAAACTAGGCCTGTATTGCTATTAACTTCCCTCTCAGGACTGCTTTTGCTGTGTCCCATAGATTTTTGTATTATGTGTTCATTTTCATTAGTTTCCAGGAAGTTTTTTATTTCTTTCTTGATCGCATTGGTAACCCATTTGTTGTTTAATAACATGCTATTTGGCCTCCATGTGTTTGAATTTGTGTGTGTGTGTGTGTGTCCCAGGCTACTTTATTTAAGATCAAAGTGATAAGTGATGTGGGGATTAAAATCAAGAGCATCATTGAACTTCGCCTTCCCTCCCACCAGTTCCCCAAACTCCCTGCCCCCACACTACTGTGCTCCCAATGCTGCAGTGAAGGAAGGACTAATCCCAAAGCCCTGGGACAATTCTCAGGGTTCTTTCCCTTGCTCTCCCCTGTCCTGGGAAGGCAGGCAGCTCAGTTTGAATGCATGGGAGAGCCCAGAGTGGTGACAAACACAGAGGGAAAGGCTTCACCCTCAGGGAACGGGACTGAGGAGTACAGCGTAGTGAAGTGAGGGCCTGCATAGTCTGGGCTGCCAAAGTTGGTGGCAGAGGAAAGGATACTGGTCCCCCTGAGAAAGGAACCCCAGAAGCCTCAAAATCCTCTCCTTGAGAATAGTCACTGCTTGATCTTTTGCCCTTCTGGTGACGGTTGCAGAACCACACTCGGACCACATTCTTCTCCAGCCCGAGCTGCTGGGCGATGTGGCTGATCTGCTGCAGGGTGGGTTTCGGGCACTGCAGGAACATGTTCTCCAGGTTGCCCCTCACTTGGTGTTCGTTCACTTTCTCTTTCGGGCCTGCACAAGGGTCTCTGTTTTGCATATCTCCTGCAGGTTCTCATTGTTGTCAGCTTCCTCCACCCACTTCTGCAGCAGGGGCCGCAGCTTACACATGTTCTTCAAACTGAGCTGCAGAGCCTCAAAGCGGCAGATGGTCATTTGGCTAAATACCTTCCCAAAGAGAACGCCCAGGGTGAGCCCCACATCGGCCTGGATATATCCCAGGGTGATCCTCTTCTGCTTCAGGAGCTTGGCGAATTGCTCGAGGTCTTTCTGCAGAGTTCTCATGTCCTTCTCCGGATTTGGCTCTAGCTTCTCCTTGTCCAGCTTCACGGCCCCGGGCGGGACGGGGCAGGGCTCAGGGTAGGCCCCTTTGGAGTTGCTCTCCACCCCGGCTCCCACCTCGCCCTCGGCCTGGGGTGTCTCCAGGCCGCCCTGGGGCGCCAGCCCCACTCCAGCCTGAGGTCCACAGTAGACCATCCCCCCGCAGAACTCATAGAGCGGGGGGCACGGGGGAATCCCCCACACCTCGGCCCCGAGTCCAAGCCCGGGCCCGAGTCCAGACCCGCTGGGAGGGCCCTGGAAGCCCAGCCAGGTCCGAGGGTCAACCCAGCCCGTCTCCAGCCCTCCTGGCCCATCGCCTCCACCACCTGGTGCGGGCGAGAAGGCAAAGTCGGAAGCCAGGTGTCCCGCCATGGGAAGGACCTGAATGTTTTTGAGTGTTTTTATTGTAATTGATTTCTAGTTTCATGCCATTGTGATCTGAGAAGATGCTTGATATGATTTCAGTCTTCTTTGTAGAGACTTACTTTGTGTCCTAACATGTGGTCTATCTTCGAGAATGTCCTGTGTGCACTTGAGAAGAATGTATATTCTGCAGCTTTGGGGTGAAATGTTCTGTAAATATCAATTAAGTCCAACTGATCTAGTTTGTCATCTAAGGACTCTGTTTCCTTGTTAAATTTTTTGTCTAGAAAATCTATCCAGTGGTGTCAGTGGGGTGTTAAAGTCACCCTCTATGATTGCATTGCTATTGATCTCTCCCTTGAAGTCCTCCAGAAGTTTTTAAATATATTTTGGTGCTCCTATATTTGGTGCATAACCAGGGTTATATCCTCTTGTTGGATTGATCCCTTTAATACTTTGTATTGAGCTTCTTTGTCTCTTATTATGGGCCTCATTTTGAAGTCTGTCTTATCAGATATGAGTATTGCTACACCAGCTTTTTTTTCAGTTCCATTTGCCTGGAAAAATTTTTTCCATCCCTTCACTTTCATCCTGTGTGAGTCTTTTGTTGTGAGGTGGATCTCTTGTAGACAGCATATATATGGGTCGTGTTTTCTTATCCAGTCAGCTACCCTATGTCTTTTGATTGGAGCATTTAAGCCATTTACATTTTCTAAATTTTTTTTTTCTTTTTATTGATTTTTAGAGGGAGAGAGAGATAGAAACATCGATCAATTGGCCACCTCCTGCATTTCCCCCACAGGGGATCAGGCCCACAACCTGGGCATGTGCCCTGACCGGGAATTGAACTGGCGACCTCTTGGTGCATGGGTTGACGCTCAACCACTGAGCCACACCAGCTGGGCTTAAGCCATTTACATTTAAGGTTATTATTGATAGATATTTATTAGTTGCCATTTTTATTTTATGCCTGTGTTCCTCTCTCTCTCTCTCTTTCTCTATTCCTTCTTCTTCTTACAACAGTCCCTTTAGCATTTCTTGCAGTGCTGGTTTGGTGGTGGTAAATTCCTTTGGCATTTTTTTTGTCTGTGAAGCTCCTTGAATTTCGCCTTCAATTCTGAATGATAGCCTTGCTGGATAGAGTAATCTTGGATTCAGACCCTTGCCTTTCATTACTTTTTATACTTCATGCCATTTCCTTCTGGCCTGCAGTGTTTCTATTGAGGAATCAGCTGACAGTCTAATGGGAGCTCCCTTGTAGGTAACTTTCTGTCTCTCTCTTGCTTCCTTTAAGATTTTTCTTTGTCTTTAATGTTTGCCATTTTAATTATGATGTGTCTAGCTGTGGGTCTTTTTGAGTTCATCTTGCTTGGGACTCTCTGTGTTTCCTGGACTTGTGTGACTTTTTCCTTCACCAAATTAGGGAATTTTTATGTCATTATTTCTTCAAACAGGTTTTCTATTCCTTTCTCCGAGTCTTCTCCTTCTGGTACCCCTATGATGCAAATGTTGTTACATTTCATTTTGTTCCAAAGCTCCTTTAAACTCTCCTCCTGCTTTTTAATCCCCCTCCCCCCATTTGTTGTTCTATTTGGGTGTTTTTTCCTACCTTCTAACTCACTGATTCGGTCTTCAGCTTCTTCTTATCTACTATTGAGACCTTCTAAGGTATTTTTCCTGTCAGCTATGTCTTTCTTTATTTCCACTTGATTTTTTTTTTTTATCCTCACCCGAGGACATTTTTTCATTTTTTGTTCAGATAGAGTGGGAGGGAGAGAGAGGAAGAGAGAGAGAGAAACATCGACGTGAAAGGGACACATCGAGTGGCTGCCACCCGCACGACCAACCAGGGCCGGGGACAAACTGCAACCGAAGTACATGCCCTTAGTGGGAACCGAACCCGGGTCTCTCTGGACCGCAGGCCGACGATATAACCCCTGAACCAAACCGGCCAGAGCTTTCCACTTGATTTTTATTCATAGCTTCTACCTCGTTTTTTTAGTTCCCGCTGAGCTCTTTATAATTCTCATTAAGTTGATTGTAATTCTCACTAAATTGTTTGAGCACCCTTAAAATCATTGCTTTGAATTCTTTATCTGACAAGTTGCTTGCTTCCACTTCATGTAGTTCCTTTTCTGGTGATTCCTCCTTTCATTTGGGCATTGTTTCTTTGTATCATCATTTTAGCAGTCCAGTAGTTCTAGGCCTGGTGAGGCAGGTTGATGTGTATCAAATAAGGCTGCTGTGCCTCCCAGACTGTTTTGGTGCTTGGCGCCTCTTGCCTGCTGTGGGTCCTGGAGGATTGACAACTGGCAGCTGGTATTGGTCTGTCGTGGTAGGTACTTCTGGGGTGCGTGGGTCCCGCTGGAGTGCTGCTGGGGTTCACTGCTGCCTGGTGGGGCTCAGCTCCTGATCATCTGCTGCTGATGCTGCTGGGGGCAAGTATCAGCTCCTGGTTTGCACTGCTGCTGCTGTTGCCAGGGGGTACTCTCAGCTCTCAATCCTCTGCTGCTGTTGGGGACAGAGGATGCTTAGCTCCTGGGACTTTGCTACTGCTGGGGGAGGGGCTTCACTCCAAATCCACTGCTGCAGTTGTCAGGGGCGGATCTCAGCTGCCCAAGCCTTGCTGTTGCTTGGGCTGGGGCACTGCTCCTGATCAGCCTCTGCTGATACTGCTGGGGATGGGGCTCAGCTGCCGATCCAGTAATAACAGTCTCGATGTGGCTTCTTCTTTGATTTCGTAGTTGTAGGACTCCATTTAGTTTGATTTCAGGCAGTTCTGAATGATGGTTGTTCTGTAGTTTAGTTGTAATTTTGATGTGGTTGTGAGAGGAGGTGAGAGTACCATGTTTACTTACGCCACCATCTTGACCGGAAGTCTTTTTTTTTTTTTTTATCCTCACCCAAAGATATTTTTCCATTTATCTTCAGATAGAGTGGGAGGGAGGGAGGGAGGGAGAGAAACATTGATGTGAGAGAGACACATCGATCCATTGGTTGCCACCCGCACAACCCCAACTGGGGCCAGGGATGAACTGCAACCAAGGTACATGCCCTTGGCCAGAATCAAACCCGGGACTCTTTGGTCCATGGGCCGACACTCTCACTGCTGAGCCAAACCGGCCAGGGCCCTCACTGTGGTTTTGATTTGCATTTCCCTGATGGCTAATAATGCCCATCCTCTTTGCATGAATAGAGAAATCTGTTGACTGTTGAGGTTGAGAGGTTTTCTTGATTTTATCTCCAAACTCTATCCATGAAATGTTCACTACAGCCATCTATATAAGAGCTCTTTCTTACTCAGTTCATTTTTCATAACATTTTGTTTTATGGATACAATATATATATATATGAGACTTACATATATATATTTTTTAACTTTTCATTTGACCCTATGATTTCATTATTTCCTTTAGGTTTCTTTTTTCTATTTGTCTTTTGGGTTAGAGACTTTCCTGGAATGTCCAGTGATCTTTGGTTGTTTATTCATATTTAAAAGTAAGGAACTGACTCAGGAGTAAGAAGGGAAGAAGCCGGAGATTGCTGCTTTTTTTGTAAGCCTAGTGGTTCTACGTGTTTTTAATTTTATGATTTAATTTAAAATAAAACTTAATTTCAGAGTTTCCAAAAGCTAACTATATAAAACAATAAAAACAGCAAAAATCATGGTAATGTTAGTAACATATGGTAATACCATCAAAGATGAAAAAAACATTATTTAAGCATCAGGATCCAAACTCTGTATGGCAGGATAAAAGCTATTATGAATAATACTGTGTTCAACTCGTTTGAGTATATAACTAGGAGTGAAATTGCTGGATCATACAGTAATTCTGTTTGACTTATTTCATTTTTTATTATGGTAAAATAAATATAACAAAAAATTTGCCATTTTGCCCTGGTCATTTTGGCTCAGCAGTTAGAAGTCAGCCCGCAGACCAAAGAGCCGAGGGTTCAGTTCCAGTCAAGGGCATGTACCTCAGTTGGGGTTCGTCCCCAGCCCTGGTCAGGATCGTGTGGGAGGCAACCAATCGATGTGTCTCTCTCACGTTGGTATTTCTCTCTCTTCCCCTGCCCCCTTCCCACTGTATCTGAAGATAAATGGAAAAATATCCTTGGGTGAGGATTTTTTAAAAATTTGCCATTTTGACCACTTTCAAGTGTATAATTCAGTGGTATTACTTAAATTCACAGTGTTGCCCAACATCAGTATTTATTTCCAAAACTTTTTCATCTCCCAAACAGAAATTATGTACTCATTAAGCAATAACTTCCCCCTGCCTCTTCCATGCAGCCCCTGGTAACCGCTAATCTTTCTGTCTATGAATTTACTTATTCTAGATTCTAGACATTTCATGTAGGTAGGATGTGCTTTTATGTTTGGCATATCTTAAAGGTTCATCCATGTTGTAGCATATATCAGAACTTCATTCCTTATAATTGCTGAATATTCCATTATAGGTAAGTATCACATTTTGTTTGTCCATTATTCTGTTGATACACACTTGGGTTATTTCCAACTTTTGGTTACTGTGAATAGTGCTGGCATACAAGTATCTGTTTCAGTCCTATTTTCAGTTCTTTAGGTGTATACCCAAGAGTGGAATTGCTGGGTCATATGGTATCTGTGTCTAGCTTTTTTTTGAGGAACACCCAAACTGTTTTCCATAGTGTTTGCACCATTTTCCATTCCACCAGCAATGCACAAAAGTTTCAGTTTCTCTACATCCTCACTAACACTTGTTATTTTCCATCTTTAAAAAAATTTATAACCCTAGCCAGCGTGGCTCAGTGATTAACAACCCGCACACTGAAGTCTCGAAGGTTCAATTTCCAGTCAAGGGCACATACCTGGGTTGCAGGTTTGATCCCTGGCCTCAGTTGAGACATGTGCGGGAGGCAACCAATTGCTGTGTTTCTCTCACATCAATGTTTCTCTCTCTCTCTCTCTCCCTCCCTCCCTCCCTCCTTCTCACCTCCCCATCCACCTCCCTCCTACCTTCTTCCCTCTCTAAAAATCAATGGAAAAAAACACCCTTCAGTGAGGATTTTTTTTTTTAAAGAAAGAAAAAAATTAGCCCAGCCGGTGTGGCTCAGTGGTTGAGCGTTGACCCATGCACTAAGAGGTCGCCGGTTCAATTCCCAGTCAGAGCACATGCCCAGGTTGTGTGCCCGATCCCCAGTGGGGGGCATGCAGGAGGCGGCCAATCGATGTTCTCTCTCGTTGATGTTTCTATCTCTCTCTCCCTTCCTCTCTCTATAAAATCAATAAAGAAAAAAAAATTTTTTTTTTAAAGAAAGAAAAAAATTATAGCCTTCATAGTAGGTATTAAGCTGTATCTCATTGTCATTTAGATTTGCATTTCCCTAATGATGGGTATTGAGCATTGTTTCATGTGCTTATTAGTCATTTAGATATCTTTGGACAAGTATCTAATCAAATCCTTTGTCCATTTTTTAATTGGGTTGTCTTTTTGTTATTGAGTTGTAAGAGTACTTTATATATTTTGGTGCTTAGGCTCTTATCAGATATAGGATTTGCAACTATTTTCTCCCATTCTATAGGTTGTCTTTTCACTTTCTTGATAGTATCCTTTCATGCACACAAGTTTTAAATTTTGATGTCCAATTTTTCTATTTTTCTTCTATCACTGTGCTTCCAGTTATTTTTTAAGTTATGGATGTACATTAAAAATTAAGATAAAAAGACTGATATGGAACAAACCCATGTTCTCTCAATAAATGAGTAGATAAAAAGTTGTGGTACATATATACAATGGACTATTACTTGGCCATAAAAAATAATGAAATCTTACCATTTGCAACAACATGGATGGACCTGGAAGGTATTATACTAAGTGAAATAAGTCAGAGAAAGACAAATACCATATGATTCCACTTATATGTGGAATTTGAAGAATAAAATAAACTAACAAATAAAATGGAAACAGATGCCCTAGCCGGTTTGGCTCACTGGTTAGAGAGTTGGCCCATAGACCAAAGAGTTGCAGGTTCAATTCTGGTCAAGGGCACATACCTTGGTTGTGGTTCAGTCCCTGGCACTGGTCAGGGTCATGCAGGAGGAACCAATCGATGTCTTTCTCACATCGATGTCTGTCTTTCTCTCTCTCCCTCCCACTCTAGCTGAAGATAAATGGGGGGAAAAAATCCTCGGGTGAGGATTTAAAAAAAATAAAATAGAAACAGATCCATAGGTACAGAGAATAAACTAATGGTTGCCAGATGGAAGGGGGTTGGGAAGCTGGGTGAAAAAGGTGAAGGGGTTGAGAAGTACAAATTGGTAGTTAAAAAATAGTCATGGGGATGTAAAGTACAGCATAGGGAATATAGTTAATAATATTGTAATAACTATGTATGGTGTCAGCTGGGTACTTGAAATATTGAAGGGACCACTTTGTAAAGTATATGATTGTCTAACCACTATGCTATACACCTGAAACTAATACAAAATCATTGTATTGAATTAAACTATAATTGAAAATTTTTAGTTCTCTATATATTCTGAATATTAATCCCTTATCAGATACATGATTTGCAAATATTTCCTCCCATTAGGTGGGTTGTCTTTTTCTCTGTGGATAGTGTCTTTTTTTTTTTTTTTTAATCCTCACCTGAGGACATTTTTTTTTTTTTTTGCATGTATCATAGAGCGAGAGGGAGAGAGGAGGAAGAGAGAGAGAGAAACATCGAGGTGAAAGAGGCACATCGAGTGGCTGCCATCCACACAACCCCAACCGGGGCCGGGGACAAACCGCAACCGAGGTACATGCCCTTAGTGGGAACTGAACCCCGGACTCTCCGATCCGCGGGCAGAGCTCTAACTGCTGAGCCAAACTGGCCAGGGCTGGATAGTGTCTTTTGATGCACTAGATTTTAAAACTTTCATGAAATCTAATTTATTTTTTTCTTTGTCACCTGTGCCTTTGTTGTCATATCTGAGAAATAATTGCCAAATCCAGTGTCATGAAGCTTTTGTCCTATGTTTTCTCCTAAGACTTTCATTGTTAGGTCTTATATGTAGGTCCTTGATCCATTTTGAGTTAATTTTTTATATAGTGTTAGATAAGTGGCCAACTTCATTCTTGTGCACGTGGATATCACATTTTCCCTACACCATTTGTTGAAAAGACCTATCCTATCTCCCTTGAAAGAGTCTTGACACCTTTGTCAAAAATCATTTGGCCATGCCCTGACAGGGTGACTCAGTTGGTCCTGTATACCAAAAGGTTGTGGGTTCGCCCTGGCCAGTGTGACTGAGTGGTTGGAGTATCGTCCTGTGTACTGAAGGGTCTCAGGTTCGATTCCTGGTTGGGTCATGTGCAGGAGGCAGCTGATCGATGTTTCTCTCTCTCTCTCCTTCTCCCTTCCTCTGTCTCTAAAAATCAAAGAAAAAAAGAAAAAAAGAGGTTTCCTGGTCAGGGAACATACCTAGGTTGTGGGTTCAATCCCTGGTCGGGGCATGTACAGGAAACAACCGATCAATATTTCTCTCAGATCAATGTTTCTCTCGTTCTTCCTCTCTCTCTAAAAATCAATAAAAAACATATCTTCGGGTGAAGATTTTAAAAAGTCATTTGGGCCCAGCCAATGTTGCTCAGTAGATTGAGCATCCTCCCCTGGACTGAGAGGTCCCGGTTTGATTCCTGGTCAGGGCACATGCCTGGGTTGTGAGCTTGATCCCCAGTGGGGGCGTGTAGGAGGCAGCCAATCAATGTTTCTCTCTCACATTGATGTTTCTGTCTCACTCTCCCTTCCTCTCTCTCTAAAAAAGTCAATAAAAACATTTTTTAAAAATCATTTGGTCATATATGTGAGGGGTTTTTTCTGGGCTCTTTATACCATTGATCTATGTATCTGTCTTTATGCCAGTACCACACTGTGTTGATTACTGTGGTTTTATAGTAAGTTTTGAAATCAGAAAGTGCAAATCCTACAACTTTGTTCTTTTTCAAGATTGTTTTGGCTATTCAAGGTCCTTTGAGATTCCATATAAATTATAAGAATGAGTTTTTTCCTTAATTGCTCTGTTCTCTAAACTCAGAACATAGTTCTTTGCTGGTAATGGTATATTCTCAACAAATATTTAATAAAACAATAGACTTAAAAACATTAGCATATATTCTGGCTAACACACTTAATTTTTAAATCCTAATTTTGTAATTTTGCATGTATAAACTTTAATGAGTTATTTTGCATGTATATACTTTAATGAGTTATTTAATCTCAATAACTGTCAGTCTTAGTCATCGTATGCAGTGGGTATTGTAAATAATACCAAGCTTACAAGATTGTTTCAGAAAGTAAATGACTAAGGGTGTGTAGAAATAAATGCACAATGCTTTGTAAAAAAAAAAAAAGTCCAGCTGGTGTGGCTCAGTGGTTGACCGTCGACCCATGCACCAAGAGGTCGCCAGTTCGATTCCCAGTCAGGACACATGCCCAGGTTGTGGGCCCGATCCCCAGTGGGGGGCATGCAGGAGGCGGCCAATCGATGTTCTCTCTCATCGATGTTTCTATCTCTCCCTCTCCCTTCCTCTCTCTCTAAAATCAATAAAGAAAAAAAATCTTAAAAAAAAAAAAAGTGGGTTTTTCTATTTCTGCAAAAAAGTCAATGGGATTTTGATAGGGATCACATTGTCTTCCAGTCCTTGAACATGGTTTCCATTTATGTCTTTAAGTTCGTATTTTCTAGTTTTCATTGTACAAGTCTTTTGCCTCCTTGGTTAGTTCCTAAATATTTTATTCTTTTTTGATACTATTGTATTGATTTATTATTGTTGTTAATCTTCACCAGATAATATTTTTCCATTAATTTCTAGATAGAGCAGAAGTGAGAGAGGGGGAGAGAGAGAGAGAGAAGCATCAATGTGAGAGAGAGACATCGATTGGTTGCCTCCTACACAACCCTGACCAGGGCTGGGGATCAACCTGCAACCCAGGTATGTGCCCTTGACTGGGAATCAAACCCGTGACCCTTTGGTCCTCGGGCCGATACTCTAACTGCTGAGCCAAACTAGCCAGGGCTGAAATTGATTTGTAATTGTTAGTATATAGAAATTCAGCTGATTTTTGTGTTGACTTTATACCCTGCTACTTTGAATTCATTTATGAGCTCTAACAGTTTTGTGTGTGTTGTTGTTGTTTGTAAAATCTTCAGGGTTTTCTACATAGATCATATCATCTTCAAACAGAATAATTTTACTTCTTTTCCAATTTAGATGCCTTTTATTTCTATTTTCTTGCCTAACTGCCCTGGCTAGAACTTCCAGTACAATGTTTAAATGGAAGTGATGAAAGCAGGCTTCCTTGCCTTGTCCCTGATATTAGAGAAAACACTTTTGTCTTTTATCATTCAGCATGATGTTCACTGTGAGTTTTTCATATATGGGTTTTATTATGTTGAGGTTGTTTACTTCTATTCCTAGTTTGTTGTGTGTTTTTATCATGGAAAGGTGTTTGTCAACTGCTTTGTCTGTATCACTTAGATGATCGTGTGGTTCTTTCCCTTCATTCTGTTAATGTGGTGCATTACATTGATCAGTTTTCATATGTTGAATCATCCTTGCATTCTAGGAACATATTCTACTTTGTCCTGAGATGTAGTATGCTGAATTCAGTTTGCTAGTATTTTGTTGAGGATTTTTGCATCAGTATTCACAAGGGATATTTAGTCTGTAGTTTTCTGTTCTTGTAGTGTCTTTGTCTGGCTTTGGTATCAGGGTAATGCTGGCCTCGTAAGAATGAGTTAGGAAGTATTCCCTCTTCAAGTTTTTGGAAAAGTTTGAGAAGGATTGTTATTAGCTTTTTAAATGTTTGGTGGAACTCACCATTGGAGCCATCAGGTCCAGGGCTTTTCTTTGTTGGGAGATTTTTGATTATTGACTCAAACTCCTTACTAGTTATAGGGCTATTCAGATTTTCTATTTCTTTGTGATTTAGTCTTGGTAGGTTTTGTGTTTCTAGAAATTTGTCCATTTCATCTAAGTTATCCAGTTTGTTGGCATGCAATTGTTCATAGTACTCTCTTATAATCCTTTTATTTCTATAGAATTGGTAGTAATATCTTGACTTTCATTTCTGATTTTAGTAATTCAGATCTTCTCTTTTTTTTCTTAGTCTGGCTATCTAAAGGTTTGTCAGTTTTGTTGATATTTTTAAAGAACTTTTTGTTTCATTGATTTCCCTATTTTCTATTCTCTATTTCATATATCTCTGCTCTAATTTTTATTATTTATTATTCTTTCTTCTAGCTTTGGATTTAGTTTATTCTTTTTATAGTTCCTTAAGTGTAAACTTAGGTTGTTGATTTGAAATCTTTCTTGGTTTTTAGTGTAAACATTTATAGCTATACATTACCCACCTTAGCACCATTTTTACTGTGTCCCATAGGTTTGATAGGTTGTGTTTTCAATTTCATTTATCTCTAAGTATTTTCTAATTTCCCTTGTGATTTCTTCTTTGATCCATTGGCTGTTTAAAAGTGTGTTGCTTAGCCCTGGCCGGTTTGGCTCAGCGGTTAGAGCATCGCCCTGCAGACCAGGGAGTCCCGGGTTCAGTTCCAGCCAAGGGCACGTACCTCAGTTGTGGTTCATCCCTGGCCCCAGTTGGGGTCGTGCGGGTAGCAACCAATCGTTGTGTCTCTCTCACATCAATGTTTCTCTCTCTCTCTCCCACTCTATCTGAAGATAAATGTAGAAATATCCTCAGGTGAGGACTTAAAACAAAAAAAATAAAAGTGTGTTGCTTAATTTCCACAGTTTTGTGAATTTTCCAGTTTTCCTTTTGTTGTCAATTCTATCTTCATCCCATTTGGTCAGAGAAGATACTTTGTTACCTTTTTAAAAATCTATTGAGACTTAATTTGTGGCCTGCATACATACGGTGTGTCCTGGAAAATGTCCCACGTATGCTTGAGAAGAATGTGTATTCTCTTGTTATTGGGTAGAGTGTTCTGTATATGTTTGTTAGATCCAGTTGCTTTGTTGTGTTGCTTAAAGTCCTCTATTAACTTATTTATCTTCCATCTAGTTGTTCTATCCATTACTGTGAAAGGGGTATTGAAGTTTCTATTATTGTAGAACTGTCTGCTTCTCCCTTCAAACTGTCAGTTTTTGCTTCATACATTTGGATGATATTGTCATTAGATGCATATGTTTGTGATTCTTAAGAACACCTGTATTCCAATGGCATAGAGAGTTTTTCATGGTTTCAAAGTTAAGGGTTTTGTGTTTTTGTTTTCATATGCAGGTGTTTAGTCCATCTGCACTTTATATTTGTGTATTCCAGGATCTCATTTTATTTTTTTCATATGGAAAGCCAGCTGTCACAACACTAGTTATTGAAGTCTCTACTTTTCTCACTGATTAGTAATACTAGGTCAGTCACAACCTCTGCCAAATTTTCAAATATGCGGGGGTGTGTTTCTGGGCTCCACTCTGTTCTGCTGCTTTTTTGTCCTTATATGTGTTAATACAACTTCAATTACCATAGCTTTGGTAATTGATACATGATTTGCTATCTAGTAAGGTGAATCCTCCTTCCTTATTCTTTTTATCCAAAAAAGAAAATTCAAATTACATCTTCACTCTTCTAAGACTATTTTTAGAATTTAGTATATCAAGCTCCTCAGAAAAATTTTGCTGGGACATTTATAGATTAATTTAGGAAGAACTGATACCTGTACAATATTGAGTTTTACCTGTGAATAATGTCTGTCTATTTGTTCAGATCTCCTTTTATATCTTTCTATTTAAATTTGATTAATTTCTCTATTAAGGTCTTACATATTTTTATTAGGTTTATTCCTTCCTTGATACTTTCTAGTTTTGGGGGGTTTTTTTTAAGCAATAGGAAAGTTTATTTGAAAAACAGACAGACTTCCTGAAGCAGGGAGGTAGGGGGACCCAAGTGGGTTGCCTGATACTTTCTAGTTTTTGTTTTGATAGTAAAATGAATTTTTTTAATCCTCATCCAAGGATATGTGTTTTTTTCATTGATTTTTTTTTTAGAGGAAGAGGAAGGTGGGGGGGAAGAAACATCAATGTGAGAAACATCGATCAGTTGCCTCCCATATGTGCCTTGACCAGAAATTGAACCTGCAGCCTTTTGGTGTACAGGATGACGGCTCTAACCCACTGACCCACCTGGCCAGGGCTCATTTATTAATTTTTATTTTTTTGGTGAATCCTCACCCAAGGATATTTTACACTGATTTTTAGATAGAGTGGAAGCGAGGGGCAGGGAGTAGAGAGAGAAACATCAATGTGAGAGAGACACATTGATTGGTTGTCTGCCACAGGACCCCGGCCAGGGCCAGGGGTCAACCCAGGTATGTGCCCTTGACCAGGACTCAAACCTGCAACCCTTCAGTCCACAGGTCAATACTCTAACCACTGAGCCAAATCAGCCCGGGGGTTTTTTGTTGTTTTTTGGGGTATTTTTTTGTTGTTGTTGTTAATCCTCACCCAAGGATATTTTTTCTGTTGATTTGTTGGTTTTTTTTTTTTTTTTTTTTTAGAGAGAGTAGAAGGTAGGTGGGTAGGGGGAGAAAGAGAGAGAGAAGAGGGAGAGAGAGAATCATTGATGTGAGAGAGACACACATTGATTGGTTGCCTCCTGCACATGCCCCAACTGGGCTGAGGATCAAACCTGCAACCCAGGTATGTGCCCTTGACCAAGAATTGAACCCGTGACCCTCTGGTGCTTGGACCACAGCTCTAACCACTAAACCACGCCGGACAGGGCTCATTTTTTAATATTTATATATTCCAATTTGTTACTGCTAGTAGATAGAAATGATGTTTGATCCGTGTAAGTTGATCTTATGTCTAGCAGCCTTTTATAACTCTCAGTTCTCTTGGATTCGCATCATAAATGATTGTATTATTTGTTAGAATGGCAATTTTGTGTCTCTAATCTTACTGTGTCTTATGCATATCTTGTCTAACTATGGGAGCTTAAGAACATTGTGGAATAGCAGGGAGAAAGTAGCTTCCCTCCCCTGGTCCTGACCTTCATTCACTGAACAAGTTACTGAGTATCTACCATATGCCAGGCACTGTTCTAGTTTCTGGGGTTTAGCATGGGCAGGGCAGTGTTGCTGTCCCATTTAGGGAGGTCAGAGAAGGCCTCCATGGTAAGGTGATTGGAGCAGAATCCTTAAGGGAGAGAGAGGAGTCTTAGAGATCTGGAGAATAGTGGTAACGGCAGGGGCCGAGAACTCCTATGGTGGGCAAGTGGTGGACATGGTCCAGGCCTAGGGAAGGTGGCCATCGTGGCTGCAGCAGTGAGCAGGACAGGAGAGGTGAAGTCATAGTGGGCACCCCAGTTCACAAAGGGCCTCAGAGGTGTTCCTAAAGCCTTGGCTTTTACTCCCAGAAGAGTTTTGAGTGCTGCAACTTTTTAAATAGGATTAATCTGGGCCTGGCCGGTGTGGCTCAGTGGTTGAGCGTCGACCCACGCACCAAGAGGTCGCCGGTTCAATTCTTGGTCAGGGCACATGCCCAGGTTGTGGGCCTAATCCCCAGTGAGGGGCATGCAGGAGGTGACCAATCGATGTTCTCTTTCATCAATGTTTCTATCTCTCTCTCCCTCTCACTTCCTCTCTCTCTAAAATCAATAAAGGAGAAAAAAATTTTTTTAAAGAAATTTTTTTTGTAAAAAGGATTAATCTGGTTTCTCTATTCAAAAGAGAGTGGGGAAAAGGCACAAGTTGAAGTTGGGAGGTAGGTTAGGAGGCTGTAACCATAATCTGGGTCAGAGAAGATGATGGTGGCCATGGAGCGTTTAAGGGAGGGGTCAGATTCTGGCTTTATTTGGAAGGTAGAGCAGGATTTCCTAATGGATTGGATATGGAATAAGAGTGAAAGGACACTATATGGTGACAGAAGGAGACTAGACTTTGGGTGGTGAGCACACAATGCAATATGTAGATGATGTATTATAGAATTGTATATGTGAAACTTATGTCATGTTAATAACCAGTGTCATACCCAGCCAGTGTGGCTCAGTGGTTGAGCATCGACCCATGTACCAAGAGGTCACCAGTTCGATTCTTGGTCAGGACACATGCCCAGGTTGTGGGCCCGATCCCCAGTGTGGGGGCATGCAGGAAGCGGCCAGTCGATGTTCTCTCTCATCGATGCTTCTGTCTTTCTCTCACTATCCCTTCCTCTCTCTCTAAAAATCAATAAAGAAAAATAAAATAAAAATAATAACCAATGTCACTCCAATAAATTTCATTTTTTCAAAAATGGGTTGGCATCTGAGTGACGAAAAGAATGGAATTGCCATCATGATAGGAAAAACTAGTGTAGATATCAGGAGAAAGTCAGGAATTGCATTTTGAACATATTGAATGTAATACTCATTATTAGATATCAGAGTGGAAAAGTCAAGCAAGCAGTTGGATATGAATCAGGGAGAGGTCCAGGTTGAAGATAATATTTTTGTAATCATCAAAGTACAGGTAAGGCCAAAACAAAATGAGATGAGAACATCTATGGTAGAGGCATGGTGCAAGGACTGAGCCCCAAGACACTAATACTTCATGGTGGGAGAGGAGGAGCGGCCAGTGAGATGGGAAAAGGCAACTGGAACCCAGCTGATTGAGGATTTCAAGAAGAGTCAACTGTGTGCTCTGACGGGCATCACCACAGAGTGAGAAAGTGGGGAGGAGGCTTAGGAGGTGTGAGAAATCTGAAATGGTCATCTGGGAGAGTGCAGAGCCACTGAAGTAAGGTTGCAGAGGGAGAACTGGAGTGGCATGGTGTTTTAATCCAAAATATTAGCTTGTGGTTTTGTGTTTGTATGTGTGTGTTTGTGGTTTCTTGTATGTGTGTGGGTTTTTTTTGTTTGTTTTTTTCTTCAATTTAGTTGTGTTATGTTTAGGGAATATGTCTGTATTATACCACTACCTATAAGATGGTGAGTTTGTCCATTTCTCCTTTAAATTCTGTCAAATTTTGCTTTATATTATTTTGAAGATATCTTAGATGTATCAAGTTCAGATTTGTAATGTTCCTAGTGAATGTTCAGTGATTCAGTTGCTAAGTTTTTCCAAACGCATATTTGTGTTTTTCCTTAGTCTTATTTTGTGTGTTATGAATATCACTGTACCAGCTGTCCTTTGGTTAGAGTTTTTCTGGTATAACCTCTTTCCATCCTTTTACTTTCAACCTTTCACCATCCTTATAATCTCTCTTATAATCAGCATATGCCTGGATTTTGTGTTTTGTCCAGTATGTTGGTTTTTATTACAAAGGTAGACAATGCAGTCCACTTACAGTGGGGTTTCTGTATATTTGGGTTTATTCTTACACTGTTACTTTGTGGTATTTGTTCTACTCCTCCCACCCCTTGCCTTCTTTTGGATTAATGCTTTCCTCTCCCCATTCCTTTTACTAATTTTGAGGCTGTATTAATTGGGATCAGGTTTGCCTATAAATAACATGTTTTTAAAAAGAAAGAAAAAGTGGTTTGAATGAGATTGTTTATTTGAAGTTCAAGAATGTCTGAGATAGTAAAGCTAGAGCCCCAATTATGACATCTTGAGGTTTGATGTCATAATTGGCTTTCCATTTACAAGGTTTTCTTATTTTTCCAAGTGGCTGCTGGATTCCAAAATCCCTACAGCAATCCAGCCAGCAAAGGAACCAGTAGCAGAAAAAGAGTAAGCCAGCCCTGCACATCACTTCTACTGCTACTCCTCTGACCAGACAGACATGTAGCTAGCTACTCATATCTTGTTGCAAGGGGGCCTAGGAAGTGCTTGATTCCAGGCTGCTATGTGCCCAGTTAGCAATCTAAGGTCCCCAACAGATCACTTGTTTTCAGAAGCCTGTGCTGTGCTTAGTAGACAGTGTGTGCATATTATGGAGACGTGACAGTACTAACAACAGAAGACCTTATTCTAATTCTGATTCTAGTGTAACTTGTTATATGATTCTAATATTCTGCATACCATGCCTCAGATTTTCCATTTGACGATTCTTCATCCTGGAAAATGCACACTATGCCTAAGAAATGGCTGTGTTTTTACCTTATCTGACTAGAGTTCTTATGACATGAAAAAAAATCAAAGGTTCTATTTCTGAGAGAGAAAGAGAAACAAATATTAAGGACAACTAGTGTTCTCTGTCACAGAAATGACACACTGTATTTCTATTCTTTTAACCTCCAAAATTTAGCATTAAGTTACTCAACATCTTTACCTTTCTCCCAAACAATACCTTAAAATAGGATTTACCTGATTGTTAAACCCCACAAATAATTATTATATGATTTTCAGCTTATTGTATAATTATATGATAATTATTTTACAGTTATTAGATTTCTCTGTGTTTATTTTCTTTGCTCACCCTTCCTTCTTATATCTTCCTCCCTGGATCATTTTTCTTTGCTGAGAATATCCTTTAGAACTTCCTTTAGTGAGTACCTCAGAGCTGGCATTAACTGTTTGTATTTAACTGAAAATCTTTATTTTGCTCTCATTCTTAGTAATCTTTATTTTTATTGTGAAATATACATGCAAAGAGTAAACAGCATAAAGAAAAATATTAAATATTAAAAAGAACATTCATGTCCCTACCACTTAGTTTACAAACTAGAATGTTATCAATATCTTGGAGTCCAGTGATAAATATCACTTTCTAATTCTGCCATCATGGTAAGCACATCCTGAATTTTGTGTTAATTATACCCTTGGATGTTGTTTTTTTAATACTTGTACCATGGATTTTTGCTGTTACACTATGTTCCATTTTGAGTTAATTTTTGTATATGAGTTAATTTTCGTGAGGTATGGGCTCACATTCATTCTTTTACATACAGATATCCAGTTGTCCCAGCACCATTTGTTTAAGGGACTGTTCTTTCCCCATTGAATAGTCTTGGCACTGTTGTTAAAAATCACTTGACCATAAATGTAAGGATTTATTTCTGGACTCTCAATTCCATTTCGTTGCATTAATGTACATGTACATACTTATGCCAGTACCATGCTGTCCTCATTACTATACGTTTGTGATAAGTTTTGAAACTGGGAGGTGTGAGTCCTTCAACTTTGCTCTTCAAATAAAAATACAAATAAAAGAAGTTAAGACAACTCTCAGGCTCTCACTAAAGAAAGTTCTAATATACATACTTTGTTCTTGCCTTTCCATATGAATTTTAGGATTTTTTCAGTTTCTACAAAAAAAGGCAGCTGTGACTGTATTTTGATAGGGATTGTGTTAAATCTGTAATTCAATTTGAGGAGTACTGCCATGCTACTGTTAAGCCTTCCAAGCATTTCTGCTCCCAGTATATATACCTTGGAGAACTCTTGTATATGTACACTAGAGCACATGGTCAAATATGTTCACCGTAACCCACAGCTTACGTCATACTTCATGGTGTGAGGCTAATTTCTCCATAAAGGATATCTTTCCGTTTATTTAGGTTTTAAAATTTTCTTTCCATACTGTTTTGTAGTTTTCAGTGTCCAAGTCATGTTTCTTTTGTTAAATTTATTCCTATTTTATTCTTTCTGATGCCATTGTAAATGAAATTGTTTTCTTAATTTCATTTTCAGATTGTCCATTGTTAGTGTTTAGAAATACAATTTATTTTTGTTTATTGATCTTGGATGCTGCAACCTTGCTGAACTTGTATTAGTTCTAAGTTTTGGTGGGGATTCCTTAGGATTATTTTACATACAAGATCATTTCATCTGAAAATAGTCTTACTTTCCTATCTGGATTCCTTATATTTTGTTTTTGCATAATGGCCCTGGCTCCAATATGATGTGAAATAGAAGTGGTAAGCAGCATCCTTGTTCTTGTCTCATTACTGATCTTAGGGAGAAATTAGCCTCACACCATGAAGTATGACGTAAGCTGTGGATTATGGTGAACATATTTGACCATGTGCTCTAGTGTACATATACAAGAGTCCTCCAAGGTATATATACTGGGAGCAGAAATGCTTGGGCCATAGGGTATGCATGTGTTTTTACAAGAAATGCCTAATTGTTTTCCAAAGTGATTATACTAATTTATTATTCCCTCAGCACTGTGTGAAAGCACCCAGTGCTACATCTTTGCTTACACTCAGTATGTATGAGGTTTTTTCCTTCCCCCAATCTACAGATAAGAAATAGTGGTTATAATTTGTATTTCATTGGTTACTGATGACATTGAGCATCTTTTCACATATTAGCCATTTATGTTTCCTGCTCTGTGAAATGCCCGTTCACGTTTTTTGCTCATTTTTCTATTGTCTTTTTTTTATTGCCTCATAGGTGATCTTTATATATCTCATTCTGGAACTTTTGTCAGTTATATGTATTGCAAATATCTTCTCCCAGTTTGTGATTTGTCTTTTTACTTTCTTTCATCTTTTAAATGAACAGATATTCTTAATTTTATAATTAAACTTATCAGTCTTATCCTTTATGGTTTGTACTTGTTTGTAACTTAAGAAATCTATCCTTCTCCCAAAGCCAAAGAGATATTTTACTGTTTTCTTCTAACACTTTTCAAGTTTTGTCTTCCACATTTAAGTCCTTGATCCCTTGAAACTGATCTGCATGGATTGAGATAGGGCTCTATTAATTTTTTCTTATTGGATAGTAATGTATTAAAATATTCATCCTTATCCGATTGATATGCAATACAGCTTTGACAAGTAGCAGGTTTCTTATACGTGTCGCTCTGTTACTGAGCTTTCTATTCTGTTCATTAGGCTAGCCCTAAGCCCAAATAGTACTTTCTTCATTATTATAAGTGTATGATGAATCTTGTTAATTAGAAGGACAAGTTCCCCCAAGCTTGCGTCTTCAAAAGTGGTTTGGCTAATTAATCTTGGCTCTTGGCTCCTCCATTAAGTTTTAGAGTCAGCTTTTCTAGTTCCATGTTGAGATTTTGAATGAAATTATATGAACTCTGTAGATTAATTTGAGGGAAAATGGACATCCTTATGAATTGTCTTTTCTATCCAAGAACATAATTATGTCTCCCCATTTTTTTAGGTCTTCTTCAGTATCTTTCAATTTTTTAAAGCTTTGTTAAATTAGTATTTTAATTTTGGAGGGATGTAAGTTTTTTGTTACTGCATTTTCTATTATTGATGAAATGTTCTTGACCTTAATCTTATATCTGGAAACCTTGCTATATTCTTATTTTTATCCATAAATAAGGAATTATACCATTGAGTATGGTGTAAGTTTGTTGTAGATATCTTATTTTGGTTAAGAAAATTGTTGAATTTAATAGTTTTTTACTACATCTATTTAGATAATCATATGGTTTCTCTTTTTAAATCTAGTAATGTGGTAAATTTTATTAATAGAGTTTTCTCCTTTCTTGCCTTCTTTTTGGATTAATCAAGTATTTATTTCCACTTTTCTCATGTTATCTTACTATTTTTTTAAGTAATTTTTTTATTACAGATGTCCCTCCTTTTTCCCCCATTGATACCCTCCTCCCCACTCCCACACCACCACCCCAGTGCCCCCACTCCCCCACCCCCACTTTCACTGCGTTGTTGTCTGTGTCCATTGGTTATGCATATATTGGTTTATCTCTTCCTGCTGCCCCCTCCTTCCCTCTGAGGTTTGTCAGTCTGTTCCCTACTTCCATGTCTCTGGATCTGTTTTGTTCATCAGTTTATTTTGTTCATTATATTCCCCAAATAAGTGAGATCATGTGATACTTACTTGTCTTTCTCTGATTGGCTTATTTCACTTAGCATAATACTCTCCAGGTCACTCCATGTCATTTCAAAGGATGAGATCTTTCTTTCTTACAGCTGCATCGTATTCCATTGTGTAAATGTACCACAACTTTTTCATCCACTCATCTACTGATGGGCACTTGGTCTGATCTTAAACTATTGTAAATAGAGCTGCTATGAACATGGGGGTGCATATATTCTTTCTGATTGGTGTTTCAGGCTTCTTAGAATATATTCCTAGAAGTGGAATCACTGGGTCAAAGGGCAGTTGAATTTTTAATTTTTTGAGGAAACACCATATTGTTTTCCATAGTAGCTGCACCAGTCTGCATTCCCACCAGCAGTGTACTAGAGTCCCCTTTTCTCCACATCCTTGCCAGCACTTGTTTGATGATTTGTTGATGGCAACCATTCTGGTAGGTGTGAGGTGATACCTCATAGTCATTTTAATTTGCATCTCACTAATGGTTGAGCATTTTTTCATGTGTCTCTTAGCCATTTGTATGTACTGTTTGGAGAAGTGTCTGTTCAGGTCCTCTGCCCATTTTTTAATTGGAATGTTTGTCTTCCTTTTGTTAAGTTGTATGAATACTCTATGTATTTTAGAAATTAACCCCTTATCTGATATATCACTGGCAAATATGTTCTCCCATACAGTCGGTTCCCTTTTCATTTTGATGTTTGTTTCTTTTACTGTGCAGAAGCTTTTTAGTTGATGTAGTCCCATTTATTAACTTTTTCCTTTGTTTCTCTTGCCTTAGGCAATGTATCGGTACAAACTCTTATTATTCTTTTAGTAGTTAATCTAAAGATTTCAACCCAAATCCTTGACTTTGTAATGATTAGCTTTGGCTGGCGTGGCTCAGTTGGTTGGAGCATCATCCTGTACACTGAAAGGTCTCAGGTTTGATTCCCGTTCAGGGCCCATACCAGGTTTGATCTCCGATCAGGGTGCGTACGGAGGCAACTGATCGGTGTTTCTCTCACACTGATGTTTCTCCGTTTCCCTTGCTCGCTCTCTCTGAAATCAATAAAAACGTATCCTCGGGTGAGGATTGGGGGGAAAAAAGACTAAATTAGTACCTTTACCACTTCACAGATGATGCCAAGGACCTTAGAATACTTTTATGCCCCTCCTGACTGTGTACTATTGTTGTGAAGTATTTTAGTTCTATATGTATTCTAGTTGCCACAGACATTTTTGTTGTATACAATCAGTATTACAATGTTTACTTAGCTTTACCCACATATGTACCCTTTCTGTTACTTTTTACTCTATTTCTTGCTTCTACTCAGGATCACTTTCTTACTGCCTAAAGAACTCCCTTTAGCCCTGGCTGGTTTGGCTCAGTGGTTAGAGCATCGGACTGCGGTCCAGAGAGACCCGAGTTCAGTCCCCGCTAAGGGCATGTACCTTGGTTGCAGTTTGTCCCCGGCCCTGGTTGGTCGTGCGGGTGGCAGCCACTCGATGTGTCCCTTTCACGTCGATGTTTCTCTCTCTCTCTCTCTCCCTCCCACTCTATCTGAACAAAAAATGAAAAAGTGTCCTAGGGTGAGGATAAAAAAAAAAAGAACTCCCTTTAGTATTTATTTTAATGCAGTATTTATCTTAAAATGTCTGTATTTTTCCCCTCTTTTTTTGAATAGTATTTTTGCTAAATATGAAATTCTAGGTTAGCATTGAGCTTTTTTCAACACTATATAAAGGTTTTTTACTATGTTCTGGTTTCCAGCCTTTCTAGTGAAAAGTCAGCTGTCAGTCTTCCTGCTGCTCCTTTGAAGAATTTGTTTTTCCCCTCTGTCTCCTTTTAAGATTTTCTCCTTGAGTTTTATCAGTTTTACTGTGATACCTAGTTATGATTTTCTTTGTATTTTTTCAGCTTGATGTCCACAGGATTTAATAACTTCCATCAGTTTCAGAAAAGTCTTGACCTTTTTTTTTTTAAATGTTTTTATTGATTTTTTAGAGAGAGAAGAAGGGAGAGAGAGAAACAAGAATCAGTTGCCTCCTGCACACCCCGACTGGGGATCGAGCCTCCAACCCAGGCATGTGCCCTGACCGGGAATTGAACCGGGACCTCTCAGCCCTATTTCCTCAAATTTCTGTTCCATTTTGCTACTCTCTTTGTGAACTTCAATTACACATTAGACTGCTGTAATAGGTTTCTTTCTTCTCTTTTCTGTATTTTCCTGTATTTTTCCTCCTCTGAGCCTCAATCTGGATATTTCCTGTAGGGTTATTGTATAGTTCAGCTGTGACTAATGTATTAAACCCATCTATTACGGCCTTAATTTCAGTTACTATATTTTTTAGTTTTAGAATTTCCATTTTATTCTTGACAGATTCTGAAATTCTTCATCTTGTCATATATTTTCTTGACCATATTCAGAGTTGTTTTATAGCCCTTGTCAAGTAGCTCTAGTGTCTATAGCCCCTGCAGGTCTTTTTCTTTTTTCTATTTTATCTCTTTTGGTGTGCAGTCATTTTGGTCCTATCTCCTAGTATGCTTGGTAATTTTTATTCAATACCAGAAACCGTCATATGAAAACTACAAAGATAATTTGTGGCTCAGGATGATTTTCTATTCTTAAAAAATCCAAGTTGGTGTGGCTCAGCGGTTAGAGCATCGGCCTGCGGACCACAGAGACCCAGGTTCAGTTCCCACTAAGGGCACGGTACCTCAGTTGCAGTTTGTCCCCGAACCAGGTTGGGGTTGTGTGGGTGGCGGCCAGTCGATGTGTCTCTCTCACATTGATGTTTCTCTCTCTCTCTTCCTCCCTCTCTATCTGAAGATAAATGTCCTTGGATGCAAAAAATGTCCTTAGATGAGGATAAAAAAACAAGAATGTACTTTTGTTTCTTACAGGCAATTAGAGTAGGGCCAGACCAACTCAATCCAATATGGGATTGAATTGATTCAGACTGTTTTTTGTATGATAGCTAGTTTATATTCTAGTTTGCCCTTATTCTGGTGTGCACTCCTCAGCCCCAGTTATACAGCCTGTGATATTTTCCAAACCTTTTTTCCTTGGCAGACCCTGAGATCCAATTTTTATCTCTCCCACACATTAAGACTGCTGGAAGCTTTGCTCAGCCTAAAGTACTTTCTTTAAGTCCTGTCTGCCTTAGTCACTCTGAATTCCAATTTTGGTTTTATTGACCAAAGCTCAGGCCTTGACCGTGTACTTCCGCAGTGGGTATAGCCGCTCCTTCCGTTGCTGCTTCTTGGTCTTCAGGTTTTCTTCATGCTTGTTGAGCTGACGGCACATGGCCCGTGTTTTCTTGGGCCGCAGATCCAAGGGCTTGTACTTCTTGCCCCTGTAGAATTTCCTGAGGTTCTCTTTCTGAGTCTGGTTAATGACGGTAAGAACACAGGCAATAGATTTGCAAACAACTTGGATCTTACAAAGTTTGGAATCCACCTGTCACTTGGGCGATGCACAGCTGGGACAGCTCCACCTTCAGGTCGTCCAGCTGTTTGAGCAGCTCCTCCTCCTTCTTGCTGCGAAGGTCTCCAGCCTTAATTTTGGCCATTGCTGAACAAGCTGCCACCTGCTTTCTGCTCGGCTTCTTAGCCTCTCAGCCTGTGCTGCTGATAAGCTGCGAGATGTGTTGGGTTAAAAGCAGTATAAAATATCAGACTCACCTGAATATTGTTTTCCTTCTTACTGGAATCTTAGCTTCTCAAATTCTGGTTGATTTGATAATTTTTTAATGCCTTGAAAGATATTTCTTTTTGTTTTGGTATTTTATTTGGATTTCTTTTTTTTTTACTTGTTCTTGGTGAGAGGGTTCAGTTTGTCTGATACTGACTGGTTTTTCACAGCCAAAATCAGAAGTCATTAGAATTTTTTTATGAATCAGTCTTATAGTATGAGAATAAACCCAGCTGAATTATGATATATTATCATTTTAGTATACTGTTGGACTTGATTTGTTAATATCTGCTTTAATAATTTGTCCTTTGTTCATGAGAAATTGGCTGGTAATTTTTCTTGCTAATCCTATTTTAGTATTAAGGTTATCTAGCTTCATAAAATGAGTTTGGGATGTTTCCTGTGTTCATTTTCTCTTGTGTGTAAGAACAAAATTATCTTTTACTTCATTGTTTTGTAGAACTCTCTTTTTCTTCAGTCCTCACTTGATATTTTCCATTGATTTTTAGATAGAGCGGGAGGGAGGGAGAGAGAGAAAGAAAATTATCTGTGTGAGAAGGACACATCAATTGGTTGCCTCCCAATGATCCCGGCAGGGGCTGGGGATCGAATCTGCATCTGAGGTACATGCCCTTGACTGGGAATCAAACCTGCAACTCTGGGTCTGTAGGCTGACACTCTAACCACTGAGCAAAACCGGCCAGGGGTAGAACTCTCTTTTTCAAAATAACTTTTCCAGTATTTGTTATATTATATGGTCCTTTTTCTCATTCCTAATCTTTTTTATTTGTACCTGTCTCATTTTTATTTTGGTCAGTCTGGCAGGGTTTCATAATGTCATCAATCCTCTATTATATGTTGGTTTATTACATTATTAATAAAGTAATAAATAACCCTCTCGTTGGGTTAATGGTATTGTTCCTTCACTAATGTCTTAAACTGAATACTTAGATCATTTGTTTGTCATCCAGTCCTTTTTAAAAATATAAGTTTTGAAGCCTATGGATTTCCCTGTACTACTTTGGCATTCTAACAATTAGGATATGTAATGTTTCCAACTCCCACTGTGATTTCTTTGACCAGTGGGTTCTTTAGAAGAGTCCTGCCCGGGGCCACCTGGTATGAGCTAGAAAGTGATCTGCAGATGGTTGCCACTTGTCCTGGGCTTAGAGATGCCTGAAAGAGATCCAAGGCCATCTGACGCTAGTTCTGAGCCTGGGACCACTTAGCAAGAGGCACAGGGTATGCTGAGGCCAGATGCTGCTTGTTTGGGGTTTGAGAAATTTTAGGAAAGTCTGCAGCATAAGCCAAGACAGGCCATTTGTATGGAAAAGCCACTGGAAGCAGCTGGGTTGGGCCGGGTCTCAGGGAATCACCAGGGCAAGGCAAACAGTGTTAGTCAAGTTGATGGACACTCAGATGTGGTACCAGTCTGTACCTGCAGGGTGACTCAGCAAAGGAACAATGGCTTCTGCCAGCACTTCTGTCTGGGAAAAAGCTGCCCCTCTAGCCCTCTCCCTAAAATCAGAGCAGTCAGTTCCTCCTCATATGTCCCTGGCACCTTTCAAGCTGCTGCCCCAGTGCTGAAGCTCAGAGCAAGTAAGTCTGTGTGCAGGCTCTTTAAGAGGAATGCCTAGCACTCCAGCAGCCCTCCATCTCACTCAGCCTCCAGTCATGGGGACTTCTCTTCCCAGCACTGGAACCCTGGACTGGTGTGGGGCTAGGACTCCTCGCTCCTCAGGGGATACTTCTGCAGCTGAGATAACTAACTCTCCTAGTTGTTTACCACCACATGTAGGTATGGGGCCCATTCAACATCTGCCCCTCCTACCAGACTCCACATGGCTTCAGGCAGCTCTAAATGATGGTTGTTCTATAGTTCAGTTGTAATTTTGAAGTGGTGTGGGAGGAGGAAAATATAGTGTTTACCTACTCTACCATCTTGACTGGAAGCCTCCACACTTCTTTTTTTTTTTAATCCTCACCTGAGGACATTTTTCCATTTTTTGTTCAGATAGAGTGGGAGGGAGAGAGAGGAAGACAGAGAGAGAGAGAGAGAAACATCGATGTGAAAGGGACACATCGAGTGGCTGCCTCCCGCACGACCCAACCAGGGCCAGGGACAAACTGCAACCGAGGTACGTGCCCTTAGCGGGAACCGGACCTGCGTCTCTCTGGACCGCAGGCCGACACTCTAACCGCTGAGCCAAACTGGCCAGGGCACACACTTATTCTTGAATAATAGTTTCTCTGGGTATAGAATTCTGTAGAATCTAAGTTAATACATTTCTCTCGGTATCATAATCAGTTATCTGTTGTAGTTGAGACGTTTGCTGTTTAATTCATTCCTTTGGTAGTAATCTTTCCTTTCCCTTTGGCTACTATTTTTTTTTCTTTTCTGTTTTTAAATCCTCACTCAAGGATACTTTTCCATATTTCTTCAGATATAGAGCGGGCAGGAGGGAGGGAGAGAGAAACATCAATGTGAGAGAGACACATCGACTGGTTGCCTCCCACATGACCCCAACCAGAGCTGGGGACAAACCGCAACCAAGGTGCATGCCCTTGGGCAGAATCGAACCCACGACTCATTGGTCTGAGGGCCGATGCTCTAACCCCTGTGCCAAACCAGTCAGGGCTCCCTTTGGCTGCTTTTTAAGAGTTTCTTTTTGTCTTTGGTTTTACTGTAAATAGGAGTGGATTTGCTTGGGATTCATTTGACTTCCTGACTCTGAGGACTAGTGTCAGCCATTTATGGAAATTTCTAAACCATGATCTCTTTGAATATTTTTCTTCTAGTCTCTTCTTTTAGAATACTGATACGAGTCTCCCTCTCTCTTCCATGCCTCTCAATCACTTTCTTTTGATAGTATTTTAATACATTTAACAACTTATTTTATTTGTTAAAATATAAGGTACTCAAGTCCAGTCTTATGGTTAGGAATTCTCAAGAGGGACTTTTCCTTTTATTCCCACTCTACTTTAGACCAAGCCAGGCTCAAAGCTCTACTACCTACAGCAAGGGGGGGGGGGGGTACTCATTTTATTCCCAGCAGCTTAGCTATTCATTTAAAAAGACATTTTGTTAATAAGCATTTTAAGTGTTTTGCACTTCTAGTTTTCAGCAGGGTTTTTTGTTCATGTGCAGCTTCCATACAGCCCTTGTTTCTGTGGTGACCTTGTTTCTCCTACACTAGTTCCAGAGCTCATGTTTTATCTCCTTCCCTTGTCTTGCATCTGTTCGGAGCACCTCCATCTCTGCTTCGAACTACTGTTTTCACATATTCACAGCTAAATGTCACACTTTTCATTTATTATCTGGCAACAATTTTCTGGTGAATGTTCATTTGCCATTTTGCTGTTCCTGTAATACCTCTGTTTACCTTCTGCGTTGGTTCCTTTTCAAGTACTAATTTCTTAATGAGCTCTTGTCATTAGATCATTGTGGGAGGAACCAAGACTGTGTCCCTTCAGCCTTGTCTTTTCTCCAGGCACCTAGAGGGCTGCTTACATTCAAAGCCTCCCCCCCTACTCCTACCCTGCCTCCTTAGTGCTGAACCAGGTTCAGGAAAGCCCTGTTACAATCCATACCCCTTTATTTCAAATAAGAGATTATTGGCCTCTCCCCTCAATATGTGCTACTTTGGAGAACTCAAAACTATCACCTTTATCTGAGTCCTGCAACCCCAAGACCCCTCCTTGTGTGGCTACCACTGCACTCCAGGCTCTGTCAGGGACGATGTCCATTTCTTGCTTACTTTGCTTTTCGGGGATTTCTTTATGCTACCTCTTTTTTTTTTTTTGTCTATTTTATTTATTTATTTTTTTGATTTTTTTTTTTATCTTTATTGTTGAATGTATTACAGATGTTCCTCATTTTTCCCCCATTGCCCCCCTCCTCCCCACTCCTGCCCCCCTCCTGCTTTTCCCCACACTGTTGTCTGTGTCCATTAGTTATGCATATATACATATAAGTTCTTTGGTTTACTTCTTCCCACCCCCCAATCCCCCTTCCCTTTGAGGTTTGTCAGTCTAACAACCAATTTGTACTTCTTAATCCCTTCCCCTTTTTCACCCCTCCCCCCAGCCCCCACCCATCTGGTACCCAACAAAAGTTCTCTGTATCTATGAGAATGTTTCTGTTCTGCTTGTTCATTTTGTTTGTAGATTCAATTGTTGATAGATATGAATTTATTGCCATTTTGTTTGTTCATATTTTTTTATCTTTTTTTTCAAGAAGACCCTTCAGCATTTCATACAATAATGGTTTGGTGGTGATGAACTCCTTTAGCTTTTCCTTGTCTGGGAAACTCTTTGTATGGCCATCGATTCTAAATGACAGCTTTGCAGGATAAAGTAATCTTGGTTGTAGGTTCTTGCTTTTCATCACTCTGAATATTTCTTGCCACTCCCTTCTGGCCTGCAAAGTTTCTTTTGAGAAATCAGCTGACAGTCTGATGGGAACTCCCTTGTAGGTAACTAACTTCTTTTCTCTTGCTGCTTTTAAGATTCTCTCTTTGCCTTGAACCTTTTGCATTTTGATGATGATGTGTCTTGGTGTGGGCCTCTTGGGGTTCATTTTGTTTGGGACTCTCTGTGCTTCCTGGACTTGTATGCCTGTTTCCTTCACCAAGTTAGGGAAGTTTTCTGCCATTATTGTTTCAAATAGGTTTTCGATTTCTTGTTCTCTCTCTTCTTCTGGCACCCCCAAGATGCGAATGTTGGCACGCTTGAAGTTGTCCCAGAGGCTCCTTACACTATCCTCATTTCTTTGGATTCTTTTTTCTTTTTGTTGTTCTGATTGGGTGTTTTTTGCTTCCTTATATTCCAAATCGATGGTTTGCTTCTTGGATTTACCTACTCTACTACTGAATCTGTGTAAATTATTCTTTAGTTCAGTTAGTGCCTCCTTCATTTCTGACTGGTCCTTTTTTATGCCCTTGATGCCCTCTCTAAGTTCACTGAGGTTCTCACTAAGTCCATTGAGCATCCTTATAAGCAGTGTTTTGAACTCAGCGTCTGTTAGGCTGCTTAACTCTATTTCACTTAGTTCTTTTCCTGGAGTTCTGTTCTGTTCTTTCATTTGGGACCTGTTTCTTTGTCTCCTCATTTTGGCTGCCTCCCTGTGTTTGTTTCTATGTATTACTTAGCGAGAGGTATAGGGCTAGCTGAGACCAGATGCTGCTTGTTTGAAAGAATTTAGGAAAAGCTGGAGTAGGATCCAAGACAGGCCAATCCTATGGTAAAGCAACTGGCAACAGCTTGGGTGGGCCTGGAAGTTGCGTGGGGCGGGGCCTCAGGGAATCACCAGGGCGGGGCCAACAGTGTGAGCCAGGTAGCTGGAGTCCCAGATGTGGCAGCGTCTGCCGGCCCAGGGAAGGGCTCACCAAAGGAACAAAAGCCTCTGATAGCACGTCTGTCCAGGAGAAAGCTGCCTCTCCAGCGCTTGCTCCAATGCCAAACAGATCAGTTCTTCCCCATATGACTCTGGTGCCTTTCAGGCTCCTTCCCGCACGCTGGAGCCTGGAGGGTGCGAGTCCGAGTAAGTCCGTGCGCGGGCCCTTTAAGAGGAGCTGCCGGGGGCTCCAGCCGCCTCAGCCTCAGTTCCCGCTGGTTTTTCCAGCCAGAAGTGATGGGGATTCTCTTCCTGGCACTGGAACCCTGAGCTGGCGCCTGGTGTGGGACGGAGACCCCTCAGTCCTCAGGGAGGACCTTCCCAGCCGAGGTGTCCTCCTAATTTTTATCCGCCACACGTGAGTGTGGGACCAGCCCGTCGCGCCTCCGCCCCTCCTACCAGTCTCTATCCTGCGGCTGCTGCTTTAATTTCGTAGTTGTAGGACTTCCATTCAGCTTGATTTCAGGCGGTTTTGAATGATGGTTATTCTGTAGTTTAGTTGTAACTTTGATGTGGTTGTGGGAGGACGCGATACTGCGTTTACCTACGCCGCCATCTTGACCGGAAGTCTATGCTACCTCTTTAAAACTGAAGTTACACTAAAAAAATTCCTGGCTAACTCTTCTGTTGGAGTCCATTTGCTTGCATCTTGTTTAAGTTAAGCATTTATGTTCATAATAAAAATGATCTATTCTTGGCATGTCCTCTCTGCTGTCAGGGCTCCTGAAATTGTTGTATCATTTTCTATCTTTATTTACTCTTTGGAAGGGTTTGAATATAAGACAGGGATTATCTGTTCCTTGGTTTTTTAAAACCTCATCTGTAAAACTACGTAGGCCTGGTTCCTTTTTCTGGGAAGATTTTTAACTTCTACTTCAGTTTTTATTTTATTTTTTCAATCCTCACCCAAGGATATTTTTCTATTTATCTTCAATTAGAGAGGGAGGGAGAAAGAGAAACATTGACATGAGAGGGACACATCGACTGGTTGCCTTCCTAATGAACCCATGACTCTCTGGTCCACGGGCCGACGCTCTAACTGCTGAGCCAGACCAGCCAGGGCTCTACTTCAGTTTTTAAAAACATAGTGATCTGCCCTGGCCAGTTTGGCTCAGCGGTTAGAGCGTCAGCCCACAGACCAATGAGTCGCAGGTCCGGTTGTGGTTCAACCCGGCCCTGGTTGGATTGTGCGGGAGGCAAGCAGTCAATGTGGCTCTGTCACATCGGATGTTTCTCTCTATCCCTCCCACTCTATCTGATGATAGATAGAAAAATATCCTCGGGTGAGGAATGAAAAAAAACACATATTGATCTAATCAGATATTCTATTTCTTCTTGAGTCTATGATAATTTACATTTTTCTGGAAGAATTTTCCATTGAAACTGTTTTCGAATTTATTGCCATAAAATGTCCTTAGGAACTAGGGCATAGAGTTCACTTTATATGTTTTGTTTGCATTTTTTCACAAAGAGAAGGGATTAATATATAAAATGAGGACTAATTGCCATCTCCCAATAATGACTGGTATCGTAAGGTGGGGTGGGGAGACGGAAGCCTCGACCCTGCCTTCCACCCAACAAACCTGTGCTCAGCTCATCAGTCTATTCCACCTTCTCTTTCTCAGTCTTAGGAAAAGTCCTCAGTGCTGTGGGCAGTGCCCAGCTATTGATGTCCCAGAAATTCCAGCAGTTCCGGGGCCTCTGCGAGCAAAACTTGGTGAGTATGATTCTTCTTCCTCCACAGCAGGGGCTCTCGCCTTTGGCTGCCTGCCAGACCCCTATCTGGATTAGCCCCTCTCTGACCTCCCTCAGGCTATGCTGCCTCTTCATGGCATTAGAAAGGTGACAACAGTGCATGTCCCACACCTAGTTCAGGCAAGGGACCAGGAATGATCCTTTCAGATCACTAATACCTTTTGAAGTAGAAAAGTGATGTAAAAGTAGGCAATAAAAGTTAAAGATCAATTAGCTGATTTATTTATATAAAACATACTCTATATCTAAGAAGACAGTCAAGGTAAGAAATTTAAAAATACCACAACTAGGCTTGATAGGTTTTCCCCTCTCCAACTAGCTAGGGGGGCTGTACTCCTAGGGGTGGAGGAGGACAGTGGCAGACTCTCTGTCTCCGGGACCTGTAGAGGTTGGTTTGGGCAGTCATGACGACGAACATGTTGTCAGAGGACAAAATGATGGGAGGGAGACGACATGGATTCTGTAATCATACTCACCTGGGAGGGATCCAGGCTTCTCCCCCACCTCACTGTGAGACCATGACTAGGAACTTCTGTTTCCTCCCTGTAAAATGAGACCAGTTGTCAGTCTGGCATGCATTAGGGGCATAGGACCCTCCTCCCTGTAGCCCTACAGTGGTGGCAAAGGCCTCAGTCCCCCCATGTATGTGCAGGACCTACTCTCTCTCCCAAAGATCTCCACCATCAGGGCTGGCAGGAACTAGCTTCATTCACTCATGCAGATACTGGCCCTGGGAATAGGAGAGCAGACTACGCCCCAAGAGACCCCAACCATGGCCAGCAGGACCAGGAGACCATATGTGGGGTGCAGGACAAGCCTCTGCCTTGCTTGCCCCACTGATACGACTCTGCCCCACAGAACCCTGACGCCAATCCACGTCCAACAGCCCAGGACCTGGCAGGGTTCTGGGACCTGCTACAGCTGTCCATCGAGGACATCAGCATGAAGTTTGATGAACTCTACCATCTCAAGGCCAACAGCTGGCAGCTAGTGGAGACGCCCGAGAAGAGGAAGGTGAGCATGGAGCAGTGCGGAGGGGAAGTCCAGGGACAAATTCCTGGTCGGCAATAACGCTGCCCACATCGGTCAGTGCTGCTTGGCTCCCTTCTCCGTGTGTCGTCTTTGAGCTGGGGGCTCACATCCATCTGTGCACGGGGTCCATGCTTAGCACCCGTCCAGCATGCTGCCCCCCCTTGAAGCATGCCGTCCTGGCTGCATGTTCAGAAAATGGGGCTCCTGGTAGACATGTCCACAGCCTTAAACACTAGTGTTGACATGGCTGTTGGAATTCCAGAGGCAGAAAAATGGTCCTTCTCCTGGGATCATACAGGGGTATACAGGGGCCAGCTTCCGTCTGTAAAAAAGTGGTACCCAATGACCCCTATGGTTATTGGGTACTGGACTGTGGGCCTTGTAAGTTCTGATTCCCTAGAATAGCATGTGACCTGGGAGTTGGAGGCCTGGAATTTAAATCCCACCTGTGGCTGTGTGACTCAGGTTCATTCCTGCCTGAGTCTCAGGCTCCCAATGGTTCAAAGCAGGGGTGGAAACAGGTCACCTGTCCATCCCTTCCTGCTGGAACAGTCTGAGATTCTAAGCTTGCTTTTTGCTCCTATGCCTGTGCTATTCCCACTATCATCGCTTCTTGTGGCTTCCTGATTCCAAATATGTGTCGCTTGTGCCCTGTGCGGGGAGGCTGCCAGCATATAGGGGGTGGTGGTGCCACACAAAAGGTGGCACCTTTATTTTATTTTTCTTCCCTCCTCACTGTCTTACTAAAGGAAGAAAAGAAACCACCCCCTCCGGTCCCAAAGAAGCCAGCCAAATCCAAGCCGGCAGTGAGCCGTGACAAGGCCTCGGATGCTGGGGACAAGCAGCGTCAGGAGGCCCGCAAGAGACTCCTGGCGGCCAAGCGGGCAGCTTCCGTGAGGCAGAACTCAGCCACAGAGAGCGCCGACAGCATCGAGATTTATGTCCCTGAGGCCCAGACCCGGCTCTGAGACCAGGAAGCAGGAAGCAAACAATTTTAAGTCATTTTAAAAAACCACACAAACTAAATGAGAATGGAACAAAAATTTTCTTAACCTTTAGTATGGTTATTCTATCTAGAGACCCTGAGCCAACTTTCAAATTGATGCATACAAGGGCTCACAATTTGGCTTCTTTGGGTCCCTCCCAGCTTTAGGTTATGAAGACTTCACACAACAAAAACATAAAACTTTTTTTCCTCTTGCTGGCCGTGGTGGACTAGATAGATGGACTTCAGCAACTCCCCGGCCTCCAGACTGCAGTCTTTTTACTTGTTCTATCTAATGAGAACTTAAACTAGCTTGTTTACAAGACGACGACAGTCCAAGGGCAGCCTTGGGCACCTGCCATGTCCTTCCTTCTTTTCCCAGCTACCCTCGCTCTGACCTCGGAGTTTTCATTCTTATGTTTCTCTTTTCCCTTCAGAGCTCACACAGGGGTCACCATCCTGGCTGGCGGCTTTCTGGTTCTCAGCGCCCTTTGTGGCAGAGAGATGGACATGCGTTTCCTCCCCCACCAAGTGCTCACACACAGTCACACATGTGCACACACACAGATGTAGGTTCCTCTCAGCAGAAGCAGCCCTGTGATCTGCCAGCCCTCAGGCAGGCAGCACACCTCCCTGAAAAGATGAGGAGGGTTTAAGTCTTTGGGGGGAAAATGAGATAAAACTACAGTATCACACTCCAGACTCCCGCCTTTTTCTTCTCTCCAGCCCCTTCTTCCTTCAGCAAAATGTATGACTCAGAGTGACTTGCAGGGGACACTCGAGAGAGGGACCCCATTTGTCTGTCCCTGGCCGAGCCTGTGTACAGTACCCGAGGGGTGGGCGGCTGTCTGTAGTATGTGTACATATGCACATAGACCTTAGAGTGTATATTTACAAACGCCCATCTGCTCACCCATGCCCACCAGCGCCGCCGCTGGCTTTCGGGGCACCTGGCAGGAGGCGGGTATGTGAATAGCATATATTTTTACATGTACTATATCTAGGTGTGTGTACAAGTGTGTGTAAAAATATATACCTTGTGTGTAAGCAGCCCCCTCCCCCCCTTTTTTTTTGGTCTCCCACCTGCCCAGCCTCTTGAGTTTTCTGTTCTATTTTTTTTAATCCCAACCATCCTTCTCTCTCCCCTGCTCCCCCAGCCCCACTCCCAGGGTGTCATGAGCCCTGAGCTGCAGTGGCCCAGGCCTGTGGGGCGGGGTGGGGAGGGCGGGGGAGGGTGTGGCCCAGCCTACAGCAAGCTCAGTGCACAGGGCTGTTCTCTGCTGGGTGTGGACCCCAGCACTGGAGACGTCCTCGTGTCCAGCACTTGCTGCAGGGGCCCCATTCCAGCTTGGCCACCGTCTGTGACCTTGGGCAAGTCACTTGACCTCTGTGTGCCTCAAATTCCTCCTCTGTAAAATGGGGACAGTCCCTGCCCCTCCCTACCTCACAGGCATGTTGTGAGAATAAATGAGGTAACGTGTACCAAGGGCTCATGGTGTTATTGCTGTGGGTGGGCCAGGCTGGGAGGAGGCGGGGGGAGTGGACTCCCCAGGAGACTGAGCCAGAACCCCCCTTCCAAACGGCAGCTCCATGGAAACAGGCGGACTTGGGCACAGGCCGTGATTCCACCTCTGTCACACACCAGCTCCGTGATCCTGGACAAGAAAACGAAGTTCTCGGTCCCCTCACCTGGAAAATGTGTACAGCATCTACCTTACCAGCTTCCTTGGAGAAATAAATGCGTCATTAACAGCTGCTGTATGGGAGCCAAGATGGGCTGCCCTCGCTAACAACTCACACCCCCATCTCTGCACATGTCCTGGGACGGGGTACTCGATACCCCCACCCCACTGCGGCCTCCACCCTGACAGTCAGCTACTCTACCAGGCCCGGTGCCCATAGGTTGTTCAGAGCTCACGTTCTGGTGGGGGGACAGGCACTGAACCCGAATCCAAGTCCACAGTCGGTGGTAGAAAAAACGGTGCAGCACAGTGTCCCGTGGGAACTTGTGACGGCACCACTGGACCTGGCCTGGGCAGGAGCATTGTGGTCAGCCTGGAAGACAGTGGCATTGAGCAGCTACTGCAGATGGGTGTGGCTTGCAGGGGGGAGCCTGGGAAAAGTGCATTCTAGGCAGAAGAACAGTAGCTTCCAATGCCCCATGGTAATAACATGCCTTTTAGAAAGTCCTTGGGCCAGGCCAAGCTGCAGACACCTGGTCTCCCAGTGACTCAGGCCCAGGGGAGGCACAGAACACCTTCCTAGGAGCTTTGTTCAGGCTGCCGCCCCCACCCTAGTGGGGCTCCTCAGAGCTCATCCTAATCCGGGGGGCCAGACCCCCTGTGCTTGCTCCACGTGCTCACATCTGTGGACCCTGTTAATGGTACTGAACAGTGACCATGAGTGGCTCTGATGAACTCCTAGGACTAGAGTCTTCCTGGGCCTACACGGGCCCTGAGACCCAGCTGGGGGTGACTTAAAGGGTAAGTGAAGAGGTTTCTGCTTGCCTTGGGCACTGCGCCAGACACTCAGAGGTGTGAGGGAACGCAGGAGACAGCCAGCCTGGACTTAAAGGCCAACATCAGCTAGCAGCCCAACTCTATTGCTGACGGGCCTGTGGGATCAGGATGGACTGTTCTCCTTCCCAAGCCTGAGTGTTTCTGGCGGGGCCTTGGAGGTTTGGTCAGGGTCTCAGAGAGGGACCCTACACTCCCTGTATCAGCACAGTGGGTAAGGGGAAGCGTCTGATGTGTGGAATCTGGGCCCCCCTCTCCGCCCCTGGCACAGTAGTGGAGGTACCCCTGCCCTGAGATGAAAGAATAGTATAATGAACACCACACCATGTCCTTTACCCAGAATCACCAATTGTCAATATTGTGCCATATTAGCATTATCCCTCCTAGGTACATAGAGTTTTCTCGAAGCCATTTGAAAGTAAGCTGCATACACCATGCTCCTTCACCCCTATATAAACACCACACAACTAAGAATAAAGACATCCCTGCATGACCACAATTCCATTGTCACTCTCTAATTTAACAAGTGGTTCCCGAGCACCTTCCTACCCAGGACGACACTCGGGGCCCGACATGAGCACCAGCTAAAGCACAGCCACACTCCACATGCCCCAGTTATGTCCTCTATGGCTTTTCCTTTGTATCCATCCAGGATCTGACTAAGGACCATACATTGCTTTCAGTTATCATGTCTCCTTGAATCAAAAAGTTTCCCCACTTTTTGTTTTGTTTTTCACGACACTGACGTTTTTTAGGTGTCCAAGCATCTTGTTGAATGTTGCACAATTTGGATTTAGGTTTTCTCATGACTAGATTCAGACTGAACAGTTTGAACATGAATGTGACCTAGATGACATCCCATCTCCTATACTCTGTTCTACCAGGGAGGCACTTGTCACTTCAGGGAAAGGCCGACAGCATTCTCAGATAAGCTGGGAATGAGTCCTTGGCTTCTGTGTTTCCAAGCCCAGTCCTTGAGGGAACAGAAAAGGCCAGAACAGAGAGACAGGAAGCACCCTCCTGAAAGCTGCAGGGTGCTGGAAGAAGGCAGAAGGAGCAGGAGACAACCCTGTCCCTGGGTCTCTGAGAACCACCCACAGGACTGTGGAACAGACAGCAGGAAGGCCCAGGTTCCCTTTCTAGACCCCCTGGTCCCCCAGGGTTGTGGGTCCCCAAGCTTTGTGGAGTACCCATGGATTAGAGACCGAAACTTAAGAGCAAAAACTATAAAACTTTTAGAACATAGGTGTAACTCTTCATTGGATGAGGCAATAGTTTCTTGTATAGGATACCAAAAGCATAAGAAACCAAAGAAAAAATAAACTTCATCAAAGTTAAAATCTTCTGCTTGAAATTATCAAGCAAATGAAACAACCCACAGAATGGGAGAAAACATTTGCAAATCATATGTCTGCTGAGGGTGTAACAGCTATTAATATATAAAGCACCTTTGCAACCCAACAACAACAAAATAAATTTTTAAATGGGCAAAATATCTGAAATTATCATTTCTCCAAAGAAGATAAATAAATGTCCAATAAGCACATGAAAAGATGTTCAACATAACTATTCATTAGGGAAATGCTAATCAAAACCACAATGAGATACCACTTCACACCCAGGAGGATGACTAAAAGAAAAGTTAGTGAGGCTGTGGAGAAACCAAAACCCTCATTCACTACTGGTAAGAATGTAAAATGGTGCAGCATTGTGAAACCAGTTTGGAAGTCCCTCAAAAATTTAAACATAGAGATAACAAATGATGCAGCAATTCCACTCCTGAATATATATCCCAAACAGTGAGAAGACATCCACACATTAACTTGTACACCAGTGTTCACAGCAGCAGCATTCATAATGGCTAAAAGGTGGAAACAACCCAAATGTTCATCGACTGATGAAAACAAAATGTGGTATATCAAGACAATGGAATACTATTCAGCAATGAAAAGAAAAAAGTATTGACACGTGCTACACCAAGGATGAACCTTGACAACATGCTAAATGAAATAAGCCTATCACAAAAGGCCACATATTGTGTGATTCCATTTACATTAAATGTCCAGAGTAAACAAATCCAGTGACAGAAGGTAGATTAGTGTTTGCCAGGGGATGAGAGGAAAAGAGGGTGGGGAGTGACTGCTAATGAGTTCCAAGTTTCTTCTGGGGATGATGAAAATGTTTTGGAATTACATAGTGGTGATAGGTGTATAACTTGTGAATCTTTTTTTTAAATTTTTTTTTTCTTTATTGATTTTTAGAGAGAGAGGAAGGGAGAGGGAGAGAGAGACAAACATCGATGAGAGAGAACATCGACTGGCCGCCTCCTGCATGCCCCCCACTGGGGATCAGGCCCACAACCTGGGCATGTGCCCTGACTGGGAATCGAACTGGCGACCTTTTGGTGCATGGGTCGATGCTCAACCACTGAGCCACACCAGCTGGGCTAACTTGTGAATATTTTTAAACCAGTGAATTTTACACTTGAGTGAATTTCATAATTTTTTTTTTAATTTTCAGCAGAGAGGACCACAGAATGGGAGAACATTTTTGCAAATCATATACCTAATAAGGAATATCCGGAATATATAAAGAACTCTTACAACTCAACAACAAGAAAAAAACAAACATTGATTGTTTAAATGAGCAAATAATTTCAATAGACATTTCTCTAAAGAAGGTATACAAATGGTTAATAAACACAAAAAAAGATGCTTAACATTAGTTATGAGGGAAGTGTAAATCAAAACCACAATGAGATACCACTTCACACCCACCCATTAGGATGGCTATAATTTAAAAATTAAGAAGAAAAAATAAGTGTTGGCAAGAATGTGGAGAAATTGGAAGCCTTGTACACTGTTGGTGGGAATGTAAAATGGTACAGATTCTGTGGAAAACAGTCTGGTGGTTCCTCAAAAGAATTAAAAATAGAGCTACCAAATGATCAAGCAATTTCACTTCTGGATATATACCAAAAAAAAAAAAAAAATCAAAAGCAGGGACTCAAAAGGTATTTGTAGGATCTGGTCAAGATGGCAGTGTACTACATGGGGTACTCAGAACCTCCCACCACCACATCTAAACTACAGAACCACCATCATTCAGAACCACCTGAAATCTAGCTGGACAGAAGTCCTACAACTAAAGCTATAAAGAAGTTACACTGAGACTGGTAGAGAAGGGGTGGAGATGCAGAACTGGGCTGGTCCCACACCCATGTGGCAGTTAAAAATCGGGAGGGAGCCCTGGCCGGTTTGGCTCAGAGGTTAGAATATTGGCCCGCGGACCAGAGAGTCCTGGGTTCGGTCCCTGCTAAGGGCACATACCTCGGTTGCAGTTCGTCCCCGGATCCCCGGCCCCGGTTGGGGTTGTGTGCGTGGCAACCAGTCGATGTGTCTCTCTCACATCAATGTTTCTCTCTCTTCCTCCCTCTCTCCCTCCCGGCTCTATCTGAAGATAGATGCAAAAATGTCCTCAGGCGAGGATTAAAATAAAAAAAATCGAGAGGGATATCTCAACTGTGGAGGGTCCCCTGAGGAGCGAGGGGGTCCCAGCCCCACATCAGAACATCCACCCCAGGGTCCCAGTGCCGGGAAGAGAAGTCATCATAACTTCAGGTTGTGAAAACCAGCAGGGGTTGCGGCTCAGTGAGACAGGCCTACTGGAGTCCCAGGCGGTGCTCTTAAAGGGCTTGAGCATGGACTTACTCAGACTTACTCCCTCTGAGCTCCAGCACTGGGGCAGGAGCTCAAAAGGCACCAGGGACATACGTGGAAGAACTGAACCGTCCAGCTTCAAGGCAAGGGCTGGAGGGGCAGCTTTCTCCCAGACAGAAGTGAGGGCAGAGGCCACTGTTCCTTTTCTGAGCCCTCCCCCTCACAGAGCTGGCAGACAAGCACCACATCTGAGTCTCCCTCAACCTGGCTAACACTGTTAGCCCCGACCTGGTGGTTCCTTGAGAGCCCACCCCATCCAATTTGCAGGCCCACCAAAACCATTTTCAGTGGCTTTTCCATACAAGTGGCTTCTCTTGCATGCTTCAGACTTTCCTAAAATCTCTCAAACAAGCAGTATCTGGCCTCTGCGTACCCCATACCTCTTGCTTAGTGGCCCCAGGCCTGGCACTAGCGGCAGCCATCCTCAGTTGGCAGCTTGGCCTCTTCCGGGCAACTCCAAGCCCAGTACAAGTAGCAGCCCTCTGCAGAATGCTCTGTAGCTCATGCCAGGCGGCCCTGGGCAGGGCACAGGTGGTGGCGTCTGTGAGGCCCCAGAGCCAGTGCACCTGGTAGACAGCTTCAGTCCCTGTGGGATTACAACCACACTACCTCCATGAGTGACACACCCGAGGGGTGGACTCAGCAGGTACCAAAGCCCCACTGGAGCGAGTCCTGATCCATGGGGTCAGCCTCTGCCCAGCAGCGACTTCACTGTAGTCACAGCCTGTCCTTACAGCCAATCAGCCTGGGGGTCAACCCCTCCCAGTTAGGTGTCAAAAACAATCAAGGCTCAACTACAAGACAGTGCACACAGCCCACACAGGGGGCACACTGGAGCACCCAGCTCAGGTGACTGGGGAGGCTGTGTCACTGGGCTCTGCGGAACATCTGCTACATAAGGCCACTCTGTCAAGTACAGGAGACATAGCAGCTCTACCTAATACATAGAGACAAACACAGAGAAGCAGTCAAAATGAGGAGACAAAGAAACATGTCCCAAATGAAAGAACAGAAGTCTCCAGAAAAAGAACTAAATGAAATGGAGGCAAGCAAATTATCAGATACAGAATTCAAAACAATGGTTATAAGGATGCTCAAGGAACTCAGTGAGAACTTCAACAGCATAAAAAAGGACATGGAGCCCGGCCAGTGTGGCTCAGTGGTTGAGTGTCGACCCATGCACCAAGAGGTCACCAGTTCGATTCCCAGTCAGGGCACATGCCCAGGTTGTGGGCCAAATCCCCAGTGGGAGGCATGCAGTAGGCGGCCAATCGATGTTCTCTCTCATCAATGTTTCTATCTCTCTCTCCCTCTCCCTTCCTCTCTCTCTAAAATCAATAAAGAAAGAAAAAAAGGGACATGGAAATCATAAAAAAAGAACCAGTCAGAAATGAAGGATACTCGAACTGAAATGAAGAATACATCACAGGGAATCAAGAGTGGAGGAGATGAAGCAGAGAATCAAATCAGCGATTTGGAAGATAAAGAAGCAGAAAAAAGAATTCAGAAAAATGAGGATAGTATAAGGAGCCTCTGGGACAACTTCAAGCATACCAACTTTCACATCATGGAGGTACCAGAAGGAGAAGACACAGAGTAAGAAATTGAAAACATATTTGAAAAAACAATGATGGAAAACTTCTGTAATCTAGTGAAGAAAATAGACACATAAGTCCAGGAAGTGCAGAGGGTCCAAACAAGATGAAACCAAAGAAGTCCACACCAAAACACATCATAATTAAAATACCAAAGATTAAAGACAAAGAGAGAATCCTAAAAGCAGCAAGAGAGCCCTGGCTGGTTTGGCACAATGGTTAGAGCATCAGCCCATGGACCAAAGGGTCACAGGTTCGATTCCCAGTCAAGGGCACATACCTTGATTTAATCCCTGGCCCTGGTCGGGGTCATGTGGGAGGCAACCAGTTGATGTATCTCTCTCACATTGATGTTTCTCTCTCTCTCCCTCCCTCCCACTCTATTTAAAAAGCAATGGAAAAAATATCCTCGATGGGAGTAGAGGGGGAAGGCAGCAAGAGAAAAGCAGTTAGTTATCTACAGGGAGCTCCCATAAGACTGTCAGATGATTTCTCAACAGAATCTCTGCAGGCCAGAAGGTATTGGCAAGAACTATTCAAAGTGCCCTGGCCAGTGTGGCTCAGTTGGTTAGGTGTCATCCCATGCACCAAGAGGTCGCATCAAATCCCAGTCAGGGCACATCCCCAGGTTCCAGGCTCAATCCCCAGTAGGGGGTGTGCAGGAGGCAGCCAAAAGATGGTTCTCTCTCATCAATGTTTCTCTCTCTCCCTCCCTCTCCTTTCCTCTCTCTTTCTAAAAAAACAATTTAAAAAAAATTTTTTTAAATCATTCCCTCTCCTCCACCTCAGGATTTGCTAAGTCCCTTTATTTAAAAAGAAGAGAAAAGAAAAGAAATACTCAAAGTGATGAAAAGCAAGGACGTAGAACCACGATTACTCTATCCAGCAAAGCTATCTTTCAAGACAGATAGAGCTTCCCAGACAATAAAAAGCTAAAGGAGTTCATCACCACCAAGCCAGTATTACAAGAAATGTTAAAGGGTCTCCTTTAAAAAGAAGAAGAGGCATGCACTCGCCCTCCCAGGAGCAAGCCCATGCCTTTCCCTTCCCTCTCTTCTTCCCTTTCAGACATGCATCTCCTAAACTCTAAGGGATCCCACAAGACTTGCAACCAGGAGAGCAAGGGGCAGCAGCAGCTCATGCCCAGGCTAACCCCCTGAACCTGTCTCCAACTCCTGCTTTTCTCTGACTTCTCAGTGAGCCAAAGCAGCCCCATCTAAGCTCTCTCCTATTGCTTCTTCGAAGTATCCTAAGCCATTCCTTGTTTCACTGTCCCCAGCTTTTAATTTTTTTAATGTTTTTATTGATTTTTAGAGAGAGAGAGGAAGGAAGAGAGAGAGAGAAACATCAATGTGAGATAGAAACATTGATCAACTACCTCCTGCACACCCCCTACTGGGGACTGAGCCCACAACCTGGGCATGTGCCCTGACCGGGAATCAAACCAGGACCTCTCAGTCCATGGGACGACGCTCAATCCACTGAGCCACACTGGCTGGGCTCCCCAGCTTTAATAAATGTGCTCTCGCCCTGGCCGGTTTGGCTCAGTGGTTAGAGCGTTGGCCCATGGACCAGAGAATCCCAGATTCGGTTCCCGCTGGGGGCGCGTGCCTCGGTTGCAGTTTGTCCCCGGCCCCGATTGGGGTCGTGTGGGTGGCGGCCACTCAGTGTGTCTCTCTAGCATCGATGTTTCTCTCTCTCTCTTCCTCCCTTTCTCTCTCCCACTCTGTCTGAAGATAAATGCAAAAAAAATAAAAAATAAAAAATAAAAGTGCTCTCAAGATAAAATACAAAAAGATAAAAAATATGAATAATAAAATGGCAAAAAATACGTATATCTATTAACAATTACCTCAAATGCAAATGGACTAAATACACCAATCAAAACACACAGGGTGAGCCCTGGCCAATTTGGCTCAGTGGTGAGAGAGTCAGCCCAGGGACCGAAGGGTCATGGGTTTGATTCCGGTCAAGGGCACATACCTGGGTTGCAGGTTTGATTCCTGGCTCCAGTAGGGGGTCGTGCAGGAGGCTGCCAATCAGTGTGTTTCTCTCATATGTTTGTTTCTCTCTCTCCCTCCCTCCATTCCACCTTATCTAAAAATAAATAAATAACCAATAAATATCCTCAGGTGAGGATTAAGAACAACAGCAAAAATAAAAATTAAAAGGCACAGGGTGACTGAATGGATAACAAAACAAGACCCTTACATATGCTATTTACAAGAGACTCACTTCAGATCACAAGACACACACAGACTGAAAGTAAAGGGATAGAAAAAGATATTTCATGACAATAGAAACAAACAAAAAAGCTGGAGTAGCAATACTTATACCAGACAAAATAGACTTTAAAACGAAAGCTATAATAAGAGACAAGGACCTAGCAACTCCACTTCTGGGTATTTATCCAAAGAAATCCAAAAGATTAAATCAAAAAGTCATGTACAAAATGTTTTTTGCAGCATTATTTAAAATAGCCAAGATAAAGAAGCAACCTAAGTGTCCATCAATAGATGATGGATAAAGAAGTGTGACTTGGCTGGTGTGGCTTAGTGGATTGAGCATTGTCCGTGCACCAAGAGGTCCCCAGTTCGATTCCCAGTCAGGGCACATGCCTGAGTCTCAGGTTCCATCCCTGGTTGGGACATGTGCGAGAGGCAACCAATCAATGTTTCTCTCTTTCTCTCTCAAATCTATAAATATGTCTTTAGGTGAGGATTAAAATAAGAAAGAAAGAAAATTCTGTCATATGATACAAGACAGATGAACCTTGAGTACATTGTGCTAAGTGAAATAAGCCAGTCACAAAAGGAAATATCCTGTATGATTCCACTTACGTGAGGTACCTGGAGTTGACAGATTCATAAAGACAGAAAGTAGAATGGCAGCTGCCCAGTGGTTGGGGAATGAAAATAGAGAGCTACTATTCAATGGGTACAGTTTCAGCTGGGGAAGACGAAAAGGTTCTGGAGATAGATGGTGGTGACTATTGTACAATATGAGTGTTCTTAATGCCACTGAACTGGACACTTAAAAATGGTTAAAATGGCCCTGGCCGGTTTGGCTCAGCGGTTGGAGCATCAGCCTGCGGACCAGAGTCCCGGGTTCAGTTCCTGTTAGGGGCACGTACCAAAAAAAAAAAACAAAAACGTTAAAATGATAAATGTGTTATTTTAACACACACACACACACGGAGAGCAAGAACATAATAAAGCCAGATGTTAACAACTGGAGAGTCTAGATGAAGGTATATGGGAGCTCTTTGTACAGTTTTTATAACTTCATTGTAAGTTTGAAATAGTTTTGAAAACAACTCCTGCTCTTTCCATAGCAGACCAGTCTGAGAAAATGAGATCTACTCCGCTTCTCAGATCAAAACTCTTGGAGTCATCCTTGACTCTCACACACATTCCAATCCACGTGCATATCCTATTGGATGTAACTTCAAAATACTTCTCCCCACCTCCGCTGCTCCCATACTAGTCTGAACACATCTCTGGTGTTGGAGCTCCTCACCGGTCTCCCTCTTCAGCTCAAATTTGGCCCCCTTCAATCCATTTTCAACACAACACCCAGAGGGATTAAGGGGAAACATAAGCCACATCATGTCACCCTTCAGCTCAGAACTCTGATGTCTTAGGGTGGCCTCCAAAAAGCCACGGGCTAGATCCTTGCTATCTCATACCCCACCCCTGTTCCCTCACTCCCTCCTCATCCTCACATTGTCCTCCTGCTGCCCCTTGACCATGAGCTGGGCAAGCTTCCCGGGTACAGGGCTTCTGAACAGCTCACTGGGCTGGCTTTCCTTCAGGTCCGTCCAAATGTCACTTCCCAGGAGGCACCCCCACACCCGTTTCTTTCTCTCCCCATCACCCTTCTTTATTCTCCTTCAAGGCGCTTATTTCTAAACTTCAGCCGTGTAGCTCCTCGTTCATTGTTTTTTTTCCTCCACAAGAACAAACGTTTCCTGAGCGGGAAGACTTCAGTTCATCCGTTTCCCCAGCACCCAGCACAGTGACTGGCAGGTGGTAGGAGTCAGTTAATATTTACAGAAAAAGTAACTGGGTGTTGGAAAGTTCCCTTGGGAACGTCTGCGTTGGACAAAAGGGGGCGGGGCCGGGAGAGAAGGCCAGGCTGGAGTCCAGACAGGGGCTAAGGGGTCAGAGTGATGGACAGGACCTGATGCCTGACTGAGGGCCGCCCCCTGAGGATGCACGCACCCGGGTGCCCCAGCCCTGCCCCTCTCGCTGGCTCCGCAGTGCTACAAGGCTCTTTCAGGCCACTCTTCCACTGCATCCTCCTCCCCCCACCCCTACCCCCATTTTACAGGAGGTGGGCTGCCACTAGCGTGGTTCTCCCTAACCCCCAAGTGCGCTCCACACCGGCAGGGGCCTGACGGGTGGCCCTTTGCGTGAGGATAGCGGCTCCTCTCGGACTGGAAAACAGCCATACTTGGTCTGAAGGGGCCTTGGAGGGGAAGCTGGGATGGGGTCTGAGAGCTGGAGGGCCCTGGATGTTCTCCCAGCCTCGCTGGAGAGGAGGGGACGGCCGGATAAATGCCCCTCGCAGGCTGACGGGCGGGGGGATGGGGGCACGCACCACACCACCTCTCCTGTCTGCGGGGAACCGGGAGGCCCTAGCTGCAGGAAGACGGGGTGTAGGGATCACCGTAGCGCCCCGCCTCCCAGCCCGTGGGTGGAGGCCAAATAAGGCCGGATTGGCTGCCCACGCCCCGCCCCACGGCACGCACATTCTTCTGCCTTGTAAGGCCGGGCGCCGCGCCCCGCCCGCTCCCCCGCCCGCCCGACGGCTCCGCACACGGCTCCGCACACGGCTCGGCACACGGCTCCGCACCAGCTGCGCGCACCGACAGAGCGCCTTCTCCGCACCAGGTGGGTGCCAACCAGGTGGTCTAGAGCAGGCGGTGTGACGGCCGGGGCTGGACCTAGGGCCGGCCCCAAGGACGGGGATGTTGGAGAGTCTGGGGTTGGGGCTGCGATGTGGCTCGGGTCCGACAGGGATTCCGACGGGGGCGGGCAGCAGGGAGACTGTTCTGGGCTCTGGGAACCAGTGGTCCTTTGGCAAAGGAAGACTGCCGGGGCCCTGTACCTTTACTGTGGAGTTAGAGTCACCAAGCCCAGCCCTCTGGGGTGCCCGGGAGTAGGGGAGGGGTTGTGGTCACAGGTATTCCCTGCCCCAGTAGACCCATGTGTGTCTCAGACAGGAAACAGCCCTGTCAGGCCCTTTGAGACCCCTGCAGAGCATCCTTGTCCTGGGGCAGGAAAGAGGGATGGATGGAGTAACCCCACCCCATCCGCAGCAAAGCTGTGCGCCATGCGCCCGGGCTCCAGGCTCCCTTTTGTGCCTGTTAGGTGGGGAACGTCTGCTAAGGGCCCTGTGGGCTCACCCCTGGGGGCTGCACAAGAGACTCTGACCCTGCCCTTCCCCAGCCCACCAGCTACTCTGGCTGCTCTCAAGTCAGACAACTCAGCCTCAGATGAGGTGAGCTCACAAGCACAGGCATCTGGCACCACCAGCAGCAGGGACCACGAGGGAATGGGGGACATAGGCCTTGTCTTTGATGTTATGGAGGGAGGTGGCACCTAGTTACAGCCAAGCCAAGTACCAACTGTATCTGATCCCTGGTGTCCAGGACCCCCAGTAGGAGCAGGTGATGGCTCCAGGGCTAGGGGCCCAGCATGTCTCTTACCCCAGTCCCTTAACCAAGCCGAAAAACTGCCTCTGGTCACTCAGAGTCCTCAGCTGCCACAGGCCCACCATAAGCCTCTTAGGATATATGTTTCCTTCTGTGTTCATGCCTGGAGGGCACCAAGGGCCATTTGCGACCCACTGACCCAAGCCTAGCCCTGGGGTCCTGGCTTCCGATTGGACTCTACCCCTCTCATGGGCACTCCACTTCCCTTCTTAGGTTTCAGTTCTTTTAAGTACACAGTGGGGCACTCCACCTTCCCCGCCCTGCTCCCCAAGATTGCTAGGATGGACAAACTGTAAAGTTCCGTGCTCTCAGCCATAAAGGTATCAGAGCAGTGGGTGAGGTCCTAGCCATTCCTGCCTCTGGCCGTGGCTTCCTCCTCCTGGCCATGTCTGCCCTAGAGCTTTGCTGACATGAGTGCCGATGACCATCACAGCCTCTGCTGGGTACAGGGGAGTGCTCCTTGGCTGCCTTCTGTGGGTGCCATGAGTCTAAGTTCCCAGAGAACACTGGGCTCAGGGAAGGATTGGGCCCCTAAAAGCACTAAAGCACAGGAGAGGATGGCACTCCCTGCCGACGGCACCATCCCACTCATGGGTGAGAAGGGCTTTTGTCTACCTGCCCAGGACCATGTGAGGGCCCGGTGTGTCAGCCGAGTGGGACACAGCAGCCAGTGTCTCAGGACTATAGGCAGCTGTGGCCCTGGGGAAGGACTGGGGCTGGCCAGGGTCCCAGCTCAGGCTTTAAGATCTTAAAGGCCAAACCCTGAGAATAACTTGAACATGATCACGGGACGAAGTCTGGAGACAGCTCAAGGAGCACTCACAACCACACAATGTGGGGTTAAAAAAAATAGAGAAGACTTTCTGGAAGCCCTGGGGCTCAGCACAGAGGAAAAGAGGGGGCAGCAGCCTGGTGCCTTGGCCAGACCGAAAACTGCCCCAGCCGAGGGGCACACAGCACTCAGTCTTCAGGGGCAATCCCCATAAGCCATGATAAGGTTCAAGGAAAAGGCCCCTTTCTGGGCCTCAGTTTCCCCATCTGTACAGTGGGGGCAGTAGACCAGCCGTGGTTGCCCTCACAGTCATTTGATAAACAAGCATCTACTAGTTGTGGGCTTTGGTATACATCAGGATTGACGGCAGCCTGACTGATTGTAAGGGAGAGAACTTTACATGCTGATTGTCAAAGCAGAGGTGGGGAACTGTTCCCCAAGGGGTGTATCAACAACTGGGCTGGAGAAGGAAGCACATCCCAGGGGGAAAGACCAAGAAGGAAAGTCTGGGGTGTCTAGGGTATAGCTAAAGGTCCAGCTGGGCAGGATCACAGATGGCAGGGGGGACACAGTGAGGGGTTCATGGTCATCCAGAGAGAAGGCCTTGAATGCCAGGCTGAGGGGCCCAGACTTGCTCTGGGCAGTGGCAGGAACCTTTGAGGGCTTCAAGGTGGTGACAGGTGCAGGTCCAGGTCTGTATGGATGGGAAAGACTGGCTAGAGGCTAAAAGACCAGGTCTAAACAAGGGTGACAAAAAGCTGGGGTTCTCAGCCTGGGGGAGCCTCTCACCCCTATAAACACTGAGGAGTGAGAAGAAGGAACAGGGCCCAAATCAGGTCTGTCACCCACTTAGGGGCTGGTCAAGTGTGGGCAGCTGTGGGGAGGGGAAACTGCCTTCCAGAACCTCCAGAGCAAGGAGCACAGAGGGATGGGGAGGAGGAGGGAAGAGGAGAGAGGAGGAATGTCAGGAATGCAGGGCTGCAGATGCAACTCCTTCCTGCTGGGGGGTGGCAGGGAGCCCCACCTTGTCACTTGGAGAGAGATGGACAGTATGTAAATGCTATTAAGGATTAAAGGAGATAAGCACGGAAATGATTGGCATTGAACCCAATCCCACGCGTTTTAACCAAACAGTCACAGCAAAAATAGCTTACTCCATGCCTGGCACCATTCCAGGGCCTTCTCAGGCACTAAGTCAATTAATCACTCTGCTGGGCCCTCTTCATGTCCCCATTCCCTGATGAGGAAACTCACTCAGAGAGGCAGAGGAGGTTGTTTAAGGGCCTTGCAGGTCTGCTTTGGGATGAGCTGAGTGGCAGGAACCCCAGGCCTGTGGGAGACCCTGAATGCCAAGCACAGGCACTGACAGGGGGTCTGGGTAGGCAGGATTCCCTGGCCCAGGGTCACAGGCTCTCCCCCCACATGCACTTCCTGCAGGTAAGCTCCACCCACCTGAAGCCAAGATGTCCAGTAAACGGGCCAAGGCCAAGACCACCAAGAAGCGGCCACAGCGGGCCACATCCAATGTCTTTGCAATGTTTGACCAGTCCCAGATCCAGGAGTTTAAGGAGGCCTTCAACATGATCGACCAGAACCGAGATGGCTTCATTGACAAGGAGGACTTGCATGACATGCTGGCCTCCCTGGGTGAGCAGGGACGGGGGTGGGCAGGGTCGAAGTGGGCCCAAGAAGGGCTGCAACTGGAGTAGACTGCGGGGCTGCTCATCGCTCATGGAGCACTCCCTGTGTAGTGACATGTGGTACCCACCCTGGAGAGTAGGTGCCATTACTTTCTCCATTTAACAGATAGGGAAACAGGCACAGCAGTTCGGCACTGAATATGAACCCAGACAGGCAGTGATCACTCCAGGGGGATTGGGCTGCCCAGTACCATTTCATTTAAAGAAAGGGGTCAGCAACTAAAAGAAAATCTGAGCCCTGGCCAGTATGGCTCAATGGTTAGAGTATCGGCCCACGAACTGAAGAGTCGCAGGTTCAATTCCGATCAAGGGCACGTACCTCAGTGGCAGTTTGGTCCCCAGCCCTGGTCAGGATCATGCAGGAGGTAACCAGTCGATGTGTCTCTCTCACATCAGTGTTTCTGTTTCTTTCTCTCCCCCCTCCCCTCCCCCCACTTCCCACTCTATCTGAAGATAAATGGAAAAAATATCCTCAGGTGAGGATTAAAAAAAAAAAGAAAATCTGAATTGTACAGACTTTCCATTATACAGATAGGGAAATTGAGGCCCAGAGGGGCGGCCAGAGCACCTCCCCTCCTTCAGAGGTTACCTGTGCTAGGATCTCAGAGCCTCTCTGACTCCAGTGACTGCCCCCCAAATCAGAATCTTAGAGCTGAAAGAGCTCAGGAATCTAGTACAATTCACATTGCTCAGAGGGGGAAACTGAGGCCCAGAGGCCAGGCCTCCAGACACCACTGTCCCAGCCTGTGGCCCTGCCCCACAGCCCTCCCCATGTGCAGGCCAGACAATCCCCCCCCGCCCTAGGTCCTGGCGCCCCCTTTATCCAGGTGAGAGCACCTGGGCCAGACACTGGCTGGGGAACAGCGAGCCTCTGGTGGCAGAGGAGGCAGCTTGTGTCCGAGCCTGGAAGCTCTGGGGCCACACAGGCCTGTGTCATTCTCTGGCACTGCCCCTCACAGATGGGTTCCTGTGGCCCTTGTGCACCCCCAGGGTGTCTGGTGGGAGGACTGGGCAACCCTGAGTGGGAGGGCTGACATCAGAACCTGCCCCCACCCTGAGCACCAAACCTCTCCCAGCTTCCGGCCAGACTCACTTGAAGGTTCCTTCCCCAAGGTCATCAGGCAGGAAGGAGGACTGAGGCCTCATGAGGGGAGGGGCTGTGGGTCCTGATGTCACAGCTCCTCCCAGGTCTCAGCCATTTGTGGGGACACAGCAGGGTGAGTGAGGCTCAGGAGACAGGGACATGAAGATTCCTTCCCGTTTATGAGGCAGCACCCTACACCCAGAACCCTAAATCCCAGAAACTTGATGACAGAAAACCCCATTCCTGTCTGTAGCTATGTCAGTGGGTCCACTAATCAGTCATGGCCTTCTGGTTAAAAATATCGCCCTAAGGTTAAAAAACCAGAGCAGCAAATAAAATAACAAGAAGCTCTGCAGGTACTAAATCTTAAATCTTTGCGCTCTTCAATCTCAAAGCAGTTCTACTGGGTAGATATGACTATCATTCCCACTTTACAAAGGAGGAAACAGAAGCTCAGAGAAGTTAAGTAATTTGCCCACAGTCACACAGCTACTAAGTGGAAGAGCTGGGATTTGAACCCAACAGTTGATTAGAGTCCATTATGTGCATTTTACACCTACTGCCTTCGTCATCTTCATAATTCTCCTAAGAGGCAGGGGAAACAGGCACAGAGCCTGTGTGACACCAAACCTCACTATTTTAACCACTTCTGAAACTGCCTGGAATTGGGAACTGGTTGCCTGAGTTTGAATGCCGGCTCCACACTATTTGCCGTGTGACCAGTCACCTCACCTCTGTGCCTCAGGTTCCACACCCGTGAAGTGAGTATAAGAATACTGACCTCACAGGCGGTGCTGAGTTAGATGCAACAAGGCTGGTGAAGCACCAGACACACTGAGCAGTCAGCAGTGGCTCCTACATGTTCGAGAGTACCCCCAATCTCAGATATCCAGCCCAGAGGAGGAGCCTCATCTAGACCCCCAGGAGAACCCCAGGGAAGGGGCAGTCGGACAGCTGGCTGCCCAGCAAGACGCTTGCCAGTTTACAAAACTTCCTATCACCTGTCTGTAGGACTCACACTGGGCCACGGAGGGAGGGTCAGGGAGGTGGGAGGGGAGGGGCGAGGACAGCAGGCACGAATGGCCCACTCGCCACAGGGAAGAACCCCACAGACGAGTACCTGGAGGGCATGATGAGCGAGGCTCCTGGGCCCATCAACTTCACCATGTTCCTGACCATGTTCGGGGAGAAGCTGAACGGCACGGACCCGGAGGATGTGATCCGCAACGCCTTCGCCTGCTTCGATGAAGAGGCCTCAGGTGGGCAGCCTCCTGAGGCCTGGACAGGGCTGGGGCTGAGCACCTCACCTAAGGCACCCCCACGTATGCAAGTGGGGCCGGGCCAGGCTGGGGCTCCGGGCCCCTGCCCCCACAGGCCAGAACAGAAATCACCCATCTGCTGGTTTCGGCACCAGAACTGTAAAGACACACTGTTCTCTCCCCCAGTGCTCGACCCAAACAGTCCGCATCCACCAAGGCTTCCCACTTCTTAGTTCACCTGCTGGCCCAACACACTCGGTCTCTGCTTTGGATCTTTCCAGAGACCAAACCATTTCAGGCCCTTCTGGCCAACAAGGTACAGAAACCAGCCCCATCCTCAAATCTTCAGCACTTCCTGTCCCACAGCTAGTGTTTCCCAAGGCCAGAGTGAGGCTGGCGGTGGCGGTTTCAGTAGTGTCTTAGGGACCACAGCCCCTCCACACACCTAAGTGTGCTCAGAACATTTTCCTGACTACCTTCACAGCTTTGTTTTCATCCCCCTTTTCCAGTTCAAACAGGCACAGAGAGGGTAAGTAACTTGCCCAAAGTCACACAGCTAGGAAGAAGGGGGATCAGCATTCAGATCTGGGCAGTAGAACTCTGGGGTTCACACTCTTAAAGCAGGATATACCCAACCCCCCACACTCAGCCCCAAGTCCCCCACAGAAATACCATGCATACAGCCCCACTGCGGAACTCCGCCTTCTGGGGCCTGGTGAGCTCAAACTGACCAAAGGCTAGGGCTGTGTCACTTCCTGCGCCGCCGCCCCTCCCTGCTACAAGGTCTACAATGGCTGGTGGGGGGCTGAGGGGTAGGGGAGGTTGGCTGTGTCCCAGCCTGAGTCCTTGTGTCTCCTGGACCTTGACCCCACCCCCAGGTTTCATCCATGAGGACCACCTTCGGGAGCTGCTCACCACCATGGGCGACCGCTTCACAGACGAGGAAGTGGACGAAATGTACCGCGAGGCACCCATCGACAAGAAAGGCAACTTCAACTACGTGGAGTTCACCCGCATCCTCAAACATGGTGCCAAAGACAAAGACGACTAGGCCCCCCGGGCTCCCCATGCCCTGGCCCCTGTCCCAGTCACCTGCTCCCCACACACACAGTCTGCACCTGCTCCATGCCCACGGACCCTCTCAGGGGAGCCTCTCTCTGAGGGGTGAGGGGCCCAGCTCCCAGTGGACGAAACGGGCCGAGAGAGCAGTGCCAGGCAAGGGTCACAGCCACTGTGAGGCAGGTGTGCCCACTCTGACCCTCCAAGAAAGGATCATCTAGGGAGCTGGGCCAGAGGGTTGGACCGACAGGTACCAAGGGAAGGCCCCACAGTAGAGCCCAGGCGTAGCTGTGGTCGGCCCATTCCCGGGCTGTCCCCACCGGAAGGGCCCCTGTGCCCTGCTCTGGGACACCACTTCCCGTGCACCCCGTGCAGGGCATGGAAGCCCTTTCCCAGCCACTGCCACAAACTCACAAACCTCACCACGGACAGGATGACACAGCCCTCCCCTCCACCCTGCCTCAGAACAAACCCCCCACCCCCAGGGTGCTCCAGAAGGTGCTGTGGGGTGGAGCTCCTCCCGGGGGAGGTGGAGTCTAATAGAAGGCTGAGCACTGCTTTGCGTCTGTGTGTCTGTGGTCTGTGAAATAGGAGCCCCGCTAGGCTCCAAACAACCTCCCACCCTCTTCTCCCATCCCCAGTGGCTGCACAGTCCTCCCCCCCACCCCACCAAGGTTCAGCTGAGGCCAGACCAGCAGTGGGGAACAGACAGCGGTGCTGAGGGAAACTGCCCTCCTGGGAGGGAGAGGGCAGAGTGGGGAGGACCCACAGAAATCACCATAGCAAGTCCTAGTGGGGGGCTCTGGGCCTCAGAGAGGTGGGGGGCAGGGGTCAAGGTCATATGGTCTTCAGGACTAGAGAGAACCTGGATCTCCAGGGTCACCTCAGTGCTCCCGGAAAAGTGGGGAGGCTTTGGAAACAGGAGGGCGCATCCCAGCGCTCAGGGATGGAGGTGGGAATGAACAGGCTTAACAGACCCCTGAGGTCAGCTCCACCAGGGGTGCTCTGTACTGTGCCCCATGGCTAGAGGGCCATTTAGGCCACACGGCCAGCAATGCAGCGGGCCACAGCTTTTTACATCCCACATGCAACGAGGCAAGGACTGGGACCCCTGTTCATGTGAATGATGGGGACACCGACAACAGTGCCTGGGGCTTAAGAGCAGTGGAAATACTGGCTGAATGAACAGTGAACCAAGAAGGGCAGGGACTGCCTGGGGTCACCTGTGTGTGGAGCACAGGGAGAGCTGGACCCCACCTTCTGGACCCTCCATGGGGCTCAGGCCAGGATTGGACACATCCCACCTGACCCCAGCAAAGATCAGGGGGCAGGTGAGGGCCTGGCTTGCTCCTACTGCCTTCGCTGAAGGTCAGGGCCAGTCAGCCACAGCACACAGCAAAGGTCCGAGATCAGCACCAAGGGCGCGCTGAGCACTAAGGGGGCCATGCAGCGGGCCACAGCTTTTTACATCCCACATGCAACGAGGCAAGGACTGGCCTAACCTCCCACAGCCTCTGCCCGACCTCTGTACCAGGCCCTGGTCAGAACTCCATGAAACTCCTCTTGCCTCCAAGTTGAGTCTCACAAGTCCTTGATCTCAACTCCACACGGAGCACACTCCCAACAAATCCAACCGGGCCCCCAGTACTACCCTACACTCAGTCCCAACCACACCCTTGACCCTGGCCCCAACCTGTGGGCCCTGAGCAACCCTCAGCCAACCCAACGCTGCAGTTGGAGGTAGTCCCAGAGCACTGGCCACACATGCCTGACACTAGGGTCACAGGTCATTCTGAGGAGCCACTGTGGCACCAAAGATCTTCCTGGAAGAAGTCAGGGACATGTGGTTAGGGACACTGGTGGAGAGACAAATTTTTCAATGGAATGGAGATACCAGAAACAGACCCACACATTTGTTGAACCTGTTATGTGACCGCAATGACCCATCAGTGGGGAAAGGAGGAACTTACTAAATGGAGCTGACACCCACTGAAGGGGCTACAATGAATAATCTCCCAATACCAAGTACTGGTGAAGGTGAGAATGGGAAACACCTAGAATTCTCACACACTACAGGAGGGTGTAAGCAGGTACAACCACTTTGAAAAACTGGCTAAAACTGAACAGACATCTACCCTAGGACTCAGCAATTTCTCTCCTAAGTATGTACATACTCAACAGAAATGTGGACACATGCTCGCCAAAAGGCAGGTACAAGAATGCTCACAGCAGAACCACTAGAATAGCCCCATACTAGAAACAACCCAATCTGCTCAACAGAATGGACAAAGGAATGACAACGAACCACAGGCTCCATGCATCAACATGGATAAATCTCACCAACATGTCAAGCAGAAAACCCACATACAGGATTCTATCAGGAGACAAACCACACTGCTTATTTCAACAGAGATTATTTCATATAAATAATTGTTAACTAGGTATAAACTTTAAATTAAGTAACAAAGGGTAAAAAGAGAACACAAGCCTTTTGAAATCATGGGTAGAGCCCTGGCTGGTTTGGCTCAGCGGTTAGAGCGTCAGCTACAGACCGAAGGGTCTTGGGTTTGATTCCCGGTTAAGGGCATGTACCTTGGTTGCAGGTTTGATCCCTGGCCCCAGTCAGTGGTCATGCGAGAGGCAACCAATCGATGTGTCTCCCGCCCATGGATGTTTCTCTTTCTCTCCCTCCCATTCTCCCACTCTCTCTAAAAATCAATGGAAAAACATCCTCAAGTAAGGATTAACAACAACAAAAAAAAAGAAAACAAGGGTAGAATTACAAGACAGAACAGAAAATTTTAACAGAGCGATCCACATGAAGAAAGTGAAAATAAAACCAAAGCCCTAGCCAGTTTGGCTCAGCGGTAGCGCGTCGGCCCTTAGACCAATGAGTCGCGGGTTTGATTCCGGCCAAGGGCACATAGTTTGGTTGCGGTTTGTCCCAGGCCCTGGGTGGGGTCATGCAGGAGGCAACCAGTTGATGTGTCCCTCTCACATTGATGTTTCTCTCTCCCTTTCCCTCCCTCTCTCTCCCTTCTACTCTATCTGAAGATAAATAGAAAAATATCCTCGGGTGAGGATTAAAGAAAAGAAAACCAAAAATTTGCATATCATATCTGATAAGAGACTTGTATATAAAGAATTCTCACAAACTCAATAAAGAGAAATAACCCAATTTAAAAATGGGCAAAGGATATGAAAAGACATTTCTCCAAAGAAGATAGGTAAACAGCCAAGAAGCAAACGCATAGATGCTCAACATCATTAGGCATTGGGAAATGGATGGCAGTAATAACAGAAAGTAACAAGTGTTGGGGAGCATGTGGAAAAGTCAGAACCCTCACACACTGAGAGGAAATATAAAATGGTGCAGCTGTTGTGGCAAACAGTCTGGCAATTCCTCAAAAGGTTAAACAGAGACATATCACATTGACCCAGCAATTCCATTCCTAGATAGATACCCAAGAAAATAAAAGCATACATCCACACAAAAAGGTACACACAAATGTTCATAGAAGCATTATTCAAAATAGCCAAACAAACAGAAACAACCAGATGTCCATCAACTGATGAATGAATAAGTAAATGTGGTAGATCCACACACTGTGTTGTGGCGCGACAGAGTCAAAGAAAGACCACTAGAGAATTAAAGTCCAAAGAAGAGCCGTCTATTAGCCGGCCTGCGTCTGATTCTGAACACCCCTGTGACAGAGTCTTCGGAATCAGCCTCGATATGCTTTATTACATGCCTTTTATACCTTACAGAAAAAGTTTAATGATATAAGAAAATAGGATCCTCTTGATATAATGCCCAGGGCTACAACAATGCTGTATAGAATTAGTTTGCCTTTCGGATAACAGGAACACCCAGGCCCACCCAGGAACACCCAGTCTGTTATCTCAGGTATTTCAAGGTACATTGGGTCACACTTAGCCCCGAGCTGCACAAACACAATGCAAACCTAATTCCTTGAGACTATGGAGGAGGTCGAGTCTCTGACTCAAGACCTCCAGGCTCCATGGACTCTGTCAGACACATAGCCGGCTCCCAACAATTTCTTGGTTCAGGGAGCTATAAACAAGTCAGCACAATAATTTACCAATCATCAATTATGGGGGTATAAGCATGTCAGCACAACCGGACTATTATTTAGCAGCTAAAAGAATGAAGTACTGATTCATGCTACTACACAATACACCTCAAAACATCATGCTATGTGATGAAAGTCCATAACAAAAGACCACATACAAGGTGGGGCAAAAGTAAGTTTATAGTAGTTTATATGGAAAATAATACAATAATTAACTACAATACAAGAATAAACTCTGTTTCAAGTACTCACAGCTGTAAACGTACTTTGCCCTACCCTGTATTGATTGATTCTATCTATATGACATGTCCAAAACAGGCACATTTATAGAGAATAAGGTAGATGAGTGTTGGCCTATGGATGGGGTAGGGAGGGTGCAGATGTGAGTAAAATCAGATCATGCTGGCGGTTGCACAACTCTATATTAAAAGTAACTGACTGTAGCCCTGGCCGGTTTGGCTAAGCAGTTACAGCGACGGCCTGTGGACCAGAGAGTCCCAGGTTCGGTTCCCGCTAAGGGCACGTACCTCGGTTGCAGTTTGTCCCCGGCCCAGTTGGGGTCGTGTGGGTAGCAACCAGTCAATATGTCTCTCTCACGTCGATGTTTCTCTCTCTCTTCCTCCCTCTCTCCCTCACGCTCTATCTGAAGACAAACACAAAAATGTCCTCGGGTGAGGATAAAAAAATAAGCAAAAAAAAAAAAAAAGTAACTGACTGTACACTTTAAATGGGTGAATTTTATGGTATGTAAATTACATATCAATAAAGCTGTTAAAACAAATAGTAACTAGTCCAAAATAAATCTAAGGTTTAGTTTTTTTCTCTTCAACAGCTAATACATTTGCACTATTACAACTTCCATGGCCCTCCAAGTGAGCTGGGGCCCCGGACAGGCAGCAGGCTTGGTCCCAGGTGAGCTGGGGCCCCGGACAGGCAGCAGGCTTTGCCCCAGGTGAATTGGGGGGCGCGGGGACAGGCAGCAGGCTTTGCCCCAGGTGAGCTGGGGCCCTGGACAGGCAGCAGGTTTTGCCCCAGGTGAGCTGGGGGCCCGGGGACAGGCAGCAGGCTTTGCCCCAGGTGAGCTGGGGGGCCCGGGGACAGGCAGCAGGCTTTGCCCCAGGTGAGCTGGGGGGCCCGGGGACAGGCAGCAGGCTTTGCCCCAGGTGAGCTGGCGAGCCCGGGGACAGGCAGCAGGCTTTGCCCCAGGTGAGCTGGGGGGCCCGGGGACAGGCAGCAGGCTTTGCCCCAGGTGAGCTGGGGGGCCCGGGGACAGGCAGCAGGCTTTGCCCCAGGTGAGCTGGGGGGCCCGGGGACAGGCAGCAGGCTTTGCCCCAGGTGAGTTGGGGGGCCCGGGGACAGGCAGCAGGCTTTGTCCTGCCGAGGCCCAGAGCCCTCCCTGCCGTCGCCCGCTGGCCGCGCCCAGGCTTTGCAGCAGCAGCGAGACTGTCCCCCAACCTCCACCTCCGCGACCAGAGGGCGGTGGCCTTCCGGAGCCGGAGCCGCATTCTGGGGACCAAGCCGCGGACCGCCGGGTCTCCAGGCCCACCCCTCCGGGGCCCAGGCAAAGCCCCGGCCCAGCGCTGAGCCACCGAGACCAGCCCCGCGGCGCTGCCGGGAGTGTCGGGCGTGGCGCCGGGAGAACGGCGGCCCCTGGAATGCCGCGGAGGGAGGCGCTCGGCCTCGGAGGCCCGCAGGCTCTGCGTGGACAGCAGCTCGCCCCCGCTTGGGCCTTGGAGCCGGTGGATGGGGCACCTGGGGCGACTCCTCTCCCCACTGGGGGAGACCTCGCCTGGTCCTGACAGTCCTGACAACGACGGACAAAGGCCTCACTGGCCGAAGGTGAGCAGAGCCCCAGCCCACGACGGTGGACCGGTTACGGGCCCTCGGGCGGCTGGTGTTCCTTCTACTATAGACCGTGATTGCAGAAGAGAGAAATGGCAGAATAACACACCACATTTGGCTAATAGGAAGTGCCCGCCACCTTTTGGGAAGATTTACTGGCCATTTATAGATTCCTGTGTATATAATATGAAAAAGCTGCTCTCAACTTTCCCCCTAACCTTTCAAAAGAGAACTTTGCTACATCTAGGCCTTCTAGATGTAAAGAGGTTGCCAACGTATGATAAAGTAGAGTTAGAAAATCACACGTCTTGCAAATGCCCATGTAAAAAAATATCAAAAGAAATGTCTTCTGGAAATGACTTTTTGAAATGGAATTGTTAGGATACCTCCAGAAACGACATGTGACATCAGGAGCGACTCACGTCCACGTTTCTCCCCTGAGTTAGAGGACATGGAGTAGAAGACCCTGAGGAGGAAGAGAAGAAGGTTCTGTGCCAGACTGGTCATATTTAGAAGACATTTTCATATTGTAACCATTGTTTTATGTGTGCATTTTATTCCTCACTACTGTATAATAGTTGACAATGCTAAGTACTATATGTTCTGAAGAGCCTGATAAAAGAAGAGGTAGTAAAAAGACATTTTAGGCCCTGGCCGGTTTGGCTCAAAGGTTAGAGCGTTGGCCTGTGGACCAAAGAGTCTCAGGTTCAATTCTGGTCAAGGGCACATACCTGGGTTGCAGTTCTATCCCCAGCCTTGGCTGGGGTCATGCAGGAGGCAGCCAATCAATGTATCTCTCTCACATCAATGTCTGTCTGTCCGTCTGTCTCTCTCTCTCTCTCTCTCTCTCTCTCTCTCTCTCTCCCTCTCTCTCCTTCCCTCTCTATCTGAAAATCAATGGAGAAATATCCTCAGGTGAGGATTTAAAAAAAGAAGAAGAAAAAAAACTCATAGATCCAGACAACAGTATGGTGATTACCAGAGGTAGAAGAGGGTAAAAGGGGAATAAATGGTGATGGAAGGAGATTTGACTTGGGATGGTGAACACGCAGTACAATATACAGATGATGTATTATAGAATTGTACACCAGAAACCTATGTAATTTTATTAACCAATGTCACCCCAATAAATTCAATAAAAAGAACTTCTGTGTCTTTATTCTCTGGAAATTTTTATATTTCCTAATATTTATGTAAACCTCATTAGCTCCAATAAACCAAACAAATCTCCTTAAATTTAAGAGATGTTACAATTTCACTAATTTTTTTGGTGTCTTTTTTTTTTTTTTTAATATGTTATATTGATTTTTTTTTTTTTTAAGAGAGAGGAAGGGAGAAGGAGAGAGAAACATCAACAGGCTGCCTCCTGCACACCCCTTACTGGGGATCCAGCCGGAAACCTTGGCATGTGCCCTGATCCCTGACCAGGGAGTCAAACCAGTGCATGGGACGCCGCTTAACCAACTGAGCCACACTGGCCAGGGCTCACTTACTAATTAATATACTGTATAGGTAGAAATATTTAGATTCATACAGACACACTGAAAACTTTCAGCTTCAGCTCTACAACCTTCGCCACCTGCCAAAGTAAACCAAGAGACACAAAACCCACTAGCCCAAATCTCAATGAGCTGTTCTCCTTTCAGTGCTTCCCTAATTCTATTTCTCTCAATATTTTCTTAATTGATTTGAGCTCACAAACAGACAAACTATCAACAACAAAAACATCTGATTCTATCTCCCACTGGATAGAGAATAGACCCCCACTGTCCGGATATATATCAACAAATAGACCATAAAACCAATTGTCAATCATTGCTGCCAGCAATGGGAAATAGCTTAGCAAGGACTAAAACCAAAACACAGAGTCAGAAAATGGAAGGGAGGGAGGGAGAGAGGAGAGGGGAGAGAAGGAGAGAGAAAGATGGCATGAGGGGGAGAAACAGAGTCAGTGAAAGTAAAATGTTATTGATGCTTGCCCTGGCCAGTTTGGCTCAGCGGTTAGAGTGTTGGCCCGCTGACCAAAGAGTTGCAGGTTTGATTCCGGTCAAGGGCACATACCTCAGTTGTAGTTCAATCCCTGGCCCTGGCTGGGGTCATGCAGGAGGCAACCAATCGATGTCTCTCTCACATCGATGTTTCTCTTCCCCCCTCCCCCTCTCTACCACTCTATCTGAAAATCAATGGAAAAATATCCTCAGATGAGGATTTTTAAAAAAATTATTGATGCTTAAAATTCACTCCAGAAAAAAGTACACCTCAAACAACCCATGAGACCTCCTTCACAGACAACACTTTCATTAGCTCTGGCAGGTCAGTCCATTGAACATCACAGTGAGATGTCCTCCAAAACCGGAAGCATAATGCTCAAGAAGTTAGACATGGCTCAGGCATTCCACAAAATTCCTGACCATTACTGCTCAGAATCATCAAGGTCATCAAAAATAAATTGACAAATTTGGAAACAAGGCAAATATCTTTCAAGCAGTAAATGGATAAGCCGACTGTGGTACATTCATCCTCATCAATAAAAAGTAACCAACTGGCCCTGGCCAGCTTGGCTCAGCGGTTAGAGCGTCAGCCTGCGGTCCAGAGAGACCCGGGTTCGGTTCCCGCTAAGGGCATGTACCTCGGCTGCAGTTTGACCCCGGCCCTGGTTGTGTTGTGCGGGAAGCAGCCACTCGATGTGTCCCTTTCACGTCGATGTTTCTCTCTCTCTCTCCCTCTCACTCTATCTGAACAAAAAATGGAAAAATGTCCTCGGGTGAGGATAAAAAAATAAAAGTAACCAACTGCCTACAGGTATACAACATGAGTGAAACTCAAAGACATTATGCTAAAAGAAGCAGATTTAAAAGGCTATACACTCTGATCCCATTTGTTAAAACTATAGGACAGAAAACAGCTTAGTGACTGCCAGGAGCTAGAGGTAGAAGAAAAAGTGACTATAGAAGGGTCATGAGGGAAGTCTGAGTGGGGTGAGGGGGTGATATGACTGTTCTGCATCTCGATTATGGTGGTGATTGCATGTCTGTTAAAATTCATTTTTTTAAAGGGTGAATTTTTACTGTATTAAAATGAAATGAAAAATATCTAAAATATTACAAGAAGTATTACAAGGAGAATCTAATAGGCGAATGGGCAAAGCATATAACTAGGAGATTCACAAAAGGGAAGTTTCAACTACCTGACAAGTATGATATATCATCTTCCCTGGTGTTCAGACAGCAAATCAGAAACAAGAGATCACTTTATTCTCATCAGATTGCCAGGCATTAGAGAGATAGATAATACCAAACATTAGCAAAGATACAGAGGAAGGGAATCCTCACACACTGCATGATGGGAGACAGACACCAGGCAGGACAGCACCTGACAGCGCCTGTGAACAAGTGAACCCCTCATGGCTCATGTCCACTGGAAACACGGCCCGAGGGCCAGGACAGCGTGTTCACTGAAACAGCATTGAAGGCAGCAGGGTGCTGGAGGACCGAGCCTGTCACAAGGGGAATGAACAAGTGAAATGTGATCACTTTGGTAGATGCACGCTGTGAAATACCATGCGGCACTCTGATGCAATGAACTAAATGTTCAATGGGTAGAAAAAAACAATGTGTGTGTGTGTTTTGGGGGGGAGACAGAATGAGAGCTATCACCCAATAACTTCAATGTCATTTTTAAGCATGCAGAGGATTTTAAGGTACTGCACATATATTTTCCAAGGAGCCAAAGAAAACATTCTCGAGTGGATCTGTGCTAAGCTTGTTGGGAAGAGGAATATTCCAGGACATATTTTGTGCATCAAAATAAACCTGAGGAGCCCTGGCCAGTTTGGCTCAGTGGTTAGAGCGTTGGCCCGCGGACCAATGAATTGCGGGTTCGATTTTGGTCAAGGGCACATACCTCGGTTGCAATTCATCCCCGGCCCTGGTTGGGGTCTTGCGGGAGGTGGCCACTCAGTGTGTTCCTTTCACGTTGATGTTTCTCTCTCTCTCTGTTTCTCTCTCTCCCTCCCACTCCATCTGAACAAAAATGTCCTCGGATGAGGAAAATAAATAAATAAATAAATAAATCTGAGGAGCCCTGACCAGTTTGGCTCAGCGGTTAGAGTGTCCGCCCGCAGACCGAAGGGTTGTGGGTTCGATTCCCAGTCAAGGGCATATACCTGGGTTGCAAGTTCGATCTGTAGGAGGCAACCAATCGATGTGTCTCATATTGATGTTTCTCTCTCTTTCTCTCCCTCCCTCCCTTACACTCTATCTAAAAATATCAATGAAAAAAATATCCTCAGGTGAAGATTAACCAAAAAATAAAATAAATAAATAAATCTGAGGAAAGAAATGTAAACAATTCATATAATTCTCCTTTTAATATATTTTTATTTATTTTAGAGAGAGTGAAGACATAGTGGAGACGTAGAAACATTGATGAAAGAGAAATATCTATCTGCTGCCTCCTGAACACCCCTTACTGGGGATCAAGCCTGCAACCCGGGCATGTGCCCTGACCGGGAATTGAACTGGCGACCTCTTGGTGCACAGGACAATGCTCACCCAACTGAGCCACGCTGGCTGGGCCATATAATTCTTCATATGACTCCCCCATTTTACAGAAGAGGCTTTAGGGGCCCAAGGTCACCCTGAAGAGGAACTGGGGTTCGAACCCAAGGTTAAGTGGGGTTAAGTTCCACTATTAGTATCATACTTATTTGCTTATGAGTAAGATACACAAGTACATAAGATGCATCCCAATTTTACATGGAAAGTGCTGGGAAAATAATTTTGAGGTCAGGAATAACACAATGGAGGACTTAAGAGAACAAAATTAGGCTGCAGTCCTAGATCTGCCTTTTATTATATTAGCTGCGTGAATTTGAGCACACTATTTAATGTCTCTGAGGCCCAGTTTCTCATCTACAAATGGGGATAATAACACCCACCTCACAGAGTTGTAAGGAAGACTGAATAAGTTTATATTTATAAAATACACAGAACAGTGCCTGGTACACAGAAAGGACTACTTTTTAACCTTATTACATAAAATGAATTTTAAAATACACGTATTGAGCCCTGGCCAGTTTGGCTCAGCGGTTAGAGTGTTGGCCCACGGACCTGAGGGACTCGGGTTCGGTTCCCACTAAGGGCGCGTACTTTCGTTGCAGTTTGTCCCCGGCCCTGGTTCGGGTTGTGTGGGTGGCAGCCAGTCGATGTGTCTCTCTCACATCAATGTTTCTCTCTCCCCCTCCCTCTCTAGCTGAAGATAAATGCAAAAATGTCCTTGGGTGAGGATTAAAAAAAAAAAATACACGTATTGAATGTAATCTTAAAGTGGTTCTATAGGAGAGAAACACTTTTATTATGGAAATACAGTTCAGAGGATTCTCGTAGAAATTCACACGCTCTGGAAAGGACAAAAATCCCAAAAGTAAGAAAAAATGACATCAGTGAATAGTGATACATTGCAAGTAGCAAGACACACTGGACTTACTGGTAAATGAAGCCCATTTCATGAACACAATGATATAAAAGAAAAATACCAGGGCTGCATCCAAGTGAATAAAAAGCAAGCCACAGCGCAAAAATACACTGAAGGGATTTCTATGTGGTACCTGCAGCAAGAGTAAACACATCAGCTGAAAACCCATCCTTGCCAGGATGGTGTGTGCTGTCACACTTCCCCACTAGGGGTCCTCCAAGGGCACCCAGAATTTGGGAGGAAGAATTAAATTCCCAGCCAGTCTGCTTTCCTGGACACTAGCTGCCTTTAGGACCTGCAAGATGCCTCTTGTTCTAAAATGCTCAAGGGCCTGGCGGACCCAGACCCATGGAGCCCTCAGAGCTTAAATGAAGGGATTCTTTGGTCCGGAGTGCCCCAAGGGCCACCCTTTGCACCATCCCCTTCCATCCACAATGTGGGCACATTACAAGGCAGCAGGGAAATTGCTAATTGCATTTTTTTAGGAAGGGAGAAAGGGGGCAAAAGTCACATGGGAGCAAAAAGGATATTTTCCCCATTTTACAAGTGAAGAAATTGAGGCTCAAAAAGGTGAAGCAGTCGTGGCCAGTTTGTCTCAGCGATTAGAGCATTGGCCCATGGACTGAAGGGTCGCAGGTTTGATTCCCAGTCAGGGATCGTTTGATCGCTGGCCCTGGTTGGGGTTGTGCAGGAGGCAGCCAATCGATGTGTCTCTCTCACATCCATGTTTCTCTCTCTCTCTCCCTCCCTTCCACTCAATCTAAAAATCAATGGAGAAATATCCTCGCGTGAGGATTAAAAAATTAAAATAAATAAAAAATAAATAGGTTAAGCAACCTGTCCAGGGTCACACTGCTAGAGAACTTCAGAACCAGAAGTCACACCAGGTGGATCAGACCCTTGCACTTGGTTACTAATCCCCCACTCTCAGATGGGTCTGGGAGAAGAGACAAACAGGTAAGGACAGTGTACATAGGAGGAGTCGTGAAGGGATGGCTACTTCCTCTCCCAAAGTCCCTCCATGCCATCCCCAACTGGTCCAAGAAGGCTGTCCTCTCTCCCCACTGAGCACGACACATGAGGATAGGGTCTTGGCCTTTTCTTGGCTCCCCATCCCGGCAGAATCCCAGAGCTACAGAATCAGTATATTCACTCAGCCAGTATATTCCCTGAGCCCCTCAGAAATGCTCATCTTCAGTGCTCAAATGTGACTTGATTTCCTCTCTATCCTGGTTCCTGCTCTTCCCCCAATGTCTCCTCTCAGTTTCTCTCCTCAAACCCTATCTGTTCTACAACCAAGTCCCTAGACTAATCCCACCTCTCCCAGCCTGGCCTGCAGCCCCTTTCTCTGGCCTCTGGGCTTCATGTGGACCACGGTGATTGTCTTTTGTTCTATTTGAAAACCCATCCTAGTTTAATTTTTAAAAATTTATTGTGGTGGTGACACCGGTTAATGAGATTATATAGGTTTCAAGTATAGATTTCTATGATACATGGTCTGTATACTGCATTGTATGCCCACACCCAAAGTCAAATCATCTTCCTAGTTTAATTTATACACAGAAAAATGCCTACATTTTTAAATGTTTTTTTAAAATGTTTTTATTGATTTTTTAGAGAGAGAGGAAGGGAGAGAGATAGAAACATCATTGTGAGAGATATATCAATCAGCTGCCTCTTAGGATGAAGCCCGAAACCCGGGCACGTGCCCTGACTGGGAATCAAACCAGGACCTCTCAGTCCATGAGACGATGCTCAATCCACTGAGCCACACCAGCCAGGCAAAAATGCCTACATTTTATGCTCACAGTTCCATGAACTGTACCAGCCTCTTTTGTTTATTTTTTAATCCTTACCCGAGGATTGTTCTTATTGATTTCAGAGAGAGGGGAAGGAAGAGGGAGGGAGAAAGAGAGAGAGAGAGAGAGAGATCATGTGAGAGAGAAACATTGATGGTTGCCTTGTAGCTGACCAGGGATCAAACCCATAACCTGGGCATGTGCCCTGACTGGGAATTGAACCCACAACCTTTTGGTGAGTGTACAGGATAATGCTCCAACCAACTGAGCCACACCAGCCAGGGCTGCACCAGCCTCTTAACTGGACTTTCTGATTTTCCCCCAACCTGCCTCTCGTCCATTATCCACAGGGCAGGTTGCCCTTTCAACACAGGAGTTAGGGGCACCGACCTCCCGAAGTCAAAAATCCATATATATAACTACAGTCAGCCTCTGCATGTGTGGATTCCCAACCACCACAGAGTTGACCCTTGAACAACACGGGTTTGAAATGCACACGGGTCAATTGAAAAATCTACATATAGGTGGACCCACAAGGTCCAACCCTGTGTTGTTCAAGAGTCAACTGTCTATTTGACTGTCACTGCCCTGGCCAAAACCCTCCAGCAGCTTCCCCCTGCTCTAAGAATAGAGACCTACAGAAACAGAATATAAGCACTCCTCGCCTTTGAGGGGAAAAAAATATAGTTGGGCAAAAATCCACCCTTAAGAAAGGAATTCAGGCCGGCCAGTGTGGCTCAGTGGTTGAGCATCCATCCATGCACCAAGAGGTCACTGGTTTGATTCCCGCGGTAGGGACACATGCCCAGGTTGTGGGCTCAACCCCAGTGGGGAGCATGCAGGAGGCAGCCAATCTCATTGATATTTCTATCTCTATCTCCCTCTCCCTTCCTCTCTCTCTAAAAATCAATAAAGAAAAACAACTTTTTTTTTAAAAAGAAATGAATTCACTTCAGTTAAATGGCAACTATTAGGCAGTTTCCTTGGACTTGACAGGATTTTGTTTAGTCAGATGCTGAGCTGTAAAATGTCTCCATCTGGGCTTTTATCCTCCCTGGCTGCTTGAAGACCAACCTCCATCATGAATGACACAGTAACTATTTGGACCAGGAAGTTCATGACCAACAGACAAACGGTCATTGATGTCCTTCATCCTGGGAAGGCAACAGTGCCCAAGACAGAAATTCAGGAAAAGCTAGCCAAAATGTGTAAGAGCACACCAGAGGATTAATGAACTAAGAACTTTTAACAACAGCAGCAACAACAAAAAGTATCCATCTGAGATGGTGACAAAGTAAATTGAAACCCACTGAACAAAGAGCATAGTTGAACTGTGCATGCAAGTCATCGGTCAACTTAAAATCAGTGTGTGATTAAAGTGAACTATTTGTGGCATGTGTTTCTCCTCAGTATTGCTTTGTCTGTGTCCCATAGTTGATTCTTCTTAAATAAAATTTATCCACTTTAAAGTGCAAAATGAAATTAATTTTAGCCAGAGAAAGAAAAATATCACATGATCTCACTCATTTGTGGAATATAATAAACATAACAGTATGGGGAACAGGGTAGACCCAGAGATGTGAAAGTAGGGTACAGACTGACAACCCTCAGAAGAGGGGGTGGGGGGGGAGGGAAGAGATAAACCACAGAACTTATACGCATGTATGCATAACTGATGGACATGGACAACAAAGCTGGGGATGGGGTGGGGGGATGGGGAGGAGGGTGTCAATGGGGAAAAAAGGAGAAACATCTGTAACAAAAATAAATTAATAAAAAAAAAAAAAAAAAGAAATTAATTTTAGCAAATGTTCACTCATTTCCCTTTTTCATGAAGCCCTTCTGCCCACCTCTTAGCCCAGACAACAACTGATCTACATTTTATAGATTCCTTTGCTTTTCCTAGAATTTTATATAAATAGGTTATACAGTATTGACTCTTTTGTGCCTGGCTTCTTTCACTGGGCATGTTTTTGAGATTAATTTATGTTAATTCATGGATCTGTAGTTCCTTTAACTGCTGAGTTGTATTCTACTGTGAGAATAGAACACAATTTGTCTTTTCACCAGATGGTAAATATTTGGTTTGCTTACAGTTTGGAACTATCATGAATAAGGCTTCTATGAACATTCACATACAAGTTTTTGTGTGGATACATACTTTGTTCTCTTATGAAAAATGACAGATTTCTTTGTGGTGCTTCCTGCTACTCCATGCAAAAAAATAAGTATTCTCTTGCTATTGATTTGATGTACTGAAGAAGCTTGCCTCTCTCATATGAAACACACACACACACAATTTGTGAAGCACAGATTACAATATTGTAGGAATCAAACAGCAAGTGCTGGCGAGGGTGTGGAGAAAAGGGGACTCTAGTACATTGCTGGTGGGAATGCAGACTGGTGCAGCCACTATGGAAAACAATATGGTGTTCCCTCAAAAAATTAAAACTGGAATTTGACCCAGTGATTCCACTTCTAGGAATATATCCTAAGAAGCCTGAAACACTAATCAGAAAAAACATATGCACCCCTATGTTCATAGCAGCACTATTTACAATAGCTAAGATCTGGAAACAGTCCAAGTGCCCATCAGTAGATGAGTGGATAAAAAAGCTGTGGTACATATATACACAATGGAATACTATGCAGCAGTAAGAAAGATCTCTTACCCTTTGAGACAACATGGAGAGTATTATACTAAGCGAAATAAGCCAATCAGAGAAAGACAAGTACCACATGATCTCACTTATTTATGGAACATCGTGAACAAAATAAGCTGTCAACCAAAATACATCCAGGGTCAAGGAAGCAGGGAACAGACTAACAAACCTCAGAGGGATGGGGGTAGGAGGGGTGGGAAGAGATAAACCAAAGAACTTATATGCATATATGCACAACCAATGGACACAGACATTAGGTTGGGGAAAGCAGAAGGGAGGTGGGAGCAGGGAGGAGGGGGTCAATGGGGAAAAAGGTCGACATCTGTAATACTTTCAACAATAAAAAAAGGTAATAAATGCTCATTTTGGAAATATGTAATATTTTTAAACTTTAAAAAAAACTGTAGGAAGTCATAAAATGTAGCTAGTAAAGATTCATTTTTGCAACTTTCCCTTATTTGCCAAACATTAGGCAAAACACCACATAAGCATTTTGTCATTTGTCTGACGACAGATTTGGGAGGAGATAATGCCGTTATTCCCCTTTCCCATACAGGAAGTTAGGCTCGGCTCCAAGAAAGGAAGGGAAATGACCCGGGGTACACCCAGCATCGAGGTCTACCAGGGTCAAGGTATATCCCAGGGCCAGGGCTTGAGGACTGGCTCCACCACTAACTTGCTGTAGCCTCTCCCTGTGCCTCAGTTTGACGATTCACTCAGCATCAGATCTCTGAGACTCTTTCGGAAAGCCTGGCTTCAAATATTCTGCTCCCACAAATAATCAAAATGTCCAGGAAATGACAACATTTCACCAGCCACCAGAAAGTCAGCACAAAGGACAGCAGAAAGTCAGGACAATAAACCCAGCAAGTGGAGCCAGGTAGGAAGTTTTCTTATCTAACTGCTCTTAAATTAGTCTGGGTTTAAGGATATACCTTGAGGGGCATGACCAAAGAAACAAAGACAACAAAAGCAGCCATTAAATAGCTCAGCAGAAAGAGACATTTGTCTTTGCTCCAGAGAGGAAGGGGGTGAGGGGAGAGGAAGGAGGGCCTCAACATGGAAGGGGGAGGAGACCAGAGCCAGGAGCCGGTGAGGGAGGGCGGGTGCTGCTGGGCCATGACAGATTCCAGCAGCTGAGACACCAAAGGATTCCCACAGGTGGAGAACATGGAAAAGGAAGTCCTCTGTTTTTCTGTAAAGAAATTCGCTTACACCCTTGGCTGGTTTGGCTCAGCGGTTAGAGTGTCAGCCCTCGGACCAATGAGTCTGGGGGTTGGATTCAGGTCAAGGGCATGTGCCTCGGTTGCAGGGGGTTGTGCGCGAAGCAACCAGTCAATGTGTCCGTCTCACGTCTATGTTTCTCTCTCTCTCCCTCTCTCTCCCTCCCACTCTATGTAAAGATAAATAGAAAAATATCCTCAGGTGAGGATTAAAAAATAATAATAATAAATAAAAAGCTCCTGGTCCTTCCCAAACCCAAGAAAACACAATCTCCAGGGGAACAGAGAAGAGCTCTCTCGCCCACCTGGTAAGGCGCTGGGCCGTCTGTTCACACATTCTCCCTCGCCCAGAACATGTGACCATGCAGGTCTAGCAGGCAACCGGAGCCCACAGCAGACTGTGCAGGCTCCAAAGGACTGAGCTTTATTTTATTTATTTATTTATTTATTTATTTATTTATTTAATCCTCACCCGAGGACATTTTTCCATTCTTTGTTCAGATAGAGTGGGAGGGAAAGAGAGGAAGAGAGAGAGAGAGAAACATCGACATTGAAAGGGACACATCGAGTGGCTGCCTCCCGCACGACCCAGCCAGGGCCGAGGACAAACTGCCACCGAGATACGTGCCCTTAGCGGGAACCGAACCCAGGCCTCTCTGGACCGCAGGCTGACGCTCTAACCGCTGAGCCAAATCGGCCAGGGCCAAAGGCCTGAGCTTTAATATGAAACAGAAACTCCAGACACTGGCCTTACTTTTGGCCCTGATGAAGACAAGATTAGACTTTTCCCATGGCAGGATGGAGGGAGATGGGACACTGAAAACCCAGGGGCAGAGTGACGCCAGAGGAATGGCAGTGTGAGAGATGCCCTTGGCCTCTCCCCCCGAAATTTCAACAAGTTAACCAACTATCACCCAACAAAGAATTCCCTACTCAATGTGGAGGCCTGCCTGAGACACATAGACATTGAAGCATCTAAAGGCGGGAAACCAGGAATAAACAAGGAGGCAAGAGCGGGAGAAAGCTCGGATGTCCACAGGCGCAGCCCGGAGAAGGGGGGCAGCCAGTGGTAGCAGGCACTTCCTTCGGCCAGGAGGCACAGAGTCGCGGTGGGCAGTCCAGCAGGGCGAGCCAGCAGAGACACCTGACAGAGCATGGGGGTTCTGTGGTGTGACTGTCCACTGCTGGGCAGTGGTGTTTCAGACAGAGAAATGGAACCACTGAGCCCTGCTGCCCCGTGGACTCCCGAAACTCGCCTCCACTGCTGTTGGTGTCAGGTCGAGGGGCACATCATCTGTAAACCGAGAGGTACCGCAGTAGAACTGCTATTTCCCTCTGTGAATGATCCCCAGCAGGGGTGCTTGGGGGGGACCCTGTGAAGGTCGGGCTACCATTATGGTGATGGCAAAACTAACCCCACCCCTATGCAGCGCAGCTGTACTTACTGTCTTACAGAAGCCTCAGAGGTCAAGTCTGGGAGATCACAGAGGTAAAAATCTTGTGATTCAGCACCATCTACTGGAATATAGTAGAAAGACCTCTTTAGAGAAAGCTGCTAGAGAAGGGCCAATGATATATACATATATATATACATGCCTGGACAAAGGAGACCCGCAAATACCATGAATAACCACGGTAATGAGGAAGTTCAAAAAGAAAATGAAAACTCTCCAGAAAGCAAGCTGGAACACATGGAAATATGTGATGTAAATGACAAAGATCTCAAGATTGCAGTTCTGAAAATACTCAACAAGATGGGAGAAAATGCAGACAGGCAATTCAGTGCACTCAGAAATCCTGGAAATGAAGCATGCAATTAATGAGGTTAGGAGTAAACAACTGAGCATAGGAAACACAGCCAACCAGATGGAGGAAAGAATTAGTGATATTGAAGATAGGCATCTAGAAATAATGCAGGGAAGAAGAGAGAGACCTGAGCATAAAGAAAAATGAAAGAGCTGTACGAGAAATACCTGACTCTACCAGAAAAAGCCATATTAGAATAATAGGCATACCACGAGAAGAAAAGAAGGAGAAAGGAATGGAGAGCCTATCCAAACAAATAGTGGATGAGAACTTCCCAAACCTATGGAAAGAACTAGATCCTCAAATTCAAAAAACAAACAGAACACCTAGTTACCTAAATCCAAAGAAATTTTCTTCAAGGCACATTGTATTAAAACTATCAAAAATTAATGACAAAGAAAAACGTCTCAAAGCAGTCAGGGAAAAGAAGGAAGTGACCTAAAAAGGAAAACTCATCAGACTATCATCTGACTTCTCAGCAGAAACTCTGTAAGCCAGAAGAGAGTGGAACCAAATATTCAAATGTCTGAAAGAGAGAAATTATCAGCCACGAATAATATATCTAGCAAAATTATCCTTTAAATATGAAAGATAAATAAAGATTTTCCCAGACATACAGAAGCTGAGGGATTTTATCACCAGAAAACCTCCACTGCAGTAAATACTCAAGGGAGTTACTCTACCTGCAATAAAGACCATTAAGGTCACAACTCTACAAGTAAGACCACCAAAAAACTTACAGCATAAACAGGGATAATTTGTGACAATAAGAACATAAAAGGGGAGGGGGTAAAGGTCTGAACTGACAAAGGAGGATGCAGATAAGATGCATTCAAAAGAAAAAGAAACTACTGTATATATGCAACTTTATTTTTTATAAACCTAATGGTAACCACACACAAAAGTCCCCAAACTAGCATTCTCCCTACCTGGAGCACGCCCACATCTTTCCCTTCCCCCTCCCCCAAGGTATGTCACCTTTACCTTCCTCACTTCTAAGCTCCAAGGGCTCTTCCTTTACCTCCATAACTTGTTTCCTAAGTCCATTTCTTCTACAAATTACTTCTTTTACCTCTGTGATTTTCCAAATAAATGTTTTGTTTTCTTACAGTTTGAGTCTTGGCTCTGAATTCTTTCCTAGCCAGAACTCAAATACAGAGGTTGCTGAACCCAGGTCCCGTGTGACCTTCCAAAAAAAAAAAAATCCCCAAACTAAGACACATAGCTTATAAAAAGAAGAAACAGAGGAAAGAAGTATGGAATGCCACCAAACAAAAACAACAGACATAAACACCAAGGACAAGAACCAATGGAGGCACAGAGCTACCAGAACACAAAAGATAAAATGGCTACAGGAAATCCTTATACATCAATAATTACCCTAAATGTAAAGAGGCATGGAGTAGCAGAATGGATCAAAAAACAAAACCCAACCATATTCTGCGTACAAGAGACATATCTAAGCTGCAAAGACAAAGGTAGATTCAAAGTAAAAGGGTGACTCCGGCTGGTTTGGCTCAGCAGTTGGAGCGTCAGCCAGAGGACCAAAGAGTCACAGGTTCAATTCCTGGTCAAGGGCATGTACCTGGGTTGCAGATTCAATCCCCGGCCCTGGCCAGGGTCGTGCGGGAAGCTACCAATTGATGTGTCTCTCTCACATCGATGTTTCTCTCTCTCTCTAAAAAATCAATTAAAAATTAAAAAAAAAACACACACAAAAAGAAATATCAGCCTTAAATTAGACTCAAATGGACATAATTGACATTTACAGAGCCTTTCATCCCGGAACATCAGATTATACATTCTTCTCCAGTGCACATGGAACATTCTTAAGGATAGACCATATGGTGGGTCACAAAACTAGCCTCAACAAATTGAAGAAGATTGAAATTATACCAAGCATATTCTCTGACCACAATGCCTTGAAATTAGAAATCAGCTGCAAAAAGGAAGTAAAGAAACCCACAAATATGTGGAGATTAAACAAAATACTACTAAAAAATGACTGGGTCAAAGAAGAAATAAAAGATGTGATCAAAAGATACATAGAGCCCTGGCTGGTTTGGCTCAGTGGTTAGAGCGTTGGCCCGTGGACCAGAGAGACCCGGGTTCCATTCCACTAGGGGCACGTACCTCGGTTGCAGTTTGTCCCCGGCCCCAGTTGGGGTCGTGTGGGTGGTGACCAGTCGATGTGTCTCTCTCACATCAGTGTTTCTCTCTCTCTCTCTCTTCCTCCCTCTCTATCTGAAGATAAATGCAAAGGTGTCCTCGGGTAAGGAAAAGATACATAGAGCCCGGCCGGTGTGGCTCAGTGGTTGAGCATCAACCTACGCACCAAGAGGTCACGAGTTCAATTCCTGGTCAGGGCACATGCCTAGGTTGTGGGCCCAATCCCCAGAGGGGAGCATGCAGGAGGCGGCCAATCGATGTTCTCTCTCATCGATGTTTCTCTCTCTCTCTCTCTCTCTCTCTCCCCCTTCCTGTCTCTCTAAAATCAATAAAGGAAAAATAAATAAATAAGATACATAGAGACAAATAAGAATGACAATATGACATATCAAAACTTCTGGGATGTAGCAAAAGCAGTAATGAGAGAGAAGTTTATATCATTACAGGCCTATCTCAAGAAGCAAGAGAAATTCCAAGTAAACAACCTAATATTACATCTTAAAGTACTAGAAAAAGAACAAAAACAAACCCAATGTCAGCAGAAGAAAGGAAATAATAAAAATTAGAGCAGAATTGAATGAAATAGAGAACAAAAAGACTACACAAAAAAATAATAAAACAAAGAGCTGGTTCTTTGAAAAGATTAATAAAATTGACAAACCCCTGTCTAGACTCACTAAGGATAAAAGATAAAAGATCATATAAACAAAGTCAGAAATGAAAGAGAAGTCACTACAGGCATCACAGATATACAAAGGATCATATTAGAATACTATGAAGGCAAATTTAATACCCTAGAAGAAACGAATAATTTCCTAGAAATATGTAACCTTCCTAGACTAAATCATGAAGAACTGGAAAATCTAAATAGACCAATCAGCAGTGAGGAAATTGAAACAACCATCAAAAACCTCCCAAAAAATAAAAGTCCAAGACCAGATGGCCTCACCAGTGAATTCTACCAAACGTTCAAAGAAGATTTAAAACCTATCCTTCTCAAACTCTTCCAAAAAATTGAAGAGGCAATACTTCCTAACACATTTTATGAGGCCAATATTGCCCTGATACCGAAACCTGGCAAGGATAACACAAAAAAAGAAAACTACAGACCAATATCTCTGATGAATATAGATGCAAAAGTCCTGAACAAAATACTAGCAAATCTAATACAGCAATACATTAAAAAAAAAAAAAAAAGTCACAATCAAGTGGCGTTCATTACAGGAGCACAAGACAGTTCAACATACGCAAATCAATCAATGTAATACACCACATTAACAAAAGAAAGGATAAAAATCATATAATCTTACCAACAGATGCAGAAAAAGCATTTGATATGATACAACATCCATTTATGATTAAAACACTCAATAAAATAGGATAGAAGGAAAGTACCTCAACATAATAAAGGCCATATATGACAAATCCTCAGCTAATATCATACTCAATGGTGAAAAATGGAAAGCTTTTCCTCTAAAATCAGGAATAAGACAAGATGTCCACTCTCACCACTCTTATTCAACATAGTTCTGGAAGTCCTAGCCAGAGTAATAAGGCAAGAGAAAGAAATAAAATGCATCCAAACAGGAAAGGAAGAAGTAAAATTGTCACTTTTTGAGGATGACATGATTCTGTATATAGAAAACCCTAAAGACTCCACAAAAAAACTATTACAAACAATAAACAAGTACAGATTTAATGCAATCCCCATCAAAATCCCAATGTCATTTTTTCAAGAAACAAAACCAAAAAAAATCATCAGATTTGTATGGAACCATAAAAGACCCCAAATAGCCAAAGCAATCCTGAGAAAAAAGAACGAAGCTGGAGGTATCACGCTACCTTACTTCAAATTATACTACAGAGCTACGATAATCAAAACAGCATGGTACTGACAGAGAAACAAACACACAGATCAGTGGAACAGAATTGAGAGCTCAGATATAAAACTACATGTATATGGGCAGATAATTTTCAACAAAGGAGCCAGAAACACACAATGGAATAAAGATAGCCTCTTCAATAAATGGTGCTGGGAAAATTGGGAAGCCATATGCAGAAGAATGAAACTGGATTACAGTTTGTCTTCATGTACAAAAATAAATTAAAAATAGATCAAAGACCTAAATATAAGACCTGAAACAATAAATTACATAGAAGAAAACATAGATACCAAACTTATGGACCTTGGCTATAAAGAATATTTTATGAACTTGACCCCAAAGGCAAGGGAAATAAAGGCAAAAATAAATGAATGGAACTATATCAAACTAAAAAGCTTCTGCACAGCCAAAGAAACTGACAACAAAACAAAGAGGCAGCCAACCAAATGGGAAATATTTGCAAACAATAGTTCCAACAAAGGTTTAATATCTAAAATATATAAAGAACTCATAAAATTCAACACCAAACAAACAAACAACCCAATCAAAAAATGGGCAGAGGACCTGAACAGACACCTCTCCCAAGAAGACATACAAACAGCCAATAGATGTATGAAAAGATGTTCAACTTCACTAGCAATTAGGGAAATGCAAATCCAAACTACAATGAAATACCACCTCACACCTGTTAGAATGGCCATTATCAACAAGATAAGCAATAACAAGTGTTGGAGAGGTTGTGAAGAAAAGGAAATCCTCTTATTCACTGCTGGTGGGAATGCAGACTGGTACAGCCACTAAGGAAAGCAGTCTGGCAATTCCTCAAAAAATTAAGAACAGTGCTACTATATGACCCAGCAATCCCTCTCCTGGGTATATACTGGAAAACATGTATTTGCAAAGATATATGCACCCCTATGTTCATTGCAGGACTATTCACGGTGGACAAGACATGGAAACCAGCAAAGTGTCCTGCGATAGAGGACTGGATAAAGAAGATGTGGTACAGCCCTGGCTGGTGTGGCTCAGCGGTTGGAGCGTCGCCCTGTGGACCAGAGAGTCCCAGGTTTGGTTCCCACTAGGGGCACGTATCAAAAAAAAAAAAAAGAAGATGTGGTACATATACACAATGGAATACTACTCAGTTATAAGAAAGGATGAAATACTGCCATTTGCAACAACACGGATGGACATTAAGGATATTATACTAAGTGAAATAAGTCAGGCAGAAAAAACTAAGAACCATATGATTTCACTCACGTGTGGGATATAAAACTGAAACTCGAGAACACAAACAGCAGTGTGGTGGTTGCCAGAGGGAAAAGAAGGGGCTGTGGGGGGGTGAAGGGGGCCTAATATATGGTGATGGACGATGCTCTGGCTTTGGGTGGTGGGCACACAGTGCAATATACAGATTTTGTAACATAGAAACCCATGACTGAAACCTATATGATCATATTAACCAATGTCACAATAAAAAAATTAAATTAAATTAAATAATTTAAAAAAAGAAAACCCAGGGGCAGCCTTCCTGAATAAATCTTGTCACACCACAATCTCCCATGCATGGGTCTATGAAATGCTTCTCTCAAGATCCCACGAAAGAACACAATTTCCACCGGCAACAACCTTACAAAAATAAAACCTTATCTCCTCCAATGACCAGTATATAATCTCAGGCAGGTTACCTGCCTCCATTTCCTCTACTCTTCAAAAAGGTATCATTTTTCTCAAATGGTTATGAAGAATAAACAAAAGAATTTATGTCAAGTACCTAGTCAAGCTCAATTAATCATTGCTACTCCCCCAGTTGCTTTTCCTCATCCAATCCTCAGCCCATCTGTTTCGTTGGCTCTACCTTCAAATTTTAACCAACCGCTTCTTCACCTCATCCCAGATTAGTCCAAGTCACCATTCTCTCTCCCTGCATTAGGGCACAGCCTCCTAACTGTTGCTGCACCTGCCTCCTCCCATTTTCTGTTCTCTGCAAAACCACCACTGCCATACTTTTAAAATGTAACACTGCTTATGACTCCATTCTCCTATCCCAGCTCTCCAATGATTTCCCATTGCTGGTGGAATGAAACACAGGCTCTTTGCCATGGCCTACCAGCCCTGCTAATCTGGCCCCAGGTATCACTCTCCCCTTTGCCTGCAGGGATCCAGCCACACTGTTCTTGTTATTCCTCAAACTCACCCAACTTGTTCTTGTCTCAGGGTCTCGGCTTTTGGTATTTCCTCTGCCGGAAGCACACCTCTCTAAAGTTCTACGCGTGGCTGGAGTTTCCAATTCACTGGAGAGTCTACTCAGTGTCACCTCCTGAGATGGTGCTCCCCAGACCAACTTAGCTACAGTAGCTCAGACTCTCACTCTCTCTGCCGGTACTCTGCTCTATTTTTCTTCCCAGTATCTATCACTATATGACATTATCTGTTCATTGCCTATCTCCTTTCACTAGACTGTGCTATCAATGAGGCGGGGCCTTTGCTTTACACACTGCTTTTACCTCCACTGTCAGGATCAGAGCCTGGCACATAGAATGTGCTCAATAAATATCTGTTGAAACAAGCGAAAGCTCAGCAGTAGGACCCACAGAGAAGTGGGACTTTGTATTTGGTGTAGGACAAAGTTGGCATCTCAAACTAGAGGGAGAAAGGCTGACAAGTCAACACAGGGTGTTGGAACCACTGGGAAGCTATGTGTGTGTGTGGGGGGGTGCGGGGGAAGACATGGATTTATCACAGGCATGTAACTTGGCTCCCTCTTGAAACTCCACTTTCAAATGCATCAGAGGAAAATGGGAGAGGGGATGACGACAAAATCTGTGAGGGTAGAAAGTAAATGGACAAGTACTATCTATCAGGCAGCGAAGCCAAGCAGGCAATAAGAAAAGGTGAAAATACAACCTGATTTATATCACAGAATCCTTAAAAGGCTCAGACATTAGTGGTACCACTAGAAGGGGGCATGAAGGTGAGGTGAAGGGAGGGGCTGCTATAGAAAGGAAGATTAGTAGAAGAGGATTTAAAAAGAAGCTTGCAAAATAAAACCAGTAGAATCCTGTCTCCCCCCCCCCAACACACACACACACACTGTATGCCAGAGTCCCCATGGGTGTAACCCAGAACCTGGCAGATCAGAAACATATATTTAGGAGAGGGTAGAAGATCCCTGGACAGGTGGACACTAGACACAGGAGACTGAGAAGACACCAACAACAGAGGCATTTTATCACAGTTCATGTACTAACTGTTGAGGACGTCCAGACCCTCGGCCCCCTTCCTCCACTCAGCTCTGGGAACACTGCCAGACAGGCATAGCTCATAATACTAAATGGTGAGTCCCCACCCCCACCCCAGGCTTTCATCCCCCACTTGACTCCCAGAACTCCCAGCACAATGGGAAAAACAGACTCCTATCAGGGCCTTTTATCAAGAAATTCTAGTTCACTAAAGATGAGAGGAGATTCTAGAAAGTCCTAGAGAAGAAAAATTAGGTCATCTACAAAGTATCAGTATTCAGAATGACTTGAGACTTCCCAGCTGCAATACTGAAAGCTGAGAGACAACAGAACAATGCCTTCAAAATCTGATGAAACTTCTGGGTATATACGCAAGGGAATTGAAAACAGGGACTAGAACACCCATGTTGATAGCAGCATTATTCACTGCAGCCAAAAGGTGGAAACTCAAGTGTCTATCTATGAATGAACGAATAGATTTAAAGAATGTGATACATACACACAATGGGTATTATTCAGCCTCAAAAAGAAAGGACATTCTGACACAGGGTACAATATGAATGAACCCTGAAGACATTATGTGAAGTGAAATAAGCCAGCCACAAAGGACAAAGACAGTATGATTCCCTCTATATGAAATACCTAGAGTAGTCAAATTTATAGATACAAAAAGTAAAATCCTGGTTTCCAGGGCTGGAGAGGGAGGGGAATGGGGAGTTACTGTTTAATGGGTACAGAGTCTCAGTTTGACAAGATGAAAAAGTTCTGTTAACGGATGGTGGTGATGGTTGCACAACAATGTGAATGGACTTAATGCCACTGAACTGTACACCTAAAAATGGTTAAGATGGTAAATTTTATGTTTGTATACTTTTCCACAATAAAAAAATCTGAAAAAAAATTTCCAACCTAAACTTTTTCATACATTCACAAAAGTGCAACTGAGAATGTATCCTACTATTGTACTCATGTGAAATTATATATGAGGTGCCTACAGCTTTGTTTGTGATAGCAATACTGGAATCAACCCAAATGACAATCTGCAGGACAGCAGTAAGACACAAGAAAATAAGAGGTAACTGCTGAAAAGAACCAGGCAGCTCTTCCAGGATGGAGAAAGGTCTTTAAGATATATTGATAAGTGAAAAGGGTTAGATGAAAAACAGTGCCTAAAGTATCATTCACTTACTGACTCCTTTAGAAGTGTCAAAAGCAGGGTAAAGGGCAAGAAGTTTCATCATCCAAAGGGCCAGAAGGGACAAATTATAACCAGATCTTCAGAAGGGGTAAGGCTTAATCTTTGCCAATATATTTATCCCAAGGGTTGACGGTAGATCCAGGTTTTATGGAACTTGAAACGTATAATTTGGGAGGCCTTCGTAACAACAACAAAATGGCCCTGGCCAGGTGGCTTAGTTGGTTGGAGTGTCGTCCTATACACCAAAAAGTTTGCAAGTTCGATTCCTAGTCAGGGCGCATGCCCAGGTTGTGGGTTCAATCCCTGGTTGGGGTATACGGGAGGCAACCAATCAATGTTTCTCTTTCTCTCTTTCCCTGCCTCTCTCTCTAAAAATCAATAAAAAAACATATCCTCTGGTGGGGATTTAAAAAAAAAAAAAAAGAAGAGACAAAGGCAAGTAAGGGTCTTTAAAGCACAAGCCTCATTAGCTTCATGGAGGAGAATCTGTCTCCACTACAGAAATTCAAAGGCTTTCCTTTCCTGGCCCAAATCTGTCTTTTCATCCTCTAAAGGAGGAGTCTCAAGATACTACCTCTTGGGGTCTACCATGAAAAGTAATCCATGAAAAATAGTGTAAGAACTCAATACTCTGGAAAATGGCACCACACACCATGAAGACAGGAAAGATAAGAAAATGGTATACTATTCAGAAAGCAAATTATTTGGATTCTTTTTTTTTTTTTTTTTTTAAGAGAGAAAGAGAAGAAGGGAGAGGGAAAGAAATATTGATTTGTTATTCCACTATTTATGCATTCATTGGTTGATTCTCGTTTGTTTTTTAATCTTCACCCAAGGATATTTTTCCATTTATCTTCAGGTAGAGTGGGAGGGAGGGAGAAAGAAACATCGATGTGAGAGACACACACTGATTGGTTGCCTCCCGCAGGACCCCAACCGGGGCCAGGGACGAACCCGCAACCGAGGTACGTGCCCTTGGCCAGAATCGAACCCGGGACTCTTTGGTTCAAAGGCCGATCTTCTAACCTCTGAGCCAAGCTGGCCAGGGCCATTTTTTTTTACAGATTAGGAGGGAGGGAGAGAGAGAGAAAATCATCCATGTGAGAGAGACACATGGACGAGTAGCATCCTGTGTGACCCCGACCAGGGCCGGGGACGAACCGCAACCAAGGTACGTGCACTTGGCCGGAATCAAACCCGAGTCTCATTGGTCTACATGCCGACGCTCTAACCGCTGAGCCAAACTGGTCAGGGCCATTGGTTGATTCTTGTATGTGCCCTCACCAGAGATCGAACCCACAACCTTAGCAAATCCAGACAACTCTCTAACCAACTGAGCTACCCAGCCAGGACTATTGAGATTCTTACCTCACACTGTGAACCAGAATAAATTCCAGATGTAGTAAAGGGTTAAATGTTAACAATTAAGCCATTAAGAAACAAAATAAAGAAATTGTAGGGAAACAAAAAGAAAGAAAGTATGTAGGTGAATAGCCTTTGATCTCTGGTATTCTTTCTGAGGCTAAAAGCAATGGACATCACACAGATTGACATTTAACCAAAAGTTTAAACATTAAAAAAAAAAAAAACAGTTTAGAAAAACATAAGGCAAACAATAATCTTGGGGGGAAACCCTAACTGCAACAAATATGACAAACAAGGGTTAATTAAGCAGCCTTACTACTAAAAAGGGTTTATAAGTCAATGGGGAAAGAAAGGAAGGGGGGATGGGAGCAAAATCGTCCCAGAATCTGCCACCCTGCCATGTAGACTATTTCAAGCTGAAAACAGTTAAACCCCAACAAACTCTGGCAGAGTTTGGTATGTTCCCCTTTCTTGCCTAAAGTCATTCAGATAGAAGGGAACCTTCCAATATTCACCTCAGCTGGCATATGAATGAAGTGTGGCAGACAGGGAGGAGCCAAGCAAAAATGTGTGCGATAGATCTCCTCTGTGTCATTGTTTCTGGGTGACTCGGCAAGAATTCGGCAAGAATTCGTTGTCCAGGTGTTCGCTCTTTCTCGTCTGCCTATGAATTGCCTGCTTCTGCCCCCTCCCCCCTCCTTAGTCTAAGATGACATATATACCGAATTTGGCTTCACTTCTCTGGAACTTTCATGCTTCTGTCAATTCCCCCTGGGGACATACTAAAAGTTGATTTCCCCTTATTACTCTGCTATATGTCATTTGAATTACTTGACCAGCCAGAGAACTAAAGGGGTAGGAGAAAGCTTTGCTGGCCAGACATCAGGAAAAAACTCATGAAGACCTCAAAAGCTGTGGAGATAATTCACAAGTGAAAAATGTCCAATAATTATGAAATTTTAAAATATTGAATCCCAGTGATAATAAAATATTGCAGATTGAAAAAACCAAAAGCTACCCCTGGCCAGGTTGCTCAATTGGTTAGAGTGTCATCCTGATATACCAAGGTTGCAGGTTTGATTCCCAGTCAGGGAACATACAAAAATCAACCAAAAGCCAGCCGGTGTAGCTCAGTGGATTGAGTGTCATGCCATGGACTGAGAGGTCCCAGTTCAATTCCTGATCAGGGTACATGCCTGGGTTTCAGCCTCGATCCCAAATAGGGGGCGTGCAAGAGGCAGCTGACCCATGTTTCTCTCACATCGATGTTTCTATCTCTCTCTCCCGTCCTCTCTCTCTTAGAAATCAATAAAAACATATTAAAAAAAAAAAAAAAAAAAGAATCAGTCTGGCCGGTGTGGCTCAGTGGTTGAATGTCGACCCATGCACCAAGAGGTTGCCGGTTCAATTCCCGGTCAGGGCACATGCCCGGGTTATGGGCCAAATCCCCAGTGCGGGGGAATGCAGGAGGCGGCCAGTCGATGTTCTCTCTCATCGATGTTTCTTTCTCTCTCTCTCTCTCACTTCCTCTCACTCTAAAATCAATAAAGGAAAAAAAAAAAAAAGAATCAACCAATGAATGCATAAATAAGTGGAACAACAAATCAAATCGATGTTTCTCTCTCCCTTCCTCCCTCTCTCTAAAAATCAATCAAAAACATAAAATGAAAAGAACCAAAGGCTACTCTTCAGCCACCAAATAAGCAAAGATTAACTCAAAACTGCTGCCACTTGACGTGGCTAAGGACTGAGGCAGACAAGCACTCGAACTCTACAAATGCTGTCATGGAGAGCACTTCAGGAATATGCCTTAAGGATATTCCCTCTTACTCTTTGTCCCAGTAATTTCACTTCAGAAAATCTATTTTAGGAGAGTCTCAGAATTGCAAAGATATTTATGTAGAAAATATTCATTGCAGCCCTGTTGAAAACTGGGGAGAAATGTTAATAAGAGGGAGGAGAGAAAAGACCTCTTAGCTGTGTGTATAGTATTTGCATGTGTTTACGTGAACATGGAGAAAGGTGAGGAAGAACACACACCTGTTATCTCTGCTAATGCTGGAAGGCAGGAGTGAGGGGAGAGGTTACTTTTTCTTTACATACTTCTGCATTGTTTTACTTGCCATAATTAACATGGTGTATTTGCTTTTATCATTAAAAAATAATCCAGAGATAAGAGAATTCCCACATAGAAAAAAAGATGAAACCATGCCAAATGGAATTTGATCCCCTCTATCCTATCACCTGCACTCTAATAAAAACAATCACTTAAAATACAGTCATTAAGTCTTCCGGGTGAAATAGCCAACTCTGACCAGCTGATTTCTTTTCTTCTTCTTTTTTTTTTAAATATATTTTTGGCCCGGCTGGTGTGGCTCAGTGGTTGAGCGTCGACCCATGCACCAAGAGGTTGTTGGTTTGATTCCCGGTCAGGGCACATGCCCAGGTTGTGGGCCAAATCCCCAGTGGGGGGCATGCAGGAGTAAGCCAATCGATGTTCTCTCTCATCGATGTTTCTCTCTCTCTCTCCCTCTCCCTTCCTCCCTCTCTAAAATCAATAAAGAAAAATATATATATATATTTTTGGTTGATTTTTAGAGAGAGAGGGGATGGGAGAGGGAGAGAGAGAGAGAAACATCAATGAGAGAGACACATCAATCAGCTGCCTCCTGCATGCCCCCCACTGGGGATCAAGCCCAAAATCCGGGCATGTGCCCTGACCAGGAATCAAACCACCAACCTCCTGTTCCATGGGTTGATGCTCAGCCACTGAGCCACACCAGCTGGGTTAGCCGGATGATTTCTATAGCCTTGACTAGAAGTGCCAGTACCCCATGGCTTATGGGTAGGAGAGCAGAATACCAAAAACTCAAAAGGATTTTTTTTTTCAATCCCCAAATTAAAAGCACAGCACTCTCTATTTAATCTGTGGCTAGAAGCCAGAGGGCATCAAGGAAAGCGACTATGGCATCCCTACCACATCCCTGCCACACCCGCACCCCTGAGTTGATATACTGTAACTCAGGCCCATCTGAAATATCCTTTTCATGCAAACTGTTTGCACAGCAAGAAAATTAGCTAATTAAGCATAACTAGACCATAGCTTAGCCTGGCTACTTAAGAAAGCCATGCAGAGCAGACATATGCAACTTTTAGGTAATATTCCTCACCATTTAAACCAGCAAAGATAAAATAAGATAAATCCTGGTGTTGCCTAACTTGTGGGCAAATAGGCATTTACGTTTACATATGTATGACTTTCAAAAATACGTAAGCGTTAGATGATAGAATATCAAAGAGATCTTTAGGACTACATGTCCTCCCCTCTCATTTCTCAGCTGAACTTTACATCCTGAGACAGTTTTGTAACTGCCAATTTATATCTCTTAATCCCTTCACCTTGCCCAAATCCTTTGTGACTGTCTGAGGTAGGCAGTGGGTTCCCCAATTTCAAACACACAGCCTGACACATGCTAAGCATTCAAAAACTAGATGAATGAGTGCATACCCAAGAACTAGGAGCCAGCCAGGCAAATTGTGGTTGACCAACAAGATACTACAGACGTTTAAGATGCTGTTGAGCTGAAAGCCACATTAGATGAAAACGCAGAACCTCCTGTGAGAAAGCCACAGATCTCCCAGATCTCAGAAACAGGTCTCCGTTTGTTTGGCCTTAGTTATTCAGAGCTGCTTCACCTGTTCACCCTACCTCTGACCTCTTCCCACCTTTCCTCAGGCACCATCTCAGGACACCCACAGGAACCTCTGCAGGCTGACTGTCCCAGTAAACATACCTTGACTATCCCCAGGTGAGTGCTCACAGACTTACCCCATTGCAACATCTGCTGTATAGAGGTCCCAGGGTTGCTGTAAGCAGTCACCTCTTGGTGAGGGGCATGTAGTTGTTTGCAATTTTCCACCAGAATGAAGAGTGCTGCAAAGAACAATCCTGTATAAGCATTTACCTTTGTCTGAGACTATTTTTCATGATAGATTCCTAGAAGTGGATTTCCTGACTTAGAGGATGCACACATTTTAAATTCTGATGCTAGCTGAGAAACTTTACATGGTAATTTTCAAACTCCACGTATTTAGGCTTTACCTGAGAGATCTGTTTATAATGCACAATCCTAACAAACAAGCGCTGGGGAAGATGTGGGGAAAAGGGAACCTTCCTGTACTGTTGGTGGGAATGCAGATTGGAGCAGCCACTAGAAAAACAGTATGGACGGTCCTCAAAAAATTAAAAATAGAACTACCTTACAAAAAATAAAACAAAATGAAAATAGAACTACCTTTTGCCCCAGCAATTCCACTTCTGGAACACTAATTCGAAAAGATATATGCATCTATGTGTTCATTGAAGTATTATTTACAATAGCCAAGATATGGAAGAAACCTAAGTGCCCATCAACAGATGATTGGATAAAGAAGATGTGATATATACAGACATATATACAAATATAAATATATAACGGAATATCACTCGGCCATAAAAAATGAAATCTTACCATTTACAACAATATGAATAGACCTAGAGGGTATTGTGCTAACTGAAATAAGTCAGAAGAGAAAGACAAATATCGTATGATTTCACTTATATGTGGAATATAAAAATAAAAATAAACAAAATAGAAATAGACTCATAGATACAGAGAACAAACTGAAGGTTGCCAGATGGGAGAAAAAGGTGAAGGGATTAGGAGTATGTATCAGCAGTTACAAAACAGTCACGGACATGTAAAGCACAGCATAGGGAATATAATTAATAATACTGTAATAACTATGTATGGTGCCAGGTAGGTACTATACATACGAGGGGATCACTTTATAAGTTATGTAAATATCTAACCACTATGCTATACACCTAAAACTAATATAATATTTAATGTCAACTGTAATTGGATAAAAGAATGCTTTTTTCTTCTTGCATCATTTATACTCCCTATACCCTTTTACCTCCCCCCACCTCCCTTTCCCTCTGGTAATCACCGTACTGTTATCTGCATCTATGAGTTGTGGTTGTTTCTTACTTAATCACTTCACCTTTTTCACCCAGCCCTGCAACCCCCACTCCCCTCTAACAGCTGTCAGTCTGTTCTCTAAAAAACGAACTTTTAAAAAATGCAAAATCCTGCCCGGGCGGTGTGGCTCAGTAGTTGAGCATTGACCCATGCACCAAGAGGTCGCCGGTTCGATTCCTGGTCGGGGCACATGCCCAGGTTGTGGGCCTGATCCCCAGTGGGGGGCATGCAGGAGGTGGTCAATCGATGTTCTCTCTCATCGATGTTTCTCTCTCTCTCCCTCTCCCTTCTTCTAAAATCAATAAAGAAAAATATTTTTAAAATAAATAAATAAAACTAAAATTGCAAAATCCTGACATACTAACAGCCTTGCTCTACCTCCCAACCCAGACTCCTGAAACTGCTCTTAGGTTATCTAGCTCCCAGGTGGCTCTCCTTCAGGCTAAAGGGAAAAAGAGCTGCTCCTTTCCATTTGCTCCAATACACCTCATCCAGCACAAGACTGGGGATGCACTGGCCTAGGGGGCTGCTGCTGGTGGCTTAATTTGCAGGGAAGGTCTCTAGGTTCAAGCCCAGGTCCCCAGTGGCTTCCCAAAAATGGACAGTCTGGCTCTCATGCACAATGCCTGGCGCTAAGTGCCAGGGACAGAGTTACATCTCCAGGGTCACCTGGGTGCACCCGTTTTCCCTTCCAGGTCCCCACCTTCTAAAGGTCCCTGCCCGACACATGCTGTTATCCTGGTGACCAGAGCCCAGTGATTTTATCCTTCTCACCTAAGATACCCCAAGCCTCTTTTTTTCTTCTCGGAAGGCTGTGGACCAAGCACCACTTCCCCAAGAAATTGTTTGGGGCCTCCACTCTGGGCCTCAGTTTCCCCATCTGTGAAATGAAGAGCATGGGGTAGTGGCACTGACACTTTGGGTGCTGCTGTGAGGAGAGCAGTGTGGCCATCTAGGTTTTAAGTTTGCAGGGAAGTGTGGCTTTAATGGGGAGTCCAGGTGCACCTCAACAGCCATTTAATCAGCATTCTAATTGGCTTAGGGCCTGTTTGGAGAAAATTCTATTTTTTGTTCTCAGAGTTCTCTGCTAAAGACCAGCAGCTATTTCAAGGCTCCTGATTTCCAAGCTCAAGGGTCCTAGATGTCTGGGTCCAGATGAGGAACCATAGGCCCAGAAAAGGACCAGTTTTAGGCTGACCCTGTGCTGGGGAGACTGCTACAAGGTCCCCCCCCCCCCATCCCAAGGGCCTACGGGAGTTGGTCAACAGGTGTTTCATGGTAAGTGGTAGCAAAAGCAAAAAGCTGGGAAGAGAGTGCTGGCAGGCAGGGTTAGGAAGACCAAGGAAAATGTCCTGAATTTGAGTGTTGTGGGTATAGGACAAAGAAACTAGCCAGGAGTGCTGGGAACTCCTAGATGGGTGGTCTGCTTCCATGCAGGGTCAGTCTCAATGGGGTAAAGGCCATGGCTCTGGCTTCGGTGTTGGATCCACCTGGGCTGAATGACACTGGCTGACTGTGTGACAAGCAAGAGCCTCTCTGAAACTCATGGGCAAACCAGGGACTGATGTATAACAGCACCTACCCCAGAAGCCGGATTAGACGGGATGATACACCTGAAGTGCCTCGCTGAGAGTCCTTGTATTACAAACACTCCTTCCAAATTGGCTGTTTTTACCTCTGGCCACCCCTTGTGTGGTGGACCCTGGGGCTACGACATGCTTTGTGGTGGTGTCAGAAGGAGCCTTCTACCCGACTCTACGGGCCCTGGGGGCAGAACAGGCGTCGCAGTCAGAGCTGGGTCCTTACCAGCTGGGGGTAAAACCCTGGAATAACTGGGCCTCAGTTTCCCTTTGGTGCAACGGAAATAATCACACCGCTGGCGGGAGATCCTGGTGGAGGGAGCGAATTTACAAATGTAGGCATTCACATCATTTCTCCTCCAAGCAATGGCCCCCTCCCCCAGTCACCGTGAAGCACACAGTAGGCGCTCCGGAAATGCTCTTCGAAAGGAGGTACGGGCCACTTCCTGCCCCCAAACGCACTATCCCGAGTCAGGGTTCCCACCACTCCTCCACCGAGGCCATGTGGCATTCCTGAGGGTGGGGGTGGGCGCAGGAAGAAGGTGCCCTGCCGGCCCCGCCCCCTCCGGGCGCGGTGGGCGGGGCGAAGCCCATCGCCGCCGCCAGTACGCCCCGCGGGGGGTGGGCGTAGCTCGCAGAGCTCCACACAAAGTTTGTTTTCTCCCTCCGGGCGGGTGGGGGAGGGCGAGGAGAGCGCAGGGGGCGGGGGTGCGGGGGAGAGGGGATCTGACGTCAGGCCGCGAGGTGCTTTCCAGCCGCGAGCTGTCAGGCCGAGTGTCAGGCCCGGCAGGTACGCGGCGCGCTCCCCCAGCGCCCCCAGCCCCCTGCCAGGACGCCACGGACCGAGTCCAAGGCCGCGTGGACGGAAAAGCCGCTGGGGAAAGTCAGTGCGGGGCGCAGGAGTGGAGCAGATTAGGGGCGGGGGGCGCGCGGACAACTTGGAAAGTTTTTTTTCTGGGCCGGGCGGGGGAGGGGGCGTCGTCCCGGCGCGTGCGATTGTGGGTGTGTGAGTTCGGGTGTGTTTGTGAGTCCTGACCGCAGTGTGCTCGCGGGGGCCGGTAGGGGGTGCCCCACCCCCCGGGAGAAAACTCGTTCGGGGACCTTGTGGGGGACCTAGCTCCCTAGGATCCCACCACGGCCGACGGGCCGCCCCTGGCCCAGCCGGGGTGAGCGCGCGGGGGCGGGTTTGTTTGGCTTCAAAAGTGCACGTTGCTAACCGCCGGCAGCCCCCCCGGCCGCCCAGCGACCGAGCGGGCGAGGGGGCCACTGAGAGTGACAGCTGCGGGTGGGGGCAGCGGGAAGGGCCGGGAGCTGGAAGGGCCGGGGAGCCCGCGCGAGTTCCCCTTTCCTTTGGAACAAAGGAAAGTCTGTCTCTGAGGCATCTGTCACTCCCAGACGGGCCAAAGAAGTGGGGCTCGGGGGGCCGGCGACCCGAAGAAAGTTTGTGTGCTCCGAGACCCTCGGGCAGGCCGAGCGTGAGCCGAGCCTCCTGCGGGGGAAGCACTCAGTCTCCGGGGTAGGGGGCGGCCAACATGGAGTCTGGGCGCTGGGCCGGGGTGGGGGGGGCGGTGCGGAGGTGGGAGCCCAGCCCCCTCCTCTCCCCTCCCCTCCCCCTCTGGGCCGAGTTCGGAGCACAAAGCCTAGCGCGCAGGCTCGGCCGGCCCCGCTCCCCGAAGAGTCTGCCTGCGCCGAGCCGCGGGGGAAGGGGGTGGGAACCAAACTTTTTCCTGCCCCGGGACGGACACGTGAGTTTTCTTTCTTCCAGAGCCCCCGCCCCACCGGAGTGTGGGCCCGCGGGTGAGCTGGAGCGCCGAATCTGACGCAGGGTGGGGGGGCGCTGAGGGGTGCAGGCGCCCCCAGCGCAGGCCGATTCCCCGCTGCCCCGGGAGCCATGTGCTCCAACTCGGTCAGGGCTGCGGGGGAGGCTGCGCGCTTTGTGTGAACTGCTGGGAATGCGCTCCAGTGCGCGGCCCGGGGGAGTGTCCGGCAAGGCTGGGGACTTGTCAGAAAGTTCGTTCGGGAGTGGCTGCAGGTCCGCGTCGTGGAGTGTGTAGTAGGGTGCACCGGGTGTTGTGTCGTGAGTTTGCTGTCTCAGGCCAGTTAGGGTAAGAACTGATGGCTGGTGTGATGACGTCTGGAGTTTTCCCAGTCTCAGAGATCGTGGGTGGGCGGGTCAGGTCGGTTGGAGTTCGTGGGTGGGCTTATATCCAGGAGTTGGGCTGGTTGTGTGGGTACCAGTTGATCTTGCTAGAAGTGGGATTTATTTGTAAACAGCATGTGTTCTGCATTTGTCGGTGAAATTCATGGGGGTTCCAGGGTCTGAGGGACGAGATGGTGCTGTTAAGAGAGTTGCCTGGTGGGATTGTGGGGTGTTATATGTGGGATGACCCACCGGATTGCAGGACACCATGGTGGAGAGGCCTGTGTAGACTGAGGGTCGTCTCTACCGGCCAATCCTGGAACCCTGCAGTCTGGAACTTGGCTAGCAGCCAGGGTGGAATTTGTACAGATAACCTTGAGTAAACTCACAGCCTGCCAGGGCTGCATCTCTGAGCCCAGATCCTAACTGTCCTGGCCTGCTAAACTTCAGACACCTAACCTCAGAAAGCAGTCAGACTGTTGGTGCTCTCTGAGGAGTAGCACCTCTAATCAATGCCTGTCTCACCTCCAGGTGGCCTGGCTGGGAGGGTAGACCCTTCCCTCGAAAGCCTGGCCTAGCCAGCCCAGTTATCTGGGCTCTGGCCCAAGTTGAGGAAACAAAACCTGGGAAATGCCAGAGTCTGTTGGCCCAGCCTGCTGGGGAACTGTTAAAAGGCTGAGGAGGGAGGAGTCTTGAGATTCTGGCATCAGCTTGGCCTGGAACTTTTGGTTTTAAAATGTAAATCTCTTTTGCATGTGTGAACAAGAAGTTTGTCAGAGGGCTGAGCCAACTGAGTTGGGTTGTCTAGGGAAACACCTTCTTTCATTAGAAGTGGGGGCTCAAGCCCAGAGAGGGGAGGAAGGACATTTGCCCAAGGGTTACATAGCCAGGTTGGAGGGACCAGAGCCCTGCCTTGCTTATTTATTGGGGTTTTTTGAGGAGTTGATTCTGGATCCAGGCCAGGAGCTAGATCACAAAGGAGAATATCTGAGAGACAACCAGTAGGGGTGGCTCCACAGCTCTCTGCAGAGCACCCAGTAGGTGCACAGTAAATGTTACATGGATTGCTGTAGGACCATGGTGACTGATAGTTTCCTGACTCCTCCCTGAGTCTTAGGAGACCTGGGAGGCAAGATGGTATGGAGTAAGGGTGGGGGAGCAAACTACCTTGATCCAAACCCACTATGCTATATATACTATATCCTGGAAGTGAGGTTTTTTTTCTATAGCAGCTTTATTCAGATATAATTCACATACCATAGAACTTACCAATTTAAAGCGAACAAGTCAGTGGTTTTTAGTACAGTTAAAGTTTAAACACCACGGGTTTGGACTGTGAGGATCCAACTTTTTCAATAAATACCTGGCCTTGGCCAGGTGGCTCAGTTGATTGGAGCGTCATCCTGTACACCAAAGGGTTTGGGGTTTGATCCCCAGTCATGGCACATACAGGAGGCAATGAATCAGTCAGTTTCCCTCTCTCTCTCTGTCTCCCTCTCCCTTTCCCTCCCTCTCCACTTTCCTGTCTCTCTAGAAATCAGTAAAAACATATCCTCCTGTGAGGATTTAAAAAATAAATACCCGTACTGTCTTCCATCCGTGGTTAAAAGTCCATGAATGCATTGATCTACGCCATTTTATTAGGGAACTTGAGCATCCACTGATTTTGGTATCAACCAATCCCCCATAAATACCAAGGGACAGCCACATTTTGAGAGTTAAAAGTTATTTGCAATTTTTTAACTGTGCAGGACTTGGTGTCCCTAACCCCCACATTGTTCAAGGGTGAACTGTATATTCACAACTATGCAACTATTGCCACAGTCGATTTTATTTTTTTTAATTAAAAAAATTTTTTTTTCTTCCTATATTGATTTTAGAGAGAGAGGAAGGGAGAGGGAGAGAGAGAGAGAAACATCGATGAGAGAGAACATCGATTGGCCGTCTCCTGCATGCCCCTCACTGGGGATCAGGCCCACAACCTGGGCATGTGTCCTGACCAGTAATTAAACTGGAGACCTCTTGGTGCATGGGTCGACACTCAACCACTGAGCCACACCGGCCAGGCAACCACAGTCAATTTTAGAACATTTTTATCCCCTCAAAAAAATACCTTCATACCCTTTAGTTATTATCCTTCTATCCCCACTTCCAGCCCATTCTGGGCATTTCATTAAAATGGAATTATATAATGTGTGTTCCTTGTGATGTGTTTCTTTCATTTAGCATAATATTTTCAAGGTTCATCCACATTGTAGCATGGATCAGGACTTCAGTCCTTTTTCTGGCCAAATAGTATTGCACTGTATGGATAAATCTCATTTTGTTTGTTCATTCATCTGTTGATAGACACTTGGGTTGTTTCTACCTTTTGCTTTATTGATTGATTGATTTTAGAGAGAGAGGAAGGGAGAGAAACAGATCAATATCGATTGACTCCTTTATGAGCCCTGACCAGAATCAAACCCGATACCTTGGTATATCGGGGTGACTGTCTAACCAACTGAGCTTCCAGGCCAGAGCTCCACCTTTTGCTATTATGAATAATGTTGCTATAAACATTTGTGTGCAAGCTTTTGTGTGGACATAGGTTTTCATTTCTTTTTTTTTTTTTTTTTTTATCCTCACCTGAGGACATTTTTGCATTTATCTTCAGATAGAGCAGGATGGAGAGAGGGAGGAAGAGAGAGAGAGAAACATGGCTGTGAGAGAGACACATCAAGTAGTTGCCACCCACACGACCCCAACCAGGGCCAGGGACAAACTGCAACCAAGGTATGTGCCCTTAGTGGAACCAAACCCGGGACTCTCTGGTCCGCGGGCCAACACTCTAACTGCTGAGCCAAACTGGCCAGGGTAGGTTTTCATTTCTTTTGGGTAGATACCTAGGAGTGAAATTACTGGGTCACATGGTAACTATTTAAGAGCCGTAGTATCTTTTTTTTTTTTTTGGTAATATATCTTTTTATTGATTTTTTTTTTTTAACTTTTTTTTTTTTATCCTCACCTGAGGACATTTTTCTATTTTTTGTTCAGATAGAGTGGGAAGGGGAGGGAGAGGGAGAGAGAGAGAGAGAGAGAGAAACATCAACGTGAAAGGGACACATCAAGTGGCTGCCTCCCACACAACCCATCCAGGGCCGGGGACAAACTGCAACCGAGGTACATGCCCTTAGTGAGAACCAAACCCAGGTCTCTGGACTGCAGGCTGACGCTCTAACCGCTGAGCCAAACTGGCCAGGGCTTGATTTTTTTTTTTTTAGAGAGGGTGAGAGAGAGAGATAGAAACATAGATGAGACAGAGAAACATCAATCGGCTGCCTCCTGCATGACCTCTATTGGGGATCAAGCCCGATACCCGGGCATGTGCCCTGACCCGGAATCAAAACCCTGGGACCTCTCAGTCCATAGGACCATGCTGAATCCACTGAGCCACACTGGCTGGGCAGAGCCATAGTATCTTGGGTAGCTTTCTTAATCTCCCTGGGCCTTGGTTTGCTCATCTGTAAAATGATGATAATAGTAGTGTCTCCCTTACAAGGGCTTTGTGAGGATTGAATGAGATAATAAATGGAAAGTGCTCTGTACAGAGCATAAAAACAGACCTCAGTGGCAGCTGTAATTATTGCTAGTCTGGTACTGCTTATGAATGAGCTGTCATTTACAAGGAACACTTTGTAAAGTATATGATTGTCTAACCACTATGCTGTACACTTGAAAGTAATTCAAAATAATATTGAATGTAAACTATAGTTGAAAAAATGTTTTTAATTAAAAAAAAAAAAAAAGCTGCCATTTAGTTCAGTAGTCATCTACTGAAATAGAGGCATTTTGGACTGGTCCCCGTGTAGCTTACCTAGGCTGTGAGACTTTGAATTGCAATTTCCCCATAGTTCTTGTGTCCCAGGCTCTAATAATGGTGTATTTAGAGACTAGGAAGAGGCTGAGAGGCAGTGCATGGTGATATCCTCATCCCCTTTGTCACTTGTTCCAGGCTTGCCTGAGGTCCATCTTAGCCCCTAGACACCATGTCAGACAGTGATCTGGGTGAGGATGAAGGCCTCCTCTCCCTGGCAGGCAAGAGGAAGCGCAGAGGGAACCTGCCCAAGGAGTCAGTGAAGATCCTCCGGGACTGGCTATACCTGCACCGCTACAACGCCTACCCCTCTGAGCAGGAGAAGCTGAGCCTTTCTGGACAAACCAACCTGTCTGTGCTGCAGGTAAGGAGGGGGTAGCAGGAAGCCTGGATTCTAGTCCTATCCCAGCCCTGTCACTGATTTTAGGCTGTGTGGCCTTAGGCTAGTCACCTCCCTCTCTGGGCCTCAGGTGAGAACACCCAGTCCCCCTGCCTTAAGGGAGGACAGTGACATGAGGTCATTGCAGCTAGATTTCAGATTTTTGAGTGTTCTGAAGAGGCAAGGAATTGTTATTAATGCCTAAGTGTCTCATTAACATTGGAGGCTGTGGGACGGTGAGAATGCATCAAGTGTCTAGAGTTCGGCTCTGCCCCAGAGTGTTGCTTGGATGGTGACTTGGTTGCAGGGGACAGCTGGTGATCTGCAGTGTGGCTAAAATTTAGTTGGAATCACGGTCAAGGAAAGGGCAGAAGTCAAAGATTCTGGGTTCAAAACCCGGTTCTGCCACATAGAAGCTGTGGATCACATCTCGATTTCTCCATCTATAAAGTGGGGGTTACAATCCTATCCTGCTTTGACTGAACTATTGTGAGGAACAGATTCAGAACTGGATGTGAAAGTGCTTTGAGCACATTCAGAAGATCGTATTATCCACTTTTTGTTAAAGTGCAAGATATTATCTTCTTTGAATTGCCTCAGTTGCTGACATACAGGTGTTTTGTTCTGTTTCCATGGTGCTGAGGCAGGACACCCTGGTCTCTGCCTTGCCTCCAGTTTGGCTCTCAACTACCTGGGAGACACAGAACAGGGCCTCAGCCTAGCAAAGGCATATCCCCCTGCCTCCCTTTCCACCTCTGTCCTTTCCTAGCCCCTTTCTTCAATCCACAATATGGTTTCTTCCACCTTCCCTTACCCCTTGTGAACCTCCCAGATCTTCCCTGCCCCTGTCCTTCCTCCTTCAAGTCTCACGGTGAGTACTCAGTCCCCAGAACTCCTGTCACCTGACTTATACTCGCTGGGCAGTGGTTAATTGGAGTCTGCCTATGAGAAAGGCTCTAGCATTACAGATCTCAACTCAGATCCCGTCTTCTCCACAAGAGCAAGCCTGGACCTTGGCCATGTCACTGCCTCCTCACCAAGCCTCGTGTTTCCTCTTCTGGAAAAGGGAGATGATTGTAGCATTTTCGCAGTGTATAAGGAGGAGGGACTGAGGAAAATTCAAGGCTCACTGTGAGCGGTTTGAAACAGAGGGGGTGCTTCTACTCTCCCTTTCATCCTCATCTCTCCTAGATCATAGGCCTTGGACTGGCCCCAGGTATCTAGCAGCTCATGCTGGGCAGAGTTGGGATCCCAGAGAGGAACCAGACTCAATCCTACCCTCAAGGAGTGTATAGTCAGGGACAGAGTAGCAGGAAAGACTTGACCACTGATGTTTGCAAAAGGTGATCACTGCTGGGACAGAAGGCAGCAGAGGGCCAGGGCGGGGCTTCTGAGCTACCCTGGAGCCTCAAGAGGCCTCCCGGAAGAGGTAGATTTAAACTCACAGGCCAAAGTCTGGTATGGAGCCTGAGAGCCAGTATTACCTAGACAGCCTCTTTGCTGGTCTTCTCCAGCCTTGTCCCTTCAGTCCATTCTCTTGAACACTAAAGTGCAAATCTGATTGTGTCACACACTCCACAAACCCTGTTGACCTTAGGATAGAGTCCAAACTCCTTAGGTACTTAGCCGCCTCATCTCAGTTCTTCTGCCTCTTGAGCCACCTGGGCCTCCAGGCCTTTTCCCTTGGCTTCTTCCTGACCTTTCTGAACCTGGCTCACGCCATTTAAGCGTTTTCTTTTGAAAGCATCTCTAATTCTCCCAGCCTAGGTTTGAGGCCTCTGCTGTGTATTTCCACTGTGTCTCATACCTGCACTATCAAACCACTGGTCACACTGTTTTGAAACTGCTTTTTGTCAGGGACACTGTTTCTCAAGTCTGAGTAATGTACCATTTCCTTTTGTTTTTTAATTTTTTATTGATTTTTTTTAGAAATAAATATTTTTAAAATTTTTTTGAGAGAGAAGAAGGGAGAGATAGAAACATGGATGTGAGAGAGAAACATCGACCTGCTGTCTCCCGCACACCCCCTACTGGGAATCAAGCCCTCAACCTGGGCATGTGTCCTGACCTGGAATCGAACTGGGACCTCTCAGTCCATGGGATGACAGTCAATCCACTGAGCCACACCGGCCGGGCTGTCCCATTTCCTTTTAAAGAAAATATTATCACATCACTTTAAGCATGTACAAACTGGAAACCGGGTAAAAATGTCTTGCTTTAGCTCTCATACACAACTATAAAATAAGCCGTTTTCTGAAGTAAGTGAAGGTAAGACCAGTGAGATTCCATCTAACTGCATGACTAAATGGATGGTGGTGTGCTGACTAGGCTGTGGTATGTAGTGTGACAGAGGCTGACTGGAGTTGAGCCAGTCTGGGTTGCCAGAGGCCATGTTGCTCTTACTCATAATCACAGCACAAACACAAAGCCATGATGTTCTTGTGAAGAACTAGTGGACCCCTAGGCTGGCATATCCCCAGATCCCACTTAGAGAAATGTAGGTTTGAGGCAGGGATTAGCTGGAGACTCTGACAAAGGCCCGGCTCCAGCCCCTGTGGCATCCCCTGGTGGGAGGGGTTCCAGTGGCCACCCTGCACTAGAGTCATGCTGAGAGTCAAAAGGCAGTGGGGACCATCTGGCACTCCTTGATGGAAAGTGTACTATGGATCCCGGGCATACACCTCTGCTTGGAGGTCTCACAGGCACCTCAAGTTTCCTGATTGATAACTGATAACATCTCCAGGCTGGCTCCTTCCCTTTCCAAGGGTTCCCCTTGATAGCTCTTTCTGAGCTCGTGGAGTCAGCCACCAATCCCTATACATACCCCTTAAGTACTTCTTGGATATGGCTTCTTTTCTATTTTGGTTTAACCTATCATTATCATTGTCTGACCACTTGTCACCCCTCTCCTTACAATTAAAACCCTTCAATGGCTCCTGCCAACCTAATAACAACATCACCTGTCCTTATCTGCATAACCAGCTTCATCCCTGGCACCATATTTCTGTCACACTGATCGATGCCCGAGTCCGCTTTGCTCCTACCTGACCAGGGAGACTGTAGACGCTTGGAGGATCTGTGCCTTCCCACAGCACTGGGACTGGATCAGCATTTGGACCCTGGGCTGTAATTGCTTTTTAGAACACACTAAATTCCAGGGGCCTGGTCTCATTTATCACTATATCCCAAGTATTTAGCTCAGTGCCTTGTATTTGGTAGGTGCTCTGGAAATAATTGTTGAAGTGACAGAAAATGAAGATAAAGTGTTGGAAATGTCAACAGGCAGGACATCAGAAGTAAGGAAATGTGGTTCATCAATCTGGAAAAATGGGCTTAAATCCCTGGAGGGGTCTCTTTTTCCTGTACTTAACTTTTAAGATTTAATTGTTTATTTAAAACATTTGCAAATATCCACAAAAGAGAATATTCTAATGTACCCCTGGTACCAGTCACCTGGCTTCAGCAAGCATCAACATTTTGCCAAGGTCTGTTTTCCTATCTCCCTGGGGACATCTCTTTTGATTGTCTTTTTTAACCGCCCAGGAGCGATCTCATTAGCAAGTCAATGAGTCATTTAACTAACTGGTTTGCTGGTACTTGCCCAGGGCTAGGCAGGTGGGACGATGAGACCAACAACAAAAAGTCATTTGTGAAGGATTTTTCACAGGTCCCTGTGACCCCCTCTAAGCCCGTTTTGTTGCTGTGGTTTCTGAATGGTCTAAGGGGCTGTCTGTTGGAGATGGAAGGTAAACTTGGCAGGGAGTTCAGGCCCAGTGCTGTGCGCTGGAAACAGCAGTAGAACTGGAACTATCCTCAGAGGGAGGAGAGGAGGGAAGACATTATTTAAAAGACTAAGAATTTAATGTAATTAATTACCAATGCGATGTCTGTAGGAAAGGCTTCTCTCAGGAAGCAGCATTTGAATGGGGTCCTGACATACTTGAAGGAATGGGGAGATAGGGTCAGCAGTCCTTTGGGTATGGGGAACTGGGCAAGAAAGGAGCCTGCTGTAGTGACCTGCTCTGTGGCAAGGTGTGGCCTCGAGACCTTTTATCCTAAGCTGCTCTCCTTACTCTGGCGACAAAGCTAACTTGCCTCTGGATTCTTCTACCAGCAATCTCTGTCTCCCCAACCTCAAGGCCTTTCATCTGCATGTATATTTTTTGAGCTGTTGTGTACACTTTTTTGCTTGAATAAGAGCTTGGCCCACAAGGACAAATTAAACCATTGGTTCCTAAGCCAGGGTGGCAGAACTCTGGGAAGCTTAGAAACACACATTCCTGACACCCCCTCCCCATCCCCGCCAATCTATAAAGCAGATGAGACATAACTATTCTTTCTTTCTTTTTTTTCCTTGAGGGAGAGAAAAAACATCGATTTGTTGTTGCACTTATTTATGCATTTATTGGTTCTTTTTCATTTTTCTTCTTTATTGATCTTAGAGAGGAAGAAAGAAGGAGAGAGAGATGGAAACATCGATGAGAGAGAACATCAATTGGCCGCCTCCTGCATGCCGCCCCACTGGGGATCAGGCCCACAACCTGGGCATGTGCCCTGACTGGGAATCGAACCAGCGACCTCTTGGTGCATGGGTCAGTGCTCAATGATTGAGCCACACCGGCCAAGCTATTGGTTGATTCTTATATGTGCCCTGACCAGGGATTGAACCCACAACCTTGGCATATTGGGATGATGCTCTAACAACTGAGCTACCCAGCCAGGGCCAAAATAGCTATTTCTTTCCTTTTTTTTTTTTTTAATTCCTCACCTGAGGATATTTTTCTACTTACTATCAGATAGAGTGGGAGGGAAGGAGAGAGAGACAGAGAGAAACATCGATGTGATAGAGCCACATCAACTGATTGCCTCCCGCACGACCCCACCAGAGCCGGGGACAAACTGCAACCGAGGTATGTGCCCTTGACCGGAATTGGACTCATGACTCATTGATCCTCAAGCCGACACTCTTAACTGCTGAGCCAAACCGGCCAGGGCGCTATTTCTATTTTATTGACTTTTTTAGAGAGAGAGAGAGAAACATTGATGTGAGAAACATAGATCAGCTGCCTCCCGCACGCTCCCCACCGGGGATCAAGCCCGCAACCCAGGAATGTGCCTTGACCGAGAATCAAACCCGGACCTCTCAGTCCATGGGACGACACTCAATCTACTGAGCCACACCAGCCAGGCCAAAATAGCTATTTCTTAAAATCATCCTCAGGGTGATTCTAATACAGCCAGCTTGCCTTTCAGATCACTTGGATGCGGTGGTCACAACATAAATGGAGGTACCATGAAGTTTGGGAAAGGTCTTTCCACGCCTTCACTTTCCTCCCCTGTTTTGTTTCTGCCTTTCAAGGCTGAAAAGACATTAAAATGAAAGCACTGTGTCGCCTTGTCAAACATGCCCTGCTCTGATCCTCATGGCCTTCAGCTTCCAGGTGCCCCTCCCACTCCCATTTGCCACAGCAATTCCTCCCGTGTCCTTCATCTCAGCCACTGATAAAGAAAAGAAATACTGACAGGGCAACAGCCTTTCAGACAGGGCCCTGTTTTATGGTGGAGACAGGCTTTCAGGCACCTAGTCTGTGTTTTGCCGTATCAATCACAGAATTCTCCTTGGCATTCTCCCTACCGCCTCCCCAAGGACCTAGAGTGGGAGTGAGTCACAGGCTCTTTTCCTGACTTAGGCATGGGTCGAGCAGCTGGAAGGGGCTACAGAAAATCTCAGTAGCCTATTATCACAGCTGGCACTGGTGGTGCACTCCGGCCTCCTGCCTTACCCAGCCCCTCAGCTGTGCATTTCTATCAGATGAGAAGACAAAACAGACGGTAGTCTGCCAAGTTTTCTGTAGACCCAGGGGAGTGTGGAGAGGAGTATGTTGGGGGTGGAGGTTGTTTCTGTTGTTCTTTTCTCAGAATTATAAGCCAAAATGGGAGGTGCAGCTAGGGACTAGATGCCCACACAGCTGCTAGAGCACGCCCAGGTTCCCCTCCCCAAGACTGCTTTCTCCACAGAGACACTCGTCCCTGCCTCCCTTGACCCAGGTCACTGTGATCTGTTTCCCCTGCATAAGGGGTGAGGTGGAGAGGTGCAGTACTCTCTCTCGAGGCATTTGTAGACAGGGATGGAAGCACCTGTACAAGGAGAAAAGGCCTTAGGCTGACTCTCTCAGTCCTTTCACCTGTGTGGACCAGATCCATTTGCATTTGTGACCTTGAGCAAGTACTGAACTCTGATCAGGGCCTGTTTCTTCAGTGGTTTAAATAAAATGGAGATCCTTACAGAACCTGTCTCATAGGCTGTTGAAGATTAAATGAGTAATTAGATGGGAAATGTTCAGAACAACACCTGATACGTTTTGGTTCAACAAGTGTTTGCTTTTAGGATTATGATGATTATTCAGCTATCTGCTCTATTCCTGTTTGGTAAGACAGAAAGCAGAGTTAAGAACAGCAGTAGGGGCCTTAAAGCCAGGAGATCTGGGTTTGAATCCCAGCTTTGAGTCCGTGTGACTTTGGGTGAGTTCTTTAATCTCTTTGAGTTCCATTTCCCCCTTTGGTACTTTGGGGACACTGCTCACTACCTTTCCAGGCTTGTGTGCAGATTAAACATAATGCAAGTGAGATGACTGACCTGGTAACCACGGTGCTTAGTTCATTCCCTTCCTTCACTGCACCCAGCTGTGCCTTATCCTTGGGGATCCCTTGGAACTCTCGCCAGGATTCAGCTCAGCCAGTGTCTGCTGATACCTGCAGTGTGTGTGCTCAGTAGTACTGGTTCAGCCATAGAGGTGAAAAAGGATAAGTGAGAACCCCCAGGGTCAGGGTCCTTCCAGGCTGGACTGGAGAAGGGAGAAAAGGGCCACAAGAAGGCTCTGATTTGCCCTGCCAAGCTTTCCCATCCTGACAGGGCCAGGGGCCTACTGCTATCCTTGGATCACCTGTGGAATGGATGCAGCTATAGCCTGCTGGGCAAAGACCCAAGCCACCTCCAGGCACCAGCTCCTGTCATAGCTGGCTAGTCCTTCAGCTGTGTAGAGACAGACAAGAGTCCATAGGAAGGTGGTACCCAAGGGTTTGCCTGTGTATAGGCCAAGAAAGGTGATAGGAAGGGGTAGAATTGATACAGGAGCCCTGAGGAAAGCTTGGCCTTTGATCCATTCAACAAACAGAAGAATGTTTTGAGCAACATGGAGCATTGCTGCAGCCCACACAGTTCCCAGCATCCCAGCACACAGGAGGGGTGGGGGGCGGGGCTTCCCATCTTTTCTTCCTCCTATAGTAGCTGTTGCATGCTCTGTAAGTACTGAGAGGAGAGAGGAGACAGGACGAAGAGAAGGACCTAGAGTGGAATTGAGGTCAAACCACTGTTTAGGCTCTTTAGTCTTTTACCATGCCTACTCCTGTCAGTTTCTTTTCTTTTTTTTATTATCCTTTTTTTTTTTTTATTATCCTCACCCGAGGACTTTTTTTTGCATTTATCTTCAGACAGAGCAGGAGGGAGAGTGGGGGAAGAGAGAGAGAGAAACACCGATGTGAGAGAGACACATTGACTGGTTGCCACCCACACGACCCCATCCAGGGCTGGGGACAAACTGCAACCGAGGTACGTGCCCTTAGCGGGAACCGAACCCAGAACTCTTCTTGTACGTGAGCTGACGCTCTAACTGCTGAGCCAAACTGGCCAGGGCTTCTGTCAGTTTCTTAAATCAAACCTTTCCTGCCTCAGGACCTTGACATTTGCTGTTCCTTCTGTCTAGCACTTTCTTCCCTCAGCTTTCTATATAGCTAGCTTTTCTTATCTTTTAGGTCTCAGCCTTCCCAGACCCCTTGCCTATGGAAGTCTCTCTTCTTTATATGCTACCCTTTTTATTCCTGTCTTTCCTTCCTGCCACTTATTGATGGCTGGCTGTTCACTGTATTTGTTCATTGCCAGTCTCCACAACCAGATGGACTGTGAGTGCCACAGGGCAGAGGAGCATGTCTGTTTAATTCACAAAGGGATCACCAGCACCAAGAACTAGGCCTGGCACATAGTAAATGCTCAATAAGTTGTTTGAGCACGAAGCCTTGAAAGGGAGAGCAATGGGAAGGTGAGAAGTTCTAACTTGACTGTTTGGATGAACAAAATAAATGGCTCTGAGGCCCTGTGACAGCCTGAGAGAGATTCAGAGAGGAGGGGCTCCTACTCTTCCACATTCAAAGGCCCAGGCTTGGGAACCCCTGGCTAGAGATGGACTCCTGTCTGACTTCTCAAAGCTGAGCTTTATGTATGTTCATAAAAATGGGAATTGATCAAAGTCATAGAGCTGATGTAACTATGAGAAGAAAATTGTGTAGATGTTCAGTGCTCAGTAAATGGCAGCTATTGGTAAACTCTTTGCGGGCGAAAGCTCCCAGAAAGATGCCCAGACAGGTGGATACCTACCAGGCCACACCCACCATTCCCCACCCCCTATATCCACAGTTTCTAATATTTCTTCTCTCCTGCTACCTCTGAGATAGTAAGAAAGTTGTTAGGCAGCTTTTTCCCTTTGGTGGCCCTTCCAGTGGAAGAAGGACTTGGAAAAAACGTTAGGGAGTTGTATTTGCCTATTTAAGGAAAGGGTTAATGTTTTAAAACAGGTTTGTTTTTATGACCTTAAAACAACCATGCAACTAAGAAACTGTTTTCTAGTTTAATCCATAACTTTTAAAATAACGCTCAGGTGAGCTATTGTAAGATCAGTCTTGCCACATTTCCAGGCCATTAGGAGTAAATGGGAGAAAAGAGGGTATGAATGGTTGATCTTATGGTCAAGAAGGATGCCACAATTAGGTGCCTGCTGCTCTCAGGTGTGCAGAAAATATTCACACTCTTCCTGAGTAGCTGTCTGTCCTCGTGGTGTCATTCATTCATATATGAAAAACTGCTAGGCCCTGCCCTAGCCTTAGGTGAATACGGAGGTGTTTGGAATCCATTTCCCCTGCTGTGGCCCTCTCACTGCTATCTTAGATCAGCCAAGACTTAGAGGAGTAATCATTCTCAGGTGGAAAAGAGCGTACTTCAGAAAGAAGAAATGTGATGTGCAAAAGGCATCATGGAGCTATTTATGTATTTATTTATTTTTATTTTAAAAATAAGAATCTGTTCTCTTTATTTTATTTTTTATCCTCACCCGAGGACATTTTTGCATTTTTTATCTTCAGATAGAGCGGGAGGGAGAGAGGGAGGAAGAGAGAGAGAAAAACATCGATGTGAGAGAGATACATCGAGTGGTTGCCATCCACATGACTCCAACCAGGGCCAGGGACAAACTGCAACCAAGGTACGTGCCCTTAGCGGGAACCGAACCCAGGACTCGCTGGTCCGCGGGCCGACGCTCTAACCGCTGAGCCAGACCGGCCAGGGCCATGGAGCTATTTAAAAAAAAAAAAAGTACAGGGCCTGATGAAGAGCTGGACAAGGTAGGGTTTAACATCCAGACTCGGGTGTTTAGACTTGACCCTGTAGGCAGTAGGAGACAAATGGCAGTTTTCTAGAATGGGAATAATAGTCATTGCATTTTAGAAAGAGAAGTGACAATCAGTGAAGAGGCTGGGTGGAAGAGCCATGAAGCCGTTAAAAAGAATCCAGACAGATGTGGGTCAAGGTGCTAGGTATGTCTTGGCTTTGCAGCGTGTAACACTTAACAGTGAGAAATTTTGTGCCTCATGCATAGATCCAAAAAGACTGATCTAAACATAGAAATAGATGGGAATGGGGTCAAGGTTAAATGGTAGCATTCTGAACAGCAGGTAGGAAAAAAGACTTAAGGATGTTGGTTGAATGCACATTCAACTGGAGCCACTGATCCTAGTTTTGCTTGGAAACAGTAATTTTCTTGTATCTGACAATCCCTGGTGTCTTTATGGCCTGTAGCAAGACTGTGCTGTAGAAATTTAGGAGTGAATCACTTTGGTATCATCCTGTCTCCCCTTTCATACCCCCATATTCAACTTGGCACCAGGTCCTCTAATTTCCAATTTCCTAAATAGATCAAACATTTGTTGTCTCATCACCTCCCTTAATATAACTACTAACCTTTCTCCGTTTCCACTCTGTTTTCCATGTAGCAAGTTGTTCCTTTGCTTCTACACGCCTCATCGCACTTAGAATAAAGAACCAAATCCCCACCATAGAGGTAACCTCTAGTTACCACTCTGAGCTCCAGCCATACAGGCCTTCCTTCTCTGAGTTCCTCATAGGCACTCTGCTTCCACCTGCTACAGGGTTTTTTCAGAGCTTGATCCTTCCTAAATCAAATGTTCCTGTCCCTTCCCACATGCCACCTAAACTACTACTTATCCTTCAGATCTCATTTTAGGAGCATTTCCACCCTGAGTCCACAAAGACTCTAGATTGGGTCTTCCCATTATTATCTCCAACAGCACACCATTGTACTTTCCCTTCATTGGCTGAATCATAGTTGCAATTTTATATTCATTTGTATGATTTCTTCTTGTAACTCTCTCTTCCCAACATGAACCTCTCTGAGGACTGGGATTGTGTGTGGGTTGTTTGCTTTTATATTCTGGGGCCTGACATAGGTGCTTCATAGCTGGTTTTGATTGCGTGAACTGATCACAATCTCTTACACTTACATTCCAGATATGTAACTGGTTCATCAACGCTCGGCGACGGCTTCTCCCAGACATGCTTCGGAAGGACGGCCAAGACCCCAACCAATACACCATTTCCCGTCGGGGGGGCAAGGCTTCAGATGTGGCCCTCTCCCGTGGCAGCAGCCCCTCGGTGCTGGCTGTGTCTGTACCGGCCCCCACCAATGTGCTCTCCTTGTCTGTGTGCTCCATGCCACTCCACTCAGGCCAGGGGGAAAAGCCAGCAGCCCCCTTCCCACAAGGGGAGCTGGAACCCCCCAAATCCCTGGTGACCCCTGGTAACACACTCACCCTGCTGACCAGGGCTGAAGCCGGAAGCCCCACCGGTGGACTCTTTAACACTCCACCACCCACACCCCCAGAGCAGGACAAGGAGGACTTTAGCAGCTTCCAGCTGCTGGTGGAGGTGGCGCTACAGAGGGCTGCTGAGATGGAGCTTCAGAAGCAGCAGGACCCGTCGCCGCCGTTACTGCACGCTCCCATCCCCTTGGTTTCTGAAAACCCCAAGTAGGCATCTGCCAATAGGGGTGCTCAAGGCTCGAGCCAGCTGTTCTGGGTTTCTGTTTTGGTTCCCTTTCATACAGAGGGTTTTCTTTTGGATCACTGCCAAACATCAGGATCATCTCCTCTGTCCAGGGTCTTCAGCAGGAAGACACCAGCTGGTGTCACTGCACTGTGATGGGGACCTCTCTGCTGACTGCCGTTTCTCCAGGCATCCTCAGGTGATGAGACCGAGAGCGGAGACAGGCATGGTGCTGCTGCTACTTCTCCAGAGAATCCGCAGGACCCTTTGTTCCAGTCTGCTTTTCCTGGGCTGGGCACAGGAAACCTGCCAAGTTCACACCTATGCTGGGTCCAAGTTGCCCCTGAGCCGGCCGTTTTGTTAAGCAAAGTGGACATTCCAGGTTCATAATTGTGAACAAAAGAGGAACCCAGCAGATGTAATAGAACCGACTCCAGTTGAATGTTCAGGTTTTGCTAAACTTGGTGTTCATTTTTCCCATTTTGCCGTGGTTTGCGTTCGTGGGGGCAGTGAGCCCAGGTGTGGGGAATAAGAGTGCATTGTGTGATGGAGTCTGATGAACTGGGCATGATCCACCACTGCAACAGTTGATTGTTTTACAAGGAAGGAGTATTTTCATTCGAGGGACCAGCTAAATCCCTGCAAAATTCCAAATGGTTGTTTTAATGTTGGTTTGGTTTACCAAAAAAAGGAGGCAGAAACTTTTACAGGCTTCGGCTTTTCTGTATCAGGCACAGGAGCATAAAGCCAGAGCCAGCGAGAGGGTCCAACAGAGAATCTGACCAAACCTTCTAGGCACAGAGTAGAGAAGGGTGATAAAACCAGAGAAGTGTTTTTTCTGTTTTTGTTTTTACTGTACTTTTGGGGGTGGGGGGAGTAAGCTAGACTGAGGCAGTAGGGTTTTTGTTTTTTCTCTTTAATGTTTTCCCCTTCTTTATCTTTGAAAGATTTGCCCTGCAGCCTGAGTTTGGGATTCCTTTAGGAACTTGGATTAGTGGGGCCAGAATATCAAAAGCTCCATCTACTGGCAGCTTTTCTCACTGTGGTGGCAGGAAACTATTCCTGAAGAAAGCAGGGAATCCTGCCCCCAGCTGCCTGAGGACTGCCTTCTGAGGAGGCTGGGCTGGGAATAGGAAGCCTGTTCACTGCTAGTGTCTTCATGTTGCACCTTTCTTTAAACTGGAGTTGCAGAGGCCCCTGCCCTGAACTTTACAGCAAAATAGATCACAGCTGGTCTTTCTCCTCTCTCTTCCCTGTTTTTTATTTTGCCGGTTCATTGCTGACAGCATTCAACAGCAGTATACCCCATCTTTATATATCCTAAGAAACACTAATTCTAGGTTATTAGCCAAATTATTTTTGTTTTGAATGACATTGTTACTGGGCCAAAAAACAGGTCAGTAGCCTCAGCCTATAGTTTCCTGAAGTTGCCAGGTCAGGCACAAGGGGGGGAGTTATTGGGTGTTGACTGACTTGGTTAGATCTGGCCAGGAGAAAAGGCAGAAACAGGTGTTCTGTCCTTTCTGGGATGATCCCTGAAGGCTTCAGGGAGGCACCCTCACTTCTGAGTGGCTTGGCCCACCTGTTACTGTAGGTGTGGGGATTAGTATTTACGGAGAGGGAGCTTTGTTCTGAGTGGGAAGTTTCCTCAGCTCTTTTGCCTCCTCCCTCCTCTTGTGCCCTCTCCTTGCATGCCCTGGGTGGGTGGGAAGGGGATCAGGGATCCTCACCCTCCTCAGGCCCAGCTGGGGAAGAATGAACGTGAACATGGCAGCTACAAGATTAGTTGAAGCTGCTGTTTGCCCAGCTTCTTCCACTCCGCACACGTCTGTGAGCCCAGGTCTGGTGTGCCTATTGCAAGACCGCTTGTAGCAGGGGACTCTGGAAGTGTATTGGGCTGGGGTGGGACTTTTCCTTCCAACAGTGCACTGAGCAATGGAGGTGGTAAGGGGTGCGGGAGCCATGCTGCTGAATTCTGGTTGGCATTCCCCCCTTGTGAAAGATAGGGAGGCTGGGGGTTGAGGCAGCCTCTGTTTGGTTTGGTTTGGTTGTGAGAAATCTGGAGGAGAAGCACATTTATCCCATTGAATAATTTGAGCAGAAAACTACTGTAAATAAGTTTTGTTTTTGTCTTTTGTCAAATAAAGTTGTTTTGGGTTTTGTTTTGTTTTTGTTTTTCAAGTGGAAACAAATTAATCCACTATGACCCTGGGTCCAGCCTGGAGATGGGCAATTGCCAAGTTCTTATTCTGCATGACCTCTTTCATGCCTCCTCTAGTAGCCACCTGTAAGTGTACACTCTGTAGCCTGCCTTCCTTTGCCTCAACCCTGTTCCATATCCCATTCATCACTGTGCAGGGGACATCTGCATCCCAAGCTGGACCAGTCTTCCCTGGGATCAACAGTGAGCTTTGGGTTTGCTAAGTGGTGAAGGGACTCAGGGATCTGGCAACATTTTCCTCTCCCTCTCCCTGTCCCAGTGAGGAAAGCATGGCTGCACTATGAGCCAGCACAAAAGCAGATGAGATGGGTGCTCTAGTCATATCTGAAACCAGTACCACCTCTGACTTCCTGCTTACATAAGCTAGTAAATTCCCCTTTTTAAAAAGCTAGTCGTGGATTTCTGTCATAGTGATAATGACTATGCATTGTAATTGCAGCCCAAATAGTACAGAATCACAATAGTAGTAAACAGTCTTGCTATGTGCCTGGGTCTGTGCACTGTTCAGTCTCAAGTTCTGTCCACAAACCAGTGAGATGCCCTTCTCATAGGTAAAGAAACAGGATTTATGTGCATGAGCTTACACAGCTGATTCTAAGTGGAGCCAGAATATGAATTCAAGTTTGTCTCGTTTGAAGGTCACCTTGAGGTCTACCCAGACCTTATTTGAACTAGTGATGGGCTAAACACAAAATAAGTTTAATCCTCATTTACATCTGGGAAACAATATTCCCATAAAAGGGGAAGTGATTTGAGTGGTTTGACTGCCTCAGGAGAGATGGCTTACAAATTCAAAGAACTGAACCCAGGACGGTTTGGATCAGCGGTTAGAGGATTGACCTGAGGACTGAAGGGTTGTGGGTTCTTCCCAGTCAAGGGCGCATACCTGGATTACAGGTTCGATCCCTGACTCCCCGTCGGGGTTGTGCAGGAGGCAACCAATCAAATCAGTGTCTCTCTCTCACATCAGTGTTTCTCCCATCCTATCTAAAAATCAATGGGAAAAAGTCCTCAGGTGAGGATTAACAAAAAAAAAATTCAAAGAACTAAAACCAAAAGTGTCTTTTGCATTGAGCTTCAACTTGATGAACTCTGAGTGAGCAAGCACTTAGATAATGAAAGTCGGTGGGGAGGGGATAACGGTGGCTAGGGCCCCTCTCCTCTGAAGCTAGGAGTGTTATTTAAGAACATCTACCTTTCCTGTAATAGTCTCACTGAAGAAATAGCTTTTAGGAAATGCTACTTGGTCTTGAGTACCTGCTTGTTGGGTTGGCTTTGTATTACCAGAACCCCTCTTTATGTCCATCCTCTTAACAAAGGGTCCGGTGTGATGCTTCAAGTCCTTGGGTATCGATGTAAACGGAGACCCTGTGTCCAATAGTAAAAGGAAAAGGAGGGGGGGGGTCCTTTAGATTGATGGTAAAGGAAGGCCTCCTCTTCCTTTACATGTTTTTTCTTTTTTTTTCCCTTATTGATTTTTTAGAGAGAGAAGAAGGGAGAGGGAGAGAGAGATAGAAACATCGATGAGAGAGAACATTGACTGGCCCCCTCCTGCATGCCCCACACTGGGGACTGGGAATTGAACCGGTGACGTCTGGGTGCATGGGTTGACACTCAACCACTGAGTCACACCGGCCAGGCTACACGTTTTTTTTTTTTTTAAAGTGGTAATTGCTCCATTGAATTAACTGGGAAACTTCCCCATCTCAGTCCCATGAACAGGAATACCTAGGGTGGGAATCAGGACTCTGGATTTTTTTATTTATTTATTTTCTTTAGGTACGTGCCCCTAGTGGGAACCGAACCCGGGACTCTGGTCTTCAGGCCAACGCTCCAATCGCTGAGCCAAACCGGCCAGGGCAGGGATTATTATTATTTTTTTTTTTTATTACCCTCACCCGAAAACATTTTTCCATTTTTTGTTCAGATAGAATGGGAGGGAGAGAGAGAGAGAAACATCGATGTGAAAGGGACACATCGAGTGGCTGCCTCCCGCACGACCCAACCAGGGGCCGGGGACAAACTGCAACCGAGGTACGTGCCCTTAGCGGGAACCGAACCCAGGTCTCTCTGGACCGCAGGCTGACGCGCTAACCGCTGAGCCAAACCGGCCAGGGCAGGACTCTGGATTTAAAACACTCTAGCCTTGGCCGGTATGGCTCAGCGGTAAGAGCATTGCCAGCAGACCAAAGAGTCCCGGGTTCGATTCCAGCCAGGGGCACGTACCTCAGTTGCGGTTCGGCCCCGGCCCCATTTGGTTGGCAACCAATTGATGTGTCTCTATCATATGATGTTTCTCTCTCTCTTCCTCCCTCTCTCCCTCCAGCTCTATCTGAAGAGTAATGTAAAAATATCCTCGGGTGAGAAATAAAAACAAAAAACCACTCTATAGTCGTCCCTCACCACTTGCCACTTCGACAGTCACGGCTTCACTCTATCGCGGTTTTTTCAAATACTGTATTTTCAAATACTATGTCAAAGCGCGAAGTGGCGAGGGACGACTGTATAAATAAAGAATCCTACTTCGCGGAAATTCATTTATCGCGGTAGAGTCTGGAATTGATTAATCGCGATAAATGAGGGCCGACTGTAGTTTGCCTGGCTGGTGTGGTTCAGTGGATTGAGAGGTCCTGGTTCAATTCCCAGCCTAGGTTGCGGGCTCGATCCCCAGTAGGGGCTGTGCAGGGAGCAGCTGATTGATGTTTCTCACATCCATGTTTCTATCTCCCTTTCTCTTAAATACACAAAAAACACTCTAGTTTGGAAGCTGATAATGTGAATGCTCTCAGAAGGCAGGGCCTGGGTCTGTGGTGGTGTGGCTATAACCTCACTATGCTAACGGTAGCTATAGAGAAAAAGGTCTGGTACTCAGGGGAGTTGTGGAAATAATCATCACTGCTCTCAATGTTACTGGTTTCCAAAGCACTTCTCTATGATCTAAGCCTGGGTTCAAATTCTGGCCCTGTCACTTCATTAGCTGTTGTGACCATAGGCAAGTCAGTTTACACCACAAACTTCAGTTTCCTCATCAATAAAATGGGAATATTCACCTCCTAGGAGGATGAAATAGAATTATTATCTGGCCTCAGCACAGGGCTGAAAGTAAAACAAAACAGTTAAAAATAACTTGCCTCATACCACATAGCTTTTAAGTGCCAGAACTGGTACTAATGACCCAGAGTAGTTCACCAGCCTTAATATGCATCAAGATCATCAAAATGCCAAATTCCCAGACCTCACCCCCAGAGAGTCCAGGAATTTGCACTACTCACTGATGCCACAGGAGAGTCTCATGCTGCTGCTCCAGAGGCCCAATCACTTATAATCAGGACACTGATTGATCCCCAGAAAACTGCTGGATTGGGAAGATAACACCTCATCTTTCAAAGTAACAAGATGAGAGGAAAAGAATACTACGAAGTAGCCTCCCCAAACCATCTGACTTCCCCTTGGCCCCGCAGGACTCTATGGTGGCCTGAAGGTCAAGTATAGCCTGAGACTATCATTTTAATTACATAGGCAATCCACATTCATTGTAGAAAATTTTAAAATAGAAGTCAAAGGAGAGGAGTTCATGATAGTGGTTAAGAGCCCAGCCAGCTTTTGGAGGAAAACAAATGTATGTAAAACACTTAGCAAAGTTGATACCTACTAAGGGCTCAAAGTGCTAATAAAATGTTTATTGCAGGCAAAAAGAAAAGAGAACCAGAATACAAACTCAGACCTCTATGTCACAACAGGTGCTCTTTCCGTGGCTCATGGTTTTCCCTCCAGAACTCCTGATTTCTGTGATTCCATCTATGTCTATCTGGGGTGGCAATCTTACTTCTCAGAGCACACCTTCCTCTCCAAACCCTACTACAAGCAGCTGGCAGCAGTATAGAGGCATTCAGCTAGGAAGACACACAGGCATACCTCATTTTACTGAGTTTCACAGATGCTGTGTTTCTTACAAATTGAAGGCCAGACCCTCCACTAGAGAAAGGATTACGACTCACTTTATTGTAGTGGTCTGGAACAAGATCTCGGGGGTATGTCTGTACTCACCCCCAAGGCTGAGATCACGTGTTTGAATGGTGCTAAAAAGCCCCAACCCGACAAAAGCAAATTTGTCCTAATTCCAAATCTGTCTCTCTTACTTCCAAATCTGACTTCATCAAGTTCTTTTCCATATTAGCCCACCCAGGCTGTTTATTTTAACCAGATGGATGCACTGGGATTCAGCCAGATTCCCTACTTCCTAAGATAAGAAAAACCTTGGGTGAAAGCAAAAAGAGAACAAGGCAAGGGCTCTCTACCATAGCTCCTCCACTTGGCTTTTTCTGCTCCTAGAAAGCCAAGGAGGGGAACACAGATCTTGTTTTGGACGCCTGTTGAAGCTTTAACTTGCTGTGTGACCTTGGGCTGAAGTGCAGAATCTGAGGACCCTTCCAAATATTACTTTCTGTGACACCCTTTTCTCCTCCCACATAAAGACAAATTTAATGAATCTCAGAGTTAAGGTCAGAGCTTCACACTATAATACAATATGACATATAAAGAACTCTTTTTTTTGCGGGGGGTGCTAAAATCATCTTTGCAGATGATATGACCATAGATGTAGAAAACCCTAAAGAATTCACCAAAAAACTGTTGAACTAATAAATGGATTCAACAAAGTTGCAGGATACAAAAATCAGTTGTGTTTCTATACAATAACAATGAACAGTCCAAAAAGGAAATTTAAAAAATAATTTTATTTACAATAACATCATAAAGAAAAAAATACTTAAGAATTAACTTAACCAAGGAAGTGAAAATCAGATATACTGAAAACTACAATATATCACTCAACAAAATTGAAGAAGATAAAAATAAATGGAAAAACATCTTTCATTCATGGATTGAAAGACTTGATATTGTTAAGATGTCAATACAACCCAAAGCAATCTATAGGTTCATTGCAATCTCTAGCAAAACCCCAGTGACTTATTTTTTTTGCAGAAATAGAAAAACTCATCCTAAAATTCATAGGGAATATTAAGGAACCCCCAATAACCAAAACAATTTGAAAAAGGACAAAGTTACAGGACTCACACTTCCTGATTTCAAAACATACTAAAAAGCTATGGTAATCAAAACCATGTGGTACTGGCATAAAAACAGACAAATACACCAATAGAATAGAATAGACAGCCCTGAAATGAACCCTCACATATATGGTCAAATTAAAACAGTGCACAAATCACCTGACCAGCTTAAAACTGATTCTGCTCCCTTAAAGCAGATCCATGATCACTATAATCCTTGAGTTACTTGACAGAGAGAGCATGGCACATGTGCCACCCCTGTCCTCCAGCTGCACCCAGAACCAAAGGATCGGGACATGACAGAAACTTGAACACTAGAACCATTACCATAAGTGGCCAAGATCCAAGGTCCTAATTAAAACTTGCCCCTGCCCGGCCAGTGTGGCTCAGTGGACTGAGCATCATCCCATGGACTGAGAGGTCCAGGTTCGATTCCAGGTCAGGGCACATGCCCAGGTTTTGGGCCCGATCCCCAGCGGAGGCATGCAGGAGGCAGCCAATCGATGTCCTCTCTCATCGATGTTTCTATCTCTCTCTCCCTCTCCCTTCCTCTTTCTCTAAAAAGTTATAAAGAAACAAAAAAAATTAAAAAAAAAACAAAAACAACTTGCCCATAACCCCTTAAAAACCTGCCCCAAACCTTGGATCAGAGAGATTGATTTGAGCCTAGCCTCCAGTCTCCTTGTCTGGCTGCCTGACAAACCCTTCTCTCGGTGGAAAACCTGTTGTCTCAGACTTTGGCTTTTCTGGGTGCCACAGGCAAGGGACCCACTGACTTTATTCAATAACAAAATGATTTTCAACAAGGGTGTCAAGATCATTCAATGGGAAAAGGAAAGTCTTTTTAACAAATGGTGTTGGGAAAACTGGATATCCATGTAAAAAAGAATGAAGTTGGACCCTTACCTACCACCATATAAAAAAAATTAACTCTGAAAGGGGTTAAGAAGTACAAATTGACAGTTATAAAAATAAGGGGATGTAAAGTACAGCACAGGGAATACAGTCAATAATATTGTAATAACTATATATGATGCCAGATAAGTACTAGGCTTATCAGGATGATCACTTCATAAGGAATATAAATGTCTAATCATTGTGTTGTACACTTGAAACGAATATAATGTTGTATGTCAACTATAAGTGAAAAATAAATTTAAAAAATTAACTCAAAATGGATCAAAGACCCAATCATAAGAGCTAAAACTATAAAACTGAGAAGAAAACGGGAAAAGCTTGATAACACTGGATATGGCAATGACTTCTTAAAGCTATATCTATGTATGTATGTGTGTATATGTGTGTGTGTGTGTGTGTGTATATATTTTTTTTTAGAGAGAGAAACACCGATCGGCTGTCTCCTGCACGCCCCCTAATGGGGATTTGGCCCACAACCTGGGTATGTGTCCTGACCCGGAATTGAACCAAGACCTCTGAGTCCATGAGACAATGCTCAGTCCACTGAGCCACACTGGCCAGAAGGCAATGATTTCTTATATATGACACCAAAGGCACAGGCAACAACAATAAATCACACAAACTGGACTTCATCAAAAGCTTCATCAAAGCTTTTTGGTATAAAAAGACACTATTAATAGAGTAAAAAGGCAACCCACAAAATGGGAGAAAATATTTGCAAATTACATATATGATAAGGGGTTAATACCCAGAACATAGTCCGGCCGGTTTGGCTCAGTGGTTGAGTGTCAACCCATGCACCAAGAAGAGGTCGCTGGTTCGATTCCCAGTCAGGGCACATGACCAGGTTGTGGGCCAAATCCCCAGTGGGGGGCATGCAGGAAGTGGCCAATCGATGTTCTCTCTCATTGATGTTTCTATCTCTCTCCCTCTCCCTTCCTCTCTCTCTAAAATCAATAAAGAAAAAAAATACCCAGAATATATACGGAACTCCTAAAACTCAACAATAAAAAACAAACAACCAGCCAGGCCAGTGTGGCTCAGTGGATTGAGTGTTGTCCCAAGGATTGAGAGGTCCCGGTTCGATTCATGATTGGGGCACATGCCCTGATTGTGGACACAATCCCCAGTAGGACGCATGCAGGAGGCAGCCGATTGATGTTTCTCTCTCACATAAATGTTTCTTTCTTTTTATTCATTCATTCATTCATTCATTCATTTATCCTCACCCAAGGACATTTTTTTTGTTCAGATAGAGTGGGAGGGAGGGAGGCAAGGAAGGAGGGAGGAGAGAGGGAGGGAGAGAGAGAGAGAGAGACAGAGAAACATTGATGTGAAAGGCACACATCGAGTGGCTGCCACCTGCATGACCCAACCAGGGCCGGGGACAAACCGCAACTGAGGTGTGTGCCCTTAGCAGGAACCGAACCCGGGTCTCTCTGGACCGCAGGCCAACGCTCTAATCGCTGAGCTAAACCGGCCAGGCCTCATTCATTTATTTATTTATTTTTTTTATCCTCACCCGAGGACATTTTTTGCATCTATCTTCAGATAGAGCGGAAGGGAGAGAGGGAGGAAGAGAGAGAGAGAAACATTGATGCTAGAGAGACACATCGAGTGGCTGCCACCCACATGACCCCAACCAGGTCCGGGGACAAACTGCAACTGAGGTATGCGCCCTTAGCGGGAACCGAACCCAAACCTGGGTCTCTCTGGTCCAAGGGCCGACGCTCTACCCGCTGAGCCAAACCGGCCAGGGCACAGATAGATGTTTCTATCTCTCTCTTCCTCTCTGTCTAAAACAAAAACCAATAAAAACATATTTTAAAAAACAAATAAATGACCAGACTCAAAAGTGGGCTAAAGTCTGAAACAGACATTTCTCCAAAGACATACAAATGGGCAAAAATCACATGAAGATGTTCAATGATCAGTAGGGAAATTGAAAATCAAAACCATGATGAGATATCACTTCACAGCTCTTATTAAAAAAAAACCACACACACACACACAAAAAACAGAAAACAAGTGTTGGCAAGGATGTGGAGAAATTGGAACTCTTGTCACTGTTGGTGGGAATTTAAACGGTGAAGCTGCTATAAAAAACAGTATGGAGGTTCCTCAAAAAATTAAAAATAGAATTGTCATATGATCCAGCAACTCAACTCTGGGTATACACCAAAAGAACTGAAAGCAGGGGCATGATGGATATTTGTACACCAATGTACAGACACATTATTCACAATAGCAAAAGGTGGAAGCAGCCCAAGTGTCCCTCACTAGATAAATAGATAAACAAAATGTGGTATATACATACAATGGACAAAATTATTATTCAGCCTTAAAAATGAAATTCTGACCTTCTACAACATGTATGAACACTGAAGATGTTATGCTAAGTGCAATAAGCCAATCAGAAAAGGATACTGTGTGATTCTACTCTTATGAGATACTCAAATTCAGAGACAGAAAGTAGAATGGTCATTACCAGGGGTTAGGGGATAGGGAGAATGGGGAATTAATGGTTTAATTAATACACAGTTTCACTTTTGCAAGATGAAAGGTTCTGAAAATGGATGGTGGGGATGACTGCAAAACAAAGTGAATATACTTCACTGTGCTACTGAACCTATACACTTAAAAATGGTAAATTTTGTTACGTATACTTTACCGCAATTTAAATTTTTTTTAAGTTTAAAAAAGAAATTAACTCCAGCCCAGCCAGTGTGGCTCAGTGGATTGAGCATCGTCCCATGGACTGAGGTCCTGGTTCGATTCCTAGTCAGGGCACAAGCCTGGGTTGCAGGCTTGATCCCCATTTGGGGGCATGCAGGAGGCAGCCCGGTTGATGTTTCTATCTCTCCCTATTTTTTTTTTTTTTCCTTTGGTACGTGCCCTTAACGGGAACCGAACCTGGGACTCTCTAGTCAGCAGGTCGACGCTCCAACCGCTGAGCCAAACCGGACAGAGCCTTTCTCTCTCTCTAAAAAATCAATAAAAACATATTAAAAAAGAAAAAAAAAGTAACTCCATTTTACTCCAATTTTCTCCATCTTCAGTGCCCCATTAAATCTCAGCTGAAAAACTTTTACAGTCTTTAGTCTCCCACTCTGATCCAGTCTTCCAAAAAGGAGCCAGAGTGATCTTGCTTAAGATGCAAATCTGAAAAGTGAAGTCCTTTCTGTGGCTTCCTCCACCCGCTTGGGATAAAATCAAATTTCTCAGCATGACCCTCCCTTTTCTTCCTCATTTGTGTATTTATTCCTTACCATTAACCCACATGGTTTTATATTCTGAAATGTTCTCTCTCCTTCCCCTTTTCCCCTTCATAAATCCTACTCTTCCTTCAGAGCTGTCTTCCCTAATTCCCCATTACAAACCTCTACCTTCAAACCCAAACTGAAAACTTACCTTTTTTGTTTCTGACCATGGGTTAGTCTTCCAACATTCCCTGATAGAGCGATCAGTTTGTCTCCAGTGCTGCGTGCCACCAGGGAGCCTGTAAAAGAGGTTTTATACTGATGGTACACTCCCTGACAGGAGTGAGCTGGTGAGGCTTTACCATAGTTTGCATATGGAAGGGAACTGGGTTCAGAAAAGAGGCAGGGCCAAAAAGAACAAGATCCATGAGAAAGTAAGGACTACAGGTGTACACCCATGTCAGCTATATGGCCCTCCCCCCAGATCCAGACAGAGTATGTCTATTGCAGTATGTTGCTCCTCTGGGGGCCAGCCCCACTCAATCTACTCAAACAGGATCTCGGGATTAGATTGTGGTGGGAAACACCAGCTTTGGAATTCTGAAAAAACTTTCTAGGAGATTCTGTTGCTCACCTAAGGTGGAGAACTACAGTGAATGTTGACAGGTATGCAAAGGCTGTTCTGACCTTATTGTTATTCTTTTTTTTTTTTATCCTCACCCGAGGACATCTTTTCATTCTGTTCAGATAGAGTGGGAGGGAGAGAGAGGAAGAGAGAGAAACATCGACGTGAAAGGGACACATGGAGTGGCTGTCATCCACACGACCAACCAGGGCCGGGGACAAACTGCAACCGAAGCACATGCCCTTAGCGGGAACCGAACCCGGGTCTCTCTGGACCGCAGGCCGACGCTCCAACCGCTGAGCCAAACCAGCCAGGGCCTTATTGTTATTCTTTAAGACTTAAAGCTTAAGGTTAAAAGTACAAAATTTGGAGTCAGACAAACCCAGGTACTACTTGAGTGATTCTGGGCAACTTACTTTCCCTCCCTAAATCCACCCGCACAGAAGGGTTCTGTCTTGGACTCAACTTCCTACATCGCACAGTGCGCATGGCACCAGCTGGAGGGCTTATTAAAACGCCGAGTAGAGGCCCCGCCCCCAGAATTTCTGATGAAGTCCGAGAATTTACATCCCTCATCAAGTTCCCAGGTGAGGCGGCTGCTGCTGGTCCAGTGTTTGAGGACTGACCTAGCACATATTGAGGACACTACAGATATTCTGACACCTCAGAAAGTACTTTCTCCACTTCAACTCCGTGAGGAGTCCTCAGCTGCTTCCAACTTGTTATACAGCCTTAGGAAACCATTTCTCCTCTGAGGGCTCACTTGCCAAAAGAGGGGGCTGCGCAAGACGAGACACTAAATTATTTCAGAAGAGTTACCATCCTGAACAAGGTCCTACGGAATATATAGTTAGGGGAGAAATCGAACAGGGATTAAGTCCTGAGAAGCAGCTTGGGGCTCCCGGGAGCAAGGTTTGGGCTAAAAAGGACGCCTCGGGAAAGGCAGGTCGCGTTCTGCCCCGCTGCTCGAAGGGACAAGCTGTGGCGAACTGGACTACGCTCCTGTCCCACCTCCGCTTTCGCTTCACACGCCGTACGTCAGTCGCCACAGCGCCTCCTCATGCTCGTGTCGCTCTCCCCTCCAAGATTGTCCCTTCCCTCTCACCCTACCGCGCGCCTGTTGGAAGCTTGCCGTCACTTCCGTCGTGCGTAGAGCGCTTGCGCTGAGACCACGGATACTTTTTTTATTCGGATGGCTGCGCGGCCGCTGATTGGTTGCGTGGACACGTCGGCGGGAGGACGCACGGCGCTACGTTGCTCCTCCCTCCGCGGCACCTGGTCTCGGCCGAGCGAGCTGAGCTGGACTGCTTGGCCAGGTGCGGGTAGGTACACTGCGCTACCGAACTAGACTGCTGAGCCTGCTGCTGCCGCCCCGAGCGCCGTGACCCGCGACCTCAGACCTCGACTCCTTTTGGCTCGGCCCGCGCGCCCCAGGCCCGGCCCGGGCGGCGCGGCGGGAGGATGAGCGGCGGGAGGCGGAAGGAGGAGCCGCCTCAGCCGCAGCTGGCCAACGGGGCCCTCAAAGTCTCTGTCTGGAGCAAGGTGCTGCGAAGCGACGCGGCCTGGGAGGACAAGGTGAGGTGGGATCTGGCGAGGGCGCAGGTTTGAGAAGACGGCTGGCTCTTGGGGACTGATGGACAAGGCTGAGTTTGTCCCCGGGTGCGGCCGAGTGTTTGGAGTGGTGGGGCCGGTGGCCAGAGGGTGTCATGGCGAACTCGGGGCCCACCGCGGAGTGGCCTCATGGTCAAGCCGCCTGGGTCATGCGGGAAGCAGTGTGGAAGGAGCAGAGGAGGTGTCGCTCGCGGGGAGGGCGTGCGCTTGAACGGCAAGATTAAACTGAGTTCGATTTGACCTCCGCCTTTTAGTTCCAGTAGGATCTTGAGTAAGTGACTTACCTTCGCCGAATTAACTACTTAACATAGTCGTTAGCACGAAAAGTAACGGTAACAGACATCTACTGGATACTTTCTGTGTCAGGTGCCCATTCTGCGTTGTCTCACTTAATTTTCAGAATAACTCCGAGCTGGTGTACTGTGATGCATTGAAGAGGCAACACATAGTAAGGCTCAGTAAAGATGCCGTTGCCATTGCTTTATTGTTGAATGAGAAAAACCGAGTACCTGAAGTGTGAGAGTTGAGGGGAGACTGAGACCACCTTTCAGGAGTGAGTGTGTGTATGTGTGAGAGAGATTGAGAGAAGAAACGTGTGAGGAATGGTGGGGGCTGCAAGATTTCCTCACTGGTCACACACATTCAGATCTGAGATCTGAGTTTGGGCACTCTCCAACTCCGCTCCATGACCTGGAAGGGACCATCACAAACAGCTTGATTCCAGTTGGCCTGAAAAGAATGTTATATTTGCAGTCTTATTGGGCAGGAGGTGGGGTAGGCTAGACTGGTGAATTAGGTTTTCCTTCCTGGAGTTTCAGTAAGGCGGGATGGGAGCACCTTCTTGAAGGTGTAGGGTGCCCCAGCCCTGCCCAGCTCTTGTAAAACCTTTCTGATCTGCTGTGTCATTTCTTTCTTTCCTTCCATAAGGACTGGTTTCTGCAATCTAGGACAAGTCAGAAACCTGAGTCTTCCATGTCCTTGTACGTTAAATAGATATGCTGGTGCCTGCCTCCAGCACTTTTGTTTCTAATCCTTTCTCTTCTTTGTGACTTACTCAAAATTCACTGTGCAGGAAGATGGTCCTGAGTAGAGTGACTGTCAGCCCTTCTGCCTGGGGTTAGTGTATCTAGGTCTCCCCACATCAGATAACGCATTATCACTGGCCAATAGTACAATGAATAACACAGCCATTTCATCACAAACCATTTGATTTTTGCAGTTTCTCAAAAAAGGCAAATGATTTTTCTAAAATTTTTATTTATAGCACAGACCTTAGAAGTCATCATTCAAGACAAATATCGTTGTTTTATTTGACCACTTTTTAGTATAAAAAGGAGTGAAGATGTGAGAGCCCCATACTATTGCTTTTGGGGAAAAATTCCCTGGAAGATGTGTTAGCAGGAAACTTTTCTATTCCTCACCTATTACAACAGGTTCTGCTGTGGTACCCACTCCAGATAATGCATGCAATCTTTTTTTTCTACAGGATGAATTTTTAGATGTGATCTACTGGTTCCGACAAATCATCGCTGTGGTCCTAGGTGTCATTTGGGGAGTGTTACCATTGCGAGGTTTCTTGGGAATAGCAGGGTAAGTCTTGGGTGTCTTGCATTTTCATGATATCATTTCTTTTTCAAGTAGAGGTTTTATTTTCATTTTATGGAAAAGACCATTGCTACATTGGATTTTTAAAAAATGTTTTTATTGATTTTTTTGGAGAGATAGAAACATCAATGAGAGAAATACATCGATCGGCTGCCTCCTGCACACCCCCTAGTGGGGATTGAGCCCGCAACCCGGGCATGTGCTCTGACCAGGAATCAAACTGGGACCTTGAAGTCCATGGGACGATGCTCAGTCCACAGCCAAACTGGCCGGCTGGATTTTCTTTTTGTTTTAAATGACTTTGTGTGCGTGTGTGTGCGCGCACGCGTGCACGTGTGTAATGACTAAAGCAAAAAGGTGGCCTCAGGATGGCACTCCTGAGTCTGGTGCCACACTCCTTAGTTCATGAAGCCCAGGAGCATCTTAGGCCAGGTACATTACCTTCCTAAAGGCTGGGCCAGTCCATTCATTCATGGGTCCTGTGTGATTTCATGCAAGAGACTACCAAATGCCTATTGATGGCAGGCATCATCTAGTTCTAGTGGAAGAGCTTCTGTACTTGATGACCACTCCCTTGTGCCTGGCACTGTGCTGAATATGCTGAATCTTGGTATTTTCAGAAATTGTTTCAGGTCCTTACATTTTAGAGGCAGTGCAAAAGGTGAAGGTTTGGCCCTCCATTTGCTTTTTTTATAAATTTTTTTTCTTTATTGATATTAGAGAGAGAGAGGAAGGGAGAGCAGAGAGAGATAGAAACATCAATGAGAGAGAACATCGATTGGCCGCCTCCTGCATGCCCCCCACTGGGGATTTGGCCCACAACCGGTGACCTCTTGGTGCATGGGTCGATGCTCAACCAGAGTCACACAGGCTGGGCACTAAGAAGGTTTTTGATTTATGATACTGAGCAAAGCATGTGTACAAGGAAACCAGTAAGAGTTTATTCTCTGCCTGACTTTGACGGATTGCACGCTTTATGAGGGCTGATCGTGTGTGATGAGACACAAGACCTGGTGTTCATAGAGGTCTTCCCAGGTTGGAGGTGGTATGTAGATAGTATTTTTAGAGTGTTGGTCACCCCATTTAAGCTTTCTGTGAGAGAAAAGGTAGATAAGAGAAAAATGCCAGAGAAGGAGGAAAGGCAATCTAAAAGCTAGAGGGAGTTTCTCATCTTCCCACAGCCACTTGTCTAGGAGAGGGTCAGAGCCTCCTGTACCTAAGAGATTTCTCTAAAGTCACCAATCTGGAACAATATAGCAAGGACTAGAGCTAGTCTGGTATACCTCGCACTGTGGCAAAAGAGTTAAACTGGCCAAACAGACCTTTCTTTCTTTTTCTTTTTTAACTTTATAGAAAGCTCTGAATTCAAGTTCTATCTTTGCTGCTTTCAGGCCGCATAATTTTGGGCTCACCTCTCTGAGACTCAGTTTCCTCATCATTAAAATGGGGCAATATCTTCTTCCATCCATTAATAATAAATTCTTGTAGTTAAAAAAAAAGGTAATAAAAATGCCTGCCTTAGAAGATTGATGTGTGAATTAAATGAGATAATTAATGCAAGTAAATTGCTAAATGTAGTGCTTAGTACCTCACAGACACTCCATGAATGGTTCACTACAATTATTATTTTTTTTTATCCTCACCTGAGGATATTTTTGCATTTATCTTCAGATAGAGCGGGAGGGGGAGAGGGGAGAGAAACATCAATGTGAGAGAGACTGATTGCCACCCACACGACCCCAACTGGGGCTGGGGACAAGCTGCAACTGAGGTACGTGCCCTTAGTGGGAAGCGAACCCAGGACTCTCCAGTCCGCAGGCCAACACTCTAACCGCTGTGCCAAACCGGCTGGGGCTCACTGCAATTATTATGTGATTAGTTTTACAAGGAATGGTAAAATACAGTTATTGAGAGGAGGAGGAGGAGGAGGAGACGTGGCGTTTGGAATGAATTCATCTTGGAGTGGCTCACTCATAGTGCATAGTGCTGCTTTCTCAGGACTGCTTTCTGGGGTTCAGTTCACATTGACCTGCCAGAGCCAAATCTCCAATCCCTCCCCTCCTTTGGTTGGCACTGTTTCCCCTGCTCTTGGAAAGGGTCCAAGGACATTGATTTTTCCTCTCACATCTCCTTTCCGCCATCTGTCTGACCCAGCTGCCTGTATTTAAAGGCAGAACTGCTCTGGTGCTAAGTTCTGGTGACGCTCTTCTCCCCACTTCTGTCTCAGCTGCTCTCTGTTTCAGCCCCAGCTTGGCTTCTCATTTCTGGTGTGGCCACCAGTTAGGGCCCATCAAGGTAAAACCATTTCCTCGGGTCTCAATTATAATTTGCTTGAGAACTGAGTGATGATTCTGCTGTGTCTGCTGAGGTTTTGCATTATCAGAGATGGGCCCTGTCCATCCCTTCCTGCCTGTCTCTCTCATAGAGGTTGGCACACGATTAATAGGTGCTCAGTGAATGTTTGTTAAATTAAAAAAAAAAATTCCCATTGACCCTTGGAAGCAGTACCATACATTATTATTGTCATGTAGCTTTCCAGCCCTCAAATCATCATGTTTGTTAGATTTGTTATTTTGTTAAATTCTCACAGGAGTTTTTAGGATAGAATTTAAAAAAAAAATTTTTTTTTTAATTTATTGAGAGAGAACAGAAACATTGATATATTGTTCCACTTATTGATACATTCATTAGTTGATTCTTCTGTGTGCCCTGACCAGCGATTGAACCCACAACATTGGTGTATCAGTATGATGCTCTAAACCACTAAGCAACCTGGCCAGGGCGTAGGCTAGAATTGTTAAAAACCCATTTGAGAGTCAGTCTTTTTTAATGTTCTTCTCCAACCCAGCACGTTCATTTCTTTTTCTTTTTTTTTTTCAATTTTTTTTTCTTTATTGATTTTAGAGAGAGAGGGAAGGGAGAGAGAGAGAGAAACATTGATGAGAGAGAACATCAATTGGCCGCCTCCTGCATGCCCCCATGGGGTCAGGCCCACAATCTGGGCATGTGCCCCGACCGGGAATCGAACTGGCGACCTCTTGGTGCATGGGTCAACGCTCAACCACGGAGCCACACCGGCTGGGTGCACGTTAATTTCTTAGTGTACACATTTTCTGTGAAGTTCTCACCCTCGTTTACAGTATAGAAATTATGCCCATCTTTGCCCGGCTGGTGTGGCTCGGTTGTTGAGCGTCAACCCATGCACCAAGGGGTCGCTGGTTCGATTCCTGGTCAGGGCACATGCCCAGGTTGTGGGCCTGATCCCCAGTAGGGGGGCATGCAGGAGGTGGCCAGTTGATATTCTCTCTCATTGATGTTTCTATCTCTCCCTCTCACTTTCTCTCCCTCTAAAAAATCAATAAAGAAAAAATATTAAAAAATATATATTTTAAAAAGTAAAAAAGTATGTCCATCTTTAAAGCTCAGTTTGAGCCTTTCAAGTCCTTTTCAGACCCCTCCCTCTTGACCACCAAATATTTAAATACCTTTATTTCTGTGACTCCACTTTCTACTTAGTGCGTAACCCTTAGAAGGCAAGGTTTATGCCAACCCTTTTCTTTCTCCCTGCCATTCCTTATCTCACCTTCCCTTGTATTTCCCTCTCATCTCCCCAAACAGACACTCTTCAGCTCATCTCACTTGATGAAGCCTCTAGCCCTAGCTTATTAGCTGAGTCACAGAGTGACATTTCTAAGTCCTGTTAGTAATCTTTCTGTAGAGCCACTAACTCAGCCTGCCCAAAATGAAAACTCTTGTTAGAGGAAAGTAGCCAGATCGGCCAGGTCCCAAGATTTCTGGCAGAAGATAAGGAGGTGGCCACAACTTAGCCAAACCAAGGACTCTATTTTAGGTGAAATCCAAGAAAAACCTTCATGCTTCCTGACTCCCTACTTCTGTTACTGAAACCATTGTACTCCCAGGCCCTTAGGCTCCAGCCTTTGGGGCCTCTTCCCTCCCTATTCAGCCATTGTCCTAGTTGCTGTCCTCAAACTTTGTACTCTTATCCTGAAACGTGGTACAGGTCTAAACCAGTCTCCCAGCTCTGATTCCTTCCACTCTGGAGAAAGCCTGAACTCCTTACAAACTATACTTCCTGAAGTGTGCACACCCTACTTCACCCCCACCTTGCTCAGACTGCCTCCAGGTCTACCCCCAGCCTTATATACTGGTTTACATTACTCCATATTATTGAACTGCCCTGCCCTACACCAGCCCACACTTCATCCATCAAGAGGAACCAGTTCTCACCCCTATGTTCATAGCAGCGCTATTTACAATAGCTAAGATCTGGAAACAACCCAAGTACCCAACAGTAGATGAGTGGATAAAAAAGCTTTGGTACATTTACACAATGGAATACTATGCATCTGTAAGAAAGAAAGATCTCTTACCATTTGAGACGACATGGAGGGACCTGGAGAGTATTATACTAAGTAAAATAAGCCAGTCAGAGAAAGACAAGTACCACACGATTTCACTCATTTATGGAATATAATAAACAAGCCGATGATCAAAATAAATCCAGAGACATGGAAGTAGGGAACAGACTGGCAAACCTCAGGGGGATGGGGGGTGTTGGGACGAGATAAACGGAAGAACTTATATGCATAACCAGTAGATACAGACCATAGTGTGGGGAAGGCAGGATGGGGGGAGGAGGGGGCTCAATGGGGGGGGAAAGGGGAACATCTGTAAAACTTTAAACAATAGAAACTTTAAAAAAAAGAAGAACCAGTTCTCTCCGCATTTTTCTACCTGTCTTCAGAAGGGATGTGACTTAAGACATACAGTCCATTAGATTAGATATTGTAACTGGAAAGTTCAAAGTCTTGATCACTTTATAAAACTTAGTTTTACACGATGATGGTACCAAGAGATCAGTGGAGCAGGGTGATAATTACTACTCATTGCATTCTATTTCTTCCATTAGTTAAATAATACATGGTGGGGTTCAAAGACCTTCCTAGAGGTCTTTGGTTTCAATTCCACTCTCACTACTGTTTTGTTTTGTTTTTTTTGTTTTTTTTTGGTATGTGCCCCTAGCGGGAACCGAACCCGGGACTCTCTGGTCCGCAGGCCAACGCTCCAACCGCTGAGCCAAACTGGCCAGGGCTTGTTTTGTTTTTTTAATTGATTTGAGAGAGAGAGAAACATCCATTGGTTGCCTTCCGAGCTCGCCCTGACCAGAAATTAAACCTGAAACCGGTATGTACCCTGACCCAGAATTGAACCCATCACCTTTTGGCTTATGGGACAATGCTCCAACCAACTGAGCCATACTGGTCAGGGCCTCACTGCTGTTTCTAGACCCCTAGTAGATGGTGAGCTGAGGACAGGAACTGCTGTCAGTGTAGTAGCAGATGGACCGTGGACATCCAGAAATTGCCTCCCATTGGGAATTATGCATGGACTTTTTTAGTAGAGTCCTTGCTTGCTCAATTAGGACATGAAGCATCAGCTTAACATGTGTTTATTCCGTGGCCACCCCTTACTCCAGATGGAGCTGCCTGGAGACTCAAGTAAGGTGCTAATCCTACTGGGGACCAGTCTGTCTTACTTCATGGGGGCTTAAAGAACTTAAATCTGCCTTTTGATTTATTTTATTTTTTGCTTTGGCTGGGCAACTAAAAAGAGTTGTTCCTTCTTTAAGTCTTTAGCTCAGCCAAATGGGTAGCTCAATTCAGGGTCTAGGTATTTTTTTTTCTGTATTGATTTTAGAGAGAGAGGAAGGAAGAGGGAGATAGAAACATCGATGAGAGAGAACATCAATTGGCCGCCTCCTGCACACCCCCCACTGGGGATTAGACCCACAACCTGGGCATGTGCCCTGACCAGGAATCGAACTGGCGACCTCTTGGTGCATGGGTTGATGTTCAACCAGTGAGCCACACCAGCCGGGCAAGGGTCTAGATATTTTCATGTATTATTTCACTTTCTCGCATAATAGAAGTAGTTAACTGTGCAACAGTGGGTACGTAATAGAGCTGGACTGTGGTGGTGGGAGTTCTGAGTCTTCTAAGCTTACAGTTTATTTTTGATGTTTGTTCTCCCTCACTCCAGATTCTGCCTAATTAATGCAGGAGTCCTGTACCTCTACTTCAGCAACTACCTACAGATAGATGAGGAAGAATACGGTGGCACATGGGAACTCACGAAAGAAGGGTTTATGACATCTTTTGCCTTGTTCATGGTATGTGTACCTGGTAGTTTTACAGTAAGTAGTATCATTCCATGAGTCACTTAAGAGGAGCCTAGTGATTGAGTTACACTGTGTGATTGGGGTACCACTTTTCCAAACGCTCCCGAGGCTGGGACGATATGTCCACTCTTAAGTCATGTTGTCCCAAAAGATGTGGTGTGCAAATCCAGGGCCCATTGTCAGCTTTTACATCTGATTCTCAACTCTGGCTGCCTATTAGAAACAACTGGGAAACATTAAAAAATATATTCATAGCATTATTCATAATAGCTAAAAAATAAAAGTCATCCACCTACTGAATGGATAAATAAAATGTATATTCATACAGAATATTAATTTGACCATAAAAAGGAATCAAGTACTGATACATGCTACAACATGAACCTTGAAAACATGCTAAGTGAAAGAATTCAGATAAAAGATCACATGTTGTATGAATCCATTTATGTGAAAATTCATACAAAAAGATTAGTGGTTGCCAGTGGCTATGGGAAGGGGAAAGGGGAAATAACTGATAATGGGAACTTATTTTCTTTTGAGAATGATGAAAATGTTCCAGAATCAGTTAATGGTAATGTTTACACACCTCTGAATATACTAAAAACCTCTGAATTGTATGTTTTTAAAAATGGATTCAGCGGGGGAAAGAGATAAATCACAGAGCCTATGTGCATGGGTGCATGGCCAATGGACATGGACAACAGGGATGGGGAGGAGGAGAAGGGGAGGGGGAGGGGGAGGAGGGTGTCAATGGGGGAAAAAAAGGAAAAACATCTGTAACAAAAACAAATTAATAATAAAATAAATTATAAAAAATAAAAATAAAAAAACAAAAAAAAAATGGATTCAGGAAGAAAATATTAAAATACCAGGAAAAATCACCTGAATTGTATACTTTATGGATTATAAATTATATCTCAAAGTTGTTGTTGATTTATAGATCCTAGCCCAAACCAATAAAATAAAAACCTCTGGGAGGTGGCACCTGGGCATCTACATAATACTTTTAAAGGTCCTAGGAGATGCAGCCAGTTTTGAGAATCTGTGCTTTGATGTGGCACTGAAAGGATATGATGGTGGTTTGATTTTCACATTTATTGCTAATCCTAACACATACTAGCAGTACAGTCTGCTTTATCTGTTTTGTTTCCACATCTATAACTCCACTCTCTGGCACTTGGTTTGCTGTTTGGCAGGGTGAGGTTTTCCGGGGTCCCTTTGGGAGCACAGGTGGGTGGTCCTGGGCTCTGTTAGAGATAGCTTGATTTCAGTGAAATTATTTAGGTCCCCAAATGGATTATGTATTGGGTAGCCCCTGGGAAGCCCACTGGGTAGACATTCTTATCTCACATTTTTGTTTTGTGGAATAGGGGCCTATGTTAACCAGGTGACCTATGAATATTGCTTGTCTCCTCTGCAGGTCATCTGGATCATCTTTTACACTGCCATCCATTATGACTGATGGTGTACAGTCCCCACCTGCTCTCTGTCGGGTCCAAAGGACCCTCTTAGTTACAGCACAGAAACATGATTTATAGGGGCATCCCAGCCACATGGAACCTGGAAGACCCATGTTTCCTGGACCGAGAATCAGTGTGTTGGGCATCAGTGTTTTCTGCAAGAGTTGTGACCTGAAACTTTTTAAAGAACCATCCACCTTTTGGGAAAGCATTTCTGAATTGTCCATCACCAACCATTTCTTCTTGGATACCATCATGAAACAACTGTTTGGAGCTGTTGTTTAATTTGACGCACTTCTGGATCCGGATGAAACATTAAATTGTCTTCCTCATTTCTCCATCAGGTGTACAGTTTTTAAACTATCTGTGGCATTTCAAGTCTTCCAAAAAGAGTATGGCAGTATGTGCATGGTCCATAGCACAGTATAAGCAGCATCTAGTAACAGTTTCCATCATAGAATGTTTTCAGATACTTGAATAAATCAGATCTTTAATTGACAACCTGTTGATAATACCTGGTAAAGCCTTTCCCACCTCACCTCTAGCCTGAGAAGCTAGTAGGAACACTAGAGGTAGTGCCCCCCATCTCCATCCCTCTTTCTCTCCCTCCTCCCTTAGCAGCTCCAGCCAGGCCTCTTTCCCTTTATGGGTTTAGGCTGAGGCCTTAGCTTTGTGGAGAGAGGGCTTACCACTTTCTAGTGCCCCTGCCCAGCACTGATATAGCCACACATAATTAACCTCATCACAGTGTGCCAGGCTCAGAATTGCATTGAGCCAGGGTCAGAAGGTGTCGCTTTGCATTGCAAGGCCAGTAAGGCTTGGCCAGGCACACAGGATAAGCTGCAAAATGAAATAGAAATCTGAGAGCTACAACTGTCCAGAGAAGGGGCTTGGTAGGGACATTTGAGGACCTGGATTGTCAGAAGTCCTCTTTGCTCTGGGGTCAAGGGGAGGCTGGACAGCCCAGGTTCTGCTGCTGTGGCGAGCCATCCCCTCTGCTTTACTGTCCCTTGTAAATTTTCTTCATTTTTTTCTTCTTGATGCTAGTGGTTGTTTCTACTTTGTGGGTGGGGCTCATTAGCAGGGCAGGGGGCAGGGGAGGGGTTTGAATGGGACTCAACTGGCAGGGGAGGAAGATGTGCTGGAATTCCCAGACTTCGGCACTGACTACATGAGACCCGAGAGGAAGTTAAGTCTCTTATTTGTTTGTTTATTTATTAATCCTCACCTGAGGATATTTTTATATTTATCATCAGATAGAGTGGGAGGGAGGGAGGGAGGGAGAGAGAAACATCGATGTGAGAGAGACATATCGACTGGCTGCCTCCCGCATGACCCGACCAGGGTCAGGGACAAACTGCAACCGAGGTACATGCCCTTGACCGGAATCGAATCCACAACTCTTTGGTCCGCGGGCCGAAGATCTAACCACTGAGCCAAATCGGCCAGGGCAGTTTAGTCTCTTTTTGGAGCCTTGACCCTCTGGTCTGTACTTGAACTAGAGGTTGCAGGCAGGCTCATGACACTGGGAGGAGGTTTGTGATTTCTTTTTTTTTTTTTTTAATCCTCACCCGAGGACATTTTTCCATTTTTTGTTCAGATAGAGTGGGAGGGAGAGAGAGGTAGAGAGAGAGAGAAACATCGATGCGAAAGGGACACATCGAGTGGCTGCCTCCCGCAAGACCAACTAGGGCCGGGGACAAATTGCAACCGAGGTACATGCCCTTAGCGGGAACTGAACCTGGGTCTCTCTGGACCTCAGGCCGACGCTCTAACCGCTGAGCCAAACCGGCCAGGGCGGTTTGTGATTTCTTAGGGCTGAGAGGAAGGAACAAAGGATACAGGTGGGACCTTGAATGTGCCTGTGTGTCCCTGCCCTCCCCTCACTCTGTACAGCCTTGCCTTGGGTACGCAGTCAGGCTGAGCTGATGTAGGATTCTATGTGCTACAGCCTTGGTTCCCCTTTCGGCCTCTGCTTTGGGCTCTGGCATCGTCCAAGGAGATGTCGTCAGTCAGGCTGATGTAGGAGTTGAGGGCCTCCCGGATCCCCTCACTGAGGAGAGGTGCCTCTCCTGTGGCAGATGCTTCAGAGAACAGGAGGGTGCTATGGAGAATGGAAAAGAGCTGGGTCAGGAAGCCTTGTCCCTGCACTCACCACACACTTCACCGTTTTTAATTCACTCCTGCTGACAATGGCTCCCTGTTCCTATCAGATCAAACCCCAGCTTGACTTCTCCACTCAGGACTAGTGCTCTTTATTCTATCCCATCTTGTCTGACTTTTCTTCCATCCTGGCCACCTCAGTGTCCTGTGTGCATGCCCACTTTCTCCTCCCTGCCACTCCCCCCTACACACCTGCTGACCCTGGGCTGGCCTCTTAAGAGCTCAATCAGTGCTCACTGATCCCCCACTATTCCTGAAAGTGTCAGGCTCACTGGGTTTTGGGTTCCCAAGGGTGAATCCTAACTCTGCTCTGCCTTCATGTTCCAAGGGTCCCCTCACCTGTCCAGCTCTTTCCAATTAAGGGGCGCCCTCTGCACAGTCACAGGTAGGGGTATGTCCTTGCCAGGGACCAGGCCAGCTCTCCGCAGGGCACAAGGCTTCTTGAGGAGGCAGCAGATGTCATCTGCCAGCTCTGAGGAAGAGACCTAGACTCTTGACATGGTTGACTCCAGCCCTGCTTTCCTCTCCAACCCCCACCCTCTCCCGGACAAACTCGGCAGATTGGGGCATGGTCTAAAAAGGGTAACGGCATGAGCCCTAAGCTGTTGGTCTCCTAGAGGCTGAGATACAATCAAAAGTCATTCTGGGCTATGTTTTGGGAGACTTAACTTACTGTGATTTTTGGTGAATTGATGGACCTCTTTAAGCCTAGTTTCTGGGTAGGCAAGTACTTAGGGAAGAAGAAAACTAAGGAATTCTCCATCTTGTTAATATCAGTGTCTATCAGATGAACAACCCCCCAGCAAACTCCGATCAGTTTTATTCTCTGCCCCTCTACATTCTCTAGTGCCTGTTTCTGCACAGACACCAGAAAATGCTAAGAATCAACGTTAATTCCACAGTAGCAACAGATCTGGGCCTAGTTCCTAGGGAGAGAACTGTGCTTGCTGCCAGGGCTTTGACTCAGAACTAGTGGTGGGTAAGTTACTGGCCTGCTCTCACACGGGAGGTCTGTGTGGCTCTGTCTGGGCATAGGATAAAGATAGAGCTGCCAGCCTGCATTTCTTGGCATAGGGACTGCATGAAGATAGGGGATGCCCTTCTTCCATCTGTCTGGATATTCTTTAACAGGTAAAGTGTCTAAGGACACACAGTCTGATCCCTAAAACTCACGTCCCAGTCTACTCTCGTGGAGGCAAGGAAAGGCCATACCTGAGTAATGGTCCACTAGGGCCTGGAGTGAGGGGAAAGTGAGGCGTGGCGAGATGTACAGCCAGCCATTGTCAAGGCGTTGGATCCTGTAGTGTCTGATCCGGTCCCAGGATGTAGGGCGGCTGAGGCGGACTGACAAGGAGTAACAACCTGAGGAAGAAAGGGTCCAAGGTGGGGACTGAGGCCCTGCTGGGACCTGGCCTTGCTCAGGTTGGGAGGAGGAAGAAATGTGACCACAGAGAATAGCCATGGGCCCAGACAGAAGGGAAATGGGCAGGGAAAGACAAAGTCTTGCTCGCTTGGTCACAAATGACAATACATAATAGGGCTCTTGTGAAATGAGATCATGGATACAGAGCCCTTAGTACAGAGCCTGGCAATTTAAATGAACATTAAGCGTTGGCTGTTATAAAGACGCAAGTGGGCAGAGAGTCAGAATATGAAAATATGTTCAGTAGATGTCAGTATGGAAGACATGGAGAAAGAGGAACCTCTTACCCTGCTGGTGAAAAGATGAATTAGTACAAGCCATTTTGGAAGCAGATGGCTTTAACTAGTCGAGTTGACCCTGCACATACCTCAAGACCCAGCAGTTCCATCCCAGCATGTTACCTTAGAAATGCATGAACAATATTCATAGCATTGTTTGGAAAAGCCCAAAACTGTGAAGAATCCATAGGCATTCAATAGAATGGGGAATTATAGAATGTAAGACTATACAGCAGTAAAAATTAATAACCACTACACATATAAGCACAGATAAACCTTAGAAATAGTGAGCAGATGCCTGGCTGGTGTGCGGCTCAGTGGTTGAGCGTCGACTCATGAACCAAGAGGTCGCCAGTTAGATTCCTGGTCAGGGCACATGCCCAGGTTGTGGGCCTGATCCCCAGTGGAGGGCATGCAGGAGGCGGCCAGTCAATGTTCTCTCTCATCGATGTTTCTCTCTCCCTCTCCCTTCCTCTCTCCCTAAAATCAATAAAGAAAAAAAATTATAAATAAATAAAAATAAAAAACAAAAAACTGTCTAGCCCTGGTCAGTTTGGCTCAGCAATTAGAACATTGGCCTGCGGACCAAAGGGTTGCCAGTTCAAGTCCGGCCAAGGGCACGGGTTGTAGGTTTGATCCCTAGCCCCGTTCAGGGTCGTGCAGGAGGCAACCAATTGATGTGTCTCTCTCACATTGATGTTTCTCTCTCTCCCTTCCACTCTCTCTAAAATGATCAATGGAAAAATATCCTCAGGTGAGGATTAACAAAACAAAAAGAAAAACAAAACAACCATCTAAGCAAAGAAAGCACATGGTTGAAAAATGAATACAGAAAGAAGACTGTAAAATCATTACAAGTCTCCAATAGTTTTCAGCAGATGAGGATGCATATAAGAGCACTCGATAACTGTAAAGTGGGATTCATTTCTTACTTTAAGTCACCACTTCACCAAAGAAAAATGGGAAGAGGGTGCTTAGTGAAATAGTAATAATCTGTTATTACTATCATTTAATGATCTAAAGCTATCTGTAGCTTTCATTTATTAAGTGTATATACATATGTGCCTTACATGGATTATCTCATCAATTCTTTTTTTATATGTTTTTATTTTTATGTTTTATTATTTTTTAATCTTCACCCAAGGCTATTTTTCCATTGATTTTCAGATAGAATGGGAGAGAGGGAGGGAGGGAGGGAGGAAGGAAGAGAGAGAAACATCGATATGAGAGAGACATATCAATTGATTGCCTCCTGCATGGCCCCAACCAGGGCTGGGGATAGAACCACAACCAAAGTACATATCCTTGACTGGAATTGAACCCGCGACTCTTTGGTCCATGGGCCGACGCTCTAACCACTGAGCCAAACCGGCCAGGGCTGTTTTTATTGATTTTTAGAGAGAGAGAAACATCGATCAGCTGCCGCCTGCATGTCCCCTACTGGGGATCGAGCCCTCAACCCAGACATGTGCCCTGACTGGGAATTGAACCAGTGACTTCTTGGTGCATAGGCTGACGTTCAACCACTGAGCAACACCAGCTGGGCTCATCTAATTCTTATAACTACCCTATGAGGTAGGTACAATTACTCCCTCTTTACAGATGAGAAAAGTATGTCACAGACCACTTGGAAGAAGAGGCAGTGACCCTGTCACTTTAATCTTTCCCTGTGGAATGCTAACAAAAGGCAGGAATGAATCCCAAACCACAGGCACTGATCAGTTTTAGGAAGCATTTGAGGAAGTGACCAAACACTTCAATTAAAAGGCAGAGATTTTCAAACTGGATTTTCAAAAAGCAAGACCCAACTATATGATAACATACTTCGAATATTAAAACCCAGGCTAACAGTAGAACAATGTATCATGCAAACATTAATCACAGGAAAGTTGGAGTGGTTATATTAATATCAGACAAAGCAAACCCAGGCGGAGCGAGGGAGCTGAGCGACCCCCACACCAACGGAGGAACCCAGGCGGAGCGAGGGAGCTGAGCGACCCCCACACCAACAGAGGAAGCCGGCAACACACAGGAGAACTGAGCAAGCTGAACAACGAAATTGACCCAGAGACATGGAGGTGGAGTACGGGATGACGGGCCTCAGAGGAGGGGGGTAGGCGGGGGAAAGAGATGAATCACAGAGCCTATGTGCATGGGTGCATAACCAATGGACATGGACAACAGGGATGGGTACGAGGAGAAGGGGAGGGGGGGAGGAGGGTGTCAATGGGGGAAAAAAAAGGAAAAACATCTGTAACAAAAACAAATTAATAATAAAATAAATAAATTAAAAAAAAAAATCAGACAAAGCAGAATTCAAGACCAAGAAGATTACCAGAGATATATCAAGAAGACATAAAAATAAATGGAAAAAAAAGACATCCATAATTATAACTGGTGATTTCAACATTCCTCTGTGAGTATTTAATAGGACAAAATCAATAGGGATATAGACTCGAACTCGGTTCGATTCCTGGTCAGGGCACATGCCCAGGTTGTGGGCCCAATCCCCAGTCGGGGGCATGCAGGAGGCGGCCAATCAATGTTCTCTCTCATCAATGTTTCTATCTCCCTCTCTCTCTAGAATCAATAAAGGAAAAAAAAAGATATATGGATTGGAAAATAAACTGTATTTATAGACAATGTGTATGTAGAAAGTCCTAAGGAATCTACAAAAAAAGCTACTAGAACTAATACGTGAGTTTAGCAAGGCTACAGGATACAAAGAATAGTGTGGAGTAGGGTCCCTGCTTCCTTTTCCTTGTTCTCTACATGATTCTAGAGGCTCCTTGATCCCTCTACTTTTTTTTTTTATCCTCACCTGAGGATATTTTTCCATTTATCCTCAGATAGAGTGGGAGTGAAGGAGAGAGAGAGAAACATTGATGTGAGAGGGTCACATCAACTGGTTGCCTCCTGCACGACCCCAACCAGGGCCAGGGATAAACTGCAACTGAGGTATGTGCCCTTGACCAGAACCAAACCTGTGACTCACTGCTCCACAGGCTGACGCTCTACAGCTGAGCCAAACCGGCCAGGGCTTGACCTCTGTTCTTTCAAGAATAGTTTTCTGGAGCTGTGCTGTAATCCTGATAAAATCTGTATTTGGAAAGGGCTAAATATCTGAAAATAGGCCCCAGAGGCCAACCAACCCAACTAAACTAAACGACGAAGTCCCTACATCCTCTGCATGGTTCTTCAGCCACCCCACTCTGGCCACTGTCACCAGTTACTAGAACCAGGAAGGGTATAATAAGCAAGCTCTGTCAAACCCATGTGGGGCTTTCAACACCATTGTGGGGACAGGTCACCTACCAAGGTCACCTGTGACTATGTGCCTGGTATCCTACTGTTCTTTCCACTGCATGTTCCAGCCAGTCCCAAATACCTACTGCTTTCTCCCAGTCCCAGGGCATCTCCTTTTTAACTCAGTCTCCCTGGGTTCAAATCATACAGAGTCACCTACTATAACACCCTTGATGCTCCATGCTCACTAGCTGTGTCTTTACGGCACATTATTTGACCTCTCAGAGCTGTTTCTTCATCTGTAAAGAGTGATAACAATTGTCCCAGTATGACCAGATCACCACGAGCATTCAGGTGGTGAAGCAGGTAAAGCATTTAGTGATGTCTGACATGTAGCAAGCAATAACCCGTAACAGGCCCCTGGTCCTTTGCTCGCACTGTTCCTTTTATATGTAACACTCTTCCTCTGGTAACTCCCATCCTTCCCTTTACAACTCAGTTCTGCTCAGATAACTCCTTTAGAACACCTTCCCTGTCTAAGAGGAGCCCCAGCTCTAGGCTTTCCCAGGCCAACTGCTTTGTGGCACCAAGGGTCCTGCTATACCATCATCTGTCCCTCAACCCTACCCCTCACCCACCCCAACCCACATAACCAACTGTGAGCCTCCCGAGGGGAGGGTCTGATTTATCCTCCCATCTCAGAAAACAGCGGCACTATTCATCCATTACTAAGCTCCTGACCCTGAAGTCATCCTTGATTCCTGCCGTTCTCTCAAACCTCACGTCCAACCCGACAGAAAACCCTACTGGCTACATTCAGAACACATCCAGCCCTGGCCGGTTTGGCTCAGCGGTTAGAGCGTCGGCCTGTGGTCCAGAGAGACCCGGGTTCGGTTCCCGCTAAGGGCATGTATTTCGGTTGCAGTTTGTCCCCGGCCCTGGTTGGTCGTGCAGGTGGCAGCCACTCGATGTGTCCCTTTCACGTCGATGTTTCTCTCTCTCTCTCTTCCTCTCTATCCCTCTCACTCTATCTGAACAAAAAATGAAAAAAATGTCCTTGGGTGAGGATTAAAAAAAACAACACATCCAGACTCTAACCACTTCTCACCCAGATGGAGCCTGCAGTACTGCCACCGTGGCTTCCCCTTTCTACCTTACCCCTTGCCAAATTCTCTCCTCGCAGCAGTCGAGGGGTCAGGTCATGTCTCCCTACTCAGAACCCTCCCTGTCACACTTAAATCCAAAGTCCTCACCCAAAGGCTCCAGAAGACTTAGCCAATGTCACATCCTGGCCTATAGGGACCTCTTGGGTCAGGCACCATGTTCTCCCAGGTGTTCTGATGACAATGCCAGGAGGAGGGGTGGGGTCCACAGTGGTATGAGGGATCAGATTAGGAACTGTGTGTGAGAGGTGGACCTAGCAGGATCCTCCTGAACTTCCTCTGCTGAGGTCTCTGAGAAGCGATAGATAGAATCTTAGCTCCTCCACTGTCTGCAGCCTGAGGGCAAGAACCATGAGTGAGCAGGCCTGACTCCCAGATGCTTAAATAAGTGTTTCCCAACTCACAGAATAGACAAGTGAGCTTCTCAGTGGCAGGAAGCATGTCTTGCTCATCAATCACATTTACAGTGTCCAACACAGAACAGACACATAGTAGGACAGCAGGAAGGCGGCAAGAGGGTGATGCTGTTGGGCCCTGGCCCTAGCGCTCCCCTCTAGAGCAGTCCTGTGACCTCCACAAGGTTTTTAGTGCTCCTTCACAAAGCAAGGTTTTGGGCCTGATACCACTCTCACTCAATCAACAGTTAACTACCATTATATGTGACAAGATCCATGTATAAATATAAAACATATAGTCTCTCATTACTTAATTCTGGGTTCCCTAGATTGGAAATGTGTTTTCAAACTTAAAAGAACTTAAGAACCACTTGGGGAGGGGGACTGTGAAGGAAGCAGATTTTTTTACCTCTGTGCTCAACAGCCTGATTCGGTAGGTCTGAGGTGGGGCTCAAGAGTCTGCACTGTCAAGGAGTTCCCCTGACAACTCCTATACACTCGAGTCTGATAAGCACTGCTGTAGGACGTCACTCAGGCCCCTACAGCTGCGGTGTCAAACTTTTTTTGACCACAAAGCACAGTGTGAAATTTTGCACTATGACCCAGGATACAAACAAAAGTTTGATGACATAATATTTTCCCCAACCCCAGTGATGCACTCTGATGTTTTCTGCTGTATTTCATTTTATTCACAGGTCCAGATCCACTAAATCAGTGGAAAGGGCCCTGGGTTTCAACTCTGGCTGCACATCAGAATCATCTGGGGGTAAAACAGTACCTCGAAAAGACATGTATCCATATGTTCACTGCAGTATTATTTACAACAGCCAAGATATGGAGGCAACCTAAGTGCCCATTAATAGAGGAATGGATAAGAAGCGGTGCATATATACAACGGAATAAGACTCAGTCATAAAAAAGAAGAATGAAATCTTGCCACCTGCAACAACATGGAGGGACCTAGAGAATATTGTGCTGAGTGAAATAAGTCAGAGAAAGACAAATGCCACATGATTTCATTTATACGTAGAATCAGAAAAATAAGTAAACAAACAAGCAGACCAGAAATTAAAAAAGTGAATCATCTGTGGGGCTTTTACAGATTCCAGGGCCCAGGCCACACTCTTGAGCAATTAAATCAGAAACTCTGGGGGCCGATGCAGGTATCACTCGTCTATAGAGCTCCCCCAGATGATTCCAACGTGCAGCCAAGGTCCAGATCAGTGGTTCTTAAAGTGTGGTCCCCAAACCAGCAGCAGCAGCATCACCTGCTGGAGAGGCAAATTCTCAGGCCCCAGACCTACCGAGTCAACTGCTGGGTGTGTGAGGCCAGGTCTTTGTCCTAACAAGCCCTCCAGGTGATTCTGATGCCTGCTCAGTTAGAGACCCTCTGGTCAACAACAACTGCACTAAGCTGATTTCTTGGCCCACAAATGAGTCTTGGTCTCCAGCTTAACAAACTGTCCAAAAGGAAGCCCCAGATGAGAGATTACAAGTTAATACCAGGGAAACCTTTTTGCCTTTCCTGTGGAATTGGCAAATATCTTCCTTTTTTGATACTGCGAGCTGCATTCTAATCTGTCCCCATGGTGTTGCCTATGGGAAGCTCAGAGTCAAATCTAACCTTAACCCAAGTAACAATGTGGATCCTTATCTGTGTTCTGCTGTATTTCTCAGCTATTTCCCCTTGGATATATGCCTTCTTAGGAAAGGTGCAGAGTGGCAATAAGGGCTGGTCAGTAAGCTCTTGGGGTTGAACAAGTCCAGAGAAGGGGTGGGGGTGGGAAGCTGAGCACGAAGCACTTCCTGTGGCTTTCAGTGCTCACTGGGGCCCTGTCTACGCACCCCTGACCCAAGTCAGCACCAATGCGTGGTTTCCTGTTTGCAGCTGCTGCACTGGGACCCCGCCCCCACCCCAGAAAGCCTATGGGTGTATGTGAGGGAGGGATGCTCATGCTGCCTGGAAAATCGCAGAAGGGGCTGGGGAGAGGTCAACCCAGGGAGCTCCCCAAGGAAGGGGAGGAGAAGCAAGGACTCACTGGAGGGACTCAAGGAGGGAGACTGAGTAGAGAGCCAGGAACCCTGATAGCTCATTACAGTTGGTTCAAATTAGGACAAGGACAGGAGGCTGGTCCTCACTTCTGAATATCTCCTCCCTAGCCCACCACTGTGCTTGCAGTTCCACTATTGTTGTCACATGTGGGCCTCTCTTGGGTGTCTAAAGTGAGATGAACCCCAGCGAGGTTAGAATCCCAGCTCTGTACTTTTTAAAAAATGTTTTTTTATTGATTTTAGAGAGAGAAGAAAGGAGAGGGAGAAAGAGAAAATCGATGTGAGAACGGAACATCGATCAGTTGCCTCCCATATACACCCTGACCAGAAACTGAACCCTCAACCTGGGCATGTGCCCTCACTGGGAATTGAACTGGTGACCTTCTGGTGCACAGGATAATTCTCAACCAACTCAGTCACATCAGCCAGGGCCCAGGTCTGCACTTCTTTGTCGTGTCTACCCAGGCAAATTGCTTCTCTTCTCTAAGCCTCAGTTTCCACATCTGTAAAATGGGGGCAATGGAAGAACAACCCCCACAGGGTTGTCTGAAGGCCTAACACAAACATGGGTGCTGCCACTCCTTCAATGTCCTTCTCTGCCTCTGCTGTAAGGGACGCAGGGCAGCAGCTCAGAGGGAAGCAGGGGCATCAGACACAGGCTCCATCGTGTTTTGTTTGCAAAGGCCCTGTATCTGAGGTGGGAGAAGTCTCGTATGAATGTGCAATGTGACATGTCCCTATGCCACTTTAGGCCTCTTTTTCCATCTGAACAGCAAAGAGAGGAAGATCACGAGATGGCTCTTAATGGGTTTTCTGGCTCTGACTGGCTGGTGCCCCAAAGCACAGAGACCTTGTCAACTTGTCAACAGTTTGCCAAGAGGTCAGGATTGTGTTGTGTCTTAGGGAGGGAGAAATCATTGCTGGTCAGGAAAGGAAATTCTATTGGATCCCTACTGTGGGCCATTCACACCATGTTAAAAATGCAGGTTATTGCTCAATAGCTGATATGCTTTCACAGCAGCCAGCCGGCCAGACTGCCTGGCTCCAGCCCTTTGCACTTGACCTCGGACCTCTGCCCCCAAGTCACATCAGACTTGACTCTTGGCATTCAAGAGAGAAGCCCCAGCAGGGAATCAGCTTACCCACCTCTCCTGGTCTGGCTCTCCCTAATGAGGAAGGCCCCTCCAGGGTTTCCAGGCAGCAGCAGCAGTTCCTCAGCTTTCTCCCGGCTCAGGCCCTCATACAGCCACCTGGAGAAGCAAGAGACAGGGGTCAGCCTGAGGGTGGGTGGGCCCCCCAGCTTTGTCCTCCTGGTCCTGGCTCCAGGGACCTCAGAGGACAACCTCATGGGGTAAGCCCCAGCCTTTTCTGCCTGGAGATCTCATTCCCAAGGGTCCAGGGAGCCGGCCTCTCTCCTACCACTGCCCAGTCTCCTACCACCACTATGTTCCTCACCTTTCCAAGAATTCCCTGTTTTTGTGGTTTAAAAAAAAAAAATTTATCTCTCTTTCTCTTTCAAATCAATAAAGAAAAAAATTTAAAAAAATTTTTAGTAAATATTTTATTTGGACATTTTAAAATTTAACTTTGTAGCCAAAGGTATGTGGGTGAAACTTTATTCATTATCACTGAAATATAGCTTGTATTGAAGCTGATTTGTGGAAAGGCTGGAACTCGGATGTTCAGGATGTCTAAAATTTTGGAAACTATCGTGCAGCCCACCAATCACCATACTTGCCTCCCAAAGCACAGCCCTGCTCCCGGGTGCCTTTTTCCGTGCTGGGATTTTGATTACTCTGATCCCATATTTTCCTTCCTCTTTTCACCTAATCCCTCACCTATATATCTATTGGGAATTAACTATAAGGGGAAGTTCAGGGTAGTTCTGCAGGAATTTTTTTTTTGTCTCCTAGTCCATCAGCCTCCCAAAGCCCCAGGGTCATGCCCTGTGATCCCAGGCAAAGCCTACAGAGGCTGATTTGATGTTAATGGCTGCCTCCATGTCATTTTGAAATTCCACAGTCAAAGCCAGAGCCAGGGGTTGAGTTGATTCCAAGTAAAAAAAAACTACAGAAGCTGTGCCTCACTTGGTGCCAGCTGCAAATTTAGCCTCATTTTCTTTTGTTTGTTTATTTTTGTTAATCCTCACCAGAGGATATTTTTCCATTGATTTTTAGAGTGGAAGGGAAGAAGGGAGAGAAAGAGAAACATTGATGGGAGAGATACACATCGATTAGTTGCCTCCCGCACGACCACCAACTGGGGCCAGGGATCGAACCCAGGTACATGCCCTTGACTAGGAATCGAACCTGAGACCCTTTGGTCTGTGGGCTGACACACTAACCACTGAGCCAAACTGGCCAGGGCCTTAGCCTCATTTTATAGTAAATAAAACAAGTCATTCTTGCTGACTTGTGAAAATTGTCATGTCTTATGAAAACTGAGGATGAAAATGAAGGAGTGGCAAGGGAAGGGGAGGGACTCTTGAAGGTAGTCAGTGTTCCTTGGCTTACACTTAGTGCCACACTCTGGGTGTAAAACCTCCAACCAGTAGGTCCAAGCCAGCAGGAAACACATGGCAAGGTGGGCTTCACCCAGGTAGCAGACAGCTTCTGTGTGAGCTGATCCTACGAGGTGACCATACGTTGCAGGATCCCTGCATTACTCTCATCGGAGCCAGACACACCATGAGCCCTGAACAGGAAAGCCATCCGGAGCTGAAGCCGCACTTGCTCTCAGAACTGAGAAGCGGCTGTCGCGGCAGTGCATTGGTACGGGGACACATTCCTGATGCTGTTCTTCAGGCAGATCCCACCGAAAGCTCCTACATTTCACTTCCTCACTCTCTCTTGGCATAGAATCTGCTCTGGAGTCAGCTCCTTTTGTCACTCACTTTTGGCGAGAGAAGGCTGTGCTTTGTGTGAGACCTGTGTCCGGTGTCCGGCCCTCTCTCAGAGGCTCCTCTCAGAGGCGCAGGCCCCTGACATGGGACACCACCCCTTTGTTTTCTTGCCTCAGGACATTTATTCGGGCTGCTCCCACCTCCTCCTGCAAGTCCCTTCCGCATTCTACCACCACATTCTCCCCAGGCCACCTCCTTTGGGCTCCCAAGTCTTGCAGGCCTGGGCCTGATTCTCTCGTCCCCGGCTGTGCTCAGCACAGGACTGGGCATAAAAGACTATGCTTGTGGGCAGAGAAAGCAGGAAGGTCCCCTAAGGCAGGACCTGGAGTGAAAACTCACCCATGGGAGATTTTGGCCACGTGGACACTGGGAATGCTGTACTCTCTGCCTGAGACCTCTGACAGCACAGTCCACCAGTCTCCGTCCCTGTAGAGAGAAAGGAGGGGACCCCTTTCAGAAGGGCCAAGGCCCAGGAACTGCTCATTTGGGATTTACAGGGGCCCTCCAGGCTGGATCCCACCTGAGTTTCCCAGGTTTCCTTGCACCAGCCAATCCAGGTACCTCCTGGGCAGTAGAGGGCATGATTCGCCCCTCCCCCCCATGTGGCCTGCCCACCCACTGCTTCTCCCTGTGGGTGTGTCATGCTGCCTGAAATCCTACATGAGGGCCACATGGGAGCTTGACACCAAAGGTCATGTTCTGTCCTTCTGGAGGGAGTGGCCCTTTTTCCCACCAGTGCATCTTCAGGTGTCAGGGGGAGGGAGCAGATCATCCCACACAGCGCCTTTGGAATGACTTACTCAGAGATGATGGTCAGCGGCTCCCCCAGTCTCAGCGACAGTTCTGCCGGCTCGCCTACCGGGAAGCTGCCCAGGGCCACGGCTGTGGCCTTGCTCCTCTCTGGATGGAGGGACAGAGATGGTCACCCTCTTGGCTGGCCCTGTCTCCAGATGTGAGGTCTAGTGGAGTCTGGGATCCCACCATCAACACCCCCACAGGAACCCTGGGCTGGTTTCTATGTTCTCTCAGACACACGTGGAGATCCCTGTGTGGGACCTCAAACAGGAGCTCCTCAGAGCCCGAGGTGGGGGTCTCGCTCTGAAATGCCTGCAGTACAGGGCCTGGCCATCCCTTGGTGCAGGGCAATTCCCAATGCCTGAATAAACAATGCAAACAAATCTTGTGCAGGGCATCCTACAATAAGGGTGGAACCAGGTGGCCGGGAAGGGCCCCCACCCCTCCTGGCCATGCACCCTAGGAACCACTGAGGCACATATGTTGTCCCTTTGATTGCCCCCCTCCACCTGGCTGACTCACCTTCACCCTTCACTCCCCAGATGAAATGTCCCTACCTTAGGGAAGCCTTCTCTGACAAACCCCTTAGTAGACACTCTTGGCCAGAGTCCCTTAAGTCACATTGTTGTCAAAATCTAAAACAATTGTAATTGATTATTAGTTAAGCACCTGTCTCTGGGATTTGACTGTCCTTGAAGGCAGGGACTATGCCTGTCATGTCCACGGCTGTGAACCCTGGTCATGCGTGCACAAGGCCTGGCACAAAAGCCTTAGATTTTGGCTGGATGCAAGGCTGATGGACAAACAGACGACTCATGGAAGGGGATGCCCCAAATCCATGCTTCTTCTGGGACTAGAGACAGACCTACCAAGGCCTGGCCTTTTCCTGGAGACCTGGCAGAGGAGGGGCACTCATCCCCACCCCACCCCCACCCCCCTCAGCAGCCAGGGCATGACTCAGAGCAGCCTTGGGGCTACTGCCTGTGGCTAGATTCAGAGGAAATTAAGTGGAGGTGTGTGTGGTTTCCAGGTCTCTTCCTGCCAGGCCTTCTGGGCCCCAGGCTCTGTGCAGATTGGGTGCCTGCAGGGCCTAGCATTCAACAGCTGTAGGGCCTAGGGAGGCTGGTTTTAGGGAGATGAGGCTATTGGAGGCACAGGCTGAGGAGAGGGAATGAGGCCCCAGATATTGTACGGGAGTTTTCAGATTCAGACAACTCCTGCCCAAAAAAGAATATGCAGACATTTGGCTCTGCAGTCTCCTAGTTCTGTTTAACTGTGTTTCCATGTCCTTCCTCCTAGAAGTGCTACTTGGTTTAGAGTGATCTTGTTATCTGTGATGGTTAATTTTATGTCTCAATGCGGCTAGCCCACAGTCCCCAGATATTTGGTCAAACATCAGTCTAGATGTTGCTATGAAGGTATTTTTTTTAGATGAGATTAACATTTAAATCAGTAGACTCTGATTAATACAGATTATCCTCCATAATGAAGGTGGGCCTCTTCCAGTCAGTTGAAGACATTAAGAGAAACAGATTGAGGTCCATTGAGGAAGAGGGAATTCTGTCTCCAGACTCAATTCTGGAATTCTGCAGCATCAGCTCTTCCCTGGGTCACCAGCCCAGTGGCTTGCCCTGAAGATCTGAGACTCGTCAGCCCCCACAATTGCATGAGTCAATTTCTTAAAATAACTTCTCTCTGTGTCTATACACACACACACACCCCCCTATTGGTTCTGTTTCTCTGTAGAACTCTAATACATGATTAAAACCCCAAATCCGGATGTGTGTTGAGAAAGGATCTGTATGCTATTTTGAGGAGTAAGAAACAAACTGGGGGCTGTAGCTTTGACATCAAAATATTAGAATTTATTCTGATTGTCTAATTGTCCTAAAAAGTAGCATCTGTAGTCTGGACTACCTTAGAAAATAACGGCTACTGGTTCAGCATATGCACTGTATATAGTGCTCATTTTTTCCAACTGTCACAGCTCTGATCTTTTTCAAGTATTTCACAGCACTTCTCAGAATAAGAGGACAGACTTTGGAGCATCACTGTCTAATAGAATTTTTTTTTCCTTTATTGATTTTTTTTTTTAGAGAGAGGGGAAGGGAGAGGGTGACAGAGATAGAAACATCGATGAGAGAGAACATCGATTAGCCACCTCCTGCATGCCCCACACTGGGGATCAGGCCCACAACCTGGGCATGTGCCCTGACCGGGAATAGAACCGGAGACCTCTTGGTGCATGGGGCGATGCTCAACCACTGAGCCACATCGGCTGGGCTGTCTCACAGAATTTTATAGATGGAAATGGTCTGTAAGTCTGCTGCCCAATTAAGGTAGCCAGTAGCTATATATGGCTTTGAGCACTTGAAATGCAGCTAGTGCAACTGAGGAGCTGAATATTTTATTTCATTCAAATTAATTTTAACTTAAATTTAAATAGCTTCATATGACTAGAGAGTATTGTAAGGGACAGTACAGGTAAGGAGAGCTACAGAAGTGGAACTGATCTTCGAGTTGCCAACTCAGTTTCCAAATAAATTGGTTGAGGAGGAAGGAAGCCTTGGGAGATGCCTGGGGCACTATCACGCCCACCTGGTTAGCACCTGTCACTCTTTCAGGTTTTCTACTTTACCTGGTTGTTTAATGTTGACTGCTAAAATGTAAGTTCTACAAGAGCAGGGCCCTGCCTGTATGGCTCCCTGGGGAGGGCTGGTCTACAGCAGGCACTCACTGACACTTGAAGCTGTTTTGGAGTGGTTGGTCAGGAAGGCCCCGTGCAGCCTCATGGTGCCTGGGAAAGACCTGGTTGTTCTGGGCCCCGTAGCTTACCTGGTTGCATGGGTACAGGGCCCTGGTCTTGGACAGAGGGGCTCGAGCTTGGGCTTGGCAGAGTTTTCCCTCTGCTGGGCTGACTTCCCATGGTTTTTCAGCAGAACTGTCAGAAGCACATCGTGGAGAGAAATCTAAAAGAGATGCTGTGATGGGAACAGAGCTGTGGCTCCAGGCCTGGTCCTAGACACCGTCCCTCCCTGGCTCTGCCCTGCTGACGTCCTTGCTGACAGCAAGTAAACAATCTCCCTCCCATCAGGACCAGGCTCCAGTCCCTCCTCTAGAGACTCTGAAGGGTCTCTTTGAACTGGTCCCTGTTTTCTCCCATCGTTACTGTGCTGCAGCCATGTTCTGTTCTGTTTCTGGGCCTTTCTGTGTGTGGTGCACCCTCCCACTGGCTGGAATATCCTTTTTCCCCTTCAGGGCTGTCTGGACCACATCCTATCCCAGGAAGCTCTCCATGAATCCTCCAGCCCTCACTGATCAATCAGATGGCCTATTCAGAACCATTTCCTAACCTGGGATCATATTCTGTGTGACAGGGGACAATGACAGGACAGAGTTCACTCCAGGCATACCAGAACCCATGGCTAGGGTTAGAAGAGGACAAGGGGGACCTGGTTGTCACAACAAGCTAAGGCAACACTGAACAAACTTATTGATGTCACAGGCAAAGTAAGAGGACTGGGAGGTTGTATGACACAGTGATGACTTGCAGGGCTTTGGAGGATTGGCTGTGGAGCCATTTCCCTTCTCGTTGCCTCCATTTCCTCTCTGAAAACTGGGGATAACAATACTGAACATAAAGGTCTTAGAGAGAACGCATGTGAAAAGCCTGGCCAGGGCCTGCTTTTCCTTCATCATGCCTTGAATGTCGCTTCACCAGAGACTGCTCCTGGGAGTCTTCCCTTTTCTCTCTTGGCTCCCTGTTGTGTTCCTTCCCATTTTAATTATTCATTTATTAAAACTTTTACTTGTTTAATATGCCATTATTCTACAGCTCAGTGAATACAGGACCTCTGTCTGCCCATTTTCTCAGCATTTTGTGAGGGCCTTGGCCCACAGAAAGCACTCAATACACATTAACTAAAGGGACAAATGTAGTTATTAACTCTTTAGACAGGTGTCATTTTTTAAAGTGTATTTATTAATTCAAGGGGGCAGAGAGAGGGGGAGGAAGGGAGGGAAAGAGGGAGAGGGAAAAGGGGAGGGAGAGAGGGAGGGACAGAGTCAGAGTGAGAGAGATTGATTTGTTGTTCCACCCACTTATCCAAGGGTCAAACCTGAAACCTTGGCATATCAGGACAACGCTCTAACGAACTGAGCTACCCAACCAGGGCTGTACAGGTGTCTTATCCTTAAAATAATTTAAATTCCCAGGTTTCCAGGGTAATGCTGATTTTTCCAAACACTACTTTAAAGTGTTTCGGGGGTGGGGGGTAGTTTCTTTCTTTCAGATGGTTTCATTCTTTTCACTAGACAGGTATAATTACACCAGTTTGGTGATATAGCAGGCTCCATCCTTGCCTTTACACCCTAACACCATGCCTGGGTGAGGACAGGTATCTGTCACTATCATGGATTGACTTCCATGGCCTCACAGGACAGTCCTGTCTGGAATAAAAATCCTGCTTTAGAGGAGGGAACACGATCTGTGCAAGGGAATTACCCTCAGTTCTGCAGTCTTGTGTCGCTGACAGGGGCTAACAGTACCTGTTCCTGCTGTCTCCCATGAGGAATTCAGTATTCATGAGACAGGAGCTCTTTAATACAGAACAGGCCCATTTAGCAAGTGGCTCCTGCTGACTTTGGGATCCTGAAACCTTGTCAGCCTGAGATGGTGCTGCTGCCTCCTCGGGCCTCTGATTCCCTCACTGCTAAGGCACCCCTTCAGGTCAGGTTTTCAACGTTCCTGCTGCTCTCCAGCCTTTCCCCCAGAGTATGAGGTATAGGCTCTCTACTTAAATGTGCAGACATGGATCCAGAAAAGCCCAGGGGAGATCTTTCCTGGGTAGCACAAGTGACTCATTCAGGCCAACCAGGCTGGAGCTGTGTGACCTCAGAAAAAGTATGCACCTTTCCCAGTCCCATCTGTGAATCAGGGCTGAGTCCACAGGGCTTTGGGGGGAAGCCGAGGACCCTGGCACAGAATGGGTGCTCAGCACGGGTTAGTTTCCTTTCCCCTCCTTCAGCAAGACAAAGTCACCACAATCACCAGCTGCACTAAACCCAGAAACTTCTTCCCGCTGCAGGTGGAGCTGGGGGATGGGCATGAGGAGGCACAAGTGCACTCAGGCTGGAAGCTCCCAGCACCCTCTACTAGCTCCCTTCACCTGGTGGGGTCAGGAAGCCTCCCGTGGGGCGAAATAAAAACGATGGGGTGGGGAGGCCTAGGAGGAGAGGTGTTGGCCAAAACTTTTAAAAGATGGAACCTAATCATTAATTATGTAAGTATTTGAACAACTTACTATGTTGTTAGGCACCTTCTAGGGGACCTTGGCCAGTGGGTGGAAGGAGTTAGTAAAAAGCAGCTGAGATCAGCACAATGTCCACAATTGTTTTTGATCATCTCCCTTGATCCTTTGAGAGGTCGGCATTTGAATCTCATTCAGATACAAGAACCAGGGCCCAGAAAGCCGGACCTCGTGCTCACTGCCACACAGCTGGGTCGTGCAGAGCTGGGTCTACAATCCCTGTCTCTGTGTTTTTTGTGCTTCAGAGGATAATTTCTCAGTGGTGGAGTAAGAGTGATGAATTTGGATTGAGCTCCCTTTCGGCTGGGAAATATTACCCTTTTGAGAGCAACTGATGATACTAGAGTTGAAAGTATCTTTAGATATTATAATCCAGACTCCTCTCATTCACTGAAGGTGGAAGGCTGGGACCCAGAGGGGGCCCCAAAGTCACACAGCAAGTTGGTAAATGAGATGGGACCAGACTAGGCACGCAGACGAGCTGGGGGAGAACGTGATTCTCCAGAGAACAAAGATGAAGGAGGGAGGCCTCAGTTCCCTCAGGCACCCTTAGAAATCGCCTCTTACCGCCTCAGTAGAAACACTCCTCCTTCTTGAGTTTTTTTCGCTATAAAGCCCACTCCCAACCTGAGGGGACCATCCTTCCTAACAGTCCCAAGACCATCGGAAAACAAAAACAAGCATACTTACTGGTTTCCTGTCATCAGAGGCTTGGAGTGGGGGCTCAGCTAAGACGCAGGCCTTGACTGGAAAGGTTAGGGCTTTGGGGGGCCCTTCTGGAAGTCCACCAACATCCTTAGTCCTAGGACATTCAGGACCCACTTGGCCTGGAAGAATCTTCAGGGAGAGGCCCTCAGTTTCACTTTGGGTAGCACCGTATCTGCCTGTGGTCGGCAGTTTGTACACCTGGGATGGGATAGGAGCCCCAACTGGGTGAACCTTCCAAGCACAGGTGGGCCAGGGAACAGGCTCAGAGCTCTTTGAGCTCTGTTACAGGGTCCTTGGGGCTCCTGGCTCACATCTGCAAACTCTGTGGTTCTCACAACCACCCATTTCCTCTGACGGCATCACAGACCATCAGGGAGCCACCTTCCCCAAGTTCCTGTTTCTGGGGCAGAAGCAGCTGCCTTATCATGATCCTAGAGGGAAAGGTTTTTCTCTAGCTTTACAGGTTGGTCTGGCCCAAGGAATACAGAATCGAGGTAAATGAGCAGGAGTCTCCATGCTTACCTGATCATAACAATCATTAGTATCAGAATTCTGGGATCCTCCCACATCTGAATCCAAGTCACCAGAGGAGCAGCCTAGGAATCTGAATTTTAAACACATTAAGAGATTCCTTTGGCTGGCAAGTCTGGGAAGCACTGCCTTGGAGTGATGTGTCCCAACCTTTAATGTGTATAGGAATCACCCAGGGATCTTCTTAAACAGCAGATTTGGATAAAGTGGTTCTGGGGTGGGTGCACTTAAGGGTTCAGATTTTGTATTGCTAACTACTCCCAGGTGATACTCATGTTGCTGGTCTGAGTAGCAAGATCTTTGGGCAGCAGTTCTCCTAGTGTGGTCCCTAGACCAGCAGCCTCAGCATCATCAGGAATTTGTTAGGCATGCAAATTCTTGGGCCCCATCTTGGATCTACTAAATCAGAAACTCCGTGGTAGGGCCAACAATCTTTCACAAGCCCTCTATCTAGGTGACTGTGATGCACACCCCTAGCCTGGGAATCACTCAGATATTAATGCCTTTGACTGTTGTTACCTTCAGTCACTGAAACTTAAAATCTCCAGCTTGTTAAAAATCTAAATAACCACACCCACTCGCTGCCTTTCCTTTAGGGTGCTTAGTATTCCTGGAGATAGATTATTTTTTTTTAACAGAAAATGACCCACTGCTCTGAATTAGCTGACTCCAGCTCAGACTATGTAGCTTTTGGAGGAACTGGCCAGCTGGGGCACACTCCAGCTCAGGTTTTCCCTTTCTGCTAGGGGAAGTTGGTTTGAGATGAACTCTGTGGGCACTTGGCAATGGAGAGCTGAAGGAGCCAGAGTGGAGGTGAATACTCTCTAAGAAAATCCTAACCAGGATGTTTGAATGGGTGACAGCCACTCAAGGATGTGGCCTGTGGCAGGGAGGGAACTGAGCACAGGCCCACCCTCCTGCTCCTGCCCACCACTCTGATGTTTATCTTCTTATCTGACAAGTTTTTCAGGCCAGCTTCAAGGTGAGGTCCATGAACAAGGTAGGAAGTACAGAATCTCTGGTTTCCAAAAATCTTACTTTATACTCTCCCTTTCCACTCAGGGAGGCACCTAAGAATGAGTTTAGAGCCCTGGCCAGTTTTGCTCAGTGGTTAGAGCGTTGCAGAACAAAGAGTCTCATGTTCAATTCCGGTCAAGGGCACATACCTCAGTTGCGGTTTGGTCCCTGGCCCTGGACGGGGTTGTGCAGGAGGCAACCAATTGATGTGTCTCTCTCATGTTGATGTTTCTCTCCTCCACTCTATCTGAAGATAAATGAAAAAAAAGTATCCTTGGGTGAGGATTTAAAAACAGAAGATTGAGTTTAGAGCCTAAATCTGCCACTTTATTAGTTTTGTGACCATTTCTCATCCATAAAATGGGACTAGTGTGTATCTCACTGGGTCATTAGAAGAAAATACATAGGAAAGTGCTAAGGGCCCAGCCTGTAATAGAGTAGGTGCTCAATAAAAGGCTGAATAAAATGAAAATGCATTGATTTTGGAAGAACTAGGAACTTCTAGCTAGGTGACCTTGGCCAAATCACTTAAGTCTCCTCAGCTGTTCCTTGTCTGTAAAACATGGCCCACTTTGCAGAGTTGCCTTGAGAACTGGCTAAGATGAGTTATATGGAAGAGAGCTTTATATAATCATCATGTATAGTATACCTGGCCACTTTCCTTACCTCTCACAAAGCAGGCACCCAAGATTTTTTTTGACTGAACAGGAAAAAAGGAAATGAAAATGAGAAGAGGAATGAGTGCAGTTAGGGCCAGTCAGGTGCAGTCAGTTGGAGCCTAATTCCAGGTATAAGGCTAAGGTGGGGAAGCAGGCAACCATCCATGCCAAGTGTGGCCGAAAGGGCTGCAGCAGTGTGGATTTTAAGAGGAACTGTCACTGTCAGACCACCTCCAGCTCCGGAACTGTGTTGGCCTGCAATGTCAGGACCTCAGCTTGGTGACCTGTATCTGTCCATGTGTATTTATTTAATCTCCTCTACGAGAATGAGCAGGGTCTGAGTCATTTTATAAGTTTTTCCCACAGACACAGCAACCTTGATGTACTATGGCAGCAACAGCTCCTGGATCATTCAAAACAACCTGAGATAGTGGCCTCCTGAAATTATTCTCAGTGGGTAGAAAAAGCCATTTCTGGAGAAATACAGCCTGGTCTGCTTGAAGAATCGACAAGTGGTTGCAGATTGTTACTGAGAGGTGGGACTCAGCAACCCCATACAGATAGCAGAGCTGAGATACAGAATAACTTTCCAAGACCTCAGCTTCTCCTCCATCACAAACCACATGGTTGAACATCTAACGATTTTTGGCTTGAAGGGAAGAGAGTATGTGTGAGATGGGTTTGGGGTTCATTCAATCCCAGCTGGGACCTTGGGCAAATTATTTATCCCAGGACTTCATTTCTTCTCTGGGTGGGATAACGATCAAGTATGTGAAAATGCCTAGCACAGAGCCCATATACAGTAACTCAGTCCCTCCCTGAGCCCCAGTGAGTGGCTTGAGAGAAATAAGACCAGCAATTGGGTAACAATGAGACATATACAGCTTTATTTAATAATCTGTAAAAAGTCGTACTCTGGCAGAGTGACGCATTCCCTATCTTGGCAGAAAGCGAATACTACGACTAAAAAGCCCCCTCCTAAGATTTGGAATTGTGTCACCCTGCGCTTACATCTCGATGCTCGCAAGAGCTGGGCCCTGGCTGTGTGGTCGTGGGTTTCACCGTCTACCTAGCAATACTCACACAGCAGCAGACTGAACAGTTTTACCTGCACAGGCTGCCCTTACAGACTGACCCCTTCCCCTTCCCTCCTGCAAGAGAGTTCACAGGATTAAGAATCTTTCTGAGAAATGAGTTCTATCTCAATTTCACTTAGCTTCTATTACGTCTGCTGAAATCAAGGCTATACTTATTAAATATGATATTCTGTTAATGTCTATTCCTCTCACCACTACAGTTTCCTCACCACCTACCTAATTTTCAGGTCATACCTCTTCCTTTTTTGAGGATGGAGGGATGGTGAAACACTCTCCATCACAGACCTGGAGGCATTTCTTGTGGATGTCTGGTAGTGGTATCAGATAATTTTGCTCCAGCAGAGCGAATAGCTGGCATTTTGTTTTCCACCTTCCTGTGCTGGGAAGAGTCCAATAATTAAGCCATGCCCACTCCTTGGGAACAACTCCATGTTGCATTGGAACCTCATCATTCATGGGCTTCTGACAATACATATCCCTCCCTTTTATTTATAGAATAGTGTATGTAAATTCATTTGAAGGAGGTGGCTGGCCACCCTGCCTGCTTCTCTATGTAACAGGCTCCCTTCTATTGGTCACAATCAATCGACAGTTCAAACAGTAATTATGATCTTCCACATTTCTCAGAGCTGATCTCTCCAGAAGTCATTTAGCAAATCTTGTTGACCAATTTGGAACCAAAAAAGAATGTAGTGATCTACCCAATCTAGTAATCTGTTCTGCCTTATTTCCCCTAAATCACCACTGAAAATGGGGAGGAAAAAAGTCCCTTTTTGGTTTTTTTTGCAGAAGCTCTACAAGAAAGCATGTCTAAAACCACAGATCTATGCACACACGAACACAGACACGCGTGCTCACACACATCAGGATCAAAGAATCTTATCGGATACGTAGTTGGGAAAGCATGGGGAAAAGCTGGGAAGAGGAGATATGGAAATATGATCAGCTAAAGATGTTGGAATGTTACAGTAATGGCATGGAAGTGGTTCCTGGTACATACAAAAAGGGGGGTGGGCAGGCAGAGAATGATAAATCCAGGATACCAGAGAGAGAGTCAGTGGTCATGCAGGAGTTAAAGATAGATGCCAGTTTGCTGGATGAAATGTTATATTATGGAGTGGTTGTTTGAAGGAGGATGGACTTGCATGGTCCAGGGGAGGAGCATCTGCTTAGCAGGACACCTCCATGGTCTGGTGTCTGTCCAGAACATCAGGGGACTCAGAGGATTCTTGAGTTCCGTCTGACTGATTGCTGGTGACAGATCGGCTGAAGGCACTTTCTCCAGAGCCGATACTACTTGAGGTTGAGTGGGTTCGTGATCGGGCGAGCCGGGTCATGCTGGCAGATGGTACTGTAAAAAAGAACCAAGAGGACTAGAAGATGGAGCCCTGGTTAAACTTAGTTAATCCAGAAGTTTCACCAAAGGCTTTATGTTTAGCTTTCCCAATCCATTTAAGGTGACACCAGGGCAAGATATAGCCATCTTCATTTTGCATTATTTGCTCTAGGTGAGTGGCTTTCTGCAAGGCTGCTTTAATCCTCTAGATTTGGTTGGAATCTCAACTGATTCTTTTTTTCTTCTTTATTGATTTTAGAGAGAGAGGAAGGGAGAAGGAGAGAGACAGAAACATCGATTGGCTGCCTCCTGCATGCCCCACACTGGGGATTGGGCCCACAACCTGGGCATGTGCCCTGACCAGGAATCAAACCGGTGGCCTCTTGGTGCATGGGTCGATGCTCAACCACTGAGCCACACCTGCTGGGCTCAGCTGATTCTTGTCCACAGCAGAACAAGGGAAACCTAAGTCCAGAGTATAGCCTCTTAGTTATGCCCACACCATTCATAATGAATAATTAGGAAGGAGGCTTTGGGAACCCACACAGGTAACCAAAACCTGCAGTGCATGCAAGACTAAACCAAAAAGAAAGACAAACCACACAAGTATGAAGGTGTTTCACAAACACAGTGCAAGCCCGATACAACAAGACTACCATCCATGTCCACAGGCTACCTTTGCTACCTGGGAGGAGACATGTAGGAAGGTGTGGGTGTAGAGAGGGCTGGTGGGCCTAGAGCTGGCCTCTATCTGCATGAGGTACAGGATGTCTGGGAGGGAAGAGCTCTGAGGGTATTTAACTCAGACTCTTGTTCAGCCACTGCTTTGATCCTTAGGTCCTACAACTTGGCCAGAACAGGGCTTTCCTTGGCATAACCTCTCTGCCTATCTTCCTGAAGCACCAGCCATTCCCCAGCTGTTATTTCAATGCTGGGGTCAAAAGATGCTATCACCTGCAGATTTTTCTGGGCACAGACTCTGATGATCCTATTTAGAATCAAGGCGGTCCTTGATTTTTGTGTCTGGGGGTTAATGCAAGGATTAGTAGGTAATAGTGGAAGACAGGCCCTGCCTATAAAGTTTCAGTGTTCCTGTAACTCAATTTAGGATGACAAGAGGAAGCCTGGCTATTATAACCTGCTCCTTTCTTCCTTCCTGAGGACCCAGGGCTGGACCTGCAGGCTAACACTCTTGGGGCACAACGAGCCACGTTCTATCAGGCTCTCACTGCACAGGAAAACCGCGGACATGCTGCAGGCAGCCAATACAGCCAGGAGAGCATGGCTGGGAGGCGGGGGCAGGGCCAGCACAGAGGAAGGTACCTGACTCGGTGCTCAGGTGACTGAGCTGCACATACGGGACTGGAAGCAGGTGGACACAGGAAAAGGCAGGTTAGTGACCCGAGAGTGCCACGTGGCAACCTCAGCTGCCTAACAGACACTGATAGAATACTCGAAGCCAGGGATGAAGTTTTATTTTAAGGTCCCAGAGAGGTGAGGGTGACTGATGCTTCAACAGAATCTCAGATGTTACTTCTCTCAGCTGATTAATAGGTAATAAATAGTTTTCCCCTCCACTATAAACAGCATCCCTACTTTGGATTAGAAATGGGCTGGAAGATCTATTGTTATGTAGGAGAGTCATGAAAGAACCAGCTAGAAAAGGGATTCCTGTCCCGCCCAGTGACCCAGAGGGACATGGTGTGGACTCAGTTGGTAGTGGATCAGAGATGGGGATCACACAGCCACTCTAGACAACACATACATGGTCTGACTGCTAGATACAGAGCTGGACCCAGGCAGCTGCCCAGTGGCCATTATCCACACTAATACCAAAGACAGGAGAAAACCACCCTACTGAGTAAATAGCTCTGTACCTAGGTGGAAGAGTTTTCTTCTTAAAACTCCAAGAAAGGAGCAAGTGTGGATATTCTGTGACAAATGAGAAAGCTCAGGGGTCTCATAATACGAGAGACCAGGACAGTAGTATGTGATACAGAAACATCCTTTGACTCTCTAACTCTACGTTCATCTCCTGTGGTGCAGCAGATTTAACTGAGGACATTACTTTTTTCTTCTCTGGTCGCCATTTTGTTTCTCTTGGCCAGGAGTCATTAACCAGCTGAGTTCAAATGCAAATCATAATTTCAGATTCACAGCTAGGCCCGCCTAAGCTTCAGTGGTTCAAAATGGGGGCTCTGAAATCAGACTGTCAGGGTTTGAATCATGGCTCTGCAGCTGAACTGTCACCCTGGGAAATGTACTTAGCCTGTTTGAGCCTCATTCTCTCCTTCTGTAATGTAGGACTAACAACAGAACTTACCTCTTAAGGCTATAAATACAGAGTGCCTGGCATATAACCTCTAAGTACTTAATGTGTTAGCTCATCACACACACACACGCACACGCACGCACGCACACACACACACACACACACACACACACACACGAATGCCCACAAGATGTAAAAATGACCCCATCATCAATAAATCTTTGCTAGATAGAAAGTTGTATACTACTCACTGTAGCCCATTCCCTGCAAAAAGTACTTGAAGGCCTCGGTGAGCTTCCCAGGCTAGGGGAACAAAATAAGAAGGCATTAATCTTTGTATAGGCAGTGAGTTACATAGTTAAATAAGTGCTTTAAAAAAATCTCCTTACCTGAACTACTTGGGGCAGTCCACCACAGTCTGCCATCTAGAAGAGGAAAAATATTTAAGTCAGCTGAAACTTATACTTAAGGGAAATGCTCTGAATATCCACAAGTCCTTTCAAACAGGATAGGATTGAATTTTAGGTTCCTTAACTTAATGTTTAACTGCATCCAAGTATACATCTCTTCAAAGCACTCCTATACAAAGACATATCCTAGCAATAACCTTGGACGTAAGTCTGAAGATATTATTACTTATTAACAATCAGTAAAATGCAGAGCCTGGCTTTCAGGTCCGTGGTGAGAATTTTCTGTTAGGGTGGTAGTGAAGTTAACCATGACCATCAACCATGGTTACTTTCAGAGTTCTCAGTGTGACTCTAATTTCTCAGGGTTCAATGCATTCTAAGTTCCTTCTCAACTCTATATTGTCTTTATTCCATGACTAAGGGGATTTCTCAAATCAGGTGCTGACATGGAATTCGGCCAACTCCCTTGGTCTGCCACTTTCCTGTCATAGCTAGATTTGGTGAGGCTGTCTCTCACTTCCTAAATCAATCTATCTATCTATCTATCTATCTATCTATCTATCTATCTATCTATCTATCTATCTATCTATTTTTTATTATTATTTCTTATCCTCACCCGAGGACATTTTTGCATTTATCTTCAGATAGGGCGGGAAGGAGAGAGGGAGGAAGAGAGAGAGAAACATCGATGTGAGAGAGACACATCGAGTGGTCGCCACCCACACAACCCCAACCAGGGCCGGGGACAAGCTGCAACCGAGGTACGTGCCCTTAGTGGGAACCAAACCTGGGACTCTCCGGTCCGCGGGCCAACGCTCTAACCGCTGAGCCAAACCGGCCAGGGCTATTTATTTATTTTTAATTGATTTCTTTTTTTAGGGAGATAGAAACATCGATGTGAGAGAGACACATCAATTGGCTGCCTCCTGCACGGCCCCTACTGGGGATCAAGCCCACAACCTGGGCATGTGCCCCAACCGGGAATTGAACTGGGACCTCTCAGTCCATGGGATGACACTCAATCCACTGAGCCACACCGGCTGGGCTTTAATATATTGTTTTTTTTTTAATCCTCATCCAAGGACATTTTTTTGCATTTATCTTCAGATATAGCAGGAGGGAGAGAGGGAGGAAGAGGGAGAGAGAGAAACATCAATATGAGAGAGACACTGACTGGCTGCCACCAGCACGACCCCAACCAGGGCTGGGGACAAACTGAAACCGAGGCACACGCCCTTAGCGGTAACCGAACCCAGGACTCTCTGGTCCGTGGGCCGACGCTCGAACCACTAAGCCAAACCGGCCCGGGTGTTTTTATTGATTTTTTAGAGAGAGAGGAAGAGAGGAAGGGAGAGAAAGAGAAACATTGATCAGCTGCCTCCTGCATGCAGCCCGATTGGGGATCAAACCTGAAACTTGGGTATGTGCCCTGACTGGGAACTGAACCAGCAACCTTTCGGTGTACAGGACGACGTTCAACCAACTGAGCTACACTGGCCAGGGCTCACTTCCTAAATCTTTACATCTGGTTATTCTCACCTGTGCAAGGATTTCTCGAGAAGGGTTCTGTTAGCATGCATCAGAATTACCTGGAGGACTTGTTGCATTTGGTACTCAGTATCCTATTCAGGCTGACTGACATTTTATTTTATTTATTTTTTAATCTTTATTGTTGAAAGTATTATAGATGTACCCCCCCACCCTGAGATTTTATTTATTTTTTATTATTTTTATTTTTTATTCTCACCCGAGGACATTTTTCCATTTTTTGTTCAGATAGAGTGGGAGGGAGAGAGAGGAAGAGCGAGAGAGAGAGAGAGAAACATCCACATGAAAGGGACACATCGAGTGGCTGCCTCCCGCACGACCCAACCAGGGCCGGGGACAAACTGCAACCGAGGTACGCGCCCTTAGCAGGAACCGAACCCGGGTCTCCTTGGACCGCAGGCCGACGCTCTAACCGCTGAGCCAAACCGGCCAGGGCCTGACCGGCATTTTAGTTATTTATTTAAATTTTAAAAAAATATGTTTTTATTGATATTTTTAGAGAGAGAGAGAGAAACATCTATGTGAGAGAGAAACATCGACCGGCTGCTTCCTGCATACCCCCTACTGGGGATCGAGCCAGCAACCAGGGCATGTGCCCAGAGAATTGAACTGGGACCTCTCAGTCCATGGGCCAATGCTCAATCCACTGAGCCACACTGGCTGGGCCTGACTGGCATTTTATTTATTATTATTATTTTTTTTAATCCTCACCTGAGGATATATTTCTATTTATCTTCAGATAGAGTGGAAGGGAGAGAGAGGGAGAGAGAAACACTGACACGAGAGGGACACATCAACTGGTTGCCTCCCACACAACCCCAACCAGGGCTGGGGACAAACCGCAATCGAGGTACATGCCCCTGACCGGAATCGAACCAGCAACTCATTGGTCCGAGGGCTGACGTTCTACCACCGAGCCAAACCGGCCAGGGCCTGACTGGCATTTTAAAAGAGACATGAACCCTATGGTTTCTATTCACTAGCACAAAAACTTTCCTTGAGAGAGGGACTATCATTTAGCAGCTGGGATACTAAAGAAGGCACAGAAATTTGGGGTTAACAAGAAACAGTCCCCTCAAAAGTCTAAGCATAAGAGCAGGAACATTTAACCTGTTTTAAGTATAAAACAGACCTAACTGGCACAGGTTATATTCTCATGAAGTTTAGGAGTCAAATCTGATTAGAACCATAAATCAGTTGCCATATGCAGAGAAAGAATATTGGGAGAGACTATTTCCAAGCTTGACATCTGTCAAATAGTTGGAGGGTCAGTTCACTCATGCTGTTGCAGATGGGCATTTTTGCCCAGAAATAACCATGTCTATGGCTACTGCAGAGTTTACTTTTCTGTTTCTGGAATATGGATTCAAACCTGCAGTGAAAAACTAATTTGAAACCACATACTTTAAAGAAAAATTCATATTTTGGACTAGCTCATCAATCACCTGGACTCCAGAACACTTAGTTTGTCACCTCTGAGTATTAACCTCATGCTATATTTCCAGGAACTATGGCTGCTTCTGGTGACAGCACTTCCTTTTCAAGCACACTTCAAAGAGAAAGGGAAGAAAACACAGGTGTTTCAGGCTGAGAAAGCAGCAGTAAGCAACATAAAATCAGCACTCATATCTATAGTAATCCAAATTCAAACCAGAAGGCCATGTCCCCAAACATTTCAGAGGTTCTAGAAAAAACAAGGTTAATGCTCTTGCCTGGAGTACAATCAAAAGGGGGAGAAACTTGTTACTAACCCTAAAAATTTAGTACAACAGCTATTCTCTATTTGCCTAAGAGAAAGAAAATACATCCACCCTCATCATTGGAAGGTTACTGGAAAATTACGAACTAATATAATAGGATTTAGCATACAAAGAATTTCCATCCATTATCTTAATTCTCATAAAATTAAGTAATGCTTATAAAGTTTATAATGACATGGAAGATGCTCATGTCAAAATAAAGTTGAGGAAAAGAGATTACAGGGCTATAAATATCCTATAATCTTAATAATCTAAAAATATATAGGGAAAAAGATCAGTATTTTTACCAGAGGTTACCTTTGGATGTAGGATTATGGGTAATTTTTATTTATTTTATTCTTTCTACTTTTCTCTATTTTCTAATTTTCTACCATGAGAATATATTCAGGAAAAAAATTTTTTTTTGAAAAGAGAGAATGAGGGCATCTCAGAGAGAGAGAAAGAAGCTCTCCTTCTTTCTGGGCAACTATTCCAGAAATAAAGTAATTTCAACCATGTACAATATACTGTCAAAAGGTTGGCAATAAGGAAAGAAGACACATTACCTTTAGCAAAGTTGTATTTATAGGATTCAAGCGAGAATTGCATTCAACCTAAAAAAAAAAAAAGGAGATAATTTTACAAACTGCATGAGAATGATCTTCCAGGAAAACAGCTCAGTTTGGAGGTGACTGAATCAGCCAAAACAATTACCAAAATACAAAATGGGAGATATATTTATATGATGCTCTTTATAGCTGATATTTCTTTTTTTTTAAAGTTTATTATTCTCTTTGATTTTTCTTTTTTAAAAAATTTTTTTATTAATTTATTTTTGTTACAGATGTTTATATCTGATATTTCTGAGTAGATCTAAAAATCTGGCTAATTTCACTTTCTGAATCATTTACAAGTAGAGTCTTTAAAGAACTACATGTTGAATCTAATTTCCTCCTACTGCCTTACACAAGTGGGCAAAGTTACCTATTTCTTTAAGAAGTGAACTGCAATTCTGGGTCAGGGCATATGCCCAGGTTGTGGGCTTGATCCCCAGTAGGGGGCATGCAGGAGGCAGCCGATCGATGCTTCTCTCTTACACTGATGTTTCTCTCTCTCTAAAAAATCAATAAAATAAAAATTAAAAAGTGAATTGGACCCATGGCCGTTGTTACTTGCCGGGGTTTTAATGGCTTGCTTCCCAACACAACTGGCCCTTGCTGAACCCTGTGTACCTCAGCCCTGTCCATTACTTTTTTTTTCTTTTTTTTTTTATTGATTTTAGAGAGAGAGGAAGGGAGAGGGAGAGAGAGATAGAAACACTGATGAGAGACAATATCAAATGGCCGCCTCCTGCATGCCCTCACTGGGGATTGGGCCCACACCTGGGCATGTGCCCTGACCAGGAATCGAACCGGCAACCTCTTGGTGCATGGAAGCTCAACCACGGAGCCACACCGGCCGTGCAGCCCTGTCCATGTCTTACCCCTTCCTTTCCTATGCCATGGAGGCGGTAGGTTTACCATTCCATACACCCTATTTTCTGCCTTACTTCTTTTTGGCTGTCCCATCTAAAGTTGGCAGGAGTGGGGAACCTTTTTTCTGCCAAGCGCCATTTGGATATTTATAACATCATTTGAAGGCCATACAAAATCATCAACTTAAAAATTAGCCTGCTACTACAGCCGATGTGGCTCAGTGGATTGAGCATCATCCCATGGACTGAGAGTTGCTGGTTCAATTACTGGTCAGGGCACATGCCTGGGTTGAGCACTCGATTCCCAGTGAGGGGGATGTGCAGGAGGCAGCCAATCGATGCTTCTCTCTCACACTGATGTTTCTATCTCTCTCTCCCTTCCTCTCTCTCTAAAAAATCAATAAAGGCATATTTTTAAAAAATTAGCCTGCTACATTTGGTCAAACATTTAACTCACCCCTAATGTGATGGCTGGAACTGCTTTTCCAGATTTGTGTCAGTCCATCTGGAACGCTGTGCGCTCTTTGCAATGGGAAGTTTTGAAAAGAACTGCTCACAGCAGTAAATTATTCCGAACACAGATGCATATTTCAATGCATGTTTCCTCAAAGTGGGAAATTCGTCATTGCTTATGTAACATTTATAGAACTCAAGCAGTGGGAGGTTGTTGTACCTAGCTTTCAGCTCATCATCGCTTTGCAGCTGAATTTTTTTTTTTTTTGTAGGTTATCAGGCACATCAGCTGGTTCCACATTGAAGTGTACCAAAGAGGTTCAATTCCATTTATTTTTTACATCCTTGAATCTTTCATTAAATGCCTAATTTAGTTTCAAACATTCACCAGCATATTCAAGTGTGTAGAAAGCTTTTGTCCTTCAGAGTGGGGAAACGCACCACATTATTCTTTTCAAGTTGCCCTTTCCACAGCCTTAATTTAGCTTCAAATGATTTCACGGTTGAAAACAGGGAGCTGAGAAGCTAGTTGGGGCCCTGCAGCTTGACAGTCAGCTCTGAGAGGTACTTGGTAATGTCCACCATGAAGGCTAAATCACACAGCCATGTGCCATCATTGAGTTCCCTGCAGGTTTTCCCTTCATCTCCATGAACTGCTTGACTTCATCCCACAGTTCATAAAATCTCATGAGCATATTTCCTCAACTCAGCCACCACACTTCACAGTGATAAACAAGATTAACTCCTTAAACTGGCGGCTGTTAAACCCTCTGCTTTTGACAAAATTTATGCATGACACTACTGCTGACATCACATTATTGAGCCGCAGTGACTGTGCATAGAGACTTTCTTGGTGTGTGATGCAGTGACATATAATTAAATCACTTGGATCAAGACTGAGACAATTCAGTTCTTTCTTGACAAATGCAATTAACCCTTTTTGCAAGCCAACCGTGGCTGGAGCTCCATCTGTAGTAAGGCCACTTAACTTTTCAAATGTTAGCTCAAGTTTTTCATTGATAAAACATCTCTCAAACAAGTCTTCACCTCTTGTAGTGTGCCATGCATGGCTACCAGTGACAGCAGTTCCTCTCGCATGTCAAACTCTGCAGTTATCCCACAAATGAAAACAGCCAGTTGGGCAGTATTTATGTCCGTTTTCTCGTCACAAGCCAGAGAGAAAAATTGGAAATCTCCTTCAGAATCCTTCAGTGTTTTTTCAATATCTCATGCTAAATCAGTAATCTGATCTCAGACGGTTCTCTGAGACTAACACTCTGAAACAATTTTACTCTGGTGTTAACAACTCCCCAGCAGCCACCATGCACTTTCAGAAACTCTCCCTCTACATGAGGCCTCAGCTTCTTTGCAATTAGCTCACTCACTACATAACTCTTCTGAATAACATTGTTTCTGTCACAATAAGGCCTTACTAGTAAAAGCAGCTTGTTGTGATTCCAAACTCCACTGAAGAGCACTGATTTTATCCAGACACATCTGGCCTCTCAATTCACTGAGTTTAGCATGTTTTGAGCTGTGATGATGCTCCAGATTGGTTTTCATTACTGCTAATGCATCGACATAGACTAGGCACACAGGTTTGCCTTTGACTTCAACCAAAAAATAATAATTTGTCCATTTCTCTTGGAAAGATCAACACTTTGCATCAACTTTTCTTTTCTTTGTAGTTGCCATTTGTAGGATGTCACACCACTTAAGTTTTAATAACTATACAGTGTGTGTATCACCAGTGACTCAATTATTTTCCTTTGATCGCTGTTCCAATCCTGCATTTTGGATTTGGAACATATCCAACGTTCGTATCATTGACTCTTAAGGCCTTTTCTGTGTAACCTTAATCTTCATCTGAGATTCAGTTTTGGGGAGGATTCTTGGATCATGGAAATTTGGATAAAGGTTGGACTGGAGTTTGTTTGTGTCGACAAAGAAGTGGACAACATCGTCATCAATCATCGGAGGCAAGGTCATCAGTGTTTTGAGGAATCAAATCATTGCATCTCGTCTCATCACCGGATCACCAGTTTCGCCACAGTGTGTTAATACTTTTGCAATGTGTACACTCCCACTGCTTGGCACTGACTGTGCTGAGTCCCCGTAATACAGGCAGACAGACAAGAACCTACATGTCTGTCCTGTCATGTACTTGTATGTGTCCTGTTTATCCTGTAATGGACATCCCTTGCTTGTCCCTCAAAATTTACGTTATTATTATGACTCAATATAAATTTATGGTTTTATGAAAAAAGCTCCTCGATTTATTGAATTTCAAGCCCCAGCTGCGGTTGCCTTGGTAGGGCCAGACCAAATGATTTCGCTGGCCTCATATAGCCTATGGGCTGGATGTTCCCCACCCTGCTCAATGGTTTTTCTCTCACAACAGTCATCATAATGAAGAATCACACAACCTTTTGTATTTACATGTTTGGTATCTGGTACTCTTTAAAAAAAAAAAATTTTTTTTCCTTTATTGATTTTTAGAGAGAGGAAGGGAGAGGGAGAGAGAGACAGAAACATCGATGAGAGAGAACATCGACTGGCTGCCTCCTGCATGCCCCCCACTGGGGATCAGGCCCACAACTTGGGCATGTGTCCTGACCAGGAATCGAACTGGTAACCTCTTGGTGCATGGGTCGATGCTCAACCACTGAGCCACACTGGCTGGATGGTATCTGGTACTCTTGTATTCACAAAGGCAGGGACCTCAAAAAATGTTTTGGGGAGATTATCTCTAGGTTTAGCAATGTTTTCTGGCTAATTTGATCAACTGGATCTCTCACCTTTTACACATTTGCCAAGCACACACATACAAAGCATTGTACACTAAGAGTTTGGAATCTAGTGGAATGAAAACATAATACAAGGCAGAACGACACCACTTCAAAATTTCACACTGAGCTGAGTGAGTATAGAAGGATGACTAGACTTTCTAGAGATACAATCAGAAGTGGTGGGTATTTGAAGGCTTCCAGAGTCAGGGAGAAAGCATAAACAAAGACCCAGGGGATGAGAAGTGGATGTATAGAGCACATATGGGGTTACAGAGGCAAGCATACTGTGAGGATGCAAGCAGGGTGAGGCTGGGGAGGCAGACTGAAGCTGACCAGGGAAGGCAAGAAGCCATGGAAGGTTTCTGAGGTGACAGGTTTTGAGCTATTTTAAGAAAGTAATCAGCAGTGGCCTGTATGACAGACTGCAGAGGCAGTGAGACAGTTAGGGAATTATTGAAATCACCAAGGAGAGAACCAGTAATCCAGCAGAAATTTTGCTCTGGGCAGGCATACAAAACTCTTGTAAAATCAGGGGATGACTTAAACGCCAGGATCACCAAATCAAAGCATTTGTTCTACACAAATAACAATGCAGGCAGTGATACACAAACATACCAGTTTAATACTCTAAAGGATACATTTATTTATTTATAAAAATATGTTTTTATTGATTTTAGAGACAGAGGAAAGGAGAGGGAGAGAGAAACACTGATGAGAGAGAAACATCAATTGGCTGCCTCCCGCACACCCCACAATGGGGATCAAGTTGGCAACCTGGGCATGTGCCCTGACTGGGAATCGAACCAGGACCTCTCAGCCCATGGGACGACACTCAATCCACTGAACCACACAGGCCGGGTGAATTTTCTTTTAATTAATTTTTTTATCCTCACCTGAGGACACTTTTGCATTCATCTTCAGATAGAGTGAGAGGGAGAGAGGGAGGAATAGAGAGAGAGAAACATCGACTGGCTGCCAGCCCACACGGCCCCGGTTCAACCGGGGCCAGGGCTAAACTGCAACCAAAGTACATGCCCTTAGCAGGAACTGAACCTGGGTCTCTCTGGACCGCGGGCCGACGCTCTAACCACTGAGCCAAACCAGCCAGGGCCAAATTTTTTTTTTTTTAAAAAAACTTCATTGATTTTAGAGAGAGGAAAGGACAGGGAGAGAGAGAAACATCAATGTGAGAGAGAAACATCAATGTGAGAGAGAAACATCAATCTATTGCATCCTAAATGTGCCCTGACCAGGAATTGAACCTGCCACTTTTGGTGTACAGAACAATGCTCCAACCAACTGAGCCACACCAGCCAGGGCCTAAAGGGCAAAATTTAAAAACTGCCAGGCACAGTGCTTAGAACACTGAAGATATGCAATAAATATTTTCTGGAAGAATAAACTCCCAAGTTCGATTTAATATAATAAGTCATGCTTTCCTTGGTTCACCAATTTGTAATTTCTATAGTTTTGTAAGAAGTCTCCATATCTGGTAGGCTAAGTACACACATGGTTGTTTTTTGACATGTCTACTCCCCAAATGCAGAGACTCCATCTTACTCATTTTTGTATTCCTCATAACATCAAGCAAATAAGAGAAACTAAAAAAATGATGCCAAATGAATGTGAGCAAGAATAGCTAGCAACAGTGCTCGCTTTGGCAGCACATATACTAAAAACAATAGCTACCAACAGTGACCAGAACTTGTAGTTTCTTCTTGCTCTTCCATGCATAGACAGACCTCTACTCCCTACCAACTTGTGGCATTAAAGTGCTCTGGCCAGGAAGCTAGGTTTGAATCTGTCTAGAATAGCACCTACTTTGTGGCACATCTAGGGCTATTGATGTTTTTCTCTATAAACATCAAAGGTGTGGAAATCAGAAAAAGAGACCTTATCTGTATGGGTCAACCTAAAAAAATCTTAAAAAATAATGGGAAATGTTGCTTGGAGTCCATGCAATTTAAAAATGACAAATAACTCAGCATTATTAGGGAATTCTAATTAAGAGTATATTCTAAAAACAACACTATTTTCCTGTTTTAAGTACATGTTTATGAAAAATAATTTTTTAAATCCTTACTGAAGATATATTTATTGATTTTAGAGAGAGGAGGGGAGAGAGGAAGTGAGGGAGGGAGAGGAAGAGAGGGAGAGAGGGAGGTGGGGAGAGAGAGAGAAAGAGAGAGAGAGAGAGGAACACTGCTTGTTTGCCTCTCGTACACACCCCAACCAGACACCAAACCCGAAACCTATGTATGTACCCTGACTGGGAACCAAACCCAAGACCTTTCAATGTATGGGACAATGCTCCAACCAACTGAGCCATACTGGCCAGGGCGAAAAAATGTTTTTGATTGATATTTTCATAGTACCTATCTCCACCTTTTCAGCCAGAAAAGACTGACCTTTATAAAATTCCTTCTTGTTGAACTGGGATCATCACTATAATTTTATTACTTTTGGAGGAAAATATTTTTTTGGATGCAAGGGTCATTTGCCTATGTGTTCAAGTCATGCCATGTATTTTACACAAGACACAGAATGTTTTACAGGGCGATTCAGGGAGGTGCGAATATATTCTATCATCACCTGTATCTCACCCTATAAACTCTCCCCTGGACCCACCTTCTTGCTTATGTCTACACTCCTGATTAGTTAATAGACTCCCTTTCCAAAAAGCCTTACCCCCTAACATTTTGCTCTATAAAGGGTGGAAGTGAAGGTGCCAAAGAAAACCAGATAACTTCACACAGTTACTTAGTTAAATTATACTTGCTGTGGGAAACACAAGCAAATGCTAACAAATATGAAAAAACTGTCAACTTCATTTGTAATAAAAGAAGTGCAAATTGATTAACGTATCAATTAACTACTAACAGTATTTAAAAATCCAGTGCTGAACAGGGCACTGTGAAAAAGGCGTTATCATACTTTGCTGGTAGCAACACACTGATTAGTCCTTTCTGGAAAGGAATCTGGCAAAATGTATCAAGAATCTTACAAAGGTTTATGATTTTTGAAACACTAATTCCACTTCTGAATATCCATCCGAGGGAAATGATCAAAGATCCAGGCAAAGATTTTATAAGGATGCTCAACAGAAACTTATTAATGAGGCAAAATCAGAAATAAACAAAGGTACGCTCACAGGACAAAATTATACACATATACTGACTGTATAACATGGGGAAATGCTACCAATAGTGTTAAGTAATCAAGTCCCAAAACCTTGTATATTTAATAATCCAATCTATTTAAAAAATATATAAAATAAAAGTTTGTCTTTAGGTAACTAGATCATGATTATTCCTCAAGTTCTTCTATTTTCCAGTTTGTTCATATTTTTTACAATAAACCTATGTTATTTTAACCAATGTGCTATGTGCTTCAGAAGGAGGTAGAGAAAAGCATATAAGCACCAGCAGCCTTTCAGCCTGCTGAGACAGTTCCAGACTCATGGTGGCTGCAGAAAGCTAAGGCTGCTAGCAATCTGACAATAAGCAAATGGTGTTTAGTTGAACTACTTGCCACAAAGTGAACTGATACCTTCTGATGAAACCTAGTGATCAATGAGGAATTCATTTTCTAAACTGGATAACGAAGTGTAAGCCCTGATATTGTAGTCAGAAATAACAAAAACTAGTATTTACAAACTGTTTCTAATGCATCAGCAGTGTGCTATATACATTTTATTGCCTTTTAATCTAATTCATCTTTACAACAGCAGGACATATACTTACCACAGCCTCAACTGCAGGTGAATTGTCCCCTACCACCAATAAAGTAGAACACCTGCAAAAAGCCAAAATAAGAGGCAACACTAAGCAAGTAGAACATGTGCTCCACTGAGCCCTGAATTCGTCTATGAAAGGCAAAGATATCCAGCAATTTAGAGGGGAAACTGAGGGACTTACTTTAAAGTCTTTGATTTGTTATCATTTTGGCCCAGCATGGGTCTTTCAATCTCCAGGTCTCTGCGTCTAGAGAAACAAAGGAAACAATGCCCTTTTCAGGTAAAATCATAAGAACTCAGGTTATTTCCTGATCATGACAACCAAAATATTTCAGGGAATGTAAAAACTACCTTTCCTTCACACCTGATGAGGGAAGGGGCCCTTATGCACTTTGTTCACAAGTAGCCATCCTGAGTGGTACAGAGCAGGAACAAGGCTCCTAGCTCAACCCTAGAGGACTCTGTGGGATACTAAAGGAGACAACTGTAAAACTCAACAGCAACAATACTGAAGTCATCAAGTCCTAAGAGTATTTAATTTTCTAACTAGTTTATTAAGGAATAAATTCCTTTAAGGGAAGGAAAATTTTAGGGAGGAATGGTTTCCTTGTAACTAACATAGTTATTAATAACCCTTTCTGATTTCAACTAAAAATAATGAGGCTCTATTCATGTGTTACTTCTGCCTGATGACAAGATGTCAGCAATGAGAAAACGGAATCAAAGCCCAAGTTTTCTATCACTTGTTTCCCCTACATGCATTTTTCTGTGCCATCTCAAATTGCGTTTTTATGCAGGTACCTTTCATCTCAAATCACCTAAAAACTACAAACGTTATTTGAACTTGCCCCAAACAGCCTTCAGTTCATTCCTTCTTCTTGAAAGGGGTTTTCCTATCTGTCTGAAAGCCCTTCCTCTTCTACTGTGGTAGGTAAAACAGCAGGAAAGCAATCCCATCACACAACATTAGAAGTAGTAGTTTCCCCTTCCCCTCTTCCTTAAATGTCCATTATCTTTTTAGACCTGGTCTGCATTTATGTAAATAGGAAACAACTGTACCCGTTATAAGAACCCAGGAAGAGCTGTAGGTTTTCTTGGTTGATATCTTGGGCAATATGCAGTCTGTAGGTTTGAATCAGATCCAGGTTGGCCTGCAACTCTTCCTAGAACAATTGAAAGAAGACGTGGGTCAACTTCTGGCTATAGTATAAGCCTACTGTGTTTGGTTTGCAATCTCAATGTCCAAAACCAAAGCTCCCTGCCCATAATGGGGCTAGCTAAAATCTTTTTTTTTTTTTTTCCTTTATGATTTTACAGACAGAGGAAGGGAGAAGGAGAGAGAGACAGAAACATCGATGAGAGAACGTCGACTGGCCGCCTCCTGCATGCCCCCGACTGGGGATTTGGCCCACAACCTGGGCATGTGCCCTGACCGGGAATCGAACCAGTGACCTCTTGGTGCATGGGTTGATGCTCAACCATTGAGCCACACTGGCCGAGCATGGCTAAAATCTTTTATTTTTTTTGTATCAGACTGGTTCAGTGCCATAGTCTGTGTGGGAAGAGGGACCAAAGGATCTGTAATGGAAAAGGCTAGTAGTCAACTCTAAGTCAAGCACAAAAACTTGGGAATATGCTGAATACTACTACCTTCAGCTCAGTGGAAAACTGAACTAGATTTGGATTCAAGTACTAGCTGTGGAATAAACACAGGTCACCTAACCATTTTGGAACCCTAGTTTTCTTATTTGTGTTTTTTCTTCATGTTCTGCCATTTCTCATAAAAACAGAGACAGTATATCTGTAAAATGAAGATAATAACCAGCTACAGGGCTGTTCTAAAGATTAAAGAAGAAAAGTTATATGAACTGTGAAGTGTAAAATAAATGGAAAGTAACATTTCTCTTAATAGTCATATAAATCTATATAATTAATTTACCTGTATCTTAACTGATATAACCAGTGTATTATACCTATTTATATACTACCATTTAATAATATACATTATATTGTCCTGGCCGGTTTGGCTCAGCAGTTAGAGCGTCAGCCCGAAAACCAAAGAGTTGCAGGTTCGAATCCTGTCAAGGACACAAAACTCAGTTGCAGTTCAATCCCCAGCCCTGGTCAGGGTCGTGCAGGAAGCAACCAATCAATGTGTCTCTCTCACATACATGTTTTTCTCTCTCTCCCTGTTTCCTCCCTCCCTCCCACTCTATCTGAAAATCAATGGAAATATATCTTCGGGTGAGGATTAAAGAAAAAAAAAATATATATATATATAATGCAATTATATATTACATTCTATTTGACATTTTTAAAAACATGTTTTTATTGATTTTTTTTAGGGAGAGAGAGACAGAAACAGCAATGTGAGAGAGGAGAGAAGCATCAATCAGCTGCCTCCTGCACTCCCCCTACTGGGTATCAAGCCCCAACCCAGGCATGTGCCCTGACTGGGAATCAAATCAGGACCTCTCAGTCCATGGGATGCCGCTCAATCCACTGAGCCACACCAGCTGGGCTATTTGACATTTTTAGTCAATTTATAATTTACTGAATCTTATTACCAATACTATTAAAGGTATAAAATTAAAGAGAAACAAAATGGTATACACAGTAAGAATTGAGTCTCCCTCCCTACCACCCACTGCCCAATGGTCCCTCTCTTGCTGGCCTTCTCAGAGGCCATCAGAACCAGTTGCCAGGGTCGTGTGTACATAAGCATATATGTACATATGTGTACACACACACACACACACACATACACTAAGCAGTTTTAAGCAGAGGGAAAATGTTTGCATTGGAGGAAAAAAATGCATCAGGGATAGCAAGAGAGTCAGTTAATCCAGGCAGTGTGTAAAGGTCACCTGCAATCCTTGTAGAGAAATAGAGATAAGGAGAACATTTATTTGCATTTTCACTGCCATATAGGTGAAGTGAATCAAGAATACAGTTGGAAACTGACCAAATGGATCAGAGTCTAGCTGATGCTGAAGGGCACTGGAATAACTTCAAGGAAACTTGGTAAATATTAAAGGTATTATAGTAAGAAAAGTAAACAATGAGTGAAGCACACAGTAACTGGAGATGAAATTATCTAGCCAGCTCCCCCTTGAAGGTCTGGAGAAGAACTAAAGTTGCAAAGTTTGAGATAAAAAAGGGAAGAAATGATATTGGAATAAAACTGCCTTAAGTGCTAACAGTTGTGTATAAATTGCCCTCCACTCACCCACCTTTTCAAAAAAACACGTATTATTAGATTTACTATTCTACACACTGCTTTTCCACTTACCGTATCGTAGGTATCATTCCTTATAAGGACATTTGGAGCTGTCTCATTTATTTATATTATTTGTTTTCTCACACCCTTGGCTAGTACAAATGATCGCTCTTTTTAATTTTTGCTAATTTGATAGATTGAAAAAAAAGGATATCACTGTGGGTTTTTTCTCTTATCAGTGAAGATGAGATTATTCATGTTTAAAAACCTTGTTTCCATTTCAAAGCAATAAAAGCAATACAAGCATTTGCTCGCTTTAATTTTTTGTAAATCCTATCCGGAGGATATTTTTTCATTTATTTTCAGACAGAGAGGGAGGGAGAGAAACACCGATGTGAAAGAGACACATCGACTGACTGCCTCCCACACGGCCCCGACCAGGGCTGGGGACTAAACCGAAACTGAGGTACATGCCTTGACTGGAATCGAACCCGTGACTGGTCTGCGTTAGTCCGTGTGCCAACACTCTAACCACAGAGCAAAACCAGCCAGGGCTACTTGCTTTAATTTTAAATAAACTTCTCAGCCTTGTGACAACCCACTGTCTATGACCTCACATGGTTTGTTTTGTTTTTAAAAATGTTTTTATTGATATTTTTAGAGAAAGAGGGAGAGAGAGATTGAAACATCGATGTGAGAAAGAAACATCGATTGGCTGCCTCCTGCACACCCCCTACTGGGATTGAGCCCGCAACCCAGGCATGTACCCTGACCAGGAATGGAAACGATGACCTCTTGGTGCACGGGATGAGGCTCGATCCACTGAGACACACCGGCTGGGCTCACACGTTTTTAATTAAATATATATATATATATATATATATATATATACACACACACACACACACACACACACACATATATACACACATTTAATATATATATATGTTGTGAGGATGTTCTTGCTTAATAGAAATTATTAAAATTCTTGTCTTAAACACTATTTAAAATAGTGTTTCTAACATATTTTAATGTAAACACCTCAAAGTCTCATTCTTCCACATCAGGCACTGTTAGAAGACCTTAGAAGTAACTGCTTTGGCTAATCAACCTCTCACAGGTATCCTACAAGTCTCCCTCAAGGCCCTGGCCGGTTTGGCTCAGTGGTTGGAGCGTCAGCCTGCAGACCAGAGAGTCTCGGGTTCGGTTCCCGCTAGGGGCACATACACCCCCCCCAAAAAAAAGTCTCCCCTAAGGTTACTTAACACCCCCTGAATACATCTTATAATTTCTTTCTCATTGCTTTTGAGCAAACTATTCCTCCTTCCTGGAATGATCTCTTTCCTCCCCAAATCTGAAATGTTGAATTTTATCTACCCTTCAAGGCTCAGCTGGGATACTTTCTCTACCTTGAAGCCTTCCCTCATCCCCAAATCATAAGTATACCTCTCCTGCCTTTGAATTCCTCTAAGGCCCTTCACAGTGTATCTCCTAAGGACTCCTGGGATGGTAGAAAGAGAAAAACTTCAGGTACATCTGGCTTCAAGTCTACTCCTAATATGTTATTAGCTGCTGACCTTGTGTAAACCAATTCATTCTGCAACTGTAAAGTGGAAATAATACATGACCCATTATAAGATTATTAGTCTGAATTGACTAACGTATATATAACATCTGTCTGAAATTTGAAGGTATTCAATGAAAAGTAGTTCTTACTACTTATCCCTTTTTATCTGTGCTATAATAGTATTTATGTATATCTTCTATTCCCACAGGGTGAGCTCTGGAGAACAAGGGCCATATATTATATACCTTTGTCTATCACAGAGCACTAAGAATAGAATTTTGTAAATTGTGTGAACTGGTTTTTAAGCTCTACAGTCAAAATCAAACATGCTATGTCTTCACGAAAATACCTACGCTACCCAGCATTATGTAGTGGAAAGATCATGATCTTTGAGAATTCCAATTAAAGATGTTGGACTAAATCACAGCTTTACTCCAAGAAAAATCATAAAAATAACATCAAAAAATGCCTTTTACAGTCATAAACTCATAAGGACAAAGAAAATTGGAAAAGTGAAAACAGCAATAACATTTTGAAAGTGGGAAAGCAGAAGGAAGACTGTAATCACTCATTTAGTGCTCAACATCACTAATCATCAGAGAGATGCAAATTAAAACCACAATGAGGTATCACAGGTATTACCTCACACCTGACAGAATGGTTACCATCAATAAATCAACAAGTAACACGTGCTGTCTAGGATGTGGAGAAAAGGGAACCTTGGTGCACTGAGGGTGGGAATGAAGACTGGTGCAGCCGCTATGGCAAACAGTAAGGAGTTCCCTCAAAAAATTAAAAATGGAACTGCCTTTTGACCCAGCAATCTCACTTCTGGGAATATACCCTAAGAAACCCAAAAAACCAATTCAAAAGAATATATGCACTCCTATGTTCATAGCAGTATTATTTATAATAGCTAACATCTGGAAACAGCCCAAGTGCCCACCAGTAGATGAGTGGATAAAAAAAGCAGTGGTACATTTACACAATGGAATACAACACTGCTGTAAAAAAGAAGGAACTCTTACCCTTTTCAACAGCATGGATGGACCTGAAGATTATTATGCTAAGCAAAATAAGCCAGTCAGAGAAAGACAAATACCATATGATCTCATTTATATGTGGAATCTAATGAACAAAACCAACTGATGAACAAAATAGAAACAGAGGCATGGATACATGAAACAGTCTGACAGATGTCAGAGGGGAGGGAGGAAGAAGGGACTGGATGAAAGAAGTTGAAGGAATTAGCCAAAGAACATATATGCAGCCCTGGCCGGTTTGGCTCAGTGGTTAGAGCGTCGGCCTATGGTCCAGAGAGACCGGGGTTCGGTTCCCGCTAGGGGCATGTACCTTGGTTGCGGTTTGTCCCCGGCCCTGGTTGGTCGTGCGGGTGGCGGCCACTCGATGTGTCTCTTTCACGTCAATGTTTCTCTCTCTCTCTCTTCCTCTCTCTCCCTCCCACTCTATCTGAATAAAAAAAATGAAAAAAATGTCCTCAGGTGAGGATAAAAAAACAAAAAAAAAACAAAGAACATATATGCATAACCCATGGACACAGACAACAGTGTGGGGAAAGGCAGGAGGTGGGGCGGGAGTGGGGAGGAGGGGGTCAACAGGGGAAAATAGTCCTGGCCAGTTTGGCTCAGCGGTTAGAGTGTCGTCCCTCGGACTGAAGAGTCGCGAGTTTAATTCTGGTCAAGGGCACGTGCCTCTGACTGTATCTATAACAAGAGATTAAATCAGTAACATAGAAACTTTCCATAAAGAAAAGCTTTGGTCCAGATGGCTTTAATGTGAATTCTACCAAACATTTATTAATCCTCACCCGAGGACACTATTCCATTGATTTTTTTTTTTTTAGATAGAGTAGAAGGGACAGAGGGGGAGAGAGACAGAGAAACATCTGTGTGAGAGAGACACATTGATTGGTTGCCTCCCCATGACCCTGACCAGGGCTGGGGATCAAACCGGCAACTCAGGTACATGCCCTTGACTGGGAATTGAACCCATGACCCTTTGGTCCTCAGGCCTACGCTCTAACCCAAGCCAAATTGGCCAGGGAAATTCTATCAAACTTTTAAAGAAGAATCAACAGTAATTCTTCCAAAATTCTTAGAAAAAAATAAGAGAATACTTCTCAGCTCATTCTATGTGGCAAAGCACTATACCTTAGTACCAAAACCAGACAAAGACATCATAAGAAAATTAAAGACCAATATCCTTTCTGAATACAGACACAAAAATCTTCAACAAAATACTAACAAACCAAATGTAACAACATATAAAAAGGATTATATTATACACCATGAGCAAGTAGAATTTATCCCAAGAATGCAAGGTTAGTTCAACATACAAAAAAACAATAAATGCAATACATCACATTAAAAGAATAAAGGACAAAAGTCACACATATCTCTCAACAGATACAAAAAAAAAGCACTTGATAGAACCCAACACACTTTCATGATAAAAGGAATCAACAAACCAGGAATAGAAGGGAACTTCTGCTACCTGATAAAGGGCATCTATGAAAAATACACATTAACATCATACTTAATAATGAAAGACTGAAAACTTCCCCAAAGATCAAAAACAAGACAAAGATGTCTATTCTCATCCCTTCTATTCAACATTGTACCAGAGGTTCTAGCCAGGGCCTAGAAAGTTCTGTTTAGGCAAGAAAAGAAATGAAAGATATCCAGACTGGAAAGGGAGAAGTAAAACTATGTCTATTTGCAGATGACATGATCTTGTATATAGAAAATCCTAAGGAATCCACAAAAACAATTCAAGTTAATAAATTAGTTCAGCAAAGACGAAGGATAGAAGATCAATATATAAAAATTAATTGTATTTAGGTTTATTTGCTGGAAATGATAAAATACAAGGTATTTGATCTGGTCGACTACAAGCTCAGGTAGCAGTGGATATACCATACTGAAAACAGGAGAGTTTAGTGAAAGTTTAAAGCCTGAATGTTCAGGCCCTCAATCTTTTTCTGCTTTTGGGTCCAAAAATACTAACTTAATTATCTGGTGTGTAATCTCAGTTTATCTGGGAATCTGACTAATGTGACCAATTCCCCAAGGAAATGGCCTGGTCTGATCACCCACAGTGATAAGCCTCACCTGCACACAGGACTTTTAGTGGTCTACCCTTACTAAATATAGACAGACAGACAGGGATCAGTAGCCATTTGAGAAAAGCACCTGTGCCAGTTATCAATTTCTGATTTCTCAGCCTCAGACCTCCCATTCTTTGTAATACAGAAACTAGACTGCATAAACATTTTCCCTCTGCCAGTCCTTTAAAAATTTAGCACAGTTGCCAGTAGCTCAAGGTGTTAGAAACCATCACAGACCAGCTGCAGCTATACTGTCAGCCCATACTCTTCCCACTCAACTGCAGCTTCTGGGGCAGTTCAGACCTTACTTTAGACAAATGTCTCCCCCGCCTGGCAAGTGGCTCTAGGAACCAGTTATGGCCCTCACATTCTGGTGAATTTCTTCATTAGTGGCTGGTTGTGTTTTCTGTGGAAACCAGGCCTTCTTCAAAGAAGCCTGACTCTCAGCTTGGTGGTAGAGGCTCAATTAAGTCAGTTCCTTCAGTGTCCATGCTCCCGCAGCCTAAAAGTAGCAGCTACTTTTAGACCCCTTGGAGTCCTCTTTTACCTCTGAGAAATGAACCATCTCCTACTAATTAACAATGTATTATTTTAAATTTTCTTTGCTCAAAGTGTGTGCTTTCTGTCTCCTAACTGGACTTCACAGAAATAGCTCATAGGATGGAAAGTGTGACCTGAAGACTGCTGAGGTGAGTGTCACTATGCCAAACCCTGACTCATGTGCTAAATTTAAAAAAAGGGCCAGACCCTGGAAAGGAGGTGCCTTCCTCCCATTGTCACCTTGCAGTGTCCCTCCTGTGCCCTTTATTTATAAATTCTAAGACTGTCAGCTGGCAAAGGAGAAATATTGGACAGAAACAGAAAGCAGTCATGGCTCAGCTATGAATAACATTTACATAGGATGACAGAAAAACACTGGAAATTGATCTAATCCAAGTTATGTTACAATGGGACGATGGAGTGGTGGGAAAAAAAAACAAATGTGTGTCATGGGGCCAAGTATGCAGGAGAGAAAAATCATCTTACATAATGGAATGACAACAGAAAATGCCTACAGCTAAAAGCTCACCAAGTGGAAATACATGCATACCTAGAGAGGCAGGCAAAGGGAATTGAGGAATGCGTCCAAAAAGATATATATGAGAATGTTCATAGCAGCTTTACTCATAATAGTAAAACAAATAATACCCCCAAAACAAAACTAGATATAACCCAAATGTTCATAGGAACATTTGTGGTATTTCAACAAAATGGACTGCTAGACAGTAATAAAAAGAATGAACTACTTGATACACAGAATGACATGGATGGATCTCAAAAACAATATATTGAAAAAGAAGTCAGATCCAGAAGAGTATATACACTGTGTGATTCCATTCATATGAAGCTCAAGAACAGACAAACTAACCTTTAGAGCTGATAGAATAGTGAATACCTTGTTTGGGAAGGGGTATTAGTGAGTAGGAAAAGGCAATAGGGAACCTTTCAGGGGTGATGGAAATATTCTATATCTTGATTTGGTGGTGGTTACATGAGAGTATATGCATGTAAAAGGTCACTGAGATGTACTTATGATTTTTGCCTTTATGTAAATTATACCTTAATTAAAGAGAAAGCAATATGGAGGCAAAGCCCAAAACAGCCAAAAGAATCTAAGAAGCAGGAAATAGGGTGGGTGGCAGATTCTTTGTAAAAAGCCCTGTAGAACTTCTCTACTATAAAAGATATGAACTTTGGAGTTAATCTGACCTGGATTCAAACCACCTGCTACGTGGATAATAGTGGCAAGTTATGTTCCCTCTCTGGCCCTCAGTTTTTCTATTTTAAAATAAGTCTAATAGAACAATGTGAAAAATAACTGAGTTTGTGCCTTAAAGTACTTATCAAAGTGCTGTACACATAATGAGCACTCAGCAAATGCTAGTTTTCTCGGCACCTACCATTTTCCTTCCAACACAGGGACTACAGTTGAGTGTGCGTTATTCCTACTTATTTTTTCTCATCTCCCCACTCCAGATACCTCACAGCTCTCCAACCTTATTGCTCATTTATTCCCTCACTCCTTCATAGGTCATCTGTGGTACTGGGATTTATAATAAGAAACATGTATTTGGTCTACCTCCTGTACCTGGCACAAAGCTCCTAAAACCCTAGGAATTTCTAAAGTAAAAAAAGCAATAATGTGTCTTATGTTAATAAGGTGACTTTTGGAAAGCCCCTAAGTAACTTCTGGATGGAGGCTGGTTGCCAGGGAAACCAATCAAGTGATTAAGAGGGTTGGAACTTTCAGTCTCACCCCCTGACCTCTGGGGAGAGAGAGGGGCTGGACTGAGTTCCATTGCTAATGGCCCATGATTTAATCAATCACAACTGCAATGAAGCCGTCACAAAACCCCAAAAGGACAAGGTTCAAAGAGCTTCCAGGTTTGTGAATATGTGGAGGTTCTGAGAGAGTGGTGCATTCTGAAGAAGGCATGGAAGCTCCATGCCCCTTTCCACAACATGACCTATGACTCTCTTCCACGTGACTATTACTGAACTATATCTCCTTTAAAAATAAACCAGTAATCTAGAAAGTAAACTATTTCTCTGATTTCTGTGAGCTGCTCCAGCAAATTAATTGAACCCAAGGAGGAGGTTGTTGGAACCTATGATCTAGAGTTGGTCCATCAGAAGCACAGGCAACAACCTGGACTTGTGACTGGAGTCTGCAGTGGGGGTGATGAAGGGCAGTGGTGCAGTCTTGTAGGACTGAGCTCTTACTTAGCCTGTGGGATCTGACGGTATCTCCAGACAGATAGTGTCATGATTGAGTTAAATTTTAGGAATCTCAGCGGGTATCTGAGAATTGTTTAGTGTTGTGGAAAAAAACACACACTATAATTTGTCAGAATTGTATTATTCAACTCACTTCTCTCTCTGAAAAGAGGACTGGGATCCCCTCTCTCACCCAACAGTTATCCACATAACTGTTACTTCCTCTGGAGACTTCAATTTCCTCACCAGTAAAACATGGGGATTGAACAAGACAATCTCTAAGGCACTTTTAGCATTTACATTACTTGGTTTCTTTTTCCTCTGAGATTTTTATTTCTGTGAAGCCTTTCCCAGACCTCATTATGGCTCTAAAGATGTTTGGTGAGGCATGTGATGTTGTCAAAGATTAACAGATGACATGCTGCTTACAGGGAACAGGTGAGAGAGAGAGAGAGAGAGAGAGAGAGAGAGAGAGAGAGAGAGAGAGAGAGAGAGAGAATGTGTGTTGTGTGTGTGGGGAGGGGTGCCTTCTCTCATCTCTCTCCAAATGTCAAGAGCCACTGAGTTACCTTTACCCAAGACTGGACTTCCCTAGGCCACATGCATCTGACACTGCACTGGAAGTGTTACCCACTAGGATCAGGTGAATTGTAAAGCACCCCTTCTTACCTGAGGTAAACCCCTTCTTTGCATGCAAGCCAATAAACACAGCTCTCCTGCCTGGAATAGGCACTTACCTGCCCAAAGTGATGAGCCAAAATAATGTCCACAACATTGGTTGTCAAGCCTGAGATCTGAAAAGAAAAATTTGTGTCAAGGGTGTAAGTAAGTATATGTACAAATTTATCAAGCTGTCCACTTAAGATCAGTACAATTGCCCTGGCCGGTTTGGCTCAGTGGTTAGAGCGTCGGCCTGCGGTCCAGAGAGACCCGGGTTCGGTTCCCGCTAAGGGCATGTACCTTGGTTGCAGTTTGTCCCCGGCCCTGGTTGGTCGTGCGGGTGGCAGCCACTCGATGTGTCCCTTTCACATCGATGTTTCTCTCTCTCTACCTCTCTCTCCCTCCCACTCTGAACAAAAAAAAAAGAAAAAATGTCCTCAGGTGAGGATAAAAAAAAAAAAAAAGATCAGTGCAATTTATTGTATATATGTTATCCTTTAACAAATAAAAACACAACTCAGTGTCCATATTTTCATTAGATGGTGGTTTCAAAAGACATGAGAACCAGAAACAAGTCAGGAGAAAATGAAGAGTCTCCCTTCCGGGATAATAATATAGTATGATTTGAAGTTAGCGGCTAGAAGAAATGGGGCCATAACTTCTTTGAAAATTTAAGACCAGGAAGTCAGTTATTAGTTACTTCATTCCTGCCTATGTTTGTTTTTACACTGGATTTATGGATAATAAGAATCAACTTACAACCACTCTCAAGCCATCCAAGAGACAGAAACAAATTTCTTTCTTCCAGTTTTTGCTATCTTCGTTTCAGGGAATGGGAGGAAACTGCTATGTTTATTGAATGTTCTTGCATTTTGAACATTTTTCTCCTAATTTTTCCCATTTCAAAATGATACTTATCATCCCTCTTTTCTCTCTGGTTGTTGCTGGGGTTGTTTAGGTCATTAGCATACCCTTTAGTTTCCTATCTCCAAGATATTTTAGATAGAATTCTATCTAGATAGCAAATACCTTCATTTTTCAGATAGCAAACACTACAATCCACACATCTTTGCGAGCAGTAGCACAGATAAGCTATTTGGGTTTATTGAAAAGAGTGATTCGTTCATTCATTTCATTCATTAAAAGAGTGAAAATGCGCCCGGCCAGTGTGGCTCAGTGGATTGAGTTCTACCATGGATTGAGAGGTCCCGGTTCGATTCCTGGTCAGGGCACATGCCCAGGTTGTGGACAAGATCCCCAATAGGGGGCGTGCAGGAGGCAGCTGATTGATGTCTCTCTCTCACACAGATGTTTCTCTCTCTCTCCCCAAAAAAATCAATTAAAAAATGTGTTAAAAAATAAACTTATACAGACAAATTTGTAAAAAAAAAAAGTGAAAATGCCAAAGATTCATATGTAGAATGAGTAACTCTCACAGATCAATAGGAAAAAGACCAGCAACCCGATTTAATTAAAAAAAGGGCAGAAGACTTAAATAGTCACTTCATAAAATAACAGTCAAATGGCCAATAAGTTTTGGAAAAGGTGCTGGACATCATGGATCCTTGGGGAAATACAAATTAAAAACCTAGCTCTGCCTTGGCCAAGTAGTTCAGTGGTTTGGAGTATTGTCCTATACACCAGAAAGGTTGCAGGTCTGATTTCTGGTCAGGGCACATATCCGGTTATGGGTCTGATCCCTGGTCGGGGTGCGTACAGGAAGCAACCGATGGATGTTTCTCACACTGATGTTTCTCTCCCTCTCTCAAATCAATGAACATATCTTTAGGTGAGGATTAAAAAAAACAAAAACAAAAAGACCAGCTTTATTTACCCATAAGCATAGCTTAAAATTAAAAAGATGCTACAGCCCTGGCCGGTTTGGCTCAGCGGTTAGAGCGTTGGCCTGTGGTCCAGAGAGGCCCGGGTTCAGTTCCCGCTAGGGGTATGCACCTCGGTTGCAGTTTGTCCCCAGCCCTGGTTGGGTCGTGCGGGAGGCAGCCACTCAATGTGTCCCTTTCACGTCGATGTTTCTCTCTCTCTCTCTCTCTTCCTCTCTCTCCCTTCCACTCTATCTGAACAAAAATGGAAAAATGTCCTCGGGTGAGGATTAAAAATAAATAAATAAATAAAAATAAAAAATAAAAAGATGCTACAATTAAAAATTGTTGTTTAATAACAAAAGTTATTTTGGTGATGGATACCATACAAAAACAAACTAATATAATAAATAAAACTGCCCATCTTCCATAAAAATTAAGAGGACTATCCCCAATACACCGAGGTTGCAGGTTTGATCCCTGGTCAGGACACATATAGGAATCAACCAATGAATGTGTAAATAAGTGGAACAAAAAGTTCTCTTTCCCTCTCCCTCTCTCTCTGTCTCCCTGTCCCTCTCTCTAAAATCAATCAAAATTTTTAAAAGTAGAAAATAAACAAAAGGACTATCAAATGTTGGTGTGTATGTGGAATAACTGGAACTTTTGTGCATCACTGATGTGTAAATTGGCCGAACACTTTGGAACATTGATAGTTATCTACTAAAGCTAAACAGACAACTGCTCTATGACTCAGCCACTCGCACTCATAGGTATAGATCCAAATGAAATGAATGTATAGGTCTATGAAAGATAGATAAAAGAATGTGCACAGGAGCTTTATTCATAGTAACCATGTAATAACTCATTTTGTGAATTCACACAATAGACTTCTAAAAAACAATGAAAAAGAACTGCTACATCCAACATAAATGAGACAGACAATAATAAATTTAAAAAGCTAGATACAAAAGAATACATATTTTATTATTCTAATTATATGAAGTTTAAGAATAGATAAAACCAATCTATGGTGATTGAAGGCATATAGAATAAGTTATTTTGGGGAAGGAGAGAAAGTATTAATTAAGAAAAGAGCTGGCAATATTCTATACACTAACTGTGTGGTGTATTCATCAAGCTGTATACTTAAAACTTCTTGCCCTTAACTGTATATCCTTCAATGAAAAAAATAAAACTAAAACAGATAAGCCATTTTGAGAAGGAACCAAGATAACACCATTTGGTGCTTACTTTGGAAGCTGCCCAGTCAATCCAGCCTTTAGCACAAGGGTCAACATTAATGAGCACAAGGCCTTCCACAAGCTCTGGATGATTGAGCTGAAATAGAAGACAAAGACAATAGTATGAAAGTTCTACCCCCAGCATTCTTCTAAAAATACTGGAGCATGGTTAATAAATTCTTACTATGCCTTAATGTCTAATTTTAAAATAAGACCTCAGAGAGGTATAAGGGAGTCTACTCAGAAAAACAACTCTTTAAATCTGACTTAGCACCTGGAAAACCAGTTTCTTAAATTGCTGTCAAATAATCTTGCCTTGCAAGGATCTATGGGGGAGACAGATTTCTACAGCAGAGGAAGGCACCTGGTATCTCTGCAGTTGATTAGCTCATGGTGGTTCTTCCCTGCTGGGGGAAGTGCCCTTGGAACTAGCTGGTATAAGGGGCTGCTGAGGCTTAAACTAGCTATTTCACATTCATATGCCTTTTTCCCAATAGGGCCTTCTTTAAGTTTTTTTAAAACCACATGAACAGGTGATATACCACCCCCAGAAGACTGTCCTCTCACCCAGGAGGCATTTCAAAAAAGTTTCTTAAATAAAAATCAACAGAAACATTTCTATGTAAATTCAAAACTCTCTGGTTTACTTTTCCCCTCTGATTACACTGATTGTGCACACTATAGAACATTTGATAAACAGAGAAAGTATAAAAAGCAGGAAATAAAATTTCATATTATTTTACCACACAACATCAATCCCTGTCAATATTTTTGGTATATTTCCTTCTAGACCTTTCCTATGCCTATGACAAACTTTCTGTGAATCTGTATTCTAACTTTGTTAATGTTTTAGTGTATGTGAATCACATCATTACAAGCTCTTCTTACAAAATTTTAATGGCTGTACAAAAATTCCATCATAAGTATTCTCTAAGAATGAATTACTTTTTAATCAATGTTGTACTGCCCTCATTTGTGATTTTTCAGGTACTGTACGTATAAAGCAAGGCTTTATACAAACCTGAATCTGGAGCTGACAAAATTTATTAAAAAACTGACATAAGACACACAATAGTACCTTGTCACTTAACACAGTAGAAAGAGCTATGATCAAGGCAGTGTCTCAAGGGTATTGAGACTAATCCTCCATGTACTTACTGAAAATTTGCTGAGGATGTAAGCTCCAGCTCCAACTCCAATCCCAATGATGCTTTTCACACTGTGAATGAAACATACGAACATTGACAGGGTTAACTCACTTGGAGGTAGAATGACAAGTTAGAAAGAATATAACTGGGTTCAAAACCTGGCTCTGATGCTTATCAGATACAGAATTTGGTCAAATTTCTCTAATTTTCTGAGCCTCAGTTCCCTGTCTACAAAACAAAGATATGCCCACACCTACTTCTAAGTTGACTTTAAGGGTTGAATGAAATGACTAAAACCTGGGAGTCATCCTTGACAGCTCACTTTCCTATCACCTCCATGTCTAATCCATCAAGTCCTACACAATCTACCTTCAAAGTATTTCCATCTGTACACCCCTCCCCACATCCCACCCCCATATCCAGTACCAAGCTATCATTACCTCTTGCCTGACTTGTTGTAATCGTTTAACTGCTTTTTCTTTCATTCCTTTCCAACCCATTTTCTCCACAACTATAGTAATCCTTTTTTTTTTTTTTTAATGTGAACAGCTTTATTGATGCTCAATTCACATGTCTACAGTGGTCATTTAAAAAGATCAAATTGGCTTATCACTCTCCTGCTTTAAAAGCCTTTGGTATTTTTTCTTTTTCTTTTAAATAAAATCCCAAATTTTTACCTGATCTGTGAGATCTATGTAATCTGATCCGTGTCTATTTCTCCCACTTGCTCACTTGGTCTAGGATTTTGGATATAGCAATCCTCTGTCTGAACTCCTCTCTCCCTGGCTCTCTCTCTAGGTAGCTCCTTTCTATCCCTAAGTCTCAGCCTAGATGATACCTTCTTAGAGAGGCATTCCCCAACTAGTCTTATCTATGTAGATCCTGCCATTATTCTCTATCACCCCTCCTCCCCTGCCCTGACTTCTTCTACAGCACTTTAGTTGTGATTATTTGTATACTTACTTGTTAATTATTTCCCCACTAAGATGTAAGCTCCATCAGGGTAGTGACTATTCTGTTTTGCTCACCATCATATCCTCTAGGTCAGACACATAGTAGAAAGTCCTTAAAAAAACTGTGTGAGAAGCCCTGGCTGGGTGGGTCAGTTGGTTGGAGCATCATCCCGTACATCAAAAGGTTGTGGGTTTGATTCCAAGTCAGGGCAGATACCTAGGTTGCGGGTTCAATCCCTGGTCAGGGCGGGTATGGGAGGCAACCAATTGATGTTTCTCTCTCACATTAATGTTTCTCTCTTTCTCTCAAAAAAAAAAACACACATATCCTTAGGTGCAGATTAAAAAAAAAAAAGTGTGAGAGAATTGCAGAATGAACCTACCATAAATGGGTAAGAACAGAAGGCAGCATTTCAGCTAGCTCATCCATTGTGGGGTACTGGTATCTGAAATCCAGAAGGATAACTCGAATTAGAATGCACCCACATTTTCCAATTTCAAGAACAGCTAGAAAAGCACAAGGTTCTTGGATAAAAGCATTCCCTTTACCAAAGGCTCAAAGGAGGTGATGTGGAGTCTGGAAATGATTATAGCATGTTGTGTGACTCTTTATACTGCCATGCAAAATAAAAGGTTAGAGAACCTACATGTTTCTATATCCTTGAGAGCAGTTTTGCAGACCAGAGAAAGCTATTTGAAAAGAAGAGGTAACACGGCTCTCTCTCAGGGTTATTTCCAAATCCCTATCACTTCAATTGGGGTTCAGGTTCAGTCAACTTCCAACAGTAAGAATCAGCTCAGGAAGCTCTTGGTCTGCTGCTTGTATCTAGGCAGCTAAAAGCAAAAGTAAATAAACCTTTACTGGGTCTAAGCAGTCACAAACCCTGGGCTCCTCATTATGAATGTTGCTTTTCTTACTTAGGTACAGGACAACATGGTTACTTTATTGCCTTTGAATTTGGTTCATGATATGAATCACTAGATTCTAAAATGATCAAGCATGCCCAGGAATGGATTCAGACTAGGAATCCAGGAAAAGTAGGGAGCACCTTGAGATTACAGAATCAAAGATCCTCTGCTTGAAACACTTTAAGCCAGCGATTTCAACCAGTATGCAAGAGGAACACTGGTGTGCCGCAAGAATTTTTAAAACATGCAATACCTGATTATTTAGTCGGGGCACTGACCTCTTTTCCCTTAGATTATCAAAAAAAAAAAAAAATGGTAACAGCTGTCCATTATAATTGAATCCAAATTATACTTTTTTTTGGTCAGGTCAGCAAAAAATATATTTTTTGATGTGCTTCAGAATTTTAGTAAATAGTTTATGTGTGCCATGAGATAAAAAAGGTTGAGAATTGCTACTTTAAGTGATAAAGTGCTTTTTAGCCATTTGTGTACAAAATAGAAAAAAGGAATGGGATCTAAATCTTACTGGATATAAACTGGTCACTGGCCAATTTGTGTTTGAGAAACAGAACAGCTTGGATATACTCAATAACATGGATTCTGGAGCCAGACTGCCTGGGTTAAATCCCTGCTCTGCTGCTTATTTATTATATAACATCAGCCAAGTTACTTACTATCTCTGGGCCTTAGTTTCCTCACTTGTAAAATGGGAGTAATAGTAAACCTATCCCATTAGTGTTGTGAAATGACTTAAGAAATGTAAAGTATTTAAAGCAGTGTCAGGAATACTGTTTAAGTACTATGTAAGTGTTAGCCATTATTTGTCTGCAATGATCTATTGTATAGCAGTCACTGGCAAAGGCAGCTCCTGAGATGAGGAAAGGGAGAGGGGAAGAATTAGCATTCCACAGCTTGTACTTTCACTCCCTCTCCCAAGGTCTTGTCTATAATCACACTGTGCAGGGAAGAGTTAGGGAGACACTCGCTCCGCCATGCAAACCAGGTTTAGGATGAGGCTGAGAGCTCCAAGTCCAGTAAAAATGCACTTTTACCTGACAGGGCAGATTCTCACAATAAATGGTTAAATAGATATTCTAATTCCTGTGACCAGACTGGGAGGTAAGGGTGGGGAGATAATCTTAGGGATTAGAGGGATCTGAAGCTTAGAGGGATCTGGGTTTGGGTCTAGGTAGTTGGGGAAGAACACAAGATGACAGATTTAAAATAGACGAGTAAGTGAACAGATAAAAGACAGTGAGAAGTGGGTGTTCCAGACACTTCTATCTAGCAATTACAGGGAGACAGGTTCCTGTCTATGGAAAGCCATTCCTGGATATGGAAAAACATGCATTTTTCCTCAATACCCTGTACATAACAGTCCTCTCAGAGCAAGGAGAGGAAATATGAGGATAGCTGGTTGATAACCCGTAGGCTGTGCTAAAATTAGCTGGGAAGGGCCCTGGCCAGTGTGGCTCTGTTGGGCATCGTCCCATGCACCAAAAGGTTGTGGGTTTGATTCCCAGTCAGGACACATACCTAGGTTGCAGGTTCGATTCCGTACAAAGGCAACCAATTGACATTTCTCTCTCTCAAAAATAAAAAATCAGCTGGGAAGGGAAACAACACAATACTTCTCCCAGGAACTCAGTCAGTTGCTCTTCTGAGTACATGTCCTCCAGAAGATCTTGCTTGTGGCCTTACCCTGTTGGGAAAGAGGGTGCACCTTCCTGTTGGCCTGGGGCATCCACATGACAGACAGCAAAGTGCTGAGTGATCTCATGCATATCCTCGAAGTTAAAGAATGCATTGAAACAGGATTTATCTGCAAGAGTAAAAATACTTATAAGTCACAGGCTTTCCATTTCTCCCCAACTTTCTTCTACTGATCACAAAATTCTATTATCATCATCCTCTTTCACTGCCTCACTGCCTTTTAATCACTGTCCCACTAAAGTGAGGTGTCTGAACAATCTGTCTGATTCAAACTGCTCTAAAGGCTGAATATCAGACATCTCAATGACTTGAAAATAACTAATTCTCAATTCTACACAATGTCTACAAATCCTGGTGTTGCATAAGATAATCTTATACCCATAGTGCTGTCATTTTTCATGTACCTTATTCTTCAATCTGACACAGAGACACTGATTTTATCCCAGGAACCAGTCTAGAGTGAGTATCTTGGGCTGCTAACATTCATCATGTAGAAGACTGTCTCTTGGAAAAAGGGCTGGGGTACAGGGAGGGGCTGCTGCTTCTATTGCCATCCTGTTAGCATAACTGCTTAAATCCCTTCTCTATAAAAGCTCTAGCACTAGACTGTAGTCTCAAACGTAGACCATCTCTAAAAGCCTAAGAAAGGAAAGAAAATATATGTATAGAGACTCTGTGTGACTGTAGCTAGGGCCAGAATCTTATGCTACCATCTAGAAAAGTCCACTTAAAGTCACTGATGAGAGACTGCAGCAAGAATACTTCTACCAATTCATTCCAGAGGTTCACCATGAACTTAAGTTCAAACCCTGGATTTTCTAACTTGAAATATGAAAAAAACAAAGAAGCACAGACTTTTAAAAAAACCTGATTTCAGTTCTATTTTCTTAACCAGTTCATATAACCTTCAGTTCGTTAGTAAATATAACACAAAGGTTAGATGTAATTCTTGTATCCCTCAAATACATCCTCCTGTACATTTCTGGGGAACTTGAATCCTGCTATTAACATGAAGAGGGAAGGTTAATGCAGAGAAGAAAACCTATGTTCTATTAGAATACTAGGATCTCTTATGTGTGTGTTTTTAATATAGAAAAATTAAATATTATAATAAAAAGGGGAGATATAAAATCAAATACATACGATTGAGGCCAATGTCATGATATGTCAGAATAACTGGTCTGTTTCCCTTCGGTAGGCCTCTTATAGTGACGTGGACCATACCGTGAGTTGTTTCTATGTCATGTTCCTGTAACAAGAGAATGTAAGGTCTCAGCAAAGGCAGAATGGACTTCCCAGGGTGCTGAAGTTTCACCATACCTGATTCACACCTATTTCCTACTAGCTAAGGCAGGACATATCACTAAACTAGAAGCATACCAGAGATATTATACAGAATATTCTTTCTTCTTTCTCTCTCTCTCTCTCTGTTAATCCTCACCCGAAGATATTTTCCATTGATTTTTAGATAGAGTGGAAGGGAGGGAGGGAGACAGAGAAAGATAGAGAGAGAGGAACATCAATGTGAGAGAGAGAGACATTGACTGGTTGCCCCCTGCGGGGCCAGGGATCAAACCTGCAACCCAGATACATGTCTTTGATCGGGAATTGAATCTGAGACTCTACGGTCGAAGGCTGACTCACTAACTACTGCGCCAAACCGGCCAGGGACAGAATATTCCCACTTTCTAATTCCTTTTAGATAAACAACAGACAAATAAATGAGAAAAATATATATCTTCTTATCCACAAAGCTCACTTTCTTTCTTTTTTTTAAATCTTCACCCGAGGATATTTTTCTCTTTATCATCAGATAGAATGGGAGGGAGGGAGAGAAAGAAAAAGAGAGAGGAAGAGAGAGAAACATCGATGTGAGAGAGACACATCGACCGGCTGCCTCCCACATTACCTGACCAGGTAGTTTTACTTTCTCTCTCTCTCTCTCTCTCTCTCTCTCTCGCTCTCGCTCTCGCTCTCGCTCTTGCTCTCCCTTCCACTCTATCTGAAGATAAATGGGAAAATATCCTCGGGTGAGGATTTAAAAAAAAAAAAAAAGACCTGAGGAAAGTGAGGAAAAGCTAAGGAAGCAGAAGATATAAAGTTGCTGGGTAAAAAGCCAGAGGCCTGGCTGGTGTGGGTCAGTGGAGTGTAGGTCAGTGGATTGAGCGTCATCCCATGGACTGAGAGGTCCCAGTTTGATTCCTGGTCAGGGCCTGTGCCCAGGTTGTGGGCTCAATTCCTGGTGGGGTTGTGCAGGAAGCAGCTGATAGATGTGATCGATGTGTCTCTCTCACATCGATGCTTCTATCTCTCCCTTTCTCTCTAAAAGAAATCAATAAAAACATTATAAAATAAAAAAGCCAGAGGCTTCAGAACCTCTAAATCAGGGGTGGGGAACCTTTTTCCTGTCAAGGGTCATTTGGATATTTATAACATCATTCAAGGGCCATACAAAATTATCAACTTAAAAATTAGCCTGCTAGCCCTTGTCGGTTTGGCTCAGCGGTTAGAGCGTCGGCCCATGGACCAGAGCGTCCCAAGTTCGGTTTCCGCTAAGGGCACGTACCTCGGTTGCAGTTTGTCCCCGGCCCCGGTTGGGGTCATGTGGGTGGCAACCAGTCGATGTGTCTCTCTCACATCGTTGTTTCTCTCTCTCTCTCTCTCTCTCTCTCTCTCTCTTCCTTCCTCTCTCTCTCCCGCTCTATCTAAAGATAAATGCAAAAAAAAAAAAAGTCCTCAGGTGAGGATAAAAAAAAAAACTAGCCTGCTATATTTGGTCAGGCTAATTTGGTTAGGTGTGTGATGTTAGCTGGTATTGATTTCGAGGGCTAGATGTTCCCCACCCCTGCTCTAAATATACGTTTAGTAACTGGTAAGTTCAGTAGACACCTATGGGTGTGTATGCTTAAATCTCTCCCTTTCCTAGGAGCTGCCCTTCAGTGTCACCCATGCATTACAGGAGTGGTTCTTGGCTGCCAGGTTTATAGGCTGCAATCTTATGGCCAGGGCTAACTGGACTCAGGTGAGCATCTGGTCCATGCTGGGTCAGCTTCCTTCCCTGAGAATTTGTAATTGGCACTAAGAGATTCCATCCTCAGCTTGGTTCTTCTCTATAAAAGAGACGCAAATTTGAGAGTTTGCATTAGGCATTTTCACTACTCTAATTCCTGGTTCTAGCTTAATTTCTGAAACATCCCTGGACTGCCTCTGGTTTAAGCTAGTTTGGATGGGCTTGTTCCCTATAACCAAAGGATCCTAACCAAAGCAATGAGTAAAGTTTAAGATATAGTCAGGGCAGAGCTCAGGAACTGAGCAAAGCTGGAACAAAATGCAATCAGAGCTGCATTAAGAGTGGTTGGGTGGAAAAGAACACCACTGTAGATAAGTTAAAAGATTTATTCTAGTCTTCTTCAAAGTCTATATTTTTCAAAAGTAAAAAATTATGTCTAGCCTACTGAATTTTTTAATGTTTTTATTTGATTTTTAGATAAGTTAACAGATTTATTCTAGTGTTCTTCAAACTCTGTATTTCTCAAAAGTAAAAATTTATCGTGTCCAGCCTAGATAAAAAAAAAAAAAAAGAAAGATAGATTCCCCACAGCAGGGAGGGGACCCAAGTGAGTTGCCCATGAATTTTTTTTTAACATTTTTTTTTTTTTATCCTCACCTGAGGACATTTTTTCATTTTTTGTTCAGACAGAGTAGAAGGGAGAGAGAGGAAGAGAGAGAGAGAGAAACATCGACATGAAAGGGCCACATCGAGTGGCTGCCACCCGCATGACCAACCAGGGCCGGGGACAAACTGCAACCGAGGTACATGTCCTTAGAGGGAACCGAACCCAGGTCTCTCCGGACCGCAGGCCGACGCTCTAACCGCTGAGCCAAACCGGCCAGGGCTTTTTTAACGTTTTTATTTGATTTTTAGAGAGAGAGAGATAGAAACATCAATGAGAGAAACATCCATTGGCTGCCTCCTGCATGCCCCCTCCTGGGGATGGAGCCTGCAAACAAGGCATGTGCCCTGACTGGGAATCGAACCAATGATTTACTTCTCAGTGTATGGGTCAATGCTCAAGCGCTGAGCCACACCAGCCGAGTAGCCTAGTGAACTTTTGCTGACAAAACTGTCCACACCTATCTCAGAAAGTCTTACAGTAGATACGATTAACTCTGTCAGTAACAACCCCAATAAAGGCAAAGAGCTTCCGATTTAATTTCCTATCTCATAATGAACCTCATCAGAGCTTTGGTTTCTTCTCTGATATGGGGCATAGAACAACCTTAGGCTGATTGACCATCAGTGTATCTCAAATCATAGGCCCCAGGCTAGAGCAGATATCTCTATCAAATCAAACCTCAAACCACAAGTGACAATATTCCTGCTATTCTCTCTTACTGGTACCTCCTATTCAAAGGACTGAAAAAGGGAAAAAATGAAGGAGACAATTAGGTACTGGCTATGAAATACAAAGTATAGGGTTTGGATGGAAGGAACAGAAAGACAAATTCCTGTTACTGTATGAGCATTTCTCTTGTAGTAATGTCAGACTTATTGAGGAACCCCCTCCACCACCATCAGGCTCATTCATTAAACAACTGTTTATTGAACCACCAATACCGGAACTTGGACTGAACTCTGGGGATAGAACAGTGAATAAAAGAGACATAGTCCCTGCTCTCACAGATTATGTTCTAACAGGGAGGCAGACAATAAACACACACGTCAACCAACCCATAATAATAGCTTGTGATAAGTGCTAATAAATAAATAAATAGGATGCCGTGATAGAAAATTGAGAAGGAAGACATTAACTCTATTAGCAGTCAGGACAGTGTAAATTAAATCACTGACATGTAATTTCAGACACACCAGAATGGCAAAAATTTTAATGTTAGATAATGCCAAGTGTTGGCCAAGATGTAGAGAACTAATAAGTCTCATACACTGTTGGTGGGCATGTAAACTGGAACAACTACTCTGGTGAACAATTTGGTAATTTCTAGTAAAGTTTAGAGGTATCTACCCTATAGCAGTTTTACTTTTAGGTATAATGAAATTCTCAAACATGGTCAGTCACACATGCAAAAAGATATACACAGAAATATACACTGAAGCCTTATTTATAATGTCAAAAAAATTGAAAAGAGCCTAAATATTCATCAATAGGAAAACTGATAAATGAATTATGACATTCATATAATAAAATACAGATAAAAATTAATAAAATAGAACTATAAGCATTAATAGAGAAAAATCTTAAAAACACGATGCTGACTAGAAATGCAGAAAGATATGTATATATCACTTATGCAGATTTTTAAAAAAGCAACACTATATAGATTATATATGTTCAAATACATATATTTAAAGTGTAAAAACTTGGAGGAGAAGAAATGACACTAACATTAGGACTTGTTTCCTCCTGAGAGGTGATAGATTAAAAAAGTTAAATCAAGGAGGCTTTGCTTTCTCTCATGTTTTATTTTTTGAGAGAAAGAAAGAGTAAAGAGGGAGAGAGACGCAGGCCCCTGCCAGACAGGTGACACTACAGGAGAATCCAAATTGAAGAGAATGTGCAACAATTTGTCATCTTGACAATCTAGTCGCTGAAGACTTCCTTCTGTCATATCCAAACCTTCAGTACAGTCTTGTTTAAATATCCAGGCTTGGCCTTAGCTGTGCTACTGAGATGTGAGGGAAAAACCAGTTTACACTTTGGTCATAAGGTTAGCAGACCTCCTGAGGCCAGGTAAGTGATGGGGACAGTGTGTGTGAGGGTGGAGTGGGATGGGGGATAGTGAGTGTGAGGGAAGTTCAGAGGAGGAGGATGAAAAGGAAAATATAACAGATGGGGTAAAAGAACATGTTAAAAGTAGGTGAGAGAACAGAGCAAAGTAACTACCTTGTCATCATTACATAATCTACATGAAATTCAGTTAAAATTGGCTTACAAAACTTCAACATTTTAGGGAGATCTCAGCTCCTGCCTCCCATAATATACCCTCAAATTGAGTAATGACCAAAGTATCAAAGGGTCAAGAGCCCCTAAGCAACCCTTGGTTGTCAATGTCTCATACAGTTTCTCTTAATTTCAAAGTTTGTGACTGTAAATGTTATTAGCAGAATAAAGAATATAAAAAGAAAGGAGACACGCACCTCCATATGGACTCCTAAAAATATATCCTTTGTGACCGTGTGTGTGAAGAGTTTGAACAAGTCTCCATCTAAAGATGAGTGTGCAGAGACCCTGGCTACAGAGCTCATTGAATGGTCAGGCCATGCAGGGGTGAAGTTCCCAACACCTTTCCGCTTCAGTCAACTATCATCTATTCCACAGGCTGTTTCTCCAGTTACCTCACCCTGCACCCTAGCATTCTATAGGGTATGACTACACAATGAGTCTGTGCTCAAAGGGCAAAGGCCAAGGTAGTGTCTAATAGGCTCTGGTCATAGATCTTTTCCAGTATTCTCTGATTATTTACTATCTCCAAGGTTATATACTTAGACACAATCCCTTTATTCTCCAGGCTTATAAAACAATCTGAAATCATATTGGTCCCCACACACTTTTCCATCCTGGACTGCCTCCCTCTTAATAAAAGATGTAGTTTAAGAGTCTTTTTTTTTTTTTTTTTTAAAGAATTTAAGGGTTTAGCCTTGGCCGGTTTTGCTCAGTGGTTAGAGCATCAGCCTGCGGACCAGAGAGTCCCGAGTTCGGTTCCCGCTAAGGGAACGTACCTCGGTTGCAGTTTGTCCCCAGCCCTGGTTGGGGTCGTGTGGGTGGCAACCACTCGATATGTCTCTCTCACATCGATGTTTCTTTCTCTCTCTTCCTCTCTCCCTCCCGTTCTATCTGAAGATGAATGCAAAAATGTCCTCGGGTGAAGATATACCAAAAAAAAAAAGAATTTAAGGATTTAGAATATTACCATTATTTGATAATAATCAACTTTCACCTTCCTTCCACTAAATGTGCTATCACCAGAACTACACAATATGACTTGTTATCTCTCTCTGAACTCAGTTAAATTTTGATCACTTCATGCCTGTTAGTACTTATTCTTCTCTCTGGCCAGTCTGAAAGAGTTTAGGTAAACTTGTATGACAACATACTCTTGAAATATCAACATTTTTATTTGTATGAAATTTTATTGTTTCTATTAAGCAGGCTACTATATGAGCCTTGGATATAGTTATTATCATATAGAAATTTTTGAGCATCGACCCATGCACCAAAGAGGTCACCGCCTTGATTCCCGGTCAGGGCACACGCCCAGGTTGTGGGCCAAATCCCCAGTGGGGGGCATGGAGGAGGCAGCCAATCGATGCTCTCTCTCATCGATGTTTCTATCTCTCTCTCCCTCTCCCTTCCTCTCTCTCTAAAATCAATAAAGAAACAAAAATAATAATAAAAGATTTTGACACAATACCCCACCATTACCTTACCTCTGTATAGTAGTATAAAGTTCATTTGCATAACCTCATTTAATTCCCTAGTAAAAGAATCAGCCTCCACAATTACTCAGTCAGCCTCCTACCTATCAGTAGACCACATTTTCCTTTATAAAGTTCTATATTACATTTTCTCTGACTCTATCCTCAGTTCTCTTCCCTCTTACATCTTTTATCCTAGTCCAATCAACACTCATTCAGACATCTTTTACTTTTCAACTACTCACAACTCTCAACCTTCTCAAAAATTAAGCTCTTCATCTGAAAGTTTCTTTTGCAACATGTCAATATAAAATCTTTTCCTCCTTCAAAACTAACTCCAATATCTTTTTCACATAGCCTTTGGTGACAATGAGAAGAAAAAGAGTGAATGACTATTTAACCTACACACAATAGCCCAGAACACCTTCAGAACATGGACTCTCTAGGAAAGTCCAGGTAGGAAAGGGTCCAGGTATGTGTATGTGACCCACACACAAACACACATGACCCGACCCAAGAATCCTTTCCTGACCTTTTCCCTAGAATTATAGGTACAGAAGAAATTCTCTTCCCAGTGAGGCTGCTAAGCTGGAAGAATGTGAGTTTGGGGCAGTTAGCAGCCATCAAGCCCACGACGGAACAGAGCTTGTCAGAGAAATAAATCCTGTAGTGAAAGGAGAAAAGGGAACAGATTGGGGGGGGGGGGGGGGTGGTTTAAAAACACCCACAACTCGCCCTGGCCGGTTTGGCTCAGCGGTCAGAGCATCGGCCTGTGGTTCAGAGAGACCCGGGTTCGGTTCCCGCTAAGGGGCACGTACCTCGGTTGTAATTTGTCCCCCGTCCTGGTTGGTCGTGCGGGAGGCAGCCACTCGATGTGTCCCTTTCACGTCGATGTTTCTCTCTCTCTCTCTCTTCCTCTCTCTCCCTCCCGCTCTATCTGAACAAAAAAATGGAAAAATGTCCTCAAGTGAGGATAAAAAATAAATAAATAAATAAATAAAATAAAAATAAAAACACCCCACAACTTAGCCCCGGCTGGTTTGGCTCAGTGGTTGGAGTGTCGGCCCATGGACCGGAGAGTCCTGGGTTCAGTTCCCACTAAGGGCATATACCTCGGTTGCAGTTTGTCCCTGGCCCCAGTTGGGGTTGTGCGGGTGGCAACCACTCGATGTGTCTCTCACATTGATGTTTCTCTCTCTCTCTCTCTTTCCCCCTCTCTCCCTCCCACTCTATCTGAAGATACATTGCAAAAATGTCCGCAGGTGAGGATTAAAAAAATAAAAATAAAAAAATACCCCACAACTTATCTTTTTCTATAAGATTCTTTTTTCCCTCCAAATGAGAATAAAGTCACCTATATCCTTAGAACGTAATAATCAACCTTCCCCCAAACCAACAAAGTTGGGGGGAGCATCTCAAGGGGAGGAACTATGAACAAAGGCCATCAAGAAAGGAAAATCACAGTCCTGGCCAGTTTGGCTCAGCAGTTAGAGTGACAGCCCATGGACCCAAGGGTCTTGGGTCCAACTCCCGGTCAAGGGCACATACCTGGGTTGAAGGTTTGATCTCTGGTCCCCAGGGCCATGTGGGAAGCAACCAATCAATGTGAATCGATGTGATTCCCTCACATCAATGTTTCTCTCTCTCTCCCTCACATCAATGTTTCTCTCTCTGCCTCCTGTATATCTGCAACCTGGGCATGTGCCCTGACCTGGAATTGAACTGGTGACCTTTCAGTGCACAGGATGATGCTCAACCGAGCCACATCGCCCAGGATTAAACAGCTACTGTATTCATTCATTCATTCATTCATTGTTAATCCTCATCTGACGATATTTTTCCATTGATTTTTTTTAGAGAGAGTGGAAGGGAGGGAGGGAGGGAGGGAGGGAGAGAGAGAGAGAGAGAGAGAGAGAGAGAGAGAGAGAGAGAGAGAAACATTGATGTTAGAGAGACACATCAACTGGTTGCCTCCTGCATGACCCTGACTGGGCCGGATCTGACCTGCAACGTAGGTACATGCCCTTGACCAGGACTCAAACCCTCCACCCTTCGGTCCATGGGCTGACGTTCTAACCACTGAGCCAAACCAGCCAGGGCAAGACCTACTGCATTTAAACAGCCAGCATAAAATTACTCAGCCCTTGGCCATTCCTGGATTATCCTAGGAGCAAGAACTCCATTTTCTTCTATGAGAATGATATATCCTGGCAGACAGCAGCTTTTCACTCCATGAATATTTATCAAGTAACCCTCTGGTGAAAGTGGAAGGCAATTTGACAAGATATGCCAAGAGCCTTAAATATGCTCATTCCAAGAATTAATCTAAGGGAATAACCCAAAGTGTGGATAAAATTTATGCAAAAAAATGTTCAGTGAAATGAACATATTATAAGTAATCTAATTTCCAAAAATAATGAAATAGTTAAGTCATGGTATAGCTATATGATGAAATAACAGGCAGCCATTAGTTATGAGTTTTAAAATATGGAAACGGAATTGAGTTCTAATATTAAGTCAGAAAAGGGGGTGCAAAATTGTATATCCAGTATGATCAACTAAATAAATTTAAAAATTAAAAATTTAAAATAAATATTACATATACACACACATATCTCAACACTAAATGTATTAACATGGTTGTCACTGGGTTACAGAATTATGAGTTTTTCTCCAACTATACTTTATAATTCTAATTCTCTGTGCTTTCCAAATATTCAACTATGAGTATGTACTCTTTTGATAACCAGAATGTAAAAGTAAAAACTGGAAAGAAATAGAATATGGTTACCTCTAGGTAAAAAGATAATAGGTAATTTTTATTTTTAAATTTTTTTGAATTTTCTAAATTTGTTTCTGATCATACACAGGATACTTGTTATTTTTTAAAGCAATATATCATGTACACAGAGAAGCAACAGCATCTATCTCAGCTCTAACTCCAAACTTTTTTTCTTTAGTTTCCAAATTTCTTAGAGATGGAATTAATCCAGGTGTAGTTGTTAATTCAGTGTGTCCATATTGATACATATAATTTTTAAAATTATATATTTATTTCACAGAAATATTTTATTTCATTAATTAATTTTTGTTACAGATATTTCTCCTTTTTCCCCCATTGACACCCTCCTCCCAATCCCATCCCCCTAACTCCAAGCTTTTAAACAATCTGACAAGGAGAAGAGAATTAAGCAACACTGAAATAGATAAATGGACAATAAGCCTGCTGATTCATTGTTTCAACTGGCAATCGGCTCATTTCTTCTTAAATTCTAAGCATGTCACCTCTAATCACCCCTTCCTTCATTACTTTTATACCCAAATATAACTGCTGTTTGCCTTAAAGGAGCTATATAGCAAATGAAATCACTTGGGACAATCAAAGAACCAAAAGAAATGGTACACTTTTAATTATATTTTCAGTTACTGGGGGGAAAACAAAACACATGTAGTTGATTAGTAAGGAAAACAGAGGGGCAGAGGGGGAAAAATCAGTTCAGACTGAAGTTGTGAGCTTGGGTGATGATGCCAGATAACTTCCTGGGACATCATTAAAGATTCCTTTTTTTCTGAGGTAAGACATACCAGAAGGAAGCCTGCAGTTATGCTAAAGGACAACACCAATACCAAGGCTGAATACCTTTTCATTTAGTGACAATGCCAACTTTAGATTTGTTCTGCTTTGTCTCCTAAGAATGCCCCACGGTTTCTGAGAAGCCTTCAGGCAAATTAGGCCACTAGACTTCTCACATCACAGTTCCTAACTCCTAGGCCTTTAGTCAGCCTATTGCTAGACTCCTGACCCAGTCTCCAAAATATCACGTAAGCCTTTAACAAAGAGACAGATGAGACTGGTGATAGAAGAGCATTCATGAATGCTGGAAGGGGGAAAAAAGAAGAGCCTAGGGTTTTTTCTTCTTTAAAGCACAAAGAAGCTGTACATTCAAAACTAGTGACACACATTTGCCATCATTCTATTTGTATAAGAAATGAATTAAAAGTTATATTTAATGAGGTAAGAACATGTTACTAAAGCTTCACTCAAAATATCAATATTTTTTAAGCCTTAATATTAAAAAGTGATTCATAATTATATTTCTAAAATTTAATTTCATTTATATCTAAATATATTTATGCATGAAAAAATCCTAAAGGCTATATTACAAAATATTAACACCAGTGAAAACACAAACAATTTTTATTTATTTACTTTTCGGCATTTTCTAAATCTATTTTGCAATGAGTTTGTAATTTTTTATATTCTAATATTCTCTTTTTGGGGAGGGGGTGTTCAATTTGATGAAAATAAATGCTTCCACACATTTTCGTAGGAATATACAAATACTATTTCTGGAATTCCTCACCCTGAATTTCATTGTCACCCTCTCTCAAATGATCTCCTAGGTAAATTATATCAAATATTAACAGCAATCGCCCTGGCCAGTTTGGCCCAGTGGTAGGAGTGTTGGCCTGTGGACCGAGGGGTCATGGGTTTGATTCCCAGTCAAGGGCACGTACCTGGGTTGCAGGTTTGATCCCTAGCCCTAGTGGGCGTTGTGCAGGAGGCAACCAATTGGTGTGTCTCTCTCACATCGATGTTTTTCTCTCTCTTTCTCCCTTCCACTCTGTCTAGAAAGCAATGAAAAAATATGTTTGGGTGAGAATTTAAAAAAAATAAATAAATAAAATAAACAGCAATCATGTTCAATAGGTTCAACCTAGGATCCAAACCATAAATGAAGTTAGGTCAAATTAAAAACAATTAAACCTAAACTTGACTGCTACAATTTATCAAAAAATAATGACTTCTTGTTTTTGAGTAAAGGAATATAACAAATGATTTCCTACCAGCACCAGGGTGATTATGTTGTATATATAAAGTACCAAGTAGTCACACTAAGAGGTGTTTGGCATTGGGATTCAGAAATCTGTAACACCACAATGAGCCTGGCCCCTTACAAAGTGAGTCTCGTGTCCTGCCAAGGAACCTCAGCTTTACGTACAATTCAACTCCTTGTAACATTTCAGCTTTGGACATTTCCAGGTGGGAAAGAACAGGCAGGCAATGGATTCAGGAAGAATGGGGTTTATCAACCCCAACTTCACCCAGTGGTAAATTAAGAAACCTGATTCTCGCCCTGCCCGGTTTGGCTCAGCAGTTAGAGCGTCGGCCTGCGGTCCAGAGAGACCCGGGTTCGGTTCCCGCTAAGGGGATGTACCTCGGTTGCAGTTTGTCCCCGGCCCTGGCTGGGTCGTGCGGGAGGCAGCCACTCAATGTGTGCCTTTCACGTCGATGTTTCTCTCTCTCTTCCTCCCACTCTACCTGAACAAAAAATGGAAAAACATCCTCGGGTGAGGATAAAAAAAAAAAAAAGAAACCTGATTCTCAATTTCCTCATCTGTAAAACAGGGATAATAAAAACCACCTTGTGATATTTCTCCAAGGACTGGAGATGACATATGATTAATACCTGTAATAGTTAGCCAATAAATTATGAAATAACTGGTTTGCCTATGAAATAAATTTTAGTTCTTCCTTTTGTTGTTAATGCTATAGATTCCACTATAGTTAACATAAAATGAATATCTGAAAATAACTGTTTGCATCTGGGTACACGGGTTGGCGGAATCCTGAAAGCAAGGCAGTTGGTTTCCCAACACCTTCCTTTCCTGCCTAGCACCCTGTGAATCTACTTCATGCTGCTTCTGACAACCACTGCTCTGACATCATCCCCTAGATAGGAATTGGGCTTCATGGGCTTGTAAGATTCCCATTTCCATGCACTCATTCCTTCCTCCCATTTCTTTCAGGGCCAGTCAACAGATAAAGTAGATAGATGAAGAGTTGCTGGTTCAATTTTTTAATTTTTAAATTGGCAATAGAGCTACAGGCAAAAATAACAACAACAACAATAAAACAGACTAGGAAGAGAATAATATCATTTAAGAAAATACTAATGAATCAGGTTGAATTTTGTATTTCTAAACATAAAGCCAAGAGAAATCTGTATTTTGTATTAATAACACTTGTCTTTTTTAATTTTATTATTATTATTATTATTTTTAAATCCTCACCAGAGGAAATTTTTTTGCACTTATCTTCAGATAGAGTGGGAGGGAGAGAGGGAGGAAGAGAGAGAGAAACATCAATGTGTCTGTGAGAGAGACACATGGAGTGGTTGCCACCCACATGACCCCAACCGGGTCTGGGGACAAACTGCAACCAAGGTACGTGCCCTTAGCGGGAATCGAACCCGGGACTCTCTGGTTCACGGGTTGACGCTCTAACCGCTGAGCCAAACTGGCCAAGGCACACTTGTCTTTTTTTTTTTTTTTTTTTTAATCCTCACCCGAGGACATTTTTTCATTTTTTGTTCAGATAGAGTGGGAGGGAGAGAGAGGAAGAGAGAGAGAGAGAAACATCGATGTGAAAGTGACACATCGAGTGGCTGCCACCCGCACAACCAACCAGGGCCGGGGACAAACCGCAACCAAAGTACATGCCCTTAGCGGGAACCGAACCCGGGTCTCTCTGGACCGCAGGTCGACGCTCTAACTGCTGAGCCAAACCGGCCAGGGCTTGTCTTTTTTTTTAAGGAAAAGATTTTGTTGTTAATTCTCCCCTCCAAACTGCCCCTCCCCCACCTTCTCTGCAGTGAGGTGACAACCCTCCATTTGACACCTGTGACTGGGGTGTCCAATATCATCTGAGGAAAGGAGATCTTAATCACAAAAAGAGAGCTCAACCCAGTAACCTACAACCATAAAACAGGCAGCTGGCAGACAATTTTTGAATATAATAGCAAATTATTTTAAATAAATTTGATCCAATAACTGAACGAACATGAAGGAGCTGTGACTGTTATGAAGAGAGATCCTTCATAACCTCTACAAGACCACCAGCACAGGGAAGGAAGCACTGCAGAGAACCTGTACACAGCCCTCCTTGGTGCTTGTACAGTTCTTACCTGACAGTCAAAGTCCTGGAAGTTTCGTGTACCATTCTGTCAACAGAAGGCAGAAAACACAGTCAGTTTCCCCATGTGGCTTCCCCAGATGTGCAGCAAATTCAGTTCACAGTGAAAGCAGTGCATGTACAGCCTCTTGGTTGCCATAAAACTAAAATGGTTCCTCTCATCAAAAAGGCTTCAGAGGCAGGGTGGGTTCCCAACATGTGTTAGTAAAAGGTGAGTTTTTAGAGGTGAGATTACACTTTGATGGGCTTCCTATGATTATAAAGGAAAGCAGCTTGCTTTCCCAGTAAAGCTTGTAACTTCTTGCCTCCTTATCTAAGAAGAGCAGTGAGAACTTGTAGGAAAAGGGTAAGACACGGATCAGAGTCTGACAGCAAACTTACAACCCACAAAGAAGCACCTGGGAGGAAAGGAGTTGGAGACAACCCTGAAAGGAGCGAGGGAGGGCAGGAGTCAGAATGCTCAGAACCAGGAATTAAAGAAAGGATTAAGGAGAGAATGAAGATATAGATGAATAAAAAATGGAAGACTTGAAATTTAACAAGGAAGAAAGACAATGCCACTGAAGGAGGGAAAGAAAAACAAAATAGGGTTCCTAATACACTGACCTATCTGTTGGATCCCATAAAACAATTGCTAGCAAGGACACATCACTGAATCATTTAAAAAGCAGAACATAGTCAAAAGAGGCCCCAGGAGAATTCACCAAACTTCTAAAAAGAGATTATATCATAGTAATGTTTGATTAAAAAAAAAAATCAGTGGGAATGACTCAGAGGCATTTTTGTAGCATTTTAGATGCCAGAGTGCAAGAGTATTGACATAAGAGTATATAAGAAGGATAAGGAGTGATGTGTTTGGAAGGGGAAAAAAACCTTCTGATTTTTCATAATTTAAAGCCCCTCCCCTGAAAAAAACCTATTTAGAAACTATGCTATCATAAAGTATCTTTTCTGCCTACACTGGTTTCCAAGAGTTGTAGAGCTGCTAATAAGCACCTTCCCAAAAGCTACCCCTCCAGAGATCTAGATATCTGATCACAAGGGAACTAAGTAGTCCCATCCCCCTTCAAGAAGATTCTCTTAGCCCTGGCCTGTGTGGCTCAGTTGGTTGGGTGTCGTTCCATGCACCATAAGATTGCTGGTTCAATTCCTAGTCAGGGTACATGTCCGGGTTCTGAGTCAGGGGCTCAATCCCCAGTAAGGAGGCATGCAGGAGGCAGCCTATCAATGTTGCCCCCTCATATCGTTCTCTCTCTCTCCCTCCTTCCCTCTCCCTTCTTCTCTCTCTAAACATCAATAAAAATATCTTAAAAAGAATAAATAGCCCTGGCCGGTTTTGCTCAGTGGTTAGAGCATCGGCCTGCGATCCAGAGAGACCCGGGTTCAGTTCCTGCTAGGGGCACGTACCTCGGTTGCAATTTGTCCCCCGTCTTGGTTGGTCGTGCGGGAGGCAGCCACTCGATGTGTCCCTTTCAAGTCGATGTTTCTCTCTCTCTCTCTCTTCCTCTCTCTCCCTCCCACTCTATCTGAACAAAAAATGAAAAAATGTCCTCAGGTGAGGATAAAAAAAAAAAAGAATAAATAAAATGGTCATTTAAAAAAAACAATCCTCTTATAAACAGTTCGGTATCCCACTGCTGGCAGGACAAAACAGAGATGTTTAAAGCACAGCCCAGTGAGGTATAAAAACACCCAAAGAGTCTGGCTGGTGTGGCTCAGTGGTTGAGCGTCAACCCATGCACCAAGAGGTCGCCAGTTCGATTCCCGGTCAGGACAAATGCCTAGATTGTGGGCCCAATCCCCAGTGAAGGGCATGCAGGAGGTGGCCAATCGATGTTCTCTCTCATCAATGTTTCTATTGCTCTCTTCCTCTCCTTCTCTCTCTAAAATCAATAAAGGAAAAAAAAACACACCCAAAGATACAAACTGCCCTCCACATAAGAGGAACTAGTAGACCAGCTGGGATGATCTACAGCACCACTATCCAATATGGTAGTCATTAGTCACACATAGCAATTAAAATTAAAATTTTACAGTTTCTTAAGAAAATCGTACTAGCCACATTTCAAGTACTCAGCAGACACACACAGCTAGTGGCAACTGTATTATTGGGCAGCACAGATACAAAACATTCCCATTACTGCAGAAACTTCTAGACAACACTGATCTAGAGAAAGAAGTTTTTGAAGGAATAAGGTTATGGATGAGCAGACCTTATTTCTCTAAAGGTGGCAGTAAAATCACAATAGATTACCAATCATAGAGAGACTGCAGATGACACCAAGAAGAGTAAATAGTGGTAGAGATAGCTAGTCTGAAGTATTATTCCTGGCATGAAACCAAGTTCACAAAATAAAGTCTGATGCAATCAGAGCATGGAAAGACAACAAAGATACTGTGCAGATGGGACTGGATAGCATATTTTCAAGGAATGCTGCCAATGGTAAAAAGGATTATAGTGTTCCATAGCCCCTACTAGCCCCATTATATTCCTGAGAACTTCTTCAGAGAAATCATTGTGTTTAATTTCTAATTAGACTATGAGAAGCAGAAGGAAGGGCTCTCTCATGGACTAGGGTAGATGGTTTGAGTAAAATATAAATAACCAGATGGTGAGCTCCTGGTTCCTGATTTAACTTGCACCTTCCCCCAAATAAAACACAAGGCCTGGTATAAATCAGGTGCTTGATATATATTTATAAAATGAATAAGCCATATAATAACATCAAATGTTGAGAGATTTTTGTTAAGGCTGGCCGGTGTGGCTCAGTGGATTGAGCGTCATCCCATGGACTGAGAAGTCCTGGTTTGATTCCTGGTCAGGGCACATGCCTGGGTTGCAGGCTCAATGCCCAGTTGGGAGCATGCAGGAGGCAGCCGATCGATGTATCTCTCTCACATTGATGTTTCTATCTCTATCTCTAAAAAATCAATAAAAACATATTAAAAAAAGAAAGAAAGAAAGAAAGAGTCCTGGCCAGTTTGGCTCAATGGTTAGAGCGTCAGCCAAGGACCAAAGGGTTGTAGGTTCAATTCCCACCAAAGGTATGTACCTGGCCCTGGACAAGGTTGTTTGGGGGCAACCAGTTGATGTGTCTCTCACACATCAATGTTTCTCTCTCTCCCTTCCTCTCCCACTCTATCTGAAAATCAATGGAAAAATATCCTCAGGTAAGGATTAAATAAAAATTTTTAAAAAGAAAAAAAAGAATGTAGACTACAAAATGGTCTTTACAGCGTGACCTCAACTACATTAAAATATGCACTAAAAGACTAGAAGAAAAATACCAAAACATTTAACAATAGCTGTTATTTCTGAATAGAGAAATTATAGGTGATTATAATTTCTTTATGCTTTTCTACAATGAGAATGTACTTCCCCTTTTGTAATTAGAAAACTAGAAAAAGAGGATTCTGTTTGTTTGTTTGTATCCTCACCTGAGGACATTTTTCCATTTTTTGTTCAGATAGAGTGGGAGGGGGAGAGAGGAAGAGAGAGAGAGAGAAACATTGACGTGTAAGGGACACATCGAGTGGCTGCCTCCCGCATGACCCAACCAGGGCCGGGGACAAACCGCAACCGAGGTACATGCCCTTATCGGGAACTGAACCCGGGTCTCTCTGGACCGCAGGCTGATGCTCTAACCGCTGAGCAAAACCGGGCAGGGCGAAAAAGAGGATTTTGTATGGTATGAAAATATGTTTGTAACTTACCATTCTGTAATATAAGATCTAAAGATTAATTTAATTTTTTGAGGAATAATTTATAATGATGTCAAAACAGAACATATTAAGGTTTCAATTTTACAGGTTTTCCAGAGGTTCCTTCAGAGATCATTCAGAAAGATTAGAGAAAATCACTCTAGTCTGAACTAAAATCTATTTTTTTGTTGTTGTTGTTAATCCTCACCTGAGGATATTTTACCATTGATTTTTAGATAGAACGGAAGAGAGGGAGGGAGAGAGAGAGGGAGAAACATCGATATGAGAGAGACACATCGATTGGTTGCCTCCCTCACGACCCCAAATGGGGCCGGGGATTGAAGCTACAACCCAGGTATGTGCCCTCGGTCAGAAATCGAACCTGCAACCCTTGGTTCTAGGGCCAAAACTCCAACCATTGAACCAAACCAGCAAGGGCTGAGCTAAAATCTTTTTTTTTTTTTTTAATTTTTTTTCCCTTTATTGATTTTAGAGAGAAAGGAAAGGAGAGGGAAAGAGAGATAAAAATATTGATGAGAGAGAACATCAACATGCCGCCTCCTGCATGTCCCTCCACTGGGGATTTGGCCCACAACCTGGGCACGTGCCCTGACCGGGAATCGAACCGGCAACCTCTTGGTGCATGGGTCGACGCTCAACCACTGAGCCACACTAGCCAGGCCTAAGTTAAAATCTTGATCATGGAATACAGAGACATAAATTCTCATGAACTATTTGGGAAGCAGCTGTCACTGCATGAATTCCCCTTCCTCATAGTCATGTGTTCACAGTCATAAGGCATTCTGTGAAGAAGCCATGAAGCCTCTGAGATGAGCACAAAGGGAAATGCCAAAAGTGGAAAGAGATGATTCTTTCTAGAAACCAAAGTGAGCTTTTCTTTGTTGAATACCTAGAAAAAAACAACTACATGTTCTTAATCCAATGAACACAGCTAAACTCCCAGAAAAAAAGTTACTAATAATTGAAAAAAGACTAACACTTGGCCTTTTTTATTTATTTATTTATTTATTTATTTTTAATCCTCACCCAGGACATTTCTGCATGTATCTTCAGATAGAGCGGGAGGGGGGGGGGTGGAAGAAAGAGAGAGAAACATCGACGTGAGAGAGACACATCGAGTGGTTGCCACCCACACAACCCCAACTGGGGCCGGGGACAAACTGCAACCAAGGTACGTGCCCTTAGCGGTAACCGAACCCGGGACTCTCTGGTCCGCGGGCCGACACTCTAACCGCTGAGCCAAACTGGCCAGGGCTTGGCCTTTTTTTTTTAAAAGAGATGCCAGACCCTCTTAGAGACTGGCTTCAGGCTTCATGAGTGATCATCCTGGAGAAAGGATATGACTGGGTCTGTTTGATAGTATTTAGCATTCCAAGTTTCTGAATGAAGACCATTAGCTGGGCCCTACTCAATCTGTGGTCACCTGAAGCTATATTCTTAGAACTCATTAAAAATTTAATACTACTCATCGGGTGCATTCTGGAAGGAGAAATACTTCCAACGGGCCCTTCCATGGGCACTTAATTGTCTCTGATATTTGAAGTACATGATTCTACTATGACAAAACTTTTACAAGTTTCAAGTTCTGTGTATTTTCTTTCTGTCATGTTGAAGATACCATTAATTCCATGTTCAAAGAGATTCTTGTACTAAGCAAACTTAAGGAGATGAAAGGGATTCAAGAAAAAAATTAAAATAATATAATAACTGGGGGAAAGACAAAAAAAGTAAGTCAAAGAAAAAGATAAATTATTAATGAAAGTTGTAGTCAAGGTAGAATCAGCTAAGAGGAGCAGTTCTTGGTGGAGCCTTGTGCCAGGAGTACAAGGTAAATGAAGCAGCTCCTGAAGGTAAATTAAAAACAAGTAATTCTCTCAAATACAAGCCTGGAGAAGAAGCAAAACGCAACTAAGAATAAGTCAGTGAATAAAAATAAGTATATAAAAAAAAAAGCAGGGTTGGAGGTAGTTTAAAAAACAAGTAATTAATTACAACAGAAGGGTGTAAAGTCCACACGAGGGGTGTACCTCAAGGGCCTAGCTGAGTGATCAGGGAGGCTTTGCCACTGGACCCTACAGGACACCTACTATAATAGGCCACCTTAGGAAGCCTAGGAGACATAGCAACTCTACCTAATACATAGAAACAAACACAGGGAGGCAGCCAATGAGGAGACAAAGAAACATGTTCCAAATGAAAGAAAAGAACAAAACTCCAGGAAAAGAACTAAATGAAATGGAGATAAGCAATCTAACAGATGCAGAGTTCAAAACACTGCTTATAAGGACGCTCAATGAACTTAGTGAGGGCCTCAAGAGCATAATAAAGGACCAGTCAGAAATGAAGAATGCACTAACTGAAATAAAGAATAATTTACAGCAAATCAATAGTAGAGTAGGTGAAGACAAGAAGCAAACCATCAATTTGGAATATAAGAGAGCAAAAAACACTCAATCAGAACAGCAAAAAGAAAAAATAAGGAGCCTGTGGGACAACTTCGAGCATACCAACATTTGCACATTGGGAGTGCCAGAAGGAGAAGAGAGAGGGCAAAAAATTGAAAACCTATTTGAAAAAATAATGACAGAAAACTTCCCTAACTTGGTGAAGGAAACAGACATACAAGTCCAGGTAGCACAGAGAGTCCCAAACAAGATGAACCCAAAGAGGTCCACAGCAAGACACATCATCATCAAAATGCAAAAAGTTCAGGACAAAGAGAGAATCTTAAAAGCAGCAAGAGAAAAGCAGTTAGTTACCCACAACGGAGCTCCCATAAGGCTGTCAGCAGATTTCTCAAAAGAAACTTTGTAGGCCAGGAGGGAGTGGCAAGAAATATTTTAAGTGATGAAAAGCAAGGACCTACAACCAAGATTACTCTATCCTGCAAAGCTATCATTTAGAATCAGTGGCCATATAAAGAGTTTCCCAGACAAGAAAAAGCTAAAGGAGTTCATCACCACCAAACCAGTATTATATGAAATGTTGACAGGTCTTCTTGAAGATAAAAAAAATATGAACAATAAAATGGCAATAAATACATATCAACAATTGAATCTACAAACAAAATGAGCATGCAGAATAGAAAAAGACTCATAGATACAGAGAACTTTTTGTTGGTTGCCAGATGGGAAGGGAGTTGGGTGAAAAAGATGAAGGGATTAGGAAGTACAAATTGGTTGTTAGACTGATGAACCTCAAAGGGAAGGGAGGAAGTGGGGTGGGAAGAGAGAAACCAAAGAACTTATATGCATATATGCATAACCAATAGACACAGACAATAGTGTGGGGAGTGCAGGAGGGGGGCGGGGTTGGGGAGGAGGGGGTCAAGGGGGAAAAAGAGGGACATCTGTAATACATTCAACAATAAAGATAAGTTTAAAAAAAAACACAAGTAATTGCTAGGGAGAAGAAGAGAAATGTAGTTTCCCAACATGAGACCTAGTCAAGAGGCATATATAGTTTCAAAAGACAAAGCAACAGATATAATGGAAAGGAAGACAAGATATATAAGACCACAGAACCAACTACCAAGAGGAAGAGATTTGGGGTAAATCTACCTGTTCTGTGAACTTGAAGGGGACGAAGTTGAGTCTGATTTACCATTATATTCCCAGTCCTGGCACTTAGTAAATGCATAAACTTCATTTTGCATAGGTTATCAGTGTCCCAAAATAGAGACACTTACTCAATTTGAATAAAATTGAATATCAAAGAGGAAGGATTATATGCAATTGATGTGATAGGAATTAAAGTGGGGGAAAGGAGCATATGCATATATGCATAGCCAATGGACACAGAAAATAGTGTGGGGAAGGCAGGAACGGGGTGAGAGTGGAGATGAGGGGGGTCAATGGGGGGAAAGAGGAATATCTGTAAAGAGTTTTAAAAAATGAAATAAAGTGAGGAAAAGGAGCTGTTTCAAGAGTAAAAATTTTAGAAACAAGCTAATTTTTAAAAACTGTTAAATATAAATATGGCATTTATATTTTTAAAAATGACAATAATCCTTACGAACAGAAAGTGGAAAAGTGGGTAATTGTACAAGCAGAAGGGTAAGATGAGCCTAGAAAATACTGTGGTGTTTTTTTTTTAGTAATAGAGTAATATAATCAATTAACATAAATTAATAAATCTATGTTTTACAAAAATCAGTAAACTATTTTTAAAAAGAAATCTGTTCAAGCTGATAACCCGGAGACAAAAGTGAAAATTCTCTATATATATGAGTGTAAGTGTGTGTGTGTAGGTGTATGTGTGTGTGAGTGTGTGTGTGTATGGGTGTATGTGTACATATATTTTAATTATCTATATTATTACCCTCAAAAAATACTAATTAAGGAACTGAGACTTCATAAAGAAACTTATTAAGAGGTCAGACACTTAGATAATCATCGCAGACTGATGAAAAAGTACAATTTCAATTCTAAAATAACCTCTACCACCCTGGCCAGTTTGGCTCAACGGTTGGAGCAACGGCCCGCGGACCAGAGAGACCCAGGTCTGGTTCCTGCTAAGGGCACTTACCACGGTTGCAGTTTGTCCTTGGCCGCAGTTGGGGTTGTGTGGGAGGCAACCAGCTGATGTATCTCTCTCACATGGATGTTTCTCTCTCTCTCTCTTCTCCCGTCTCTCCCTCCTGTTCTATCTGAAGATAAATGCAAAAATGTTCTCCAGTAAGGATAAAAAAATAAAAAATAAATAAAAAAATAAAATAATCTCTACTCTCACAGACTATCAGGCTAACATTATGTGTCACTGACCTCTTGCAATAAAAACTCTGTGGGCACCCTGCTAAGTTGTGGCTAAGGCTTGGGCTCTTCCCACCAACTCCTGCTGACCTTGTTGAGAACTCTTTGTCACAGTAGCATCATTACTTGCTTGGGAACTCATTTCCTGCTCCAATCCCATCTAGGGAATTTCTGACAACCGATGTGAAAACCACCTCCTGGTTAGTACATTAAGGGACACCCACCCTCTAATGCATGGTAGATGTATTACTTCGCGAATATTCTTTAATGAAAATGTCAATAAATCTGTTTTTAATTTTTTTTTTTTATCCTCACCCGAGGACATTTTTCCATTTTTGTTCAGATAGAGTGGGAGGGAGAGGAAGAGGGAGAGAGAGAGAGAAGCATCAAAGTGTAAGGGACACATTGAGTGGCTGCCTCCCGCACAACCCCAGCCAGGGACAGGGACGAATCACAATCAAGGTTCATGCGCTTGACCTGAATCGAACTCGTGACTCATTGGTCCGAAGGCTGACGCTCTAACTGCTGAGCCAAACTGGTCAGGGCTTAATTTGTTTTTTTAAAGAAACCTTGACACTAACCCTTTACCTCTCTCTCTGCTGTCTGAAGGTTATAAAAAAGTTAATCCCTGAGTTCTCCCTCCTATCCTCCTCTCCTCACATTTCTAGTCACTAGTAGAAAGGGAAATCAAACTATAATAGGGTCTACCTCACTTCCTACTTTATTTTATTAAAAAATTTTTTTTCTTTATTGATTTCAGAGAGAAAGGGAGAGGGAGAGAGAGATAGAAACATCGATAGGAGAGAACATCGACCGGCCACCTCCTGCATGCCCCCACTGGGGATCGGGCCCACAACCTGGGCACATGCCCTGACCAGGAATTGAACCGGCAACCTCTTGGTGCATGGGTTGACGCTCAACCACTGAGCCACACTGGCCGGGCCTCACTTCCTACTTTAACAACAACTAAAACAAATTAAATAACTTGTTTCTGTTCTCCTTACTAAATATTTATTCCCCTTCTTGATATTATCTCAATTCCTCAGGGTCCAGTTGTGGCCTCCTACTTATTTTCTCAAGCCTGGCCTCTGGCTTTTACTAGGCTCAGTAGTAGCTGAACCAACAGTAGGTAGAGGAGGGCAGGGAAAATGAAGCACAAACCAGTCAGCTCTCCTGCTTGTTATAAGGTCTTTTGGGTGAAGAGGTGGAAACTACCAGCTACCGGAGGTGGCAGATTGTGGGAAGACCTCTAGACCCCTGATTCAAGTTGAAGTCAACAGATGTGAGATCTAATCCTGGCTTCATCACCTTACTAGACACTAACATTGGACAAGTCATATAACCTCTCTGAGCTTTATCTGTAAAATAGAGTTAAAAATATCTTTGCTTATTTTACAAGATGTTAAGAGATTAAAATATTTGTGAAAATGCTTTGAAAATGGTTAAAATGCTACTTAAAAAAAACAAAACATTTCATATGCCTGTGTAATTTCTGCCCCCCAAAGCAAAGATAGGTGCTAGCAGGTGCTTCTTTTCATCACTGGAGTCAAAACGAGTACAACAAAATTACCCACTTCACAATTGTGAGCTGTAGACAAAATCACAGGCATACTAAAATTAAATGGGAAAAGTACCAACAAATGACAAGAGAAAAGTTAACATAAGCCTCACTTAGAGCTATTTTGAGAATACTTCCTCAGTCATCTCAGGACAAATTTCTCCATATTCGGTTAGGTCTAGACTTCCTTTAGCTGCGATGTCTTTGGCTAACAGTGTATCTAGGAGGAGAATAGAGAGAAAGATAAACTGAAATAATACACATATCTATCTAGGCTTCTCCTTAAAGAGACAGGGCAAGCCACAGAAGTGATGCCAAAACACCTATAGAGAGAACATAGTGGAAAGGCCTTAGGTTTGGAGTAGGAGAGACCTAAGTTTTAGTCCTGACTCTGCCACTTACTGACTGGGCAAGCCACTCTTTCAGTCAAATTATCTCTCTTTTTTTTTTTTAAAATCCTCACTCGAGGATATTTTTCTATTTGTCTTCAGATAGAGTGGGAGGGGGAGAGAGACGGAGAGAGACAGAGAGAGAGAAACAGACGTGAGGGAGACACATTGACTGGTTGCCTCCCACACGACCCCGACCAGGGCTGGGGACCGAGCCGCAACTGAGGTACATGCCCTTGACCGGAATCAAATCTGGGACTCTTGGTCCTCAGGCAGACGCTCTAACCACTGACCCAGGGCTCAGTCAGATTTTCATCTGCTAAGCGAGGAATAATACTATCTACTTCAGAGGGATACTCTGATGATTGAAAGAGAGAAGGCATGTAAAGTACTTGGCACATAAAAGGTGGGTGCTTAATAAATAATAGCAGGATAAAAAAACTCCCCCAAAACAAAAAAACCTCAAGACATCTATCTACTCCTATTCAAACCTGAAGGCTTAATCCTCTAATAGCTGTGGTTCTCATCTGGGGAGAACTTTGTCCCTCAGGAGACATTTGACAATGTCTGGAGACATTTCTGACTGTAATGACTGGGGAGGAGCTACTGGCATCCAGTGGGTAGAGGCCAAGGATACTGTTCAACACCCTACAATGCACAGAACAGTCTTCCACAATAAATAATTATCTAGCCCAAAACATTAATAGTGTAAGACTCTACAACAAGCATTCTTAGGTACTCAATCAGAGTAAGCTACTTCACCTCTCTTAGCCTTAGTTTCCTCACCAGCAATATGGCAATAATTGATCTGTGTGTCCTACATCACCAAGCTATTGGCAGGATCAAATGAAATAATGGATGAGAAGCATTATCATCATTACAACTTTCACAATGAATGCAAAAATACCCACTTGCTGGGCAAAGACAGAAGCAATGGTATATTGGGGGGGCGGGATTCTTTGTTTGGGAATGTCACCATCCTAAGAGGGCCTCTTCCCAATCTACTTCTTCTTCTTCTTTTTTTAATCTTCACCCAAGAACATTTTTGCATTTATCTTCAGATAGAGCAGGAGGGAGAGAGGGAGGAAGAGAGAGAGAAACATCGATGTGAGAGAGACACGTCAATTGGTTGCCACCCACACGACCCCAACTGGGGCCGGGGACAAACTGCAACCAAGGTACGTGTCCTTAGCGGAAACTGAACCCAGGTCTCTCTGGTCCTCGGGCCAACGCTCTAACCGCTGAGCCAAACCAGCCAGGGCCCAATCTACTTCTATAAAGCTTCACTGGAGCAGGGGAGCTCTTATGCACAGTGATGGGATAGGAGTACTTCTCAGGGAGAGAGATGGAGCATGGGAAGTGGGTAGGAACAGCATAGGCATATCAAAGAGGAGCTAACAGATGTTAGGAAGTAAGGCACTGATTACTTGAATTCTTAGACTGCTTGGGCTGCCTGAGTGATTTAAACAATAGAAATTTATTTTCTCACACTTCTGGAGGCTGGAAAAACAAAATCAAGATTCTAGCAGGGGTTAGTTTCTGGTAAGAGCTTTCTCCCTGGCTTGCAAATGGCCACCATCTTGCTGTATCCTTACACAGCAGCCATCTCTCTCTCTTTCTCTTCTCTTTTTTAAAAAAATTAATTAGTCCAGGTGGTGTGGCTCAGTAGTTGAGCATCGACCCATGCACCAAGAGGTCACCAGTTTGATTCCCAGTCAGGACACAAGCCCAGGTTGTGGGCCAAATCCCCAGTGGGGGGCATGCAGGAGGCGGCCAGTTGATGTTCTCTCTCATCAATGTTTCTATCTCTCTCTCCCTCTCACTTCGTCTCTCTCTAAAATCAATAAAGGAAAAAAAATTTTTTTTTAAATTAACATTTTTGTTACAGATGTTTCTCCTTTACCCCCATTGACATTTCTTTCTCTTCTTAAAAGGCCACCAATCCTGTTGGATTAGGGCTATACTCTATGAGCTCATGTAATCTTAATCACCCCCTTAAAGGCCTTATCTCCAATAAAGTCATACAGGGGGTTCAACATATGAATTTGGGGGAACAGGGGCACAATTCTGTCCATAGCACTTGGACACACACCAGACACAGCCAAGGCATCACTGTGACCTCAGAGATGAGGATCCAGAAATTAATTCAATGCTTTTCTATGGTAACATTCACCGAATCTTTCCTTTTCTATATGCTTTCTCTGTGCTCTCCAGTCAATTAACTCCTGCAACTCTTTCCTATAGGTGCCTCTTTAGGCATCCTGTGGAATTCCAGGGTCAGGAAAGGTCCCTCCTCTCATTTGTGTCCCAGTCTTTAAACATCTGAGACCCATTAGGTCCTGGTTTTCCAACACTGGCTAATCAGAATGATTTTAGGCATGTTACTTAATTATGGGAGTTTTTTTTTTTTTTTAAATCCTCACCAGAGGATATATTTTTATTCATTGTTTTTTTAGAGAAGGGGGAGAGAGAGAAAAACATTGATATGAGAGAGAAACACTGATTAGCTGCCTCTTGTATGCACCCTGACCAGGGATCGAACCCACAACCTAGGTATGTGCCCTGACTGGGACTCAGACCTGCAACCTTTTGGTGCACGGGATGATAATCCAACCAACTGAGCCACCAGGGCAGGGCAGTTATGGAAGTTTTTTATTTTTATTTTTTTTATCCTCACCTGAGGATATTTTTCCCGTTTTTTTTTTTTTTTAAAGATATAGAGTGGAAGGGAGAGAAGGAGAGGGGATGAAGTGGAGAGAGAGAGAGAGTGACAGAGAGAGAAACACATCGATCTGAGAGAGACACATTGACTGGCTGCCTCCTGAACAACCCCCACCCCCATGGGGGCCAGGGATCGAACCTGCAACCCAGGTACATGCCCTTGACCAGAAATCAAACTTGAGACCTTTTGGTCCATGGCTGATGCTCTAACTGCTGAGTCAAACCAGCCAGAGCCTATGGAAGTTTTTTAAAAACCTCAACCATTGCCCTGGCCGGTTTGGCTCAGCAGTTAGAGCGTCGGTCCATGGACCAGAGAGTCCCGGGTTCAGTTCCCGCTAGGGGCACGTACCTCGGTTGCGGTCTGTCCTTGGCCCCGGTTGGGGTCATGTGGGTGGCAACCACTCGATGTGTCTCTCTCACACTGATGTTTCTCTCTCTCTCTTTCTCCCTCTCTCCCTCCCGCTCTATCTGAAGATAAATGCAAAAAAAAAAAAGTCCTCGGATGAGGATTAAAAAAAAAAACAACCTCAACCAGGCCCTGGCCGTTGCTGCTCAGTGATTACAGCATTGGCCTGCACACCAAAGGGTCGCGGGTTCAATTCCCCATCAAGACATACCTGGGTTACAGGTTCGATACCAACCTCGGTTGGGGCCTATGCTAGAGGCAACCAATTCCCTCTGTTCCTTCCACTCTCTCTTAAAAAACAAAAACAAAAACAAAAGAACAATGAAAAATACCTTCGAGTGAGGATTAACAAAGAAACAAACAAAAAAAGCTCAGCCACACCCCAGAACAATTCAATCAGAATCTCTGGAGGTAGGAACAAGGCACTGGTAATTTTTAAATTTCCCCAAGTAATTCCAATAAGCAGCCAAAGTTGAGAACCACTGACCACAGAGGTGTATGTTTGTGTGTCCTGTTCTCCTCCCCTCAGATTCTAATTTAGTTGCTATAGAGTGGAACCCAGGAATCTGTATTTTTAAATAATTCCCCAGCTGATTCTGGTAATCAGCCGGATTTAAGAAAGGTTACTATCTCCTGAAGCTAAACTGGCTACCTGACTTGTACCTATTCATTTCTGTGGCTATAAATAAGCTTTACAGAAGCAGATTTTATTTCCTTCCTCCTCTTTGTGATACATTATTTTTGGGACAGCCTTTCATATGCACCAAAAGAGAAAACTTAAAGGAGTTTTTTTAAAACATGAGGGGGAAGCATCAAAAGAAACCAAAGGGGGCTAAACAACGTGTGTAGCTTGCCAAGGGAAAGAGCAAAAAATCTGGTGAAAAATAAAGGAAGGGGTGAGAGTGGGGATGGAGAGATGATGTCACAGGAAAATGGGGCTGATAGGATTCAACAGCAAATTAATAAAACTTAGTAAGTCAACAGCCATTGAAGTTGTAGGTGAAGGGCCTTCCTTTGGGCAAAAATGGAAACAGGCATCAGCATCTTTTGGTGTATCCCTCAGCACAACCTCACCCATTTTATCCTCACTCTTCATCAATACTTCCCTCAAGGAAGAATGCCAGGCATTCACACCAAGCTACAAAGTATTTTAATAGGGGACGATGACAATAAACCAGAAGAAGAGTACTGGAAAGAAGGAATTTCAGGCACATTTACTGAATGGAGAGGGACTGAAGAGATGATAAGCCTTTCTTAGCTTTTTGATAATTTATATCACACCACTTTTTACTTTGTGTAGTTCTCTAACAGTAAAATAAAAATGAGGTATATAACCGACATCCAGGCATCCCTGATGAAAATACGTTGACAGAAGGGTCCCATCACATACTTGACAAACTGTAGGGAGAGTGTTGTAGCCTGTGCACCTCACCAGCCATGGATGTTAAATTTTCCTTATAGAAATTGAAACTCAAGACACTTGGATCCTAAGTCAGACCCCATTGTCATACTTTCTACTTACCTTTGCCTTATTATTTTTTTCCCTTAACATCTCTAGCTGTAAAACAGAAAAAATCTCAAGGATAACTTGATTGAATTTGGCCCATGGCAACAAAGTAGGAGGAAAGAAAACAGAGGAAAGGCATAAAAAAGATAGTTAAAAACTATATTTTAAGCTTGGCTGGTGTGGCTCAGTCATCCCATGGACTGAGAGGTCCTGGTTCGATTCCTGGTCGAGGCACATGCCTGGGTTGTGGGCTTGATCTCCAGTGGGGGATATGAAGGAGGCAGCCGATCGATGTTTCTCTCTCTCTCTAAAAAAATCAATAAAAACATATTTAAAAAAATATATATATATATATATATTTAAAGTATTCCCTCCATAGAAAGTCAAGCTAAATGTTTTGAGTATGAGATATTTTAGTGAAAAGAGTAGTCTCTACATTTTAGTGAAAACAGAGTAGTCTTTACCTTATCATTTAGAAGTGGCTTGATCTCTGTGAGTTGAACATCCTGAAGTTCATCCATGAGGAAGATTAAAGTAGAGGATTCTCAAAAATAAATCAGTAACTCTGAAACAAAAGAGAAGGAAGTGAAGAAAAAGGCTTAAATTAGGAGTTGGGCCCTGGTTGGGTAGCTCAGTTGGTTAGAGCATTGCTGATACGCCAAGGTTGCAAGTTCAATCCCCCGTCAGGGCAAATATAAGAACCAACCAATGAATGCATAAATAAGTGGAACAATAAATCGATGTTTCCCTCTTGTTTCTTCTCTAAAATCAATTTTTAAAAAATTTAAACCAAGAGTTGGAAATACAATAGTCCCATTACATCTATTCATTCAAATATTAGAGGTTAGTATGTGTCATGCATTGCTCAGGGTGCTGAAGACACAGGAAACTAGATAGTTATGGCAGACAGACTCAAAGTGGCCTCTATGATCTTTGCCTCCAGGTATTCATATCCTTGAATAACCTTTCCCCTCCCCACTGAGTGTGGGCAAGACCTATGACTTTTTTATCATTTCTTCAAAGGACCCAGAGGATGCCAATCAGAAACACTCCTCAAACTATGGACCGCCACATACCAACCATAAGCATCCCAAACATTTGTACCACTTACAGAGCACAAGCTTGATGATAATTTAACTTCCCTGTAGAACACGGTTCTTTTCTCAGGTCCCAGGCACCCTATAAACTTGGTTAAGCTACTGAATGCCCAGAAACTGAATTTCTTTTTTTTTATCCTCACCTGAGGATACCTTTCCATTTATCTTCAGTGGGAGGGAAGGGGAGAGAAAGAGAGAGAGAGCGACATTGATGTGAGAGAGACACATCGACTGGCTGCCTCCTGCACACAAGGGTTGGGGACAAACCGCAACCGAGGTATGTGCCCTTGACCGAAATCAAACCCAAGACTCATTGGTCTGTGGGCTGACACTCTAACCGCTGAACCAAACCAGCCAGGGCCAGAAACTGAATTTTTACTTTAGTTTGTTTTTTTACCAATTATATTTCTTTTTTTTTTAAATCCTCACCCGAGGATATTTTTTCTCCATTTATCTTCAGATAGAGTGGGAAGGAAGGAGGGAGAGAGAGAGAGAGAGAGAGAGAGACAGAGAGAGAGAGAGATTGGTTGCCTCTCACACAACTCCAACCAGGGCCAGGGACTGAACCACAACCAAGGTACGTGCACTTGACTGGAATCAAACCTGCGACTCTTTGGTCCGCGGGTTGATGCTCTAAGTCTAACCGCTGAGCCAAACCAGCCAGGGCTTTACCAGTTATATTTCAAAAGGTGATGAGGTGGCTTGAATCTTTTATCACTTATTTCAGCCAACATCTACAATTCTCTCTTTTACAGTCGTGCTTTGACCCAGTTAGCTCTAAAAATATTGGCCTAACTGGTATCTACTTGTTGTGTGTTTATTAATCACATTATAAACTGTAGCTACTTTTCATTTGGACTTCACTGTTTATCAGTAATTTAAAATGGTAATTTTAGCCCAGCCAGGGTGGCTCAGTGGATGAGCATCAACCTATGCACCAAGAGGTTGCTGGTTCTATTCCCAGTCAGGGCATATGCCTAGGTTGTGGGCCAAATCCCCAGTGGGGGGCATGCTGGAGGCGGCCAATCGATGTTCTCTCTCATCGATGTTTCTATCTCTCTCCCCCCTCCCTTCCTCTCTCTCTAAAAATCAATAAAGAAAAAAAATTTTTTTAATAAAATGGTAATTTTAAAGTTCTTTTTCCTACTATAGAAGCAATACTATATGTGCTCACTTTAGAAAATGTGGAAACCACAGAATAATGAAAAGATATTTTACTTAGTTCTTCCACCTAAGGACAACTACTGTTAAGATTTTAGTCTATTTCCATTTGTATTTTTTCCACGTAAAATGGTGACTTCCTAAAAATGTTTTTCCAACCCACCTGCTTTATTCCCTCTCTAACTTACTCACTTGAAAGCAGGGTACTTCAAGATGTTGATTACTCAAATATGACTCCACATAGGGCCTATTCAAGAGCTTCAGGGACAGAGGAATGCCCTAGCTGCCCTCAGGTCCAAAGTGACTGGCATTCACCTAGTGTTCCCATGCATTTTTTAAAGATTAAAAAAAAAAAGTGATGATGTGATGTTTGGGCCAGGACAAACACTTAAATAAAGGCACAAATTAAATGAGAAGTCTGTCCCTGTCAGCTGGGCCCAATGCAGACTTAATGCAGGACAGGAAGCTGCTCCAGTGTGACTTAGGAATTGGCAACGAGACAATAGATGTTTACCTTCCACATTATAGGGGACCTAATGTGTTCTTCTGGAGACTCAATTTTTGCTTAGTTCTCATTATCCTGAGCCCTTGCCAATTACTAGTTTTGTAACACCTATAAGAAAACTAAGACCACATGGTAGAAAATTCCATCTCCAGATCTCCCAGCTACACGGACTGGCTTCCTTCTGCAGATCTAAGGCCTGCAGTTCCCTCTGCACAAATGATATGGCTGCCAGATCCATCCCGGTGCTAAGGGCTATTAATATTTTTTAAAAGCTAGTAGGGATTTTACTGTAGTAGATAACAAAATGTTCACGCTCTTTTCCTGCTTTACAAGGTAGGGGGAGGACTGAAAAGTAAAAACCAGCCATCCGTGATCTGAAGAAGTAAGCCTGGTACCAAATGGCTAGAAAGGAAAAGGGGAAAGATATAAATCCTACACTGTGCCAGGAATTATAACCTAAGCACCTCATCTTTAATCCTCATAACAGTCTTCTCAGGTAGATATCTTCATTTCTTACTTTAAAGATGAGAAACTTAAGCTTAGAGAGAAATTAAGTGACTTTTCCAATATCCCACATCTAAGTAAGTAATAGAGCAAGGATTAAAAAGCCTTTGCTTGTCCCACTATACCATAATGTCAACACCAGGCTCCATCTACCGGCTGTAGAACTCTGGGCAAATTTCTTCTCCTCTAACCACAGGGCACCTCCTTGAAGTAAAAGTAATAGAAGCCCAGAGCTATCCTGTACCACTGACTCAGATGTCTTAGAATGAAAGTTTGAGTCATCACACCAGGACAAGAAACCTCAATACCTCAGTTGTTAGCTGAAGACTAGGAGAACATGAGCAGGAAAAAGGGAAACAAAATTCCAGCTATTACTTGGTAACCAGTTTCAGAAACAAGGGTTATTTCTTGCTTGTTGTTAGAATAGTGAGCCTCAAACAAACACCTGGATATCTTGTTCAGGATCTTAGACATAATCAGTTTTGAGTGATGACAGTCCAATAGGTGACCTCATCATGAGTGGAGATCATTTGAGTTGAAGAGATGAAGAACGGAAAGGCTTAATTATTAGCACCAATCCCTAATAGAGATGAAGAGGAAGGGACAGAGAAAGACTCTATTAATCTAATTTTATCCTGCCTTCTTCTAAAAAAGATTTCAGATGGGATTTCAAAAAGATTCATCAGACCAGACTAATTAGAAAGGGAATATACTGGAGAAAGATAGAAGTTCAGTAGTTTAGTGCAGAAATCTAGCTATAAGGTGACAAGAGCCTTACCCTGCTATTAGAATCACAGATATAAAGGGAAATCTAGGGTATAAAATTGGTGAAAATAGTGTGAGATCAGAGAAGTCAGATTTTGCCAAGGTTTTGCAGGGGTTCAGAATAAGCCACCCAAGATGCGCCTGAGTGGTATGTGGATTACTTTAAGCTAAAGGTAATTGAGACCCTGCAGGCTCAAAAGAAACTTCTGTCCACACCCCCCCACACACACACTATCTAGAAGATTTTAGGAGCCTGGTCCATATTAAGAGTTATCACTAGAAATTACTTTTTACGTATCTATATGGCAGGACAAACTAATAACTGCAGAACATGTGCTCTCCCTGCAATTACTTTCTGAAACCCCAAAGTGCATTAACTCATCCCTAGCTCAGAATGTCTTATATCTCAATTTCCCTTTCTGTCTCTGACCTTCTTGGGTATGTAGGGTTCCCATACACAGGTATGTAATTACATTTGGTTATTTTCCCTTGTTAATCTATCTCATGTTTATTTGATTATTATTAGACTTGCTGAATAACCTCTGAGAGTAAAGTTTCTTCCTCCCACCCAGTTTCTAGTAGAGGGATAAAAGAATGATGGTGCAGTGAACGGAAATGGGGGCACTAAAAAGCAAAAACAGAGAAAGTGGTGAAATATATCAATTTTGAGTCACAGCTGAAAATTGGGCATCCAAGAGACCAGAGCACAGGGTAGAGTGAGATTTAGTGAGGAAAATCTGTGGTACTAAAGGGGAACACAGTTTGCCACCCCAAAATATGCCTCTTTGGGATATTGATTATTTCAGGCTGGTTAATTTTAAGAAACAGCAGACAAGGAAAAAGCTCTGAAAAGCAAGTAGAAGGATATTGTAAAAGGAAATTTACATTTGTAAGGGAAACCTCCACTTGTATGGGTGTTTCCCTCACTATACCAGGCCTGCATTCACTATCAATGATGAAGACATGGACTTAAATCTATAAAACAATCTTATTCTTGTTTATTGTGCTTTGCCTAGTAACTTCCCAGAACTGGATCTCCATCCTCAACACCTTCTTTTGTCGTTAGCTGAAGGTGGTATTTAAGGTGATGGCTTGATATTTTGGAGAGTTATTCAGTTTTCCTGGGTCTCTTCCATGTACACAGGAGGTATACATTTGATTAAACTTTGATTTTCTCCTGTTAATCTGTCTTGGGTCAATTTTATTATTAGTCCAGCCAGAAAGGTAGAAGGAAAATTATTTTTCCTCCTCCACAGCACTCACCAAACCAGAAACGTGCAGGAGCTATAGGCCTTGGGCTCTTCTGAAAGACAACTCAGTAATGGAAAAGACAGCAGAACCAGTAAGAAACAAAAATGCTCAAGAGATAATAGAGAAATACAAAGTCAAAGAAGTCAAGGGAGAAGAGAAGTTTACATGAAAGGGGACAAAACTATCAAATAATGAAGAGGAAAGGAGGAGGGAGAGGACTAAGAAAGGGCCATTCTCTTTGACAGTGAAAGCCAATAGTATTAACATCTAGGAAAAATGAGGTTCTGTTCTGTGTGCTAACAACAACAACAAAAAAGCCCATGACTGTGACCTTTTAGAAATACAGAAATCGACATTTCTGCATTTAAATGTAAGCAGAAATGTTCCTGGGATGGCCAGGAGAGGCATCAGTGTTCTTTGACATTCAGCACTTGAGAGGACCTTTAAAGATCATGGAGCCCGCCCTGGCCGGTTTGGCTCAGCAGTTAGAGCGTCGTGGGCCTGCGGTCCAGAGAGACCCGGGTTCGGTTCCCGCTAGGGGCATGTACCTCGGTTGCAGTTTGTCCCCGGCCCTGGTTGGTCGTGCGGGAGGCAGCCACTTGATGTGTCCCTTTCACATCGATGTTTCTCTTTCTCTCTCTCTTCCTCTCTCTCCCTCCCACTCTATCTGAACAAAAAAATGAAAAAATGTCCTCGGGTGAGGATAAAAAAAAAAAAAAAAAAAAAAGATCATGGAGCCCGGCTGGTGTGGCTCAGTGGATTGAGCATCCTCCCATGGACTGAGAGTTCCCAGTTCGATTCCCAGTCACAGTACATGCCCAGGTTATGGGTTTGATTCCTAGTGGGGGCGTGTAGGAGGCAGCCAGTCGATGTTTCTCTCTCACATTGATGTTTCTATCTCCTTCTCCCTTCCTCTCTCTCTCTAAAAAAATCAACAAAAACATATTAAAAAATAAAAGATCATCGAAACTACTGAGTTTTATTTTTTGCACCAAAACTCTGAATAAAGAACAGAAAAATGTGTAGGGGTGCTAGTTGAAGTGGTGGTGAGACAGCTAGGGCTCTGTTTAAATAAAGTCCAGCAAAATATTTCTGAGTGCAACCTTTGTCCGCTCAGACAAAATGGATGCCCACATTCTTCCAGTCAAGGAAAGAGCCCTTAAGCACATCAGATGTGACCTCTCGACCCAGGTGGGCCCCTACCTAGCTAAGTGGCACTGGGCAAAGCAGTTTCCCTTTGCAGACCTCAGTTTCTCCATCTGTCAAGGGAAGAGGTTGGGCGGGATGATCTTTTGGCCCGACAGGGCTGACATTCTGTGACCCAGAAGCTCTCTGTAAATGCAGTGTTTTAGATTTTACATTCTCCCCCAGGGTAAGAGTTCCCCTGTCTCCCGCCTCATTTGATTCTTACTACAATCCTAAGAGGTCACTCAGTTATCAACCTGATCAGGTTCAAAGACTAGTTGAAGGTCACTTGCAAATCAGCGGGAGGGTACAGTTGGCCTGACCCAAGGGACATGAGGGTCTCAGGCTTTTATCTCACTCTGCACTGTGTACATTTAGTCAGAGAAAGCTCACTGAGATTTCCAGTGCTTAAAAACATTGCTTTGTTACTTTAAAAAGACAATACAGGACTATATATACTATTGGCTTTCTAAACTACAAGCTGTCTTGTTTTGTAACTTTCCCCCATGACCAAGGTAATTTGTGTGGTCTTCATCAGGCCTTGCCAGGATGTACTGATGCCAGGCCACTCGTATTCTAGAAGCAAAAATCACTTTTGGTTTTGGAAAGATTGCAGAAAGACAACCAAAAGAGAACGAAGGCTGCAAACACTGAAGGCGTACTGAGGAGAATGAGCTGGACAAGGCCAGCTGAAGCTTGTGCTGAAACAGTTATGACTGAAAAGCTGCAGGAAGTGGCCAGGGGACTGGCTCTCAAGGTAGACAGTGGTGCTTCTACAGCAAGCTGATGCACATCCTCTCTTTTTACCTATAAATCAGTGGCTGAGCAAGCAATTATTATATTATAGTACTTTACAATTTAAGAAGCACCTTTACATCTAACATCTTATTGAATGATCACTATGGTACTGTGAGGGAAAACATTGGGGCACTGGCATCTATTACAGAGATAAGGAAACTGAGGTTTAAAGAGGTGACAAGAAATGACCAAAACAATACAACTAATAAATGCAACAGCTGGAACTGAAACCCAATTTTCTCCTGATCCCAATGCTCACTCTATGCCCTGTATCATACCGCCTCCCAGGTTATCACAGATTAAAAGACCTGGGGGTAAAACGGAGAGAAATTCAGCAGACTGCCTCATTGCACTACACCCACCCCACATTGAGGACCTCTTTATCTATGGTCCTAAATTACATTGGGTGGTTAAGATCAGGCCACCAGCTCGAGAATTAAACCCTAATATGAAGTTAATAAAAAGAAAGTCGAGATTTGGGACTGGAGTTTGCCTTCACCCATTAATTCAATTGAGTAGGGGAGATTAAGTCTATAAACAAACCACTACAGTTCCAAGCAGTAAAAACACAAGCCTATACATTCGACAAACTCTAAGGCAGTTTCTCTACCTCAGCACCACTGATATTTTGGACCAAATATTTTTGTTGTGGGAGGCTGTCCTGTGCATAGAATGTTTAGGAACATCCCTGGCCTCTACCCACTAAATGACAGTAGCAGCCTCCTCCAACCAAACATGTCTCCAGATATTGCCAAATGTTCTCTGGGGGACAAAGCTGCCTTGAGTTGAGAACCACCACTCTAAGGGTTATGGAGGTCTAGGGCAAAAGTCAATTAATGCAGTTGCAGATGCAGAGAGAAAGATTCATGGAGGAGGTAATATGTGAACTGGACCTTGAAGAATAGATAAAGTCCTGGCTGCGTGGCTCAGCTGGTTGGAGCGTCATCCCGCACACCAGAAAGTTTGCGGGTTTGATTCCCGGTCAGGGCACATACAGGAGGTAACCTACTGATGCTTCTCTCTTACATCGATGTTTCTCTCTCTCTCTCACAAAAAATAAATAAATAAATAAAAAACGTATCCTTGGATGAGAATTAAAAAAAAGGGATAGATAAAATTTCTGTAGGTGAGGATGACAGAAGGCTAAGAAGGAATTCCAGAAAGGGAGGCTAACTTAAACACAAGGAGATGAGAAAGCACAAGTCCGCTGGAAAATGATCCAGTTTGGTAAGAGCAGAAGGTTCCTGTTGGAAATAGGAGATAGGGCTAAAAATGTCCATTGAAGTCAGGTCAGAGGTAGCTATCTATCAGCTAGTATTTGTAAGCTATACATACACATAGTAAGATAGCCAACAATACAAGATATCACACAGATGTTTAACAGTATACAAGTCAAACCAGTGGCACTGCCATATGTCCCACCTCCCCAAGGGGACAGAATGTTGCTTGAATATCATGTCTTACACTGCCTCTACTGTTCACTGCATTTAGTCAGAGCTAAACAAAGCTTGGAACCAGTGTAGAGGTGGGAGAAATAACCAAGGACTGGAATGGTCAGGAGTTCCCCAAAGGAGGTAAGAATGATGGGCCTTGAATGGATATGTTTTGGATAGCTATAAGGGAAGAGAGGACATTCCTAGTAAGGACATCAGGGATGGGAAAGAAAGAAATGTACAAAATATATCCAGGAAACACCAAAAAGAACAATGTAGCTGGGAAAGAAAACAAGGCTGGTCAGAACACAGAGCACACAAATGGGACTTTATGTGTGGACAACCACTGAGGGTTCCTGAGCAAAATGACACAATTGTTTATTGGTCACCGAATCTCATAGTTCTTAGCTACATTAAAAAGACCTGGGAGCTTTGAAGACTAGCAATATCCAGGCTCCGACCCTAAAGATCCAATTTAATCAGGCTAGGGCAGGGCCCTGATATTGTTTTTGTTTTTTTCTTTTAATCCTCATCCGAGGACATTTTTGCATTTATCTTCAGATAGAGCAGGAAGGAGAGAGGGAGGAAGAGAGAGAAACATCGATGTGAGAGAGACACATCAACTGGCTGCCACCCACACGACCCCAACCAGGGCTGGGGATAAACCACAACCGAGATATGTGCCCTTAGCGGGAACCGAACCCGGGACTCTCCAGTCCACGGGCCGACGCTCTAACCGCTGAGCCAAACCGGCCAGGGCACTGATATTGTTTTTAAAACTCTACAAATGATTCTTATATGTAGAACCTCTGTTCTACAGTCATTGCCTCATCCTCAGATGAGAAAAGAGGCCTAGAAATTTAAGCCATTTGCCTAAATTCACACAACTGTTTAGGTAAGGGGCTGAGACTGGCATCCAGATTCCTATTCCATCCAGGCTCTGAAAGATCTCACAGAGTACTGGGCTAAATTCCGTACTTCAGTCTGTAAGAAACACAATTATTTGATGACTTCGCTCTCAAGCTTTGCCAGAGTTAAAGCCTGAATTAATCTAATCATAAAACTACTGACTTAAGCATCCCCACAAGCATCTAGAGTAATGGATGCTGGCTTCATTGTTGCCTCCTGGGAGCCTTAGGAAAGGAAAGGGTCTCAGGAGACTCCCCAGAAAGCGTAATAAACAAGCCAAATACCCAGGCTCCATGAAAGAAACAATGACTTTTTAAAATACAACTCACTGAACTTTTGTACTACATAAAGGGAAGTCTGTGTTCCTCTTCACCAGAAGAAATCCTCTCAGAGGTTCTATCCCATAAGCAAAGGTGGGGAGAAAAGTGATCAAAGGCAGCTGCTAAAGTATACTTATAGACCCTCATTTTAAAAGGAAACACCCCGTCTGGTCCATAGCCCTGGATAAGAGCCATCCACACACTTTGTGTTTTTCTGAAAAGGGCAGCAACCTTTACAACAGGCCCACCTTTCCACTGTGTCATTCCTGGATTCTGGCAGCAGGTGGTAAATAGAAGGTTTGCAAAGACTGTCAAGCTGGAAATCTGAGTCTGTCCTATACTATATTCATTCTGTTCATTCCAAGGTACTGGTACAAATAACTACCAAAACAAAATAATGCCCTTCTAGAGGCCTTCTTGTTAACCCCAGACACCCATCAACCAGCTGAAGCTCTAACATGGGGGCCATTCTAAAGGAACTCTACAAGCAGAAGCACAACCCTCTGCCTTCCACTCTTGAAGGATGCCGCTCAGGACACAAGGAAAGCAACTGCTGGCAAGGCCCCAGTATGTGCTCTTGGGATGGGCTCTGGGTTCCTATCAGCTATAAGGCAGAATCCCTGAAAACAATTTGTTCTTTAACACAGCCTGAGTGGAGGTAAAGAACAAACCAGAGTCCTAAGATGCAGTACTTAGTACTCACAGTAGCCTAACTTATTGAGCAGTTACTATATGCCAGATACCATGATAAGCACTTTATCCATTCAGCATTTCATTTTATTTTCCAACACACTTGTAAAATAGGTACTATAATCCTCCCTACTTTATAGATGAAGAAACTGACACTTGGAGAGGTTTTGTAATATGCCAAAAGTCACATAGTGAGTGGATGTCAGAGTAAGAATTTGAAGCTGAGCAGCCTGCATCTAGAGCTTGGGCAAGCTTCTTTAAACAACTTTTGCTACTTGATGCCAATTAATCATTAATTATTCTACTTATTTTCTTAAGTCTGGCTACTGGAATGTACTAGGATCTTGTTGAGCAAAGAATTTTGAAACTGAAGAGCACCATATAAAGTTTAGGTATTGTTAATACAAGTTAGGTATTATTCGGTATTAGCATTATTACTTTAATTAATAGGAGAGAACTGCACCTATCTGGGGGTATTTGAAAAGCAACCCTGCGGACTGTCTAATCATCCAAAGTCACATTTTAGTCAACACCCTGGTCAAATCCATCTTTCAACACAAAGTTTAAAAGATGCAACATCTTGCCCTGGCCGGTTTAGCTCAGCAGTTAGAGCGTCAGCCCAAAAACCGAAGGGTCTCAGATTCAATTCCTGGTCAAGAGCACGTGCCTGGGTGGCAGATTTGATCCCCTGCTCCGGTCGGGGTCATGCAGGAGACAACTTATACATTTGCCTCTCTCACATTAATGTTTTTCTTTCTCTCTCTCCTCCTCCCTCCCTTCCACTCTATCTAAAAATTAATGGAAAAATATCCTTGGGTGAGGATTAACAAAAAATAAAAAAAATAAAGGGGAAAAAAAAAGATGCAACATCTTGCCATGGCCTGTGTGATTTGGTTGGGCATCGTCCCGTGCACCAAAAGGTTGCTCTTTCAATTCCCAGTTAGGGCACATGCCCAGGTTGCAGGCTCAATCTCCTGTAGGGGGCAGGCAGGAGGCAGCCGATCAATGTATTGCTCTCACATCAACGTTTTTCTTTTCTCACTTCCTCTCTCTCTGAAAATCAATGAACTATTCTTTACAAAAGAAAAAGAAAAAATGTGATACCTTCAAGTAAACAGCATAGCACCAAAGTTAAAAGAGTCTACCTCGTCAAAAATTGAAGCCCTGGCTGGTGTGGCTCAGTTGGTTGGGCGTCGTTCCATGCACCAAAAGGTTGCTGGTTTGATTCCTGGTCAGGGCACAGGGTTGTGGGTTGCAGCTTGATCCCCAGTGGGGGACGTATAGGAGGTAGCCAATCAATGTTCCGCTCTCACATTGATGTTTCTCTCTCCCTCTTCCTTCCTCTCTCTCTAAAAAAATCAGTAACAGTATTTAAAAAACAACAACCCTGAAGCATGACAAGAGAGGTCCTGTCCCCAGGGCTTTCTCAACTGCAGAGAGAATGACACAATAGCCTGATTCTTCACTTCTCTCTCTGCTAAGTATTATGGCTTCACATATCATAGTTTTAGAGCTAAAATGTCACAATTTAAAAAAGCATTCCATTTTTACCATAAGTTGAAAGTTCAGACTTAAAAGTGTAGCATTCGAAGAATAAAACTGTCATTTTAAATAAACAACTGTGTCTGTTTTGAAAGCAAATAGTATTTCTGAAAAAGTTATCATATGACAATTACCAATTAAAGGAAAAGCTGACATGACTGCTAATCTTAGGTTATCATTAGAAATGGGAAGCAACTTCATACTGTTTTTATGAGCGACATATAATTTTCCTTCCCCTGATTTATATTATGTTTATGAATTTTTAGACTATCACTCTACCAGTTCCCCCCAAGTAACTGCTATTGCCTTCAAACCTGAAACAGCATTATCTTTTTTGTTTTTATTATTATTATTATTATTATTATTATTATTATTATTTAATCCTCACCCAAGGGAGGATATTTTTCCATTGATTTTTAGATAGAGTAGGAGGAAAGAAGGGAGAGACAGAGAGGAAGAGAAACATCGATGTGAGAGAGACACATCGATTGGTTGCCTCCTGTGCAACCCCGACCAGGGACAGTGATTGAACCCGCAACCAAGGTACGTGCCCTTTACTAGAAATTGAACCCACAACTCTTCGGTCCACAGGCCCACACTCTAACTGCTGAGCCAAACTGGCCAGGGTAACAGCATTATCTTTTTTTTAAAATCCTGAAAAACTTATAAAAAAATATTAATAAGTAATAAAATCAAATGTGGAGTGGTTGTAGTAGAAATTTTTACTTGATCAGTTGGAAACCCCAAATTATAGACTATGGGCATTTTTAGGTAAAGAGATTATGGGTAAAGAGATTATGGGTAAAGAGATTATAGTCTAATGACATAGCCAAAGCCTGGGGTAAACCACCCCTCTACTTGAAAAATTCATTTTCCTATATTAAATCTCTGGGGAAGATAAAACAGAGTAGCCCCTCCCCACAAAGTCAGGGAGAATGCCTACTCCATACTACAAATTATTTTATAGCAACCAAGTTTAATAGCATAGCCTGTTTGATAATGTAAACAGTGTCTATATAGAATTCAACTCAGAATGCAACAAACCAATTTTCCTCCAGAGTACAACAATGGATATTTATTCAGCTATCAACAATGGATATTTATTTAGGACTGATAATATGTCAAACTCTGTGAGGCATTGTGAGAAACATGACAGAATTTTAAGTCACTGTACCATCCCTCTCACTGAAAAGATCAAAAGACATAATACAATCCATTTTTGTTTGGTATTTAAACATCCTCCACATATCTCAGTTAACTGCACATAATAAACATTTAATGGCCAGATCATAGGTAAAGAGTATAAACACAATAGCATTAGCACTGTGATTAAAGAAAAAACTTTCATTTACCAAAGAAAGCCCTGAAATCTAGTATGTACTCATACTCAGTTTGGGTTTAGTTTTTGTGTGCTATTTCCAAGCAGTCTCTTTAAAAAGGGATGGGGTAGCCCAGCCGGTGTGGCTCAGTGGTTGAGCGTCAACCCATGCACCAAGAGGTCGCCAGTTCAATTCCGGGTCAGGGCACATGCTCAGGTTGTGGGCCCGATCCCTAGTGGGGGGCATGCAGGAGGCAGCCAATCTATGTTCTCTCATCGATGTTTCTCTCTCTCTCTCCCTCTCCCTTCCTCTCTCTCTAAAATCAATAAAGAAAAAAAAGGGGGTTGGGGGATGGGGTGGGGAGGGTTTAAAAAAGCCTTTCAGAATAAATGACATGGCGCCCAGTTCTGCAATAATTCCAAAATGCTATCAATCTTTAGACCTGAAAGTCCCTGACACACCTCTTCCTTTCAACATCCCTATTCAGATTTGTCCATTTTTCCTCCAGAATCTCCCATCTGCCCTTTTCTTTCTGATTGTCCTCACTTCTGGTCTGGATTTGCTCGTTCATTTATTCATCATTTACCAAGTACCTATTATCTGCCACAAACAGAACTGAACCTTTATCCTTGCTTTATGAAGCTCACATGATACTCAGTAGAGCTGTTATCTGCCCATCTCAATCGCCAGACTGCAAGCTTTAGCAAAGGCTTTGTATTTCCAGATCCTAGCAGCATCTGGCATATAGCAGACACTTGGAAAATGTTTGTTTGTGACACTAGATTACTTTAGCAAGCTCTTTTTTAATCCATAAATATTTTAGTACAACATATATCTTCAAAAAGGACTCTTTTCTTTTCTAAAATATAAAAGCAATATGTGCACAATGCAAAAATATAGAAAGGTATTAGATAAAAAGTGAATTCTTCAATCACCTAAAAAATTCCACTTCCAGAAGTGACTACTACTACAGTTTAGAATGCATATTTCCAGAACTCTCCTATGCTAGTATATAAAATGCACACATACACACATATGTACACATACGTACATACACATACTTTTTTGGAACAAGTTGATAGTTTTACACTATCTTCTTAACTTTCTGATCTAGTGATTCTCAAAGTGTTTTCCCTGGATTAGAAGCATCAGCATCACCAGGGAACTTGTTAGGAATACAAATTCTCAGGCTCCACTCCAAACCTACTGACTGAATCAGACATTCTGGGTTTTAATAAACTCTCCAGATGATTCAGAAGCGCACTAAAGGCTGAGAACCACTGTTCTCATCCAGTCAAATCACCCTAGTCAAGTAAGTTTTTTTACTGTCCCTTAAACATATCAAGCATTGTTATCTTCAAAATGCTTCCCTTGTCCTTTAGATTAATTCTGACCCTACGATTCTGTTAAAGCCCAGAATGTCCTAACTCCTTCCCAAAGTGTTCTCACTACCACAGCTAATCCCTCTTGTACCTCTCCCAACTCCTATGCCATAGCCAGTCCCTCTACCACAGGAGTTAACAATTAGGTACACATTGTCTTCATTGTCAGACAACAGATCTCACCAATAAAAAGGCTTTTGAGGCCCTGGCCAGTTTGGCTCAGTGGTTAAAACACTGACCTGTGAACCAAATAGTCTCAGGTTCAATTCCCAGTCAAGGGGACGTACCTGGGTTGCAGGTTTGATCCCCAGGCCTGGTCAGGGTCGTGCAGGAGGCAACCAATCTGTCTCTCTCACATCAATGTTTCTCTCTCTCTCTCTCTCCCCCTCTCCTTCCCTCCCTTCCACTCTATCAAAAAAACCAATGGAAATATATCCTTAGGTGAGGATTAATAAGTACATAAATAAAAAGGCTTTTCAGAATAGATGATCTGACACTCAGTTCTGCAGGAAACTCAAAATGCTATCACTCTTTGAACCTGAAAGTCCTTGACACACCTATTACGATCTGTTGGGGAATGTTTGTATTCCCTAACAGACCATAAACTCCTTGAAAACAGGAATCATATTTTTGTTATCTCTTCCTCAACCCTGTTGTAAGCATACAAATGGAATTTTAATAGAGTTGTGGGTTAATGTCTATAAGAATGAATTCACTGAAATACTGATAAACCTTTAGTGCATAGAAGTCTAGATTTCAAGTTGTAGCCCCAGGTCTGTGACCTTGGACAAGTTCACTCCTTAGCATGAAGGCTGTAAAAGTGAGTTTGAACTCAATGACTTGATGCCTCCTTTCAACCTGAACAATGTATGATTTTATGAAATGTTCCATGTTGAGTATCTTATTCCATTATACTTTCATATTGCTTTGCTGGTAATGCTATTACGGCAATTTTTAGACCTGACTTGAGTTACAATTAGATATGGTGTTTCCCAGTTAGCTAGTAAGCTCTTTCAACAGGAACCATGTTTTATTAAATGGTGAATCTTCCACCATTCCCAGCACTACGTCTTCCCCATAACAGCTCAATATATTTGCAGAAAATTATTTAGAAAAAAATCTTTAAAAAGCTTTAATTATATACAGAACCTATGCACAGACCTGTTGCCTCCCAAAGGGCCCTTTTAAATATTTATTATAAATACTATGAAATGATTTATGGTAAAAATTGTGATTACTCTGGTAGCACAAGGGACAGTCAGCCACAAAAGGCAAAAAATGTAAAAATGAATCTATCACACAATTAGGGATAGACTAAAAGACCACAAGCCTCAGGTTACCTTCCTGTAACATGCAAATAAAAACTGCTCTGGCCCTGGCCAGTTTGGCTCAGTGATTAGAGCAAAGTCTCAGGTTCGATTCCTGGTCAAAGGCGAGTACCTTGGTTGCAGGTTCCATCCCGGGCCCCACTCTGGGTCGTGCAGGAGGCAACCAATATCCTCAGGTGAGAATTAAAAAAAAAAAGTTGTTTTTTTAAACTGGTCTGGCCTGGCTGGTGTGGCTCAGTGGATTGAACGTCATCCCATGTACTGAGAGGTCCCCATTCAATTCCTGGTCAGGGCACAGGTTTCGGGCTCAATCTCCAGTAGGGGGCATGCAGGAGGCAGCTGATCGATGTTTCTAACTCTCTCTCACTTCCTCTCTGTTTAAAAAAATCAATAAAACATATATTTTTTAAAAAACTGCTCTGTACACTTATACCAACTCCAGTGTTGGGGTTAATATACAGGCTTCTTGACACAGGACCCTTATCTGCAAATTTTCATAAACAGGGTGGACTGGAGACATTTGAGTGGCAGATTTAAAAGAAGGTACATCACAAGGAACAAAGATTGTTCCCCTTTATTCTTTCCTTCTTTCTTTTTCTTGTATCTATGAGAAGATAAACGTTAGCTGAACCTATTGTAATCATTTCACAATATATAAGTCAAACCATCATGTATGCCTTAAATTTATAAGTGCTATATGTCAATTATTTTTCAATAAAACTGTAAAAAATAACATAAAGGGAGGGAGAGCAAAGAGAAATTGAAGGGCAAGTAGAAAGTACAGAAAGGCAGCAAGAAAACATCACTCTTTGAGTAATGAAAAGGAGTACGGGACATTTACTATGTCTTTACCAAAGGCCTACTATGAGCTAAGCACTTGGGGCTGCAAAGATGGCCCCTGACCTCAAGGGGCTAAGAGAGAGAGAGAGAGAGAGAGAGAGAGAGAGAGAGAGAGAGAGAGAGAGAGAGAGAGAGATTCTAATTGGGAAAATCAAGCAAGGAAGCCTTCATAGAGAAGGGGTGAGTTAGTGGAACTTTGAAGTGTGTTAAGAAGAATTTGCTAAGGGAAAAAAAAACAAGACAGTTTCAGTGAGAGCACTGTGAGCCATTTATTTTGGGGAGGAAACATTCACCTGCTTTTACAGCCATTCCTTTGGGACCGTAAATCATGGTAGCTTCTTATATTGAGCACCACTTTGTCAACGCTCCTTCTCTTCAGACTTTATTTTAAACACTAAGATGTTCAAGCTCAATGTTGGAACAGAGCCAAAAAGTCCCAGAATGAGGTGAGCGCTGGCCAAATTTGCTCTGTCACCTCCACATCCAGCCAGCCCAGCTAGCCCAGTCCTGCTGTCCTGGCAGCCAGAAAAGAAAGGCTAATTATACCCTCTGGGGGCCTGGCTAGGGGGAAATCTGGACACAGGCAAACCGGGCTTACCCCAGTTCTGCCAGGAAGCCACCAGAGGAGAGCTTCACTGCATCCTAAGCCATAAGGCTCCTAGTCTACCTGTGACAGGGAGTCCAGCTCTGCAGAGAAAAGGGTGCATGTAAAGAAAGGAGACACACTGCACTGGGAAATGCTGAGGTTATTGAGATCATCTTAATTAAATGTTTAGCAAGATCCCAGGCTTTTATTAACATTACTATCATTATCACAGCAACACCTCAATGGTACTTCAACAAGGAAACACTGTTTTTGCAGTCTTGTATGACGCTGAAGAAGCAAACCCAGAGATAAATGTACTTCAAATGCTTTGTAAAGATCAAATTCCAACTGTACTGGCCAGAGACCCTGAGGCAAGAGCCAGCCCATGCCTCTAGCCAGCCGCCTGACCTTGGACAGGCACTTCACCTTCCTCTGCCTCAGTTTCCTCATCTGTCAAAAGCGCTGAAGAAGCCCCTCCCTCGCAGGGTCGTCGTGGGGTCGAGCTCTGGGGTACTCTCTGCTGCACGGGGGCCGCACGGGTGTAAAGAGAGCTCACAGCCCATCTTCCAAGCCTCCCGGCTCTGGGGCGGGAGGGACAGATGGGTGCCCCACGCCGAGCCCCGCCGCCCGCAGAGCAGGAGCGAGAAAGGCGGTCGCGCCTGAGGTGGGTCCCTGCGACCGAGGGTGTGGGGGCGCCCCGAGGCTCGGCCCCTGCCGCCTGCACGCTGTCGCCGGCGGCTTCGCCGCAGGGCCCCACAGCCTGGGCTCCGGGAGGCCGGGCTGCTCGCGGTCCCGCGAGCCGGGAGGGCGGAGGGCGCCGGGGGCGGGGGGTGGGGGGTGGGGGTCGCGGAGAAGGCTAGCGAACGCGGGGCCCCAACGCGCAGCGAAGACGAGGCGGGGAAGGGAAAGGCAAGGGGAGCGACGCCCCCGCAAGCATTGCCGCGCGTCCCCAGCGGGCCGGGCTGAGGCGTCTACTCACCTGAGGCGCGGGCACCCGCCGTCAGTGCAGCAGCGGCGGCGGCAGCAACGGCGGCGAGAGGGGCGGGGGAAGCTCTGCGGCCGCGCAGGCGCGCTGAGGCTGCCGGGGCCGCCCGGCGTGTTGCGCCCGCCCGCCTCGGGAACTACCAAGATGGTGGCCGAGCCGGGAGCGCCTGGCGGTGCCATCTTGGGTGTAGTTTTTCTCGCTGAGCAGGCTCTTCGGACAACCTTAAACTAGAACTGCCCGGAGGGAGGGGCGTCGAGTGCCGCTTCTGGCCGACCTCCTCCCTTCCGCAGTCTCACCTAGTGAAGCCCCTGAGGACCCTTGTAGTAGGGCATGGCATCCTTTAATTGGGCCCAGAGCAGTTACCCAAGGTCACCTGGCACCTAGCACAGCTCTTAGCATGGGGCAGGGGCTTTGTAAATTATGGTGAACGAACACGGTAGTTTAAGGAACTAGAATCCAAGACTCAGTCCTCCATTATATCACTATCACAGCTGCTAGCAGCACCATCTCCTTTTCTGGGTACAGTATGAGAAAATGAATTCTTTTCCAGAATGATGACACACATTAAGCTTAATGACCCAACAACTTATTTTTTAAAATATGTTTTTATTGATTTTTAGAGCAAGAGGAAGGGAAAGAGATAGAAACATCGGAGAGAGAGAAACATCCATTGCTGCCTCCTGCATGCCCTACTGGGTTCTAGCCGGCACTGGGGCATGTGCCCTGACTGGGAATCAAACCAGTGACCTCTTGGTGCCTGGAAGACCCAACAATTTAAATACCCAAATGTACAGGGCTAAATCCCTTTCCCAAAAGAGTTTATAATTAATTAATCTTGTGAAAATTAATAAAGGGAAGCCCTCAGGCACTACCACTCAACATCAATTACAGACCCCAACAGAAAGAATCTTCAATTACCAACCTCAACAGAAAGAAATGCACCTTGCAAGTCGATTTTAAGAAAAAAAAATCAAGCAAGTAAATGTGGAGGGTTAACTGGCTTTATTAAATGGTTCATGAATCCAGTAGCATCCCATCTAACAACCAGAATACTCCGTGAAGTTGTACAAAATGGAAGGTTTTTATAGGAAGAAGGGTGAAGCAAGGGAGCTATTTAAAAAAGAAAAGAATTATTTGGGGGCTGGGACACCTTCTGGAGGGGGGTGGGCAACAGGAGTTTCTATTATACCTCTTCTTTCAATGGGGGATGGAGAGTGCCCCATGATAGACTACCTCATTGGTGTTGACCAGGAAATTCCAGACCAGTTGACTTAAATGTTTCTGGGAGAGGTTGAAACTGCATTAAATGTAGGTTTGGTATCTTGGGCTTTTAGCACAAGTGATACCATTTTGGGCCTGTGGTTTTCTCTTTAACACTACTACTCCAACAAGAGTAAGATTTCCCTCCTTGCCCAACAACTCAGCCAATGAGAAACTGTTGACCACCTAAACTCTTGCTTTCCTCCAATGGACTTTCATTCAAAACAACCCCTCCCAACTTCTTTTCTCTCTGTAACGTTCCTCTCCTTTTTTTGCTGGACTTGCCCATAGTTTTTGCTATAGCACACTTATCCGTAATTGCACTTCTCTGCTATTCCCAAATTAGCCTATTTTGCTGGTAAAATAATTGGATGTCATATTTTTTATTTTTTTGTTAATCCTCACCTGAGGATATTTTTCCATTGATTTTAGATAGAGTGGAAGAGATGGAGGGAGGGAGGGGGAAAGAGAGAGGGAAATCGATGTGAGAGAGACACATCGATTGGTTGACTCCTGCATGTGCTCAGATGAGGCCGTGGAACGAATCTACAACCCTCTGGTCTGAAGGCTGACGCTCTAACTGCTGAGCAAAAGGAGCCAGGACTGGATGTCTTATTTTTAAGGTCAACATTACATTATTTATTAAGTTTCACTGACTAAAAGTATAATATTCTCTTAACTAAATTAGGGCAAGTATAACAAATATTACCAAACATCAAGGGCAGTAACTGTCTATAATATTGTTATTCATCAAGCACAATTCCTGAACCAAATTTGGGGAGAGGGAAACTAATATTAACTGAGCACAGCCTTTTATTATATGTTTTATGTTTATTCGTTAACATTTACTGAGTGCCAAATTAGTTCTAGTTCACTCTCCACTACTATCTATATATCCTTGGTTAAATTATTAAGCCTCTCCAATCATGAGTTCCTCATCTATGACAAAAAAAAATAGTTTTGTCATAAGGTTATGGTCTATATGCATGTATAATGCTTAGAACTTATTTTTCTGTGCTCTATCCTGTTTAACTGTTGAAGTAGACTAAAACACACTTATGCTTGAGTTTGAACTAATTCTTATAAACAAAAAATGTGATACAATGTAATAAATAAAATGGGGAAAATACAATCACCTTTGAAAGTGATCTATCTATCCTCATTCTACAGATGAGGAAAATGAGAATAAGAGATGAAGATTCATTTCAAATTCTATGCTCTTTCCATTATACTACTCTGCTTCTGGAAGTGTAGAAATAAAATAAAACCCCAGTTCTCCTCAGGGCTGGCCAAGTTTCCCTTCTTCCTCTACTCTGGACATTATTATCCACTCTCAAGGCTTCAGTAACTACAAATCTTATCTCTAGTCCTGATTTTTCTACCTAGTTTTTCACCAGTATAATCCAACAGCCTAGTTGACTTCTCCATTTGGTATCCCAAATTGAACTACTAGCTTTCCCATCTCATGAATTGCTCTATTATCCACCCAGTTCAAGCTTTCACCCTCCATCATTTTGATACCACTGTTCTGAACTTGTATTACTTGATCTAATGCTCATAGCATCCCTGTGATATAGGTTCTGTCATTCTCCTAATTTTACAGTAGTAGTGTTAAAGAGAAAAACCACAGACCCAAAATGGTGTCACTCACGCTAAAAGCCCAGCATACCAAATCTACATTCATATCTGATCTAATTGCAGTTTCAATCTCTCCCAGGCATGGTGACAGTTAGGCTTTCAATACATAGAGTACAATGCCTACAATGTTCCAGACACTATGAGCAACTCACCTACCTCACTCACTGCCAACACCTAGCACAGGTCATCATTTCCCATCTAGATCATTGCAATAGCCTATAATGGGTCTCCCACATCCATACCTCACTTCCTTCTATCTGTTCTCCATGCAGGCACTAGAGTAATCTTTTAAAAATAAACTTTTGATCCCATCTCACTCTTAAAACCTAATGACTTTCAATTCTTTCTCAGGTGACTCTTCCACGAGCACTCAGCATTCCTGCTTTACTGGTGTTTTTCTTTAGTATCCCAGAATGTTTCATTTTCTCCTTCCTCAGGCCTTTGGAAATACTGCTCCTTTAGCCTCAAATATTTGCCCTATTTAACTCCTCCATCCTTCTCAAATCAACTAAAACACTTCTGCAGAGAAGTTGTCTCTTTTTCTTCCCTGTGTACCCACTAGACAGTGAGAATCATGAGAGGATGTCCCATGTCTGCTTTTGTTCTTTACTCTCTTCCCAGTTCCTAGAATTGTGCCTGGCATATAGCAGAGTCTCTGTAAATATATGAAAGAATAGGAATATAGGTCAAAACAAGGAGATACCACCTTTCACTAGCTGGTGCTTAGGCCAAAGTTTTAGATTTAAGATTATAACTATTTATTTATTTATATATATTTTTAATCCTCACCTGAGGATATTTTTTCTATTTATGGTCAGACAGAATGGGAAGGAGGGAGAGAGAGAGAGAAACAGCGACATGAGAGAGACACATCGACTGGTTGCCTCCTGCACAACCCAACCAGGGCGGGGGATGAACTGAAACCGAGATACGTGCCCCTGGCCAGAATCGAATCCATGACTCATTGGTCTGAGGGCCGATGCTCCAACCACTGAGCCAAACTGGCCAGGGCATAACTAAGTATTTAAATGAAATAGGTTTTGTCCTACTAGGAGGATCAGAGAATAAGAAACATTAACAATAAATTAGTTGGTGTTTTATCAGTAATTAATGCTGAGGCTTATCTCTACACTACTATTCACTTCCACAATTGGCAAAGAATCCTATTTTCTTTCTTTTTTTTTGGTACATGCCCCTAGCGGGAACCGAACCTGGGACTCTCTGGTCCACAGGCCGACACTCCAACCGCTGAGCCAAACCAGCCAGGGCAAAGAATCCTATTTTCTAAGCCCTCCCTAACTTTTCATTATTTTTTATACACTCAAAATATACACAAAGACAGGGGAAACTTTTAATTATGTACAATTTTATAATGCAGATTATTAACAAATACAGAGAACAATGAAAATAAATACTTAGCTACTTCTTGCCATGAATCCAGGATTTAGGATGTTGACTCAATATTAAAAATGGAAGCACATTATGGGCATAAGGACATAGAGAATGGGTGGTATTTCCTCAATTTGGACATCTTGTGAAGTGACATACACATTCACCTGATGTAATCAAGTACCCACAACTTTTCTACCTAAAATTACCTTCAGAGTCACACTAGGAAATTAGTCTCATTCTTTTACAACCAGAACCCAACTTGACCCCTAAAATGTTTCACTGGATTTGATCCTGAATGACTTTGGATGTTTCAAAACTTGAAAAACATCTACACAAGATGAAGATTTGTGATCACAAAGGATGTTTAAAAGACTAGGTCACTAGTTCTGAAGGTCATTCCAAAACAGAAATTTAAATTACCTTGCACGTTCTTGGAAAAAGTATCTATACAACATTCTTTTGGATACGTAAGTGTTGTCACTTCTTTTTTTTTTTTTAATTGATTTTATAGAGAGAGGAAGGGAGAAGGAGAAACATTGATGTAAGAGAGAAACCTCAATCGGTTGCCTCTCATACACATCCCAACCAGGATCGAACCTGGGTACGTGCCCTGACTGGGAATCAAACCCATGACCCTTCAGTGCATGGGACAATGCTCCAACCACTGAGCCACACCGGCCAGGGCAGTGTTGTCACTTATAGAAAAAAACTGAAGTGCTCTATAGTCAGCCAGTTATCCTCAAAGGCAACCGGTAGATATCACCAACTCAGATTGCCACACAATCGCCATGCACTGGAGCATTCTTCCCATTTCTCTCCTTTAGAACACCTTGTGGCAGAAAGATGCATAAGGTCACTGACAAGATTTAGAGCAATGTGCAGTAGGCAGGTTCTGTAACTGAAGCTTGAGCAGTTTTCGAGCTGGTGAGGAATCTAATTGTTGCGTGCTTCTCTTCCCTACAGGGGAAAGGAGCCAAAAAATAAATTTTAATTGAATTCAAAGATTTATTGAAAACTTACTGTATGGACACTGTGCCAGACACTGAAGGGCATTACAATGACAAATAAGAATCTCCATCCTCAAGGAGATGACAGTCTGGTAGGAAAGCCAGCTGCAACTACAACCACAATACAATGTGATAAATAAGAAAATTAAGGTATGTAGAGCAATAATTTAGGGTTGGAGTAAATCAGAAAAAGCTATGAAGTACTGTCAGTGTCAGTGGATTTTTGAAGAATGAACGGGGGAAAAAAGGCAATAGGTACTTCTTAAGTCTCAGACATATTAAAACAAGATGGTTTATGGGGATTTAATTCTTAGTCTACTGTGCTTCTGTGGAATTTACATCTAGAATTTCCCATCAACTATGAGTACGCACAACATAATAGTTATTGTGAGGGAGAAAAAAAACAACACTTGATGTGGGCCTTACCCTCTGAGACCATGTGGTAAGGGCAGTTTGTCTCTGAAGGGTTACCCCTCTGGTCCCCTTAAGAGATACACTTACCGAGCTGTACTGACATCTTCTGGAGGCACTGGGTACTTTCGTCCATAAAGGCATACAGCTGCTTCACTGATCCTTGCAGTTCATCCATCTGCATATGAGACAGCTGTGAGCTCTAAGGGTCCATGACTTCTTTGATGTTCCTCAAACACACCAGGCAAGCTCCTGCTCAGGAGCTTTGCTTTTGCTGTTCTTTCAAACTGGAATGTTTATACCCAACATTTTCTGTTTGCTCCTCCAGATCCACACTCCACTCCTCCACACTGCTATATGGCCCAGAAGGCTGACCTAAATAACCTCTAACAGGATCCCAGGATCCCATGTCCTCTGAGTTCTGGGTGGGTTTGGCCAAGAGGAAGCCCAAGTGGGAGGGACCTGAATGAGGTCTGGGTATTTCATCCAGGCCTGCTCCAGGAAGGACCATCCTAAGTTAGCTGTGTCTCTCAACTGAAGGTCATGGCTCTCTCAAAGCAGCCCACGATGTGACTTTCTCCCCTCAGGTGCCACATTAACTGTTCCTCCTCTCCTCCCTGCAGGCCTAGGGGTATTAAGAGCTCAGCTGCCTCTAAGCCCCAGGTTCCATACCTAACCCTTTTGGTTTCCCAATATCCATACTTTATACGTAGCCCCTTTATAAATAAACTCTCCTTGAATTACACTGTATCAACTGCTTCCTGTTGATACTTGGAATGATATCATACTATTCTCCCAAATGTCCTCATGGCTCAATTCCTCATTTCTTTCCTGTCTCTGTTAAAATGGAACCTTAGAGGGACCTTCAACAACTCCTGGTATACTGTCTCCCTTACTCTGCTTTATTAGTATTATCACCACATATTTATTTGTGGTTTTTTTAATTGTCTCTCCATGTTTCACTAAGGTAGAGTTAAATATACTAACCTCATCTTAAAACATATTCTCCAGGTCTTTTCATTTCCAAGGATGACAAGGTAGCAAGCTGGATAACTCAACCAAATATAAACATGAGCCAACTCACCACCAACTCCATACAATCAAAGACTTTGTTCTGGCTCTGTAATATTTTCTGGTAGTCAGGCTTTGTATTAAGAACTTCACTCTGGGAAGACCCAAGATATGCTGTAGGTTCCACTTCAACTTCAGTAATTTTTGTTTCAGTTGATCCTCTAAAAAAAACAAAAACAAAAAAAAAGAGCTTTCAAGGAATTTTATAATCATTTTCTGAGGAAAATATGAAAGATTACCTAGGGAAAAAGCCTCTAATAAGACTTTATTAACCTGAAGCAATATTCTTCTACCCTACTGTAGGTATAGGTTCTCTTATTAACAACAGGATCTGAAACCATTATCCAGTATTAACTTTTTTATACCACTGGATTCCAGGAAATGCTAGAAGCTTCACGTCAGTTGACTCCATCTAACAGTAAGGTCTGTTTACAAAAAGAACTACAGTTAGGGCAGAGTAAAGCCAAAGCTTGCTATCCTAAAGTCAATATCTATGATCTTTCACCAAAAAAATGCTGGGCCACTCAATTATCTAAAATAAGTGAATACAGCCCCGTCCGTGTGGCTCAGGGGTTGAGCATCGACCTATGCACCAGGAGGTCCCTGCTTCAATTCCCCGTTGGGGCACATGCCTGGGTTGTGGGCTCGATCTCCAGTAGGGAACGTGCAGGAAGGAGGCAATCGATGTTTTCCTCATCATCGATGTTTCTATCTCTCTCTCCCTCTCCCTTCCTCTCTCTGAAATCAATAAAAACATATTTAAAAAATAAATAAATAAAATAAAATAAGTGAATATGGAGAGTTCATATGACGGATGACTCTTTATTAACAGCAACTACTACAATTTACTGAATGCCAGACACTGCTAAGCACTTTTCTTTTTTTTCTTTTTTTTTATCCTCACCTGAGGACATTTTTTTTTTTCCATTTTTTGTTCAGATAGAGTGGGAGGGAGAGAGGGGAAGAGAGAGAGAGAGAGAGAGAAACATCGAAGTGAAAGGGACACATCGAGTAAGCACTTTTCATTTAACCTCATTTAACACTCACAATTACCAGTGAGGTAGGTACTAATATTATCTCCATTTTAAAATGAGAAACTTAAGGCTTAGAGATTAAGTGGCTTGCCCAAGGTCACAGAATGAAGCAGCAATTAGTATTGGAACAGAAACAGTCCACTTCCAGAAGCATTCCTCTTAACCAATAAGCTATGCCATATCAATTTTTTTATTCTAAAACTGCCATCTTATACATTATCTGTCTTCATAAACAGAACATGTAGGGGGTGAATAAAGTAACTGATAACCATCAATGCCAGCATTGGGGAAAGTTTTCAAATCATATTCCTCAAAGCACCTCTCTACTAAGAGGCCACTTTTGCAATTAGGGTTTTGGCTACCATTTTATAGTTGGGTTCCTAGCTAAGATTCTATTTGGAAAAAAAGCTTAAAATCACTGACTTAGATGACCAACTAAATAAAAATCTTGCACTTTCCCACTTTTTTATGCCTTTAAGACCCAGAAAAAGATCCTCTCTTTCCATCACCCCCTTTCATGTCTTTGCATCTCCACAAAGGTCTTGGGCAGGGTTCTCTCCCATACCTGCAGCTTAAAGGCCATGTGCTCACTGAAGTCCCCTGACTATTGTTTTTGGCCCAGCCCCAGGGTTCCAGGTAAAAGGCAAAGATGTGCCTATCTCCCCCAGGATGTGGAATGGCAGCTAAAGACACAGAACACAGGCAATTCTGTTCTTTGACTGAAAATACTGACACCAACTCCCCGTCCTTTCCCTGATTCTCCATTTAAGGTCAGAGGGCGCTAATATATGTTTTACAGAACTTTGATGAGTTGACTGGCCTACGAGAAAGGATTCATCATTCAATTTGTGTTAACAGAGCTAAAATAAATTCAAATCAAACTCAAGGTAAAAAAAATAGCTTCTGATTTCCAGTTGTAGATCTAACCTGGGTAAGAACTCCTCAGCCTCCTTCTGGTAGCACAGCAAGAGCTGATCCCAAGTCTGACGTTCCAAGGAAAATCTACAGAATGAGAAAAAAAATTCTGTTAATTTTTTATTATCTCATTCTGAATCACTCAGGACAACAGTAGTACATTAGGTGCCTACTCTGGTTCTAAGACATGAATAAAAAGGTCATTTAAGGATTAGAAACCGTGGCTGATTTAGAGGATATTAATTTAATCAAATCAAACACAAGTTCTTAAAATTAACATCTTTATTCCCTAGACTCCATTCTATGAAGTTGGCCATCAGTACAGCCCATAAGATCCCAATATGCAGCTAACTTCTAGTGTTGCTACACTAGTATTAACACTCAGGACAGGATGTTTATTTTTCATTTTCCCAGGTTTAGTTATTTTCCCCAAATGAATTTAGATTTTCCAATAAAGGTTCACTCATTTTCACTTACTTGGTTATGTATTCCTTCATCTCAGCCACTGATGTTTCCAAAGATAAATCTGATGCTTTTCTAGAATACAGATAGGATTGTGAGATTAAACAAATCTTTCAAGAACACTTGCTTTTAATATGACAACTTACATAATTTTAGGCAATAAAACATGTTCAGAATTTATCTTTCACCCTGGCTGGTGTGGCTCAGTTGGTTGAGCGTCATCCCATGCACTGAAAGGTTGTTGGTTCAATTCCCAGTCAAAGCACATGCCCAAGTTTCAGATTCAGTCCCCAGTAAGGGTGTGTGTGAGAGGCAACCCATCCATGTTTCTTCCCCCCCCCCCCTCTCTCTCTCTCTTCCTCTCCCTTCTTCTCTCTCTAAAATCAATAAAAAACCATATCCTCAGGTGAGGATTAGAGGAAAAAATAAGGTATACATTACCCTATTCATTGTAATGGCAAAAGACTGAAAGCCCTAAAAGCCCTAAGAAACTGATTAAATCAAATATGGTACATTTATAAAAACATATTTTAAAAAAAGAATTTATCTTTCAACAAATATTTATTCTTAGGCTCACTTTTGCACTAGGTCTCATCTTCTCTCTTTCATCAATTACAATTCACGCATGACCAGATAAACCTGTCTTAAAATATTCCTTTAGCCCTGGCTGGAGTGCTCAGTGGTTAGAGCTTTGGCCCTCACACCAAAGAGTTACAGGTTCTATTCCCAGTCAAGGGCAAGTACCTGGGTTGCAGGTTTAATCCCTGACCCCAGTCAGGGCTCATGTGGGGGGTAACCAATTGATGTGTCTCTCTCACATCGATGTTTCCCTCTCTCTTTCTCTCTCTCTCCCACCCTCCCTCCTACTCTATCTAAAAAAAAAATCAATGGAAAAATATCCTAGGGTAAGAATTAACCAAAAAGAGAGAGAGAGAGAGAGAGAGAGATGCTATATTAAACCAAAATATGTATTTTTTTGTTATTACAAAAAAAACCTTTATTTTTTTATTTAGCTTTCTGATTCTGTGCATGTGCCTTTAACACTTCCACAATTATTTTCTGCTCCTCAATAAGGAAAGCATGCTTGATCCGGTCACAGATACATTTAGCACACACAGATCTACCATAGGCCCTGCTGACGTTTTTTGCCACATGCAGATTTCAGTGCTTTCCCAACCTTCTTGGTATAAAGATAAACTAGGGGTTTGGGACAGTCTAGTTTTGTTCAAGGTTATACTGTTGCACAGCCTCTGGTGGTATGTCAAACACCGGACCATTCTGAATGCCTAAAGACCCCGTCCCTGGAAGAGAGAGACAAAATATTTTTCATTTCCTGAATAGCAATGTTAAATCTAAGGATCTGTAGAAAAGTAGACCTTTGCAAAGTCAAAACTAAAAAGTAAGCTCTAGTGACATGATTTATTGCAGGGCAGGATGGAGAGGGGCTCCACCCCTGAAGAGTCCACCCCTATAGAGGAACTACAAGTTTAGGGGTGGGATTTCTAAATTACTCTTTTTCAAAAAATATGTTTTTATTGATTTTTTTAGAGAGAGAATAAGGGAGAGAAAGGTAGAAACATCGATGCGAAAGAGAAACATCAATGGGCTGCCTCCTGCATACCCCCTACTGGGGATCAAGCTGGCAACCCAGGCATGTAACCTGACCGGGAATTGAACCAGGACCTCCAGTCCATGGGACAACGCTCAATCCACTGAGCCACACCAGCCAGGCTAAATTACTCTTTTTTTTTCTTTTTTAATTACCCCCCCCCTTTTTTTTAAATTGATTTGAGAGAGAGGAAGTGAGAGGGAGAGAGAGAAAGAGAAACATCAATGAGAGAGAACATCGACTGGTTGCCTCCTGCATGCCCCCCACTGGGGATTGGGCCCACAACCTGGGCATGTGTCCTGACCGGGAATAGAACCGGCAACCTCTTGGTGCATGGGGGGACGCTCAACCGCTGAGCCACACTGGCCGGACTAAATTACTCTTTTTTATTCCATCATAATTTATCCCCTCTATGCCCTCTTCTACCTCCTCCCCCACCTCTCTAAATTACATTTAATATTCTTGCTTGTCAACAGCTAAAGAACGTAAGTTTATCTCTAATTGCATGGCTAATAAAGATCTGAAAAATGCTTTTCCTTTCATCTTTCCATGACTGGTCCCTTCTCGCCATTCGGGTCTGATAGGTCTCAGTCCAAACGTGATTCATTAGAGGTCTTCTCTGAGCCCTAGCTAATCCACCCCTTCAAGTCACTATTGACTTCTTAGATCACTATCTTAAATCATTATATATGTATTTGTTTGACTGTCTCTTTTATTAAAATATTTCAGAACAAATACCTTGCCCTGGCTGGTTTGGCTCAGCAGCTAGAGCATCGGCCCAAGGACTCAAGGGTCTTGGGTTTGATTCCCAGTCAAGGGCACATACCTGGGTTGCAGGTTCAATCCCCAGCCCCAGTCCAGGTCATGTGGGAGGCAACCAATCGATGTGTCTCTCTCACATTGATGTTTTTCTCTCTTTTTCTCTCTCCCCCCCCTCCACTTCCTCCCTCCCTCCCGTCTACTCTATCTAAGAATTAATGGAAAAATATCCTAGGGCAAGGATTAACAACAACAAAAAAACCCAAACAAAAAACGCTTTAACTGCCCTGGCCCGGTTTGGCTCAGCGGTTAGAGCGTCGGACTGCGGTCCGGAGAGACCCGGGTTCGGTTCCCACTAAGGGCATATACCTTGGTTGCAGTTTGTCCCCAGTCCTGGTTGGTTGTGCGGGTGGCAGCCACTCGATGTGGCCCTTTCACGTCGATGTTTCTCTCTCTCTCTCTTCCTCTCTCTCCCTCCTACTCTATCTGAACAAAAAATGAGAAAGTGTCCTCGGGTGAGGATAAAAAAAAAAAACACAAAAAACACCTTAACTTAGTTATTATTATCACCAGCATCTAGAAAAGCCTGGTATGTAGAAGATGCTGGATAAATGTTTATTGAGTGAATGAATAACTGTCTACTTATAATAAAATTATAATTCAATTATAATTTAGGACAGAAGGGAAATTGAACTTACCCTTTTGAATCTTCAAAACATTTCTGTAAAGTTCCATTACATTCCAGTTTATCTACAAAATGTTTCAATTCTTCAGAAAGAGAAGATGCTAGAGAAAATAAAATTACATGTTATAAACAGAATATAAATTTTCACAGCAAGCAACTAAAAAAGACATAACACACTTAAGGTGGTCTCAGCTCTAGGGTCACTGTCACATTCTGACCCTCTTGCCCATTCCAAAAAGTGTTATAAATATGCAGAAAGAGTTTATCTTTTTTCTTTGGGTAGGTATAAATAAAATGTAAGACAATTCCTCTTTATGACATTTACTGATAGTGGTTTTTATTTATTTATTTTTATTTCTATTTATTTATTTTTTGACAGTGGTTTTTATATCTGGTGAAAAAGCAGTTAGAAAGGTATATCGGCACTGACATTTCATTATTTTCAAGAGATTTGAACTGTTGGCACTGAAAAGAACTATATCACAGAAGTCAGACAACAGGAAAGAGTGTAATAAAAAATGTTGGAGCCTGGCCGGTGTGGCTCGGTGGACTGAGCATCGTCCCATGGACTGAGAGGTCCCAGTTCGATTCCTGGTCAGGGCACATGCCCAAGTTGCCAGCTTGATCCCCAGTAGGGGGAGTGCAGGAGGCAGCTGATAGATGTTTCTCTCTCTCTCTCCCTTCCTCTCTCTCCAAAAAATCAATAAAAACATTTAAAAAACTGATGACTTTAAAAAATAAATGCAAAGGATCCTTAAAAAAAAATGTTGAAGGCAAATAAAAAAATTTGGGTATGCCCTGGCCAGTCAGGCTCAGCGGTAGAGTGTGGCCCGAGGACCAAAGAGTCACGCTTTCAATTCCCATCAAGGGCAAATACCTCGGTTGTGGTTCATCCCTGGCCCTGGTCCGGGTGGTGCGGGAGGCAACCAGTCAATGTGTCTCTCTCACATTGATGTTTCTCTCTCTCTCCTTCCCTCTCTCCTTCCCTCCCTCCCTCCCACTCTCTCTGAAGATAAATGGAAAAATATCCTTGGGGGAGGATTAAAAAAAAAAAGGAAAAGGATGTTAATAGCTATTAAGATAACCTTGACATATCTACTTTACTTATGGTGATGGTCCAATTCTGACATAAACAATTAAAAAACAATTTTTTTTTCCTTTATTGATTTTAGAGAGAGATGAAGGGAGAAGGAGAGACAGAAACATCGATGAGAGAGAACATCAATTGGCCGCCTCCTGCATGCCCCCCACTGAGGATTTGACTCACAACCTGGGCATGTGCCCTGACCGGGAATTGAACCAGTGACCTCTTGGTGCATGGGCTGACACTCAACCACTGAGCCACACCAGCTGGGCTGAGATAAACAATTTTAATTAACAAAGACATCTGACTTATTTTCTAGGTTTTTAAAGTGGGTAACATTGTGTATTATCCTCTTGGAAAAAGAAACAGATTAAACCTACTGTTATCATCTATAAAATATCTGAACTGTTTGATAAAACTGTGCTGGTAAGTATGAGAAAACAGGTACTTGCATATATTGCTGGTGAGAGAATAAAATGATACCACCTTTCTGGAAGGCAATCTGGTAATTCTTATCATTTTGTTTGACCTATTTTATTGCAGTTCTAGAAATTTATCTTATTTTTACTTGCATATGTACCAAAAGACATGTGTAAAAAGGTATTGCCCTGGCTAGTGTGGCTCAGTTGGTTGGAGCATCATCCTGTACACAGGTCTCGGGTTCGATTCCCGATCAGGGCACATGCCTGTGTTGCAGGTTCGATCCCCAGTCAGGGTGCATACAGAAGGCAGCTAGTCGATGTTTCTCTCTCACATTGATGTTTTTCTCTCTCTCTCCCCCTCTAAAATCAATAAAAAAAAATATCCTCGGGTGAGGATTAGAGAAAAAAATTAGGTATTCATTACCCTATTCATTGTAATGGCAAAACACTGAAAACCCTAAAAGCCCATAAGAAACTGGTTAAATCAAATATGGTACATTTATAACATGGTATATCATGTGGCTACTAAAATGTCAAGACAGCTCTACATGTGTGATATGGAATAATCTGCAAGACAAATTTTAGTTTAAAAAACACAAAAGCCAAGGTAAAGAACGGCACAGAGTATTATTTGATTTTAATGTATAATTGTTTGCAAATGCAATTATCTCTGCAATGATACACAAGCTGGTGTCTATAGTTGCCCCTGTGAAGAGGAGCTGTGACTGAGGTTTGGGGTGGAAGGCAGGCTTACTTTTCACTTTTATACCTTCTGAATTTCGTTAGCATATATTATCATTTTTTAAATTCTCACTTAAGAATATGTTTTTATTGATTTTAGAGAGAGGAAAGGAGAGAGAGAGAAAAACACCAATGTGAAAGAGAAATATCAATTGGTTGCGTCCAGTACACGTCCTGACGGGGGATCAAACCTGCAACATAGGGATGTGCCCCAACTGGGAATCGAACCTGCAACCTCTTGGTGTACAGGATGATGCTCCAACCAACAGAGCCAACCGACCAGGGCAGGATATATTATTTTTGTAATTGCAATTCCAAAATAAAGAAGGGGGCTGGTTTTGTAAGGTAGCAGCTCCTGTAAATGGGGATCCTAAAAGTAGGGCTTCAACTGACTTTAACAGAAGGTACAGCTCAAGGTCAAAGCTCACTTGTTTTTTCTTAGCAACTTACCTTTGGCTCTAAAACTTTCAAGACTGAAGCCCTCAGTACCCTTTAGGAAAGGTTCAAGTTTCTGAACAGAGAACTAAATAAAGAAAAGCATTTTTAGTACAACAACCAAGATTTTTCCAGGCCAGTCCCAACTAAACATGTCATTTTATATGTTTAATACATGTGAAATAAACATGATTTAATTTTTATACCTAAGATTTTTCATATAAACAAATACAAAGATCAGGATAAAACTCTTTGTTGGTAAGGCTATACATTTTGATTTTGGGTTTGGGAAAAAAATGGACATTAAATTCACACAAATAACTTGTTAATCTACACTGATGTAATCACCAGTTAGCCATATAATACTCAGTATGTAGTCAGACCTCAAATGTCTGCTTTAATTTAGATTCTGACCTCCACCCACTTTAAATTACCATTATTTCCTGTCATTTGCTGCCATTGGCAAAAGATATTATTTATTTATTATTTTTTTATCCTCACCCGAGGACATTTTTTTTTCTTTCATTTTTTGTTCAGATAGAGTGGGAGGGAGAGAGAGGAAGAGAATGAGAGAGAAACATCGACGTGAAAGGGACACATCGAGTGGCCGCCATCCGCACGACCAACCAGGGCCGGGGACAAACTGCAACTGAAGTACATGCCCTTAGCGGGAACCAAACCCGGGTCTCTCTGGACCGCAGGCCGACGCTCTAACCTCTGAGCCAAACCGGCCAGGGCGCAAAAGATATTAGGTTGGGGAAATCTCTGTTAGCAGCAGCACCAATGGGATAGAGAGCCTAGTCCAGATAACAACTGCTAGGATTAAATCTGACTTTGAAATTAATCCCAACTAGAGAGATTAAAACACCTTTTAATCTTAACCGATGCATCACACAGTATTGATCTCTCTTTGGTTCTGTCACAGTAACAGTTTAAAAAAACACACAAACATTTCCCAGTTGTGTGACTCTCACCTGGAAACTGGAAAGCAGGAGAGAGCCAAGCCGTTTGCTTTCTGCTAGGTCGACACTGATGGATCTGCTGAGCTCTAACATAAAATATCACATTTAAGCAGTGGGATACTTACATAGTTAGCAAAATAAAAAACCTGAAAGTTTTCCTCCCTCTTGATGCAGTCCAACTTAAGGCAAGAATGCTCAAACAGCCTCCTTTAAACAAACAGAGAATTCACACAGTTGCATCTGATTTTCTTCAGGATCACCAAGGAATGAAATTTACCCGTTTGTCATCCTAGCTTTAAAGAGTTATAAAAACCTTTTATGTATTACATTAAAACCTTGTCTTGTTAAACAAGATAAGTACATGACTCTTTTTTATGTTTTACATTCACCATTCAAATCACAGAGATGGGAATATTTGAGCATTTTTATGACAGGCCCTGCAGTGTGCTTTAAATACATTGTCTTAAGAATACTCTTATAAACTATGAGCTCCATTTTACAGATGAGGAAACTGAAGCTCAGAGGGGAGATGACCTGTTTAAGGCCAGAAATTAGGGAGGCAAGAATTCTTTCCTAAATCTGTCATCAAAACCTGTTTTTCCCAGTAATACCATGCCGTCTTCTACAATGATGTAATAACATTAATAGTAATTTGTTGAACACTTGTATGTAAAAGGCTTTTTATTAAATGTTATACACACCTCATTAAAACTTCAGGCAAGTGTCTTATCAATTCCATTTTACAGATGATGACAATGAGACACAAAGACTGAGTAATAGGACCTTGGCCAGTGTGGCTCAGCGGTTAGAGCGTCCTTGGCCCACAGACCAAAGAGTCATGGGTTCGATTCCCAGTCAAGAGCCTGTACCTCAGTTGCAGGTTCAATCCCCAGGCCTGGTCAGGGTCGTCCAAGAGGCAACCAATCAATGTGTCTCTCACATCAATGTTTCACACTCTCTCTCTCTCCCTTCTTCCCTCCCACTCTATCTAAATATCAATGGAAAAATATTCTCAGGTGAGGATTTAAAAAAAGAGACTGGGTAATAGGTAACTTGCCAAGGTCACATGGTGAGGCAGCCTGAATAGGATGGGCATTTTACATAATTATGTCACTGAATCCTCAAACAAGCACAGGATGTAAAGAGTTTTTTCAATTATGTCCATTTAAAAACAGTTATCATACAGCAAAGGAAGTTTGCTTTGAGAATTTGAGATACATGTCTTTTCATCCTCTACCTTCAGCTGGTTGTGTTTTTAGTTCTTTGTCTCCTTTCTTGATAACTTCTTACTGCTGTTAGTCAAGAAAACCAGAATAGCTTCTGTCTATAACCAAAGAAATCTGGCAAGTGGCCAGGAATAACTGGGAAATAATCTTATTACATCAGTGATTTTCTGTGATACAGAATTTTAGGTCCACATGCTCTGGAACAGAGATGAAGGTTGGGGTAATCTTAGGGAACTGCTGATGCTTCCTTGGCACACCTATGAAGAACATGAGCATACTTGTGGTAGCAATTTTCTGATATGCTAAGTGGCTGTTTTTACCCAGATTTCCTGTTAGACATAAGCCATCTGGAAGTGAGGTAATATCTTTAAAATAATCACAATGGCTTAATATTTGAGCTATTTACCATGTGCCAAGTACTGTGTTATATATCAATTCATTTACTCCTCATACAATCTTATAAATAGGTATTATTTCATCCCATTTACTGATGAGGACCATAAGACAAAGGAGGTTAAGTAACCTGTTTAAGGTCACAGTTTTTCCTGAAATGTGCTAGAGACGTCTCTTTCCATGTCAAATCTTGTACTTCAATGCTTACTGGAATGTAATTATTACTGTAAACTCACACAAAATCACATTCAAATACGGCATGTCTAGAAATCTTGTTTTCACTCTAGGTATTTTTATGTGCATCTGCCCTCTGAAATATTTTCAGTTATAAAGCCTAAAATCAGGTAGCAACTCATCTACCTTCTGTTCCACTTTAGGATATGAGGCAGAAAGTTACAAGAAGAAATCTCTAATGGTATAAATTACAATGGGCAGCTAGTAAATAATATAATAGCAACAATAGAGAACACTTTCGAGGTATTTGACATAGAGGCTCAAAGGTAATGTGATTTACTCAGTCAAATAGCTAATAAGTAGCAAAGTCAAGTCTGTCCCACTATGCTCTTTCTGCCATACCTCACTGCCACATCTTATCTGAGCTGCAACTCCAATGTCTTATACATGCAGCACCCCACCTGTGATGCCCTGATGAAAAGGAGGCAGTGACTTCCGCCTGTTCATTTCTTTCATACTTGCTCGCCGCCAGGATTGCCTTCTGTCTTGATGATGGGCAGACTGTTCTTGAGGAGACAAATGAATGGACCTGGACAGAAGTCCTTCCTCGTGGCTGAGATCACGACACTCCCCTTTTTTAGGGCTGGAGCTAACGTGAATTCTTTCCTTTGAAACACCTTGAGTCATCTCCAGGGAGGCAGACGATTTATTACACACTTCCACAGGGTTGGGATCTGATTCCAATGGATGATCATGAGTCTTAGATGTCACTGGTTCCTCTTCTAGCACTTGTTATAAAAAAGTCAAAATACAAAATCAAACCCACCACAACTAAGTATCTGTGCAAAAAGGTGGAAATAGAAAATGTATGCCTCAGATCACGGAAACACTGAGGAAGCACCTGTGCAAATACATGAATATGTAATCCAACTCCACCAAGACCCAGGAAAGCATTTGAGTATAGCTGAGAAAACTGAACCCAAGGTAAAAGGTACAATACTCACCTTCTACAGCCTCTGATCTAGTCACTGAAGTCATCGTGGGTAGAGAACCCTAAAATAGGAAAATGAGGTGATCTATTCTCCACATTTCAGCCTGTCTCACTGGGGTTTTACTACACTAGATTAGGCCTTGTGCTTTCCAGCCTCTCTGAACTGCCCATCTCTGTCCCATGAAATTTACCTACATGACAAGGCCCAGACCAATGCCACCTCACCTACCACCTCCACAGAGACTATTAGCAGGGTTCATCACCTCCTGTTCTGAATTTCTACTGAACTTATCACTAGAAATATTCATATCTCCCTTTACACATAATCTATCTTATTTCCCAATTACTTTGTGTTTAACTAATCCCGAATTCCCTAATTCAGTTGATGGCATTATGATCTACATGGTCTTCCAAACTAGAAAAATCACATCATCCTTTACTTTTAATTCTTAACTCTCCAGATCTAAAATCACATCCATTCTACCTCCAACAGTCTCTCTAAATCTTTTTTAAATAAAACTTATTAGAGTAACATTGGTTAATGACATTATACAAATTTTAGGTATATAACTTTATATGACATTTGTATACTCCATTTTGTGCTCATTATCCAAAGTCTAGTCTCCTTCTGTCACTCACTATACAGGGTGGTGTAAAAATAGGTTTACAGTTGTGTGTATGGAAAATAATACAATAATTAATAATACAAGAATAAACTGTTTCACATACAACTATAAACTTACTTTTGCCCCACCCTATATATTTGACCCCCTCTACCCTTTGTCCTCTCCCCACCACACTTTCCCTCTGGTAATCACCGTTTTTCTGTCTGTATCTATGAGTTTGTCTCTAAATCTTTTCTTCATTTCCAGTTCTTAGTTTAGTTCAGGTCTCATAATTTCCACTACCTCCCTCCCCCTCCACCCAATCATCTAACAGCCTGTCTACTAGTTTTCCTACATCCAGCACTGCTCCTCTCCTAGCCATTCTTTAGACAGCAGCAGAGATTTTTCCAGTGTTTTCAACACTTCTCATAAACTAGTCCCAACCTACCCATTCCTGCTCTTCTGCCACTCCCATTCCCTGCACCACGTTTGAATCTTTGCACATGTGGCCTGTAAAACTTATTCATCCTTCCCAACCTAGCTCAAATGTGAAGCTTTCACACCACTTCTCTATGGCCCAGTTGGTAGCCCCACCCCTTGGTCTTCCTAGCACGGGCAGTAAGGTCTGTTTACATGTCTGTCTCCCCAGCCAGACTGTAATTTATATTCCCAGTACCTGTCAGCAAGAAGACTGAAAGAGGGCAGGGACCTGACAGAGGTCATTTGCCATGCTTACCCCTCCCTCCCAGCAGAAGTCTCTAGAGGAGTGCTAAGTAAAGAGAAACTAGCTGCTTGTTAAGCATTTATATGCCAGGACCTGCGCAGTATGTAACCCCTTTATTTGCATCACTATCTCATCATCCCATTTAATCCTTTCCACAGCTCCCTAAGTACTCTCGTTCACCTCTCCTTGCAGATAAAGGAACTGAGGTTCAGGGGGCAAAAGCCTAGCCTAAGCTTGTTACGCGGCCAGTCTGGGGAAGAGGCGGAATCCTGTGACCCACCCGAACCCTTCAGCCTCTGCAAACAGGCCGAGGGAGAGGCGCGGCCCGCCCTCGGGTTTCCTCTCACCCAGGGGAGGCCGCAGCGCCCTGGGGCACCCCGAGTGCCCACTGTCGGGGGGCGGCGATGGGCCTGGACTGGGCCGAGGTCCGACGCCAAAAAGGCGGGTACGGGGGTGAATGGGCCGCGTCCGAGGAAAGGTTTGCGACTTCCTGACCTCAGAGCGACGCCTGTCCAGCCCGAAGCCTTCTTTGTTAACACAAGACGGCAGGTCCCTCTCCGCAGCCACGGGTCACTCGTGGACCTCCAGCACCTTTTATTTCTGGTCTGGGCCCTGTGCGCCTCCCACGGACCACGCCCCGCGCCGCCGCCGCCGCCACCGAAACTCCCGCCAACTGAGGGCGCAAGCGCGGCCGGCGGCCTCCCGGTCCCGCGCACGCGCACACGTAGTGCCTGCCTCCCTCACAGCGCATGCGTAAATTGGTGCTTAACATTCTTCAGAGTCCCGACGTCGCGTCCAAATCCTTCTCCGCCCTGAAGTGTCCACGTTACCATCTCCCCAGCTACGCCACGCCCGGGAAGTTCCCCTGGGAACTGCCACACCATCGTGATTTTTTGAGCCTCGTGGGACCTGAGCCCATTTAAGATGGGGATACAGGGGCCTAGATACTTGCCAAAGGAATAAAGCGCATCTTCTTTTGTTTTGTTTTGTTAACACTATTACAGATGGCCCCATCTCACCACCCTCCTCGTTTCTGGCCATCAACACACTGTTGTCTGTGTCCATGGATTATGCACATATGTTCTTTGGCTAATCCCTTCACCTTCTTTCATCCAATGCCCCCTTCCTCCCTCCCTTCTGACATCTGTCAGACTGTTCCATGTATCCATGCCTCTGTTTCTATTTTGTTCATCAGCTGACTTTATTCATTAGATTCCACATATAAGTGAGAGCATGTGGTATTTGTCTTTCTCTGACTGGCTTATTTCAGTTAGCATAATAACCTCCAGGTCCATCCATGCTGTAACAAAGGGTAAGAGTTCCTTCTTTTTTACAGCCACATAGTATTCTGTTGTGTAAATGTACCACACCTTTTTTATCCACTCATCTACTGGTGGACACTTGGGCTGTTTCCAGATCAGCATTGTAAATAATGCTGCTATTAACATAGGGGTGCATATATTTTTTCTGATTGGTGTTTTGGGATTCTTAGGATATATTTCCAGAAGTGGGATCACTGGGGTGAAAAGGCAGTTCCATTCTTAATTTTTTGAGGACACTCCATATTGTTTTCCACAGTGGCTGCACCAGTCTCCATTCCCACCAACAGTGCACAACGGTTCCCTTTTCTCCACATTCTCGCCAGCACCTGTTTGTTGATTTATTGATGGTAGCCATTCTGGCAAGTGTGAGGTGATACCTCACTGTGGTTTTAATTTGCATCTCTCTGATTATTAGTGACATAGAGCATTTTTCATGTCTATTGGCCATATGTATGTCCCCTTTGGAGAAGTGTCTATTCAGGTCCTTTGCCCATTAAAATATGGACCTTGTCTCCCAGGGCAGACTGGAGCTATGTGCTGTTTGCTTTACCCTATTCTACTCCTGCTGTAGCACTTTTTCTCCTCTGTGGCCCTTTCAATCTGTAGCAAAGTTCAAGAACTGTCTTTGGCAGCCTCATTGCAGGACACCCTCTCCCCGCAAATTGCTTGATGCTCCTCTGCCCTCTCCCATAGCTTTTAATTTAAATAAAAATTTTTGGCCCAGCCGGTGTGGCTAACTGGTTGAGCACTGACCCATGCACTAAGAGGTCGAGGGTTCGATTCCCAGTCAGGGCACATGCCCAGGTTGTGGGCCTGATCCCCAGTGGGGGGCATGCAGGAGGCGGCCAATCTATGTTCTCTCTCATCGATGTTTCTATTTCTCCCTCTCCCTTCCTCTCTCTAAAATCAATAAAGAAAAAATGTTTTAAAAAAATTTTTGTTGTTGCCTTGGCCGGTTTGGCTCAGCGGTTAGAGCATCGGCCTGTGGACCAACGAGTCGCGGGTTCGATTCTGGCCAAGGGCATGTACCTCGGTTGCGATTTGTCCCCGGCCCCAGTTGGGGTTGTGCAGGAGGCAGTCACTCGACGTGTCCCTTTCACGTTGATGTTTCTCTCTCTCTCTCCCCCTCCCACTCTATCTGAACTAAAATGGAAAAATGTCCTCGGGTGAGGATAAAAAAATTTTTTGTTGTTGTTAATCCTTACCTGAAGATATTTTTTTGCATTGATTTTTAGAGAGAGTGCAAAGGAGGGAGGGAGATGGGGAGGAAAAGGGAGAGAGATAAACATCGATGTGAGAGACACATAGATTAGTTGCCTCCTGCGAGCGCCTGGAACGGGGCTGGGGATGGAACCTGCAACCCAGGTACATGCCCTTGACTGGGAGTTGAACCCAAGACCCTTTGGACTCGGGCCAGTGCTGCAACCACTTAGCCACACTGGCCAGGGCTTTTTAAAATTTATTCATTTTAGAAAGAGGGAGAAAGAGACATCGATTTGTTGTTCTAATTTATGCATTCATTGGTCAATTCTTGTATGTACCCTGACCAGGGATCAAACCCACAACCTTGACATATCCAGACAATGCTTTAACCAACTGAGCTACGTGGCCAGGGCTCCTGTTGCTTCTTGCCTCTGCTCCTTTGATTGCCTTTTCCTCTGTCTGGGAAGCCCTTCCCTACTTTTTCCTGGCAAAATTATCTCATTTTAACCCTCAACTGAGGATTCATCTCTTAGAGCCTTCTCTAAGGTTCTAGGCTGAGAACCAGATGCCCCTTCTGTACTCTCAAGAGCCCAGCCTGTGTCTTTTTTCACTATCTCTTGCTGGCCCCAGAGAGCAGGCTGCTTCCTAAGCACCCAGTATGATGCCATGAAAAATATCCCCTTGCATGTGTGGTCCTTTCAGATCTGAAACCTCCAAATGTTGAATTATGGGCAGTCCACAAAGTCTGAAAGAGAGGTTAGGGAGTGGCAGTTGGAGCATGACTGGTTATCCTTCCATAGCAGCTGTGGTCCTTGGAAATTTTTTCTAATGGGAGGCAGAATCCTTCCTTAAATTTCTACCATGTGGTTTCAGCCTGATGGCTCCAAGAGCCATCTGAAAGCAAGATTTGCTCTTAGTTCCCTGAATATCACTTTCTGGGGGGTCAGCGGTACCCAGTTCCTTCTATGTCCATCCCCCTCTTCCAACTCCTCATTCATCAGCGTCCCAAGAATAGAACACAGTGTTCTCATCCAGGGCTGGCCATCCTGGAGCACAATGACAGCACATAAAGCTTAATGGAATCCAGACCCAGTACCTCCTGTATCTCCTTTCCCTGCTTTCAGTTCTTCCACAGCTCCCTCATATCCACAGAATGTGGACATTTGTCCCCTCATAAGGCACTGTGTGGTCTGACCCAGCCTCTTTTTTTACCATTACCCATTCCAGTGACATCAAACTTCTTTTTTTTTTTCTTAAGATTGATTTCTTTATTGATTTTAAAGAGAGAGGAAGGGTGAGGGAGAGAGAGAGAGAAACATCGATTGGCCGCCTCCTGCATGCCCCCCACTGGGGATCGGGCCCACATCCTGGGCATGTGCTTGAACCAGCAACCTCTTGGTGCATGGGTCGACGCTCAACCACTGAGCCACACCGGCCAGACGATATCAAACTTCTTATAGTTCCCCAATTCTGCTCTGCTCTCTTTCTACTAGGCTTTCACACATGCTGATCCTTCCCTGGAACCATCTCCCCTCAGTCTCTTGCCTACACCACACCACCATCCCCTTCATCTGGTCAACATCCCAACCTTAGGTGCCAGTTCACATGCCCTTTCCTCTGTGGAGCCTTTCCTGATTCCTCTTGGCTCCCTGAGCACCCCGGGATTGACATCTGCTTTCCTGTCTTCCAGACCCATCTATCGCATCCTCAATGCCTAGCACATGCTGTTGTTAGGTCCTCAAAAAAGAGATCTGTAGAATTTTTATGTGATAGCCAGTTTCCAATATGGCCCTCAATGATCCCTGCTCCCCGGAGTTCATGCCCAGTGTAGTCCTCCCCCACAGTGCATAGGGCTGATCCGTATAACCAACAAGACATTGTAGAAATAACGTGATTTTCAAGGTTTAGTCATAAAAGACATTGTGACTGCTACCCTGCTCTCTCATAGACCACTTACTCTAGGGGAAGCTAGCCACCATGTTGCGAGGATACTCAAGCAGCCTCATGGAGAGGTCCACACGGGAAGGAACTGAGACCTCCTGCCAACAGGCAACACTGACTTGCCAGGCATGTGAGCCACCTTACAAATGGATCTTCCAGCCCGTCAAGCTTTCACATGACTGCAGCCTGATTGACACCTAACTGCAACCTCCTGAGACCCTGAGTTACAATTAACCAGCTCCTGAATTCCTAACCCACAGCATCTGCGATACAATAAATACTTTGGAATAATTAATTATACTGTAATAGATAATTAACCCATGGCTAAAGTGTCCTTTTTTTCCATGATAAATTTTTTAAAGTCTTTTGTAGAAAAGTTTAATTCCATTTTTGAGCACTCTGCATGTTTCTCATTGGTCATATCACATTTAGTGGGAGACTCTGAAGTGTCAGCAGTCAGCAGCAGGGAACACCTGGGGGCCCTTTCCAAGTGGCCCCAAACCAGCCAGCTGGCTCTGGCATTCCCAGGGCTCCCTCCTTTCCAGACAACTAGGGGTGGGCTAAAGTCAGGTTTCAAATCTGCTGGGGGTTCCACCCACCCCGCAAGATAAATCAGAGGAGGCAAGTCCGTGGAAACTGTTCATATGACATACTTTATTTTCAATCTACAACCATTAAAAACCCTTTGTAAGTTTACACTGTACAGTTATTCTCATGTCTGAAATAAGACACAGGGGCAGGGAGAGCTGGTGGATTGGACCACAGTTGTCCTAGCACCCAATCCATCCTGGGAAGGAGCCTTTTAAAGACAGGAGTGAAGAGAGGAGAACAGTGGACAGGAGAGGCAGACAGTTTGGCCCAAGGATGCCCTTGGTCCCTTCCCTCCTAAAGACCTTTCCCCGGGCCCACGGACTGCAGGACCCTCACCGGGAAACCAGGCTGGCAGGAAGGGACTTCACAGTATTGGCAGGGGTTGGGAGGGGCAGGATGAAAAGGAAGGATAGTTTCTGGCTCTCTCCCGAGCTGCTGTGGGTTGGAGCTGCTTTTTGGCACGATCTGCAAGATCTCCCTGGAGGTGGGGGGAGGAGATGGGGATTTAGGATTCTTTTCTCGAGTTAGGTTTCTTTCCATTTGGAGAGAGGCCATGAGCCTATGGTGAGGTTCCCAAGGGATAAATGGTCAGGGTCTTTTTTTCTCCTGTTCCCCAGGACTGCCACCCCCTGCCTGGCTGGCACAACCCTACATAACCTTTTTTTTTTTTTTTAATATAGCTATTCTTTAAAAAAAAAATTTTTTTTTCTTTATTGATTTTAGAGAGAGAGGAAGGAAGAGGGAGAGATAGAAACATCGATGAGAAAGAACATTGACTGGCCACCTCCTACATGCCCCCCACTGGGGATTTGGGCCACAACATGGGCATGTGCCCTGACTGGGAATCGAACTGGCGATCTCTTGGTGCATGGGTTGATGCTCAACCACTGAGCCACACCTGCTGGGCCCTACATAACTTTTGTAAAACCAAGACAAGTGGGAGAAGTGAGCAAAGCTGGAACCAAGCCAGGGGCAGGAAAAGGAAAAATGTGTGCCTTCTCCCTGTCCTCCAGCTTCCAGGAAGAGAACATGGGTTTTGTTTGGGGGAGCAGGTAGGGAGAGTTCCCAGTCTCTCAGGAGTCTGGAGGTTGGTGCTTCCCACCTGTTCCTGGTCTGGGCCAGCCTCAGTCCCTCACCAGGCTGCACTAATTACCAGCAGTTGGCAAACTCCTGTTTTCTCAGAATTACCCAGAGGGCTTGTTAAACCCCAGCTTGCTGGGCCCCACCCCAGGAGTTCGAATTCGGGTGGTGCCAATACTTTGCATTTCTATCAAGTTCCCAGGTGATGCAGCAGCTGCTTTGAGAACCTCCAAGTACCCCATTCTCAGCAACCTGGTGCCCCAAGACAATGCCAGGGAGCTGGGCCACAGCTGGCAAGACCCAGCCTCAGAGGCACCAAATACCCGGGAAGCTGCTAGGAATAGTCTTGTGGTGAGCACCCTGTGCAGAGAAGTAAACTAAGGCACAGAGATCTGGGGCAGAGCTGAGAGAGGAGGCAGGATACCAGGGTCCAGTGGAGAGAGGATGGTGATGCAGGACCCGAAAACACGAGGGGTACCCTGGGGCCCTAGGGATCATCCTGGTGCTCATTATAAAATTATACAACCAACTGAACTCAGAGAAGTTAAGAGGTCTGCCCAGACCTGGGCCAGGTCTCCAGACTCCTGGCTGAGGTTTCTCTTCATGGGAGCAGTTCGAGTGGTGTCAGATGGAGTGTGACAAGGCAGCCAGGCCCAACTACCTTGGCCCTTCAAGGATGCTTAGAGGAAATCAAAGCTCCTTTACTTGGGGCCTAGGGTGCAGAGGGCTGGTGAAGGGCAGGAAGAGACAGGAGCGGAGTCAATGGGATAGACAAGGGATGGTCCAAGGAGTATGAGGGAGGTTGAGGGGCAGAGCCAGGGTGAGCTACAGGTTCTGCCAGGACGAGCTGTTCTGGAGCTAGTGAGGCCCAAGGAAGAACAGAGAGAATGGTGGGATGTCAGATGGACAGATGGACAGATGACCAGTGAGATAAGAACCCAAACCAAGCTGCATCTCCTCAACCAAGGCCATGCAGGACTGGGCAGGGTAGAGGACGCCAACACACACACACTCCCAGTGGAAAGTGCTGGGTCCTTCTGGGAGGCTGTGGACAGAAGACAACGTGACTCCAGGATAGGACTAGGAGATGATTCTGGGCTGGGGGGTTGCTGGGGCTGAGCCCAGTGAGAAGGGCTGGCAAGGCTGATATACCACCTGAGGCGTTGGGAAAGGTGCCCCCTTTGGTGTGACAAAACATGAAATAAAACAGAACACAGGAAACAAACCCAAGATCTGAAAGCAAACATCAGAGTTCGGAGAACACAGCTGGGGGCACTTCCCTGATAAGAAAGGAATGTAAGTCTAGGGACAGTGAGGAGGTGCTGAGGTTACAGGAAAATCCATGGGAGGGGAGCAGTGCTGGGGAGGGCATTCTGGAAGGGCTGAGGGATGGATGCTATAAGTAAGGTCAGGGCCCAGAAGAGGAAAACCTGGCCATTGGCCAGGGCCACTGGGTCTGCTAGCAGGAACCAGCAGAGAAGAGGCGGCAGGGGAAGGGGAAGCTTTAGAGGAAGATGATAAAAGAGGATGGGTGAGCCTGGCCAGCGTGGCTCAGTGGATTGAGTGTCGTCCCATGGCCTGATAGGTCCCAGTTCGATTCCGGGTCAGAGCACATGCCCGGGTCTTGGGCTCGATCTCCAGTGGCGTACAGGAGGCAGACGATCAATGTTTCTCTCTCACATGGATGTTTCTCTCTTTCTCTCCCTTTCTCACTCTCTACAAAAATCAATAAAAACATATTTTAAAATTTTATTAAAAAAAAAAAAGAGGATGGGCGAGAGGTGGGAAGCGAGCACATCACCCAGAGAGAAGAAGGGGCGCAACCAAGATCACTGAATGGCAGGGTGGTGTCTCAATCGCCATTAGGGATGCAGAGACCTGGGTTCTGTTCCTGGTTCTGCCTCTACTTTGCTGTGGAAACTTGGGTGAACCATTCTCTTCTCTGGGCCTGATTCCTCATCCAAAAAAGTGAAGAGGTTTGACAGAAAATGACAAAGAGCTTGCGATTCCACTCATAGGAGGTCCCCAGAACAGGCAAATTCATAGAGACAGAAAGTAGAATGGAGGCTGCCAGAGGCTAGGGGCCAGAGGGAATGGGGAGTATTTAGTGGATACAGTTGAAATGATGAAAAAGTTCTGGAAATGGACATTGGTCATGACTGTACACAACACTGTGAATGTACTTAAAATGGCTACTAAGTTTTATGTATATTTTGCCACGAAAATTTTTTTAAGGGGTTGGTTCAGATGATCTTTTGGCTCCCTTTCTATTCACTGAGACTAGTGAGGGGGGTGTCACCCCAAGGGTTGGATCACTGAGGGGCTGGACTGGGGACAATGAGTGAGATCAGACCACTTCATATTTGAATAGAACCTTATGCTTTTCCAAGTAGACTTGCAGGCACAGTATTGTATTTGGTCCTCACTACAGACATGTGAGGTAGAAGGACATTATCCCCACTTTATAACTAGGGAAACTGAAGCATAGAGTAGCCCCATGATCTGAGGCCAAGGTCATCCAAGTTGGTGGCAGTTTATTATTTTTTTAATCACCTGGAAAATATCCTTACACCTTAGGTTCACCTGTTGAAATACCAGTTGGCTTAGTGGTCTTTGAAGAAAGGACACATGCTATAAATTAGTAGCATAAGAGTTGTCTTCTGGGGCAAATATGCTTGTTTCCCATGACTGGATGATCAGTTATGAAGCCTGATGTGTTTCTCAATCAGGAAACTCAAGAGCAAATTTTTTAAATGTTTTTTAAATTGATTTTAGAGAGAGAGAGGAATGGGGAGGGAAACATCGATGAGAGAAAACCACTGATTGGCTGCCTCCTACATACCCCCTATTGGGGATCAAGCCCGAAACCGGGCATGTGCCCTGACCAGGAATCAAACCTGTGACCTTGTGGTGCATGGGACAACACTCAACCAATTAAACCATACCAGCCAGGGCCAAGAGTAAATTTTTTTTTTTAATCCTCATCCGAGGATATTTTTCCATTTATCTTCAGATAGAATGTGAGGAAGAGAGAGAGAGAGAGAGAGGGGGAGAGAGAGAGAGAGAGAAACATTGATGTGAGAGAGACACATAGTTTGGTTGCCTCCTGAACGACCCCAACCAGAGCTGGGGACCAAACCGCAACCTAGGTTCGTGCCCTTGACCAGAATCGAACCTGTGACTCTTTGGTCCATGGCCTGATGCTCTAACTGCTGAGCCAAACTGGCCAGGGCCCAAGAGTAAATTTTAATTGCATGATTATGGGAATTACATCAGATGGATTTCGGGAATAATAATTCTTGCTTTTTTACTTTCTACTTATATTGTTTTATTAAACTAAGATTTAAAAAGATTCTATTTCTGCTGTATTATGCCTCTGATTGTAAGTTGCCTCTGATGGTTTCTGGAAATTCTCAGCACAGGACCATGGTTATTGGTTAAAAGAACGGTGGCCTACTGGTCAGGCTGTGAACACAAACAGTGGGGCCCTGGTGCTCCAGATCTCTCTGGGAGGCTGTTAAACACGTAGATTCCTGGCCCAGAAAGCTGCATTTCAGACATGCCCTCAGAGGATTCTGATGCAAGGGGTCCCCAGACTACCCTCTGGAACACACAGGTCCAGTGATTTGGAGTGGACTGCTTTCATAACTGGGTTGGGCAGTGGCATGTTCTAGGTGTCCTATATCCACACAGAGTCCCCAGTGGACCCAGCAAGCAGGACAGAGTTTGAGCTGGGGATCCAGTGGACCCAGGTTCTAGTCTAGACTTGATGATTTCCCCGTTAGGTGACTCTGGGATGAGATCTGCACCTCAGTTTCTTCATCTGCAAAATGGGAATGCTCACCTGACCTGTCAAGGCTGCCTTCCAGAGCTGTTCCTGAGAGGTGTGAAAAGATGCAGGATGGGGGAGCGATTTCTAAATAGTGCTCCAGAGGGAGTGTGCAGGAGATCGTTGTGACTATTATTCATGAAGAGGCAGCGGGAGTTTGGGGGGTGGGTGAGGCTGGACGGGGGCACATTCTGGACAGGAAGGGAAAGGGAACAAGCGCCTGGAAGTTGGGTGGGCAAGAGGAAAACAGGCCGAGTAATGAAACTTTATTTTATTTTTAATTTTTTTCCCTTTATTGATTTTAGAGAGAGAGGAAGGGAGAGGGAGAGAGAGACAGAAACATTGACGAGAACATCAATTGGCCGCCTCCGGCATGCCCCCCACTGGGGATTTGGCCCACAACCTGGGCATGTGCCCTGACCGGGAATCGAACTGGCGACCTCCTGATGCATGGGTCGATGCTCAACCACTAAGCCATACCAGCCAGGTGAGTGATGACACTTTAAAAGGTGCATGGCCCTCACTGTGTCACCTAGGAGAGCAACTGGCAGAGGAGTCTCTGGGGAGGCCATGGGGTCAACCCATCTTGAGAGGTGTTTGGAAATTGGTCAGCCTTTGGTGGGGAAAGAATTGGGAGGAAGGGGGAGACAGGAGACAGGGAACTGGCTTCTGCTGCCTTGTGCATACAGGGTCTGGAGCAAAGTGGTAGGATTTTCATTTCAAATACAGACACCACAGCCCCCAGGAGGGTCTAATCTGGCTTTGAAAGAGGTCTGACAGAAGAAACACTAGGTCGCCCAGTTTAGAGTCAACCATGCTCAGTGGTCTTCCATTTACCCCTAATCAACCAGTGCCAACACCATGGGCCCAAGCCTAGCAGTCTGTAGGGAATTAGAACCCCAGGGTTCCTTGGGACTTTGGTTGAAGAATAGAGATGGGGAGAAAGGAGGAAGAATAGGCGAGGAGGAAGAGAAAGAGGCAGGTGCCAGGAGTAAAGGGTGGAGGGGTAATAGGAAAGGAAAGAGAGGGAAGAAGGGTAGTGTTCCTTCCTGGGATCCCAATGTTCCAGGGAATGCCCACTGTCGGTTAGGCAGTTTTCTGCTTTGGGAATGTTACCAAGACTTAAAAGGCATTTGAAGAAACAAACTTAGAAATTACATTCCAAAAGAGCAGAGTTTTTATAAACCAAACCCCCCACCCCCAAAAAGAAAACACAACCAGTTACTAATTAAAATGCTAAAAAAACCAAACCAAATGAATATTTACATATAACATTTTCAACCCCATCAAGCCCCACGTTTAGAGGCTTCTGTAGGAAGAGTGGTGAGTGACCTTGCACGGTGGCATGCAGGAAGTAGAAACTGGGACTGTACTGAAAACCAAGACCCGGAGCCTCTGACACCGGCCGGGGGCTGGGTGGCCAGGTGCTGAGACGAGGATGGCAAGGACAATCTGGGACGAGGACGATGGTAAGGCTGAGCGGTCTGTAGGCTGCAGGGTTCAGGTCTCACGAGGATTTCTCCCCAAGGCTGGGAATGCAGGCTCCCTGGCCTTCTGCAGCTTGGGGAGGTGGCAGAAGGCCTCTGGTGGCTTGTGGCCTGTTGTGAATCCCCTCATCTGGAGATAACCTTGGAGGGGCCCCTTGACCCTTTGGGTGGAGCACGGCATCCCAGAGGGGCCTGGCCCCTGGCTCCACTGGCCTGCCTGCTCTGTCCATACAGGTCACTATGCGGCTGGTGGAACATGACCATGATGTTCTGCTGATAGGGAATGGAGACGAAGGACTTTGGGTAACTGGTCCAGGTGACCCTAAAAAGGCAGAACTAAGAGCAGGTGGGAGTGCAGAGACATCTCCTGAGTCCTGGGGGCAAACTAGCCAAGCTGCTGGTTTTTGGTCTTCCTCATGGGGAATTCCACAGACAAACCATTTCATCCTGGTGTTTCCACTCTGGACGCCCAGCCAGTTGCAGGATGGTCACACCTCTGCGTGTGTGCGGGTATGTGTGCAGCCAAAATGGGTTCACTGGCACAAAGGGGAAGGCCACCTGAGGCCTCCATGCCATACTGCAATGAGCCATGTCGCAATCTATCCAATGGCTTGGGCAGCTCACCTGGGATGTGGGGGAGGGTGGGCGGTGGAGTTGGGGCTGAGAGAAGAGCCATGAGAGGTCATAAGGCTAAGAGAGGCTGGTGAAAAGGCTGGCAGTCTGGTGAGAACTGAGGCAGGCTGGCAGACACTCTCAGATCCATGTGCAAAGCTGCAATAAACAACATTCTCGAAGTTCAGTCCTGTTTTCCTGCAAATTCTCACTCAGGAAACGGAGAAATCTCCATGCTCTTGATAGAGCCTTAGTAATTCATGTTTGACTCATAAAAAAAGGTGTCAGATGGGGGCAGCGGTATGAGAAGGGAAATGGAGAATGTTTGGGAAGTGGGTCCAGCCCTGCAGCTGGTCAGTGAGCATTTACAGGCTGACTGCCAGGGACCAGGCAAGTACCAGGTGTTGAGTGAAAAGCAGTGCTCTGAGGCCAATGGTCAGTGATGTTGGGGGAGCAAGATGCAAGGCTCCAGCTCTGCTGGGGCCCCCCAAACTTGATCAGGAGACCAGAGCTCAGCTGCTGAGCTGTCTCGTCCACATCGGGGACCCTACACCTGTCCATCGTGTTCAAAGCCTTGCATTATCCCAGTGGCAAGAATACATCTTAACCTCCAATAAATTACCTTAGGGACTTTGGGGTAAATTAAATTATTAAAATAAAGTAAAACCACCTTAAATATTTATAGTAAGAAAAATTCAAATAAACAACCTAGGCAAGAAATGTGTTTCCAGGCCCCAGCCTACCGCTGTGTCCTGGGACACCAGCCTCTTGGAGTGCTCCTTGGCCTGGCCTGGCCAATGGGAGTCTCTTATTGGGAATAGCTTTGCCCTCCACCAGCCACAGGATGTAAACACAGTGGAGATGTGGTGCCCCTCCAGGGTGCGGGGAAAGAGGCCCCGGCGATCAAGGCAGTGGGCATTAGGCATTTATCTGTGCACCAGATCTTGAGAGTGACTCCACCTAATTCTGTCCTCAAGGAATCTCCTGGGAAGGTTGTCACGTTGGCAAAGGAGGCATTCCAGTGGCTCACTGACCCTGAGCCCCACATGTTCCCACCTTCCAGTCCTTGCTGCATCCAGGTTCTGGGTCGGGAGATCCAGGGAGCCAGGATTCCAAGCAGATACTTGGCCCTGGCTACTGCCCTATCATACCCCCTAGAGTCACAGCGATCCAAAGCAGTGGGGCTGGGAGGAGGAGGCGGTGGAGGGAAGGTAGGGATGGGGAACATGCCCAGCCCAGCTCCACCAGGAACTCCAAGCTGAGTCCTAGGTCAAAGCCTGTTCTTCTCATTGGTGTTTCCTCCCCATGAAGGGGGTGTGATTGGCAAGGAACATCTCCGTGAGCCCGTTCCCTGAGGGGCGTGGCCAGAAGTGTATCCTTTCCTGGGCTCTTCTGAGAAGTGGGTGTGGGTAGAACCAGGCAAAACTCTCCTTTAGGACCCAGGAATCAGCTCCCAATGGATCTCTATGGAGACACTTTGAAGCACAGTTTTGGTCTTTCTCCCACTCACTGCCTTCCCCTGGGGAGTCAGATCGCCACCCAGTGGTCAGCAGGAGACCCCACTTTACCTGGGGATACGAAAGCTGTTCTCTGGCAGCGGTGCAGCTGCTGTCCCCCAGGACGAGGTGATGTGGAGGGCATGACCCTCCTCTCCGCTGGTTCCCTTCGGCTATCCATGGACTGGGCTGGTTGAGGCAGGGACCTCAGCTGCTGTCACTCGCTGGGTGGGGCTGCTTTCTCTTCTCCACCCCAGCTGGACTCTGAAGCGTGCAGCCTGCACTTGGAAGGAGAGTGGCGAATGGCAGAACGGGATGGCCGGGCGAAGCAGGAGGTGAGAGACTGGGTGCTACAGTCACAAACAGCATCCTAGGAGTTGGAAGGGAAGGAGGAAGTCAGGAGGAGCCAGAAGGTACAAACCACCAGGGGTTGGATGGCCAGCCAGGCAAGGAACTGGACTCAGCCATGCCCAGGGACCAGTTCCCAGGGATTGTGGCTCTCTTCGGACCAATTTTCAGAAACAGTTTTTCTTCCATTAGAGCAGTAATAGATGTTCATAAATAACATTCCAGAATGTAATAAGTTCTGGAATATACTTTAGAAAAGAAAGTGGACATTGTCCATGGTTCTACACTTCAAAGTAAATTCTCACCAAATTGCACACACATACATTTACCAAAATGACCTCATTTCTTACAGCCTATGTTGTGATTGCAAAACATGAACACCTTTTCATCACCGTGTATGTCAAGATCTACTATTCCACTGAGTAGAAAAACCTTAATTGGTTTATCCAATTCATTTTTGATGTGCATTTAGGTAGTTTCTATATTTTTACTGTTACCAACACACAGGGACAATGGTAAAAAGTGCTGTTACAGAACTAGAATGCTTGGTTCAAATCCCAGCCCTGACACTTACCAGCTGTGTGACCTCGGATAAGTTACTTAAACCTCTGAACCTTGATTTCCTCCTCTCTGGGATGAGGAACGTGACACCTTTCTCAAAGTTGTTGTGATGGTTAAATCATGTATGATATGTAAAGCATTTGGCATAGTGCCTATTAAGTACTTAATAAATGTTAGCTATTTTTATTAATAACACAATATATTTCTTTATGTAAATATGTTTTCCCACCTCTGTGAATATTCCATAGGCTACATTTGTAGGAGAACAATTGGTCAATGAGTAGCATGCATTTTATATACTGAAGATGATTTGGATCAACTTTAGAATAAACATTCAAAATACAGCCAGCTTTGTACCTTTGTTTCCTGATGTAGGTGTGGTTATATGGGTGTGATGGTTAACTTTATGTGTCAACTTGACCAGGCCACAGGGTGCCCACATATTTGGTCAAACATTACGCTGGGTGCTTCTGTGGGGATGCTTTCAGATGAGATTAATATTTAAATCAGTAGACTGAGTAAAAGTGATTGCCCTCCCTAATGTGGGCGGCCCTCAACTAATCAGTTGAAGGCCTGAACAGAACAAAAAGGCTGACTCTCCCTGAGTAAGAAAGCACTCTTGCCCTGGCCGGTTTGGCTCAGCGGTTGGAGCATCAGCCCACGGACCCGAGAGCCCTGGGTTCGGTTCCCGCTAAGGGCACGTGCCTCGGTTGTGGTTTGTCCCTGGCCCTAGTTGGGGTCCTGTGGGTGGCAACCAGTCAATGTGTCTCTCTCACATCGATGTTTCTCTCTCTCTCTTCCTCCCTCTCTCCCTCCCGCTCTAAATGCAAAAGAAATGTCCTCGGGTGAGGATAAAAAAAAAAAAATTAAAGAAAAAGAAAGCATTCTTCTTGCCTGATGGCCTCTGAGCTGGGACACTGGTGTTTTCCCTGCCTTTAGGCTCAAACTGAAACACTGGATCTTCCTGGGACTCAAGCCTGCGGGCCTTCAGACTGGAACTACATCAGGTACACATACTGTACTAGAACTACGCCATCACCTCTCCTGGTTCTCAGGCCTCCGGACTCAGATGGAACTAAACCATTGGCTCTCCTGGGTCTCTAGCTTGCTAACTCATCCTGCAAATCTTGTCAGCCTCCATAGTCGTGCAAGCCAATTCCTTATAATATTGGTGTAAACCAATTACACACACACACACACACACACACAGGCTATTTATTGGTTCTGTTTCTCTGGAAGCCGAATACAATGGATATGTTCAGTACGTGAGAATTCAGTGAGCCCTATTCTTGATATGCTCAGTATGTATATTAAATTAAAAAGTTTTTTAAAAGTTAAAAAATAGAAATAAATATTTAAAAGATATTTTTTAATGCAGCCAGCTGGGTGAGAGTATAGAGAAGTAAAGCACTCACCATACACTACTGGAGGCCGTAGAAATTGGACAAACGCTTTTGAGAGACAATTTGGCAACGTTTATCAAATACCTTTACAAATTTATATTCTTTTATCCTGTAATCCCATTTCTGCAACTCAGACCTAAGAAAATAATCTGAAATGTGGAAAAATGTTTTTGCACCAAGATGTTCACCACAGAATTATGTATAATAGGGAAAAACTAGAAACCACCTAAACGCACAATACATACAATTGGGCCAATTATAGCCTACCCCACCTTTGTGCCCCCACCCGCAATCCTCACCGAGTGTACGGCACACCACACAATACCAGCCCTGGCCACAGCTTACTGGACTAATGGAGTACGCTAGACTTGAGTTGGACCAGTATCTTTCTTCCAAAAATGTGGAATTGGGACAAAGGGATATGAGTCAGTCTCTCTTAGGTGCTTGAACTAGAAGATGAACTGGGGCAGCTCCCCCACCGCCAACCGCATGCAAATGCAACAGAGAGAGAAACAGAAGGAGGAAGAGGACATCAGAGAAAATGAAGCTCAAGAGAGAGAAGAGAGGGAGATGGCAAGAAGCTGCTGAGGCCTTCGGGTTATATAAGATACTCCACCATTTCCCTTTCTGCGAGGCTAACGTGTATGCATTCTTTTACTAATATGCAAATAATCCCTAACAGAATCTGAAATTGGTATCAGGAGTGTGGTACGCAGCAAAAGATCTCAGAGAAAGTGGGAGCACTTAGGCATGAAGTCTTGGTGGGGTAGGGGTAGTGGTGTGCTGATAAATATTTAATAGCTAGTTTTCCAGGAAGGAGAGGAGAGGCCCTGACTTGTGGCATTTGCCAATTCCCATAGTGTAAATTCTACCACTGTGGCCAATCTCAGGGTACCAAGGTGATGTCACAGGACACAGAGATGCCACAACTGGCCCTCACAAACCACACAGGCCGGCTCCAGCACACCACTGGCAGCAGGAGAGAAGTGAGCACACCCCCTCCCTGTGCGGGATGTTGTTGACCTCTGGTATGTGGTGTCAAAGCAGCTTGTTAAACCATGTTCACCAGTTTCTTGGTATTCAGACCACATGTCATTCCACATCTGGGCCTTCCAAACCCTATCCCAGACTAGCACAAGAACTTTTTGAAATATATGAACTATATCCCCTGAGTTTGAAAACCAGCAGAGCTTGGACCTTATAAGGCAACCCCATCTCCCAAGAAAAAGGGCAACCCCACCCACCTACCTCATTGGGAAGGACTGGGGTTCCATCTGCGTCCCGGAGGACACCATCTTTCCCCACCTGGGGGAGCACAGAGAGTCTGGCCTCCTCACTGCTGCCTGACTTGGCTGCCTTCTTGCTCAGGATCCTGGCCATGCCCTCTGGCTGATGGTAGCTGGCTGGAGAGAGGGGCTCTGGCTTCTTGGTGCTCTCTTCCCCTGGGGCCGAGGTGGGGCTCGGGGCCCGGCCGCACACGTTGCGGAAGAACTCCTGCACAATTCCGTACTTGGGAGGCTCAGGCTTGGCCCGAGCCTCAGACATGCCCAGTTTCCAGACAGACTCTGTGCTCCCTGAGTGCTCCACCACACTGAAGAGGCTAGACAACCCGTCATTGATGTTCCTCAGCACGGGACTGTCCCGCGTGGTGGTGGAGCGGGCCCAGGCCGAGCCGTTCTGCTTGCCCTGGTGTAGGTTCCACAGGCTGCGGTCCTTGGCGCTGTCCAGCTTGGACACAGACCGCCTCTGGAGCTTTGGTGAGCCATACTTGGGCGAGCAACACGGCCGCTCGATGCGCGAGTGCACCTTGTCCAGGGAGGAGGAGATCTGCTTGCTGCGCACGGACACGAGCGAGGAGCTGCGCGGTGACCAGCTCTTGCCGTGGAGGCTGCTGCGGGGTGGGTCGGTCTGCAGGCCCACACTGACCATGCGGATGGTCTGAGTGCCCACACTGGCCAGGCCCACCGTCTGGCTGGACGTGCTCTTCACTTTCCTCTCCAGAGAGCCCGAGCGCATGGCCTGGCGCACACAGTTGGTGATCTCCTTCATGTCGTCGCTCATGTTGCCTGACATCTCCAAGTTGTGCAGGGCTGCTGGGAAGCTAGGCCCGGCCGCCGAGGGGCCGCCCCCTGAGCCTCCGTCCAGGCGCTGCCGTGAGAAGTTGCAGAGCCACCGACCGTAGGAACTCTCAGCCAGCCCGTTGGCCTCGGCCGACTCTTTGGGCTTGGCAGTGGTGAAGAGGAAGCCAGGCTCAATGATGATCTTGCCCTCCCTATCATGGACCACGGGGACACCCAGGCGCCGGGCCACAGGGGGGCTGTAGTAGACGCGGATGCCCGTCTTGTCAGGAGCCGTGTAGCTGCGCTGCATCTGCCTCCCTGCTGGGTCCTGGCAGGCCAGGGCACCCAGGCGGCTGCAGTCCCGTGGCTGTGCCTGGGCATCCTTCTCTGGGTCCACTGGCTGGGTGCCCACAAAGGCAAAGGCAGGGTTGTTGGGCAGTTTCTTGCCCCGGGCTTCATTGGCAAGGTAGGGGGAACAGTCAAGCAAACTTTCAAACTCAGACATGGAGGAAACAGATTTGGTCCTGGGAAGAGCAGAGGAGGAAGAGCGGTGTTAGTGGAAGATAACATACCCCAGCAGGCACTCTGGTCTTCCTCCCTGGTTCTTGCACTGCACCAGGTCTGGGACCATGACTGTCCTGCTTGCCCCTTATGGAAGTCTCTGCCAGCGCCCTGACCTACACCTCCTATGCACTCACACCTACGTACCCAACACTGCATGCTCTGAGCATCTAAGGGCTTTCTTTTCTGACTGCAGGAGCACACCTGGCCTCCACACAGAGGAAGCTGGAAATATCGGAGTTTATGCCCCTAGACACAGCCCTCAACAATGGGTGGGATTTGGTGGCTCCCTGTTCCTTGGGTGACAGAACTCTGAGTTGCATGCTCCACTCTGGCTCCCAGAGTTCCTCAGCAAAACTGAGCTCAGGTTGCCTGTGGAATGATAACACCCCCTTTACTGATTGCCTTCCCTTCCCAGTCTCACTTCCAGGTGCTTCCTAGAATCCACTCCCAAATAGGTCATTTCCACTTAAACCCTGGTCTCAGATCTTTGAGATAAGGTCTCAAATCTGTGTCTTTGCTTTGGAGGAACCCAAACTGAGCCTTCACTAAATCTCCAGCATAGACCTGCCACAGGTGTTGCCTGATGACTAAAAATGCCAGGCATACGAAAGTGAGTCTCACACGTCAGACCGTTCAGTCCTCCAATAACTCCAGGAGGCAGCTTCTATTATCCTGACCCGACAGAGAAGGGACACATCACCCAAGGTCAGAGCTAGAAACGGCAGAGCTGGAATTCAAACCCCACGCTTGACTCCACAGCCCCCACTCCTGGCTTCGGCCTGCTCCCATGGCCTCTACGGAGTTCTGTTGCCCTCACTCCTTTCATGAGTTTCCTAACTATGGAGACAAGGTCCTGAGAGCCCTGGGGGTCTCCCTGGCCCAGAAGAAGGTGCTCAATGATCCCAGGAATGGGAGTCCAGCTTGACTCTCCTAACTACAGACACAAGAAGAAAGAACCTCAACAGAAACTAATTTCTTCCCCAGCTGGGATATGCAGGGGTCTCAGTTTTCCATGCCCAGAATCAAACAAAAAATTGCACATGGGAATAATCGCCCCAAGTTTCCCAGCTCCTAAGTGGCCTGGGCTGCATAGAAACCATACGCCAGCATTCTCCCAGCTCTGCTGAGGTGCAGTGGTGGGCACCTGGGGCACGGGAGAGAAGGCAGGCAAAGGGGTGGGGCCAGGAGGGTGAATGAAGCAAGGGACGGGGCTACAGGGGGAAGTGGGTGGAGGGGATGCCAGCACCTCTTTAAGCCAGTTCCCCCAAGCTCAGCTTCAGAAACAGCCTCCTTGTCGTGGATCTTTTCACTGCGTGTCTGTCAAGGAATAGAGAAACAAGAAGGGTCAGTTCTGGCCACCAACACCTTGAGGGAAGGTGACAGGACGTCACAGTGGGAGCTGACCCCACACCTCACACCTGAGTCTCCTATAGAGCAGGAGTGATGTCAGCACTGATCTAGAATGCCGACTGGTCAGTTTCTGACCATAGTGCACCTCCTTCCCCGTAGGTATGTGATCCAGGCTTGGCCAATGAGAACTCCAAGAGAGAACTCCAAGGAAACAGTCTGTTTAGAACTTAATCTGAATGTGGTGGCAGCACCCAGCGGCCGCTGTTCAGCTGACTGTGTCCACAGTGACCTGAAGGTTCCTGCTCTGGGCTCGTCTCACGCAGGTTCCAGAGCAGCCGCCCCAGGGACCTGCACCACTTTTCTGAACCTGCATCGCCAGCCCTCTGGAGCCCCTAATAAAACCCTCTCCTGTCTCTGTTCCCCAGAATCAGTTTTTGTTGCAGCCAAGCCTCCTGATGAACACACCACTTCTCGCGCTGTCGTGAGGATCACACGGGATGATGCAAAGGGCTGTCTGTTCACTGGTTACTCCACGTGTTGTTGTAAGGACAATGCAGCTGAGGCTCAGAAGCAAACTTCACTCATGTGACCTAACTGATCTCCACAACCAGGGCTGGGCTAAAGCAGAGAACGGGATCCTCATTTTACCAGTGAGGCAACTGGGGCCCAGAGAGGGACCGTGTCTTGCCGAAGATCACATGGCTATTTAGAGGCCCTGCTTTTCAGAAAGGCACATATGAAACCAAGAGGGGGCAAGGGGACATGCCAAAAATACAGATACCCAGCCCTTTTCCCAGACGTGGAAGGATGGAGCTGGCAGAGGGTCCTTCACAAGTCTCAGCCCACAGGCTGGAAACATAGGGTAGAGACCCCAGGGTTGAAGAGCCCAAGGTATGAGGATGTGACCTGTGGGACAGGGTTAGCATCCTTCTTGTCGCATCCTCCCTGGCTGAGGGACTTTCCAGTGTAGCCAGGAGACAAAAGAACATGGGTGGCCTACTGCCCTACTCACCTCTTTCCAGCTGTTGTCCTGCTTCTCCAAGTCTGAGTGCTTCAGGACCCAAGGGTCAGCAGCCTTCTGTAGCTGGGCAAGGGTAAGGAGGGAGATCAGTGGTGGGCACAGGTGGTGAGCAAGGCCCCGCCCTGTGCTGAGACATTCCCCAGGCTCTGCTCTACACCCCAGAGAACCTAGATCATGGACCAGAAGCCACCTGCCCAGTGGGCAGCAGCTCTGAGCCACCAACAAGGTGGACTTGAGAAATTATCATAAAAACAACCACTTACGGGCATCCTTATAGATGATATTAGATATTATATTTAATACTATGTGTATTATAATATGGTTGTTACTATTATGTTAATTCATGCTACGGTTCCTGGAACAGCTAGATCAGCTAAGCGGCAGCTGCACCACATCAGGGTGGTGTCTCCATCCTAGGAACACTACAGAGCAGATAAGCTGAGTGACACCGGCCTCTACACCCTGCTGTGAACAGCTCTCCATGAAAGAGGCAAAGTGTGAACAATATGTACATTATGATTCAATTAATGATAAAAAAAATCTCTGTGAGTATAAATTTAGCAAGAAAGGGAAGAAGTGGGTTGGAGTATGTTTTTGCAATATTTGGGTCTTATATAAAGATGAAGTCCTGATTTATGTAATTAAAATAAAAAGTAAAACCAAGGAAAAAGCCAAAATAAAGAGGAGAGCACAGCAGCTTGCTAAGCTGGGAGCATGATGTCAACTGTAGTGGGTGTGATGTTCAATGATTGCTTTTCCTATCCCCCTCTTTTGGTCCAAGGATTCCAATTTTCCCATGGGGGCCCATCCTTGGTTCTTCCCTCCTGGTTCCTGGGTTTTGGCAGGCTCCAGGGTTGGGCACATGACTCATACCTGGCCAATCAAACCCTTGTGGAAAAGGAAAACTCTTTCCACTGCAATCACTAAGCTGTGAGGATATGAGCACAAAACTAACAGTGGCCATATATGAGGAGAGCTTGCTTTAAAGAAAACAAAAAAACAACAACAGAGGAAAGCAAGCCTGAGAGACTGGCACAGAGAAAGACCTAGTTGCTACTGTATTCTCTGAGCACCTGGATCCAGCTATACCTGAAGGAGTCCTACCCCAGACCTTTTCCCACAGTGACTCCCCCTTGTGGCTTGAGCCAGCTTGGGCTGGGACAGGCCTCACCTGGCTCAGGCGGTTCTGCAGCTCCTTTACCTGCTGCTCCACCTGCTGCTTCTCCCCCTGAAGCCGCTCCACCAGCTGCAGCTTCTCCTGGCTCCAGTTGCGCTCGCTGATCTGCAGCTGCCGCGTCAGCTCCATGACAGCGCCATAGGACTCAGCCAGGAGGTGCTGCTGCTCCTCCCGCTCCCTCTGAAGGGCGGCCTTCCAGTCGGGCCCTGCCCGCTCCCCTGTGCCCTTCCCAGCCTTCAGCTCTATCTGTGGAAGGAAGAGGAAACTGGGCGCTGGCACCAGGAGGTCCCAGCTCTGTTCTCCTGCCCCTTTTCCCACCAGGACACCAGCAGGGGGTAGGGGGAGAGAGCTCCCCTGGGAGGACCTCCCCAGGGAGGACGCCTTACTCAGAACTAACCCCTCCTCCCAAAAAAGGCTTGTGGAACTCTTTCTACACACCAAGCTCATTGCTAAGGGCTTTTCAGTCATTATCTTAGTATCCTCATGCAAACTCAGCAAGCTAACTACCATTTTTGATATGTCACACAAGGGGGAAGAGGTTCTAAGAGGTGAGTTATTTGTCCCAGCTCCCACAGCTACAAAATGGCAGAGGTTCCCAGTTATTGTTTCTCATGATACTTCACAACTCTTACCAGCGGTATGGATTTACAGTTAGTGGGGGACATGCATACAGTCATGTAATAAATATGCACAGGAATCACTTCAGCATGGTGGCTTTCTCAGCCCCAAACCTTGGGTGGTAGAAGGTAAACAGGCAACCTTAAGAATGAATGCACCCCACATCCCCTAGGCTGTAGTCTGGGATCTTAACCCTCATGGAGCCAGTCAGGTGCCCAGTGGAAAGGAGCACCTGGAATGGCTGGGCCAGGGGGACAGCAGTGTGGACACCGTGGAATGTGCAGATGGGGCCGGAACTGTGAGATCTGCAGGGAGGGTCAGGAGGAGAGAATGGCGGCCAGAAATCTGTGAGCATTGGAAGTAGGTGAGATTGTGATCATGGGAGTCAGGGCAGGCGAAGGTATGGGGAGTGAGGGTCAGGTCTGATCCTGACTAGCTGGGTGACCTTGGGGAAAAAACTTAACTCCTCTGTGCCTATTTTGTCACTTGTCCAGCAGAGATGTGTACCCACCTTCAAGGGGCCATGCTGCTTGGGAACATAGCCTGCAGCAGGGGCAGGCTGGAGGAAGCTGGACCCTGCAGAGTTGTGGCGGGGAGTGGGGCTACTCAGAGCATTCTCTCTGAGCAGGAGGAAGCCCACCCCACCCCCTCACTGCAAAGACCAGAACAGGGTATCAACTTGCCTCCAGGCACACAGCAGAGAGCAAACCCGCAGAGCTCCTGGTTAAGGCTCTTTGGTCATGCTGGGTTGTGGAGAGAGGAGTCCCTCGGTTTGAGTGTAGGGAACAGAATAGTGCCAGGTAGCAGGGGGGTAAGGGGATCCTTATGAGGAGAGGGGGGAAAGAATGAGGACAGAGGCAGGTGAAGTCCATGTGTGTGTGTGAAGAACGTCACAGGCACAGACAGCCACTTAATAAGCATTCTGGCCTCACCTGTGAGCCTGTGGTAGCACAGAGGTGCCTCTGATGTCCCCATGCCCTTGGTCAATCCCTCACCTTCCTTCCCCAGCTCAGGGACTCCTGGTCCCCACTGTTTCTGATCCCCTTGCTGTGTGACTCTAGGCAAGTCTCTCGCCTTCTCTGAGTCACAAGGTGAGGCAATGGGGTTCCTATGCGTCTAGGAGCACGGCTGGGCTGACACAAGAGCAAGGAGGGAGATGTCTCTGGCAGGCGGGAGACTCACCTGGGTGGTGTGGCTTTTGAGCTCTGCCCGCTCCGTCTCCCAGGTGGCCTTGGCCTTGGCAAACTGCTGCTGAAGCTCAGTCAGACCACGGCGTTCGTCCCGGAGCAGCCAGCACAGCTCCTTGAGCGTCACCTTCATGTCGGCCAGTGTCTTAATGTATTCATTGGGCTGCAGACAAGCGTGGGCCGGGGTCAGGAGCGTTTAAAGGGGTTGCCAGGGGAGCGTGGGCTGGGAACACTCACTCAGAGTCCAGACCGGGACTCTACCGGGCCTCAGGCAAGTCCCACACCCTCTCTGGGTCATCTCACCCGTAAAATTTCAACCCTGAGATTTATGAGCTAAGTCATCTCAGCCCAGGCCACCGCCTAGGCCAACATGTATCCCAGCCTCACATAAACAAAAATCCTGCAGTTAATAACAGCCTAAATCTGAACTGGGCCCTGGCTTCTTTGAGGCCCTGCAGTGTCTAGGCCCTGGGTCCTTCTCCTTGCCCAGGATCTGCCTCTCTGACCCCCGCTGGGCCAAATAAGGAGTCTAAACCATGGAGCCTCCCTGACTGTCTGACTCTGCCCCAATCTCTTCTCCTTGGCCTATTCCCCATACCCAAGCTCACTGCATGTGCTCCGGGAGCCTGATCCCATTGCTGTCTCTACCCCTGGCTTGATTTGAGGGTTCCTGACCCCAGACCACAAGGTCCATCTTCATTTGACCCCAACCTGATGTCCTCATCTCCACTGTGTACATCCCAAGATACAGCAAATCCCAGAATACCTTGCCACATCTCTGCACACACATTTCTCTTGGTCCGGAATAGTGTTCTCCCCATTCTCTATTAGGCAAACTCCTATTCAACCTTTAAAACCCACCATCTATGACCACTTCTCTGTGACACTGTCTACTACACTCCAAACAGAATTAATTGCTCTCTGGCCTGTGACCCCACAGTCCATCATCTGGTCCTCTGTCACTGCCCTGGGATGACTTATGTACCCCACAGCACTGAGCATCTGGGGCCAGTGACCAGGCAATAACCCTCTGTAGCTCTAGTGCCCAGTGCAAGATAGGTCAGAGAAGATAGCAGGAAGTGATCATTAATCAGACAAAGAAAAAAAATGGACAGGACTGGGAACAGGCTGAGAACACACCGTGTTTTGGGTCCAGCTGTCCCCCATGCAGGTCTTGTTATCAGAATGCTGGGCGTTTAATTCCTCTTCCTCCATTAGCAGGTACAGCTCTTTCATGCTATTTACCTATTTTTTAAAAAAACATACTCATCAGGGGGTGGGAGGGCATCATGCCTGGGGGTCTGACCCTCAGGAGGAGGGGATTCAGGCTAGTGGCCCAGATAGAAAGTGGACTGAACAGGCAGACTGGAAGAAAGAACAGGATTTATGATGCAGGATGGCCCAAAAGCACCCAACGTAGCCCCAATTTCCCAAATTTTAACTTTGACCCCGCAGCACCATCCAGGCGTGGGAACGTCGGCCCGCAGGCTGTATAAGGCCAGCGAAATCAATCAGCTAACATCACATGTCTCACCAAATATAGCAGTCTAATTTTTCAGTTGATAATGTTGTACGGCCCGCAAATGATGTTATAAATATCCAAATGGCCCTTGGCAGAGAAAAGGTTCCCCACCCCTGAAGGAGCAGAGCTGAAGAGTCAGGCACTTCTAGCCTCCCACCATCTCTCTGCCCCAAACACCATGAAGCATCCCTGAGAGCTACTCAGAAATGACATGTTGTCAGGCCAGGTCAAGGTAGGCACTGTGGCTGGAATAAAAGACACAGGTATCCCCATGATTACAGAAAAGGGGAACCAAAGGTTTGGGTAGCCCTTTGGGAAATTCCCGGGGAGGCAGGGTTTGTTGCTGATGGGATCTGGGCAGGAGTCCTGGGCAGCCAAGCAGACAAGGGCACTAGTTTAGGATAGGAATGAAGCAGAAGGAAGCCACCTTCTGACTGCGGTGCACATTCATCGTTCATTCAACAAATATTTATAGAAAACCTAGCGTATGCCAGGCCTTGTGTTTAGAACTGGGGATATACCAGTGAGCAAGACAGACAACAATCCCTGACCCCCTTTTGCTTCTATTGCAGTAACAAGAACACGAATGAATATGTGAAATGTATGAAATGTCATTAGATGTATGGAATGTCACACAATAATAGATGTTACGGAGAAAAGAGGACAGGAAAAGGAGCGAGGACGTGCTGCGCATGGCTGGTCAAGGAAGGCCTTAGAGACAAGGCGATATTTGGGCAAAGTCCTGAAGGAGGTAAGAGAATAAGCTGTGAGCTTAACTGAAGGCTGAGAATCCAGGAAAAGGAGAAAGCCAACGCAAAGGCCCGGAGCGGGGAACATGGCTGTTTGAGGAAGTGAGAGAAGTACAGGGAGCAAGGCTGGTTGACCAGCCACTGTAGGGGCTTTGGCTTCTGCTCCGGGTGAAATGGTACCCAGGGGAGGACTGTGAGTCAAGGAGCGATACCGGCCTGACTTTCAGTTTCACAAGATCCCTCTAGGTGTTATGTTAGGGTAGCAACAGAGCCCCACATCACACAGCTCCAAGGGGCACCATCCACACACAGTACATGCTGCCTCGTACCCCACCCTGTACCCGTGTGAATGCAAGATGCTTGGTGGAAGGGTGGCAGGGGGACCAGTTAGGAGGCTACTGAGACAATCCAGACACGAAGCGGTGATGGCTCAGGCTGGGGGGAGGGGAAGTGCAGCGGGTCAGAGTCTGAATAGATTCGCAATGTGCAAGAAAGGCCATTTAAGCCATAAGCCTGGGTGCGCCCCAAGGGAGTAAGTGTAGGTGAAGCCCCGGGGCCTCTGACATTCAGAGGTCAGGTCAGGGAGAACTAGAGGGTCCAGGTCCAGCCAGGGAGACTGAGAAGGAGCAACCAGAGAGGTGAAAGAAAAACCAAGAGCGTGTCCTAGAAATCAAATGAAGAAAGGTTTCCAGGGTCAGGCAGGTGCTGAGGCTGGAAAGTATGTGGGGGGAGCAGGGCCTGCATGACAAAACACCCCAATTCTGTCCCTGGTCACAAGTATTTAAATATACAGTCTTCTATCTATATACACAGGTACACAATTCTTTCTCTGAGATCCTTGGGGCCAGGTGTGCTTGGAATTCAGAATTAATCGGGATTTAGAAAAATAACATGGCACCTATACTGTATACTGGATAACAACCCCGGCAAAGTCTGGCATAACACCCTGTGCTCAAGGACACCAGTATTTCCCCTACAAGCATATGACTGTTAACATGAAGCACAATAAATAAAGGTTTTGCTGTCGAATGTCAGGCCAATTTTTTCCGACTGAGTTAGACACAAAGAAACACAGTTCTCGGAGTTCTTGGATTTCAGAATTGAGGACAAGGAATCAAAGATCTTTATCTGCAGTAGAATGGGGATAATAATTGTCTCCATTATCACAGGGTATTTGTAAAAATGAAATCCAAGCCCTTGGGGAGGAGACCGGTGCCTGGGAGAAGAACCATGAACCCCACTGAGGTTGAGGGAAGGGGACTCTGGCTACAGATTTAGGTCTAACCATCATCCACTGCTCCTGGGCCACTGGGGCTACTCTGGGGGTCCCCTAACAGGGTCACACGAGGACTTGAGAAGTAGCACTGGGCCCCACTGGCTCTGAAAAGAGTAGCTCAAGCCAAAGGAGGGCCAAGCTTGGGCTAGACCAGAGGTACCTATATCTAAAAGGCCAAGGTGAGCAGCGCCAACTCAGCTGGGTGTGACTGAGGTATGGTGTCCTCATACGGCCCCTTCTCTTAGCAATGTTAGTGTGCTGCTGCTGCTGGTAGGCAGGGGCGCTGAGGAACAAAGGACCCTGCACAGGCTGAGGGTCAGACAGGCCCTGGGAGGACCCCCAAGTGTCATACGTTTCCAAAGTTCCACTCCTCATGTTTCCTGCCACAACTAAATACTACCTGTACTATCATTAATGTTTTGAAGTCAACCTACTCTTTCTAGTTAAATAAATATATCTAAAAAAGGAAATTATTATTACCAAAAGTGGAAAGCTAGCCCTGACCGGTTTGGCTCAGCAGTTGGAGTGTCAGACCACAGACCGAAGAGTCACGGGTTCAATTCCCAGTCAAGGGCATGTACCTTGGTTGCAGGTTCGATCCCTGGCCCCAGTTGAGGTCATGTGGGAGGCAACCAATCGATGTGTCTCTTTCATATCCATGTTTCTCTCTCTCTCCCTTCCTCCCACTCTATCTGAAAAAATCAATGAAAAAATATCCTCGGGTGAAGATTTAAAGAAAAAATAAAATAGGTATAATCATAAGTCAAAAATAAACCTTCTGTAAGTAAAACATGGATGAATCTCAAAAAATTATATTGAGCAAAAAGAAGGCAGGCACAAAAGACTACCTGCACTTATATAAATTCCACAATAGGCAAAATTACTCGATGGTGTAAGAAATCAGAATAGTGCTGACCGCTGGGGTGGGCATATTGACTGGGGCATGAGGTAGCCTTCTGGGGCACTGGAAATGTGCTTTGTTGTGACCCGGATGGAAGCTACACAGGTGTACACGATAAAACTTCATCAGCTGTACACTTATAATGTGTGCACTTTGCCCTGGCCAGTCTGGCTCAGTGGTTAGAGCGTCAGCCCGTGGACCAGAGTCCTGGGTTCGATTCTAGTCAAGGGCATGTACCTTGGTTGCAGTTCGATTCCCAGCCCTGGTTGGGGTCGTGAGGGAGGCAACCAATTGATGTGTCTCCCTCACATCGATGTTTCTCTCTCTCTCAACCTCCCTCCCACTCTATTTGAAAAATCAATGGAAAAAAATATCCTCGGGTGAGGATTAAAAAAAAAAAATGTGTGCACTTTACTGTAAGTTATACCTTAAAGGAGCAAAAAACATTAATATACACTATATTTACATATAATGCAATAACAACAAAACTAGATTATTAAAATCACCTAGATACTGTTGCCTGCTGAAGATTTAGGCTTGTTAAAAATGAAGATGAACAATTATTAGAGACCTACCAGCCCCCAAAGAGACTTTCTCCTGCTGAGGCCGGGACCAAGTCTGTCTTCTTCCCCACGGTATCCCCAGTACCTGCCACAACGCCCAGTAAAGAGCTGGTTCTCACAAACAGAGGCTGAATGAAGCCTGCAAGCTGATGGCTTGTATGAGCCTCAGGGCTGTACCAATGCCAGCTGGGTGCCCCTCTGGTCCTACCTCCCCCACACTACTCCCGACCCAGTCCCAGGGGAAACATACCTCAAGGAAGTCATCCCCTTCACTGGGCAAAACCTTGCCCTGCCGCCAGCGCTTGAGGAACCACCTGAGCTTCATGAAGAGCAGCAGGAAGTTGTGTTTGAACTGTTGGGACTCCTGCACCAGCATATTCTTCTCCTGGCTCCAGAATTTCTGCTCCAGCCTGCGCTGGAGACTCAGGCTCTGCAGCTCGAACTCGCGCCTCAGGAGCGCCCTCTGCTGGTCCTCCTTCAGCTTCAAGGGGGACAAGCGTGTGAGCAACCCAGCTGTCTTCCTGGGCACAACCCCACCCCATTCCAGGCTTCTGACAAGGGCAGTGAAGAAAATCTGGGTGGTGCTTGCTGGTGATTCCTGCCAGGGATTCCACCACTAGCAGCTCATTCTGTTGAGATAAACACTGCCCTCTGCTACTCCAGGGAAGAACTCATAAAAGCAGCAGCAATCAGTTACTGAATCAGTGAAAACAGCTGGAATTCGAACCCAGCTCTGTCTGATTATAAAAACCATGACATAATCTAATAGGCACGAACTGCATGCCAATGTTTCACATGCACTCCCATTTAATGAGGAACCTGGGAGGGTGAGCAATGAAGGCAGGGAGGGGTAACCCACGTGGAGAGCAAAGGCATGCTGGGAGTGAGGAAGGCTGAGCACATGTAATATCCTAGAAAAAGCAATGCTGTGTCATGGCTAAGAGGGAGCCAGGGCCCTGGATTAGAATCCCAGCCCCATGTACAACCCTGGGCAAAGCACTTCAGCTCTCTGGGAATCAGTTTCCCCATCTGTAAAATGGGGACACAGCATAGGGGAAGACATGAGGATTATAGGACATAATGTGTGGAAAATGCATTGCATGGGCCTGACATAGAGTAAGGGCTTAATAAATGCTTTCTATTAGCAGGACTATCATCTTGATTACCAGCCAGGCCTATGGCCTTTCTGCTACAGGTTTTCAGCTCTGATGGGGGCAGTACTTCACAGATGGGAATTTGAGACCCAGAGAGGAGACAGGATTGGCCTGAGGTCACTCAGGCAGCCAATGACAAGCCCAGGATTCCAGCCCAGCACGGCTAATGCATAATAGCATGCGCAGCGACACCCCACAACCATGAGTGCAGCATGGGGCAGGAAGACTCGGGTTTTCCTCCGACATTCTTGCCTTCTGAAGACTTGTGGATCTCTGAGGGTTCTGCCTTCAGTTCAGGAAAGGGAGGTTGGAGTAAGTGTAGGGAGAGCACTGAGCATCACGCACCTGGACCATTTTCTGGTTGAAGTTGTCGGCCTCCTCCTTCCGTAGCTGCCGCTCCTGGGAGAGCTGTTCTTGCAGGCCCCGGAGGCTGTCGTGGGCCTCGGCCAGCACCAGCTGCAGCTCCTTGATCTGGGTTAGGGATGAGGGATATAGATAACGAGGAGGGAGAGAGCAGGAGGAGGTTAGAAGCTGTGGTCAGAGGACAACAGCAGTAGGAGAGCCACAGCAGTAAGTCAGACCCAAGCTGCGCTTCAAGTGCAAATCAGGCGCAAACGCTGACCCTACCTCATCGGGTTGTTATGATTAAACAAAACAGTTCACATCAAATCTAGCTATTATAATTTTAACTTGATAATGTCTCTCTTTGAAATTTACTTGAAGAAAACAATATAGAGTGGTCCCTCGTTTATCGCGGTTAATCCATTCCAGACTCTAGCGGTTGCACCTGGCGCTGAAGGATTCCTGGGGTGCTCGAATACACAGGCCTACAGTCCATACGTACAGTAATTTTAATTGTAATTGTAATACAGGGGTGTATAATTGACTCAGACAACCGAGCACGCGCTGCATCATTTTCACTGTCTCGATTAACTTTTTAATGAATATATTTGAAAAAACCGCGATAGAGTGAAGCCGTGAAAGTCAAAGCGCGAAGTGGTGAGGGACGACTGTACTGTGGAAACTGAGTCTGATTTGCAAAAATGTTCACTGTCTTATTGTTTATAATTGCAAAAGTTTAAAAACAATTTAGATAATAATGATGGGGATCAGTATATGTGTTTAATGGGTCTATGCATAGGTAAAAATCCATTGACTATACCCTTAGAGACAGTGTCCTTTACTGAATGTATGTTATCATATTACTGTATGTATATTATATGTTATACTTCAATAAAGAGTTTTAAAAGATACACATCTCAACAGAAGAACACGAAGGGCATGGACACACACTAAATGTTAACAGCGATTAAGTACATGATAATCTTGTGAGCTGACTTTCTTCTTTCTATCATTATGCAATGGTGGTTAGGGACTTTGTTATAGCTATTTGCTGTTATAATAACTAATAAAATCTTAAGAAAAAGACAATAAAACTACCTTTTCAGGGGAAATTGTGTTTTTAAGTATTTGTAGCTAAACAGGCAAAACTAATCTATTCTGTTAGAAGTCAGGGTGGTGACTAGAAGGGGACATAGCAGGGCTCCTGGGGGCAGGTCATACTGGTTTATTCATCTGCTTGCTGATTACACAGGAATGTTCAGTTTGTGGAAATTATTTGAGCTGTCCACTTACAAGTGCTTTCCTGTATGTATGTTACACTTCACTTAAAACATTCTTTTTAATGTTTTTATTGATTCCAGAGAGGAACGGACAGGGAGAGAGAGACAGAAACATTGATGAAAGACAAACATTGATCTGCTGCCTCCTGCACACCTTCTACTGGGGATCGAGCCCACAACCCGGGCATGTGCCCTGACTGGGAATTGAACCTGTGACCTCCTGGTGCGTGGGACGATGCTCAATCCACTGAGCCACATCAGCCGGGCTAAAAATATATTTATGTATTTCTAGTAACAGAGGGAAATTTTTATGCTGTCATATGAATCAAGAGGAAAAAAAAGGAAATGTCAGTTCCACCCTTACATAAAACCTTCCCAGGCATGGCAAGATGTCCCTCTGTGAAAAAAATACACATTTATTATCTGGCCAATAATGTGGAAATTTGGCAATGGAAGGCACTGATTTGAGGTATATCATATATACCTGTTTTGTATTAAAAACCCTTGCAGGGCTAGATCTGCTCTCTCTGGTGTTCTCCTTGAAATCAGTGCCCAACATAGTGCCTGGCAAATTGTAACTGCTCAATAAAGAGTGGTTGAATGAGACAATAATTGAATGCATGCAGGAAATTATTATTATTATTTTAATACTTAACTTATTAATTTTTTAAATTACAGATGCAGGAAATTATTTTCTCTGCAGGTGAGCTGACCTATTTCCTTTTCTCAGAAAACGAGAACTAACTTCCTCATGTTTTCCCTTCTTTGCCATGGCTGCTAGGAAACTCAGACCACTTAAGAGAATTTGATCCTTCAACTTCAAGGGAGCTACTCACTCTGCACAGTTGTAGACTGGCCTTCCTGGGACCCCCAAATTTCCTTCCCAGGGATGCTCAGAAGAAAAGGGTGCTCAGGTTGGGGCGCACACAGGACTCTCCATGGTTCAGGAATCTTAGGTAGGTCCTACCCAGTCTAGAGGAGCCTTTTCCTGCTTCAGGTTCATTATGAAGTGCTAGGGAGAGGCTCAGTAGCAGGCTTGGGAGGGACTTGGAACCACTCAGAAGGCTTCAAGGGCCAGAGAATCCTGGAAATTCTACTGCCACCAACTCTAACCCTCCCATGTGACAGATAGGGAAGCTGCACTCAGGAGACTTTGCCGAGCCCAAGGCCACACAGCCACAATGGTAGGTCCCCCGAGGCCCAGTGATGTGTCAGCCTCCTCCTCCTCCTGCATGGATCAGGCTTAAACGAAGGCTTTTGTATATTTAACCCTTTCAACAACACCATGAGGGATCACTTTTATTTTAAAGGCAAGAAACTAAGGAGCAGAGAGGTCAAGTGACTTACAGACAGTATACAGTGAACCTGCAATTTGAACCCAGTCAGCCTGACTGTAGAAACTGCTGCCTTCCTATACATAAATTGGTAGTTCCATTAATGCCATAAATCATGGAATTCCCAGTGGAATTAAATCAGTGGAATTCAGTATAGAAAAAACAACAATTTCTTCAACTGAGTTTATAAGCTTCCTTTTATCAGGCCATGAGAATGGCCCAAACTTTCTTGCTTCCCTTTTTATCCTGGCTTCCAGGAAGCCTGAAACCAAATGGAATACTCAAAACCCACATCATGCCTGGCTGGGTAGCTCAGTTGGTTAGAGCGTCATCCCAATATGCCAACGTTGTAGGTTCGATCCCCGATCAGAGCTCATACAAAAATCAACCAATGAATACATAAATAAGTGGAACAACAAATCTCTCTCTCAAATCAATAAATAAAAACTAAAAAACAAACAAACATATCATTACCAGCTGAGATTCCCCATGGATCCCACTGCTTTTGGAAAGCCCCAGCCACCCTTCCTACCCGCCCCTCTGCTTGCTCAGGCCTAGGCCCACCTCAGAGGCGTAGGAATCATTGTCTTCAGATCGGTAAGGCCTGAAGCTCCGGCTGGGGTCGGGCTTGGAGTCCAAGTCGGCAGTGCGGAAGGCCTCTCGTATCCGGGGCTCCCATTCCGGCAGGTCCCTGAAGTCAGGTGGCTGCACCCAGAGGCACAGGCAGAAGAGACCACAGATAACCATGGGACAGCCCTGAAGGGTGCCAGAAACAGCCCCAGCCCAGGCCTCTGGGCTCCATAAGAGGCTCTGACCACCCACCTGAGGCCTGGGACCCAAGCAGACTCACCAATGTAGCCCAGACCCAACCCTGGTTAGGACTGCAAGCACTCAATGAATGTTGGTTGAAGGCTGAATGACTAGGCAAGTGGTAAGTGAAACACTGATTCTGTGAATGTCTGCCTTGTGCACAACCTCTGAGCCAGACTCAACTGTCCTACTACACGTTCAGCCCTAACTCATTCCTACCTCGAGAAGAACCAAGAAGGGGACCTAACATGGGGCAGTCTGCTGGCTTGAAAAAGCAATATCAAACCCTGGCCTGTGTGGCCCAGTGGTTAGAGCGTTGGTCCACAGACCAAAGGGTCATGGGTTCAACTCCTGATCAAGGGCATGTACCTGGGTTGCAGGTTCAATCTCCGGCCCTGGTTGGGGCATGTGCGGGAGGCAACCAATCGAGGTGTCTCTCTCACATCGATGTCTCTGTCTGTCTGTCTGTCTGTCTCTCTCTCTCCTTCCTCCCTCCTATCCACTCTCTCTAAAAATCAATGGATTGAGCGTCGTCCCATGAACTGAAAGGTCCTGGTTCGATTCCCATTCAGGGTGCGCGCCCGGGTTGCGGGCTTGATCCCTGGTGGGGGACAAGCAGGAGGCAGCTGGTCAATGTTTCTCTCTCACATTGATGTTTCTATCTCTCTAAAAAATCAATTAAAAAAATATTTAAAAAGAAAAAATATCCTCAGGTGAGGATTAACAACAACAACAACAAAAAAGCAATATCAAGCCAGATCAACAAGGCACTGATTAAAGAAATTATGGCACCACTACATTGTGTAGTTCTGAAAAAGAAAGAGCTAAATCTCTCTGCATAGACATGACAAGACCCATCCCATTGCTCTTAGGGTGAAGCTCAAACCTCCCCAATGCTTTCTCCAGTCCAGCCTCATTCCTTCTCTTAGTTCTTGGACACACTATGCTCCTTCCAGCCATGATGCCTTTGCACAGGCTGTTCCCCCTGCTGAGAACACTCTTCCCCCTGGTAACCCATCCTCTCATCTCGGCTCGGATCAAAGGCCTTCCCTGCCCCAGGCTGTAGTACCACTTCCTTGTTCACAGAACCCAGTACCTTTCTCTCAGAGCCCTCATCTCAGTTTGTCATTTCACACTCACTGGATCTTTTGATTAACGTCTCTCTTCCCCATAAGATGATATGGGTCGGGGGTGGGGGAAAGGACTCCTATATGTTTTTGCTTACCACGGCACCTCTAGCACTGAGCACAAAAAGCATATGAACAATAAACTCAGCATCATAAGTCAATGAACCAAGAGATACATTACAGGAGAAAAATAAGTTGTGTGGTAACAGTAGGTACAACAAAAGACAGTTTGGGTGAAAAACCAAATCTATGAGAGTATATGCAGAGAAAGATTTAGGAGGGCATGGCAGCGGTGACGAAATACTCTGGATCTGCACCATGCGACACACGCAGCATCTGTGCACCTGCAATGTGGCTGTTGTGATGGAGGAACTGAATTTTCAATTGTATATCATTTTTGTTCAGTGTATTGGCCAGAGCTGCTCCAGACTGTTAAAAGCAGTGCCCGTAGGGAGTGAGGAGCAGAGAGGAGGAGGCTTCCATCTTTGACTGAGGTGCTCCTGAAATTCTCTGAATGGTTATTAACTACTTTGGCAATAGCGCTTTTTAGGGAGACAAATACATTAGCTATTTTAATGTTTCTAAGGAGTACTGTATAGACATCAAGGCTGGAATTCCATTGCCTTTTAGAAAGCCAAGTTTCTTGCCTCGCACAGGACCTGAACAGAAGTTCTTTGTTTTAATAATACTCATTTTAAAATGCAAAATTGGGAAAGAAAAGAAAAGAAGAAAAGACAACTTGGAAAAAAGACAGGGCCTCGGAACCAACCCCTGTATCTATTAATAGTGAATGAGGAAGGGAATCGTGGCATATTCACTCAGTGAGATCCAGTAATGAGAATTAACAAACTATTGCCTCATGTGACAACAACATAGTGTTGAGTGAAGGAAGCCAGGCACACGATGAGTGGATTCATATGAAGTTCAAAGACAGACCAAACTGAACCAAGAGGCTACTCTTGGGAGCAGGCACTGTGGCTAGGAGGGGACGTGAGGAGGGGCTTCCGGGGTGTTGGTCATGTTCTAGTTCTTGTTCTGGGTAATGATTATACGAAGGTGCTCACCTTGCTTTGTGTACCTCTCTGTCTGTATGTTATGGTTCAGTAAAAAAGTTTCTATCAAAACAAAGTAACAAGGGCTGTGACTGGGACAGCTTACCTGGAAGTCTGAGCCAAGGTCTTTAGCCAGAAGAAACTCCTTGGAGGACCCCTGGGAGCCCAAGGGGGTCAGTGACGAGAAGGGCTCTTGCGGCTCCTTGGCAGAACTCCCGAGGACCGCGTCTGCCTTCCGTGTGAAGGCGTTAAGCTCCTGCTGGAGCATGCTCAGCCGAACCAAGAGAGCATGGATGAGCTTGGTGTCCCTGGGGCCCTCACTGTTGTCGGGGGCCTCATGCAGCCGAAAGTCGGCACACTCATTGTCCAGATACAGGCGGAGGCCAGCTGAGAAGCCGTTAGCATCGGCCACTAGGACGTCAATGGCCTTGCTGACCAGGGCGGCCTGCTCCCTCAGACCAGGCAGCACCTCGGCCTCCCTGGCTCTGTAGAGCCGGGTGACATGGGGGCCATGGGCCTCGCCAAGGGCAGCAGGCACGCACTGGGCAGAGTCCCCTGCCTCGGCGTCCGTCTCCAGCATTGGCCGCGTTCTCTGGCAGGAGGCAAGATCGCAGCGCTGGAGGTTGGACAGGAGCACGCGGTTCTCATACTGGAGCTTCTTGACCTTGCCACTGAGCTCGCCGATCTGCAGTTTGGCAGCCGCTAGCTCCTCCTGCGAGGGCTCGCTGAGCACGGAGCAGCTGTCCTCGGACAACGTCACGTCCAGCTCGTGCTCTGACCGGTACTTGGCCAGCTCGCTCAGCAACAGCTTGTTCTGGTCCTCGAGTTCGGCCGAGGAGCGCCGCAGCAGCTCCGCCTCCTCCTCCACGAACTGCAAGTGTCGCCGCAGTTCTGCCAAGCTCTCCCCGCACTCGCTGCCACCCAGCGCGGAGAAGGCCAGGCGTGCCTCCGGGCCCCCCCCACTGCCACCGTGATCCTTCATGTCGTCCATCTCAGCCCGCAAGCCTCGGTTCTCCACCTCGAGCTCCACGATGCGGCGGCTCAGCAGGTTGGCCTCCTCCTCCACCAGCTTCAGATGCACCTTCAACTCGGTCTCCCGCGAGTGGGGTGCATCTGCCAACTCCTCGGCTGACAGGGCGCTGTCTAGATCGCCGTAGAGCGAGCGGTACTTGAGCAGCTCCTCCTTCATGCTGTCGTTCTCCTTGACCAGCTTGGTGAGCTTCTTGCACATAAGGGCTGACTCCTCCTTTGCAAAATGCAGCTGGCACTTCAGGTCTGCGCTGTCCTCCTGGGGCCCGAAAGGCACAGGGACAAAGAGGACCCAGGAAGGTTAGTGGTGGGAGGCTCAATACCAGCCGCAGCATTTCCAGGAGCATCAACTACGTGCTGGGTGGGGACACAGGAATAAAGCAGAGGAAGACCTAACCCTCAAGGAGCTGGGGGTCCAGAGGGAAACACTGATAAAGCAGCAAGGATGAAGCACCACACACAGCCTGGGGAGTCCAGGAGGGCTTCCTGGAGTAGGTGACATTTTGCCAGGGTGACCATTGCTGCTACTACCACTATTACCATTACTATGACAGTTCCCTAATCTGTAAAATTGGACAATAATACACCCTCTCTCACAGAGCCATGGAGAGGATTAAATGGGACAATGTATGAAAAGTGCCTGGCATTCTGACAATCCAGGACCACTAGACACTCACTGTATCCTATGCCTGGCCTATGCTACATATAGCACTTTATCTATGTGTGTGTGAGAACCATGGGTTCGGGGCATGATTTTGGAAAGTGAAGTGGGCAATGAAGCTAAGAAAAGGAACAAGGGGAGGATGGCGTAAAAGTTGGAGAGGGGTGGGCATCTCCGGGGACCCCACCAGGCCACTTGGAGTTAGGCCTTTAGCCTCAAGACTAAAACCTGCCAGAGTGGGCTGCACTGGGGGCTGTGGGAGCTGCTGGAAAGTACCTGCACCGAAGGCTTCTTGTCTGTCTTCCCCAGGGAACGGGTTCCTCTCTTCTTCAAGGAATGCTGGAGGGAGATAAAAAAGTCAGCACTGAAAGCTCATGAGGATGGTGTGCATCCAAAGAGAAGTCACAGAGCCTAAGGGTCCACTGAGGGACCCCCTCCAGTCCAGCCCAGCCATCTCCAGGCCCTGACCAGCACCAACTGCTGAGCCAGAGGGGTTCTCAAGACCACCCAGTGGGTTGCACATGGGGACAAGCCAGAAGCCCTTGAGGAGACGATTTTCAACCCACCCGCCCAGGGTGCTGCCCTCTCCCCTACCACTACATTTTGATCCAGCTGGCCTGGGCTAAGACCTGATATCTGGGTTTCTGTACTTGTTTGTCTTTCATTCATTCACCAAAGACTTCCTGAGCACCTATTATGTGCTAGGCACAGACAGGTATAGAGAACACAGCAGGGACCAAGACAGATAGGGTATTTGAGGAGGATGCTCCGCCCAGATCCCTCCTTCAGGATTGGGGCACTCACCCTCCTTTCCCAAGAACTCGAAGCTGAGTCTCCCTCTTAGCAATGGTCATTGGCTGAGGGCAGTCCACATCCAATGACTGGTCCATGCTCCCTTACCTCAACTTGAGACAACTCTAAAGGGCCATCCAAGCTCCAGAGCTCCCCATGAGATTGGCTGAGCTACTGGTGTGAGGCTCTACAGCCCAACTTCTCCCTCTGCCTCGCTCCCTGATGGTGTTATTCCCAAGGGAACTCTTCCAATAGTCTGCATGCAAAGCTCCATCTCAGAGGAAATCCTGTCCTCATGGAACTGGCGTTCTTGTGGGACTTTAACTCCAAAAGAATGAATATGGGTGCAACAAATCATAATCGCACAGGAGCCTGGGAAATGATGAGGGACTGATCTCAATTTAAATTGTAAAAGTCTGCATGCAGAGTAAAGCAAAATAAGACTTATAACAATAATCATGACTCAAAAATCCAGAAGCGATAGGGGAAGAAAATGGATACATTTGATCAGATAAGCAAACATTTACATGGGTGCCCTGGCCGGTTTGGCTCAGCGGTTAGAGCATTGGCTCAATGAGTCACAGGTTCGATTCTGGTCAAGGGCACGTACCTCGGTTGTGGTTCATCCCCGGCCCTGGGGCCCTGGTCGGGGGCAACCTTTCACGACAATGTTTCTCTCTTTCTCTCCCTTTCTCTTCCTCCCTTCCACTCTATCTGAAGATAAATGGAAAAATGTCCTTAGGTGAGGATTCAAAAAATTTACATGGGAAAAAATACACCTTAAGAAAAATAAAAATATAAATGACAAACTGGGAAAAATATTTGCAATTCGTAACACTGACAAAGGGTTAGTATCCTAAACAGGTAAAGAGCGTCACCAAATGGAGAAGAAAAAATGCCAACGAACCTACAGAAAAATGGGGTAGTGATATGAAAAACAGATCTCAGGAAAAGAAAGGTAAATGGCTCCTAACCATAGGAAGATGCTCAACGCTGCTCAATAGAGAAATTGCTAATTAAAACTACACCGAGATACCATTCTCACCTATCAGACTGGCAAAATTCCAAACATCTCACAACATATTCTACCGAAGCCACAGAGAAACAGGAATGCTCATATATCTCTGGCAAGAATGCAAAATGGCACATGCCCAATGGAGGGGAATTTGAGGAGGAAAGGTTACAAGAATCATTACTGAAGTTTCTCAATGTTCAAGAGTCATTCAGTTAGAGACATGAATGATTCCACTGAGCACTTCTTCCCTTGAGAGAGGTGATTCATGTAGGTTGCTTCTAACTTTTCAGGTTGGGCAGGTATTTTTTGAGAATGCTCTGGTACGGTCTGAATACATGCCCTGAAGGAGAGAACTGCTGATCTAATCCAAGCCCCCCCTTTCCTGAAGGTGAGAGTGAGGTCCCAGAGCAAATCCATAGCTGACCTGGGACCAGTTCTTGACATAGCCCCAGATCTACTTCCAAGGATTTGGAAGGAGAAAATGTGCCTTCTTTGATTAGGTAGCACAGTGGTTCACAATCTGGGTGCACATGAGAATTACCTGGGGAACTTAAAGAAAAACAATAATGCCCGAGGTCCCACCCCCAGAGATTCTGATATAAGTGGTCAGGGGTATGTCCCAGACATCAGTATTTTAAAATAGCTTCCCAAGTGAGTCTCATGTGCAGCCCAGGAGCCAGTAAGATGAACTCCAGATGGGCTCTTAAGTATATCTTCAAGTCCAATCAAATCCTACAGACCTTTTGAAATGCAAATGAGGCAGGATGGCAGAGGCTGATATTTCAGACGTTGGGTGCCAAGACTTGTTTCGTGGGGTGAGAGCCACAAAGCAAGTCCCCCACAAAGAGCCCCTCCTACAAATGGGGCCCAGGAAGGGGTGCTCCAAGGGAGTTCCACACATGGAATGGTTGAGGTGAGGCAGAAGGTCTAAGTTTGCGTATCAAAAAGCTAAGTAGGCGGGGCTGTGACTTCGGCAGGAAGCTGAACTCTGGGAATCCCACAACACTGAGTTTATGATCCTGAGTGAACCCCTTCCTCTCCCAGAAACTCCATTTTATCATCTATGAAACTGTGCCATGGATTAGGTGACCAGAGCCTCTTCAAGCACTGCAGACTCCCTGGAGGAAGGAAGTGGGGGACAGGAAGGGGAGCCAGGGGTCTCCAAAGGCACTGTGCGGTCCGGGCCATCACATATCTGCAACCAAGTGTCCATCAACTGATGAAGAATAAACAAAACATGGCATATCCACACAAGGGAATATTGTTCAAGTACAGAAAGGAATGAAGTGCTAATGCATGCTACAACATGTGTGTACCTTGAAAACGTCATGCTAAGTAAAAGAAGCCAGATACAAAAGGTTACATAGTGTATGATTCCATTTACACAACATGTCCAGAATAGGCAAATCCACAAAGGCAGAATGCAGACAGATGAGTAGTTGCCAGGGGGAACAGGGAGTGATGATGATGTGTCTGGGGTTTCTTTTTGGGACGATGGAAATGTTCTGGAATTAGAGAGTGGTGATAGTTGCACAACTCTGAATATTCTTAAAACCACTGAACTGTATACTTTTTTAAAAGGCCAACTTTATGGTATGTAAATTATATCTCAATAGAGCTGTTATTAAAAAAAGAAAGCATGTTATCATTTTTATAAAAATAAGATGTGTGTGTGTGTGTGTGCGCGCACACACACACACACACACACACACACACACACACACGGCAGGAAACAGCCTGAAGAATGTGCACCAGGCTGCTAACAGTGAGGACAGAAAACTTGTATTTTGCACTTTAGTTCCCCCACATGTTTTCTTTTTTTGGAGGGAGGACATAGTCTTCCAGCAATTAAAAAAAAATTTTATTACGATTAAAAAAAAAAGTTAATATACAAAAATACATTCTCACTGTAAATCTATGCCATGCCGACAAAGCCGAAGTCCCCCTGGGGATCCCCCACCCATTCTCCTACCCAGCCTGAGGGGGCCACAGCTGCTGGTTGGCTGGAGCTCTCTCTTGACCTCTGGCTCTGTGTTTAAAATACTGAAATAGATGGTGTTCTTTTAGACTTTCTTTCCTTCCTATGTTTACTTGACTCTGTGATCTTTGATTTTTATAATAAGCACCTTAGGCAGAAGAAAACTCCCAAACATCCAACATTTTAAAACAACAGTCTGTGTTCATGCTACATTATGTTGCATGTTACAGAAACAGTGCATATAATACAATCCCATCTTTAGTTTTTAAAAAATAGAGAGAGGGAAATACACAGTGTATGAGCATAGAGAGAGGCCTGAAAAGATATGAACTATGAAAAATAAATAAAATAAAAAAAAGATACAAACCAAACTGCTAATCATGGGTTAGGCTGAGTCAGAGTAGAACTGAGGGAGGCGGTGAGGGGAGGCTTTCCACTTTTCTTTTATGTATGACTGTTATTATTTCTGTTATTTTTTTTTAATAGCACATTCAAACTTCAAAAAGTACAGAAAGGAATGCAGTGACCGCCTCACCAGTTCTCTTGCCCAAGGCAACCAATGCAACCTGAGTCAGCCGCATCCAACCCCAGAGGTATGCCAGGCACGCCCTTCTGTGCTTTGGTTGATCGCTTCGCTTCACTGAGCTTCTACTACCTTAGGGAGCCTAATACATGGTGACGGAATATGATTTGACTTTGGGTGGTGGGCACACAGTGCAATATACAGATCTTGTATCATAGAAATCCATACCTGAAATCTATATGATCCTATTAACGAATGTCACCCCAATAAATTTAATTTTAAAAAATAATACCTGAAAAAAAAAAATAAAAAATGCCTATATACATTTCAATATACATGTGCATATAAATAGAAAATCAGCCCGGCCAGTGTGGCTCAGTGGTTGAGTGTCGACCCATGCACCAAGAGGTCGCCGGTTTGATTCCTGATCAGGGCACATGCCCAGGTTGTGGGTCCGATCCCCAGTGGGGGGCATGTGGAGGTGGCCAGTCGATGTTCTCTCTCATCAATGTTTCCATATCTCTCTCCCTCCCTCTCTCTCTCTAAAAATCAATAAAAAAAAATTAAAAAGAAAAATCATATTGGAAGTACATATATCTCTCACCCAAACAGTAACTTGGTAATTACTCAGAGTAATTCCCTCTGAATATTGAATTACAGGTGAATTTTTTTGTCCTCATGGTTTACATGCTTGTATTTCCTAGTCTTTCTCTACTACGCATATTTTACCTGTTGAGTGGAGGAGGAAAGTTCACAGTAAACTGTTTTCAAAATGTACTTTCCCCAAGAAAAGTCACTGACCACCTTCCACAGGCAGAGAGGAGCTCTGCGTGGCTTGAACCTCACCAGAAAGGAAGGGCAGTGGGCAGATCAGAGGGGCCGAAGAAGCAAGTCTTTTCAGGACCATGGTGGTTCTAGCGGTTTCCTGTTGAAACTGCCCCTTCCTGTCCCATCTAAGCCACGTGGGCTCCCACACTGCTCTGCAGTTCTGGAGGGAAAACAAGGCAGACTCACAGAGCACAGACCTTCCTCCCTCTGCAGGGCTGCAGCTGGCCAGGCAGCCTGGGGGGTTGTGGTGCCCCTCACGGAGCCAGAGCCTGTCAGAGCCCCTTTGTGGCGCCCCCAGGGGCAGATGTTCTGGCCCTGGGCCTTGGGAGGGTGGAACAGGATGGGGCAGGACAGTGCCTGGGCACCAGTCTCCACTGTCAGACCCCGAGGGCACACTCTCTGGCCTGGCATGTAGCAAGGGCTTCTCCACCCACCAGCAACTCGTGAGGCCACCTTTAGCAGCCAGGATGGTGTCCCTAAACATTCTTAGTCTAATGGACCATGTAGGAGCATGAGCTATGTCCTCTCGTCCTGCATGAGACTAGCAGAGTGTGTGTCTCCGCCCATCCAGCCTGCACAGAGGCTGCCGTAGCACAGGTCTGGAGGGGCCCCTGCCCTTAACACCTCCCATGCCTCCACGTGGCCAGGGAACAAAGACCAGCCTTCAAGGAATAAAATGAACCTTCTGCCAAAACAGCTGGGTAGGTTTTCACCAAACCTGGAGGGGATGTTTGGAAAGGTCTCACTGAAAACACAGACTGTGCTGTGTGTGCAAAATTTACTCTAGGGGGGACCTGGGGTGGGGTGCCTCTCAAAGACTGAGGCATTCTTCCTCCAGAGCGGCTGAAGCAGCTGGACAGAGAGCCCGTGTAGCTCGGGGCTGGAGGAGCCGGTGGTGGGAGAGGAGTGGTGTAGGGATAAGGCCCGAATCAAAAGTCGCTGGGACAGACGCTGCCAGCTGCCGGTATTGATTTGCAATGTAACCGCTCCTTCCATGGGCAGCTCACAGTTCAAAATGGAGAGCTCCTTGCCAGAGGCAGTAGAAACACAGATTTAACTAAGGTAACGGCTTCTCCAGAAATTACTCTGTGGGTAATGACGACAACCAGTATTTACCCAGCCCATTTCCCTGCTGAACACTTTATCTGCTTGTCTCCATTAATTCTCACAAACACCTCTGAGAAGTAGGGATTAATATTCTTTTTTTTTTTTTTTAATGTTTTAATTGATTTTTTAGAGAGAGAGGAAGGGAGAGAGAGATAGAAACATCGATATGAGAAACATCGATCAGCTGCCTCCTGCCCCCTACTGGGGATCGAGCCTGTAACCCAGGTCGGGTTCGAAACCCTGACTGGGAATCGAACGAGGACTTCTCAGTCTATGGGACTACACTCAATCCACTGAGCCTCACCGGCTGGACAATATTCCCATTTTATAAAGGAACAAATAGTTACACAATTTGCCCAGCGTTATAGTTATTTGCAAATAAGTGACAAAGTCAGAATTCAAACTCAGGTCCATGTGACTCCAAGTTCACGTTTGCCAGGCACCACACAGACCATGGCTAGGCTGCATCGGATGACAAAGCCAGCAGAACCGAGACTTGAACCCAGGCAATCTGACCCCATGGTCAGTGCCCTTCCTCCCCCATCACAGTGGAAATCGGCACAAGAAGCCTGTGCCCGATAGGGGGTACTTGATGGAATGGGCAGCTTCTTTGGAGGGTCTAAGAACACAGCAGGGTCTAGGAAGGCCCTTGGATGGGGCTGGGAGGGCAGGGCCATCACTATAAGAGTCAGTGTGGCTTTGGGAGGTAGAGAGTCCTGAATTAGAATCCCATCTTTGTTTTCCCCCCTGTCCTATCTATATACATCAAGTCTCCTGGGTGTGTACCCAAGAGAACTGATAACATATATTCACACAAAAACCTGTACACAAATGTTCATAGCAGCATTATTCGTAACAGCCAAAACATCCATCAACTGATGAGTGGACAGACAAAATGTGTTATATCCATACAATGGGTTATTATGTGGTCATAAAAAATAATGAAATGCTGATACCTACATCAACACAGATAAACCTTGAAAACGTGCTAAATGAAAGAAGGCAGTCACTAAAGCTCACATACTGCATGTTTCCATTTGTGTGAAATTTTCAGAACAGGCAAATCCACAGAGACAGAAGTAGATTTGTGGTTGCCATGGGCTGGAGGGAGGGGGGAATAGGGAGTGACTGCTAACAGGTACAGGGGTTCTTTGGGGGGCAATGGAAATGTTCTGGAATTGCACCTTATCAATATATTAAAAAACACTGAACTGTACACTTTAACATGGTGACTTTTATATGTGGATTATATTACAATTTAAAAACTACCATGCCCTGGCCGGTTTGGCTCAGCGGTTAGAGCGTCGGCCTGCGGTACAGAGAGACCCGGGTTCGGTTCCCGCTAAGGGCACGTACCTCGGTTGCAGTTTGTCCCCGGCCCTGGTTGGTTGTGCGGGTGGCAGCCACTCAATGTGTCCCTTTCACGTTGATGTTTCTCTCTCTCTCCCTCTCTCTCCCTCCCACTCTATCTGAACAAAAAATGAAAAAATGTCCTCAGGTGAGGATAAAAAAAAAAAAAAAAAACTACCAGATTACCAACTATAAAACGGGGTCAGTAACCCCATGTACACTGGGAGCTGTTGTTACACAATGTGAGGACGCACACAAAATGCTTGGTGTAGCACCTGGTACAGAGCAAGCCCCCAGACACAGCGGCTGTATCATAATAAATCCCGTCAACACTGATACTGGCGTTCTGCCTAAAATACAAGAAGGGGGAATGCTGCTGATGAGGGAGAGGCTGGTGTTATCATTCTTGAGCTGCAGCCCAGCTGGGCAACAGTGCCACCGCAGAGCATGGCTAGGGCTGGTCACCCTCCCTTCTCCTAGCGAAGAGCAATCTCCATGGCAACCACATCAGCTCAGGCCAGGGCTCCTGTTCCCAGCCGGGTGACAGCATCGCCACAGCAACCTGTCAGGATGGCAAAGGCAGATCTTGATGATAGTCTAGCAGAAGAATTGCTAAGGGACCCTAGTCTCCATAGAAACCATGTCAGGAAAGAGGGGAGCGAGAGGGTAATCAGCAAATAAACACAGGGCTACGCCTCCCTGCCCAGATCCTGAGACACCAAGGGGCACATCAGGGAGGGCTAGACCAGCTTTGCCGACATCACCTTCAAAAAAGAAGTAAACCAGTGTTTCTTGAGCACCTACTGTGTGCCAGGCACCACAAAGGGCCCTATCATGCTTGATTGCATTTAAAATTTCACAAATAATACTCAAATATATTCTTATTGTTAAAAAACAAACAAACAAACAAACAGCTCTGGCTGGTTTGGCTCAGCGGTTGGAGCATCGGCCCTCGGACCAGAGTCCCGGGTTCGGTTCCCGCTAGGAGCGCGTACCTCGGTTGCAGTTTGTCCCTGGCCCCGGTTGGGGTCATGTGGGTGGCAGCCACTCGATGTGTCTCTCTCTCACATTGATGTTTCTCTCTCTCTCTTCCTGCGTCTCTCCCTCCCGCTCTATCTGAAGATAAATGCAAAAATGTCCTTGGGTGAGGATAAAAAAACAAACAAACATAACTACAGCACTAACAGTATAAAACCAAAAGTCATTCTCCACCGTACGCCCACCCTTTCTAATTTTTCAGTTCAATGGGTTTGTCTCTAGACTTTTGTTACACATTTGCACATATATACACATGCTTCAAAACCAGTTTATTTTGTAAGGCTTTTCAAAATAATTAGTGGGATTGCACAATATGTGTACTTTTATAACTTTCTTTTCCTGCTTAACTATGTACCTTAGAGATCTTTCCATGTCAATACACACAATACACAGTGGATCCTTGAATAACAAAGGGTTTAGGGGCACCAACTTGCCCCCATGCAGTCGAAAATCCACATACAACTTTTGACTCCCCCAAAATCCTAACTACTAACAGCCTACTGTTGATCAGAAGCCATACCGATAACAGAAACCACTGATGAACATATATTTTTGTATGTAATATGTATTACATACTGTATTCTTACAACAAAGTCAGTTAAAGAAAATGTTAGTAAGAAAACCATAAGAGCCCAGCCAGTGTGGCTCACTGGTTGAGCACTGACCCATGCACCAAGAGGTTGCCAGTTCGATTCCCAGTCAGGGCACACGCCCAGGTTGTGGGCCCAGTCCCCAGTGGGGGTCATGCCGGAGGCGGCCAATCGATGTTCTCTCTCATCGATCTCTCTCTCTCTCTCTTTCCTTTCCTCTCTCTAAAATGAATAAAGAAAAAATATTAAAAAAAAAAAAACCATAAGAGCCCAGCTGGTGTGGCTCAGTGGACTGAGAGTCATCCCATGGACTGAGAGGTCCCGGTTCAATTCCCGGTCAGGGCACGCGCCCGGGTTGTGGGCTCCATCCCCGGTGGAGGGTGTGCAGGAGGCAGCTGATGGATGTTTCTCTCTCACATTGATGTTTCTATCTCTCTCTCCCTTCCCCTCTCTCTAAAAAAATCAATAAAAACCTATTAAAAAAAAAAAAAAGAAAACCAGCCCTAGCCAGTTTGGTTCAGAGGTTAGAGCGTCGCCCTGGGAACCAAGGAGTCGCGGGTTCGATTCCGGTCAAGAGCATGTGCCTCGGTTGCGGTTCGGTCCCTGGCCCTGGTCGGGGTTGTGCGAGAGGCAACCAATCGATATGTCTCTCTCACATCGATGTTTCTTTCTCTCTCTCCCTCCCACTCTATCTGAAGATAAATGGAAAAATATCCTCGGGTGAGAATTAAAAAAAAAAAAGAAAACCATAAGAAAGAAAAACTACACTTACCGTGTTTCTTGAAAAACATTCACGTAGAAACGGACCTGTGCCATTCAAACCCGTGTTGTTTAAAGGTCAATGGTATATATCTACCTTGTTTATTTTTATTGTGGTAAAATACACATAACAAAAGTTACCATTTCTACTATTTTTAAGCGTACGGTTCAGTGGCATTCAGTATATTCACACTGTTGTGAACAACCACCACCATTCACCTCCAGGACTTCTTCATCATTCCGAATTGAAGCTCTGTACCCATTAAACACTAACCCCCCACGCCCCTTCCCTCCAGCCCTGGTAACCACCATTCTACTTTCTGTCTCTATGAATCTGACTACCCCAAATATCTCACGTAAGTGGAATAATATTTGTCCTTTTGTGTCTGGCTTATTTTACTTACCATCACTTCTTTGAAGTTCATCCATGCTGTAGCCTGTGTCAGAATTTCCATCCTTCTAAAGGCTGACCAACAGCCCACTGTATGTATACACTATATTTTTGTTTGTCCATTGACAGACATTTGGGTTACTTAAACCTTTTAGCTCTTGTGAATAAAATACCCGTTTGTGTCGCTGTTTTCAGTTGTTGGCTATATACCCAGAAGTGGAACTGCCGGCTTATTTGGTAAATCTACATTTAACTTTTTCAGGAACTGCCACACTGCTTTATTCTTTTTAACTTCTTCATACTGTTCTATGGTTGCCCAATCTTATGAAAAATCATAAACAACCTCGTAAACTGGGTACTGTTATTATCCTGATGTCACAGAAGAAGAAACTGAGACATAGGGGAAGAGGCTTCAGGGTCTCAGCTGCGTCTCTGCCAAGGACAGGCTGGGTGAACTCAGGCAAGCTGCTGTCCCTCTCTGGGACTCAGCTTCCTCTCTGTCACCACAGAAACAAGCTGACCTCCACTGACCTCAGGCACTTTCTCAAACTGTCTCCCCTTTTCACCGCCGAGGGTGGCAGCCACGAGATGTGTGAAGATGATGCCCTGTGTTCTGGACCAGGCCTTGGCAGGCAGGAGGCTGCCTGAGAAAGGGGCCCTCCCACCCAGCCCTGGAGAGGGGCAGGGCTCCACAGCAGCCCTTAGCAGCAAATGCCCCGTCTCCACACTGAGAAGCCGTTGGCACATCATACCAACATGCCCCGCAGGAAGGGCATCTGAAGGCTGTTCTGGCTCAGGGCTGTGGTGTCTCAGTCCTGGAATGCTGGCGCGCCTGCCCTCGGGGAAGGTGAGGAGTGTGCCCAGAACAATGTACGATCCTAGGATACCTCATGAGCAGCCAGACAGCTGAGGCCCAGCCGTGCCTCTGGAACCAGAAGTTACCCCAGGCTGCCTGGAACATAGACCCCTGGAATCTGGAGGATTCCAGCCCTCAGGGGTTACCTAGGCTGATGGTTTCCAATAGGCATTCTGCAGAGCCCACTGGGGTCCTGTGTGACCTCTCTCAGGGGCTGCTTTCTCATCCACAAAATGGGTAAGATCATAACCTCATTGGGCCTTTATGAAAGCATGGTACCTAACAGCAAGAGGAAGAAAGGACATGCCAGGTGGAGGGACCGGCATGATCAAAGACAGAGAGGCTGATGTCTGGGGGTCAGATTCAGGAAGTGTCTAGTGTCCTGAGATCTCTATCGAGATACTGGCCAGGAGCCCAGCCCCGCACGGAGTGGCAGTGCCTGGCAGTCCCTGAAGCAGGTACACCTGAGTTATTCCAGCTTGTCCTCACAATGTCTTGGGGCACTCTGGTCCCATCTGATGTATGAGGAAACTAAGGCACAGAGGGCCGGCCCCATGCTGGGCGCAGCTGCACGTTTTCTCAGTTCATCCCCCAATGGGTGTGCTTCTGTGAGGGATGACTGTCTCCTTCATTAGTCTGTGGGCTCCCTGAAGACAGGAACCGAATGTCTTTCATTCACCACGGCGTCCTTAGTGGCCAGCACATAGTGTATACACAGCAGGTGCTCGGGAAATGTGTGCTGGAGGAATGAATGAATAAACAGCCCTGCCAGGGAGGCCTAACTGTGCAGAGACACTGGCTGGGTGGGGCTGGCACAAGCCCGCACCGCCCACCTGGCCCTACCCGGGATGGACAGGGCCCTCACCTCTCTCGGCCGCTCCAGCTCTGTCTGCAGCACCTGCTTAGCCAGCTCGGTCTCGATAAGCCGCTGCCGAAGCTCCTCGTTCTCCTCCTCCAGGCGCGCCCGTTTCTTCTCCACCGCCTCAAGCTCCTTGTGTAGCCGCACGGAGATGTCCTTAGAGACCTGAGCAAGGGTGGGTGATGAGCAGGGCATAGGGGGTTCAGGGGTCATCCCATCTGGGCCACAGAGCAACCCCTGAGCAGGCAGGTTCTCTCATCACCCCCACTTAGCAGATGAGGAAACTGAGGCACAGAGAGGTTAAGGAACTCACCAAGGGTCACACAGCCAGGAAGTTGTAGAACTAAAACCCAAACCCAGGCACCCTATGTTCTTTATGTCTATGTCACAGTTCAATCCCCAGAAAGCTGTAAAGGCCCTTCCGGTTCTTAGGAATGCCTTTTCATTTACCCGGGGCACCTTAATGCTTCCACAAGTATCTCCCAGCCCCCTTCTTGCCAATTCTCACAAAAGCCTATGGCTGGGCCAGAAGCTCATTTTAAAGAAAGGGGAAACTCAGCCCTGGCCTGTTTGGCTCAGGGGTTTGAACATTGGCCCTCAGACCAAAGAGTCGAAGGTTCGATTCTGGTCAAGGGCACGTACTTGGGTTTGGTCCCCGGCCCTTGTTGGGGTTGTGTGGGAGGCAACCAGTCGATGTGTCTCTTTCACATCGATGTTTCTCTCTCTCTCTTCCCCCACCCTTTCCACTCTATCTGAAGATAAATGGAAAAATATCCTCGGATGAGGATTCAAAAAGAAAGGGGAAACTCAGAGGAAGGTGGGCAGCCCCAGAGCTATTTCTATCCCATCTCTGCAGTGACCAACATGTGACCCTGGGCAAATCATTTCCCCACTTGTGCCTCAGTCTCCTTAACTACAAACTGGGTGCAGTAACAGCACCAACCTCACAAGCCGGACAGGAGGACTCAATCAGCCACTGCACGAAAGGCTTCGCCCACGGCCTGCACAGTGAGTGCTGGGTGAGTGGTGGCTGCTGCTTCGAGAAACTGAAGCCCAGAAAGGGGCAGGACTTGCTGGAGGTTACACGGTGACCCCAAGGCCCATTTCCAATCAGCTGGGATACAGAACATGCCCCAAATGACAAAGCCTGGGCGGGTGTCCAAGTCATGCCTGCAGAAAGGAGCTAACAGAGCTGCACACTCCGATCCTGGCCTCGGGACTCTGCAGCAACAGCACTCATTTCCTCGAAGATACCCTCTGTTCTGTCCCCTGATGGACTGGGGTGAAAGGCCAGGAAAGGGGACCCTTGGGAATGAGGAGGGCCCTTCTGAGCTGGTAAATCACAGCCCGTCCTGAGTGGGCTGGACACTACCACTGGTTGAATACCTACTGTGTGCCAGATTCATTCATCTTCATCCCAATGCTGTCCCCATTTTACTGACAAGGAAACTGAGGCTTAGCATGCAAGTGACTTGCTCAGGGTCACACAAAGCTATTATGGGCTGAGCTCTGGGGAGCCCTAGGGATTTGGTTGAGGGGTCAGCGTGACCAGGCCTCTGAGAGGGGTACAATGTCTTTGCCAGCAAGAATGGAGCAGATGCCCTGGCCAGTTTGGCTCAGCGGTTAGAGTGTCGGCCTGCGGTCCAGAGAGACCCGGGTTCGGTTCCCGCTAGGGGCATGTACCTCGGTTGCAATTTGTCCCTGGCCCTGGTTGGTCGTGCGGGGGGCAGCCACTCGATGTGTCCCTTTCATGTCAATGTTTCTCTCTCTTCCTCTCTCTCCCTCCACTCTATCGGAACAAAAAATGGAAAAATGTCCTCGGGTGAGGATAAAAAAAAAAAAAAAAATGGGGCAGAAAGCCTGGCTCCCCATGCCTGCTAGTCTCGGAAATGACCATGGCACCTCCTCCCTGCCGGAAGGGAAGAGGGCCCTCCCTGGCTCTGCCCTCTGCCTGGGCCCAGGCCCAGCTCGGCACAGACCCCTTGGCAGTGTGTGAAGCAGGCCAGGAAAAACAACGGCCAGAAAGGAAATTCAGCGCTGCCTTCCCCTCCCTCTGTTGCCCACTGCCTCTCTCCGTCCCTGAAGATCTCCAAAGACAGCCAGAAGCTGGCCCATGAGGATACTCCCACAGCCTCTCTAGGCCATCAAGCTTTTTCATCCACAAATGGGGTGAGCAATCCCTCGCGATCAGAACCAGGACTTTGCAGGTGGCAAAACTAGATTCTAGCCTGATTCCAGTACTCACTGAGTGTGTGACTCAGGACAAGTTGGTTAGCCATCCAAAGTCTCAGTTTGGTTATCAGTAAAAGGGGGTTGATTTAGTCTAGTCACGAGAGCTACTGTGAGAAATAAATGACACAGTGCTTGGGCTGGTGGCTGGAACACAATAGGTACTCAAAAAATACAAATCTAAATGCATTGTCAAGATTATTGCTTCACCTCGGTGCACTGATTTTATCCGACTAGACCCTATACCCCACAACCTCCCTTTTAAGTTTGATGTCAGGGTTTTTGCTGGAAATGTTCAGCCCCAGTTTGCTGGCTATGGTCCCCAGTTTGGGGCTATTAGGTCTCCCAGTGAACCCCTGTCCTGATCACGAATTCATTCATTCATTCACTCATTCATTCATCTTGCTTAGGCCCTGGGGGCAGGAGTGGTGGGACAAAGATCAAAGCCCCAGACCACACCTGGGCTCCTTTACATCTCTGTGTCCCAGCAGTAGCTCAGGGTCTGGCACACACTAAGTGCCTAATAAATGCTTATTGGACGAACAAACAAATCCAAGGCTACAACAAACAAGCAAAAATGGAGAAAGACGAAGGAATGAATAACTGAGATATGGGAGCTACACCTGCCCTAGCTTGGCTGAGGATGCTCCCCACAACTGCCCACCCCACCCACTACCCAGGGAGGGCTGTGTCCCTGACTGGGGGCCAGGGCTCCTCTCCATCTGTGGGTTGCCCTATCCCCACCATGGCCTCAACATGTGGAGGTGACCAGCTCCTCACCAAGAAGTCATGATCCATATGAATTCCTGAATCCTCTTAGGTTCCTGCGTGATTCTGTAGATTTCGTCCCTTCCATGAATCCCCAGTTGCATTCTGCCCTATTCCCCAAGGGATCTCCTTCCACATGTGCTTCCCACCCTCGAGGGGTGCTATGTTGAAAAGCACAGTCCCAGGTAGCTTACAGAATTCCACTGTGGACAAAAGAGCGCTTAATCTCAGATCCCAGAGCCTTGTGTCCCCAATGGCAGCCTATGGAGCAAAGAGCACACTGGCCTGAAGGGCAGGAGCCTTGTGGCCTGGGCCTGTCCCCCCTGCTCTGAGCCTCAGTGGTCCTGGGCCCCCTCGGCTCTCACAGGTGACTATAAAATCAGCTGTTACTTCCTGAGAACCCATCATGTGCCTTTCATCCCCTCAGGAAGGGTTGTATTATTCCCACTCTCAGGCTCAGAAAGGAAAGGTCACCTGCCCAAGGTCACATAGCTAGGAAGCTACAAAACCAAGATTTGAAACGAGATGGGTCAATTCTAGAGTCTTGCTCTCAACCTAACCCTGCTGTTGGCTTGAAGCTGGATGACATTACATTAATAGCAACAATAAAAGTATCAATAGTAAGCCCAACAGGGGGCTCACACTGTTAGGTGCTCATAGGGCCCCACCTGCCGGTCTCATCTGATCATCAACTGATCCTCCCAACTCCTGCCATGGTAGGGGGGCCAAGATACTACTGGAGGAGAAGCAGCTGCAGCTTCCGGAAACCAGGGCAAATCCCCAAAGCACAAACAAATGCCCTCAGTCATGAGGTCACTGTTTATAGCAGCGGGGCCTGGCTCCTGCCAAATGCAACCAGCAGCCTGCAGGCCACAGCAGCCCTGCTTGCTAGCTAGCTCACAGACTGGCCCTTTTGCCCTCAGCTCAGGGGCCTCAGGGTGTCTCCGTCATTCTGAATCCTCAGGGAGGGGAGGGGACCTCTCACTGAGGAACTCCCCTGCAGGGCAACATGGGAGCTCTGTGTGACTAAATCCTTCCAGGAACCCTGGGGGGGGTGGGAATGTCATCCCATTTTACAGATGAGGAAACTGAAGCTCAAAGAAGGGAGGCACCTGCCCAGGTCACCCAGGAATTAGACCCAAAGCCAGAACTTTGTCTCCGGCAACATTTGTTTCTAAGAAAGGAAACATTTCACTGGTGTGAGTCCCTCCAGGTGGAAATTTACATTTCAGATTCAGGAACCTGACACTCCCTCCATAGGATCCCAGACCCAGAGGGCGGGGCCTGGGAATCTGCATTGTGAACAAGCCCTCCCGGTGACTCTTACCCATCCAGGGCGGTTGAAATTCTGGCCTTTCCTTCCCCACCCTTGCCCCAGCCACCTGTCCTACTCACTCACGTCTTACAAGTTCTCCTGAACAACACCACCACAGCCAACATCTGCTCACTTGCTGAGCATCCGGAGCCAACCTTTGTGCACAGCATTCTCTTTACTTGAGTTATCTCATTTTATCCTCACAAAAGTCTCTACAGGGAGGGACCAGTTTTATCTCCATTTTCCACATGGGGAAACTGAGGCCCAGAGATGTGAAGGAGCTTACCCAAGGCCACACAGCAAGCAACTGGCAGGGGTCTCTGGCTCCTGCCCTCCTCATGCCAGGCAATGTTCCCACTGAGGTTCTGTGGGTCCTGTCAGCTGTGAGGGCCAGCAGAGTGAGAGAGCCTGGCAGGGGGTGGAGAGGTGGGGGTGGGGAAGGGGGAACACAGGCCTGAGGTTTCATTCATGGCACCCTCACCAATAACCTACCTGCTCAATAAACTACTGGAACTTCAAAAGCCCTGAAGATTCTGTTGATCTAAGCCCTACATTTAACAAAAGGAGAAATGGAAGCCCCCAAGGCCCAAGAGGTGGGGGCCAGTTAGGGCATGTGCCAAGGAGCTGGCAGAGCAAGTCTCTCTGGGCACCCTCCTAGGCAGCCCCCGGACCCCACCCCACCTGGGTCTATCAGCCCTTCTAGGAGATGCCAGGGAAGTCAGCATTTTGAGGACCTTCAAAAGGCCCTAGAATATCCCCAGTACAAGGGGCGAAGTGAGGTGGCCAGAGGCATCCAGGCCAGGCCTCTGTGGATGAGCTCAGCGCTCCAGCTGCAGGGGCTGGGAGAGGAGGGAGGGAAGAGGGCAAGGTTGATCCTGATTGGCTAGTTCAAATCCTAACAGAAGGGGCCGCCACACACACACACACACACACACACACTCTCTCTCTCTCTCTCTCTCTCTCTCTCTCTCCCCATCCCTCTCCCTTTCCCTCTCTCCTTCTCTCTCTCTCTGTTCTCAGCTCCTCCCATAGAGGCCCCTGGCAGCCCACCAGCCAGCCTGCTCCCGAACCCAGAGATCCTCTACCCTTCCTCCTCTCTCTAAGGCTGACTTTCTGTCCCTGCCTGAAATCTCTAACTACCTGGGTCCAATCTCAGATTCCTCTGAGCTTCCCAGGCTCTTCCTCACCCACACGCCTGGCACTTGAATATTTGTGTCACCATTTGTCCCCGGAGCTGCCCTCTCAGGTAGAGGTGCACTTGGGACTCGCAGACATAACCTTTCTGAAATCAGTGTCCTCATCTGCGCAACAGACCATCATCCCACTGTGCATGTAAGACCACAAAGCTGCAGAAGCCTGCACCCTGCCCTCCAGGGACCCCTTTCTCCAACATTCCTCCTGTGCCTCCTAACTCATGCCCCCTCTCCCTCAGGCCTCAGCTCAGATGTCACCCCTTGCAGGAAGACTCCAAAGGGGCCCCAGGCTGCACCAGGTGTTCCACCCTCAGTTCCTACACCCCCCCCCCCACCCCAGTCACACTGGACTGAATTATGAGAGCAGGGAGCTGAGTCCTCCCTCCAACAAGTCCTCAGCCCCTGATCAGAGCTCACACAGGCAAGGTGGACCTTTCTTCTGGAGGCCCCACCTGCCAGCCCCCAGCCCATCCCTCTCCTGCTCACCGAGACAGAGGGAGGAGGTCAGGCGGAGGAGGTCAGGCAGAGGTGGGGGAGCCTGATGAGCGGGAGCTCTGCCAGATACACACTGAGGGTCATGTGACCACAGACAGGCACTTCTTTTCTCTGAATCACACTTTCCTCATCCAGAAAATGGGAATATAACAGCTAACATTTTTGGGTGCTTACAGTGACTTTTTACCCACATTTTCTCATCTAACCTTCATAGAACCCTATGAGGCAGGGGCTGCCGTTACACCCATCTTACAGATGAGGAAACTGACACTCAGGTGACTTGCTTAAAATCACAAAATTAGGGCATATGAGAGCCAAGATTTAAACCAGCCCAATTCAACTCCAGGCCTTCACTCCTCTCCACTAATTAGTGTGATAAAGAAACCTCCATGGAACTGTGCACAGATGACTCCGAACCCAGCACCAAGTGCGTGGCTGCTACTCAAACAGTAGCTGCTTTTAGTAGCATTCATACGATATCACTACGGGATATCCCTGGTCAATGGCCTGTCACATTACGGATGAGGAAGTTGAGGCCCAAAGACACACAGGACTGAGCTGCACCTGACCCGGGTCCCATTCAGGCTCATGGCCCCACCCCCCAACAAGGGCACTATGGGGGCTGGGGAAGGCCCTGGGCTTACCTTGACGTCCTGCTCCAGGCCTCGGATGAGCTCGCCGTCCACCTGGCCAGTCTGAGCGGCGCGGAGGCTGCGGCGCTCCGCCTTGCGCAGCCGGTACTGCAGGATGCGGCAGGTCTTGCTGGCCTGGTCCAGCTGCTGGCGCAGCTCCTGTAGCTGGTACACGTCCTCCTCCATGTAGACGTCCCGCATCTCCAGCATCTCTGCTCGCAGCTCCTCGATCTCGTCCTGCAGGGGGAGGGGGCCATCAGGTCACTGGGCCCTGTGCCTGCGTGCAAGCCACACCCAACTTGGTCCTAGGCACCTCGGGGGCCTGGGCATGGAAGGCTGAATAATGCCCCCCTCCAAAGATGCCCATGTCCTAATTCCCAAAATCTGTGAACAGGTTACCTTACATGGCAAAAGGGATCTTTCAAATGTGATTAAGTTAAAGATCTCAAGATTGGGAGATATTCCTGGATTATCTGGGTGGCCCAATGTAATCACGAGGGTCCCTATAAGAGGGAGGCAAGGGGATCAAAGTGGGAGAAGGCGCAACGTGACCACAGAAGCAGAGGATAGAGTGACAGGCTTTAGGAATGGCCATTAACAAAGGAATGCAAGCAGCCTCTGGAAGCTGGAAAAGGGAAGGGTCTCTCCCCACGAGCCTCCACAAAGAATGCAGCTCTGCCAACATCTTGATTTTCAGACTTCTGACTTCCAGAATCATAAAGTAATAATCTGGAATTGTTTTAAGCCACTAAGTTTATGGTAATTTGTTACAGCAGCAACAGGAAACTAATACACTGGGGAGAGGCTCATTCAACAACCATTTATGAGTGCCAACTGTGTACCAGGCTCTGTGTCAAGCATAGGGGTGGGGAGGAACAGTGGGGACCAAGATTAACGTGACCCCTTCTGTATCTTCTGCATGGAGCCCCAAGTCTCATTGGGGGGACACAGAGTAAACCAACAAATAAAAATTTTCAAATACTGCCCTGCCCGGTTTGGCTCAGTGGTTAGAGCGTCGGCCCACGGACCAATGACTTGCGGGTTCGATTCCGGTCAAGGGCACGTACCTCAGTTGCGGTTCAATTCCCAGCCCTGGTTGGGGTTGTGCGGGAGGCAGCCAATCAATGTGTCTCTCTCACACTGATGTTTCTCTTTCTCTTTCTCCCTCCCTCCCCTCCCACTCTATCTGAAAATCAATGGAAAAATATCCTAGGGTGAGGATTAAAAAAAAACCACAACAACCACCTGGGTAATATGATAAAGTAGTACTATGTTCGAGGACATGGTCAGGGAGACCATCTCTAAAACAGGGATATCTGAGCTGAGGCAAAACGGAACAGCCATGCAAAAAGACAGCCAGGGAGAGATTACTCTAGGCAGAGAGAACAGTGTGTACAAAGGCCCAGAGGCTGTAAAGACTTCAGTGTGTCAAGACACAGCAAAGAGGCCAGAGTAGCTACGGGGCTAAGTTGAAGCTGCAAAAGCAGACAGGGTTCAGCCATGCAGGGCCTTGAAGGGCTGAGTAAAGAGTCTGGGTTCGGGTTTTAAGTGAATGGGTGACCTCACTTCCTCAGAGCAGCTCCTGCCCACCTCTGTCAGCAGCTCCCAGATGTGCCTCACTTCCCCTTTTTCACCATGAGCACATCTGCAATTCTTTATTTAATAGACTGTCTCCCAGAGATGCTGTAAGTGTCTGGCGGGCCACCCAACTCCCTGATGTATCCCCCACAGCCAGCACAGGGCCTAACATCTTGCAGACTCCCAACAAATATTAACTGAATGAATGAATACATGTCTAGGCAGGTAAACAGCCACACAAAGACATACCAACATGAAACAAAGTGTCAGGGGATGAGTGGGAGACCTAGCAGAAGAAAGGGATAATTATCACATCTAATAACAAATGTGAAAACTGAGTCACAAAAGGAATAATATTTACTCTTAGTGACTGAATGGATTAAATAAGATTGTACATTAAAAAGAGAAACTGAGTCCGCTGGTGTGGCTCAGTGGTTGAGCGTCAATCCATGCATCAAGAGGTCACCGGTTCGATTCCCGGTCAGGGCACATGCCCAGGTTGTGGGCCTGATCCCCAGTGGGGGGCATGCAGGAGGCGGCCAATTGATGTTCTCTCTCATCGATGTTTCTATCTCTCTCTCCCTCTCATTTCCTCTCTCTGTAAAATCAATAAAAAAAAAAAGAACATTGAACTTTAAAAAAATAAAAAGAGAAACTGAGTTTGAGGCAGCCCTGAAGAGCCAGAGAAAGGACAGTGCTGATGGGATAGAGGGGCCCAAGAAGAAAAAAAATACTGCAGGCTCTGGACAGGGTGCCACAGTCTACCGAACTAGGTTCACCAGCCCTCTGAGCCTCCCTTTCCCCAAAGAAAACGGGTTGCTCCCTACAAGGGAAAGGCCTAGGGCTGTCCAGTGCACTCTGAGACTTGGAGGGTTGATTTAATTCAGGGGCGGGGTTAGGTAGCATTACCCTCCAGGCCAGTTCTTAGGATGAAAGCTCACGGATACATCTGTTTGACTCATGGGACTCTTTCTCAAATGGTTCTGAGCTCAGGAGAAGAGGGAGCGGACAGGTATCTGCTTCTCCAAACCCCAACAGCCACTGTCCCGTCCCCACTATCAACTAAAGGGTTAACCCTCACTTGCCGGCACAGCCTCTCTCCTCAGGGTGGTTTATCAACACCAGCTGCAGAGGAAAAGTCACCTCACCAGGACCCCCACCCCCACCCCAACATACACACAGACTCACCACCCCACCACCAAGCCAAGTGGACAAAACTAAAAGTGGAAAAGGAGGAAGTGGGACAGTCAATGATCACACCAGTTAAAGAAATGAGGAAGTGAGGGGTCCACATGCCATTTCAGCTGACGGAGTAAAGAAGCATAAAGAAAACAGCACTGAGCAAATGCAGGCCAGTCAGCTAAATCCATGCTAAACCAGCCTCCAGATGGGCCTGTGTTCAAATCCTCACCGTGTAATTTCTAGCATCTCACTTATTCTCTCTTCAGTCACACTGACAGAACCCAGTGATGGGGAGGATGTGGGGGTCTGAGTGGACCCAAAGCTCAGGATGAGCCAAGGGGAAGTACAAAGGACACGCCAGCTCATGATGCTGGGCTACATTCACAAATATATGACATTTAGATCATGGGAGGTGACATCCCTCAAGAGGGGACCATATCCAGAGCACTGGAGTCATTCTGGGGGACCGTTTATTACTTTTGTTTTAAATAACTGATTTTTCTATTTATAAAAAGTAAATAGCGATCACAGAGACAGTTTTGAAAATACAAAAAACAAGTCACTCATAATTTCTCCCTGGACCAGCAGCATTAGCATCACTGGGGCACTTGTCAGAAATTCTCATGTCCCAACAGAGACCTACTGAATCTACAACTCCAGGGATGGGGCCCCCAAGGGACTCTAATGCAGGGTGTTTTCTTTCAGTCTTTTTCCTTAAAAGGGCAAGAGTCATGTGTCTCAGCACCACAAGTCCCTAGCCCAGGGCCTGACACAAAGCAGGGTCTCAGTAAGCATCTACTGAATAAGTGAATGAATGAATGATCTTTCTCACATGAGCAGCTGTCTCTCCAGAGCCTGCCCTTCACCAGTCAATTTCTGAAAATGCAGGGTGTTGCATTCATGCCAGCTCTCTCTCTCCATGGTGGCCAAGGGGGGCCCAAGCCCCTTGGGGGCTTGTCCCAGCTGCAGGCAGAATGTGGTCAGCTCGTCCTGGCACGGCCCAGCCCACGTGAGAGGGCAAGTCCACAAAGGCTGGCTTGTGACCTGCGCAGGCTGGGTCTGCCGGGATGTGGGCAGCAAAAGCTAGTGAATGTAGGACTTTGGCAGGGGCGGAGCTTTGGGGGCCTGAGGTGGGGGCAGGGACGTGGGCTGCTGGGACATGGGGAGGGGACCCAGGAGAGCAGGACTCTGCTTTATTACAGAGGCTCCAAGAAAGACCTCACTGAGCCTCCAAATCTCCCCGGGCTCTTCCGTCCTGCAGTCCCGACCACCCCTGTCCCTGGAAAGCTCTCCAGTGACTGTCTGACCCAACTGAGGGATGGGGGTGGGAGCTCAGCCTTTCTAGCTCCTTCAAAGACAGCTCAGTGGCCCTGCTGAGCCTCTCTTAGTTCCCAGAACCCCCAATTATATGGAAGAGGGGAAGGAGGGGCCAAACTCCATGGGACTCAGCAGGCCTAGTGGCTACCCAACAAGGTTGTCAGAGTCCCCAACATCGGTGGGGAAACCCCAAACTTCTCCCTCCACTGCAGAGCGGAAAAGGCCAGCTGCTCAGCAGTGTCCACCCAGAGCCTGGAACCCCATCAATCCCCATCAGAAAAGCCAGCCTACAGAAGCTGGGGAAAGTTGCCCAGACCAAGCTCGGCCTGCCAGCCCTCCACACCCATGCCCTCTGGCCACTCCTTTCAGTTGACCTCTCTTTCACCAGGACTGAGAACAGGGAGTGGAGAGGGAGGATGAGGGATGGGAGCTGGGCCCTCACACTGCTGCCAGGGTAGTCAGCCTTTCCCTTTATAGAAAATGCTTATTTTGCTCTGATTACAGATGTGATACCCATTTATTGGAGAAAACTGGAAAAAAAGAAGATGGCTTTCTATATCTTCCACTAGTTCCCACTGGCTTCTGCATTAGGTCCAAGCCCTTCACCCTGGACCCAAGCTGCCCCAGCCTCCTCCCCACTCCTGGCTTGCCCCTGTTCTTTCATCCTCCACCCCCCCACCCCCACCCCCACTCCCACCCAGATATGCCACAATGAAAAGTAAGCTACCAGCTATTACGCTGAGTGAAATGAGTCAGACAGAGACAAATACACTACGATTTCACTTACATGTGGAATCTAAAGAACAAACTAAATGAATGAACAAAACAGGAACAGACTCAAATGCAGAGAACAGACTGATGGTTGCCAGAGGGGTGGGGGGTGGGGGGGCTGGGTGAAAAAGGTGAAAGGACTAAGAAGTACAAATCGGCTGTTACAGAAGAGTCACTGGGACGTCAAGTACAGCACAGGGAATACAGTCAATAATACTGTAATAACCATATAGGGTGCCAGGTGGGTACTTGAATTATTGGAAGGATCACTTCGTAAGTTATGTAATTGTCTAGCCACTGTGCTGTACACCTGAAACTAATATAAAATAATATGAAATGTCAACTATAGTTGAAAAATAAAACGTAAATAAATAAAAATAAAAATAGCTACCACCTAGCGGGAAGCTCTCTGATTACCAGGCCCCAGCCCAAGTACCGGATGTGCGCAATCCTCTTACCGACCCAGTGAAGCAGGCACTGAAAATGCTTCTATTTTGCAGATGAGGAAACTGAGGCTCCTAAGTTCCTCAGAGCTGCTCAAGCAAGGGAGTGGTGGAGCTGGAACCCAAACAGGCCCCAGGACCTTGGGCTAGTGCATCTTAACTGTATTCACACCCAGGTTTGCTCGGGCTGTTCCCTCTGCTACAGTGGCCTTTGCTAGTCTAACTCCTAATAATTTCATCCTTCCAGAACATCCCCTCCTCCCCCAGTCTAATGCAACTCCCACACTCTGAACTCCATTCGTCTCTTGGGCTGACAGCTTTAGGTTGCATTTGCCTGTTTTCCAAGTCTATCTTTCCCCAAGAGCTGGGGGAAGGGCAGGTGCCAGGTCTGACTCGTGTCTGGTCCCAGCATTACTCAGGATGTGGTAGAGAACAGGCACGAATCACCAGATGAATGAATGAAAGGATGAGTGTGGCTTCTGCCCTGCCCAGTCTCTCTGCATAGCCCAGGGTGGCAGGACCTCCTGATCCCAGCCCCAAGCCAGATGCAAAGAGTCAGGGAGAGCCTGGGCAGCTCCAAGGGTGGGCTCAGACCCCCAGGCCACCCCAGAAGGAGGGGCAGGGTCTGTCTACCCAGGGAACCTCCTGCTCACCCACACACTTCCTGTCCACAAAGTGCATCTCTGTCCATCCTCCCAACTCCCACCCCCACCCCACCCCCGATGATCCATGAAGTCAGCCTACAGGAAGCAGCCTCTCAGAGGCTGACCTGCTCCCTGCAATGGACTGGTTTCCAGGTATCCTGGGGGAATTGGCCAAGAAGAGTCTCTTGATACTTGCTGGGCTGAGAGCCAAACATGAACTCACACTACTGCTAATAATAGTGAGAGCCTGCACAGGGCTTCACAGTTTATAGAGACATTCCATCTGAAGCATCTCATGGGTCCTCACAGAAACCCATGGACAGGCAGGACAGGAATCACCATCCCTGCTCTAGAGATGAAGAACCAGGAGAAACACAGGGAAGGTGGGCCGTGCCCAAGGTCACGCAGGGGCACCTCCAAGCAGGACTTACACTGTGAACGTCAGGCTCTTTCGTATTCACCAGAATTCAGGAAGTCCATGAACTTGGATGGGAAGGAAAAAAAAAACTCACATCTTTATTTTCACTAACCTCTAACTAAAAATTACCAAATCTTCTATTCTGGACAAACCATGGTTATATTAGCAATACCTATGACTTTGCCACCAAAAGAAACCACAGATATTTTCGTATCACATAACAGTTGTTGCAGAAATGTCAAAATATTGTTTACACTCATCAGTGTTTTAAAATTACAGTAGTAAGTAGACCTATCACCAGAGCTGATGAGTAAATAAACACGTATTACTATAGCATCATTTAAAAATATACTGTGATAACTGTATTTGGTTTCCTTTATATTTTATTTTAAATATTTAAAAACATTATTCTGAGAATTATCCTCAGCAGAGAGCTTAATGCACAAAATAAGACGGAGCCTCTGTTCTCTCCAGAGCCACCTCATCTGTGGGGTCTGGGTCCCTAAGCCACCCCCAGACCCTGGCTCTCCACCATCAGGGCATAAAGCTGGAGAAGTGGAGCTCCACTTTCAATGTTCCAGGAAAGAATGCTTTCTGTGGGAAACCTACATCACTGTAAGATGATTAATCTTTGTACAACGAGGACAGAAGGAGGGAGTTTAGATTTGGGACACTGGAACACTGGCAAGTGACCCCAGATGCACAGGTCTGATGGAATTGATCTGCAGGAGTGGATGGTGAGGTCACCTGACCTGCGGGGCTGGAGATGAAAGTGACTAGACAGGGGGGCCTCCTACAGAAAGACAGCAGGTGGCAATGGGTGTTTTGAACCCCAGCAACAGCTCCCAGCTGGCCCTGAGGGGACAGGAGGTTCCTGAAGGCAGGAGGAGGTCACCTCTTACCAGTCACCAAGGAGTTCCCTGGCTATCTCCTACCCTAGAGTCAGCCCCCATACAGCTAAGGGTGGACCATGGGAGGTACCTGTTCACCTCGCACCCCCAGGGAACTCTGATGTGGGCCCTGCAGAGCACATTCTAGAAACTCTTGTATACAAGGCTGGGTCAGGAGCCAGGAGCAGGCATTTCAGCCTATGCAGCGCCCATGGGAACACTGCACTGCCCAGGCCTTCTTCCACTCTGTAACTGTCTCCCACCTCTTCACCTCTCCACCTCAAATGCCACCTCCACCAAGAAGCCTCCCCAGCTGCCCCAGGGCACAGCCCTTCTGTATGAACAATTAGTGAGTATCTATGGTGGGCCAGATTCATCACTGAATCGTTGGATTTAACCCTCATGATGGACAGTTTGCGCCTCACTAATTTGTTCTCCACACAGTACATGGAGGGATTTTTAAAAAAAAAACATGTTACTCTCCTGTTTAAAACCCTCCAATAATCACCAAAATCTGGAAATAGCCCAAACATCCCTCAACTGGTAACTGGATAAACTGTGGTACATCCACATAATGGAATACGACTCAGCAATAAAAAGGAGTGAGCAGCTGATACCAGAACAACCTGGACAGAGTTCAAATTCATTATGCGGAGCGAAGGATGTCAGGCTCAGCAGGCTGCGTACCGTATGATTCCACTTATATGACATTCTGGAAAAGGCAAAACTCTAGGGACAGAAAACAGATCAGTGGTTGTCAGCGGCTGGGGAAGGAAGGAGGAACCGACTACAAAGGGGTACAGGAGGATTTTAGGGGGCAATGGAACTGTTCTGTATCTTGATTGTGGTGGTGGTTACAGAACTGCATGCATTTGTAGAAACTCATTTTACTATATGTAAATTACCTCACCTAAAAGCCAACAAAAGCCTGACCTCTGCCCACCTCTCCATCTTCTTCTCCCCCAACTCCTCCTCTTGTTGGGTCCATTCCAGCCACTCAGAAGACACCTGGCCTGTCCCACCTCTGAGCCTCTGCTCCTGCCATTCCCTCTGCCTGATCTCCCTGCCCTGCACCTCTGCACTACCTGCTTCCCTTCTATGCCACCTCCTCAGAGAAGCCTTCCAGACCCCTCTAGGCCTATTGTGTCCATCTCAAACTGGCGTTTCTTTCATGGACTGTATCACAGGCTTATTTGTGATACTAATTATTTTACTTATTGGTCTGTTTGCTTGTGGAATATAGGTCTCTACCACTAGGGTATGAGATTCAGGAGGGCAGAGACTAGCACAGTGCCTGGCACACAAAGGAACACCTCAAGAAATAGCTGCTGAATGAATAATGGGTGCTAGGAGGGAAAGATTACCATCCCCTTCCACTCTCCTGCAGAACACCACTTCCAGTCATTGCTGCTGTGTCTAAATTTAATTCTCTGATTCTGTAAAGCTAATGCCCACAGGGACTTCAGAGCCCAGTGGTGGGCCTCAAATCCCAGCCCACCAACTCCCCGGCTGCATCCCTGCCAGATGCCAAACCTTACCCAATGTATCACCTCCTCCCTAGGTTCTAGGGACCTGATTGGCTGATGGGCAAACAGACCCAGAAAGAATGACAGAGCTGAACCGAGGGACCCAGAACCTCTGCTCTATGGGGCAGTAACTACTCCATGGAGGAACAGAAGCCTCTGCCGGGCCTGCCTTCTCCCACACTGCCCGGCCACCACAGTCCCTCCCTCGGCCAAAGCCCAGCTGCCTGCCCATCTGCCACCCTGGCTCTGGCACGGGCCACTCAGCCCAGCCCGGAAGGGCTGACCTGCAGGGTAGCCCAGCAGTGGCCACAGGGGCGGCATGCCAGCCCCCCAAGAGGCCAGGGCAGCCATCTGCTGTCCCTTCTGCCCATCCCCCAGGGTCTGTCAAGACTCCAGATGAGATCATCGCACTTGGACCCCAAGCAGGGCAGAAGCCTCTCTCTACAAAGCTCCACTTCCTCCCAGCTCAAAAGCAAAGACTCTGGGCATAGCAGTAGGGCCAGGAGAACCCAAAGACTCCATCCTTTCACAGACAGAGACACTGAGGCCTAGAGAGGGACCGGAATAATCCCATAGTCCCCCAGAGGGTCCAGAGTGGAGCAGGAAGGGACTCTTGGCTCGTCTCCCAGCCCAGAGTTCAATCCAGCCAAGCCTCCTTGGATGGAAGCTGGGCCCTAGTTTTGGAGGAATCAGGGTCAAGGTCCTGAAGGAGGGCCAGGAAGCCCAGCCAGGCACTGCTGTGCCACACAATGCCCCTACTCCAGCTGGCATGGAGGCTGCCTGGTCCCAGTGACCCAGAGGGTCACAAGGGAAGACAAGGGTCCTAGACTTGCATCTCTAACACCAATAAGTAACGAGCAAGTTGCTCCCTGAGCGCTCCCCGTCTGCCAGCCACATGAAAGGCAGCACCCATTATCTCGTATCCCAGCTAGCTCCAACTGACTAATGAGGAACCAAGGTCAGAAAGGTCAACCATGTTGCCCAAGGTCACACAATAAGTGGCACAGCCCGGATTTGAGTCCAGTGTGAGCTCTGACAAACTAGACCGCATAGCCTCTGTGATGGGACAATTGTGATAATAATTATAGCTAATATTTGCAAAGGCTTACCATGTGCCAGACAACGGGCTGAGCTCTGAATGGAGGTCCATTATCTTGTGCTCAATGACAGTCTCTTTGAGGGAGTGCTATTGTTTTAGCCCATTTTACAGATAAGCAAATAAAGGCTCCACAGCCAATCAGGAGAGAGTCCCCCAGGTCAGGCACAGCACTGTGACTGACACCGCAGACACTCCCTCTGATGGGAGTTGTGCAGGCGAGCCTGAGTGAATGTGTGCGTGGGTTCAGGTGTGCGTGTGTGCGTGCGTGTGCGTGTGCTGGGGGAGAGGAGAAGCCCGGAGACTGGTGCCCACTAAGGCCAGGCCTGGCTTATCAGTGCCCCATTCCAGGCTTCACCAGCCCCTGCTGCCTCTTGGGCTGGGGGAGCTCATAGCAGGGGCGCCTGCCTGTGTCCCTCGTCCTTTCTGTGTGGACAGGAAGGAAGGCAACATTTGGATCTGGATGTTTTTCAGACATCCCCTAAACTGCTTCTGGGCTGCAGCCAAATCTCTGAGCAGGGAGAGAACCAGGCTCCGAGGTCTTTGGGGAGGGAAAGAGAATGGAGGATCAAGGAAGGAGCCCTAGGACACACAGCCTGAGGGGCCAGCACACCCTAGCCCTTCGCACCACTGAGCCTCTATTCCTGCCATTTGCTCTGCCTGGCAAACTGGAAAGAGCACCAAGAGACCCCAGGTCTTTCTGCCTCTTTTACTTTTTTCATCCTCACTGGAGGATATTTTTCCATTGATTTGCAGATGGAGTGGGAGGGAGGGAGAAAAGGGGGGGGGGAGATAGAAACATCTATGTAAGAGAGACACATCAATTGGTTGCCTCCCATACAACCCCAACCAGGGCAGGTGATCGAACCCACAACTGAGGTACGTGCCCTTGACTGGAATCGAACCTGAAACTCTTTGGTCCGTGGGCTGACGCTCTAACCACTGAGCCAAACCAGCCAGGGCCTTTCTGCCTCTGGCAGGCTGTGTAACCTTGGGCAATCCCCTTGACCTCTCTGAGTCTTTGCTGATACCTATGTAAAAGGAAGGAACTAAGTCCTGCCCTGGTAAGGTCTCTGCCCTACTGCAGAACACATGGGGGGAGAGACTGATGTGAAACCTGTAATTACCCAATTAATAACCTAATTACAGTCAAGGTAAATGCCCCAAAGGAGCCTACAGGAAGCTCCTAGGTGACTCACACAGGAGCCTGGAACTGAATGCACGAAGGTGGAGGAAACCAGGGAAGGGGAAGGGGACCTAGCAAGCACCAAGGCCCCTCTGGTGGGAACAGCACAGGAACAGAGGCCTGGGGTGCAGGGAGCACTGGGAGCTTGGGTGGAGCAGGGGTGCGGCTAAGGGAGGCGGGACCACACAGGCTGCTCAGGCACTTGGACAGGGCCAAGGAGAGGTGAAGAGAGAGGCGGATGCAGTCAACCCAGAAGGTCCCAAACGGATCTGAGGCAAAACCAGGGGAAAGATGTTTAGCTGGTCCAGCCTGGCTGTGGGACCCCAAACTGTTTTTCCACTGGAGCTGAGCTTTTCTCTGTGGCCCAGCCAATGAGAGATTTCACCTCGGTCTTAGAACAAGGGACCCCCAAGGCGACCCTCCATTAGCAGAGGAGTATTCTGAGTTACAGAGTCTGCGGCATTGGTCTTGGCTATTCAGAGAAGGCCGGGTGGGAGGGAAAGGGGTAACATGAGGGAAAGATGCCATTTGGGGAGGCCCATAATGTAATTCAGTTCCACACACACACCCCAGGCCCCTGCTCCATGCCAAGACCCACAACCCAGAGCCAGGCACAACATTGCTATCAAGGATCCAGGGCCCACAGGCAGTCAGACCCAAGCCCGCTAATGAGTGATGAGGGCAGACAGCTGATGAGCCCTTACTATGAGCTGCTCCAGCTAATCTTTACATACATGCATTCCCTGATGTAATCTTCGCAGCAACACTGTAGGGTGAGGACTATCAGCATCTCCACTTTACAGAGGAGGAGACTGAGGCTCATAAAGGGGAAGCTCATAGAGGAAAAGGCAGAGCCAGGATTCAAGCCCAGGTTAGCTTGGCTCTAAACCACAGTGCTCTTAACCACCTTGGACATTAGGAAGGGGCTGGCCTGCTGTTCCCACCTTCTCTGACTCACTCACTGCCACTCCTCAGAAAGGCCAGCACTATCTGCTAAGAATGTGGACCTGTGGGTCTCCAGTGAATGCCAGGGTCAGCCTGGCCCAGAACACCCCAGAGTCTCTGGCTCTTCCCCAACCCCAGCTCCAAGTTCCTTCTGGCACCAGAGGGCAGAGAACGTGATCACAGATGAGGTCATTCCTTTGGGACACCAGAGGAACTGGTGAACTCCCTCTGGGGAACTCCCTCTGCCCCAGAGGGCTCCTTCCCCTCCTGTGCCCAGGGCGGTGCTGGAAGTACCATATACCTGAACACTAATTCTCCCAAGTGCCCTGCAAAACAGGGATTAAATTCCCATTTTACACACAGGAAGACTGAAGCTTGACAAGGGGACTTGCACATGAGATCATGCACAGGGAGTAGATGACAAAGCAAGGTTTGGCCCCAGACCTGACCCCAAAGGTGGAATTTGTCCATGAGACCACACAGCCTTCCTTCCCTCCCACCCTGGGCCCCTGAGCCCACAGGGAAAGGGGACAGCTCCCAGCCTTGCTATAGGTCAATATGGGCCTCTCCCAGCAAGGTGTTCACAGTGCCTCAGCTCAGTGCAGCATTCAATATCTTTCCCAAGTAGGCCCAACTCCCCTTCTCAGCCTCTCCTTCACTGCTGCCCCCAAACACCATTCCCTTAGCTTTTCTGTTTTAAGCCTGTAGCCTGCCTGCAGCTCACCTGCAGACCCCGATCATTGCCTTTCATTCAATCACACAACAAATATTTATTGAGTCCCTACAATGTGTCAGGCACTGTTCCAGCAGCTGAACACAGAGATAGCCACTCAAGGCTAACTCCTCAGCTCTAATGCCTCCTTTTCCAGGAAGTCTCCCAGGCCGCTCCTCTGAGTGCCTACATCTCCTCTAGCCTGGCCTCCTTCATTGGTTCCCAGGCAGAACTAGGCACTATTTAGGGATGGAGTGACATGGCCCTCCACAGCCCCCAGCAAAGGGGGAGGAGGGAGATGAGGGCAAACAGGAAATCCTGAGGAGATTAGAAGGGAGTTGCCCCTGGGCAGTGTTTCTCCAGTGGGCAGGCCTGACGATTGCTCCATTCCACTCAGCCCGCTGGGCCCAAGCCCAAGCGCTGGGCAGCAGGGACCTGAGGGCCTTTGGTGTAGCTTCTCCTGACTTGGTGACCTGCCAGCTCCCATCCACCTACTACCCAGACCTGTCAGGTTCCTAGGACCTCCAGACCCAGGAGGTTACAAAATCAAGCCCGCACCATACTCCTCACTGTTCTCAGAAGTCTTGTGGAAGAGCTGAAAATAGTAGTTGTAGACATTAGCCCCAGGGAGACACGGACCAGGATTTCCTGTGTTTCTGTGTGGGTGAAATGTCACAGCCTCTGTGTGTGTGTGTGTGTGTGTGTGTGTGTGTGTGTGTGTGTACCTGGGCACCTGGGTTTGTGGGTCTCTGGCTCCTGTTAACAAATGCTACAAGCATGACATCTGAGTGCTCTATGCTCATGTCCCTTGTGTGTGCGTGGCCACGTGTCTGGGTGTGTCTGTGAGCCTCAGGTGCTGTGCAAGGGGGTCTGCTGCTCTCTTTGGGGAAGAGGCGGTGGAGGTAACTGAGCTGTGAGCTCGTGCCTGTGCCGGCCTGGAATGGGTGGATCTGTGATTTCTGTGGATGTGAGCGCCTGTGTGTAATGAGTCTGCGTGGGTTTGTGTGTGTGCCTGCATACAAGTGTACTTCCGATTTCTCTGAGGATGTCTCCAGACTGTGTGTCCATCTCTGGGACACGGCCAAGCATGTCTGGGGGTGTAAGCTGTGTGTGAGGCTGTGTTTCTGATCCAGGTTTTCCTAGATGGTGTGAGTCTCTGTTGTGTCTGTCTGGTAACATGTGGGTGTGATGAGACAGGAGGTTGTGTATCTGCCTGGGTTTGTGTACTTCTCTGAGCATATCTGCTCTCTAATATGTCTGGAGCTATGCTCTGGAAGCATGCAATGTAAGCATGTCCCAGGATGTGTACACGAGATGTGTGGGTCTCTGAGGACAAGTGAATAAGTGTGTTTGTGTATGCAAGAGAGAGTGTGCCTAGGGACACAGGCCCAGCCCCTTTGCGAGGAATGCTGGGAGCCCTGTGAGACGTGGTCGCCCCAGGCCCCAGCAGCAACCACCTCACATTTTCCATCTCATTTTCCATCTCATTTTCCATCTTGTTGGAGCTACACACACACCCCTCCCCCACCATGACAGGCAAACTGCTGAGGATTCTTAAAGACCCAGGTCTCAGAGCAGCTTCTTCTAGGCCACTTCTCAGCTGCCATAGGCAGGGACAGGACTCAGGGCAGTGACCAGCCAGCAGCTTTACTGACCATGATGACCACCTCTCTCTCCTATCCAGTGACAGACTGGAGCCCTCCCCCTGCAGCTCTCAGGAGCTAAGAAGAACTTCACAACTTGCTGGCCTGGCACACAGAAGGCACTCAGAAAACATGTGTTGAATGAATGAATGAATGAATGAATGAATGAATGAATGAATGAATGAATGAATGCCTGGAGAAGCAGATAAGGGAAAGGTGAGGACTGGAGCAGGCACTGACATTTACTGTGCACATGATCTATATTATCACACTGAAAAGGGTCCCCATGACCCTGAGGCCGGCATGCTTAGCTCCCATTTTACAGCAGAAGAAACAGAGGCTCAGAAAGGCTGAGTATCTCACCCAGTGTCACAGTCTATAACTGACAAAGCCAGGCAAGAACCTGGCTCTGTGAAACTCAGGCTGCCTCCTGCATGGTAGAGAATGGAAGAGTGACAAGGGAAGGGGAGCTCTGTAGGGTCATCTAGTGAAGTTCCCAAGTATATCAGCTGTGCAACCTTGACCACGTTACATAGCCTCTTGGTTTCCTCTTCATCCAGTCGGTCTGATGTCAGAACCCTCCACATAGGATTGCCATGAAGAGTAAAGGGCTTACTTGACCCAGAGCCTGGCACATTAGAACTGATCAATAGTTGATAGCATTTGTGAGACAAGAGCCATAAAAGTCCAGGGATCGGTGGTCTGGGGGCCCCCCAGGACGGCTCTAACATTCCAGCACCCTTGGCTTTAGCCTAACCATTATCAAACCCTTAAGGCTGGATCCAAACCCCCATCACTTCCTCCACGATCTCAGATCCCTGGTCCCAAGCACCTTTTGTATTGATGCAGGTACATATTCACATACATGCATGCACACACATGTCCCTCACCCCGTCTGCAGGTTACAGACCCCCGGCCCCATCATATGTTATTCTCCAGTTATTCCCAACCAGTCTTAGCCTAGAGCCTGGTACACAACAGGATTCTTCTCACCAACCTGTGTGCCAAACCAGACACACTGTTAGCAACCAAAAGCTCACTGTTCCAGTCACCCTGCAGAAAGAATAGGACCCAGAGTTAGATTAATCAGGTTTGGAATCCTGGCTGTGTGACCTGGAGCCTCCATTTACCCAACTGTACAATGGGAACTGGGGGTGGATTAGATGCTTGCTCTGGGCCCTTCTGGGCTGACATCTAGATTGGCTGCACTTCAAACATTCAAATCTCCTCCAATGAGGTAAGGTGGCTTCGCTTCACAGAGCCCACCCAGCATGGAATGTGATCATACCTTTCTGTCCTTCCTGGAGCAGCTCCCAATTTACTAACATCATACAGCTAAGGGGATCCACCCTCCAGGCTCCTCCCAGCTCCCCCAAGAATGAAAACACAGACATCCTGTCTACTCATTGGTTAACAATATTAACAATTCCCCAAGAGATGCAGGATTTCACTGCCTACAAAATGTTTTCTTGTCTATTCACACCTCCTTTATTCCTGACAACAACACTAAGTAGTTGCCCAGACAGGTTCCATATCTTAATCATATAGATGAAAACAAAAAGTAGCTCAGAGAGGCCAAGTGACTTATCCATGGCCACACAGTAAATGGCAGAGTTTGGTCTCAAAGCCAGGTCTTTGGGCTCCAACTCTCAGATTCTTCCACCCACAGCTGGTGCGTTCCCAGCAGGTCCTCACTACATGGTAGGCAACAGTTAGTGGTAATGGGGAGCTGGAAGATCTCAGACCACCAGGGCACTGAAAGTCAAACATAGTCAATGTGTCTGCTCTGCAGCTATAGCTGCATCTTAGAATCCTAGAACTTCAAAAGATAATAACGTTCAGACTTCCTTGGCTGGAAGGAATCCTGAGGTCAAGCAGTTCAACTGTAGCCACCAAATGAATCTCCTCATGAATTCTCCTCGAGTAATCACAACCACCAACATTTTGTACAGTTTACCAGCTGTTTTCCACAAACCCTATGTCTTTATCCAGACATGTAAGGTCAATCCAGCCTCTCTGAACAACTCAAGTGACAGCAAGCTTGCTCCCTTCTCTGTAGCAGCTCCTTCTGCCGTCTCATCAGGAGAGAGCTGCCCATTTACACTCGCCCCACTTGGGCCCCAGAGCAAGCCTCATGTGACAGGAGATCTGCCATCACCTGAGAGGCCTTCCCCAGTTGACAATTCCCAGTGTCCCCACCAGCTGGAAGATGAGCCTGAGCAGGGCCCCACCAGACTCTATGGGATCCAAGCCAGGGAGCACAGGGTCTGCAGGGGACATGCTGGGGACCTGGAGTCCTTCTCCTGGTAACCAGTTCCTGCATCTTAGAAGCAAAGTGGCCCAGAGGGGCAGGAAACATGTCAAGAGTGTATTGCTGCCTGGAGAACCAGCTCTGGGACCTAGAATAAGTCCTTCCCCACTCTGGCTATGGTTTACCATCTGTAGAATGAACAAACCCATACCACCTGTATTAGTTCCCATACTTATGGTCCACATCCAGTCTCTAGGTTTTCATCTTGACTCTGTGAGGTTGGCAGCTGGGTTAAACAAAGCTCCAGAGAAGTTCAGGGACCAACCCAAATGGACATAGTGAGAACTGCATACTCTGGCCCTGCTCAACTCTCCATTCCAAGCTCCTTCTTCTATCCAGCCTAGATGTTTGCTGTTCCTTGAAATCAACAAGGTTTTTTTTCTATTTCTCTTATTCAGTTGGCTCCATCTCATCCTTCAGCCCTTGGCCCCTCTGAGCATCCCCAGCCCCACCTCCTCCATGTGCTCTTGGCACACTGTATCATTCTCCACCCTTATCATGATTTGTATTGTGATTTACTATATGACTATTGTTTGATCCCAGTCTCCCCGACTAGACCCAAAGCTCCTTGAAAACAAATACTTCATCCTTGTCCACGGCTGCATCCCCCACCCCGATCTGCACCGGTGTCTGGTACACAGTAGACATGAAAAACATAGTTAGTGAATGAATGAATGAATGAGGGGCCAGAAAAATGAGCCCAGCTTGCTTCAGATGAGGAGGAAGATCTATTCTGCCCCCACAGAATCCACAAGCGAACATAAAAGGTGTCCATGGAAATGTGTCACATACCACTTGAGAATAGCAGTGATGACAGTTACTCTCATCTGAGGCTTACTACATGCCAGATGCTCTAGTGGTGTTTGCACACATTATCTCATTTAACCCTTAAAATTGGAAGATGTGTAATGTGCCATTTTACAATGAGGAAACTGAAGTCCGGAGACATTAAGTAACCTGGCCAAGATCACACAGCCAGGAAGCTATACACCCCAAACCCATCAGTGGCCTGAGACCTGCACAAGAAGCCTGAAACACTGAATGAATGGGAGAAACTGAGGCTCAACCCTGGCCCAGGCAGTGAGAGGTCCTCAACCAGGCCCTGGCCCTGGCCCCTGTGAGACCTTGGCCTCAACCCCTAGCCTACTGGGACTATGTTTCATTCTAACAGTCATGGGTGGCTCAGATGGACTCCAGAGCTCTGCCTGGTGACTTCCTGGGATGGGCAGCAGGCCACGGGGAAGAATGTATGAGGGGACCCTAAAGCAATGGACCCTATGGCCCATTTTCTCAACCCAAGGTGAACAGTGGGGGCAGGAGGTATGAGTGAGGAGTTCAGGGTCTGAGCTTAGAGCATCTCAAGCAGTAAGTCCAGGAAGCAGCTCAGAGCACCAAGAAAACAGGGCCAGGCCTCCTTCTGGCTTGTCTCTCTCCTCCAACCTACCCTCTACCTGTCCTCTCCTCACCACAGGCTTCTGAAGACAACAAGAGCCGAATGAACCCCTGATTGTCAACACTGAATGGGGCCTTTGGGAAGACTTAACCAGGGGTGAATTAGCCTGACTCAGACAGGCCCTGTCCTCCTATTCTACAGGCATTTACTGAACACATGCTAGATAACAGATCCTGGGGAAATGGGGAAGGGGACACGTAGTTGAGCAAGGCCTCAAAAACTCTAATAAGACAGAGATGCGTCTGGCTGGAAGAGCCACAATGCAAAGCTAAGTGTTGCCAGGCAGACATAAATCAGCAGAGTGCTGTTAACTCTGTGGCTCTTGGCCAGAGGCACTCTGGGTGTTGTGCCAGGCCATCAACTGACAAGAGCAGGTAACATTTCAGCCTCTTCCCAAACCGTGCCCAGCCAGTGGCAGGAGACTAGGGCCCATGAAGCTTCCAGACTGCCCAGCCAAGGTCAACACACGAGGTCTGGGCTGTCCCTAAAGCTGCCACAGCGCCAAGCCTGGCCTGCACCCAGGAGGTACTCATGTCCACTGAAAGAGTGAAGGCAAAGCCCGCTCTCCCAGGGAAGCTATCAGGTCCCCACATGCCTAGAGGAAATGTCCCCTTCAGATAGGCAGCTTCCCTCCTCTTAATGGGAACATGGGAAGGACATGGGCCAGGCCATGATGTGCCAATGGAGCCGTGTGTATACAGGGTCTATCCCAAAGAGGGCAGAAGTCAGTATCCTGGGATTTAGGAAGCTGCTTCCACCGGTTCTCCCACGACATCATCCTCCCAGGCTGTGGGACCGTTAGACTGGGCGGAAGTCGGGACTCCAGCCAAAGGGATGTTCCCAGATGTCATGTTTTCAAACGGGACCCGCCCTGAAAGGCAGGCGGGGACAGGCCTGTGCCAGAGAAAGCCCTGAGTAAAGACTCAGGATGGTGTTCCCGCCTCTCCTTGGCAGGGCTGGCCACAGGTCTCCCTGGCAGCATGCACACTAGTGCCAGTCCCAAAAAGGAGATCCACCAAAGGCCTGGCCTCTGGCTTGGGGATGGGGGTTCTGAGGAGCTGAAGTCAGAGATCCAGCCCCTCACTGACTACCCACCCCACCATTCCAAGTAATGCATCCAGGCCTCCCTCTAAGCAGTTTCTCAATCCCCCTCCCCTTTCCAAATCAGAACCCTTTGGCCAGTCTCCTCATCCAGCTTCCTTCTCTGGGGTTTCCCAAATAAAATGGGAGGTGGGATGTGAGGGAGCCCTAAATCGACCTCAGGGTGGTCCCAGAAGGTTTGGGCCCCTTTTTCCCCAGCTCGTTCAGTGGGGCAGCGGGGGGAGTAGTGTCTCAGCCCCATGAGGTGTGACAACCGGCGCCTCCCAGGGCCCTCCTTCTCCCCGATCAGCGCCCCAACCTTGAGATAGTCGTTCTCCGAGCGCAGCTCCTCCAGCTCTCGCACGAAGCCGCCGGGCCCGCAGTCCAGCATCTCCTCGGTGAGGTCGGAGAAGGCGAGTGAGGCACTGAGTGGCAGGCGGCTGCTGCCCACCGACGACGCGGCCACCGACGGCTCATCGGGGGAGGCAGGCGGCCGCGGAGGCTGCTGTGCAGGAGGCGCGGGCTGGGGCGGCTGGCCGTTGCGGGGCCCCGCCGGGCCCCCGGCCGCCGACTCCGCGTCGCTGCTCAGCGCCAGCTCCAGGCCCAGCAGGCGTGCCTCCTCCGACGCGCAATCGGACACCTCCGAGCTGCTGTCGGTGAGGCTGGGAGGCGGTGGAGGAGGTCGCGGCCCGGTACCTGGGCGCGGGCGGCCCTTGGCACGGACTCCGGTGCGGACCCCCGCGACCCGCGTCCCTGAGCCCCGCGACCCGGGCGCTACCGTGCGCCCCTTCTTGTCCGGCCGCGAGGAGGACGCGGCACTGCAGGCGGCTGCAGCGCCCGGGCCTGGGCCGCGGCGGCCCTTGGCCAGCGACCAGCCGGCCACGTCCTTGGGCCGGGCCGGCGACGGCGCGCGGTGGCTCTTCTTCCTCTCAGGGGCGGGCGCGGGCGGGGGGCCGCAGCCCCGGGCCGCGGGCTCCCCCGCCTGCGCCTCCATCTCGGCCTCCCTTGGCCTCAGCGAGCGGCGCGCATGGCCCGGGCCCGCCCGGCCTCCGAACCCCTGGGGAGGGTCCGGGCGCCGCTCCGGCCGCTCGGGCCGCGGTTCCTCTCGGCCCACCTCAGCCCCGGGGCTGCGCTCAGGCCTCGGCCCCCGTCGAACGGTTTCTCCGCTGCTCTGAGTTCGGAGAGAGCGGCCCGCTCGTCTCCAGGCGCCCCGGCTCCGGCTGCGGCTCCGCCCGGTGCCCGCCCCCTCGGCCTCGCCGCGCCCCCGGAGCGCGCTCGGGTCCCGGCTGCCTGCGCGCCGAACGCTCCCTCGGGCTCCGAGTCCGGCTGCAGCCCGGGCCCCGGCTCCGCCCGGCGCGGCCCGCCCCCCGCGCAGCCCCGCCAGCTCCCCGCCCCGCTGCCTCGGCTCGGGGGCGCGCGGCTCCACGAACAAAAGGCGGACGCGGCGGGAGCGGCGGGGAGGGACACAGGCAGCGAGCGAGGGAGGGATCTGCGAGGCAACAGCGACCCCCTCGAGGGTCAGGCGGGCCGGGGCTGCCGCGGCCCGGGCTCCTTCCTCGGTCTCTCCGCCGCTGCCCCTTCCCCTGCGGGCCTGGGGAACGCACCCGGCGGGGGCTCCCCTGCGCCCAGGGTCCCGGCAGAGGCCCCGCGAGCCGCGAGAGGGGGGGCTGCCAGGTAGAGGCCGTTCGGACGTCAGAATGCAGGAGCAAGCATCCATATACCCACCCGGTACCTCGCCCCTCGCCGCTCTGCCGAGCGTGCGCGAACTCCGCCCCTTAACCGTGCAAAGCATGACCAATTAGCCCATTGCACAGATTCGTAAACTGAAGCCTGGGGAAGACTCTCGACTGGCCCAAGGTCACTGGCAGAGCCGGAAAAGAACCCAAACCTCACACTGCAAGGGCGCGCTCGGCTCTTCTGCCTCCTAGTCTCAGTCAGAGGCGTGCGCACCGTGGAGCCCTGGGTGGATGCCCGACCCTGCACACCTTGACCGGCTGTGATCCCAGGCATACTTTCTCCTCCGCGACCCGGCTTTCAGTCTCCGCACCGCTAAAATGAAGGCGACCCGTTGTGAGGTGTCAGAATAACGATGCTTTGGAGTGGGGTTCTGGCCCCGGTGGTGGTTGGCATGGGCTGGAGACAGCTGCCCTGAGCCCCACACGTTCCCTCCCAAGAGCAACTGCGGACGACCCAGCTCTGGGGGAGTCGTTTCTTTCCTTCCGGGGCTGTCTTCTCGACTGTTGACTTTCCCATGTGTCTGTCATACTTCCTCACCCTCTTCCCCTGTCCCACTCCTCGCTGTTACTCCCTGTTGCAGAACCTCTGCCGGGCAGAGCCAGATTAAGTCTTTTGGCTACCCCTCCTGTAGGCACTCACCCTTAGGATGGCACTCCCTTGCTCCCGGGGTGGGGGCAGGGCTGTGTTCACTCTTCTGCAGCCTCTTGTTCATCCCCCTGTTACCCCCTTCCCAAGGGTCAGGAAGTTGCAGTGGTCTCCCTTTTTTCCATTTCTCTTTTCCTCCACCTGCCCATTTTCTCCTTCCTCCTCCTCTTCCTCCTTCTCCCCCAATCCTGTTCCTTCACCTCCTCCTGCCCTTGATTCACAGCTGGCACCAGGTCCACTTCTTTGTTTCTGTCGCACCTCCCCAACAGCAGTGAATATATTTCTGGGTTAACCCCTCATCTGAGGCATGGCTTCATCCCCATCTAGGCATGTCCAGATGATTGAGTGTCCCTCGAATCCTTCCTCCAGGTACCCCCCACCTGGCCAGGTAAGGAACAGGGCTACTCAGCAGGTGTTGGGGGAAACACTTCTTCAGGGGCATTCCCACCCCCTCCTGGCAAGGCACCAGCTCCCCTGCCCCCACTGACTATCCACTAACCTGGTCCACTGGCACCAGGTAGGACACTGAAGGACACAGTGTTAGACCTGTCAGTGGTGCGTTCCTGGCCTCCTGGAGCACAGAGTATATGGGGGAAGATGCCCCCCCCCCAAAAGCTTCATCACAAACAGGGCGGCATGGTGTGGCACAGGGGCAAGGGCCAGGGCAGCCCTTCCCACTTCCTGGGCCTCAGAGTCCCCTAACAGGTCTAGTGTGCTGTAACATGACAGAATCCTTCGAGCTCCGATGCCCCTGTTTCTTGTAAGGTGGTTCTGGTGTAGCACACAGAAAGATACAGTGTAGCTCTTGGAAATTGTTTACCCTCTCCCTGCTTGGGTTTCTGCCCCGATGCAGAATGTGGGCTTGGAGGTGTTCAATGGTGTGAACCCAGGCAGGGGATATGCTAGACCAGGCTGGTTCAGCTACTCCTAACACATCATGGTCCTGAAAGTAGAGTGGCCTGGATCTCCCCACGTGGACCTGAGCCTGAGTCCTAGCTCTACTACATATCCTGTCTGAGCCCCAACACTCATGGCTGAACAGGGGACTGAGAGCCCTTCCTGCACTGAGGGTCTTTGGATTTAGGGTAGCCATGAATCTACGTTACAGCCTGAGGAGAGCCTGAGGAGCAGTAAGGCCTTGGTGGGGAGGGGTCCTGGGGTTAAGCGGGGCCAAGGTAGGGGCTGTGGACTGGGGCTTAGTTCAGACCAGGGAAATCATGAAAGGAGTGAGACTTGCTGGGAGTCCAGAATTGGCTGCATGCACGCAGAGACTGTCTGCAGCTTCTTCTTCTTTTTTTTTTTTATCCTCACCCGAGGACACTTTTGCATTTATCTTCAGATAGAGCGGGAGGGAGAGAGGTGGGAAGAGAGAGAGAGAAACATCGATGTGAGAGAGACACATCGAGTGGTTGCCACCCACACAACCCCAACTGGGGCCGGGGACAAACCGCAACCGAGGTACTTGCCCTTAGCAAGGACCAAACCCGGGACTCTCTGCGGGCCAACGCTCTAACCGCTGAGCCAAACCGGCCAGGGCTGTCTACAGCTTCTTGACCCATGAGCACTCACTTACGCCAAGCTCTGTGCTCAACACTTCAGTAGAGGATCTCATAAAGGTTAAAACTTGTGGCAAATTCTCTTTTCCAAAGATAGGCACAGCAGTACGTATATAGCTTATCCCAATTACACTTATTTATTTATTTACTTATTTATTTATTTATATTTTTTATCCTTACCCGAGGACATTTTTCCATTTTTTGTTCAGATAGAGTGGGAGGGAGAGAGAGGAAGAGAGAGAAACATCGACGTGAAAGGGACACATCGAGTGGCTGCCTCCCGCACAGCCCTGTCCCAACCAGGGCCAGGGACAAACTGCAACCAAGGTATGTGCCCTCAGCGGGAACCGAACCTGGGTCTCTCTGGACCACAGGCCAACGTTCTACCCACTGAGCTAAACCGGCCAGGGCCCCAATTACCCTTTTTTTTTTTTTTTTTTTAATGTTTTTATTGATTTTTCAGAGAGAGAGGAAGAGAGAGATAGAAACACTGATGAGAGAGAAACATCAGTTGGCTGCCTCCCGCACACCCCCTATCAGGGATCGAGCCCGAGACCCAGACATGCACCCTGACTGGGAATCTAATCGGGACCTCTCAGGCCATGGGACGACGCTCAATCCTCTGAGCAACACCGGCCAGGAAAGCTTTTTTTTTTTTTAATCCTCACCCGAGAACATGTTCTCTCATTGATTCCAAAGAGAGTAAGGGAGAAGGAGAGAGAGAATAAAACATGTATAAGAGAGAAACATCAATGTGAGAGAGAAATATCAATCAGTTGCCTCACGCATGCACCCTGACTGGGGATCAAACCCACAATCTGGGTATGTGCCCTGACCGGGAAGTGAACCTGTGACCCTTCAGTGCGTGGGACAATGTCTAACCACTGAGCCACACCAGCCAAGGCCCCAATTACCCTTTTTACCATGTGGCATTGACACTCTTCTTGAGCCTGAGCAGACCTTTGTGACTGCCTCAACCAACAGAGAATGGCAGAAGTGACACTATGACTTCTAAGATGAGGCCATTAAAGACAGTATGGCTCCACCCAGCACAATACACACAATACAGTCTCTCCCTATCTCCTCAGTCTTGGAGCACAGCCACCATGTTGGAAGGAAGCCCAGGCCTCATGGAGAGGACACATGAAGATGTTCCAGCCAACAACGACCAGCTCTGGTCCCCGCTAACTACCAGATATGTGAGAGAGTGAACCTTCAGATAATTCAGCCCCCAGCACTGGAGCTGCCCCAGCTAATGCCAAGTGGAGCAGAAATGAGCTGTCCCAAACTGCAATATAAATACTGTTGTTTCAAGCCACTAAGTTTTGGGGTAGTTTGTTACACAGCAATGGACAACTGGAATGCTTGTCCAAGGTCATACAGCTTGGAAGTGGCAGGGCTGGGACTGATTTTAACCCAGGGCCATCCAATTTCAGAGCCCGTTGTGCTGCATTATTGGGCAGTATCCAGCTCAGACACACAGTGTGTGCTGTACAAAGCTCTACTCAAGAAGGCATGAAGCAATAAATGATTGTAAGAATTATATCAGAAAGAAAAGAATTATATCAGACTATAAGAAATGAGGATGCTGACTACCCAGTGGGAAAGTTTGTTTTTCTCTCATTGAAGCTGTTAAATTGACCAACATAATGGAAACTAAATGGAGACTAAATCCTGGAAGCCTTCTAAGAGGAGGTGATTTTTTGAAAAACTAAAGGTTGCCCAATTACCCCCACCCATTATATCAATCAAGAAAGAAACTGGCTGAGGGAGAATTAGAGGAATTAGTAGGGGAGCCTGAAGGAGGAACAGCTTGATAGATGTTCAAGAAAATGAGAAGGTCAATGTGACTGAAACTTGATAGGTGATGGAAGAAAGACATAAAGCTGGAATGGACAGCAGGAGCAAGGCATGCTCTGGGCAGGGGTTTATTTTTGATGTAATGATGAGCCATTGGATATTGTAAGCAGGGGCACGATATCATCTAATTTGTGTTTTAAATAGGTCACACTAGCAGCTGGCAAGAAGAGATGCTAGAAGATGGGTTAAGGGCTATTGAACCAGTCTCTGAGAGATAATGGTGGCTTGGATGAGGGTGGAGGCAATGGAGAGGGAAAAGAGAGGGCAGTCTTGAGATCTGTTCTGGAGCTTCAAAAAGTCAGACATCCTTGGTTGGGAGGGAGGGATCAGAGAAATGAAGTTAATTAAGCTTAAATCCCAGTTTCAGGCTTCAGTTTCAGGATGAATGATGGTACCATTTAATAAGACAGGACAGGCTTGGAGGTGGACGGGGGTAAGAGAGACCAGGTTTGGAGGGAGGAATGAAGAGTTGTTTTTGGACACATTCAGTTTGAGATGTTTATGGAAACATCAAAGTGGAAAACACATATAAGCAGTTGCCATATGAGTGTGTAGCTGCTGGTCTGGGGTCGTGATGAGTCATAAGCATTTAGATGATATTTAAATCCATGGGACCAAAGGAGGTCATGTAGGGAGAAAAAAACTGACCTAGAACCAGGAAGTTAAGTATTCTGGTTTTACAAATAATCCTAAAATTTATATGTAACCACAAAAGACCTCGAATACCTACAGCAATCTTGAGAAAGAAGAACAGAGTTGGAGGTATCACACTACCTGATACCAAACTATACTACAAGATTATAGTAATCAAAACAGCATGGTACTGGCATAAAAACAGAGATATAGATCAATGGAACAGAATAGAGAGCCCAGAAATAAACCCATACCTATATGATCAATTAATCTATGACAAAGAAGGCAAAAATATACAGTGGGGTAAAGACAGCCCCTTCAATAAACAGTGATGGGAAAACTGGACAGATACATGCAAAAAAGGTGCAAACTAAACCACTTTCTTACACCATATACAAAAATAAACTCTAAATGGATTAAAGACTTTAATGTAAGAACTGAAACCATATAACTCAGAAGAAAACATAGGCAGTAAGCTCTTGGACACTGCTCTTAGTAATATATTTTTAATATATCTCCTCAGGCAAGGAAAACAAAAGAAAAAATAAATGGGACTACATCAAACCTAAAAGGTTTTTGCATAGCAAAGGAAACCATCAACAAAATGAACAGACAACCTATTGATTGGGGAAATATATTCACCAATATACATCTGATTAGAGGTTAATATAAAATTTATAAAGAACTTATACAACACCAAAAAAACCCCAACAATAAAATTAAAAAAATGGGCAGAGGACCTGACTAGACATTTCTCCAAAGGGAACACACAGAAGACCGATAGACATATGTAAAGATGCTCAGTGTCACTAATCATGAGAGAAATGCAAATTAAAACCACAATGAGATACTACCTCACTCCTGTCGGAAAGGCTATCATCAATAAATCAATAAACAGCCCTGGCCGGTTTGGCTTAGCGGTTAGAGCGTCCGCCCGCGTACCAGAGAGTCCTGGGTTCGTTCCGCTAAGGGCACATACCTCGGTTGCAGTTTGTCCCCGGCCCCGGTTGGGGTCGTGTGGGTGGCAGCCACTCGATGTGTCTCTCTCACGTCGATGTTTCTCTCTCTCTCTTCCTCCCTCTGTCCCTCCTGCTCTATCTGAAGATAAATGCAAAAATGTCCTCAGGTGAGGATAAAAAATTTAAAGAATCAATAAACAAGTGTTGGTGAGGATGTGGAGAAAAGGGAACCCTCATGCACTGTTGGTGGGATTGTAAATTGGCACAACCACTATGGAAAATAGTATGGAAGTTCTTAAAAAATTTAAAAATAGAACTACCTTATAACCCAGCAATCCCACTTCTGGGTATTTATTCAAAAAAATCCAAAACACTAATTCAAAAAGATATATGCATTCCTGTGTTCATTGCAGCATTATTATTATTATTATTATTATTATTATTATTATTATTATTCCTCACCCGAGGATACTTTTCTATTTATCATCAGATAGAGTGGGAGGGAAGGAGAGAGACAGAGAGAAACATCGATGTGATAGAGCCACATCGACTGGTTGCCTTCCGCACGACCTGACCAGGGCCGGGGACGAACTGCAACTGAGGTACGTGCCCTTGACAGGAATTGAACCCGAGACTCATTGGTCCGTGGGACAACGCTCTAACCGCTGAGCCAAATCGGCCAGGGCCATTGCATCATCATTTACAATAGCCAAGATATGGAAACAACCTAAGTGTCTATCAATAGACAATCAGATAAAGAAGATGTGATATATACATATACACAATGGAATATTATTTGGCCATAAAAAATGAAATTTTACCATTTGTGGAAACATAAATAGACCTAGAGGGTATTATGTTAACTGAAATAAGTCACACAGAGAAAGACATACACCATGTAATTTCACTTACATGTGGAATCTAAAGATCAAAATAAACAAAACAGAAACAGACTCATAGATACAGGGAACAAACTGATGGTTGCCATATGAGAGGGGGCTGGGGGGCTGGATGAAAAAGGTGAAAGAATTAAGAAGTGCAAACTGACAGTTACAAAATAGTCAGGGGGATGTGAAGTACAGCCTAGAGAACATAGTCAATTATATTGTAATAACTAGGTAAGGTGCCAGGCGGGTAGTAAACTTACCTGAGGGATCGCTTCATAAGTTACATCATTGTCTAATCACTATACTGTACACCTAAAACTAATATAATATTGAATGTCAACTGTAATTGAAAAAAATTTTTAATTAAAAAAAAAAAAGCCTGGCCAGTGTGGCTCAGTGGATTGAGCATCGCCCCATGGGCTGAGAGGTCCCAGTTCGATTCCCAGTCAGGACACATGCCGGGGTTTCAGGCTCGATCCCCCGTAGGGGGCATGCAGGGGGCAGCCAATCGATGTTTCTGTCTCACATGATGTTTCTATCTCTCTCTCCCTAAAAAAAAAAAAAAAAAAAAAAAAAAATCAATAAAAACATATTTAAAAAAATAAAAGAATCCTGGTTCTGGAACGTGGGTAACGAGGAGTGTGGGGAGAAGCAAAATGGGGCGGTTGCGGAGGGGCGATTGCATTTAGAGGGAGGGGCAAGCGAGAGATGGATGAGGCAGAGAGAGACGTGAGGGCAGGAGAAGGGGAGACAGATCCAGGGATGGGGGACTAGGTTTTGAAAGGAACAGGGACCTTTCCTGGAGGGACAGCAGAGAGATGGGTGAGATGTGGGTGAAGCTGTCCTTAAGGTGCAGGAGTGACCAAAGAGGGCTTCTATTTTCTCAGGGAAGAATGAAGTCACCAGCTGAGAGTGAGGAGACAAGAGTGAGAGTCTCTGAGGAGGATGAGAAACCAGACTTCCCAGGGGGTGTGCCAGGCCATTTATGCACCCATTTGAGGATCAAAGTGAAGCCAGTCAGCCCAGCAAACACCAGGTGTATTCTAAAGGGATTCTAGTCATTTTCTCTTGATGTTTGCAGGTTTGTTTTGCATAGCTGAAACCATACTGCACATATAATTTTTTTTCTTTATTGATTTTTAGAGAGAGAGGAAGGGAGAGATAGAAATAAGAAATATCGATGAGAGAGAACATCGACTGGCCGCCTCCTGCACTCCCCCCACTGGGGATCGGGCCCACAACCTGGGCATGTGCCCTGACCGGGAATCGAACCGGTGACCTCCTGGTGCATGGGTCGACGCTCAGCCACTGAGCCACACCGGCTGGGCCACATATAATTTTATAACCTGCATTTTCCCCCCACTTAACAGGGTAGCAGAAGCATTTCCCCCTGCCTTTATAAACTCTTTGTAAACATCACTTTTAATACTTAGAATAATCCACGGAGTGGATGTTCCATGGATCATTTAACCTCTCCCCCTTTTATTGGACATTTAAGTGGTCTCCTGGCGATGACCACTGCAGTTCTCAAAGAGGCGGCGTGTGTCTGGTGAAGAAGAAAGCAAGCAAGCTAGCTGCAAGGCAGAACTGGGATGGCCGGCACTCTGGCGCCTGGAACCCATCAGGGAAGCACAGCAACTGGTTCTCCTGACAGGTCACATTCTGGGTTTTCCTAGACGTGAGGACAGAGGATGGGACAGCAAAGCAAATATCACTGAGTTCTCAAAGTGCCCAATGGTTCAGGTATCGCGCATGGGAGAAATAAGATGGAGAGAGGGTCCGGAGGAAAGGGAGGGCCAGGTATGTGACCCCTGAACCGTTTACAGTTTAAACACATATTGCAACAGCCATGTTTGAGGTGACAACAGGGCCCTTCACTTGCCTGTTTCCCCCATAATACAAGTCCTTTTGGCATTCCACCCTTCCTGGAGAGGGCACTGCCCAGCACGCCTGGCCATGGGTAGAGTATCTAGGGACCAAGTCCTTGCCACAAAGCCAGCAGGAGGGGGTCTCTCAGCCGTGTGAAGATGGAGTGAGCACGATAGTGTGCTTACCTACCCAAGCAGAGGCTGGCAGACCAGTTGGTGGGGATATTTTCCAGGGGAGTCTGCCCTGGGTGGAGGCTGCTTGCTCTGGGACTGGCCAAGACCCCTTCCAACCTCGAGGTTCTGTAATTCAACAGTACAGCATTCACGGAAGTCCCACTCTGAGCTGGGGACAGAGAATTAAGCCCCACTGATGAGTGCCTACTGTGTGCAAAACACTGGGCGTCCTGTGCACGCTCTCCCCCAATGTCAGGGCGGGCCAACGAGGATGGAATCGTCACCCCGCCTAAGAAAGAGGAAGCAGGAGGGGCAACTCCACGCTTCCCCTGCAGCACAGAGTGACTGATGGAGGGCCCCACAGCATAACCCTTTCCTGTAGCATTTACGCCCCATAAGAAAAGGGTCTGGGTGGCAGGTGGCAGGCGCCAGGTGGCACCTGGTAGCTGAGGTGAGAGGTTCTGTGTTAGAGCCAAGGAGTTCAGTGTCCCCACCTCTTTGGGCTGGTGGGGGCAGAGCTGGGGGTCAGGGTGACAGGTCTTGTTTGTGTGTGTTTGTGGGATTTGAGTTTCTGACTGATGATAATCACTGCCAGGCCTTTCCAGCTGGAACCGGAGCAGGCACAGGGCCAGGGCCTGCCACCCTCTGGGCAAGTATGAGTCAAAGAGGACCTGGAGCGGGGCCAGGACAGAGATGCCAGCCACCTGCGGGGACACCGGGGTGCAGAGCTAAAGCTGCGGCATTCAGACCACCAGGTGGGCAGGGCTGGTTCTGGCAGTGGCCCCCTCTCTGGGAGAGCTGGGAGATGCGCTAAGGAAACCTTTGGGCTGGACAGGCTGGAGGAAGGCACCGGAAGCTTAGCTTGGCAGGGTGAGTACATTTCCATGGTTCCTGCCTTTCCCCACGAGCTCCTCACCCCTACGAGTGACCGAGTGACTATCTGTCCCAGAGGTGCCCAGGTGGAGACTGAGTGGCCACTTGTCGGGAATTTGAGCCCTGGATCTCTCAAAGAGGCAGTGTGTGTGTGTCGGGGGAGGTGTGTGGGGAGGGGCCAGGTAGCAGAAGCACTATCTGTCCTGTGCTTACCAAACACCAGGCACTGTGCGTTACCTCACCGAATTGAGGACAGAAGGATGGAGGCCTGGCTTAGCATCCCAGTTCTTGAGGTATTATCTTCATTGACTCTTACAACAGCCCTGTGAGGTAGATGATTTGCAGATGAGGAGACAGAGCACAGAGATATTAAGCAACTTGCCCACAGACACAGAGCAAGTAAGTGGCAAAACCAGGTTTTGAACCCCCTGACTGCAGAGCCGGTGCCGTAACCTCTGTGTTACACTAGCCTCTGGCCGTGGTAAGTCCCTTCCACTTTCCGAGTGGCAGTTTCCTTATTTGCAGTTTGAGGGTGTAAGATGTTACCCTGATTCCCTAAAGGTACCTGGAGATGGGTCAGCTTTAAGCATCAGGAAACCTTTTTGGAAACATTTGTCAAGACTGTGATCCAGCATTCAGCTTTTGAAATTTATCATAAAGGACATAATCAGATTTATGATTAAGGAAGTTCATTACAGTTTTACTTATAATCACAGAAAATTAGAAGCAAACAAAAATTGAGGAATAAATGATGTACATCCTATGATGAAATATTAAGCAGCCATTAAAAATCATATGTTCAGCCTGGCCGGTGTGGCTCAGTGGACTGAGCGTCGTTGTCCCATGGACTGAGAGGTCCTAGTTCAATTCCTAGTCAAGGCACATGCCTGGGGTGTGGGCTCCATCCCCGGTGGGGGGCGTGTGGGAGGCAGCCAATCAATGTTTCTCTCTCACATCGATATTTCTATCTCTCTCTCCCTTCCTCTCTCTCTAAAAAATCAATAAAAACATATTTTTTTAAAAAAAAAATCACATGTTCAAAGGGTACTGAATGTCCTTGGGAAATTCTCATCTGTTAAGTGGAAAAAGCACTTTATAAAACTATACATGGTATGACCTATTTATAAATGTGTGTATACACATGCTTATGAAATAAATACAAAAGACTAGAAAACATACCCTTAGGGGTTGAGAGTTTATCTGAGAGATGGAATTATGAATAGGTTTATGTTTTTATTTATTCATTTCTAGATTCCTCAAATTTTCAACAGTACACATGTACTGTTTTTTGTTTTTTTTTTTATCCTCACCCGAGGACATTTTTTTTTCATTTTTTGTTTAGACAGAATGGGAGGGAGAGAGAGGAAGAGAGAGAGAGAGAGAAACATCGACGTGAAAGGGACACATCGAGTGGCTGCCACCCGCACGACCAACCAGGGCCGGGGACAAACTGCAACCGAAGTACATGCCCTTAGCGGGAACCGAACCCGGGTCTCTCTGGACCGCAGGCCGACGCTCTAACCGCTGAGCCAAACCGGCCAGGGCCATGTACTGTTTTTTTAATTAGTAAAATGAAGGGTTTTTTTTCCCCTTAATCTGATTTTTGGTCTAGGGCAGCCCTTTCTCTGTGACAGTGCGCTCACTGGCTTTGAGAGGGAACTGAACTGCAGGCTGTCAACATTGCGAGGGCCCTGGGATGATCTGGTCCGTCATGGTACATGTGGGGAAACGGAGGTCTAGGGGTGCAGGGGACTTGTCCGAAGTCATACAGGGAACCAGAGTCCCTAGACCAGACCGCCAGAAGGGCAAGGAGGTAGAAGGGAATCTCTAGGGTTTGCTGTGAATGGCTAACGTGTTCATCACTGACATGCAAGTGAGGCCGCGAATGCCGCGTGTAGCCGACCTCAGACACACCCAGTGACAACGTGGGCTGGCAGTGACAAGTGAGAGTGAGCAAAGGGCAGCTGGGTGGGCATGAAGCCAGCCAGGCGTGCCCCAGACTTCCACCTCTCCTCTGCAAGCCTCGCCCAGCGGTGCACCCTCCCCTGGCAGGACTGAAGCCTCTCTCACCGCCTGGCGGACTGGACGCGGACAGGAGAATGAAAGGTCTTCGCTGGCGTTACACTCGGCTGGTAAGGGGTCCAGCTTGGGCTGGGGGTTAGGGCAGGAAAGGTGGGGAGGTGAGCTCTCTGGCAGGGTGGGGCCTGAGCTAGGGATGAATGCAGGCAGTGATCTGTTCCTCATCCAAGTCCCTCCCCAGCTGGCCTGGGGTTCAGAGCACAGACTCAGGAACCCGGGGCCTTAACTCCCAGCCCCATGGTCCTGAGACCCTCAAGAAGCACAGACTGCTATTCTGTTCCTTCCTCCCCGGGGTGGTGCCAGATGGAGCTCTGTCAGAAGTCCCACACAGCTAGGACCCTCGGTAAGCCTGCGCCTGGGGAATAGCAAAGCAATGTCCTGTTCATCACTCATCCTTGAGGGCTCTCCTTCCTGTGAAAGGCCCCGCAGTCGTGTGCAGGTGCGCGCGCGCACACACACTCTGGTCCTGAGTGGGAGCTCGAATGCATGAATACACTAACATACGCGCACACTGACTCACACACGTACATTTACGCAATCCCAGCTCACACTCACAAACACATCGACAGGTAAACACACAAAGTTACACTTTACACCTTCTCACACTGACTTGCCTACACAACTCTATTTTGAACCAACACACACCACACGCATCCACATGGATGAGCGCACATTTTACACGCAACTGCACACGCTTCACCTCGACTACATGATCATTTCACGGGCTGACAGGGAAGCCTCGGGGGTCTCATTTTCTCTCTTTGTAAAATGGGGATAATGAGAAGCACATTCTTGCCCTGGCCGGTTTGGCTCAGCAGTTAGAGCGTCGGCCCTTGGACCAATGAGTCACGGGTTTGATACCAGCCAAGGGCATGTATCTCCGTTGCGGCTCGTCCCGGGCCCTGGTCGGGTCGTGCGGGAGGCAACCAGTCGATGTGGCTCTGTCGAGTCAATGTTTCTCTCTGTCTCTCTCCCTCCCTCCCTCCCACTTTATCTGATGATAAATGGAAAAGTATTCTCGGGTGAGGAATAAAAAAAAAAAAAAAAAAAGAAGCACATTCCTGCCCGGCTGGTGTGGCTCAGTGGTTGAGCATCGACCCATGCACCAAGAGGTCACTGGTTTGATTCCCAGTCAGGGCACATGCCCAGGTTGTGGGCCAAATCCCCAGTGGGGGGCATGCAGGAGGCAACCAATTGATGTTCTCTCTCATCGATGTTTCTATCTCTCTCTCCCTCTCTCTTCCTCTCCCTCCCTCTCTCTCTAAAATCAATAAAGAAAAAAAAAAGGCAGCATATTCTTAGGATTCTTGGGGCAATTCAGAGAGATCACGCCCAGCTGGCACTGGTCAGTTGTGTGCTGATCATTGCCAGCCACTCTGGTTGTTATTATTGTTCTTCTTATTATGACCATTATTTCATGTACAATCTCATACGGCACCAGGGCTGGGCTATCACCTGCCCTTCTGTCCTGCCCCCAAGCTGAGAACTGGGTCCTTGGCACCCACCCTGGGTCCAGTGCAGACAGGCAGACAAAGCACAGGGCCCATGGCCACATTGGACGGGCGTGTGTGGTTCCAACCTTCAGCCAGCAGGTGCGGGGAGGAAGCCGGCTGGAGGCAGGGCTGAGTCTTGTCTGTGATGGACACTTCCCAGCCTCCTCTGGCTAGGCTGGCGGATGTAGGGGCCTGGGCAGGGGTGGCTGAGGCTCTCAGGCCTGGGAGATGTGGGAGCTGGTGTCTCCTGTCCGTTGACTCACCAGGCCTTTTTGTATCTTCACAGCCCAGCCAGGTGGAGGACACTCTGCCTGGAGAGGAGGGTGAGGAAGATGAGGAGGAGGAGGAGGAGGCTAAGGAGGCAGCCCCAGTCCCAGCCCCAGCTCCTGAAGATCCCGTGGAGCCCCAGATGGCAGAAGCCAGCCAGGTTCTGGGAGCCTCGGAGATTAGGCAGGTTCGGGCCCTGTCTATGGCGCAAGGATTTCAGCCCTGAGACTGAGAGTCCTACCCTCCTGTCCTACACCCAGCCAGGTCCAAGGACACCTGGGTTCACTGCTGCTCTGAACCCAGCTCATTGTAGCACCTTGGGCAAATAATTTCTCCTCCGGGCTTTCCTTTGCTACTTGTCAAATGATCCAGTAATACCAGTGCCACCCTCTTCACTGGGCCAGGAAGTTAAGAATATAATGAGACAAGCTAATTCTTAAGTAGAACCAGCCCTTGGGAACTGAAGCCAAAGTTGGAGTAGGGGTGGGAGGATGAGGGCAGGGGGAATAGGAGAGTCAGCATCTCATCTATTCTCTGGCCACTAGGGGCCAGGATGACCAAGGGGAGAGAGTCCCGAGAGAGACCTGACCTGGGTTCAAATCCTGAGTCTGCCACTTGCTCCCCAAGTGGGCTTTAGGCAAGCTGCTCACCTCCCTGAGCCTCGGTTTCTTCATCTATAAAATAATCCCTCTCTCTGAGGGCTACTTCTAATAGGTGTGCAAGTCCCCTGGAAACAGGAAACTACCCTGCAACCTGTCAAGTCCCTTGCCTGTGTGAGCGGTGGCTATTTAACCTCAGTCCTCCTGGGACCCCAAGGGTATAGTGCAGGGAGGCTGGGAGGACGAGGATCCCTCGCTCACCTCCAGGCCTGTCCCCAGCTCAGCCTCCACCTCCCCACAAGAGTCACTGGACATTCCTGGAGTCTGGCCTTCTGCACGGCGAGGGATGGCTTCAGTCTGCGGAGCCTGTACAGGCGGATGGAGGGCCACAGTGGGCCGGTGCTGCTGGTGCTGAAGGACCAGGACGGGCAGGTGAGCTGGGCTGGGGAGTGCTAAGGGAAAGGATGTGTGTCAATGGGCCCCTGGGAGCCTCTCTACCCTCCACCTCTGCCCAGGCTCCCCAGCTGCCCCTCTAGGACGAGTCTCCTACATTACCAAGCCTGGAAAGAGGGTTTCCAAAGGACCACCCACTCCTTTCCAGCTGCAAACTGCAAACTCTTCTGCTTTCCAGATGTTCGGGGCCTTCTCCTCCTCAGCTTTTCGACTCAGCAAAGGCTTCTATGGTACTGGCGAGACATTCCTCTTCTCCTTCTCCCCACAGCTGAAGGTGATGTTCCCAACCTTGCAGGGGGGAATGGGGGTCTATGGCAGGACAAAGATCCCAGGGTCCCAGTGGCCCCCAGCTCCACCCCCTGTGCTGAGGTGCCTGGTGTCCACAGAGGGAAGGCAGGAGGGCAGTGGCAGGCAGAGCATCCCCCTTGGCCTGTCCATCTTTGTTGTTTTTTAATTGCTCAGTAGGTCCTTAGCAACCACTTACTGGCTCTGAGAGGAAGAGGTTTGTTGCCCACCAGATAGAGGCTGGAAAGAGAATGTTAGTCCAAGTGCAGGTAGATCTGTGGGTGCTGTGAATGAGGGTAGAAGAGAGGGGGTGAAGGATGAGGCGAGAGAAGGTATCAAACAGTGATCGCAGGAGTGGAAAGGGAAGCCTACGAGAGAAAACTAGAGAAACAGACGGACAGCCAGGCAGTGTTGATTAGAGGAATGAGACCGAATTTATTTATTTATTTTTGTATCCTCACTCGAGGACATTTTTGCATTTATCTTCAGATAAAGAGCGGGAGGGACAGAAGGAGGAAGAGAGAGAGAGAAACATCGACGGGAGAGAGACACATCGAGTGGTTGCCACCCACACGACCTCAACTGGGGCCGGGGACAAACTGTAACCGAGGTACGTGCCCTTAGTGGGAACCGAACCCGGGACTCATTGGTCCGCAGGCCGACAAGAATGAGACCGAATTTAAAAGCAAGCCAGTTACTTTGGTGTGTGCTTTCCCCCCAGCAACACTCAGCTCTTCAAGTTCAGGCATGGAGAGAGCGGAGGGGAGGGTTCGCCCATGACGGGGGTTTTTGCCAAGCTGGTTTAACAGGGGGAGAGAGGGAAAAGGAAGTTGAAGGGAGTGGAAATACAAAAGGGATGGAGAAATAGTTCTGGGCACTCTGGTTAGCAATTAGAGACCTTCTCTCGAATGCACAGACTAAGGCACCTACAGACACATCACATCCAGCAACACAAGCAACTGGTGGCATGAGGAGGAGGTCACAGGAGCTATGGACTGCCTTGCTGTAGGCAAGATAAGACTGCCTGGTAATCTTATCAGGAAAAGGGTCAGTGGTTCATAGTAAACCCATTCTGGACTCTAGCCATCCCCACCTGCCTCCCAGGGTTCACCTACTAGAATTCTAAAATTCTAGAATTTTCCTCTTTCTGAACTGATCATTCCTTTGCAGAATTCTTTGCTGGTTGCTCCTCATCTTCCCCAACTTTTTAATGTCATGAGGCCCTAGAGCTCAGTTTGGGTTCTCATCTCTTCTCTGACTACCCGGTTTTCCTTCAAGGTCCCATCCATTCTGGCAGTTTCCCGTGCCATCCATGGGCAGATGGCCTCCTCCTCCGGACTCCAAACTCACATGTGTCCAACCACTGCCCAGCATCTCCACTTGTATCTCAAACATGGCATTTCAAGCCTCACGTGTCCAGAGCTGAGCTCCGCACCCCCCCCAATAGCTCCTCCTGCCATCTTCCCTACCAAAGTAATTGGCAACCCATCTTTCCTGCTGCTGAGACCAAAAATTTTGGAGTCCTTCTTAACATCTCTTTCTTTTACACCCTACATCTGAGCTGTCAACAAGTTCTGACTGCCCTGCCTTCTCTTTCTGTCTGTCTCCCAAATCCACCGCTTTTCACCATGTCCTTTGCTGTCCTGGTTCAAGCCACCATCATTACTTGCCTGTGTTCTTGGTCTAGCCTCCTAATGCTTCGACCTTCAGTCATCACAGACAATGAAATGATCCTTTTAAGAGGTAAGTCAGACATGTCACTCCTTGGCTCCACGCTACTAATGGCTTCCTTTCTCACTCAGAGAAAAGCCAAAGTCTTTACCATAACCCAGAAGTCCCTACATCTTCTGGCCTCTCTCTGTTGTAGTTTCTTGCTACTTTTCCTTTACCTCACTCTGCTCTAGCCACGCTGACCTCTGAGCTGGTCCTTCAACATGCAGGCCTGCTACTACCTCAGGGCCTTTGCACATGATGTTCTGCCTAGAGTGCCCTCCACTGGATCTCCACATGGCTCAGTTCGCACCTCCTTCAGTTCTCTGCTCAAATGTCACCATCTCAGTGTGGCCCTCCCAGACCACTTGATTTAAATTTATAATACTCCATTCCCTGGAAAATCCTTTTTGCCCTTCTCTACTTACTTCTCCTTGGCATTTGTCACCACCTAACACACTATTTATTTTACTTATGGATTTGCCTCCTCCAACTAGAATGGGAGTCCCACGAGGCTGGCATTTCTGTCTGTCATGGTCACTATTCTACTCATTACCTAAAACAATGCCTAGAGCTAAATGCTAAAAAAAATTAAAGGAATGATTTTTTTCAGGGGCTTGCTGTCTTCCTAGCCTATTGTTATGAAATCTCACCTTTTCAAAAATTGCTTAATTTGTGTCTGTCTTTGATCTTCTTGGACTTCTTGTGTTCTTCATGAATTCCCAGCAACTCCTTGGTCACCCCAACCAGCACCATGAACATGGTCTTAATTTCTTCTGTAGCAATGTTTATCTGACTCCTTCAAGTTAGAAGGTCATGTTCCTTGATGAAACTAGAGGACTTGAATGGTTCTGTCTTCTCGTGGGCACTTGTTATTATCTCATCTCTTCTGAGCCCAGGCTTATCCTTTATTAGTCCTTTTTTTTTTTTTTAACAAAAAGCCTCTGGTTGTTCACAGCATTAAAAAAAAATGTTTTTCCTTTATTGATTTTAGTGAGAGAGGAAGGGAGAGGGAGCGAGAGATAGAAACATCAATGAAAGAGAACATTGATTGGCTGCTTCCTGCATGCCCCCCACTGGGGATTGGGCCCACAACCTGGGCATGTGTCCTGACCGGAAATCCAACCAGCGACCTCTTGGTGCATGGGTCGATGCTCAACCACTGAGCCACACCAGCTGGGCTCACAGAATTATTTTTTTGCAACTAATTATAGGCAATAATATACTATCCTTTTGTGGCCCTTTAAAAATCTTTTTATTGCCCTGGCCGGTTTGGCTCAGCAGTTAGAGCGTCAGCCCGCAGACCAGAGAGTCTTGGGTTCGGTTCCCCCTAAGGGCACGCACCTCGGTTGCAGTTTGTCCCCAGCCCTGGTTGGGGTCGTGTGGGTAGCAATCACTTGATGTGTCTCTCTCACATTGATGTTTCTCTCTCTCTCTTCCTCCTTCTCTCCCTCCTGCTCTATCTGAAGATAAATGCAAAAAAAAGTCCTCGGGTGAGGATAAAAAAAAATCTTTTTATTAACTACATTAACTCTTGAATAATTTACTCATTCAACAAACATCTATACTGCCCTGGCCCATTAGCTCAGTTGGTTAGAACATTGTCCCAATACACTAAGGTTGAGGGTTTGATCCTGGGTCAGGGCATATGCAAGAAGCAACCAATGAATGCATAAGTGGAACAACAAATCGATGTTTCTCTCTCTCAAAAGATCAATAAATAAAATTAAAAAACAAAAACAAATAAACAACCCTGGCTGGTTTGGCTCAGCAGTTAGAGCGTCAGCCCGCAGACCAAAGAGTCGCAGGTTTGACTCCGGTCAAAGGCATGTACCTCAGTTGCGGTTAGATCCCTGACCCTGCTTGGGGTGGTGTGGGAGGCAACCAATCGATATATCTCTCTCACATCGATGTTTCCTTCTCTCTCTCCCCCTCCCTCCCTTCCTCCCTCCCTCCCTTCTACTCTGTCTGGAAATCAATGGAAAAATATTCTCAGGTGAGGATTAAAAAAACAAACCAAAAAAACAAACATCTATACCATGTCTTGGCAATACTGCCAGGAATCAAGACAGCCCTCAGAGCTTACGTGTTAGGGGGCAGGCAATGATACATGGACAGATGAGCAGGGTCATCTCAGTGAGAAAGGAAAAAGGGTCTGGGAGGAAGGGCTACTTTAGATAGGGTGGTCCAGGAAATTTTTCTGTGATCACATTTGGGCTGAAAATGAGAAGTGAGCTACGTGAGGATCTGCAGGAAGATCATTCTGGGCAGAGGGATCAGTAAGCATGAAGGGCCTGAAGCAGGAATAGCTGTGGGTGTCCCAGGGACAGAAAGGCCGGTGTAGCTGCAGCGCAGTCAGTAAGAAAGGAGGTCAGAGAGGAAGTCAGGGGTCAGAGCAGGCTGGGCTTTCAGCCACAGTAAGGAGTTGGATTTTGTTCCCATTGCAATGGGAAGCCACTGGCGGGCTTTAGGCAGAGGAATGACAGGTTTCAATTCTGAACAGATCACTCAGAGTGCAGTGTAGAGCAGGCGGTAGGCAGGAGACAGTGGAAGCTGTGATCCAGCCAGGACTGACTTGGCATGGATGGGGTGGGCAAGAGTGAGTGACGATGGATAGGACAGAAATGGTGGCAGTTGGGGAAGGACAGTCTTTTTGGGGTGGGGCCTGCAAGACTTGCTGTGGGGCTGGCTGTCAGGCAACACTGGGGGATGGGCAGGCTTGGTGTTACCTCCAGTGAGATGAGGGGACAGTTAATTAATGGTAGAATCAGGGCCCAACTCCTGACCTGGATTTTTCCCCTCCTCTCTCCAGCTTTAGAAGCAGGAAGCCTCAGAGGGTTCTGTTCTATTCCTAGAACAGAGGGGCTGTGGGGATTCAGACTGGAGGGTAAGAATAGGTGAACTCCAGAGAGACTGGCAAGAAATCTCAAGAGCCAGGAGTCCAGAGTACTTCCTGCGGCTCAGCTGGGGCCTGGATGTTCCATTCCCTTTATGATACTGCCACCCAGTGGTGTGGAGTCAAACTGCAGGGCAGTAACTGGAACCTTTTCTTGTCCTCCCAGGTCTTTAAGTGGACAGGAAGCAACTCTTTCTTTGTGAAAGGAGACTTGGATTCACTGATGATGGGCAGTGGCAGGTGTGTGTCTCAGTCCTCCCTGAGTCTCAGGGTGGTCTGTGTCCTGGTCCCTTCTCCCATCCAGAAATGCTGAGCTAGGCTGCCTCAGATAAAATGGGGAGCCTAGGTGGTTAACTTTCAGGCCTCCCTGTTCAACAACCCCTCAACCCCACTCTAAGTTAACACTGAGGGGAAACGATGGCATGGACTCTCCCGCTACGTGTTTACAGTTGGTGACAACTTAGTCTGAATTTATGTAACTTTGGGAAGAGAGTTCCACATGGTTGGATGAGGCTAGCCTCAAATTTACCTGTCAGCAACGTTATCGCAGGGAATGTAACTCACTGGAGTCTGTCCAGGAACCCTGCCTAAGAGTGTGTGTGTGTGTGTGTGTGTGTGTGTGTGTTATCGCAGGGAATGTAAATCACTGGAGTCTGCCCAGGAACCCTGCCTAAGTGTGTGTGTGTGTGTGTGTGTGTGTGTGTGTGTGTATGTGTGTGTGTTGGCGGTGGGAGGTGGAGTGGGTTAGGAAGGAAAGATTAGTCTTGCTCCTGGTGTGACCTGCAAATTCAGGCAGAATCAATCTTATCCTGAGGGCAAAGATGACACTTTGATCAGGACCAGGCAAGATCTTTGCTCTCCCAGCTGCCCGAACACCCTCCACAGACAGGCAGCCTGGCACAGAACACACCAGCCTTTGCTGACTTGCAGTAACTCACTTCCCCGCTCCAGCTCAGGTTTGCTGTCAGATGAAGGAATTACAGTGGATGCTCTCTGCAGTGTTTTGGGCTCAGAGTCCACGCCTGTGAGATTCACTCCTTGGGTGAAGCCTTGCCATCTCAAAAACATTCAAAGTGTTCTAAAACTGTGGTGAGCATTGCCCCACCATATATATTTATTCAAATCCCTGAACTGTTAAAAAAAAAAAATACTCTAAACCCTGTGGGGAACAATGTGTGCAGTCCCCAGCAATTCAGGATAAATTGGTTTAAGGGATGTTGAAACACAGGCTGCCGTGGTGGTGTGGATCTGAGAGGTCTCAACACCCGGAGAGAGCCATGCCAAGACTCTCCTCTTCTCTTTAGTGGCCAGTTTGGGCTGTGGTTGGATGGAGACTTGTACCACGGGGGCAGCCACCCCTGTGCAACCTTCAACAATGAGGTGCTGGCCCGGCAGGAGCAGTTCTGCATCAAGGAGCTGGAGGCCTGGGTTCTGAGCTGATGGCCCCACTGTGGGCAGCTTCCTGAGGCAACAGGTGCTCCGACTCGCTCATGGATGCCGTCTAGGCCTTCCTGTCACGGGGCAGCCCATTCTGTCCAACACAGATGGTGAAGTGTCCTAGTGCTGACTGTAGCTGTGAGCCATCTTCCCGGTGGTCTGGGGACCCAAGACACGCATGGGGGCAAGAACTGAAGGAGTGAAAGATAGTTACACCTCACCTGAGCAGTGCCGAGTCCCTCATGAAAATCCTCTTTTAAAAAATTATGGCCCTGGCCGGTTTGGCTCAGCGGTTAGAGCGTCGGCCTGCGGTCCAGAGAGACCCGGGTTCGGTTCCCGCTAAGGGCATGTACTTCGGTTGCAGTTTGTCCCCGGCCCTGGTTGGTCGTGCGGGTGGCAGCCACTCGATGTGTCACTTTCACATCGATGTTTCTCTCTCTCTCTCTTCCTCTCTCTCCCTCCCACTCTATCTGAACAAAAAATGAAAAAATGTCCTCGAGTGAGGATAAAAAAAAAAAAAAAAAAAAAAAAAATTATGCAACTAGCCCTGGCCGGTTTGGCTCAGCGGTTAGAGTGTTGGCCCGTGGACCAGAGAGTCCCGGGTTTGGTTCCTGCTAAGGGCACGTACCTCGGTTGCAGTTTGTCCCCGGCCCCAGTTGGGGTTGTGTGGGTGGTGGCCAGTCAATGTGTCTCTCTCACATCGATGTTTCTCTCTCTCTCTCTTCCTCCTTCTTTCCCTCCCGCTCTATCTGAAAATAAATGCAAAAATGTCCTCTGGTGAGGATAAAAAAAAAAAATATATGCAACTAATACATGTTTATTACAGGAAAAAACAGAAGATAGTAAAAAAATTAAAATTTCCTAAAATTCAACCATCCCACAAAACACTAACATTTTCATGTATATCCTTCCAAACAATTTTTCATGGAGATTTTTATGTATATCATACAAAAATGGGATTCTACACTACATGTTTTAGAGATTATTTTAACTTAAATAATATTGTCTTCCTGGCCAGTGTGGTTCAGTGGTTAGAGTGTCAGCCCGCACACCAGAGGGTCTCGGGTTCTATTCCTGGTCAAGGGCACAAATCTGGGTTTCAGGCTCGATCCCCAGCCCCAGCTGGGGTCATGCGGGAGGCAACCAATCGATGTGTCTCTCTCACATCGATGTTTCTCTCTCTCTCTCCTTCCCCACCCTCCCTTCCACTCTCTCTCTAAAAAAAAAAAAAAAAAAAAAAAATCAATGGAAAAAATATCCTCAGGTGAGGATTAACAAAAAAGAATATTGTCAAATGACAGACACCTGGGCTCAACTATAAAGACTCCAGTAATATCATTCTTTTTCTAGAATAAGGGCTTTCTGTCTGCCACCAGTGTGCTGGATGCTGGCAAATCTCTAATTTCACGAGGAAGATATGAAAACAGCAAATGAACAATATGCGTATTTAATAAAGAAGTTAAAACTCTGCAGATGGGAACCTCGGGGAGGTTCAAACAGAGGGAGGATACGCTTTCGGGCGCAACAGGAGCTCAGAAAACTAAGAAAAATCCGTATCCCTTCCTATGCTGGTACCGACCTCCTGCAGAGGAAAGCACTCTTTATTACACTATTGCTCGCCATTATGGGATGAGAAAAGCCAAGTAACACACACCCTGTCAAACACCATCCCCTCACAGACCCAACATAGCACTGAGGTACGAAGACCCATCTGGGTAGACTCCTAGACCCATTTCCTTTGCACAAAAGGGTCAAAACGGGCACACAATGTGAGAGTCATGAAGGAAGACACCTTTGGTTTCAAGATAGAGATACATTCGAAGCTTTATTGCAAGTATTTCCCTCACCCAAATTAAGTAACCAGTCATTTAAACTTGCAGTTCTGTTTATAGTCTCAAGGTGATAACATTCAGTAACTCCAGAGGCTAAGCTGTTAAAATCTCCATTTTTATACAGCGAAGATGTTTCTTAAAATAAATCTAACCTTGTAAATGACATATAGTTGTCATTATTAAAACAATTGTAAAAAGCATAAAGTGCAGCTGCCTTACATGCAACAGATTCAAGTTATTTCTCAGCACAATGATACAGGATTGGGACTACACAATTCCAAAGTAAACCACAATGACTTAAAGGTCGGAGTTGCAGAAATAAAAGTCACAGCAGAAAAACATTACATTCTTAACTGTGGGTGTGGGTACATGAAGTCTGACGCCCAGAGTGCTCCCCACTGAATGTTTTAGAGGCACCTTGGTCAAAACAGGTATGACCCGGTTCCACGCTGACTCCACCTGTGCTTCTCTGAGCCTACATGGCAACATCCCCACCTCCATGGCATCACAGTGGGAGCGAGAGAAGGGTTTTGGCTTTCTCCTATTAATTAGGGTCAACTCTTGATTATCTACTGAGGGGTGCCTCAGGGAGACAATACAGAAAGATAGACATTCCAAATACTCTTCACCCTGGTGTTGACGGAACCTGGCTCTACAGTGGGGGGTGGCAGCCCAGCTGAGAGCCTGGATCACCTGCTGGCCTGTGTTCTAAGTCCCTCCTTTCCTCCACTCTCTCTTGCCCAGAGCCAGGGCTGGCTCCCCGTAAGAGGTTAGGAGCTCACGACAAAAATGACTCCTATTCCTCACTACCTTACATCTTCAGGACCCTCTGGCTGCCACTGGCTTTGGCTCTAACTCCAGACTTTGCTCTTGGTGAATTTTTGTAGAACTGGAAATGTGGGGGTGGGGATGGGGGTCGGGGGGAGATAGTGCTCAGCACAGGAGCACTGCTCAACCACAGTAGTGTCCACTCCACGGCTGGAGGTAAAGAAATCCATTTACAAAGGGGACCCTGGAATTCACTGGGTAATCACTCATCTCAGCAGGGGCAGCTCAGTCTGCTCTGAAACCATAAAATGCACTGAACCAGCACAAAGTCCCAGCTCGGAGCAGCCCTGGGCAGGGTTCTCGTGACAGCCCCTGCTCAGCTCCCGAGATGCAGGCAGCAGGCCAGAGGGGAGCCTCCCTTCGAGGCTGGGCAGTGGTAAAGCCAAGACTTGGCCAGTGAGTATTCAGGAGAGAAAGGAACTGCCTGGGTCTGGAGCCTCAACCGACCCAGAGAACAGGCTGGTTTGGGGGATCCCTCTGCCACTGAGGGTAGGGTCTCCTAAAAGGTATTTTATGTTCCATCTCAGAGGCCAGAGCCCCCAGATCTTTTCAATAATTCAATCAGGATTCTCACTGAAGAGTCGGAGCCCACCCCTCGTTCTCATCTCCTGCTGTTTACCCCAACTTGGCTAAAAGGGTGAGGGAAAGTGTCTTTCACTAATGTTTAGGTCACTTAAGGCAAGCTGTCCTCAGGGTGACACTTCCTCTGGGGGCTAGGATTTTATGTTCAGTTTTTAACCATGGCTGTTCATGACAATCCCAACTTCAAATTCCAATGTGCACCCTTGTATCATTTCCAATTTCCTTTTTAAAAAACAATCATATGTCACAAACATTCAGAGTATATAAAATAATTGTTATTCTAAGAAAATAGACTACTAAAAGAGAAAGGCTTCAATTAATACTAAATATAGGCAAGGTAATGTTTTTCATGGCAAGTATAGCAAGATTTACCTACTACCTTTCCGTTTCTTTGAATAAAAATTGTTTAGCTTCAGCATAGGTATACATTCAAAACATAAAATAAAATAAAAAACACTAGCTGTTATTAAAATTTTAGAACTCTGTGATCAAATTCCCTCAATGAATTGATTGTGCTGGGGATGAGGGATTTTTATAGACAATGATTGCAGACATTCACATTTACTTATCTTGAAAAAGCGAGACTCGGGCTTTGAGTAACTCCCGGGTGGGAGCTGCACCCTGGTTCAAGCTGTTCCACTCCGGTTTTAGAGGTGTTACGAGTGGAGCTATAATATCGCCATCCTGTCAAGGAGAAAAATACCAGGAAGAGAGAAAAGCCAGTTTTCATAATTTCAGTGAAAGTCTTGGGTACACATAAATCATCTTGCAGACTGTTTCCAGACCTACTTACTCATGAGAAAGCCCAAATTATAGATATGCCCTGTGTTTGGGTCTAATCGGAAACGCCACAGTCCTAAGCAGATAAGAGCCTTGCGTAGCAAAAGCCACCAGACCTATTCTTTTCAAAGATGGCCGGAAGCAGCACTCTGCCTGATTCTATGACCCTCCCCCTTCACACACCTGCACAGCACATCAACTCGGTCGTGTTTTTCCAGGAGAAAGAGGGACGTCACTGGACCCCTGCTCTTCCCTTGCCTAGTTCCCTCTTTTTTTTTTTTAAATTGATTTTAGAGAGAGGAAAGAAGAGAAAAAGAGAAAGAAAGACACATCAACTTGTTGTTCCACTTATTTACGCATTCATTGGTTGATTTCTTATATGTGCCCTGACCGAGGATCAAACCCACAACCTTGGCATATCAGGACGATGCTCTAACCAACTGAGCCACCCGGTCAGGGCCTTTGCTTAGTCCCCTCTGCAATACGTGGCCCTGGTCTACAAGATAGCAAAAACAAAACAAAACAAAACAAAACAAAACAAAACAAAACAAAACAAAAAAACGGGAAAAACGGGTATGTACCTACAGAACTTGAACTTTTCTCTGCAAAGCTATCATTTTGGCCTGTCAGCATAGACTCCACCCAAAGTGAGATGGCCTCAAAGTGAAGTGACACTATGACAGTGTAAGGAGCAAGGTGTTTTAACACCTGACTATCCTAAACCATTCTTTTTTTTTTTAATTTTTTTTTCTTTATTGATTCTAGAGAGAGAGGGAGAGGGAGAGAGATAGAAACATCGATGAGAGAGAACATCAACTGGCCGCCTCCGCCCCCACTGGGGATCGGGCCCATGACCTGGGCATGTGCTCTGACCGGGAATCAAACTGGCGACCTCTTGGTGCATGGGTCGATGCTCAACCACTGAGCCACACCGGCCCGGCCCTAAACCATTCTTGATTTTGTAAATAGATTCTTTTAGGTTGTACGAGGGCACAGGATCTTTGAGAGCCTTTACTGCACTGGAATCTGAGGTTTGTGGTAGAATCCTGTGCTCCTCATTTGCCTGCTCACTCTCAGAGCCACTCATCACCTCTCCTCTGCTCTGCTCAGTGTAACAGGAGCTGCTCTTGTAAACTCCATTTCCCAGCTCCTGATCTATTGGTTCCCAGTTAGGTTTGGCCAGTGGGAGGCACTGGTGAAGACTGGAGAAGAGGAGGGCAGAGAAGCCTGGGTATTTCCCTCCCTAACCCCTCTGGCACAGGCAGCAGTAACTGTGACTCTTCTGTGGTTCTAGCTTCTGCAGGTTACCCCAGCACCTGGACTCCCACCTCCTACCCTACAGGTGGTAGCAGCTTCCTAATGTTGTCTCAGCCATCCTGCTCGCTTGTTTAGCTCTGCCCAAAATTTTGTATCTTGGCCCCCATTATAAATTATTTCTTTTGAATTACACTGGATCTGACTTGCTACAGCTATAAAAAGCAGCCATTCAATTGCCATGATACTCATATTGGGAAGATTCGTCTATCTCAAAGTCAGCATCATTTGTCTTCAAATCCATTTCTATTTCTACCAAATGTCCTTATTTCTACCTATGCTAATTTCAACTCCAGTGAATTTTATAAATAAAAACCTGAAATGCCATTCTCCTGCTTAAAACACTTCAGTGGCTCCCACTGCTCATGGCGTAAAGGACTATGCACAATGCCCCAGACCCCTCCCCTAAACGCACCATGTTCTCTCTCATCTTCTGGCCCCCCTCCCCCCTTTAATTCAGTTGACTCCTTCTCATCCAACTTTCAGGTCTCAGCTTCTATTTCCTTCCTTCCTTCCTTCCTTCCTTCCTTCCTTCCTCTTTCTCTCTCTCTCTCTCTCTCTCTTTCTTTCTTTTTTTTTTTTTATCCTCACCCGAGGACACTTTTTCATTTTTTGTTCAGATAGAGTGGGAGGGAGAGAGAGGAAGAGAGAGAGAGAGAAACATCGATGCGAAGGTGACACATCAAGTGGCTGCCACCTGCACGACCAACCAGGGCCGGGGACAAACTGCAACGGAAGTACATGCCCTTAGCGGGAACCGAACCCGGGTCTCTCTGGACCGCAGGCCGACGCTCTAACCGCTGAGCCAAACCAGCCAGGGCTCCTTCTTTCTTTCTTTAGAAAGAGGCAGGGGGGGAGAGAGAGAGAGAGAGAGAGAGAGAGATGTGAGAGAAAAACATCGATCAGTTGCCTTCCGTACGTGCCCTGAACGGGAACCAAACATACAACCTGGGTATGTGCCCTGACCGAGAATCAAACTCGCCACGTTTGGTTTACAGGATGACACTCCAACTAACTGAGCCACACTGGCCAGGGCCCAAATCCTTCTTTAAACAAGCCTTTCCCAATCAACCAAGTCTGGCTTAAATGTTCCTCCTTTATGCTCCTCTAAGACTCCGTACATGCTGCCCCCCACCCCAAAGCACTTACCATGCCCTGTAGCTGTGATTTATTTGTGTGTCTGTATCCCCAACTAGAGCGAGATCTGTGGGAACTATGTCCGTCTTAGGCACTGCTCCATCCCTTGCACCTAACACAGAACCTGGCAAAAGTTCTCATTCAATGAGTGAGTGTATCTAGATCTAAGGTAGTTATTCCACAATGGCTGAACTTTAATAGCCTCTTGCCTCTCTGCTTCCAGCTTCTCCAAGTTCCAATCCATCTTCCGCGAGAGTTTTCTTCCTGAATCAGTGATTTAGTTTCCTTAGGTGCTACAGTACCGAAGACAGAAGACATCCTTCCTTATTCCCATAGGTCTCACTCTAGTTGGAGATGACCAACACAGAAGTAGATAATAATTACAGCAGCACGGTAAGCCTTGAATATGCTCAATGATTCCCTCCTAGTACACAAGAAAAAAAAATCTTTTTTCTTAGTGGATTATCCCAGGTGCTCCATAATCTAGTCCACTCTTCCCATTTAACTTCTCACCATTTGACAGTAAGAATTTTCTACTCCAGTCAGCAGGTCTCCTCAGGGTCCTCCCAGATACATTCAGCTCGTTTCACTTTCATTCATGCCTTTGTGATGCTCCCACTGCCAAATACGTCCACCTTTCTCTGCCACTCACCCAAACACAACTGGCCTTCCGGACCGAGTAGAATCCTCCTTCCTTCAGAAGGCTTTTTGTTCACTGGTTTGAGAACACTGAGTTTCAAATAAGAAGTCAGAAAACTTATGATCTTATTACCTTAAGCAAGTTAAGTACTCAGTGGCTGTAACTGCCTCTGAAGGATGAAGACACTATGAGTCACTCCCAGGGCCACGAAAAGGACTGGTGAGAACATTATAAAGTACGAATCACATGCTCACCATTTTAAACTTTGATTATTAAGAGAGTAATGATATATCCGGCCTCTGTGGCTCAGTGGCTGAGCGTTGACCCATGCATTAAGAGGTCGCCAGTTCGATTCCCGGTCAGGGCACATGCCCAGGTGGTGGCCAGATCCCCAGTGGGGGGCATGCAGGAGGCAGCCAATTGATGTTCTCTCTCACTGATGTTTCTATCTCTCTCTCTTTCTCCCTTCCTCTCTCTAAAATCAATAAAGAAGAAACAAAAATTGTAAGAAAGTAATGTTAGACAGAGTACCCACTCACAACTGTATAGGAAAAAAAACCTGGTTGACATAGATTCAGACATTTTAAAAGAATATAAAGTGGAAAACCTTTTTTTTCCAAAATCAAAACCAAATGACCATAATTCAAATGAGAACTTTTCACAGGGACATAAGGATTTCTTTTGGTCTTTACTTAAATATAAAAAATTGTGCAAAGTAATGAACAATAAGCAACCCACCTGTGGCTTGGTGAAGTTTTTGATTCGGCACCAATTAACAAAATGTTGCTGTGCGGCAGAGAAACTCTTTTCATCCGTCTTCTTACAATATACTCGAATTAGCTGCTCTTCAAATTTCTTTGGCAAAATCTGTGAAGCCTTTTTCAAAGAAGAAAAGATTTCACTGTCACCTTGAATTCACACACTGAAGAGAGATCAGCTGTTCCTAAGCTCCGTCCTTGATGTTATATTAAAAGCACCACGTTGCTTTGCTATTTTATCCTAACGATAACCCAAAGAAAAGAACTCACGGCAGTTGTCATATTAAAAAAAAAGCCCTATAATTTGTATGTCAATTAATAAAAGGCTAAAGGTTTGTATTATATAATTGTATGTAGACTACAGACTCTCATAGAAAAGATAGGCAAAGAAGCACATTTAACCTATATGACTTCAACCATACAACACTCGCTTACCAGCAGATTTACAACCTAGCCTTTAAATTAAAAATAGTGCTTTTATCTAGGTTCAGCAAACAGGAAAAACTGGCTGTTAAGATAGCCTAGTTTATGTAAAATCAGGTACACCTTTAATTTTAAAGGTAAGCTTATTCTATTTTTATTTTACTGTATAAATTGACTTTAAGACCTAGCCTGCATGTAAATTGCAAATTTACTATAAAGATGTGCCAAATACCACTACAGTGTTTTTTTTGTTTTTTTTTTATCTAAGTAGTTACCTGATCTTTACTAATCCTGATGGCCCTGTTGACATCAGCCTTACAATAGAAGCGAACATTATCAATAGGATTCTTGTCTTCCATTCCATAATCCATGTTGATAACCTCAATAAAAGCAAGAAATAAATGATCACTTACATATTTAATAACAATGAGAAATGAGTTCAGGGTTGTAGGGGCATCACAAGAAATGGAGCAGAGCTCTCTGAAGGTTTGGAAGAGCACTGGTAAGTTGGCTCAAGGTGGAATAAAAATGGTACATGACCTATAGGGATTTGGTCTTGAAATCTGGATGGGGGTAGGGTATTTGTGCTTTCAATGTAAGTAGGGTATAATGTCAATGCCTACTATGTGATATACACTGTGGTAGGTACTAGAGATACAATAAGGAAACTTGATATGATCCCAGCCCCCCACAGACCATGTAGACTAGACTGAGGTTCAACAAATGATGACCAAAGTAATTATTTAATTTCATTTGTTAAAAGAGCTACAAAGCAAATCGTTTGTAATGGTTACAAACGTTACAAATGAACCGAGGAATAACTAGTGAATAACTAAGCCAACTGGAATTAACCAGGCCTAGGTAGGAAAGAAAAGAATTCCAGACAGAAGAAACAGCTCCAGGGCAGAGAGGACTGAAACTGTCTCCTGGATTTAGTAACATTAAAGTTGCCTGGCCCGTGTGGCTCAGTGGTTGAGCGTCAACCCATGCACCAAGAGGTCACTGGTTCAATTCCCGGTCAGGGCACATGCCCAGGTTGTGAGTCAAATCCTCAGTGGGGGGCATGCAGGAGGTGGCCAATCGATGTTCTCTCTCATTGATGTTTCCGTCTCTCTCTCCTTCTCCCGTCCTCTCTCTCTAAAATCAATAGAGGAAAAAAAGCATTAATGAAAAAAAGAAATGAAAAAGAGAAGATAACTCTTTAGAAGTTTGGCTGTTAAGGAGTCAGGCAGGCTTCTAGTCAAGATGGTGGAATAGATAAACTATACTCACCTCCTCCCACAACCCCTTCAAAATTACAACTAAATTACAACTACAGAACAACCGCCATTGACAACCACCTGAAGTCTAGCTAAACAGAAGTCCTATAACTAAGAATATTCAGAAAAAGCCACATCAAGACTTAAAATTTCTTTAAAATAATAATAAAGAAGATGCAAGAGAAATATGGTACATGGGAAAGGTAAGGGGAAACAACTAGAGTGTGGTACTTGTTATTTTCTTAAGATGACAGTCTAACTGCTGATGGGAAAGCCAGAAAGAGGACAGAATCGATTCCATAAGATTCCACAGAAGTGCTGAGACAAATGGCCCGATAGTTGTACTGCCCAATGTGGTAGCCACTACCCACATACAGCTTTTTAAATTTCAAATAATCAACACCGAATACAATAAAAAATTTAGTTCTTCAGTTGCAGTAGCCACATTTCAAATGCTCAATAGCCATGTGTGGCTAGTGACTACCAAAATGGACAGTAGAGACATAGAACCATTCCATCATCAAAAGTTCTATTGGACAGCCCTGGTCTAGATCACAAGTAGAAGGATTACTTTTGATAAGAAGAGAATCATTTCCCCACTGTATCAGAGGGAAGGCTGAACACAGCTGCAGATGGAGGCAGGCTTGCTTATTTGATGTATAGGATGAGGGAGTTCCTACCTAATAGTCTATATTTTATCTCTGAAATAAGCCATGGTGGGGTTAGTCAATGAGAGTGCATAGGGTTAGGGTTGGGGAGCAGTGTTGGAGCAGGAATGAAGATGGTTTGAAAGCCATTATGGAGACTGAAGAATTGCACTAAGCCTGCCAGAAAGTTCAGAGGGCCTAGCTAAGGTTGGTGACCATGAACTGTCAATTAGCCTTATGCTAGGTAGACTCAAAGACAGGCAAGAGTTGAGGGTAACAGCAGAAAATGACTGAATCCATGGATCACAGAGTCTGAGTTAGATTGGAGGAGAAATCAAGACAGAAGGTCACTGACAAGCTGGAAGTAAGGAGACAATAAACTGGAGGTACTGATGAGCTAGGAACAAGCATACATGAAAGGGGTTTGTAAACAGAGAAGGAATGCTGAAAATAAGTGATTTTTTTTTTTTATCCTCACCCGAGGACATTTTTTCATTTTTTGTTCAGATAGAGTGGGAGGGAGAGAGAGGAAGAGAGAGAGAGAGAGAAACATCAATGTGAAAGTGACACATCGAGTGGCTGCCACCCGCACGACCAACCAGGGCCGGGGACAAACTGCAACCGAGGTACATGCCCTTAGCGGGAACCGAACCTGGGTCTCTCTGGACCGCAGGCCGACGCTCTAACCGCTGATCCAAACTGGCCAGGGCGAAAATAAGTGATTTTTAAAGGGAGGGTATTTTCGAATGTTGGTAAGATTCAGAGTGTAATATGCTGAGAGTGCTGGCTGAGGTGGAGTGGATGAGGTCACTGAGGATGAGGATGAAGAGATCAGAGTTGGTTGGCCATATGGACTATAAAGTTACTAAGGATAATGTCAGGAATTGGAGTAGATAAGAAGACTCTAAAACATGCCAAAATCTTCAACAAGAGGGCAGTAGATGGTCTGAGGATGCCAGTCTCAGAGGAACAGGGATCTTGCATAGGGTCTTGAAGTGGTAGGTACTAGGGAATACCAGGACTGATGAACAGGAAGGTCTCCTGACCCTGAGGAATGTGATTTTCCTGAATGAGCTGCAGAGAAACCAGGTTCTCAGGGGACAGCCAGGCTGCAACCAAGGCAAAGAGCTATTTAGTCAAGAGGCCGAGGCTAGCCCTGGCTGGTGTGGCTCAGTTGGTTGAGCATGGTCCCATGCAATGAAAGGTCGCTGGTTCGATTCCCACTCAGGGCACATACTCTCTTCAATGGTGGGCCCAGAGGAGGCACCACCAGACGGAGGGCTCCACCACAGGCATTCCTCCTGGCATGCCTCCTGCACTCTGGCACAGCTTGGTCATGATGGGGTTGCAGACTTTTCCCAACTCTTTCTGCTAATGTTCAAACTCTGCAGTCTTGTTCTTATCAAGCCAGGTGATGATTTCATTACACTTGTAAAGAATCTTCTGTTTGTCCTCATCATTGATCTTGCCTTGAAGTTTTTTATCTTCAACAGTTGCTTTCATGTTGAATGAATAGGATTCAAGTGAATTCTTGGAAGACACCTTGTCCCCCTGCTTCTCATCTTCAGCTTTGTACTTCTCAGCTTCCTGGACCATGCGCTCAATGTCTTCATTGCTCAGACGGCCCCTGTCGTTAGTAATGGTAATATTGTTCTCTCTTCCTGTTCTCCTATCCATTGGCATCGATATCAAAAGTGACTTTAGCCTGGCCAATGTGGCTCACTGGTTGAGCGTCGACCCATGCACCAAGAGGTCGCTGATTCGATTCCCGGTCAGGGCACATGCCCAGGTTGTGGGCCTGATCCCCAGTGGGGGGCATGCAGGAGGCGGCCAATCAAGGTTCTCTCTCATCGATGTTTCTATCTCTCTCTCCCTCTCCCTTTCTCTCTCTCTAAAGTCAACAAAGAAAAAAACATTAAAAAAAAAAAAAGTGACTTCAATCTGAGGAACATAATGAGGTGCAGGAGGTATGCCTGTGAGTTCAAACTTGCCAAGCAGGTTGTTATCCTGGGTCATGGCACGCTCACCTTCATAAACCGGAATGAACACACCAGGCTGGTTCTCAGAGTAGGTAGTGAAGGTCTGTGTCTGCTCGGTAGAAACAGTAGTATTGCGCTTGATGAGGACAGTCATGACTCTACCAGCAGTCTCAATGCCAAGGGTCAGAGGAGTGACATCCAACAGCAGCGACATTATCATATTTGTCTCAAGAGGATGTCTGCCTGGACAGCTCCACCATAAGCTACAACCTCATCAGGATCAATGCTCTTAGTCAACTCTTTTCCATTGAACAAGTCCTGTAGGAGTTTCTGAATCTTGGGGATAGAGGCAGAACCACCCACTAGGACAATATCATGGATCTGGGACTTGTCAAGCTTGGCATCCCGAAGGGCTTTCTCTACAGGGTCCAGGGTGCCACGGAAAAGGTCGGCATTCAATTCTTTAAACTGGGCACGGGTGATAGAGGTCTGTGAAGTTGATTCCTTTATAGAACAAATCAATCTCAATACTGGCCTGAGTGTTAGAAGAGAGAGTAGTCTTAGCACATTCATAAGCAGGATGAAAGTGACGGACAACCCTCTTGTTCTCACTGATAACTTTTTTTTTTTATCCTCACTCAAGGACATTTTTGCATTTATCTTCAGATAGACTGGGAGGGAGAGGGGGAGGAACAGAGAGAGAGAGAGAAATGTCGACGTGAGACACATAGAGTGGTTGCCACCCACACGACCCCAACCGGGGCCAGGGACAAACTGCAACTGAGGTACGTGCCCTTAGCAGGAACCGAACCCGGGCCTCTCTGGTCTGTGGGCTGATGTTCTAACTGCTGAGCCAAACCAGCCAGGGCTGATATCCTTCTTATGCTTGCACTTGAACTCTGCAATGAAATGATTGACCATTCGGTTGTCAAAGTTTTCTCCACCTAAGTGGGTGCCCCAGCTGTAGATTTGACCTCAAAGATTCCATTTTCAATTGTGAGAATTGACACATCAAAAGTGCCACCTCCCAAACCAAAGATCAGCACGTTTCTTCCAGCTCCAACCTTTTTGTCTAATCCGTAAGCAAAAGCAGTGGCAGTTGGCTCACTGATGACTCTAAGTACATTGACCAGCAGTAGTTTCAGCATCTTTGGTAGCCTGACGCTGAGAGTCACTGAAGTAAACAGGTACTATGCCAACAGCATTGGTAACAGTCTTCCCAAGGTAGGCTTCTGCAATTTCCTTCATCTTTGTCAAAACCATAGATGACACCTCTTCTGGGTAGAAACTTTTTGTCTCTCCCCTGTATTCTACTTGGACCATGGGCCTGCCAGCATCATTCACCACCATGAAGGACCAATGCTTCATAGCAGATTGGACCACAGCCTCATCAAAGCTACATCCAATCAGGCACTTGGCATCAAAAACAGTGTTGGTAGGATTCATTGCAACTTGATTCTTTGCAGCGTCACCAATCAATCAGTATCAATAAAGGTGACATAACTTGGGGTGATTTGGTTTCCCTGACTGTTGGCAATTATTGCCACTCTTCTGTGCTGAAAGACACCCACACAAGAGTAGGTGGTGCCAAGATCAATGCCAACTACAGGTCCCTTAGATATGTTTGCTTGAGGATACGCACAGTTTGCAAAGACCCGACTGGAACAACTGTCCCTGTGTTCAATGAGGGGTGGGGGGTGCTTTATTCTTTAAAACAATTCTTTACTTAGTTATATTATCAGGTGAACTACTTACATCCACTATGAAATCTTCAGTCTTCAGTTCAGCTTCTAGAGGCATGTCATTAGGTTTGGCACTGGCAACCTCTTTTGGAAACTGTTTACAGTCTTCCTAGAAAAGACAAGACACCCCATGTTGGAACTCCAGTTCTTCACCACTAAGTGTTTTATGCCACGAAGTTTCTCTCTCTGAAAATGGCACTTTAGCCCCATGTGAGCAGTGGCTAGTGAACTGGACACCACAGTTCCATACTTTCCTTCTTTCAGTCACAATGTCCCCATCTCTATAACTAACATAAAACAGTGTATTACAATGGTGCTTTGCAAGGACCCTTTGTGTCTAATTATCTACTAATTTGGATCATGCAGGAAACATGAGAAATGTGCCTATACCATCCTTTAATCAAATCACAATAGAGCAATTTTCATAACAGGATTTTGACATTTTAAAAAATGTGGCATTAACCTATTAGTAAAACAAGAGGAACCCAATTAAGTATTAAAAGCAGGGTGTGGTTATCAGTATGGCTCGTGTTACTCTCTTTCTGGTGAAGAGAAACATCTTCAAATAGCAGGAGAGGAAAATAGATATATAGACTAAAAAAGACAGGCATGTGCCATCTGGGAGAAACTGATAAACTGTGAAAGAAGTTAAGTGGTAGCAGGACCTCAGAGTTCCAATGACGCTCATGCAGGATGAGGAAGTAAATCAGACTTGGCTTTGAATCCTGACTCACTACCTGCGCTTCCATAGACAAGTTATTTCATCTCTTCCCATGCCTCAGTTTCTTCATCTACAGGACAGACCTAAGAACACTCTATGGATGTAAATGAGGTGAAATGAGAATAAGTGTAAAGGGCTTAGCACAGAGTCATGGTATTGTGACAGGTTAATGGTTTTTCCTCATGGAAGACAGAGGACCTTTAACTAATAAGAAGATGCTTGACAACTCAACTTACCTTTTTGATTCTTTGTTTGTCTGGCTGAGTCTCACCTACAAACTTGTATAGATTACGGCATTCAATTTTTTTTAAAATCTCTCGTGCAGCATCCAATTTGGGATCAGTAGAGTATAAAATCTCCAGAAAAATGTTATCTGCCAATTTGATGAAATTTCAGTTAAAGGGAAAAAAAACAAGATTTATAAAGACTCACACCTTGCTGTACTTCTGAAGTGATTACACTTTTCTAATCCTTGCTTTTATTTACCCTATTCCCAACTGAATTAATGAAATACTTTCCCCATCACAGAATCTCACTTCTTGAAAACCCGAGGTTCATCTCAAAAGGCATCTCACTGTGAAACCATCCCCAATCCATCCAAACCTGAGATATAATTCCTCCTTCCTTTGATCACTGCAGAATTCTAATGGTACTTTTCTTATGCCTTTCAACTTATTATACTAGTTACGGGTTTTTTGGGGGACTTATATATTCATCTCTGTTGGGTAAGTAGGTAGAGAGGGACTAGTAGATCACAGGATAAGTGTATGTTTATTAAAAAATGTTCAATTTCACTCAGCCAGTGTGGCTCAGTGGTTGAGCGTCAACCCATGCACTAAGAGGTCGCTGGTTTGATTCCTGGTCAGGGCACATGCCCAGGTTGTGGGTCAAATCCTCAGTGGGGGGCATGCAGGAGGCGGCCAATCGATGTTCTCTCTCATCGATGTTTCTCTCTCATCGATGTTTCTCTCTCTCTCCCTCTCACTTCTTCTCTCGCTAAAATCGATAAAGAAAATAAATAAATAAATAAATAAAACAAAGCATTGCCTGCTTCATTATGAACACAAGTTAAAAATAAATATCCCCAGCTTGCTCAGATAGTTTTATAATCTCTTCTTCGATTCCTATCAACAAAGGAAGATTAGTTTATCAACTATGATGTTATTAAAACAAAACATAGAAACAATTTAGATATATATTATTCCCTGTGAGTAACTGTGTCATCAATCCAACCTAGATTAATTAACAATCAAGAAGCAAACTCACTTGTTACATTATGAATCTTAAATATTGATAATACACAGTGTTCTCAGTATAACAATACATTTACTATGAGGAATCACTATTTCACTTCTAATTTTTGGTTTAGTTATGATTGGAAAATGGCTAAAAAGTTACAAGTCTAAGAGGAACTCTATATGAATTGCCTACATATATTATTTTTAAAGATTAACAGTTTTTAGAATGAAAACTTTTTTCTATTCTGTTTCTTTTTGAAATGTATGCTAAATCTGCCAAATTCAGTAATAAAAATTTGGGCTTATATTTTGTATGCCCCCCTGCCCCTGGCCATTTCATTTTCCCAGTAATTCGTTTTTATCGTATTTTTACAAAAGTATCAATCTGTGAGGGGTTGGAAATGAAGAATGTTGGTTCTTCAAAGACAGTTTGAGAGAAACCGGTTTAGGTTTCACTTTGGCAGCGTGCTGCAGACAGAACCTAGCGGTGACAGGGCAGCAGGAGCACCCCAAACAGAAGCCAGTGTCGGGTGATCTTGCCTGTGTGTCGTGGGCTGCTCAGCTTCTGTTGTTTTTATTCATTTTCAGAACCCCCAGCCATCCCATTGATTCTATAAGCTATGTGACTGCTATCTCATTTTATTTTTAGTTAAATAGTCGGTTTCATGACTTGCAACTTGGAGCTCTGGCTGGTATACACTTTTCGGTCTGCTTCTTTTGCTTTATTGATCCTAATTTTTCAGTCTAAACTTTCGCACGTTCAAAAACCAGCTGTGACACCTTCACCTCTCTTCCTTCCCACCCTAAGCCGCAGATTTTGTTTCTGCTGAAGTGTGCAGAAATGTTCCTGGCATACTGTGTTTTGTAACAAAAATAATGTTAAAGGGTGAATCAGTTTTTTTGGTATTAGTCTGACATTAGTCCAGCTACATTATATGTTAAATAAGTATAAACACTGAGTACTTATGTGCTATGTAGTATACTAGGTACTATGCCTCGTTTAAGCATCACAACAAAAGTATACGTTGAGTATCCTTACTCCTATTTTATAGATGAGGAAAGTATGGCTCAGAGAAGCTAAATAACTTTATCAAGGTTATCTTGTTAGTACAAAGCAGAGATAAAACTCAAATCCAAAAGTATAAAGTCCCTTGAGAAGCTAAATGCATTGGAATATTTGAAAAATAACCCATCTGCAATCCAGGGACAGCTTATACTTTATCTAAGATGGACCAACTATGTTACCTTTTAGTTCTTACCTGTTAGCTTAGTGAAGGCTTCCATGTCATGAATTGCTGTAGAAAGGTGGTATTTTCTTCCTTCAGCACCTGTAAGTTCTATGTAGGGGTCTGCTTTGAGGAAAGCATCTGTAATCCTAAAGAAAAAATTTGTGCTTATGAGAAAATCTAAATATGTACTTCAGTCCTGGCTTAAAGTTAAGAAAATCTTTCTGCTTTTGGGAAATAAAATCTTGAGACATAATGTTCTAAAGACACCTGTTACTCGATCACACTAAATAAATGCATGGTGATTTGTGGGCTGCAATGTTGACTGTGTTCCAGGCATTATGGCTGGGCTTTAGATCCATTGTCTTATTTAATCTTTCTAACAGTAACATAGATACATGTAATCAGCCTTACATTTTACAGATGCAGAAATTAAGTAAATTTTTATTTTACCAAGTTAGGAAGAAGCAGTACCAGGCTTTGAACCTTGATTTCTCTGACTCTCCAAATTAAAAACAAACTAACACCTGGCCCGTGTGGCTCAGTTGGCTGGAGTGTTGCCTATGCACCAAAGGGTTGCAGGTTTGATTCCTGGGTCAGGGCACATATCCAGGTTGTGGGTTGGATCCTCATTTGGGGCACATATGAGAGGCAACCAATAAATGTTTCTCTCTCTCTCTCCATTTCCCTTCCTCTCTCTCTTAAATCAATAAAAAAATAAAATGTAATATAATAATTTTTAAAGTATTAAAAAAAAAAACCTAATATAAACAACAACAACCGGTTGGTGTGGCTCAGTGGATTGAGCGTCGTCCCATGGACAGAGGTCCCATTTCGATTCCTGGTCAGGGCACATGCCCGGGTTGCGGGCTTGATCCCCAGCAGGGAGTGTGCAGGAGGCAGCTAATGGCTATTTCTCTTTCACACAGATGTTTCCATCTCTCTCTCCCTTCCTCTCTCTCTAAAAAGTCAATAAAAACATTGGAAAAAACAAAACAAAACAAAAACAAGTTCCCATAAAAAAAAAAAAAAATCTACCCCAAAGTAACAACCATACAAATAGGACAATGTATTCTAACTAGTCTGCTCATGACGAAAGATGGGGGAAAAAACAGAAAAAGAAAATCAATTTCCTTAACACAAACATGAACATAAAAGGCTTATAATAAATCAATGTAATGGCATTTTAGAGACATGGTGTTAGCTGGACTCACACCCAACTTTTGGTAACTCCTCATGGGGTCATTTAGTCCCTAGAGACTAGGCTGTACTTTTCTGCAATGGATCAGGGAGAAGAGGTGAAATTCCTATTGGTTTTACTATTTGCTACTAATTTTGATAAAAAATTGACAGGGTTGCCCGGCCAGTGTGGCTCAGTGGTTAAGCATCGACCCATGCACCAAGAGGTCGCCAGTTCGATTCCTGGTCAGGGCACATGCCCAGGCTGTGGGTCAAATCCCCATTGCGGGGCATGCAGGAGGCGGCCAATCGATGTTCTCTCTCATCAGTGTTTCTATCTCTCTCTCCCTCTCCCTTCCTATCTCTCTAAAATCAATAAAGAAAAAAAATATTTATTCACTTAAAAGTCACTTGAATTTGTTTAGAAATCTCAACTTGATCCACGTATGATATTCTAGAGCAAAGCATCATAGAAATTTTTAGCGGGAAATACAATCAAATTTCTTACATCATATCAATGATATTGCCAACTTTGTGTTGATAAGCTCTACGGTGTAAAGAGTTGCGTGTATGGAACATGTCATACAGATTCCAAATCTCCTGCAGGAAAACATGAAGTAAATATTAATGTAGGATCACATTGTGTTACCCCTGTTAGTAGACAAGTATATAAACAAGGAAAAGGGATGGTGGCAGACATGAAGGCTATGCCCAGGGACTACTTCGTAAACGGCAAGGTAGGCGAGTAAAACTATTCTTTGGTTTGCAACTTTCATTCTTAGTAAACCAAAATCTATTGTATGTTTTAGCTCTGTGGCAGGTTCTGATTTAATTACATATATTTTTTAATCTTCCTGATAACTCTAGAAATTAGGTATTATTATTAGGTATTATTATTCTTATAGTCTTCATTCTCAAAAGAAAGACTTTTATAACACAATAGTATACTACTCTTTAGTTACACGACTCTAATTAGTAGGGACCTAATGATTTTCGTATTTTAACTATATGAAACACTAACATAGTGATTAAGGATGAGACTTGAGCCAGATTATCTGGGTCAAAATTCTAGTTGTACCATTTATTAATTATATATCTTTTCTGTACTTCGATCTGCTCATCTATTAAGTGGGATAATAATTATATCTATCTCGTAGAGTTGTGAGGATTGAGTTAATTTATCCAAAACACTTAAAACAGTGCCTAGCACAACACTCAATAAATGTCTATTGTAATTTTATTATTATTTAACAACACGGTACAAGTGAAAGAGCCTGAAGAAATTTAAAAATGCTCAGCATGAAATAAAGAGATAACCAATGTACCAGGTACTGACTTTTCCAAATTACTGAATGGTTATTTCTGGATTTCAAACAAGGAACCACACCTGCCTTGTTGTTCCTCTGACATAGCTTACCTGATTTTTAGTACAAATATGCGTCCTATCATCTACTTCACAGACACGGGCAAACTTAATAAAGCGTTTATAATCAAAACTATTTTGAATTCCAAGATGATGGCAGTCCCTAGAAAGATTCCAAAGCAGAGATAAAATTTTTCAACAAGGTAACTAACTATACCTTAAATATTAATAATACTAAATTTATACAAGCAATTTATTTTTATTGTATTTGTTTGCTTAAATAAAAATTGTATATATTTAAAGTATACAAAGATTTTAGCCAACTTTTCTAAAGTGTTCAGTGCATACCTGGCAAAATAATCCCATTTGTCCACATCAATGCCATTTTTTTTATTGGCCACTATTTCATAAAGGAAGTTTTTCTCTTTAGGACGGCCTTTATATGGCCACTAGAAGACAAGAAAACCCATGAAAAGTTTTAGGTTAAGAACTAAATCTATTAATGAGCAAAGCAATCGTATTAATATGAAAATTATAAACAGATACTTGAATGAGAATGTGAGATAATTTAGAAGATTCTTTCCACTTAATTCCCAAATTAGTAGAAAAGGGAAAAGAAATGCTAAGGTATATGGTATCCTGTTAATACCAAACCTTTTTGGTATTTAGTGCCAAATTCTACTATGCTTCCCACAACAGCTCTGTTTTCTTGGTTTAAAAGTTTTAAAAAATATAAGATCCAATTACGAACTAGTAAGAATGTTCCTTACATGCTCATGCTTGAATTCATATATGAAAATAATACTGTCTTTCAAAGTAGCTACATACCTACCCTAAATTATAGGCACCATTCAAAGACTTTTTGGAGCTCCATTTTTTTGAAAATAGGATATTTGCTACAAAATCCACCTCTTTATTTTACAAATAAATATACATATATATAAAACTTAAAAACCTCAGAGGAAAATTATTTTTCAACTTCTTTTTTAATAATAAAAAGATAAAAAAGGAAACAAAACAGATTTTGCTCTGAACTAATTCAACTATTTTCTAGGTCTTCATATATTTAAATATTTTAAATATGTTACTTTTAATGGATAAACAAAACACACACTGTTACATTTTCCAAAAAAAGTTACTTTAGTCTTCTATATAAAATATTGCATACAGCCAGGCCGGTGTGGCTCAGTGGTGAGCATCAACCCATGCACCAAGAGGTCCCCGGTTTGATTCCCGGTCAGGGCGCATGCCCAGGTTGTGGGTCAGATCCCCAGTGGGGGGCATGCAGGAGGCGGCCAATCAATGTTCTCGCTCATCGATGTTTCTCTCTCTCTCTCCCTCTCCCTTCCTTCTCTCTAAAATCAATAAAGAAAAAAAATTAACAAAAATAAATAAAATAGCCAAGTGTTCCTCTTCAAATAGTTCTGAGGGCATTTAAAAAAGACTAGTTGATAAGCATGAGTCACTTTAAATTACGTTGTACACAAACTTACCGATTCAATTTTCCTTGGTGAGTCCAGTGGTCCTGCAATTTGTTCCTTGATAAAGCAAATATCTTCTTCAGGGACGAGACCATAGTGTTCCATGACAGGTTTGAGATCATTAGAATTAACGAGGTGCTCAAACATATCAACTGAGCCCTGTTCATGCTAGGAAAAGTCAGCAGAATATGGTCTGTTATAGACTAGTCCATTAGGGACTCCAGATTATCCAAATTACTCTAGATTCCAGGTAATTCAGAGATAAGATTCTACTGCATGTTAATTATCTAGTTTCTAACTACAGACTTGCAGATATTTTAAAAAACCTATTCATTTTTCTATATTTTACCAGTCTATAGAGTTTTAATAAACTAAGTTCATCATTATTTCATTAAAATATTTAATGAGATATAATCATTTACAGTACAGAAGTACTTTACAGTACAGTACAGAGAATATTACCAGGTCATACAAGTGGAATCCCATTTTAATGAAGATTGCTATAAAATTCAGTTCTATTATTTAATCAGCCTTGAATTCCTAAGTTACAAATTTTGTTAGCACTCCCATCTAGTGGTCAAACGGAGTAACTGCGTATTTGCGGGCTTTTTTTCTTTTTTTTTTTAGCCCTGGGAGGTGTGGCTCAGTTGGTTGGAACCTCCTCCCATACACCTAAAGGTCTCTGGTTCAGGTCCAGTCAGGGCACATACCCATGTTTCAGGTAAATCACTGTTTGGGGTGCGTATGGGAGACAACCAATAGATGTTTCTATCTCTTTCTCCCCTTCTCCCTTCCTCTCAAAAAAATTTAAAAAGTCAATGGAAACATATCCTTGGGTGAAGTTTAAAAAGAAACAAAAATAAGTGTTTTGGACTTCTATATAAAATACTGCATATAGCCCGGCCGGTGTGGCTCAGTGTTTTGAGCATGGACCCATGCACCAAGAGGTTGCTGGTTTGATTCCCAGTCAGGGCACATGCCCAGGTGGTGGGCCAAATCCCCAGTGGGGGGCATGCAGGAGGCGGCCAACAGATGTTCTCTCTCATTGATGTTTCTATCTCTCTCTCCCTCTCCCTTCCTCTCTCTCTGTAATCAATAAGAAAAAAAAAATACTGCATATATATTCATTATAAAATATTTATATATGTATTTATACTTTTTCCATCTCTTAACTCAGTCCCTCTGAGATCTTTGTTTTCAAGATCTGAAATCAAGATCTTGGTGGGAATTTCAAATTGGCCTCATTTTACTCAACTATTTCTGTTCACTCATTCATAATCATTGTAAAGACACCTGTCCCATCATAGGTCTTACCAAAAACTGACCTATGATAAAAACAAAAACCTGAATGGTCTTACAATTATATTTTTAAAACTGAATCAAGATAACATATTAGGCCCTGGCTGGTTTGGCTCAGCGGTTAGAGCATCGGCCTGCGGTCCAGAGAGACCCGGGTTTGGTTCCCGCTAAGGGCATGTACTACGGTTGCAGTTTGTCCCCGGCCCTGGTTGGTCATGCGGGTGGCAGCCACTCGATATGTCACTTTCACATCGATGTTTCTCTCTCTCTCTCTTCCTCTCTCTCCCTCCCACTCTATCTGAACAAAAAAATGAAAAAAAATGTCCTCAGGTGAGGATAAAAAAAAAAAAAAAAAAAAAGATAACATATTAGTTATAAAGGAAATAAACAGCAAGTTTATAATGGAAAAATTCAGCAGACACTGCCTTACTCAAGTGATCAAAGTTAGTATTACCAGCAATGGCTAAATAGATTTTATGTGCCTCTGATGTGATACACTAAGAAGGACACAACATGGCATTCTGCCACAAATGTATAGTCTCACACTGTGGAGAAACATCAGACAAACTCAAATTGAGGAATATTCCACAAAATAACTTACTTGTACTCTTAAAAAAATAGCAATGCCATGAAAGATAAGGACTAAAGAATTACTACAGGCCAAAAGAATCGTGTGGATCGTGAAAAAAGGTTTTTTTCCCTCTTTTTCTATATGGACAATTGGTAAAACCTGAAAGAAAGTCTAGGTTAGATAATAATAGTGCATCAATATTAATAGCCTGATTTTGATCATTTTACTGGGAGGGGATGATGGTTATGTAAGAGAATTTTCTTGTGTTTAGGAAATACCCACTGAGGTATTTAGGAATGAGGGGGTATGTCTAGAACTTACTTTCAAATGTTTCAGAAAATAATTTATATATACAGAAAATTTAAGTTCCACAAAGACAGCACATACAATAACAACTAAAATTGGACTTCCGGTCAAGATGGCGGCGTAGGTAAACGTGGCATCGTGTCCTCCCACAACCACATCAAAGTTACAACTAAACTACAGAACAACCATCATTCAAAACCGCCTGACATCAAGCTGAATGGAAGTCCTACAACTACGGAATTAAAGAAGAAGCCGCAGATTTGAGACTGGTAGGAGGGGCGGAGGTGCCACGGGCTGGTCCCACACCCACGTGTGGCGGATAAAATTTAGGAGGATACCTCGGCTGGGAAGGTCCTCCATGAGGACTGAGGGGTCCCCGTCCCACACCAGGCGCCCAGCTCAGGGTTCCAGTGCCAGGAAGAGAATCCCCATCACTTCTGGCTGGAAAAACCAGTGGGAACTGAGGCTGAGGCGGCTGGAGCCCCCGGCAGCTCCTCTTAAAGGGCCCGCGCACGGACTTACTCGGACTCGCTCCCTCCAGGCTCCAGTGTTCAAGAAGGAGCCTGAAAGGCACCAGAGTCATATGGGGAAGAACTGAGCTGTTTGGCATTGGAGCGAGGGCTGGAGAGGCAGCTTTCTCCTGGACAGACGTGCTATCAGAGGCCTTTGTGCCTTTGGTGAGCCCTTCCCTGGGCCGCCAGACACCACCATATCTGGGACTCCAGCAACCTGGCTCACACTTTTGGCCCCACGCTGGTGATTCCCTGAGGCCCCGCCCCACCCAACTTTCAGGCCCACCCAGGCTGTTGCCAGTTGCTTTACCATAGGATTGGCCTGTCTTGGATCCTGCTTCAGCTTTTCCTAAATTCTTTCAAACAAGCAGCATCTGGTCTCAGCTAGCCCTATACCTCTTGCTAAGTAATACATAGAAACAAACACAGGGAGGCATTAAAAATGAGGAGACAACGAAACAGGTCCCAAATGAAAGAACAGAACAAAACTCCAGGAAAAGAACTAAGTGAAATGGAGTTAAGAAACCTAACAGATGCAGAGTTCAAAATACTGCTTATAAGGATGCTCAATGGACTTAGTGAGAACCTCAGTGAACTTAGAGAGGGCCTCAAGAGCATAAAAAAGGACCAGTCAGAAATGAAGGAGACACTAACTGAAATAAAGAATAGTTTACACAGATTCAATAGTGGAGTAGGTAAAGCCAAGAAGCAAACCATCGATTTGGAATATAAGGAAGCAAAAAACACCCAATCAGAACAGCAAAAAGAAAAAAGAATCCAAAAAAATGAGGACAGTGTAAGGAGCCTCTGGGACAACTTCAAGCGTGCCAACATTCGCATCTTGGGGGTGCCAGAAGGAGAAGAGAGAGAACAAGAAATCGAAAACCTATTAGAAACAATAATGGCAGAAAACTTCCCTAACTTGGTGAAGGAAACAGACATACAAGTCCAGGAAGCACAGAGAGTCCCCAACAAGATGAACCCCAAGAGGCCCACACCAAGACACATCATCATCAAAATGCAAAAGGTTCAAGACAAAGAGAGAATCTTAAAAGCAGCAAGAGAAAAGAAGTTTGTTACCTACAAGGGAGTTCCCATAAGACTGTCAGCTGATTTCTCAAAAGAAACTTTGCAGGCCAGAAGGGAGTGGCAAGAAATATTCAGAGTGATGAAAAGCAAGAACCTACAACCAAGATTACTCTATCCTGCAAAGCTGTCATTTAGAATCGATGGCCATATAAAGAGTTTCCCAGACAAGGAAAAGCTAAAAGAGTTCATCACCACCAAACCATTATTATATGAAATGTTGAAGGGTCTTCTTGAAGAAAAAGATAAAAAAAATGAACAAACAAAATGGCAATAAATACATATCTATCAACAATTGAATCTACAAACAAAATGAACAAACAGAACAGAAACATTCTCATAGATACAGAGAACTTTTGTTGGGTACCAGATGGGTAAGGGCTAGGGGGAGGGGTGAAAAAGGTGAAAGGATTAAGAAGTACAAATTGGTTGTTAGACTGACAAACCTCAAAGGGAAGGGGGTTTGGGGGGTGGGAAGAAATAAACCAAAGAACTTATATGTATATATGCATAACTAATGGACACAGACAACAGTATGGGGAAAAGCAGGAGGGGGGCAGGAACGGGGAGGAGGGGGGCAATGGGGGAAAAATTAGGAACATCTATAATACATTCAACAATAAAGGTAAGTTAAAAAAATAAATTAAAAAATAAAAAAAAAACAACTAAAATTATAAGCAACGTAGGAGTAAACATAATAAAGGATATATCAAAACTTTACGGAGCCCAGCCGGTGTGGCTCAGTGGATAGTGTCGTCCCATGGACTGAGAGGTTCCTATTCAATTCCTGGTCAGGGCACATGCCTCAGCTGTGGACTCAGTCCCTGGTGGGGGGTGTGCAGGAGGCAGCCGATTGATGTTTCTCCCTCACATTGATGTTTCTATCTCTCTCCCATCCTCTCTCGCTAAAAAAAAAAAAATCAATAAAAATATATTTAAAAAAAAAGAAAAAGAAAGATATACCAGCCCTGGCTGGGTAGCTCAGTTGGTTAAAGAATCGTCCCGATACACCAAGGTTGCAGGTTCAATCCCGGGTCAGGACACATACAAGAATCAACTAATGAATGCATAGCTAAGTGGAACAATAAATCAATGTTTCTCTAAATAAGTAAGTAAGTAAGTAAGTAAATAAGTAAATGAATAAAATAAAAGGAAATACTATATGATTCAGCAATTTCACTTCTGGGTATTTATCCACTGAAAACAAAAACACTAATTTGAAAAGATATATGCACCCCTAATTTAATTGCAGCATTATTGACAAAAGCCAAAATATGGGAGCAACCTACGTGCCCATCAATAGATGAATGGATAAATATATGTTTTATATACACAACGGAATATTACTCAGCCATAAAAAAAATGAAATCTTGCCATTTGTGATGACATAGATAGATCTTGAGGGTATTATGCTAAGCAAAATAAGTCAGACACAGAAAGACAAATACCATATGATCTCACTTATATGTGGACTCTAAAAAACAAAACAAAACCAGGCTCATAGAAAGAACAGCCAGATGTTTGCCAGAGGAGAGGAGGATTGGGGGTGGGTGGGGAGGAGGATTGGGGGTGGGTGGATGAAACAGGTAGAGGGAATCAAAAGGCACAAACTTCCAGTTATAAAATTAATGTCATAGGGAATATAGTCAATAATATTGCATTAACTTTGTATGATGACAGATGGTAACTATACTTTTTGTGATGATCTTCATAATGTATAAAAACATCAAATCATTATGTTATAGACCTGAAACTAATATAATATTGTATGTTAATTATATTTCAATTAAAAAAAGAGGTAAAAAAAAAAAAAAAGCAAAGAACCAAAGATACTCAATAAAACAATAAGGTATGTCACTGGCTGGGTTGCTCAGTTGGATGGAGCACCATCCTAATACACCAAGGTTGCAGGTTCAATCCCCAGTCAGGACACATACAAGAATCAACAAATGAGTGCATGAATGAGTGGAACAACAAATCAATGTTTCCCTTTCTCTCCCTCCCTCCCTCTCACTCTCTCTCCCTTCCTCTCTCTGTAAAATCAATTTTTTTTTTATCCTCACCAGAGGACACTTTTCCATTTTTTGTTCAGATAGAGTGGGAGGGAGAGAGAGGAAGAGAGAGACAGAGAGAGAGAAACATTGACGTGAAAGGGACACATAGAGTGGCTGCCTCCCACACGACCCCAACCAGGGCAGGGGACAAATTGCAACCGAGGTACGTGCCCTTGGCCGGAATTGAGCCCGTGACTCATTGGTCCACAGGCTGATGCTCTAACCGCTGACCAAACCGGACAGGGCTGGAATCAATATTTAAAAATTAAAAAAGAATAAGGTATGGCCCTGGCTGGTTTGTCTCAGTGGTTAGAGCATTGGCCTGCGGACCGAAGGGTCTTAGGTTTGATTCTCAGTCAAGGGCACATACCTGGGTTGTGGGTTTGATCCTCAGCCCCGGACTGGGTCATGGGGGAGGCAACCAATCAATGTGTCTCTTTCACATTGATAGCTCTCTCTCTCTCTCTCCCTCCCTCCCTTCCACTCTATCTAAAAAATCAATGGAAAAATATCCTGAGGTGAGGATTAACAAATAAATAAATAAATAAATAGCCCTGGCCGGTTTGGTTCAGCGGTTAGAGCGTCGGCCTGCGGTCCAGAGAGACCCGGGTTCGGTTCCCGCTAAGGGCATGTACTTTGGTTGCAGTTTGTCCCCAGCCCTGGTTGGTCGTGCGGGTGGCAGCCACTCGATGTGTCCCTTTCACGTCGATGTTTCTCTCTCTCTTCCTCTCTCTCCCTCCACCTCTATCTGAACAAAAAATGAAAAAATGTCCTCGGGTGAGGATAAAATAAATAAATAAATAAATAAATAAATAAAATACGGTATGAACAGCTGTCCTACCAACTATCAAGACGTACTGTAGCCCTGTCGGGTAGCTCAGTTGGTTAGAGTGTTGTTCCTATACACCAAGGTTGCAAGGTCAATCTCTGGTCAAGGCACATAGAAGAATCAACCAATGAATGCATAAATAAGTGGAACAACAAATCAATTTTCTCTTGTTACGTATCCCTTCCTCTTTCTCTTAAAAAAAAAAAAAAATCAATCAATCAAAAAAAAAAAAAGCCCATCCAGTGTACCTCAGTGGTTGAGCATCGACCCATGCACTGAGGTCGACAGTTCAATTCCAGGTCAAGGCACATGCCCAGGTTGTGGGCCAAATCCCCGGTGGGCAGCATGCAGGAGGCAGCCAATTGATGTTCTCTCTCATCGATGTTGCTCTCTCTCTTTGCCTCTCCCTTCCTCTCTCTCTAAAATCAATAAAGAGAAAAACATTTTTTTAATTAAAAAAAAAAAAAGAAGATGTAATGCTGCCAGCAGACTACCTGGGGCTCAAACAGCAATATCAACTCTTCCCTGGGTCTCCAGCCTCCTGCCCTGCCCTGCCCACCTCTTTTGGACTTGCCAACCTCCACAAATTCAGAGAGAGAGAGAGAGAGAGAGAGAGAGAGAGAGAGAGAGAGAGAGAGAGAGAGAGGAGGCTTACTGTAAAGTAATAATAATTAAGGAAGTATGGAATAGAATAGTACCCAGAAAGATTCATCATATATAAAGTTAATAAATGTTGGGGTTGGTATTCTAGATCAGTGGGGAAAGGAAGAACTATTTAATAAACAATTATTCAGAACAACAAATTTCAACCAATTGTGCTAGAAGAAAGACAAATCATTTTCCAATCTCTGTGCAGAAAGTGTATGACAAAATCATTGTCATATGAATATGAAAGCAATCAAAGAGTACACGGCAAAAAATGTAGGATAAAAAGAATTACAGAGGTGATCAGGCAGTTACTTAACACAAATATATTATTTTTCTGATTGTATGACATTTGTGGCATTTGTCAGTTTAAAAAGTTTCTAATTCTAATAATTTCTTCTGTTTCATTTTACTATTTTTTTTTTTTTTTATCCTCACCCGAGGACATTTTTTCATTTTTTTGTTCAGAAAGAGTAGGAGAGAGAGAGAGGAAGAGAGAGGAAGAGAGAGAGAGAGAAAGAGAGAGAGAGAAACATCGATGTGAAAGGGACAGATCGAGTGGCGGCCACCCGCACGACCCAACCAGGGCCGGGGACAAACCGCAACCGAGATACATGCCCTTAGCGGGAACCGAACCCAGGTCTCTCTGGACCGCAGGCTGACGCTCTAACCACTGAGCCAAACCGGCCAGGGCTTTTGTTTCATTTTAAATAAACATTTGCATCTAATTTAAAAAAACACACAGCCCTGGCCAGTTTGGCTCAGCAGTTAGAGCGTCGGCCCGTGGACCAGAGAGTCTTGGGTTTGATTCTGGTCAAGGGCATGCACCTCGGTTTTGGTTCTTCCCCAGCCCTGGTCGGGTTCGTACGGGAGGCAACAGTCAATGTGTCCCACTCACGTCGATATCTCTCTCCCTTCCTCTCTCTTACTCTCTTTCCCTCCCTCCCACTCTATCTGAAGATAAACAGAAAAAATATCCTCGGATGAGGATTAAAAAAAAACAAAAACAAAAACACACACAAAACAATTATTCACAGTAAAAAATAGAAATTTGATTTCTACCATACACATACACAAAATTAAATTCCACATGAGTTAAGAACTTAAATGTCAAAGGCAAAAATTTAAAGAAAAAGATTTGGGAATGGCTAAGTAGATCCTATTTAGATCATCCTTGCTGGGGAAAACAACTATAAACTTTGGACAGCTTTCTGAAAACAGCTCTCTGAAGATATTGGACATCGGCCAAAGGCAGGCAGATGTTAGAGGGAGTCAACACTTGGAAGAGAACGCCATTGGGCAATATTCCAGTTCTTCTATGGGTTTTAGCCTGAGGGCAGGCCCTGAGGCAGCAAAACTGGAGAGGCGCTATTCATCTTACTGGATTGAAGAACAAGAGTACTTCATAAAAATTTTAAATTTATCAAAAGGCACCACTAAATAATTTGGAAAGTCAGAGACTGGAGAAAAAAATACTCATTATGTATCTTATAAAGAATTACTGGCCCTGGCCAGTGAGGCTCAGTTGGTTGAGCATCGTCCCATGCAACAATAGGTCTCCAGTTCGATTCCCAGTCGGGCCACATGCCTGGGTTGCAGGCTTGACCCCCAGTAGGGAGTGTACAGGAGGCAGCAGATAGATGTTTCTCTCTCTCATCAATGTTCCTATCTTTCTCTCTCTCTAAAATCAATAAAAACATATTTTAAAAAAAGAAGTCCTAGCCCTGGCCGGTTTGGCTCAGCGGTTAGAGCATCGGCCTGCGGACCAGAGAGGCTTGGGTTTAGTTCCCGCTAAGGGCACATGCCTCGGTTGCAGTTTGTCCCCCACCCAGGTTGGGGTTGTGTGGGTGGCAACCACTTGATGTGTCTCTCTCACATCGATGTTTCTCTCTCTCTTCCTCCATCTCTCCCTCATGCTCTATCTGAAGATAAATGCAAAAATGTCCTCAGGTGAGGATAAAAAAAAAAAGTCCTCAACTCAACAATAAAAAGGTAATCAATTATTTTATTTTAATCCTCACCCACGGATATTTTTCTACTTATCTTCAGATAGAGTGGGAGGGATGCAGAGAGAGAAAAACATCGATGTGAGAGGGACACATTGACTGGTTGCCACCCACATGACCCCAACTGGGGCGGGGACAAACTGCAACCAAGGTACGTGCCCTTAGCAGGAACTGAACCCGGGACTCTCTGGTCCGCAGACCGACGCTCTAACCGCTAAGCCAAACCAGCCAGGGCTTTCCTTTATTGATTTTAGAGAGAGAGGAAGTGAGAGGGAGAGAGAGACTGAAACATCGATGAGAGAGAACATCGACTGGCCACCTCCTGCATGCCCCCCACTGGGGATCAGGCCCACAACCTGGGCATGTGCCCTGACCGGGAATCGAACCAGCGACCTCTTAGTGCATGGGTCGATGCTCAACCACTGAGCCACACCAGCCAGACTAGAAAAGCTGATCTAAACAAACAAATGTTGATGAGGCTGTGAAACAACAGGAACTTACACACATTGCTGGTCGGGGTAAAATGGTACAACCGCACTGGAAAGCTCTAGTAGTTTCTTTCTTTTTAAATTTTATTTATTGATTTTAGAGAGAAACATCGACTTGTTGCTCCACTTATTCATGCATTCATTGGTTGCTTTCTGTATGTGCCCTGACTGGAGATTGAACCTGAAACCTTGGCACACCATGACGATGCTCTAACCAAATGAACTAACCAGCCAGGTCTGGCAGTTTTTTATAAAGTTAAATACATATCTACTTAGTGACCCAGCAACTCTACTCCTAAGCATTTCCCTAAAAGAAATGAAAACATTTCCCACAAAAAGCTTGTATAATAAGCACAGCAACCTTATTCCTAACAGCCCAAAACTGAAAACACCTCAAACCACTATGCTGTATACCTGAAACTAATATAAAGTAATGGTGAATGCCCCCCTCTTAGAGTAGCTCAGTTGGTTAGAGTGTCCTCCTGATACGCCAAAGTTTCAGGTTCGATTCCCAGTGAGGGCACATACAAGAATCAATCAATGAATGCATCAACAAGTGGAACAACAAAAATCAATGTGTATGTGTGTGTCTCATTCTCCCTCTCTCAAAAATCAATAAAATAAAATAAAATAAAAATGTTTAAATCCTCACCCAAGAATATTTTCCCATTGATTTTCAGAGAGAGTGGGAGGAAGGGAGGGAGGAGGAGGAGGGGAGGGGAGAGGGAAGGAGAGAGAGAGAGAGAGAGAGAGAGAGAGAGAGGAAGAGAGAGAAAGAGAGAGACATCGATGTGAGAGAGAGACATCAATTGGCCGCCTCCTGCCTGACCCCAACTACGGCTGGGGATCGAATCGCAACCAAGGTACGTGCCCTTGACCAGAATTGAATCCGAGACTCTTTGGTCCACAGGCCAACACTCTAATCACTGAGCAAAACCAGCCAGGGCAAAAAAAAATTTTAAATAGTGAATGTAAACTGTAATTGAAAAATAAAATTTAAAGTTATTTTCAAAAAGGAAAATGAAAACCCAAATTCCATCAAAAGGAAAAATGATAAATTATGACTTATTCATACTACAGAATATCTATCTCATCAATAAAAAGGTATCAACTACTAAATCACTGAGTGAATAAAGCAAGACATAGAAGTATCTACTATACGATTCTGCTTTTATCAAATCTAAAAGCAGGCAAAACTAATATATGATTATAAAAATCAGAAGGTGAAAATATTGGCACATTACCGAATAAACCTGGACTTTCCTGAATTAAAATTTTCATATGCCTTCATGCTTGAAAATTCTAAATGTTGACTCAATCTCTCCTCTTCTATGTCTCTTTTTAAAGTTGCACAAGTTCAAACCATCTAAAAACAAACTGCACACACATTCCCTTTCTTGGTCAAATAAATCCCTTCTACCTTGATAATCCTGTTAACTCCAGACATCCATGACAAACTATCCTCACCAACTGTTTCAGTTGACTCAGTTCTCAGCCTTCACCTAATCCCGTTTCTGCTTTATCACTTCTCCTCTCCTCAAAGTTGGCAGGTGGAGTCTGTATCACTTGCTGATGGAGTCTCTGTCTCTGTCCTCAGGCAGCACCTGAAACTTCGATCTATTCCTTCCTTCTTTTTTTTTTTATCCTCACCCAAGGACATTTTTGCATTTATCTTCAGATAGAGCGGGAGGAAGAGAGAGAGAGAGAAACATCGATGCAAGAGAGACACATCGACTGGTTGCCTCCCACACAACACTGACCAGGGCTGGGGACCAAACCACAACCAAGGTATGTGTCCTTGACTGGAATCAAACCTGAGACTCTTTGGTCTGTGGGCTGATGCTCTAACTGCTGAGCCAAACTGGCCAGGGCAAAAAAAATATTTAAAAAAAAAGAGAAAGAGCCCTGGCACGTTTGGCTCAGCGGTTAGAGCTTCAGTCCGGGGACTGGAGAGTCCCGGGTTCGGTTCCCGCTAAGGGCACGTACCTTGGTTGCGGTTTGTCCCCCGCCCTGGTTGGGGTCGGGTGGGTGGCGACCACTCGATGTGTCTCTCTCACGTCGATGTTTCTCTCTCTCTCTCTTCCTCCCTCTCTCCTTCCCGCTCTGTCTAAAGATAAATGCAAAAATGTCCTCAGGTAAGGATTAAAAAAAAAAAAAAAAAGAGAGAAAGAGAGAGAGAAAGAGAGAAAATAGTGGTTTACATGAAAGAAACATTCTACTCTAGGATCCAGAAATACAATGTGACCAAAAGTGGGAGTCAATCTAACTTTACTTCTCAAAATCAAGTTTACTTCTCAAAAATGGATTCCAAAAATATGGGCCAGCCATCTGCAAATCCCTAATTATAAAATAATTCATTTAATATATATGACTAGCCTTGGTAGCTTAGTTGGTTACAGTGGCATTCCAATACACCAAGGTTGTGGATTCAATCCCTGGCCAAGGCACATACAAGAATCAACCAACGAAGTATAAGTAAGTGGGACAACAAATTGGAATTTCGCTCTTTCTCTCTCCCCCTCTCTAATATATGACAAAACTTGGCTATAATCACTTACTCATGGTCATACAAAATGAATCAAAACCAGAGTTTGCCTTGTATTTACTTATTTATTTGTTTATTTATTTATTTATTTTATCCTCATCCGAGGACACTTTTCCATTTATCTTCAGATAGAGCGGAAAGGAGAGAAGGAGGAAGAGAGAGAGAGAAACATCAACGTGAGAGAGACACACCGACTGGTCGCCACCCACACAACCCCAACTGGGGCCGGGGACAAACCGCAACCGAGGTACCACTAGCGGGAACTGAACCCGGGCCTCTCTGGTCCACGAGCCGACGCTCTAACTGCTGAGCCAAACCAGCCAGGGCTATTTTTTTATTTTACAGTAGCATGATGGAGTAGAAAGAGCATTAAATTAGTACTTAGGAAACCTGGTTTTCTAGTGCTGGCTCTACCATTTAACAGCTTTGTGATTTTTGGTGTATCAATATACCTCTGTGCGTTTCAATTTCCTTTATACTTGTAAAACTGGAGATAATCATTCCTTCCTTACAGACTGTGAGAATCAAATAAAAACATATATGAAAAAAAATATATATATGAAAAAATATATAAAGACAATTAAGTAGTCTTTATTTTACTGATTATTGAATATATGAACACATACCTTCCATTTCACATCTTGGCGAGCAAGTGGAATAAATCTTCCATCAAACATATGAGAAAATGGCCCATGACCTTAAAAACAAAAGCAGCCTTAGAACAAGAAAAGTGTAAAAACTGAGTTGATTTTTAAGTTTTAACTTGAATATCAACAAAAATCAATAATCTAGAAATACATCACAAAAAGGGACAAATCCTTCCTTCCTATTTTCTATTTATTTATTTATTTTTTTTATCCTCACCTGAGGACATTTTTCCATTTTTTGTCCAGATAGAGTGGGAGGGAGGGAGAGGAAGAGAGAGAGAGAGAGAGAGAAACATCGACGTGAAAGGGACACATCGAGTGGCTGCCACCCGCACGACCAACCAGGGCCGGGGACAAACTGCAACCAAAGTACATGCCCTTAGCGGGAACCGAACCCGGGTCTCTCTGGACCGCAGGCCGACGCTCTAACCGCTGAGCCAAACTGGCCAGGGCCTTCCTTCCTATTTTCTAAAAACAAGAAAACAGAAAGCAGAGCCATATGGGAAAGTAGGTTCTTCCTAGAGGGGTCTCTGAGTCACCAGAACTCACATAACTCTGGTGAAAAGACAGTTTTGTGTAACTGAAAGGAATGTTAATGACAAAAACTTTTGGCATCTGTAGGTTGAATATCTATTAAAACAGCAGCTTTAAGACAATCCACTGGGATACAGGAATAAAACATTAGAACTTTTTTATTATTCTCATCCTTTAAAAACATCTCTTTTTATGTAAATCTTATAATGTACATAATTTATTTAGAATAAATATACGCATATCGATGCTGTTTCCTGGGTTTTTACTGCTTATGTGAACCATCAAAAATGGAAATCACAAGTTTATCTTAATCATAAGTAATTTTAACATTTCACAACACTTAGTAATATGAAATTTGATTGAGGCAAAATGCTGGAATTATCAGAATTTCTGTAGAAGTGAATTACTTGGCTGGCGAGGGAGCCCACTTGGACCAGCCCTGGGCCTTTTTTTGCATGTCGCAGCCTGTACATAAAGGCTCATTACTGTAGTACTCAGACTCCTGGGGACTGGCAAAGGTTTCCTAATGATTCTCTCTGAAAATATCAGGAATCTGTTAAATTTATTATCTGGGGGAGTATGAGGCCTACTGAAATTTCCAAGGAGACATGATGAAGAGAATGTCCTACCCCTTTAAGTATCTGGCTATTGAAATACAGACACACACCCCTTTCCTGCCCTAAGGGCACACATAAATTCTCAGGGTCCTCCAATAGGTAGGACGAAACTACAAAGACTGGGGTAAAACTCCAGTGATAAAAGAATACAGTCTCACCTGGCCAGTGTGGCTCAGTGGTTGAGCATCGACCTATGCACCAAGAGGTCACCAGTTCGATTCCTGGTCAGGGCACATGCCCAGGTTGTGGGCCAAATCCCCAGTGGAGGGCATGCAGGAGGTGGCCAACAGATGTTCTCTCTCATCGATGTTTCTCTCTCTCCCCCTCTCCCTTCCTCTCTCTATAAAATCAATAAAGAAAAAGAAAAAAAAAAAAAAAGAATATAGTCTCTTTTCTCTTTCTGTGTCAAAGGAAATGGATAATATTCTTTTCCTTTGATTTAAGTGGCCCAAGACCTCAGATGGGTCAGGGAAGAGAATGAGTTCTCTAAATCTGTTGTTAATCTGCTAGGGCAGATTATATAGTCTAGGTTATGAGAAAATTGTATCTGACAATGTAAATGGCAATTTTATTCAACAAGAAGGATAAAAGAAAAACCAAATTCATATCATCCTAAACAGAGTAGTTAGAAAACCTCACTATCAGGAAGTCCTTTCTTATAACTTATAGCAACAATGTTTAACACGGGAAATTCAATGAGAGGCTACAAAAATAAAAATAAAATAGCAACGCCTTAGTTTTACAAATCATTCTAGGAAGAAGCTATGACACATTTATATTAATGTTAACTGAAGAATTAAAACACAACTTTTATATTTCTCTTGGTTAGTCGGATTTTTTTATTTCAAAGAGAGGTAATATGTTATGGTTTTGCACAACAGCCTTGGTTCTTTGTATAGCTTACCGAGATCATGGCAAAGCCCAGCAATCTGAACACAAAGAATATCTCGTTCACTTATGTGCAGCTCTGGTTGTTTTTCACTCAGTTCTCGAATTAGACATCCTGCTAGATACCCTACACTGCAGAGCAAAAAAAAAAAGACAAATCAAAACAAAAAAGTCACTCTTTTGTTTGAAAGATAAAAGTGATACTTTGGTCCTCAAGAACTTTAATGTTTCTCAAATGTAATACATCTCTAGGAAAACTTAACAGAATAGTGTGTTTCAGAACTTGGCAAGAATACATAAACAGACTCCCCAAAGTAGGACCTCTTGGCTCAGCATCACTAATCATTAGGGAAATACAAAATCAAAACCACAATGAAATAATACCTCACACCCATTAGGATGGCTATTATCCAAAAAACAAAACAAAAACAAAAACAAATAATAACAAATGTTAGCCTGGATGTGGAGAAATTGGAATCCTTGAACACTGTTAATGTAAATGTATAATGGTGCAGCCGCTAGGGAAACCAGTATGGTGGTTCCTCAAAAAATTAAAACTAGCATTACCATAGGATTCAGCAACTCCATTCTGGGTATATACCCAAAACAATCAAAAGCAAGGTCTTTAAGATTTATTTGCACACTCATATTTATAGCAGCATAATTCACAATAGCCAAAGAGGCAGAATCAACTCAGTGCCCACTGATGAATGAAGGGATAAACAAAATGTAATATATACATACAATGGAATATTAGTCAATCTTAAAAAGTAAGAAATTCTGACATATGCTCCAACGTGGAGGGACCTTGAGGAAATTATACAAAGTGAAACAGCCAGTCACAAAAAGACAAATACTGTATGATATCACTTATATGAGGTACCTAGAGTACTCTAATTCATAGAAACAGAAAGTAGAATGGTGATTCCCAGGGTCTGGGGACGGGGGAATGGGGAATTGTTATTTGATGGGTAGAGAGTTTCAGTTTTGCAAGGTAAAAAAGTTTTGGACCTTGGTGGCACAATAATGTAGATATATTTAACACTATTGAACTGTGTACTCAAAAATGGTTAAGATGGTAAATTTTACATTCTATGTATTTACCACAATTTTTAAAAAAGTAGGATTTCTGCTTTGTAATGTTTACAACATAAATTGAAGATAAAATGCCTAACAAATGTTAAATGCACTTGTAGCACTTCCCCCTGAAAGTAATTTCTTAATGAATGTAGTATCTTTCTTCTCTAAATGCTGAGCTCCATGAGGAGAGAGACGACTGCTATCTTGCTGGTTTGGTAAGGCCTAGTAAGTTTTCAATAAATATTTATTGATGAATGAATGAACATTTGAGTAGATACATGTGTTCTGGATAATTTAAAATGCTTCAAAATAAACAAACAAAAAAAAGTAATACTGTCAGTACTTCATGAAAATATGGCAAATTGTCCTGTTCTTCCCTGCTTATGTCCTCCTGGCTGTACATTTCATAATGGACAAGCAGACCACAGTCTCAACTTAGTTGTATATAGAGGAAGTGCCACCTTCTCTGAGCTTGTGAATGCTTTTCTGACTTACACATTTCCTGTTTTCAAAGGGCAATCTGTACACGACTAAATAGGAACTACAGGAAAATTAATAATCAAACTTACAATGTTAATTACACCAGTAACCAATCCTATTAGCTTTTAAATAATATTTAAACACAAATATTTCAACCAAATGACCTCTCAATAGACATTTTCATTATTTTTCCAGGAAGGATCTGGGGTGGCTTATAAGAGTACATAAAGTAAATAAAATACAGTAAAGTAAACCAAAGCCTCAATTTTTTTTAACATTTTAAATAATTTATATTTGTTACAGATGTTTCTCCTTTTCCCCCCATTGACACCCTCCTCCTGTTCCCGTCCCCCCCACCCCGCCCCCAGCATTGTTGTCTATGTCCATGGTTATGCATACATGCATAGAAGTTCTTTGGTTTATCTCTTCCCTTCCCCCCACCTCCTCCTCTGAAGTTTGTCAGTCTGAACCCTACTTCCATGTCTCTGGGTCTATTTTGTTCATCACCTTATTTTGTTCATTATATTCCACAAATAAGTGAGATTGTGATACTTGTCTTTCTCTGACTGGCTTATTTTGCTTAACATAATACTCTCCATGTCCCTCCATGTCGTCTCAAAGGATAAGAGATCTTTCTTACAGCTGCATAGTATTCCATTGTGTAAATGTACCACAGCTTTTTTATCCACTCATCTATTGATGGACACTTGGGCTGTTTCCAGATCTTGGCAATTGTAAATAGTGCTGCTATGAACATAGGGGTACATATATTCTTTCTGATTGGTATTTCAGGTTTCTTAGGATATAGTCCTAGAAGTGGGATCACTGGGTCAAACGGCAGTTCAATTTTTAATTTTTTGAGGAAACACCATATTGTTTTCCATAGTGGCTACACCAGTAAAGCCTCAATTTTTAATCAATAAAATAAATATATTATCACCATTTTGTAAAACTATTCTCTAAAAGATGAGACAATAATTTCATGAGACAGAGAAGGTACTTAATAACTCTAAGTTCCCAACCCCAATCCCCTTCTTACCCTAGACTATGTTCAAATCGATTGTGTGAAGCTCCTGGAAAAACGTAGTAAGCACCTCCCAATTGTTTAATATATCGAAGCCGCTGAAATTGAGGTGTGTCGATGATTTTGATAAGGAGAGGGTGAAATTCAATATGGCCATGGATAGGATCATTAATTACCTAGAAAATTGTGTTTAAATAAATATAAGTAACAATACATATAACTCGACTTAAAATTTTTTTTTTTTTTTTTAAATCCTCACCCGAGGACAATTTTGCATTTATCTTCAGATAGAGCGGGAGGGAGAAGGGGAGGGAGAGAGAGAGAGAAACATCGATGTGAGAGAGACATACTGACTGGCTGCCACCCACACAACCCAATGGGGCTGGGGACAAACTGCAACCGAGGTACGTGCCCTTGGGGGGAACCAAACCCGGGACTCTGGTTCGCGGGCCGACGCTCTAACCGCTGAGCCAAACCGGCCAGGGCTCGATCTACAACTTTTTATGCAGCCATGTCTATGTACAGTGCAAAGTCAAAACCATTTAATTGTTCTCAAGACTAATACTAAGGGAAATGACAAGATATTAATATCATTATCTTATTTAGATATCATTACCAGACAGATCAAGTATATTAGATCAGGGTATATTTTACTTCTTCTAATGGATTCTAATAACAGAAAGATAAGAATTTCAATCTTTTTTATTACATATATTATTTAAATAGCCTTTAATAAGTTAATTTTGTATTTAAGTTAAACATACTCATTTAACATACTCATTCAGATCACATAAGCCATATTATTACTGGCACTGTGTCTACATTTTTTTCTAAATGTATCTATATAGTACCCATCAGTAAAATTCTAAGAAAGAAAAAAAAAACAAAAAAAAGAAAAGAAAAAATAAAAGAAACCCTCCTACCATATAGGTAAGGAATCATAGGCAGGAACATAAAATTCTTTAGCACCTATAATGTCACTCAGAAATATGTACACTTAGTAAAGATAAATTCACATTTATTACTATTAAGTCTGTTTTTTTTTTAATCCTCATCTGAGGATATTTTTCCATTCGTCTTCAGACAGAGTGGGAGGGGGGTAGAGAGAGAGACAGAGGGACATTGATGTGAGAGAGACACATTGACCAGTTGTCTCCTGTATCACCCCAACCAAACCACAACCGAGGTATGTGCCTTTGAGTGGAATTGAACCAACGATTCTTTGGTCGTTGGGCCAATGCTCTAACTGCTCAGCCAAACCAGCCAGGGCTTATTACTCTGTTTGTTTATTTATTTATTTATTTATTTATTTATTTATTTATTTATTTATTTATTTATCTCACCTGAGGATATTTTTACATTTATTATCAGACAGAGTGGGAGGGAGAGAAAGAGAGAGAGAAAAACATTGATGTGAGAGAGACACATCGATTGGTTGCCACCCACATGACCCCAAGCGGGGCCGGGGACGAACTGCAACCAAGGTATGTGCCCTTGGCCGAAATCGAACTCAGGACTCCCTGGTCCGCAGGCCGATGCTCTAACCGCTAAGCCAAACCGGCCAGGGCTTATCTTATCACTCTAAGTTTAAAATGGAGCTTCAAATATTGGTGAAGAGTCCGGCTCGTATGGTTCAGAGGTTGAGCATCAACCCATGCACCAAGAGGTCGCTGGTTCGATTCCCAGTCAGGGCACATGCCCAGGTTGTGGGTCCAATCCCCAGTGGGGGGCATGTAGGAGATGGCCAATCGATGTTCTCTCTCATTGATGTTTCTATTTCTCTCTCCTTCCTCTCTGTCTAAAATTAATAAAGAAAAATATATTTTTTTAAATATCAAAGAAAAATTCTATGACCTACATTTAACCCACATAAAAGTCTAAAAGTCTTCACTGTCAATTTTTCAGGTCTAATAACTGTTTGTTTTTTTGGTGTAATAACTGTTTTTAAAACATTTATTTCACCCTAGGTATGCTAAAACAAAATAAATTCAAACAACTTTATGAAACAAAATAAAGAACTTAAAAATTAGTATCATGCCCTGGCCGGTTTGGCTCGGAGGTTAGAGCATCAGCTTTCGGACCAAAGGGTCGCGAGTTCCATTCCCAGTCAAGGGCACATACCTGGGTTGAAGGTTTGATTCCTGGCCCGGTTGGGGTCATGTGGGAGGCAACCAATCGATGTGTCTCTCTTACATTGATGTTTCTCTCTCTCCCTCCCTCACTCCCTTACACTCTATCTAAAAATCAATGGAAAAATATCCTCGGGTGAGGATAGATAAAAAGAAAACAAAATTTAATATCATAGTACACACATACTCTTTTCATGTCAAAATGCATCCTGAGCACTTTCTCCTGTTTTTATAAATCTTTTTTTTTTGGGGGGGGGGGTCCATTGGTTAATCCTCACCAGAAGATATTTTTTCCATTGATTTTTAGAGAGAGTAGAAGGTGGGGAGAGACAGAGAGAGAGAAAGAGAGAAACATCGATGTGAGAAAGACACATCAATTAGTTGCCTCCTGCATGCACACCAATAGCCTGCAACCCAGGTATATGCCCTTGACCAGGAATCGAATCCATGACCTTTTGGTGCTGGGGCTGATGTTCTAACCACTGAGCAACACTGGCCAGGGCACAACATAAATTTTTTTTTTTAATCCTCACCCGAGGACATTTTTCCATTTTTTGTTCAGCTAGAGTGGGAGGGAGAGAGAGGAAGAGAGAGAGAGAGAGAAACATCGACGTAAAAGGGAGACATTGAGTGGCTGCCTCCTTGCACGACCCAACCAGGGCTGGGAAAAACTGCAACTGAGGTATGTGCCCTTAGCGGGAACCGAACACGAGTCTCTCTGGACCGCAGGCCGACGCTCTAACCGCTGAGCCAAACCGGCCAGGGCACAACACAAATATTTTTGATGTAATATTCAAGGCAGCCAATGAAACCTCATTTGCTCACTTTAATTCTTTTTAAAAAAATTTTCATCAGCACTGGCTACTTTGGCCCAGCGGTTAGAGCACTGGCCTGCAGACCAGTGAGTCGCAGGTTCGATTCCAGTCAAGGGCACATACCTCGGTTGCGGTTCATCCCCGGCCCTGGTTGGGGTTTTGCAGGAGGCAGCCAGTCGATGTGTCTCTTTCACATCGATGTTCTCTCTCCCTTCCTCCCTTCCAATCTATCTAAAAATCAATGGAAAAATGTCCTCGGGTGAGGATTAACAGCAAAAAAATTATTCTATGGCTGAGGGTGCTAACTTGGGCTATTTGTGTCAATGTCGATGATTCTCAAAAATATGATGTTAGTCCTGGCCAGTGTGGCTCAGTTGGTTGGAGTATTGTCCTATGCACTTGAAAGGTTGAGTTCAAATCCGATCAGGGCACACACCTGGGTTGCAAGTTTGATCCCTGGTCAGGTGCATACTGGAGGCAACTGATTGATCTCTCTCTCTCTCTCTCTCTCCCCCCTCCTCTTTCTCTAAAATCAATAAAAAACATATCCTTGGGTGAGGATTATAAATATATAATAATTATTATATATTATATATATATAATTATATATATATAATGTTAAATGAAAGTTTGGAAAGTTACTATGAAGTATGATTTATATAAAATTTTAAAACATGTAACACAATACTTTGTTTATGGCTAATATGTAGTAAAAGTACAAAACATTCATGAAAGTTATTATTATTATTATTATTAACATGTTTTTATTGATTTCAGAGAGAGGAGGGGAGGGAGAGAAAGAGAGAAATGTCAGTGAGAGAGAAACATCAATTGGCTGCCTCCTGCATGCCCCCTACTGGGGACTGAGCCGCAATCCAGGCATGTGCCGTGCCCAGGAATTCAATAGGTGACCTCCTGGTGCATGCGCTGATGCTTAAATGAGCCATACCGGCCGGGCTAGTATTATTTTTTGTTTGTTTATTCGAGGATATTTTTTCCATGAATTTTTTTTTTTTTTTAGAGAGGGAGGGAGGTGAGGGGAGGGGGAGAGAGAGAGAGAGAGAGAGAGAGAGAGAGAGAGAGAGAGAGAGAAAGAGAGAGTTTGATTGTCTCCACACAATCCCAACCTGTCCCGGGGATCAAACTGGAAACCCAGGTACATGCCCTTGACTGGAATTGAACCCAAGAACCTTTTGTCCGAGGGCTGATGCTCTAACCACTGAGAAAAACCAGCCAGGGCTCGTTCCATTCTTCTTTTTTTTTTTTTTTTACTTTATTGATTTTTTAGAGAGAGAGGAAGGGAAAGGGAGAGAGAGATAGAAACATCGATGAGAGAGAACATCCATTGGCCGCCTCCTGCATGCCCTCTACTGGGGATTTGGCCCACAACCTGGGCATGTGCCCTGACTGGGAATTGAACTGGTGACCTTTCAGTGCATGGGTTGATGCTCAACCACTGAGTCACACTGGCTGGGCCCTTCCATTCTTCTTAAAATGAATTCCAGATAATTGCGTTATCTCACTTTATATTTAAAAAAATCATTAAAAACTTAGATTATGCCCTGCCCTGTTTGGCTCAGCAGTTGGTTGGAGTATCGGCCCGAGGACCAAAGAGTCTTGGGTTCGATTCTGGTCAAGAGTGCATACCTTGGCTGCAGTTTGGTCCCTGGCCCTGGTCGGGGTCATGTGGGAGGCAACCAGTTGATGTCTCTCTCACAATGATGTCTCTCCCTCTCTCCCTCCCTCCTTCCCACTCTATCTGAAGATAAATGGAAAAATATCCTCATGTGAGGATTTAACAAAAAAAAAAATCTAAAAAACAAACAAACAAACTTAGATTCCTCTTACCTTCACTGCATCAGCATTAGTTTTACTCAGTCTGATATAATTAAGCAGCTTCCTTCTCTCCCAGGAGGAACTAAAATTATAACAGGATAAGTAAATCTGTCATTATTTGCTTAACAATTGCTAGAGTATATAATAGTGTATAATCAACTCCAAATTATCTACACCAGTAGAAAGAGAAGTCAGAGCAAAAGGAACGATTTAATAATTCAGATTACTCCTCCTAGAATCTCTCCTTTCTTTGCTTCTAAGACGTGAAACTCTCCCCCTAGGTTTCTGCCTTTGATCATCTTCTCTCTTGGTAAACTCAGACTTCAACATCTCCTACCTCTCTACTGAATGCTCAATTTATACTTGACTTATTTTAACCTAACATGTAATACCTTCACAATCCTGAATATGCATGACTCATATAAGTGAAAACTGAAAATAGCACTCTTTGAAGTAGAACATAGTGATAATGAAAAAAGACTTTTGAATCAGACAGAACTAGCTCACATCTGCACATGGAATCCATAAGTGATCTTGGGAAAGTCATTTAACCTTGTTTGGTACATTGACATTCTCATCTATAGCACAGGGATAATACCATCTACATCACAGGGCTGAAAAGGGAGTAAACTGTGTTCGACACTGGGGTTACAATAAAGACTCAGTTCCTGCCCTCAATAACTATAGGAGAATTTTAACTATGATTACAGGTACTACAGAAATTATTACTGATTATAAATTCAATATTTATCCCTCAGCAGTGTTTTAACTACAAGAATCTAGGAATTTATTAGTGTAACCAAGTGGTGAATAAGTAAACAATTATCTAAATTGGCCAAAGATGTTATATGTAGTCTTCCTGTAGGAAGGTTACATTTGTTTAACAACTAAGCCTTTGTCATATCAAAATAACTTTCAGAGAGAAATAATTATTGCTTACTGCAATTAAGAAGATTCAAATCAAATGTAAATGTCTTGGATACAATGAAAGCCTTGGAAATGCAGAACAATACAAGACTCCTTGGCAGGGGTGGTTGTCAGTCACATGATCAGTCCATAATGGACTTTTTTACTGATTATAAGTAGTGAGCTGCAAAAGTCCAAAATTGACTTATGAGTACCAGGTATGACTCATGTACGAATCAAATATACGTGAAAGTTTTAGCTTTATTTATACCCATCTTTGTCAGTAATCCCTCATCATAATGCTCCAATTTTGAGAAAGAATTTAATAGAAATTAAGCAGCTCAAAATCCTGTAATTTGTTATACCGCTGTAACAGGGAATGAATGTATTATACTACTTATATTAGTCTGACTAGCCATAGAATAGAACTAAAATGAGAATGTACTAACAAAGTAAACTTACAAAAGAATTTAAATAAAGCCACCTATATTAATCTTTGTAAATGTTAAACCAGTTTGTTACTCTAACCTGATTTTTCTCAAAACTGGAGCGTGCATGTTAAAAGTTTTTTTTTTTTAGCATACTTCACAGTTCAAGAGTTTCCATTCCTTTGTGAAACTAGGAAGCAGCCTGGCCTCAAGACCCAGCTGACACTCACCACCCAGTCACAGGAATTCAAGTGACAAAAGTACAGATGGCCAATTAAAAAATGGTGACCATAAAGATCAATATCAAGCCCGCAGCTGTGGCTCAGGGATTGAGCATTGACCTATGCACCAGGAAGTCCCTGGTTCAAACCTGGTCAGGGCACATGCCCAGGTTGTGGGCTTGATCCCCAGTAGGAGGTGTGCAGGAGGCAGCCGATCTATGTTTCTCTCTCACACTGATGTTTCTTTTTTGTTTGTTTGTTTGTTTTTTTTATCCTCACCCGAGGACATTTTTTCATTTTTTGTTCAGACAGAGTGGGAGGGAGAGAGAGGGAGAGAGAAACATCGACGTGAAAGGGACACATCGAGTGGCTGCCACCCGCACGACCAACCAGGGCCGGGGACAAACTGCAACCGAAGTACATGCCCTTAGCGGGAACCGAACCCGGGTCTCTCTGGACCGCAGGCCGACGCTCTAACCGCTGAGCCAAACCGGCCAGGGCTCACACTGATGTTTCTATCCTCTCTCTCCTTCTCCCTTCCACTCTCCGAAATCAATAAAAAATATTAAAAAAAAAAAAAAAAAAAGATCAATATCAAGGCCTATGGGAAGATGTCCTTCACAGCCTATATATCCTGCACATGCTACATGAAATCTTATGCTAACCAGCAAAATAACCTTCTTTTTTTATTAATCCTCACGTGAGGACATTTTTCCATTGATTTTTAGAGTGGAAGAAGGGGAGGAGGAGCAAGAGAGAGAAAAATCAGTGTGAGAGAGACACATCAATTGGTTGCCTCCTGCACAACCCCAGACTGAGGCCGGGGACTGAACCTGCAACCCAGGTATTTGCCCTTGACCAGGAACCAAACTGAGACCCTTTGGACCATGGGCTAATGCTCTAACCGCTGAGCCAAACCAGCCAGGGCCAAAATAACCTTCTTGATTAAATAACATATAATGAACAATACTTTTCCCAGGGTCAGGAAACAAGATGTAGGCCTTAAAACGCAGGCATGGCCTGGCCGGTGTGGCTCAGTGGTTGAGCATTAACCCATGCACCAAGAGGTCGCCGGTTCGATTCCTGGTCAGGGCACATGCCCAAGTTGTGGGCCTAATTCCCAGTGGGGGCATGGAGGAAGCAGCCAATCGATGTTCTCTCTCATCATTGTTTCTATCTCTCTCTCCCTCTCCTTTCCTCTCTCTCTAAAAATCAATAAAGAAAAAAAAATTTAAAAAAACAACAACAACACAGGCATGGTTAGTCATGCCTGCCATAAACTGCTAACAGCCTTTTCTTAAGCATATTACAGAAACTGGGAATTCTGCCTGGGCCTGGGGTAGCTTTAACATCATATTTGGCTGACATTAAAGATCTGTATCAGGACCAGCAAGAACACTACCTGCATGCCCACAGCCCCCTCCCCGATTTATTTATTTATTTTTTTATAATATATTTTTATTGATTTTTTAGAGAGAGAGGAAGGGAGAGAGAGATGAGAGAGATAGAAACACTGATGTGAGAAACATCGATCAGCTGCCTCCTGCACACCCCCTACTAGGGATCAAGCCTGCAACCCAGGCATGTGCCCTGACCAGGAATTGAACCAGCACCTCTCAGTCCATGGGACGATGCTCTATCCACTGACCTACACTGGCTGGTCCTCCCTCTGATTTCTTTCTTTCTTTTTTTTTTAGATATAGAGGAAGGGACAGTGAGAGAGAGATAGAAACATGAATGAGAGAGAACATCGATTGGCTACCTCCTGCATGTCCCGCACTGGGGATTGGGCCCACAACCTGGGCATGTGCCTTGACCAGGAATCGAACTGGTGACCTCTTGATGCACGGGTCAAACGCTCAACCACTAAGCCATACCAGCTGAGTGCTCCCCCTGATTTCTTTGTTCTGCTTTCCCTCTTCTGCCTGATTTAAAAAACCCTGCCTGCACTGAGATGTTAAGATGGGCTTTGGGACAAGAGTTCTCCATCTTCTCAGGTGGCCATCACTTAAAAACCTCTTTCCCTCTCACCAGCACCTGTCTCACAAGTTTGTCTTTTGTTGTGGCAGACAGCCAAACCTGGGTTCAGTTATACTGCTTCATTTACACTTACTAATTGGTCCAGGCATATTAGCCTGGCTGAGTGTCAACAGAGTAGCAGGCAAGGGGTTTGCCTTTCCTGATCTACTAGCTAACTAGATTGAAAAAATAAATCTTTTGCTAAAAGTCCTAGATAGACTTGGAGTCAGAAGCACTACAGTGACCTCTATGTTGTACCCTGAGACCCAGGGTGACTCAAATCTAAGAATGATTTTCTTGGAATGTATAGAAGCATTATTACAGCTGATAAATCATTAAAGCATTATACCTTGTATTTCACTAGTCCTCTATCTTCCTCATCAGTTTTTCTTTTTTTATAAAGAATGTTTTTTATCGATTTTTTTTAAAGAAAGAGAAAGGAAGAGAGAGATAGAAACATCGATGTGTGAGAGAGAGACATTGATCGCCTGCCTTCTGCATGCCCCACACTGGGGATTGAGCCCACAATCTGGGCATATGCCCTGACCAGGAATTGAACCAGGACCCCTCAGTCCATGGGATGATGCTCAATCCACTGAGCCACACTAGCCAGGCTCATCAGTTCTTGTTTTTGTTTTTTTTATTGACTTTTTAGAGAGATGGGGGTGGGGGGGAAGAAACATCAATTTGTTGTTCCACTTATTGATGCATTCATTGCTTGCTTCTTGTATGTGCCTTGATTGGAAATTGAACCCACAACCCTCGCATATCAGGATGACGCTCTAACCAACTAAGCTACCTGGCCAAGGCCACCTCATCAGTTTGATAAAACAAGCACAAGGAAAGGCCAGGCTTCAAGGACTTGTAAGTGAGGTATAACTGACTCAAGGTAAGTATAGTTGTAGTCAAGTGCAACCAGGAGTCACAACAGAAAATAATACCAAGCCTAAACCAACCTCACTGCCCAGTATTTTACTGAACTGATACTCGGTATTCACCACTCAATTAAAACGTGAAAAGAAATTATTCATCAAGAAATCACTAGTTAAAAAAAGAAAGAGCCCTGGCCAGTTTGGCTCAGGGGTTAGACCATCAGCCCATGAGCTGAAGGGTTGTAGGTTTGATTCCTGGTCAAGGGCATGTACCTGGTTGGAACATGACCAGGTCGTGGGCTCAATCCCCAATAGGGGGCATGGACGAGGCAGCTGATTCATGTTTCTCACATCGATGTTTTTCTCTCTCCCTTCCTCTCTCTCTAAAAAACTCAATAAAAACATTTTTTTAAAAAAGGTAGTAAGGGGCATTTTGAGAGGGAGAAGGGGGTTGAAAAGTGATTATGAAAGAGGCAAGACGAGGTCCCTGAAGATTCCGATCCAAAGGACATTTATTAAAAGTCAGCCCTGGCCGGTTTGGCTCAGCGGTTAGAGCTCGGCCTGCGGTCCAGAGAGACCCGGGTTCGGTTCCTGCTAAGGGCATGTACCTCGGTTGCGGTTTGTCCCCGGCCCTGGTTGGTCGTGCGGGAGGCAGCCACTCGATGTGTCCCTTTCACATCGATGTTTCTCTCTCTCTGTCTCTCTTCCTCTCTCTCCTTCCTACTCTATCTGAACAAAAAATGGAAAAATGTCCCCGGGTGAGGATAAAAAAAAAAAAAAAAGTCATTTGGGGGGGAGCAGGGAGAAGGGTGTCAATGGGGGAAAAAGGGGAAACATCTGTAACAAAAATAAATTAATTTAAAAAAAGAAGAAAAAAAAAGTCAATTAAAAGTGATCTTTTTTCCACAATCTACTTCTGTTATCCATTATTAGGCAACAGCACATGAAGCAATTCAGTATAACCCCTTGTTTTGATTCTTTAGTGACTGTTACCACAAACAACATTTAGCTAAGAGGAATTCCAGAAGATAAGACTGTATTTCACCACTGCTGTCAGTTCTCCAAACAAAGCAAAGTCTCCATTTTAAGGAATATTTAAATATTTAAATATTATATCCTCCTTGCTCTGGCTGGTTTGGCTCAGAGGTTAGACCATCAGCCCATGGACTGAAGGGTCTTGGGTTCGATCCCCAGCCTGGTTGGGGTTGTACGGGAGGCAACCAATTGATGTGTCTCTCTCACATGGATGTTTCTCTCACTCTCCCTTCGTTCCTACCACTCTATCTAAAAAAATCAACGAAAAAATATCCTCAGGTGAGGATTAACAAACAAATAAACAAAAACAAAAAAACAACAAAGAAAGAAAGAAATCAGTAAAGTATATAAAAAGTCACCCAAAACACAGAAGTTTTTTGTTTTGTTTTGGCAAAGGCTATGACAAAATAAATACCTTAGACAAAGATTTGAAGTAGTCATGGGCCAGAATAGTTAGACTGTAATAAAATTTTATTTCTGTATTTCATCATTTCTGTAATGTAATGTTTCTTACACCTGATGTGCACATTTAATGTGACAATGTCTCTTATTTCCTAGAAAAACATTTTATGTATTTTTTTCTTTATTGATTTTAGAGAGAGAGGAAGGGAAGAGAGAGAGATAGAAACATTGATAAGAGAGAACATAGACTGGCCACCTCCTGCATGCCCCCTATGGGGATTGGGCCCACAACCTGGGCATCAAACCTGACCGGGAATCAAACCAGCAACCCCCTGGTACATGGGTCCATGCTCAACCAGTAAGCCACACTGGCTGAGCTAGAAAAACCTTTTAAATCAACAGTTGATCATAAAATTAAGGAAATATAAGTACTTGCCTAAACTGGATTCTCCCTAGAAAGCAGACAGAGTCTAGGACAAGAGCTTGCCTACAGGTACTGTATTTTAGGATGTAAATCCTTGAAATAAGAGTGGGGAACTAGGAAAGGTGAAATAGGAAATAAGGGAGAAAAAGCACAGGGGTACATTGTAAGTTTGTTGCACTGGTACCACTGGGAACAAGTTCAGCTGATCCCACTGGGATCTTCAAAGGCAGCTCTGTCCAGTAGAACTTTGCCATGATGGAAAAGCCCAGTCTGTCCAGTCCAACACGGTAGCCACTAGATATAAGTGACTATTGAGTACTTGAAATATGACTAATGTAATAGAAGAATTGACATTTTAATTTAATTGTAATTGATTTAATTAATTTAAACATGTAGCTAATGGCTGCTGAATAGGAAAACACAGTTCTGAGGAGTCCTGCAGAATCCACCTCAGGGTTATGAGGCAGGCACAAAAGGTGTTCCGTATAGTGTTCCTTTGGGAATTTTGCTTATTTTGTTCACTTAAGTGTCCCAAGTTCCTGGAAGAGTGCCTAACACATAGTGAGCCCTCTATAAATAGTTACTGAATAAATCAATACTATTTGGGTCCACAAAGTATATGGTTCCCTTTAAAAGAAAGGCTCTATTAGAATAAATTAGATTCAATTAAGACAGTAAGCAACTATTATACATAAAAAATAGGGCCTGGCTGGTGTGGCTCAGTGGATTGAGTGTCGTCCCATGGACTGAAAGGTCCCAGTTCATTTCCAGTCAGGGCACATGCACAGGTTGTGGGCTCGATCTCCAGTAGGGGACATGTAGGAGGCAGCTGATTCATGTTTCTCTCTCACATTGATGTTTCTATCTCTCCTTTCCTCTCTAAAAAAAAGCAATAATGCCCAGCTGGTGTGGCTCAGTGCTTGAGCATCAACCCATGCACCAAGAGGTCGCCGGTTTGATTCCTGATCAGGGCACATGCCCAGGTTGTGGGCCCAATACCCAGTGGGGGGCATGCAGGAGGCGGCCAATTGATGTTCTCTCTCATCAATGTTTCTATCTCTTTCTCTCTCCTTTCCTTTCTCTCTCTCAAATCAATAAAGAAAAATATTTAAAAAAATAAAAACAAACAAACAAAAACCAACTTAAAAAAAAAATCAATAAAAACATTTTAAAAAATAGGTAGAAACGGGCATTTTGAGAGGGAGAAGGGGGTTGCAAAGTGATTATGAAAGAGACAAGACAAAGTCCCTGAAGATTCTGATCCAAAGGACATTTACTAAAAGTCAGTTAAAAGTGATCAATTAAAAAAAACTTTTTTTTTTCTTTATTGATTTTTTTTTTTTTAGAGAGAGAGAGGAAGGGAGAGGGAAAGAGAGATAGAAACATCGATGAGCAAGAACATCAATTGGCCGCCTCCTGCAGTGGGGATTGGGCCCACAACCTGGGCATGTGTCCTGACCGGGAATCAAACTGGTGACCTCTTGGTACATGGGTTGACGCTCAACCACTGAGTCACACCAGCTGGGCAAAAGTGACCTTTTTTTCACAATCTACTTCTGTTATCAATTATTAAGCAACAGTACATGAAGCAATACAGTATAACCACTTGTTTTGATTCTTTGGTGACTTGTTACCACAAACAACATTTAGCTAAGAGGAATTCTAGAAAATAACACTGTATTTCACCAGTGCTGTCAGTTCTCCAAACAAAGCAAAGTGTCCATTTTAAGGAATATTTAAATATTTAAATATTGCGTCCTCCTTGCTCTGGCTGGTTTGGCTCAGAGGTTAGACCGTCAGCCCATGGACTGAAGGGTCTTGGGTTCTATTCTAGTCAAGGGCACATACCTGGGTTGCAGGTTCAATCCCCGTACAGGATGCAACCAATCAATGCGTCTCTCTCACATCAATGTTTTTCTCTCTCTCTCCTCCCCGCTCCCTTCTACTCTATCTAAAAAAATCAATGGAGCTCTGGCCGGTTTGGCTCAGCTTTCAGAGCGTAGGCCCTCGGACTGATGAGTTGCAGGTTTGATTCCGGTCAAGGGCATGTACCTCGGTTGCGGTTCGTTCCTGGCCCTGGTTGGATCCTACAGAAGGCAACCAGTCAAGGTGGCTCTATCACATCAATGTTTCTCTCTGTCTCTCTCTCCCTCCCTCCCTCCCACTCTATCTAATGATAAATGGAAAAATATTCTCAGGTGAAGAATTAAAAAAAAAAAGAGTAAAAAAAATCAATGGAAAAATATACTCAGGTGAGGATTAACAACAACACAACAAAAACTGCATCCTCAACTGAGGTTGTTTTTTTACCTTTTATTTTATTTATTGATTTCAGAGAGGGAGAGAGAGAGAGAGAGAAACATCAATTTGTTGTTCCACTTATTTATGTATTCACTGGTTGATGGTTGATTCTTATATGTGTTGTGAATGGGGATCAAACCCAAAACCCTGGCATATGGGGATGATGCTCTAACCAAATGAGCTACCTGGCCAGTGCCTCAACTGAGGTCTTTAAAGCAAACCCAAACGAATCTAGACTTTAGAACCTCCAGCCATACATAATGATCCATATATATAATAAACTTATATCATTTAATAAGGGCTTATCATGTGCTAATCACTTGACATACATTGTCTGATTATTATTATCCATTTCACAGGTGCAGAAACTGAAGGTTAAATAACTTGTCCTAAATCAGACAACTGAAAAGTGCCAAACTACTTTGTGTCTCTAAACCTAACAGCAGGGATACAGTCCAGTCTTAAGATAGCTTTAAGAAGACCTAGAAATATGATCAAGACAGGGTTCTAGCCTTGATTTTTCTTGCCAACATTTTTTTTTTTTGGTATGTGCCCCTAGCGGGAACTGAACCCGGGACTCTCTGGTCCACAGGCCAACGCTCCCACCGCTGAGCCAAACCGGCCAGGGCTCTTGCAAACATTTTTGACGCTATCAGTTCATATCATATTCTGGTGTGTATCAATTATCCTGAAATTAAGAGTAAAACGTTGGTCACTACCAACTTTGTGAATTCTTGTCAGCAAAATTTTAAAAAATAGGAATCATTAGTAATATTAAACATAGAATTTACACAGCAAATAAAAACAAAAACTAACCAGCAGGTAGTGGATTATTTAAAACACTTCCTAGATTTAAAAGGTGGGCAGTTAATATCAGCAATCTTGGGCTCTATCTCTCAAAAGTGAATAAAAAGGTCACAAGTGTGGTTGGCTACAATGTGAAGTTGATAATTCTTACCTTATTCCAAGATTATCAAGATGAGATTCATCAAGATAGGGCAGTAATGAACCTGTGATTTTCTTTTCTATGGAAGAAAAGAGAAAAAAGAGATGAGTGATTTCAGTATTTACAACATATGCTTTTCGATTTCTTTCAATTTGGATCCACCAGGATTTACTCAGATCAACATTTATTGAGTCCACCCACAACAGGCAAGGGACTGTGTCAAATACCACTTTTCTGATTTGCCACTGGGAAGGTCTTAATTTTAATTAGAAAACTGTATCAAGAGGCTTTTATGATAAATCAGGTAAAACTTTTTAAATTACTTGAGTAAGTTATTTGCAAGGAAGTCCAGCTGCAAAACTGACAGCTTCCTTCTAAAACAGTTAAGGCTTGGAATGGAGGCAGGAAAAGCCTATTGTTCTTAGAATAGTCAGGTCAAAACCACTGCCTGAGGAGGGGCCAAAGTGTTGATTTAGTTCTAAAACCTCCAAGTAAAGCACAAAATACTCTGTGTTTTGAAAGACATATATATGGCTTATTTTTCTTTCTCTTTCTATATAATTAATTCTAGTCCTTCCTGATCTCAGATTCCAGAACTCTAGGCTATTTTCACACAAACAAAAATCTTTCTAAAGGTAATGAGAGACCTTTAGATACAGAGAACAAGCTGATGGTTACCAAAGGGGAAGTGGGGGAATGGGTGAAAAAATATTTTTTAAAAGGTCTATTTTTCATGGTCATGTAAAAATAAAAAGATGGTAACAAGAGGAAATGAGGAAGTAATTTCCAAAATGAAAAAAAAAAAATTAAATGAAAATGACTTTTTTAAAAATTGTTCAATGTAAGAAATTCAAACAATACAAAAATATAAAGTGTAAAATATCAAAACTTACTTAAATTCTCCTGATAACCACTGTTAACATTTTGGGTATCATTCAAGACATCTATGCAATTATATAATTTTACACAAATAAAATTACATTGTTTCTAATCTATTTTTCCCACCCTACTGACAATTTCATCAAGTTAATTGGATTACCCATTTCTCCTATTATCTATCGTTCTTTAAAAAACGTTTTTATTGATTTTAGAGAGAGAGGAAGGAAGAGGAAGAGAGAGAAACATCGATGAGAGAGAACCATCGATCAGCTGTGCCCTTACCTGGAATGGAACCAGCAACCATTCAATGCACAGGACGACACCCAACCCACTGAGCCATACTGGCGAGGCCACCTATTATCAATCTTTAAATATTTTCCAAACTAAATTCAAAAATCATTATTTTTTAAAATTACTCTTGAGACAATGTTGTTTCCTGTGTTTACTGGATGGTTTACTGTGTTTTGCTCATTTGTCCTTTTTTTCCCCCTTGCTCTTAGTTGATTTTTAACTTTAGGTATGCTCTCCAATTTTTTTTAATGTTTGTTTGTTCCCTTTACTGTTGAGGGGAATCCAATGGTTTTGAACACTTGTTAAGGTATAGCTGGAATGAATTCTGGAGTCTAAAGACCTAACCTTAAAATCCAGCTCTGCCTTTTTCTTTTTTATTTGGGTTAATCCTCACCTGAGGATATTTAAAAAAATTTTTTTTCCTTTATTGATTTTATTTATTTTTCTTTATTGATTTAAGAGAGAGGAAGGGAGAGGGAGAGAGAGATAGAAACATCGATGAGAGAGAACATCGATTGCCCGCCTCCTGCGTGTCCCCACTGGGGATCAGGCCCACAATCTGGACATGTGCCCTGACCGGGAATCGAACCAGTGACCTCTTGATGCATGGGTCAACGCTCAACCACTGAGCCACACTGGCCAGACCTCACTGAGGATATTTTTTCCACTGATTCTTAGAGAGAGTGAAAGGGAGCAAGGGAGGGGTGGGGGGAGGGAGAGGGAGAAGGAAAAGTAGCGGGGGAAGGTAGAGAGAGAGAGAGAGAAACAATGATGTGAGAGAGACACATTGATCGGTCGCCTCCCGCATGAACCCAACCAGGGCAGGGATTGAACTTGCAACCCAGGTATGTGTCCTTGACCAGCGATTGAACCCAAGACCCTTTGGTCTGCAGGCTGACACTCTAACCACTGAGACAAACTGGCCAGGGACAGTTATGCCTTTCTCTAGCTGTGTGACCCATGGAAAGTTAGTTAACATCTTTAGACCTCAAACACATCATCTGTTAAAAAAAAATATGGATTATTGCTTCTAAATTTTAGGGTTCCTGTGAAACTGTATTCCATCATGAGGAAAGAGACTCAGCACCTTGTGCTTAGTTTTGTCATATAAAAACAAATCTGGCCCCGGCTGGTTTGGTTCAGTAGTTAGAGCACCAGCCCACGGACCAAAGAGTCTTGGGTTCGATTTCGGTCAAGGGCATGTACTACATTTGCAGTTCGCCCCCGGCCCTGGTCAGAGTTAGGCGGGAGGCAACCAATCAATGTGTCTCTCTCACATTGATGTCTCTCTCTCTTTCTCTCTCTCTCTCTCTCTCTCTCTCCTTCCCTCCCTCTCTCCCTCCCTCCTACTCTATCTGAAGATAAATGGGAAAATATCCTCAGATGAGGATAAAAAAACAAAAACAAAACAAACCTGGACTTAGAAAGACTAGTGCAGTAGGGAGAACATCCCAATCTCAGAAATATATAAGCGGCTCAAAATCAAACAGAAAAAGTGTGTTGCTGTTGTCTTTTATAGACTAAAGGAGAGGCAAACGGAGATAAACAGAATCTTTGGAAAGTAAGAGACCCCAGTGGGGTCTGACAGGGCAGTGTTCTGCTGTGACCAGCCGGTTCCCAGGAGAAGCTGATCAGGGGGCATATTCCACTTTTTTGGTGTTTGCTCAGTTTTGGAGGCAAGCAAGAGTTCAGGGACCTGAAGGAGAGAGAGCAGTCTGACTAAAGGTTGGTCAAGACAAAGCAGACAGTAAGACATGAGCAACTGGGACCACTTGATCAGTTTTACCAATTAAAATCATGCAGTGTCTCCTATTGGCATTAGACTGTGGGCTCAAGAGAACAGATCATTTTTGAAAGTTGATGAATTAATCTACAGAACAGCACTGAAACAGACAGCCAACATTGCCAATCACATTTTGGAGAAAGTATAAACTACTTCATCCCCACTTGTTGCTATTCAAAGAAAACTTCCAATCCCAGCAGTGGAGGAAAATAAAAAAGAGAAGTACAATTTCTATACCCATCAAGTTATCTCTAGATTGAACCACTGAAGTTCCTCCCACCCTAATCCCCCAGAGGAGACAAACAGGGCTCCACCCAACAACTGCAAATGTTTGCAGAATATGCAAATCATACCACCTCCCTACTGAACACCTCAATAAAGCCGGATAAATTAAGCTTCACATCCATTAGGGGAAGTTGAGTTGATTTCGAGTGGATCGATGCTGGCACTTGAGCCAGCAAAGTCGCTTAAAACTCACAAGCTGCACACCTCCCCATGTGATGTGGTCCAGCTGTGGGCTGCTGGGAGTTCAGTGGTCAACTGAACAACCTGTGTCCATACTTAGCAAGAGAAGCTGCTTTTGGAGAAGATATAATCATTACCAAGCTCTGTAAGTACAGTCAACAATCACGTATTGAGCCCTAACTGGGATGCTTTGGTAGGCGACTGGGAATCAGAAAGTAACCCAACAAATTCCCTTCCCTTTGGGAAATCCCCAAGGTTCGGGGGAAAAGAAACTTAAAAGCATCCAAACGTGATCTAACGGGGCAAGTATTCAAGGAGCTCGGTGGCTGAGGGATCTCCTGAGCCTGGGAGCCTGCACGACAGTAATCCTCTGACCGAGGTCCGGGGGAAAGTTTCTTCTAACTAAAAAAGGAACCTGAGTCTCGCCTGTCTGGCGCTGGGGTGGCAAGTTTCTGAAGAAACCCAACAGACTTGGACCGACTGCCCCAGCCAGGTTCACTACCCCCAAGGTTAGCTTCCTGCCTACAGGACCCCCACCCTCCATTTCTCCTTCCACCATCTCAGGGCATCCCTCCTGGGCGCCCCCGCTGCAGGTCCGCCCCTCTGCTGCCTCCTGCGTCAGGTCTCCCCTCCCCGCCTCAGGGCCCCTGCCCAGAAGACTTGGACCGAAGACTCTCCGCTCCCGGCACCCCCCTGCGCGCTCCCCGCCTCAGGTCCCCGGTTCTGGTGCCTCCCCGATCGAGTCTCCTTTCTGCGCTTTGGGTCCTCTTTGAGGCCCCCTGCTCACTGCCCCAGGGCGCCCTCTCTCAGGCCTGCTGTCCCCGGCTCGGGTCGCCGGCGCCTCAGCCCCTCAGCCCTCTAGCCCTGCTACCTCGGATGCGGTCCAGCAGGGCAGGATCCCTGAAGCCATTGTGCTGTAGGAAGCAGCACACCTGCTCCGAGTCCCAGGTCCTGCGGTCGGAGGGGAGTCGGGGATCCGGGGACCTTTGCACCGCTGCGGAAGGGGTGTTTGGCGGCGTCCTTGGGCTACTGTCGCACCGGGGCCGCTTGGAGGGCTGCTCCGAATCGGTTTTCTGCATGGCTACACCCAGCACGGACCGGCGGAGCTCAGTCAAGAACCTCGGCGCCCAGCTCTCGCGCAAGCGCACTGACAGCCCGACACTGGCAGCGAGTCCTCTCGGCTTAGCCAGCCTATATGGCTTTCCGCGCAAGCGCACTGACAGCTCAGACCTCGGGGCAAGACAGCTCAGCCGCTTCAGCCGCCAGGCCCCGTGCGCAAACGCAATGGCCAACCAAACGTCCTCTACTGCGCCTCGCCGTTTACGGGAAACTGAGCAGCGAGAAGCAGAAACTGAGGGTGGTGCTAATAAGGGTGGGGGCGATAAGGGTGGGGGCGATAAGGGTGGGAGCGAGAAAAGAGTGTGTCCAGAACCCGTGGAAGTCAGGCTATCATCCGTAGTAGGGGCTCTTATGGTGAATTGAGGGTACCTTCCTCCAAATGATACTCCAGGCTTGCCAGTGTTTCAGATGACCCAAACTGGAAAGAAATCTAAAAGGCAATCAGACTGCCAGCATCTTCCCAGTTGAGAGAAAAATGGGCAAGGAGCTGGACTGGAAGACCCTGGAATGACTTCTAATTTGATGTGAAAGTTGTCTTCTGGCATTTCACAAGTTCCACAGTATTGCTGGCCAGTGATAGGGCCCTGGGAATGCCTATCCATGCACTCTTAGCCTATCTTCAGGTTTCCATACAGAAGCTGACTTCAAACTTCTCTCCAAAAGAATCCTCAACTCCTCTCTCTATCCCAACCCCCTGCCCAGAAGAAAGGAAGGAGCCAATCTGATGACTTAAAATTTATCTTCAAGAACTTTTACTACCTGGTGGTAACAGTCTGAGAAAATGGCAAGCTTCCCCCCCCACTTTAGCCACTCTGGGGCAGGACCCAAAGTTCTCTATAAATCCTGGTCCTTGCGATTAACTGGTGACAGGACTGTGACTAGCACTACTAAAACTAGTACAACTTAATATCAACCCAGCCATAGACCCATCTAGGTGATAAATGATGAATGAAGCAGATAATCAAGCAGTGTGAAATAGTAGGCTAGTGGTGAACAAAATACTCTCAGCAAACACTTAGAACTTTACTGTATGCCAGGCACCATTCCAAGGGTTTTACATGTATTTATTCATTTAAGTAATAACAATAACCTGAGGATGTAAGGTAAAGGGAAATAAGTAATATGCCACAGGTCACGCAGTTAGAAAGTGATGAAAAATAGAAAATTCAATCCCATGCAATCTAGCCTGGTTCCAAAACCTATGCTCTTAATCACTTGCCAACAATTATTTAATGAGAATTTCCAAATAAAAATATTTTATATTAGATAACTCAAACTTTTAAATGGCTTCCTTGTCCTATGGACCCGTGGGGGCAAGTATAGAGAGGTATACTAGCCCTCCATCTGCATGGAAGAGCCAGGCCCCAGAACAATTTGAGAAAACACCAGACAGTTGTCAAGTCTTATAAAACCAAAACAAGAGGGTAAAATTACAACAAATAGCATACTTGCGAAATACTTATATTTCAACTTGAAAATGGCTTGTTTATAAGACTTGTGGAGAAATCTGCCCTGACAGAAAGCATTCCTGGGCAGGAGGTGATATAAGCAGGTGAAATAAACATTTAATCATTGGGTTTGCTCAAAACCAGTTACTTCTGAGAACTTTATAGTTTTTTATTTGTTTTTGTTTGTTAGAGTGTAATTAAAAATTTTTTTTCTTTATTGATTTTTAGAGAGAAAGGGAGAGGGAGAGAGAGATAGAAACATCAATGAGAGAGAACACCTCCTGCATGCCCCCCACTGGGGATTGGGCCCACAACCTGGGCATGTGCCCTGACTGGGAATCGAACTGGCAATCTCTTGGTACATGGTTCGACGCTCAACCACTGAGCCACACCGGTTGAGTGTAATTTAATGCCATATTTATTATTTTCCCTCTAATCCCCTACTTTCAACGACAGAACTGAGATTTAAAGCTGACTTCAAAACTTGGGCACTTTCCAGTTTGCTACTTCATTTAACTCCACGTACAGTTCTGGTGAGCCTAGTCCATCCAGTACTCCACAGCCTGGGAAAAAATGCTTATTAAAAACAGTCCCTGTGCTCGGGTCATATTGAGAGAAATGAGTGCTTAAGCTCTCCTCTGATCTCACCATGTTAGGACTAGCAAAGACTACAAATTCAATTAATTTAAGGCCCATTGTTTGATGATCTCGAATACTCCCAGGAGTTCTTCCCTGCCCTTACACAGCTACTTTCCACCCACCTAGATGAACTAAGAAATATTTTTTCTGGCAGCACTAACCTGTGGTTTTACATCTCTCCACAGCTTCCTGGTTAACCAGTGCTGCTGGATCTCAATGTCACTCCTGGTCTCCTATTACTTCCTCTTCAACCTTTACTGAACCTAACCTCCTCAAGACATTCTTTTTTTCCATCTGCCCAAAACCAAAGCCAAGCCAAAATTCATTTAAAATTTTTTTTCTTTATTGATTTTTAGAGAGAGGAAGGGAGAGGGAGAGAGAGAGAGAGAAACATTGATGAGAGAGAACATCAATTGGCCGCCTCCTGCATGATCCCCACTGGGGACTGGGCCCACAACCTGGGCATGTGCCCTGACCAGGAATCAAACTGACAACCTCTTGGTGCATGGGTCGATGCTCAACCACTGAGCCACACTGACTGGGCAAGCCAAAATTCTTTAAAAAAAAAAAAATGTATGTAGCACATATCATAAAATTGGAATAATACAAAGAAGATTAGCATGCCACCCCCAAGTAAATAAATAAAAATAAAAATGTATTTATTTTCTTGTCTGATAAAAATAATGCTCATGTCCCTGGCCAGGTAGCCCAGTTAGAGTGTCATCCTGATATGCCAAGGTTGCGGGTTCGATCCTTGGTCAGGGCACATACAAGAAGCAACCAATAAATGCATAAATGAGTGGAACAACAAATCTCTCTCTTTCTCCTTCTCTTTCTCTCTCCAAAGAAAAATCAATAAGCCCGACCAGTGTGGCTCAGTGGATTGAGCATTGTCCCATGGACTGAGAGGTCCTGGTTCAATTCCTGGTCAGGGTACATGCCTGGGTTGTGGGCTCAGTTCCCAGTTTGGGGCATGCAGGAGGCAGCCGATCCACATGTCTCTCTCACATCGATGTTTCTTTTTTTTTTTTTTTTAATTTTTTTATTAAATTATTTTGGTTACAGATGTTTCTCCTTTTTTCCCCATTGACACCCTCCTCCCCGACCCTCCACCCCTTCCCCAGCTTTGTTTTCCATGTCCATCAGTTATGCATACATGCGTATAAGTTCTGTGGTTTATCTCTTCCCTCCCCCCCACCCCCTCTTCTGAGGGTTGTCAGTCTGTACCGTACTTTCATATCTCTGGGTCTACCCTGTTCCCCAGACTGTTATGTTTATTATATTCCACAAATGAGTGAGATCATGTGATATTTGTCTTTCTCTGCTTGGCTTGTTTCGCTTAGGATAATACTTTCCAGGTCCCTCCATGTGGTCTCAAAGGATAAGAGATCTTTCTTTCTTACAGCTGCACAGTACTCCATTGTGTATATGTACCACAGCTTTTTTATCCATTCATCCACTGATGGGCACTTGGGCTGTTTCCAGATCTTAGCTATTGTAAATAGCGCTGCTATGAACATGGGGGTACATGTATTCTTTCTGATTGGTGTTTCAGGTTTCTTAGGGTATATTCCTAGAAGTGAGATCACTGGGTCAAATGGCAATTCAATTTTTAATTTTTTGAGGTAACACCATAGTGTTTTCCACAGTGGCTGCTCCAGTCTGCATTCACACCAGCAGTGTACTAGAGTCCCCTTTTCTCCACACCCTCGCCAACACTTGTTGTTTGACGATTTGTTGATGGCGGCCATTCTGACAGGTGTGAGGTGATACCTCATTGTTGTTTTAATTTGCATCTCTCTGATGACTAGCGATGTTGAGCATTTCTTCATATGTCTCTTAGCCATTTGTATGTCCTGTTTGGAGAGGTGTCTATTTAGTTCCTCTGCCCATTTTTTAATTGGGTTCTTTGTCTTCCTTTTGTTGAGTTGTATGAGCACTCTATATATTTTAGACATCGATGTTTCTATCTCTCTCCCCCTTCCTCTCTCTCTTAAAAAAAAAATCAATAAAAACATATTTTTTTAAAATTTAAAGAAAAATCAATAAATAAAAATTAAAAAATAAATAATGCTCAAGAAAGAAAACTGGGAAAACAAAATGTGTATATACATACAGATCCAAATATCACTTCTTGTTACGTGCCTCATAAGTCTTTTTTTCTGTTCATAGATATAGAAAGTGATCTCCAGGTCTGAGAATTCTTTGAAAAAAAGAGACCTTACAAAATGACAGTAGCTACCAAATTTGAGTATCTAGTATGAGTCAGACATTCTGCTTGAGCTTTACTTTATATCCATAATTTCTAATCCTCATAACAACCTCATTAGATAGGTGTTATACTAGTAGGGCTTATGTGGTTATTAATATATTTATTGGGGGGGGCAGGAATGGGAGGAGGGTGTCAATGGGGGAAAAAGGAGAAATATCTGTAACCAAAATAAATTAATTAAATAAAAAAATATATATATATATATATATTCATTCAACAAATATTTACCAGGTACTTATTAATTTGCCTGGCACCTGAGACACATCAATGAGCAAAAGAAACAAAAATCCCCTGCCCTAGTAACAAAATATTCAAGTGGGATGAGTCTGGCAGTGAATAATAATATAACCAACAGTAATATATTTATGGAAAAAATTTTTAAGAGGAGCAGAGGAGCCCTGGCTGGGTGGCTCAGTTGGTTGGAGCATGGTCCTAAACATCAAAAACGTTTTGGGTTTGATTCCCAGTCAGGGCACATACCTAGGTTTTGGGTTGGATCCCGGGTCTGGGCAGGTACTAGAGGCAACTGATCCATGTTTCTCTCGCACATTAATGTTTCGCTCGCTCGCTCGCTCACTCTTTCTCCCTTCCTCTCTCTAAAATTAATAAAAACAGCCCTGGCCAGTGTGGTTCAGTTGGTTGGAGCATCGCATCATCCTGTTCATTGAAAGATTGTGGGTTTGATTCCCAGTCAAGGCACATACCTAGGTTATGGGCTTGATCCTTGATCAGAGTCCATATGGGAGGCAACCGATAGATGTTTCTCTCTCTCTCCCTTCTCCTCTCTCTGAAGTCAATAAACATATCCTTGGGTGAGGATTCCATTAAAAAATAATAAAATAAAATCAATAAAAAAAGTATCGTTGGGTGAGGATAAAAAAAAAGAGTGGAGGAGAATAGGGTCACAGTTTTGGATCAGGTAATCATATAGACTTTTTGAGAAACTGACGTTTAAGCAGAGACTTGAAGGAGATGAAGGAGTCAGCTATGCAGTTATCTGGAAGAGAAGTATTCCACGCAAAAAGAACAGTAAAGGCTTTGAAAGTGCAAGTGCAAAGGCTTCGAAGCAGGAGTACACCTGGAGTTCAGAAACAGGAAGTGTGGATGGGCAAAGTGAGTAAAGGGGGAAGTGCTAAGAGATGAGATCAAGAAGAGTGGAAACCATGTAGGTACATGAAGACTAGAAGCTGCAAGTAGATGAGAGAGAGAGAGAGAGAGAGAGAGAGAGAAACATTGATGTGAGAGAGACACATTGGTTGATTGCCTCCTGCACGACCCTGACTTGGGTGGGAGATAGAACCTGAAACCCAGGTACGTGCCAATGATTGGGATTGAACCCAAAACCCTTAGGTCCGTGGGCCAATGCTCTAACCGCCGAGCCAAATGGTCCAGGGCTGAGGTTCCACCTTTAAGGCTCCACACCTAGAGATGAAAGAAAGCTTCTGCTCCTCCAGTTACAACAGAAAATTGTAAGGAGATGACTTCAACAAGCTTGGATTGCATGAATTCCTGGGCCAGTTGCTGTGTTATAAAATGATTGATTCAATCATGTCACACGTTACCCTTTGGGTAAGAGGTCAAGGTCTTGTATCAGGAAAAAGAATATTAGTTGTGGTCAAAGATTCCAGTATTATACCCTTTCAACAGATAAGGAAAGGAAGCTCATAGAAGTGTAATGACTTGCCTAGACTTATATATATGTATTAAGGTTTTTGGGATTTGAAACTAGATCTGCCTTGAAAACCAGTTTTTTGTTTTGTTTTTTTCTGTATTGATTTTAGAGAGAGAAGAAGGGAGAGAGAGAGAGAGAGACAGAAATATCGATGAGAGAGAACATGGATTGGCCACCTCCTGCATGCCTCCTACTGGGGATCTGGCCCACAACCTGGGCATGTGCCCTGACCGGGAATTGAACCAGCGACCTCTTGGTGCATGGGTTGATGCTCAACCAGTGAGCAACACCAGCTGGGCAAAAACCACTGTTCTTTTCTGAAACTTGAGCTGGGTACAAATTTAACTGTTGCCAGTCCAAAGACTGTGTGCCTGATGCTTTGAAAAGCCAAAACTCAAAATGTCAGAGTTTGGAGTAAGGAAAGTTTTACTGATCAAGAAGTTGCCTCAAATCTGTCTTAAGAAAGTACAGAATTCAGGCTTCTTCTGTGTCAAGGGAAGGGGAAATGGGAGGAGCAAGAGGTGATTGACCCAGCGATTTGGAAGAAGGAGGGAGAAGAAAACACCTAGTCAGAACAGCAAAAAGAAAAAAAGAATTTTAAAAAATGAGGATAATTTTTATGGGGCCTCCGGGACAACATCTAGTATGCCAACATTTTCATCATAGGGGTACCAGAAGGAGAAGAGAGAGGGCAAGAAATTGAAAACCTGTTTGAAAAAATAATGATGGAAACCTTCCTAACCTGGCAAAGGAAACAGACATACAAGTCCAGGAAGCACAGAGTCCCAAACAAGATGAATTCAAAGAGGGCCACACCAAGATACATCATCATCAAAATGCAAAAGGTTAAAGACAGAGAGGATCTAAAAGCAGCAAGAGAAAAGCAGTTAGTTACCTACAAGGGAGCTCCCATAAGACTGTCAGCCGATTTCTCAAAAGAAACTTTGCAGACCAGAGGAAGTGGCAAGACACATTCAAAGTGATGAGAAGCAAGAACCTACAACCAAGATTACTCTATCCTGCAAAGCTATCATTTAGAATTGATGGACAAATTAAGAGTTTCCCAGACAAGAAAAAGCTAAAGGAGGTCATCACCACCAAACCAGTACTATATGAAATGTTGAAGGGTCTTCTTGAAGAAAAAGGTAAAATATATGAACAATAAAATGGCAATAAATATATATCTATCAACAATTGAATCTACAAACAAAATGAACAAGCAGAACAGAAACAGACTCATAGATAGACAATGTTTTGTTGCTTGCCAGATGGGAGGGGGATTGGGGGAATGGGTGAAAAATGTGAAGGGATTAAGAAGTACAAATTGGTTGTTAAACTGACAAACCTCAAAGGGAAGGAGGGAGGGAGGGTAGGAAGAGATAAACCAAAGAACTTATATGCATATATGCATAACCAATGAACACAGACAATACTGTGGGGAAGGCAGGATGGGGGCGATACTGGGGAGGAGGGGGTCAATAGGGGAAAAAAGGAGGGACATCTGTAATACATTCAACACTAAAGATAAGTTTAAATAAAAAAAATAATAAAATAAAAACTTGACCCTTATCTCAAGAAGGTCTAAAGGCATTCCAGTGCTTGGGACTTGTTAATCAAGTAAAAAAGTTTCAGAATTTCTAGAAAGGTGGCACTTAAAACCAGAAACCTGGATGGGACTGGGGGATTTGCCTTTGGAGTTGCAGTTGCATAACAAGCATACTGTATTTAACTATATTGTGTGGTCAAGCAGGCCAATAAACATAATCATGTTTAAGATGCTCTTATTCCTTTTTTTTTTTTTTTTTTACAAGACTGAAAACCTCAATTACCCCTATGAAAGAGATGTGTTATTTACAAGTGAGGTGGCTGCAGGGAAGTGAACTTCCCCATCTAGTGTGTTCCGAGTATCAGGGAAGGATTGAAAGGGGCAGGAGAGAATAATTGAATAGAGAACTAATCATAATGGCATACTAGCCACAGTTATAAGAAATGTTAATTATCCTTTGCAATGTTAATCATGGTTCCTTTGTTCTGATTAGAGAAAAGCCCACTCTGACCTGGCTGGGAGGAGTGCTCCTCAGGAACTTACCTCAGGAATGCTGTCCATTCTCCTAATCTGAGGACAAGGGGGACTACCTGACATCCTGGGAAGATTAACAACCTAGACCTGTGCCTGTGACTCACTGGTGACCAGCCCTTGCAGCCCCCAGCCCACATTCCTTCCCCCTTGCCTGTAACCATTTTAGCTATTTTTTTTTTCCTTTTTGCCTAACTGCCCTTTCTCACATAGTCCTTGCTTCTCTACCCTGTAAAAGCAGCTGGCAAGCGAGGCAGGAGAGCCGATTTTATGGGATGACCCATTGCTCTCCCATACTGCCAGCAACATTGGAATGGACGCTCATCTGTGATTCAAACTTGTCGCTGCTTAACTGGCTCAAGTAGTGACAGGCAGCCCTGTCCCATTCATTGTCCAGTTTCAGAAACTGGCATTAGATTCTGGGGAGGAAACCAGTGTTCTTTGGGGAATTGGTTAAAGTGGCACTGAGTCTTGGCATTGGTGGAAGCTGGTGGTAAGGCTTCTAAGGTGGGAACTTTATGGAAGGTACAGCATAGGTGAAGAAATTGGGGTTCCCAGGAGGCAACTAGAAGAGAGGTGTTAACCTAAATTGTCTGGAAGCAAAAATCACAAAAAGAAAAAGAACACTGTTTATGTATTACTAAAAGAAACTGCACCCCTGGCTGGTTTGGCTCAGCGGTGAGAGCCTCGGCCTGCAGACCAAAGAGTCACAGGTTTGATTCCTGGTCAAGGGCATGTACCTCAGTTTTGGGTTCAATCCCCGGCCCCAGTCAGGGTCCTGTGGGAGGCAACCAATCAATATGTCTCTCACACATCAATGTTTCTCTCTCTCTCTCTAAAAATCAATAAATAAAATATAAAAAACAAAAACAAAAAACCCCGCAATCACAGCATACAGATTCAAGTAGCAACCCAAACAGTGTCCCAACTGGGGAACAAGAGCCAGAGGATTTTCAAGGCAAAAAGGGGAGATTTGTGTAAGTCATTTACAAAGAATTTTAATTGGTGCTGGGCAGAAAGTTAAGCTTGGCTAAATGTAACTGATTGCTAGGGCTATCACTAAATAAAAATCCATCTCTGCGACAAGCTGCAGTTGTTCTTGTACTGAAATATCTGTGGTTTTGCTCAGTTCAAAAGTTTAAGTTTCATCTGATGAGGATGTGCTTCAGATCCACTTCCTTCCTGGCCTTCCAGCCTAGTTTATTTATTTATTTTATTATTATTATTATTTTTTAATCCTCACCTGAGGACATTTTTCCATTTTCTGTTCAGATAGAGTGGGAGGGAGAGAGAGGAAGAGAGAGAGAGAGAGAAACATCGATGTGAAAGGGACACATCGAGTGGCTGCCTCCCGCACGACCAACCAGGGCCAGGGACAAACTGCAACCGAGGTACATGCCCTTAGCGGGAACCGAACCCGGGTCTCTCTGGACCGCAGGCCGACGCTCTAACCGCTGACCCAAACCGGCCAGGGCCTTCCAGCCTAGTTTAAAGCCCCATAAGCTACTCCATTTTATTTGACATTTCACAGAGCGTTTGGAAGAGAAGGATTGAGTAAAGGGAGAAAGACTGTCATTGGAACATGGACATCTTTCAATAAGCTGAGTTTCCTGTTTGTGATGGGGGTAGGAAGATCTGCTCCAAAATCGAAACAACAAATGAGGGTGCTTTCCAAGGCAAAGGAAGAGAGAGGCTTGAGGAAGAAAACAATCTGAGACTTCCCAGAATAAACGTGGGGGTAGGGGGAGGCGGGAAAGAAAAAGAAAAACAAACAAACAAAAATAAAATAAAATAAACCCAGGGTACTTATGTACATCTGAGTTAACCCAAGACTATTTTCTTTTCTTTTCTTTAAGTTAATTTATTTTTGTTACAGATGTTTCTCCTTTTTCCCCCCATTGACTCCCTCTTCCCTATCCCCCCCCACCCCATCCCCAGCTTTGTTGTCTATGTCCATCGGTTATGCATACATGCATATAAGTTCTGTGGTTTATCCCTTCCCTCCCCCCCAACTTCTGAGGAATTTCAGTCTGTACTCTACTTCTATGTCTCTGGGTCTATTTTGTTCATCAGTTTGTTTAGTTCATTATATTCCAGAAATAAGTGAAATCATGTGATATTTGTCTTTCTCTGCTTGGCTTGTTTCGCTTAGGATAATACTTTCCAGGTCCCTCCATGTTGACTCAAAGGATAAGAGATCTTTCTTTCTTACAGCTGCATAGTACTCCATTGTGTAAATGTACCACAGCTTTTTTATCCATTCGTCTACTGATGGACACTTGGGCTGTTTCCAGATCGTAGCTATTGTAAATAGTGCTGCTATGAACATACGGGTACATATATTCTTTCTGATTGGTGTTTCAGGCTTCTTAGGGTTTATTCCTAGAAGTGAGATCACTGGGTCAAATGGCAGTTCAATTTTTAATTTTTTGAAGTAACACCATAGTGTTTTCCATAGTGGCTGCACCAGTCTGCATTCCCACCAGCAGTGTACTAGAGTCCCCTTTTCTCCACACCCTCGCCAACACTTGTTGTTTGATGATTTGTTAATGGTGGCCATTCTGACAGGTGTTAAGTGATACCTCACTGTTGTTTTAATTTGCATGTCTCTGATGATTAGTGACGTTGAACATTTTTTCATATGTCTCTTGGCCATTTGTATGTCCTGTTTGGAGAGGTGTCTCTTTAAGTCCTCTGCCCACTTTTTTTTTTTTTTTTTTTTTTTTTATCCTCACCCGAGGACATTTTTTCATTTTTTGTTCAGATAGAGTAGGAGGGAGAGAGAGGAAGAGAGAGAGAGAGAAACATCGACATGAAAGGGACACATCGAGTGGCTGCCACCCGCACGACCAACCAGGGCCGGGGACAAACCGCAACCGAGGTACATGCCCCTAGCGGGAACCGAACCCGGGTCTCTCTGGACCGCAGGCCGACGCTCTAACCGCTGAGCCAAACCGGCCAGGGCCCTCTGCCCATTTTTTAATTGGGTTCTTTGTCTTCCTTTTATTGAGTTGTGTGAGTACTCTATTTGGAAATTAACCCCTTATCTGATGTATCATTGGCAATTATGCTCTCTCATATAGTGGGTTCCCTTTCCATTTTGATGGTTGTTTCTTTTGCTGAGCAGAAGCTTTTTAGTTTGATGTAGTACCATATGTTCATTTATTCCTTTGTTTCTGTTGCCTTAGGTGATATATGAGTGAAAATTCTGCAGCGTATGATGTCTGAAATTTTGTTGCCTGCATTTTCTTCTAGGATTTTTATGGAATCACGAGTCACATTTAAGTCTTGTATCCATTTTGAGTTTATTCTTGTGTATGGTGTAAGTTGGTGGTCTAGCTTCATTTTTTTGCATGTAGCTGTCCAATTTTCTCAGTATCATTTATTAAAGAGGCTGTCTTGACTCCACTGTATGCTCTTGCCACCTCTGTCAAATATTAATTGAGCATATTGCCCAAGACTATTTTCAAAAGACAAGGTAGAGTTTACAGGTTAAAAATTGGGCTCCTGCCCGGGCCATTAGGCTCAGCGGTTGGAGTGTCAGCCTGCGGACCAGAGAGTCCCGGGTTCGGTTCCTACTAGGGGCACATGCCTCGGATGCAGTTCCTCCCCGGCCCCGGTTGGGGTTGTGTGGGTGGCAACCACTCTCTCACATCAATGTCTCTCTCTCTCTCTCTCTCCCTCTCCCGCTCTATCTGGAGATGGATGCAAAAAAAAAAAAAAAAAAAATGTCCTCGGGTGAGGAAAAAAAAAAAATTGGGCTCCTGCCCTCGCTGGTGTGACACAGTTGACTGTCATTCTGTGCATTGAAAGGTCACCAGCTGGATTCCTGGTGAGGGCACATACCCAGGTCTTGGGTTTCATTTCCCAGACAGGGTGTGTATGGGAGGCAACACAATGGAACATTAATCAGATTTAAAAGAAAGGGAATTCTCACATGCTACAACATGGATGAACCTTGAGGACTTTACGCTAAGTAAAATAAGCCAGGGCACAGAACAGTTTAATTGTAGGGTTTTATGAGAACTGAGTCTGGCAAATGAAAAATACTCAATACACATGAGGTATAATTATTATAAAAAGCATCTCTGGCCCTGGCCGGTTTGGCTCAGCGGTTAGAGCGTCGGCCCGCGGACCAGAGAATCCCGGGTTTGGTTCCCGCTAAGGGCATGTACCCCGGTTGCGGTTTGTTCCCGGCCTGGGTTGGGGTCGTGTGGGTGGCAACCACTCGATGTGTCTCTCTCACGTCGATGTTTCTCTCTCGCTTTCTCTTCCTCCCTCTCTCCCTCTCACTCTATCCAAAGATAAATGCAAAATGTCCTCGAGTGAGGATAAAAAAAAAAAAAAAAGCATCTCTGAGTCTCCTTCTTCAACTAGTTAATTCAACAAATGTTAAGCCTATACTTTCTTTCTTTCTTTTTTTTTTTTTAAGAGACAGAGGAAGTGAGAGGGAGAGAGAGAGAAACATTGAAACATTGATCGGTTGCCCCTACTGGGGATTGAACCCACAACCTGACTGGGAATCGAATCTGTGACCCTTTGGTGCACTGGATGACGCTCCAACCTATTGAGCCACAGAGGCTAGGGCAAGCCTATACTTTCTTCAATGCATCATTTTACACCCTGGGAAAATCACAGGGGAAAAAAAGTACCATCTACGTGAAGCTTATATACTGTGCATGTAAAGTATACATATTCAACTATATGCAATTACTAAACTACTAGTGGTGGATTCAAATGCTACATGGATAGATTGTAAGTGCTGGGAAGAAAAATCAAACAAGCCTAGAGTATAGAAAAGGCTGGGTTAGTCTCTAAGAAGTGCTGTGGCCCAGGCCTGTCTGGCTCAGCAGTTAGAGCATCGGCCTGTGGACCAGAGAGTCCCGGGTTCGGTTCCCGCTAGGGGCACGTACCTCGATTGTAGTTTGTCCCTGGCCCCGGTTGGGCTTGTGTGTGTGGCAACCACTCGATGTGTCTCTCTCACATCAATGTCTCTCTCTCTCTCTCCCTCTCCCGCTCTATCTGGAGATGGATGCAAAAAAAAAAAAAAAGTCCTCGGGTGAGGATAAAAAAAAAAAAAATTGGGCTCCTGCCCTGGCTGGTATGACACAGTTGACTGTCATTCTGTGCATTGAAAAGTCACCAGTTGGATTCCTGGTGAGGGTACATACCCAGGTCTTGGGTTTCATTTCCCAGACAGGGTGTGTATGGGAGGCAACACAATGGAACATTAATCAGATTTAAAAGAAGGGGAATTCTCACATGCTACAACATGGATGAACCTTGAGGACTTTACGCTAAGTAAAATAAGCCAATCACAAAAGGACAAATGGACAAATACTGTATAATTCCGCTTACAGGTATCTAGAGTAGTTAAACTCATACAGAAAACAGAGGGCTGGTTGCCAGGGGCGGGGAGGGAGGGAGAACACAGGAATTGTTTAATGGGTAGAGAGTCTCAGTTTTGCAAGATGAAAATGTTCTGAAGATTGGTTGCACTACAGTGTGAATGTGCTTAGTGCCACTGAACTGTATACTTAAAAATGGTTGCCCTGGCCGGTTTGGCTCAGGGGTTAGAGCATCGGCCCTGGGACCAATGAGTCGCGAGTTTGATTCCTGTCAAGGGCACGTACCTCGGTTGCAATTCGTCCCCAGGCCCTGGTTGGGGTCGTGTGGGAGGCAGCCTCTCGATGTGTCCCTTTCACATCGATGTTTCTCTGACTCTCTCTCTCTCTTTCTCTCCCTCCCACTCTATCTGAACAAAAATGGAAAATGTCCTCGGGTGAGGATAAAAAAAAAATGGTTAAAAGGTAAATTTTTTTTTTTAATCCTCACCCGAGGATATTTTTCTATTTATCCTTAGATAGAGTGGGAGGGAGGGAAAGAGAGAGAGAAACATGGATGTGAGAGGGACACATTGATTGGTTGCCTCCCGCACAACCCCAACCAGGGCCGGGGACGAACCACAACCGAGGTACGTGCCCTTGACCAGAATCGAACCCAGGACTCACTGATCTGCGGGCTGACACTCTAACCGTTAAGCCAAACTGGCCAGGGCAAAAGGTAAATTTTATGTTATACATATTTTACCACAGAAAAACCCTAACTTCACTGAATTTTTTAAAAGTTGGACTATGAACCCTGGCCGGTTTGGCTCAGTGGTTAGAGTGTCGGCCCGAGGACCAGAGAATCCCAGGTTCAATTACAGCCAGGGGCACGTACCTCCGTTGTAGTTCATCCCGGGCCCCGATTGGAGTTGTGCAGGTGGCAACCAGTCGATGTGTCTCTCTCACATTGATGTTTCTCTCTCCCTTTCCCACTCTGTCTGAAGATAAATGTAAAAATATCTTTGGGTGAGGATTAAAAAAAAAAAAGTTGGGCTATGGAACCAGGGTGTTTGGGTTAAATCTTGTAATTTGGGGCAAGTTACTTAAAACCTCTAAGCTTTAATTTCCTCTTGTATAGAACAGTTTTTTGTGTGTTTTTTTTTAATCCTCACCTGAGGACATTTTTGCATTTATCTTCAGATAGAGGAGGGAGAGAAGGGGGAAGAGAGAGAGAGAGAAACATCGATGTCAGAGAGACACATCGACTGGTTGCCACCCACACGACCCCAACCGGGGCCGGGGACAAACTGCAACCGAGGTACATGCCCTTAGCGGGAACCGAACCCGGGACTTTCTGGTCTGCAGGCCGACGCTCTAACCGCTGAGCCAAACCGGCCAGGGCATAGAACAGTTTTATTGTAGGGTTTTATGAGAACTGAGTCTGGCACATGAAAAATGCTCAATACACATGAGGTATAATTATTATAAAAAGCATCTCTGGCCCTGGCCAGTTTGGCTCAGCGGTTAGAGCGTTGGCCCGCGGACCAGAGAGTCCCGGGTTTGGTTCCCGCTAAAGGCATGTACCTTGGCTGCGGTTTGTCCCTGGCCCAGGTTGGGGTCGTGTGGGTGGCAACCACTCGATGTGTCTCTCTCACGTCGATGTTTCTCTCTCGCTTTCTCTTCCTCCCTCTCTCTCTCTCACTCTATCCAAAGATAAATGCAAAATGTCCTCGAGTGAGGATAAAAAAAAAAAAAGCATCTCTGAGTCTCCTTCTTCAACTAGTTAATTCAACAAATGTTAAGCCTATACTTTCTTTTTTTTTTTTAAGAGACAGAGGAAGTGAGAAGGAGAGAGAGAGAAACATTGAAACATTGATCGGTTGCCCCTACTGGGGATTGAACCCACAACCTGACTGGGAATCGAATCTGTGACCCTTTGGTGCACTGGATGACGCTCCAACCTATTGAGCCACAGAGGCTAAGGGCAAGCCTATACTTTCTTCAATGCATCATTTTACACCCTGGGAAAATCACAGGGGAAAAAAAGTACCATCTACGTGAAGCTTATATACTGTGTATGTAAAGTATACATATTCAACTATATGCAATTACTAAACTACTAGTGGTGGATTCAAATGCTACATGGATAGATTGTAAGTGCTGGGAAGAAAAATCAAACAAGCCTAGAGTATAGAAAAGGCTGGGTTAGTCTCTAAGAAGTGCTGTGGCCCAGGCCTGTCTGGCTCAGCAGTTAGAGCATCGGCCTGTGGACCAGAGAGTCCCGGGTTCGGTTCCCGCTAGGGGCACGTACCTCGATTGTAGTTTGTCCCTGGCCCCGGTTGGGCTTGTGTGTGTGGCAACCACTCGATGTGTCTCTCTCACATCAATGTCTCTCTCTCTCTCTCCCTCTCCCGCTCTATCTGGAGATGGATGCAAAAAAAAAAAAAAATGTCCTCGGGTGAGGATAAAAAAAAAAAAAAATTGGCTCCTGCCCTGGCTGGTATGACACAGTTGACTGTCATTCTGTGCATTGAAAAGTCACCAGTTGGATTCCTGGTGAGGGTACATACCCAGGTCTTGGGTTTCATTTCCCAGACAGGGTGTGTATGGGAGGCAACACAATGGAACATTAATCAGATTTAAAAGAAGGGGAATTCTCACATGCTACAACATGGATGAACCTTGAGGACTTTACGCTAAGTAAAATAAGCCAATCACAAAAGGACAAATGGACAAATACTGTATAATTCCGCTTACAGGTATCTAGAGTAGTTAAACTCATACAGAAAACAGAGGGCTGGTTGCCAGGGGCGGGGAGGGAGGGAGAACACAGGAATTGTTTAATGGGTAGAGAGTCTCAGTTTTGCAAGATGAAAATGTTCTGAAGATTGGTTGCACTACAGTGTGAATGTGCTTAGTGCCACTGAACTGTATACTTAAAAATGGTTGCCCTGGCCGGTTTGGCTCAGGGGTTAGAGCATCGGCCCTGGGACCAATGAGTCGCGAGTTTGATTCCTGTCAAGGGCACGTACCTCGGTTGCAATTCGTCCCCAGGCCCTGGTTGGGGTCGTGTGGGAGGCAGCCTCTCGATGTGTCCCTTTCACATCGATGTTTCTCTGACTCTCTCTCTCTCTTTCTCTCCCTCCCACTCTATCTGAACAAAAATGGAAAATGTCCTCGGGTGAGGATAAAAAAAAAATGGTTAAAAGGTAAATTTTTTTTTTTAATCCTCACCCGAGGATATTTTTCTATTTATCCTTAGATAGAGTGGGAGGGAGGGAAAGAGAGAGAGAAACATGGATGTGAGAGGGACACATTGATTGGTTGCCTCCCGCACAACCCCAACCAGGGCCGGGGACGACCCACAACCGAGGTACGTGCCCTTGACCAGAATCGAACCCAGGACTCACTGATCTGCGGGCTGACACTCTAACCGTTAAGCCAAACTGGCCAGGGCAAAAGGTAAATTTTATGTTATACATATTTTACCACAGAAAAACCCTAACTTCACTGAATTTTTTAAAAGTTGGACTATGAACCCTGGCCGGTTTGGCTCAGTGGTTAGAGTGTCGGCCCGAGGACCAGAGAATCCCAGGTTCAATTACAGCCAGGGGCACGTACCTCCGTTGTAGTTCATCCCGGGCCCCGGTTGGAGTTGTGCAGGTGGCAACCAGTCGATGTGTCTCTCTCACATTGATGTTTCTCTCTCCCTTTCCCACTCTATCTGAAGATAAATGTAAAAATATCTTTGGGTGAGGATTAAAAAAAAAAAAAGTTGGGCTATGGAACCAGGGTGTTTGGGTTAAATCTTGTAATTTGGGGCAAGTTACTTAAAACCTCTAAGCTTTAATTTCCTCTTGTATAGAACAGTTTTTTGTGTGTTTTTTTTTAATCCTCACCTGAGGACATTTTTGCATTTATCTTCAGATAGAGGAGGGAGAGAAGGGGGAAGAGAGAGAGAGAGAAACATCGATGTCAGAGAGACACATCGACTGGTTGCCACCCACACGACCCCAACCGGGGCCGGGGACAAACTGCAACCGAGGTACATGCCCTTAGCGGGAGCCGAACCCGGGACTTTCTGGTCTGCAGGCCGACGCTCTAACCGCTGAGCCAAACCGGCCAGGGCATAGAACAGTTTTATTGTAGGGTTTTATGAGAACTGAGTCTGGCACATGAAAAATGCTCAATACACATGAGGTATAATTATTATAAAAAGCATCTCTGGCCCTGGCCAGTTTGGCTCAGCGGTTAGAGCGTTGGCCCGCGGACCAGAGAGTCCCGGATTTGGTTCCCGCTAAAGGCATGTACCTTGGCTGCGGTTTGTCCCTGGCCCAGGTTGGGGTCGTGTGGGTGGCAACCACTCGATGTGTCTCTCTCACGTCGATGTTTCTCTCTCGCTTTCTCTTCCTCCCTCTCTCCCTCTCACTCTATCCAAAGATAAATGCAAAATGTCCTCGAGTGAGGATAAAAAAAAAAAAAAAGCATCTCTGAGTCTCCTTCTTCAACTAGTTAATTCAACAAATGTTAAGCCTATACTTTCTTTTTTTTTTTTAAGAGACAGAGGAAGTGAGAAGGAGAGAGAGAGAAACATTGAAACATTGATCGGTTGCCCCTACTGGGGATTGAACCCACAACCTGACTGGGAATCAAATCTGTGACCCTTTGGTGCACTGGATGACGCTCCAACCTATTGAGCCACAGAGGCTAGGGCAAGCCTATACTTTCTTCAATGCATCATTTTACACCCTGGGAAAATCACAGGGGAAAAAAAGTACCATCTACGTGAAGCTTATATACTGTGTATGTAAAGTATACATATTCAACTATATGCAATTACTAAACTACTAGTGGTGGAGTCAAATGCTACATGGATAGATTGTAAGTGCTGGGAAGAAAAATCAAACAAGCTAAGAGTATAGAAAAGGCTGGGTTAGTCTCTAAGAAGTGCTGTGGCCCAGGCCTGTCTGGCTCAGCAGTTAGAGCATCGGCCTGTGGACCAGAGAGTCCCGGGTTCGGTTCCCGCTAGGGGCACGTACCTCGATTGTAGTTTGTCCCTGGCCCCGGTTGGGCTTGTGTGTGTGGCAACCACTCGATGTGTCTCTCTCACATCAATGTCTCTCTCTCTCTCTCCCTCTCCCGCTCTATCTGGAGATGGATGCAAAAAAAAAAAAAAAGTCCTCGGGTGAGGATAAAAAAAAAAAAAATTGGGCTCCTGCCCTGGCTGGTATGACACAGTTGACTGTCATTCTGTGCATTGAAAAGTCACCAGTTGGATTCCTGGTGAGGGTACATACCCAGGTCTTGGGTTTCATTTCCCAGACAGGGTGTGTATGGGAGGCAACACAATGGAACATTAATCAGATTTAAAAGAAGGGGAATTCTCACATGCTACAACATGGATGAACCTTGAGGACTTTATGCTAAGTAAAATAAGCCAATCACAAAAGGACAAATGGACAAATACTGTATAATTCCGCTTACAGGTATCTAGAGTAGTTAAACTCATACAGAAAACAGAGGGCTGGTTGCCAGGGGCGGGGAGGGAGGGAGAACACAGGAATTGTTTAATGGGTAGAGAGTCTCAGTTTTGCAAGATGAAAATGTTCTGAAGATTGGTTGCACTACAGTGTGAATGTGCTTAGTGCCACTGAACTGTATACTTAAAAATGGTTGCCCTGGCCGGTTTGGCTCAGGGGTTAGAGCATCGGCCCTGGGACCAATGAGTCGCGAGTTTGATTCCTGTCAAGGGCACGTACCTCGGTTGCAATTCGTCCCCAGGCCCTGGTTGGGGTCGTGTGGGAGGCAGCCTCTCGATGTGTCCCTTTCACATCGATATTTCTCTCTCTCTCTCCCTCCCGCTCTATCTGAAGGATAAAAAATTAAAAAAAAAAAAAAGTGCTTTGATGTGACCCTTGAGCAGAGAGACCCAAATGAAGCAAGGGAGCCTATTTGGTGCTCAACTATGTGATGACTATCTGTAGTATTCTAATAACCATGCACCATTATGTTTTAAACAATGCCTGATTCTTTTTTTTTTTAAATCCTCACTTGAGGATGTTTTTCCATTTATTTTCAAATAGAGTAGGGGTGGAGGGGCAGTTAGAGAGAGAAACATTGATGTGAAAGAGACACATTGATTGGTTGCCTCCCACACAACCCCGACATGGGCCAGGGATGGAACCACACCATGCCCTTGACCAGAATCGAACCTGTGACTCTTTGGTCTGCTGGCTGACACTCTAATCGCTGAGCCAAACCATCCAGGGCTAATGCCTGATTCTTAACTTTTCAAACATTAGACCCACTAAACAAAATTTATTCCAAATGCCAATATCTGAAAGAAATTCAATCAAAATAAAAAACCCCACCTAAAAGCCTGTTAATTTTTCTTTGACGGTAACATAAATAATGGTACACTCCTATGTGAGAACTCAGGCATTAGAATTGTCATAGAAGTATAGTTTAGACATTGCAAAGATGACCACGATATATTAAGTGATACATATGATCCATTTATAGCTAAAAAATACATAATATGAACATTGAAAAAAGTCTAGGAAGATTCACAATGAGAAGTGGCTGTGATGTGGAGCCAATGGAACTCTTACACAGTGCTGGTGGGATGTAAAACAGTCCACTTTGAAAAAGGACATGGTGATATCTTATGAAGTTTAAAAACATATATTTACCATTTGGCCCAGCAATCCAACTCATAATGGAATAAAAGAGAAGTAAAAATATATGTTCAGCCGCTCCCTGCTCACAGCCTCCGAACCTTGCTCCACTCTGACATGGCAAGAATGTCCAGCCCTACAGAGACCTCGTGGTGCATCAAGTCTCTGATTGCTGTTTTCCGGAGCTGTGCTGGAAAGGACAGTAACAGCTACACACTCTCCAAGACTGAGTTCCTAACCTTCATGAATACAGAACTGGCTGCCTTCACAAAGAACCAGAAGGGCCCTGGTGTCCTTGACCGCATGATGAAGAAATTGGACATCAACTGTGATGGGTAGCTAGATTTCCAAGAATTTCTTAATATTTTTGTTTGTTTGTTATTGTTAATCCTCACCTGAGGATATGTTTTCCATTGATTTTTAGAGAGAGTGGAAGGGAGGGAGGGAGGCGGGGAGAGAACAAAACACATACATTGATTGGTTTCCTCCCGCACATGCCCTGACTGGGTTCAGGGATTGAACCTGCCCTCGACCAGGAATTGAACCCACGACCCTTTGGTCAGTGGGCAGACGCTCCAACCACCCATGACCCTTTGATGCATGGTCCAACGCTCCAGCCACTGTGCCACACCGGCCAGGGTGAATTTCTTAATCTTAATGACAGCATGGCGTTAGCTTGCCCTGCGTCCTTTAGCCATTCCCAGAAGTATATCTGAGGAGCCCTTGGAGCTGCTCTAGACCCACCCCCTTTCCTTCCAGCTTCCCCATCATCATCTCTTCACAGACCACATATACTCTGAGCCCAGTATACCCACCAGCCCATGAAGGCCCCTCCTGCTGGTAGTAATAAAACATATTTTCAAAAACACACAAATATATGCTCAAAGACTTGCTTGCAAATGTTTATAATTATTAATAGCCCCGAACTAGAAACCACCCAAATGTCCATCAACTGGTGAATAAATAAATTATGGTATACCCACAGTATGAAAAAGTGCTCAGCAATAAAAAGAAATATTTACACATATAACATGAATGAATCTCAAAAACATTATACTAAGTGACAGAACTCAAATTCAAAAGACTACATACTTTGCATACATACATTTATATAAAATTCTAGAAAAGGCAAAACTATCGTGACAAAAAACAGACCAATAGTTGCCTGGGTGTGTAGTAGGGAAGATATGGGGAAGGTAGGGAAGATCCAAGGGCACAAGAAAACTTTTTAAAATGATGGAAATGTTATATATATGGGTTAAGGTGGTAGTTATATGACTATATGTAATAATTAAAATTCATCAAATCGTACACTTAAAATGAATTCATTTTATTCTACATAATTTGTGCCTCAATAAAGTGGAAAAAAATCATCATAGTATACAACTTAAGATTTGTACAGTTTTGCCCTGGCCAGTTTGGATTAGTGGTTAGAGCATCGGCCCGCGGACCAGAGAGTCCTGGGTTCGGTTCCCACTAAGGGCATGTACCTTGGTTGCAGTCTGTCCCCGGCCCCTGTTGGGGTTGTGTGGGTGGTGACCAGTCGGTGTGTCTCTCTCACGTCGATGTTTTTCTCTCTCTCTTCCCGCTCTATCTGAAGATAAATGGAAAAAAGTGTCCTCGGGTGAGGATAAAAAAATAATTAAAAAAAAAAAAAAGATTTGTACAGTTTCCTTCATATGAAAAATAACTGGAATAAAAACTTAAAAAAAGTGACCTCTGACTGGTGGGAATATAGTTTTTATTTTTTTCTTCTATATATTCTAATTTTTCTACAATGATGTTATTTTCTATAATAAATCGATTATTTAACTGAGTGCTGATGACTTAACCCAGGTAAACAGAGAGGTCCTACTTGGTTTGGTGGTACAGTGTGAGGGAGGATATTTGAACCCAGATCGCCATACTCTTGGCCATTCTACTCTTCTGCTGGATTCTAGACGAGTACTTCCCGAACTTCCTTGGTAAGAACAGCCTGGGATGCTTAACCTAACTGTTCATGTGCCACACTTCTGAATCTCTTTGGTTAATAAGCTCTCAAAGATAATTCTTACAATTGGGAAATTTGATGGAACTACTACTACTAGATTAGTATCTGAAACCTCAGGTGTATTTTCCTTTCTTAACATATTAAGGGTCTTTCATTGATGCCAAATAATATCACTTGTGTATTAGCTACTCCACCTGGAATCTATTACCATTAATCCTTTCTGGAGAGTCATCTTCTTTATGAAGCCATCCCTGACTGGGACCCCATACAGGCCCAGAGTTAGGTGACCCTCTGTGGTTTCTCTTCTGTCCCCACTGACAGTATCTGTCTTAGAGTGTACAGCTCTTCTTGCCTAAGTGTTTACTTAATTCAGGGACTGGCAGAACTGACATCTTGGGCTGGATAATTCTTTGTTGTGGGGGCTGTACTGTGCATCGTTCCAGATTTAACACCATCCTGGCTTCTACCAGCTGGAAACCAGTAGCAACACCACTCACCCTGCCCCCACCCAGCTGTGACATGCAAAAATGCCTCTAGTCATTGCTGAATGTCTTATAAGGGGGCAAAATTACCACAAGTTAAGAATCACTAACCTAATTAGTCTTTCATATTCAGTCTAACCATCCTCTAATTCATCCTCTGCACAGCTTCCAGATTTCTAAATCTTGCTATTCAAAGTGTACTCTTTTGACTAGCAGCACTGGCATTATGTGGGAACTTGTTGGAAAGGCAGAACCTCAGGCCCAACCCCAGATCTACTGAATTAGACCTCGTTTTTAACAAGATTAGCAATCCCTAAACTCTGAGAAGCACAGCCAGGAGGTCCTTGGAATTGAGGTTAAAAACAAAATGCCTAGGTCCTTCCTCAGATGATTATCATTCCATTAGTCAAGGGTGGGGCCTATGAATCTGTACTGTGTGTCTCGGATAATCCTTATTCTTGGGCAAGTGAGGAAACTGCTGCTCTAAAATAAACATCAGATTTTGTCATTATCCACTAAAACCTCTTCAGTGTCTCCCCATCACCTATTGTAGTAGTTCTCAAACTTAGGTGTTCACCTAGGGAGTATTTAAAAATCCTGATGATAGCAGTTCCCCAAATCAATTAAATCAGAAATTCCTGGAAAAAGACTCATTTATAGGTGTTTCTCAAAGCTCCCAAGTTGCAACCAAGGTTGAAAAACAGGAAATGATTAAGCCTGAGCTCCCTAACCTGGCTTAGAAAGCCCAGCTATGTAAAGCTCTGCTTTGTACCACACCTTTGCATAGGTACACTACACTCCAGCCTCTCTAAACTACTTTTAATTCCAAAAACCTAAATATGTTCATGCCTTTGGGCCTTTGTATGGGTGAGCTCTCTGAATACTTCTACTGCCCTAGCAAACAGTTATTCATCCCTAAGAACTAAATTGCCACTTAGCCTTGCCTTCAGGGATCTGGCAAACTTACCCAGGCAGAGTGAATCATTCCCTTCTCTGTGCTAACACCATCCCTCTTTGTATAGAGCTCTATTACTATACTTATCACATTATATTAATGGGCTACAAATATATTTTGAGGACAGGAACTATGTGTGGTTCATGTTTATATCCCTAACAGCTAGCAAAGGGCCAGGAATAGGTATACGCAGCCATTAACGTTTGTTGATTTAGTGAAAGTACAGTAAAGGAACAAAAATCAAAACAAGCAGGAATATTATCCTTTTTCTTTTTTTAAAAACCACATTAAAATATTTTTCCCCCCACTTATTTTCTTTTTTTCCATTACTATTTATCCTCCCTAAATCCTCTTCCACCCCACCCCAGCCCTGTTAAAATCTTAATTAGAAAACATTTTTTTTTTAATCCTCACCCAAGGATATTTTCTATTTGTCTTCAGAGAGAGTGGGGGAGTGGGAGAGAGGGAAAGAGAGAGAAACATCAACGTGAGAGAGACACATCAACTGGTTGCCTCCCACATGACCCTGACCAGGGCCGGGGACGAACTGCAACCAAGGTATGTGCCCTTGACCAGAATTGAACCCACGAGTCACTGGTCTGCAAGCCGACACTCTAACCACTGAGCAAAACCGGCCAGGGCTAGAAAAGAATTTTAAAGCTGTGAGTCTCATTTGGAGAAATATACCTAAAAGCACTCCTAAAAGAGAAATAAGCCTTTTCCTTAATCCAGTATCATAATTTGGTCCATATGTTCATTCTAAGGTGTTTTTAAAATCGAGGTGAGGGGGGGAGGGAAGAGATAAACCACAGAACTTATACGCATGTATGCATAACTGATGGACATGGACAACAAAGCTGGGGACGGGGTGGGGGGATGAGGAGGAGGGTGTCAGTGGGGAAAAAAGAAGAAACATCTGTAACAAAAATAAATTAATAAAAAAATAATAAATAAATTTAAATTAATTAAAATTAAAAACAAAATAAAATAATAAAAAAAAAAATTGAGGTGAAATTCGCCTAACATAAAATTAACCATTTTAAAGTAAAATTCAGTGTCATCTGGTAAATTCACCATGTTATGCAACCTCAACATATATTAGGTTCCAAAATATTTTCATCACCCTAAAAGAAACCCCTGCACTCATCAAGTAGTCGGTCACTCCCCATTCTCTTCGTAGTTCCAGGAAACCACCAGGAACATGAACTTTTAGGTTACACTAAGATATTCAAAAGATATAAAGCAGATATTTAAAGAGATGCAGATCCTAACATGGATGAACAATTGCTTCTAGTCACACAGAGAAGAGGACAAGTATAGTTTTTCAATAATTTCAAAAACTCCAATGTTTTATTAACAATTTTATGTACATTGATATCAAGTCTTGAAAATTGATAAAACATGTCCATATTTCTTATATAGTCAATGTACAAATGCTCACTTATTCTGCACATTAATTATGAAGATAAAAATGACACAATAGTTATAGCTACATAAAAATATATACAAAGATTCAAGACAGACTTGATGTCATTTGGCTTATAACATGTGTAGATACTACACACAAAAAAAGGATATAATTTTCAGAAGAGTAAAATGTGACCAAAATCACTTTTCTCCTTATAATTTAAAAATAAAATCCCTGACAATAGTAATTACTAATTTATAGGTAAGTATTAGACTAATTCAAATTAGCCAGGGTTAGATACAGGTTAAGTTAAACACTTTGCATTAAAAAAATTTTTTTTTCTTTATTGATTTTAGAGAGAGAGGAAGGGAGAAGGAGAGATAGAAACATCGATGAGAGAGAACATCGACTGGCCGCCTCCTGCATGCCCCCCACTGGGGATTGGGTCCACAACCTGGGCATGTGCCCTGACCAGGAATCGAACTGGCGACCTCTTGGTGAATGGGACGATGCTCAACCACTGAGCCACACCGGCCAGGCAACATTTTGCATTTTAAAAACTAAGATTTTCAGTCAAAAAAATATACTAATAACATTTTCTCAAAAATAATTAAAATGGCTTATCCATATCCTTACAGATTCTGAAAACACACTAGAAAAAGTGAATATTGAACAGTTGATTCTTTGGAAAGCTGTACTTCCCCTACCTACTACTGGAAAACATCCTTATGGGGCCCCAGTGATTAGATCCTAATGGGAAACTCACAATGCACCAATAATACTGAGAACAAAGAGGACGAAGTAAAAACAAGTTGTTTTACTGATGTAACTTATGAAGGGATATTAATGTGGTTTAGAAAAAGGTTCAACTAGCCCTGGCCAGTGTGGCTCAGTTGGATGGGTGTCATCCTGTGCACCAAAAGGTTGTCAGTTTGATTCCTGGTTAGGACACAAGCCTGGATTGTGGGTTCCATCCCTGGTAGGGGGTGTGCAGAGGCAGCCGACTGATGTTTCACTCACATCGATGTTTCTCTCTTTCTCTCCCTCTCCCATCCTCTCTCTCTAAAATAAAAAATAAAAAAATCTTAAAAAAAAAAAACGTTCAACTACTAGGGAATCGATTAGACATTGAGAATGACTAATATGATGATGACCTCAAAAACAGTATTTCACACATTATCATGGTGCTACCTCACTAATAGAAAATTTAGTTTCTAAAAACTCTTATCTGTATTTTATTTTACTGGCTTAAGAAGCAGCTGCCTATTTTGAGAAGTACATGATGTAATATAATCATGTACAGTTAAGTTAATGGTTCAGAAACAAAACGTTAGTAGTTTTAAAAAGGAGCAAGTTAGGTTGTGACACCAGGCTAAGAGGGCTTAGGGTTGGAAAGCAAGGAGTGTGGGTAGTACATGAGCTCAGGTATAAATCTGCTTATGCTCAAGGAGAGAAAGGGAAGGAGAAAGGATCTAAACAACCTAGAATAGTAGTGGCACCTGGATGTGGAGTTGCCACAGCAGATCAGAGACAGGCTGGTGCATCATCCTCTGGCCCAGCTGCAATGGGAACCAACCCCTACTCAATATTAAATTGAGAACACAAATATCTCAAAGCACACTTACCAAAAATAGATTATTGACTCTCATATTACAAAGCACAGAAGGAGGAGACATGTGATTATTTTAAAAAGTGAGCTAAAAAATTATAGGTTTCTGCCCAGCCAGTGTGGCTTCAGTGGACTGAGCGTCATCCCATGGACTGAGAGGTCCCGGTGCGATTGCTGGTCAGGGCACATGCCTGGGTTTCGGGCTTGATCCCCAGTAGGGAGTGTGCAGGAGGCAGCCAACTGACGTAGCTCACAAAAATCAATAAAAACATATTTTTAAAAATTGTGAGGCTTCTCCTTACTTCATCTTAAAAACTAACCCAAGGAACAAACATTAAAAAAATTCTAGGACTATTAATACGTTTAAAAGGCACTTAAAACATTCCTTTCCGATCCAACTCAAAATATATCTCTTGTCAACTATATTTTGCATGAATTTTTTTAAAAAGCATATAATTTTCATGCAATTTTTCTTATAATTCAGTGATATTTACCATCTACAGGGTTGAAAGGTTTGAAGGATAGAGCCCCAACTTTCTGCAAAACAACCTGAAAGTGCTTTTATCACAGAAACAGGAAAGGCATTAATGATTTGCTCTTTCACTGACAACATCCTGTAGTCTTTTAAGTAAAACATCATCATTTTCTTGACAGAGGCGTTTGGCAGGTGATTCTGCATCACCATCAATGGCTATTGCTCGCTTCTTGGTTCTCTGTTCACCTTGCCTTATCATGTTGTTGATATCTTTCAAACTCTGTGCAAAAATAGAGGACATGCATGAGTAAAAGGGGAAAAAGGGAAAATAGCAAAGAACTAAGCTAACTGCTTTTGCCTACCCTCTATCCTGTTGGGATACAGAATATTTTTTTGAATCAAGGCCAACTGAATAAGGGTAATTAGAACTAATCTTTTCAGTTTTAAAAAAATGAATTTACCTTATAGCAGTAGTTCTTAAAGTGTGGACATAAAGCAAATGCAGCAAAAGCATCTAGGAACTTATTAGAAATGCAAAATCTCAAGCCTCACCCTATACTTAATGAATCAAACAGGGGGTGGAGCCCAGCAATCTGTTTTAGCCAGCCCCCCAGGTGAGTTTGATGCTCCTCAAAGTTTGAAATACTCCTCCTAGAGCAATGCTTTTGAACCTGTAATGTACCTACTAATAATCTAGGGATCTTGTTAAAAATACAGACTCAGATTCCGTAGGGCTGGTGTGAGGCCTGAGTCTGCATTTCTAAAATGCTCCCAAGTGATGCTGATGGTTACTGGTCTGTAATTAACACTCTCAGTAGCAAAGCCTTGGAGAAGTTTCCTAAAAGCTGTGCATTACAATTGTGTAGGGAACCAGACTGCCAGAGCTTTGTGATTCAGTAGGTTATGGGACAGGTATCTGTGGTCAACAAACTCCCCACATGATTCTTAGCAAACAAAGCACACTGAGATAGAGCACCTCACAGACTTACATTTCCTCTTCATAGAAGTCGATTTCCTTTAAGGATCAATTGATTTCTGGCAAGAATCTCTTCTAAACATCCTTATAGGAAATAGACTTCTATGAAGAGGAAATGTAAGTCTGTGAGGTGCTCTATCTCAGTGTGCTTTGTTTGCTAAGAATAGTAGAAACTCAACAGATGTTTGTGGAACTGAATGAGAAACTCAGGAGTTAAGGAGCTGCACTTGTATTTGGATTGAGTTACAATCTGTCCCAGTACAATTTCTTCCAGTTGGCAGTGATTCTGGCTTCTGGAGACATACTGAACATATCTGCTTGATAGTCCTTGAAATGTGAGAAAACAACAATCATGTCCCACTCACATCTTGCTATAGGATAAAGACAGATAAACACAGCTATCTGTGTAAATAGGAGGAGGCTTCTTTTCAGACTCTTTAATATCCTTGTTACTATAATCCACCAAATGAACTTTCACCTTTGAGGCCTTTCTTTAAACTTAATGTTCCCCACATCTGATCACTCGCAGCTGTTGCCTTACTGGTCCCTTCTCAAGATCCTGCTAGAGCAGGAAGACACACCAGACTCTTGCAGTGAACTCCCCTAATACCATGTCAACAGTAATGGATTAAACTACCTCAACTGAATACACTGCTCTTGATCATAGGCAACTTGCCATAGTAACAGTTCACATTTATTTTCAGAGAGCAGATTAAAGATTACTAAATGGTAATGTAAACTCCAATTTTTAACAAGTGTAGATAAGTTGTCTGGAGTAAAATTTGTGTGCACCTTACCTTGGAAGGGCTGCCGTTGAACTTATATAGCAGAGCAGTCCTTGGCGTAAGTCCTGACCCATTCTTGTGTGGGGATACATAAATAGAGTGCTGCTGGGAAATTCGGCGTGGTGAGCCTGGCTGTTGCTTAATATGTGGAAAAGGAGAGAGTGGTGGAGCTTCCATCTGAAATTAGCCGAAAATAAATTATTTTAAGATAAGAGTTTTCTTTCATTTTGGAATTCCAAAATATTTTTAATTCTTACTGGCATCTCCTAGTTGGGAGTCAGTTATATTGTAAAAGCTTATTTATGGCTGAAAAAAAGCAAAGAAATGGTCCATTATCCTTTCTTTTTCAACAGTTACTAAAAGAGAAACTAAAATAGATTTTCCTGATCTTTCAGGAAATCCTGAAGAATTCTGGGTAACACACCAGAAGCAGTAAGCCAGGAGTATAGGAACCTCACGTCCACTCTCAGAAAGTAGGGGCAAGGACTAATCAATGTTCTAACACTTGCAATAAGAATCTCTCTCAAGCCCTGGCTGGTTTGGCTCAGCGGTTAGAGCGTAGGCCTACGGTCCAGAGAGACCCAGGTTCGGTTCCCGCTAAGGGCATGTACCTCGGTTGCAGTTTGTTCCCAGCCCAGGTTGGGTTGTGCGGGAGGCAGCCACTCGATGTGTCCCTTTCGCATCGATGTTTCTCTCTCTCTCTCTTCCTCTCTCTCCCTCCCACTCTATCTGAACAAACAATGGAAAAATGTCCTCGGGTGAGGATTAAAAAAAAAATCTCTCTCAACATACACATACCCACAACCAAAGCTGTAGCAGAGAGCAAAAAAGAGAGGCAGAGAATTCTATGAGCCAGCAGGATGAGTCCAAGATAGAAATCTGTTAATGAAATGTTAAGACTTTTCTTTAATATTTGATACAATGTTTCCATTCCAAGAATAAATAAAGCTGGCTCCCTAATTATTATTCATTTTCATCTTTACTTGAAGCTAATAAAACTAGTTTCAACTGGCTGATGATATATTCATAGCATAGCACAGCATATGATGGGAATTAAAACTGATGGAGTATGATGAACAATCATAGCCTCTCAGGACAGATAGTAAGAGACCATATTCCGTGAAAGGAACAAGAACAGAAATGTAGAGAGACACACAGATAAATATACATGGCTACTGGCTGGGTGTAGCTTTTACTGTGTCCCTCTTTCTTTGTGTTTTTTTTTTTTTTTTTTTTGTATTACAAGATTTGTTTATTCTATATTCTTTAAGAAAAGTAAGTAAAATGTCGTGTGAAGTTGTGAGGAACACAAAAAGAAATACACTTGATTTTTAAACAGGGAATTTCCTTTCTTCTTATTATTTTTTAATCCTCACCCAAGGACATTTTTGCACTTATCTTCAGATAGAGCAGAAGGGAGAGAGGGAGGAAAACAGAGAGAGAAACATCGATGTGAGAGAGACACATCGACTGGTTGCCACCCATATGACCCCAACCTGGGCTGGGGACAAACTGCAACCGAGGTACGTGCCCTTAGCGGGAACTGAACCCGGGGTCTCTGGTCCGCGGGCTGACGCTCTAACCACTGAGCGAAACTGGCCAGGGCAGGAATTTCCTTTTTAAAAAAAATGTATATTATAAATACTTTTCCCATTTATCAAAGTTCATTAAAGAACACCCCAAATTATTAAATTATCTTCATTCTTCAGGAATTATTCATTCACAGAGCAGACCGCCATTTCATATTTTAAATCCCAGGGCTCTCATGCACTCCTTGTGGGCCTCAATTAGGTATCCACAGTGCTCTTCTTTCTCAATGATGCATGCATCATGTGCCTTCTTGGTCTCTGGGCAGGCGCAGCAGGACTTCAAGGGCTTCTTCTCCTGCGTCTCAAAAGGGGCAGGGCTTGTGGCTGCCAGACCCGGCATCTTGCTGAAAGCAGCTACTAGTAGAGGCACTCGGAACTCTCCCAGCCTCCGCAAGCAATCTCTGTCCCTCTTTCTTATAACTAAAGTCTGGTCTATTGGGAATCAACTTAGTTTATATACTGGTAATACTACTTCCACAAACTTGCTGGTACTGCCAAAACTAAGATCTGCATAAAAATTTCTTAGCACTGCCTCTATTAATAATTCAGGTCTATCTATTTCCTTTTCTCTTTATCTTGAGAAAAACACTTATCTCATAACTATAACAATAGCAATAAAAAACAAGAGAAAAATTACCAGAATTAAATTTTTTTGTTTTCTATATTCCTATCTAGTCCTTGCCTATTTGTATACATAATTTCTAGCAACATAATCACAGTATGGATTAAATTCCCATGATTTCCTCTGGTCTCTGTATGATAGCCTTAATCACTCTCTGATTAATTACTAGTATATTTTGTCCTATAATGCATCAGTGAGGCTTTAACTCTGAAATACTTATCTAGCAAAATAAACTTACAGTAATCAAACTATGACTATGATATTTATAAAACAGTAAAATACAAAACGTACCATATGGTCCTGATTTGACAAATCATATTTCAATGCAAATGACTTCACTCTTCCTACATATACTGTATTGTAAAATTTGATAAGATCGCCTCTTTCCTCTCTCACTGGTGCACTGGAAAAATCAGGTGTTTCTGTAACATCTTCCAAGTCTGTTAAAAGAATTCAGTGTTGTAACAGATGTACTACTTTAATATAGAATTGATTGTTTAAATTATAATATCAAATAAACACAAATCTTTATGTATAGCAATCAATGTTTTCAGAAAAGGTTCAGAAATCTACAAATATTATTCATAATTAAATTTAAATCTTGAGAAATACAAACATGTAAACTTAAGGTGATACTCTTCTCTAGATACTCTTTTCTCTAGATACTGGTACTTTTTTCTCTAGATGCCTAAAAAAATTTTTTTTAAATAATTTTTCTGTATTGATTTTAGAGAGAGAGGAAAGGAGAGGGAGATAGAGACATCGATGAGAGAGAACATCGATTAGCTGCCTCCCACATGTCCCCCACCAGGGATCGGGCCCAAAACCCGGGCATGACCTCTTGGTGCATGGTTTGTTTGATGCTCAACCACTAAGCCACACCAGCCAGGCTTTTTTTTAAATTTGTTGATTTGAGAGAAAAGGAGAGGAAGAGAGAAACTTCTGTTTGTTGTTCCACTTATTTATGCATTCATTGGTTGATTCTTGTATGTGCCCTGACCGGGGATCAAACCTCTTACCTTGGTGTACTGGGACAATGCTCTAACCAACTGAGCTACCTGGCCAGGGCCTCTCTAGATACCGTTTGAGCTCACTGTCACTGGTGGCTCTTAGAGGAGCACCAGCAGCCTAGGGTTGGGGTTTAGCTAAACTAAGCTCTAGAGCAGTGGTTCTCAACCTCCCTAATGCCGCGACCCTTTAATACAGTTCCTCATGTTGTGGTGACCCCCAACCATAAAATTATTTTCGTTGCTACTTCATAACTGTAATTTTGCTACTCTTATGTCTTAGGCGACCCCTGTGAAAGGGTCATTTGACCCCCAAAGGGGCCGCGACCCACAGGTTGAGAACCGCTGCTCTAGAGTATGGGTGGCAGTGGCAAACCCTGAAATTCAGATTACAAAAGGGCCTACGTATATTCATATTACAGAGAGGTGAAAAGACTCTAAAAGGTAAGGCATATCCTCACAGATTAAGAAGCATGATGAATTGCTTGTGTTTATTTTTTTTTAACAAACAAATGGCAGATGACAGGTGTTCAAAGAGCATAACTTTCCCATGCACAACAGGAACCTCTGTTCCCTAGCATCATTAGTTGTAAAATGACAGCCTGCCCCAAGGTACTTTCCTATTTATTGGTGTAAGTCTGGGATAGCTTGTGACACAAGGCAAAACTTTATTCTACTCTTTTTTTAAAAACAGAATTGTTTCTTTTTTTTTTCCCTTTATTAATTTTTTTTTTTACAGAGAGAGGAAGGGAGGAGAGAGAGAAACATCGATGAGAGAGAACATCGATTGGCCGCCTCCTGCATGCCCCCCACTGGGGGTTTGGTCCACAACCTGGGCATGTGTCCTGACGAGGAATTAAACTGGCGACCTCTTGGTGCATGGGTCAACGCTCAACTACTGAGCCACACTGGCCATACTATTCTACTCTTTTAAAAAAATGTTTTTATTTATTTTTTAGAGAGAGGAAGGGAGAGAAACACCGCTGTGAGAAAGAAACATCTATCAGCTGCCTCTTGCATGACCCCTACTGGGGATCGAACCTGCAATCCAGGTATGTACCCTGACTGGGAATTGAATCGGGACTTCTCAGTCCATGGGACGACACTCAATCCACTGAGCCACACCGGCCAGGCTTATTCTACTCTTTTTGGGGGGGGGGCAAGAGTATTACAAACCACTGTCTATGTGTACATACAAAAGTCATCTGCTTATAGGAACTAAGAAAACCACTGGCAATTAAAAAGAATTCAGGCTCTGGCTAGTTTGGCTCAGCAGTTAGAGCATCGGCCCTCAGACTCGAAGAGTCTTGGGTTCAATTCCTGGTCAAGGGCATGTACCTGGGTTGCAGATTCGATCCCTGGCCCTGGTTGGGATCGTGCAGGAGGTAACCAATCAACGTGGACACATTGATTTTCTCTCTCTCCCCCCACCCCCACCCTCCCACTCCAGCTGAAAAAAATCAATGGAAAAATATCTTTGGCTGAGGATTAACAGCAACCAAAAACAAACAAACAAAAAGAGAATTGTGTCGCAGGAGTAAATTTCTATGCAAAAAAATTAGTAAGTGTGAGTCTAGAATCATGGCATTTTCTCTCTTTGCATTCCTGGGAGTTGTCCTCTTCAGATACATTTCTTAAGCAGAGGCTGATGAAATGAGCAGCACAGACTCTAGAAATGAGCTGTAAAATGCTATTGCTGAGTCCGGGTCCTGTCCTCCTATAGTTGATGAGCAGACAGTTGTGCAAAGTTGTCCCACTGCCTGCATCACCAAGGAAAAGATTATCACAATGCAGAACCAGCTACAGCAGAACATGCAAGAAGGACTGCAGATCACATTAGCATCTTTTCAGGTATCAAGAAAGGTATCTACTACTTAAAAAATTTCCTACACCCAGCTGGTGTGGCTCAGTGGACTGAGCGTCGAACCATGGACTGAGAGGTCCCAGGTTGTGGGTTCAATCCCCAGTGGGGGCGTGCAGGAGGCATCTGAATGTTTCTTTCTCTAAAAAAAAAAGTTTTCTACAAATAATGTCATGGTCACTTTCTGTGGAGATGTGGTCAGCGGTTAGTGGATGAGAAGCGTCAGTGTCTGAGGGTAATCTTTAACTGAGTAAACATATGAATTTAATTAAATATTGGATTTAATCCCTCATTTCCTGAGCCCTGTACCAACTCAGTACCAACAGACTATCTGTCAATATTTAGTGACCTTAGAAATTCAGACACACAATTGACTCTTGATTTCTGCCAAGTCATACCTCAATCTGTGTTTGATTAAAGCCTTCAGACAGAAAGCAATTCTCTGGGCCCTGGCCAGGTAGCTCAATTGGTTAGAGCATCATCCCAATACACCAAGGCTGTAGGTTCGATCCTGGGTCAGGGCACATATAAGAAGCAACCAATGCCCTTGTCAGTTTGGGTCAGCGGTTTAGAGCATTGGCCCGAGAACCAAAGGGTCTCGGGTTTGATTCCGGTCAAGGGCACATGCCTAGGTTGTAGTTCAGTCCCTGGCCCTGGTCAGGGTTGTACGGGAGGCAACCAATCAATGTGTCTCTCTTACATCGATGTCTCTCTCTCTCTCACTCCCCTTCCCCCTCCTTCCCACTCTGTCTGAAGATAAATGAAAAAATGTCCTTGGGTGAGGATAAAAAAAAAAAAAAGAAAGAAGAATGCCCTGGCCAGTTTGGCTCAGCGGTTAGAGCGTCGGCCCACGGATCAGAGAGGCCTGGGTTTGGGTCCGGCTAAGGGCATGTACCTCGGTTGCAGTTTGTCCCCACCCCAGTTGGGGTCATGTGGGTGGCAGCCACACAATGTCTCTCTCTCACATCGATGTTTCTCTCTCCTCTCTCTCTCTCTCTCTCTCTCTCTCTCTCTCTCTCTCTCTCTCTCTCTTCCCTCCTCTCTCCCTCCCACTCTATCTGAGGATAAATGCAAAAAAAAAAGTCCTTGGGTGAGGATCAAAAAAAAAAAAAAAGAAGAGCCCTGGCCGGTTTGGCTCAGCGGTTAGAGCAACGGCCCACGGACCAGAGAGTCCCGGGTTCGGTTCCTGCTAAGGGCATGTACCTCGATTGCAGTTTGTCCCTGGCCCCGGTTGGGGTCGAGTGGGTGGCAACCACTTGGTGTGCCTCTCTCACGTTGACGTTTTTCTCTCTCTCTTCTTCCTTCTCTCCCTCCCACTCTGTCTGAAGATAAATGCAGAAATGTCCTCGGGTGAGGATAAAAAAAAAGAAGCAACCAATGAATTCATAAATAAGTGAAACAACAAACTGATGTTTCTCACTCTCTCAAATCAATAATAAAATAAAATAAAATAAAGAAAGCAATTGTCTGAATATCTGTTTCAGAAGGAAATGCTTTATGGCTCTTTTATGAAAGAAGTAAAACTCTGAGAATTATAGCTAAGGTTAAAGTACTACTGGTACTAACTAAATAACCCCTAATAAAGCAAAGGTTTTTCCAGGAGGCTCTGAACATATCAGAATGTGTGGAATTACTGATGCAAACCAGACACTGGAAGAGTGGTCTTAGTTTTTCCTTTTTCACAAGTCTCAGTCTGTGACATTTTGCTCTCACTATTCTTCATGCCTTGTCTTTGACTTCTCAGATTTCCAAGGGCTCCAATTCTTGCCTCATTTCTTCTAGTCAAGAACTCCTCCCCAGTACCTCTATATGCCAATTGTATGAAATACGAGACTGCAAATATCTAGGCTCCAGACCTTCTCCCATCACGTGAGAGCAGGGACTTCCTAGGGAGTTCTTCACTGTTAAGGACTCTAAATTAGAATATTGCCTGGCTACACTGGTTAGGATTCTAGTCACACTGAACTTTTTCTCCTAGATTTATACTATCTCTGGGTAGGAAGTGACCTGATTGGGCTAAATTCCCTATCTAGAGACAATAATTGAGAAATGAGAAGGACATCTTTCCCATTTCAACCACTATAAGTTAATTTCCCTATCCCATTACAGAAAAGATAGCCTTAAAGCAACCCAACTTCAAAATACATGATTTTCCTTGCCCAATTAACTATTATAATTTCACAATTTTCCCTACTGCTCCCATGAATAAGAGGAATGTCTTTATTATTATTATTATATAACACTGTCAAACAATTAAAATGTGGCTTTAAGCCCTGACCAGTGTGGCTCAGTTAGGTGAGTGTTGTCTTCGTCCCATGCACCGAGAGGTTGTCAGTTCAATTCCCGGTCAGGACACATGCCCAGGTTTTGGGCTCAATCCCCAGTAGGGGTGTGCAAGTGGCAGCCAATCCATCGATGTTTGTCTCTCTCATCAATGTTTCTCTCTCTCTCTCCCCCTGTCTCTCTCTCTAAAAAAATCAATAAAAACATATTTTTTTAAAAAAGTAGCTTTATATAAACCACCAGTGAATAAGTCAAGCCATTAGGAGACTGGAGATAATAGCTGCAGAGCTCCAGAGAGACATGCTGAATTTTTTAGCCTGGATCTTTGGCTTTAGAAATTTTCAAAGATCTGAACTGAAAGTAGGAAGGGAAGACATTGGCTGAGTAGCTCAGCTGGTTAGCTTGTCACCCTGATGTGACAAAGTTTTGGGTTTGATTCCTGGTCAGGACACATACAAGAATCAACCAATGAATGCACAAATAAGTGGAACAACAAATTGATATTTTTTCTCTCTTCCTTCCTTTGTCTCTCTACAATCAATAAAAAAAAGAAAGTTGGAAGGGAAAAGGCAAGTTATCTTAGGGTTACAGTTGGTCAAAAAATACAACCATAATATATGGTTAGTCTTATATCCCAGAACAATACATTTGCATCCAAGGGAATAGTAGACAGCTATTTCTCAGGGGTCCTTGTTTCAGAGGTTGGGCACACCCAAATTGTCTGGGGTGCACATATTGATCAAACCCCCCCAGCCATCACTGGCAGAGGAGCTGGTTCCTTTGCACATAGTCATTAGTTTTCAGATTGAGAAAAGGCATATATTGTGACTCTCACCACTTAAAAATGGAGAAAGAAACAAAATTATTTTAAGATGAAGGTAAGAAAGAAGATCAGAATTTATAAATCAAAGGGTCAGGTTGAGATATGATGGGCTTGACCAACACAGCAACACTTTCCTGGAACAGGCTCTTAGAATTCATTTTATATTTCTCCTACCTATCCTCACTCATTCCTTTTGCTCCTCACAATAACAATGTGCAGTAAATATTTCAGACTGGCTTTCTGATTGAGAGGGCATCCTTATCTCCAGTTATGCAAAAGCTATTAACCACAGACCAATTTAAAACTTCAGTGGTTTTAGAACATTTCAGTGATATTTTGGTAGTTTCTTGTGAGTTCTAAAAGCATCACTATAATCTAAAAACAAGTAAAAATGTGCTCTAGTCATATTTTGGTTGTCTATTGGGTGACTGTAAAATGTATCTAATAAGATACATTTTAATAAAGATGTATCTAATGTATCTCATGAGATACATTTTAATGAGATACATTTAAATAAAGTCATCCAATTATTAATTTGCAGTTACCTATTTTAACACCGCATATGAAAACAGAATTTTTGTCCTGTCAGAGAATTTGCTTTAACTGTTTTTTATTTTTGTTTTATATGTGTATGACCTAGTTTTCAACATTTAAAGGATTTTAAGGAATAAGACCTTAGAAAAAGTAGCTTTAAAAAAAGACAAAGAGCCATACTCAATAATATACAATAAATGTTATATTGCTTATAAACAAATTAATATATAATAGCTTCTACTTACTGGTACTAGGCCTTACTATAAGCACACTGTGTTAAACACACACACACACACACACTCTCTCTCTCTCTTTCTCTCTCTCTTTAATCCTTAAAACAAGCCTCTGAGGAAGTATTGTAAAATTTTCAATTTACTAGAATACACTTGAGTATTATGTTTGTGTTACTTAGATTAAGCTATAATCTGGGTCTCTCAAATATTCTAAATCAAGAATACCAGTCTGGGGAGGTCTGCTAACATGATAATGAAGAATGCATGGTATATGAGTGAACTGTTTTCATTAAAAAGCTCATGCTCCACAGGTAGCTACTACGAGGGTTCTGTTGGATATATGTCAATCAATAGTCAATGCTTTGCTAATTAACATATTCAACACCTGAAATAGGTTTTTACTGATGAAAATAGCAACCATTTATTAAATATGCCTAATGCTAAAAATTGGCTCATAATGGGGAAATTGGAAGCATTTTACGTAAGGAGATTGGTTAACATATTTGAGACACTATCCACAATACCATGAAAGAGATGAAAGATCCCATGAGGTCTGTGGGGCTTTACTATTATGGATGATGCCCAGCCCTGAACTCTGATGCATATTGTTGACTTCATCCTGGCTTTTATTTATTTATTTTTTAATCCTCACTTGAGGACATTTCTCCATTTTTTGTTCAGATAGAGTGGGAGGGAGAGAGAGGAAGAGAGAGAGAGAGAAACATCGACGTGAAAAGGGCACACCGAGTGGCTGCCTCCCGCACGACCAACCAGGGCTGGGGACAAATTGCAACCGAGATACGTGCTCCTAGCGGGAACCGAACCGAGGTCTCTCTGGACCGCAGGCTGATGCTCTAACCGCTGAGCCAAACCGGCCAGGGCCTGGCTTTAAAGATAACAGAATATTAGCATCTGCCTCAAGTGAACCTTTTATGTGAGGTAGTAGCTGGACAGACAGCTAGGACTTTTAGCTAACTGTATAGGATACAGAAACTGTGTATTTTTTAAACAGTAGTCATTTTATTCCTAATGATGAATTTGTTTACAGAAACAAAACTGTTTTTCTCAAGGTGGTGTTCTTTGGTTTGTCCAAGTCTAGGTCACTGCATTTAGCTATATAGGAACTGGAACATAGACTTGCCTGATGATATCTTCCTCTGTAACTTTCTCACTTTTTTGGTGCCAAAATACTGAGACCATTACCATTGGATACTCTCCTTGCTCTGTGCCACCACCACTGGATAGGATCTTAAGAATGGTATTTTTTGCCCTGGCTGGTTTGGCTCAGCGGTTAGAGCGTCGGCCCGCAGACCAGAGAGTCCCGGGTTCGGTTTCCGCTAAGGGCACTACCTTGGTTGCATTTTGTCACCAGCCCCGGTTGGGGTCGTGTGGGTTGCAACCAGTCAATGTGTCTCTCTCACATTGATGTTTCTCTCTCTCTCTCTTCCCTCCTCTCTCCCTCCTGCTCTATCTAAAGATAATTGCAGAAAATGTCCTCAGGTGAGGAAAACAAAAAGAATGGTATTTTTGTTCGCCTGCTAATAAATACCTAAATAAATGTATACATAACAATTTGATCTCTTGTAGAGAGAGTAAGCTAACCCTCACTCACCTCAAACTTCATTGGTAAACACTGTATCAAAAAGAAACCATGAGCTCAGCTGGTGTGGCTCAGTGTATGAGCATCATCCCGTGGACTGAGAGGTCCTGGTTCAATTCCCGGTCAGGACACATGCCCGGGTTGCGGTTGTGGGCTCGATCCCCAGTGCGGGGCGTGCAGGAGGCAGCTGATCCATGTTTCTCTCTCTCTCTCCCCTTTCCTCTCTAAAAAAAAAAAAATCAATAAAAACATATTTAAAAAAAAAAGAAATCATGAGCCCTGGCAGGCGTGCCTCAGTGGTTGGAGAGTTGGCCCATGCACTGGAGGGTCGTGGGTTTGATTCCGGTCAAGGGCACATACCTGGGTTGCAGGTTCGATCCCTGGCTGGGGCACATGTGGGAGGCAAACAATAGATGTGTCTCTCTCATTGATATTTCTCTCTCTCTCCCCTCACTCTCTAAAAATCAATGGAAAAATATCCTCCAGTGAGGATTAACAATAACAAAAAAAGAAACCATGATATATTTCCTTTTACTTACTTATATTGTCTTGAACTTCACTGGTCCTATATCCCAGGTAGTTGCTGGCAGTTACTTTCTCATAGCGTACACTGTTTCCCATCTAACCTCTGATGCCTATTTTCATTATTATTATTATTTTTTAATCCTTACCCCAGGATTTTTTAAATTAAATTTTTAGAGAGAGAGAAAGGTGGGGGGAGAGAGAGAGAGAGAGAGAGAGAAAGAGAAAACATCCAAGTGAGAGAGGAACATTGATTGACTGCCTCCCGTATGCACCCCGATGGGGAATAGAACTCACAACATTTTGGTGCACGGGATGACACTCCAACCAAGTGAGCCACCTGGTCAGGACTGATGCCTTGTTTTGCAGGGGCAGAAAAACCACCCAGGGCTGATAAGCAACATGTGTAACAAAAACAGAGAGGGTTTATTTGTTTGTATTTTGGTGAGGTTTACTGTCTATATACTCTTATTGTCTTAAAAAGGCTCAGGCCCTGGCTGGGTAGCTCAGTTGGTTAGAGTATTGTCCAGACACGTCAAGGTTGTGGGTTCGAGCCCCAGTCAGGGCACATACAAGAAACAACCAATGAATGCATAAATAAGTGGAACAACAAAGCGATGTTTCTCTCTCTCTCCCTCAAAATAAAATAAAATAAAATAAAATAAAATAAAATAAAATAAAATAAAATAAAATAAAATGCTGAGGAATAATATGTAAAAAGTATGTGTCCTTAAACTAAATCAGATTCTAGGCAATTGTTATTAAAGGATTTTTAAATAAGATCTTAAAAGTTCAGATCCTAGTAGACATCATACTCATCTTAAATATTTGTGTAATTAAAAAAATATATCTCTGACCCAGATAGTTACTCTAAGATTTTATCCTAGGCATGTGGACCAAAGAATAAACTACAGTGATTTCCTCACAAAGCTGTATAAAATTGGAAGCAATCTAAATGCCCCACATTATACAATTAAATAAGTCACAGTACATATAATATACATGAACCCATATAGGGTGGGGCAAAAGTAGGTTTACAGTTGTTTGTATGGAAAATAACACAATAATTGCCCAGCCAGTGTGGCTCAGTGGTTGAGCGTCAACCCATGTACCAAGAGGTCGCTGGTTTGATTCCCAGTTAGGGCACATGCCCAGGTTGTGAGCCTGATCCTGAGTGGGGGAGGCATGCAGGAGGCGGCCAATCAATGTTCTCTCTCATGGATGTTTCTCTCTCTCTCCCTTCTCTCTCTCTCTCTCAAATCAATAAAGAAAGGAAAAAAGAAAAAAATAACACAATAATTAACAAATAATAATGCAAGTAAGTATAAACTGTGTTTCACGTCCTCACAACTGTAAACCTCCTTTTGCCCCACCCTGTATATACACATTAAATAGTGCTAGGATGAGACAGGGAAAAGGAGATGGGCAGAAGAGGTATTTTCACAATCTATCAACATATGAATACAGAACATTTTATTTTCCTTTCTTTGAAAAAAATTACTAGTGCCTCAAGTCTTAGCATGATGGTAGCAACAAGGTAGCGGCTTTTCCAGTGGTGGCAGAATACCTATATACTTTTAATAAGAAGGAGTTTTCCTTAATTGTCTCCCCAGGCAGATCACTGAACAGCTACCTTACTTTCCCTGTTATCCATATTTACAGTAGTGTCCCCTTATCAACAGGGGATGTGTTCCAAGACCCCCAGTGATAGTACCAAACCCTACATATACTGTTTCGTCCTACACATACATACCTATGATAAAGTTTAATTTATAAATTAGGCACAGTAAAAGATGAATAACAATAACTAATAATAAAATATAAAAACTATAACTACATACTGTAATAAAAATGAGAATGTGGTCTCTCTCTCTCTCAAAGTATCTGGAATTTTCCATTGACTTTGGGTAACTGAAATCAAAGAAAGAAAAACCATGGATAAGGGAGGACTACTGTATTTTAAAAACTTAAGTGCCCCATATGTGTTTTATTAATGTATATAAGTGGACTAGAAAACGTCTTCTAAAAAACACAATTAACAGGAGACAAACTAATGGTTTCAATACACAACCTCTCTTTGGAGGAGGCACCTGACCCATACTTATCACAAACTTATTTCTTCCCAAAACACATATGCATTATTCCACCTACATCTTTGACTCCGTGTTGCCTGACATCACTGTATTATGTACAATGTACTCAAAGGTGTATTACATATAGAATGTTAAATTGGGCAACTTACCACAATCTGTCATTGCAAAATCATCATTTATTTTTTTATTGTAAGCCATAACTTCTCTTGGAATACTTTTCAACAGTACACTTCTATAGACCTATAGGTCAGAGGGGGAAGAAAAGAACTGCTGAGTCACAAAGAGGCACAGATTAAGCAAAACCAAAATAAGAACAAAATATCAAGCCAATTAAAAAGTCTTTGTCTATATGGGTGATCATCAAGGGCAAGTTGTCATTAGTCTCATAAATGTAGATTATGGCAAACATCTTAGAAGAGGAAATACTGAAGCAGATTCTGTGCCTACACCTAAAATATGCCATTGTAGGAGTTTACAATGTAAATCGAATTAAACACTGATGAGCAGGTTTTACTAAATAAAAGTAGCTTCAAAGATCTGAACTTGTTCCTCCTCCCTTTTAACTCCTTACCTCTCACTGGGGCTTGTTTTCCTGCTCCCATCCCATTCCCATCTCCTTTCAGATGGCCACATGAAAATTTGTTCTATTCCTGCCCCTAAACTCTTTCCTATCTCCAAGATAGCTGATAGGTATGATCCATTTCCCCCCTATCCTATGGTACTTGTATTTAGAAGATATTTAGGAACGTTTAGCTTGGTCAAAAAAAAATTTTTTTTTAATCCTCAACAAAGGATACTTTTCCATTTATCTTCAGAGAGAGAGAGAGACTGATGTGAGAGAGACACACTGATTGGCTGACTCCTGCATGACCCCGACCAGGGCCGGGGACCAAACTGCAACTGAGGTACATGCCCCTGACCAGAACGGATCCTGAGACTCTTTGGTCCTCAGGCCGACGCTCCAACCACTAAGCCAAACCATTTTGACACACAGTAAGTTTACCCTAGTGATCTTTAGGGACAATCTGGACCTGTCTAGGATTTTTCTGAAGAGGCCCAGAAACTCTTATCCTGCCATAGTTTATAACAAACACTTATACTTGGCTCTTCTAATATCTCTAAATTATTCACTATCAGGGTATTTGGGGGCTTAAGAAGTAAATCTATTGGTGAGGTTCTCTTAGAAGGGGGTGCCACTACCAGTATTCCTGCTTGAGATAGCTGAGCCACCATCTTTCTTCCTAAGGTGGCCGATTATGGGGGCCAGAGAACAGGCCATTATGATTCCTTAGAGCAGAACATCCAAGCTCTTGAATGGCCTTAAGATAACCTAACCCTTACCTTGTTTTAAGCTACCATAACAACAATAATATGGATCTAAGAGTCATTAATGCTTACTATGTGTCAGGCCACTATACTAACATTTTATATTTCCATGACTGAAAAGTATAGGATTCTCACCATGGTAATTATAACAACATTATCAGAAATGCTTAAAATCTATTCAAAGATACAAACATTAAGATTCTTAGCAGGGCTGGTGTGGCTCAGTAGACTGGGTGTCATCCCATTGACTGAGAGGTCCTGGTTTGATTCCTGGTCAGGGGACATGCCCAAGTTCTGAGTTCAATCCCCAGTAGGGGGGCATGCAGGAGGCAGCCAATCGATGTTTCTCTCTCATATCAATGTTTTTATCTCTCCTTTCCCCCCTCTCTAAAAAATCAATGAAAACATTAAAAAAAAAATTCTCAGCAGATGGCAAAAGAAGCTGAATTTAAGTTAATAAATCCTCAAATTTCACTGGATTTAAACATCATCATAGATTCAAATCGCATACAATTAAAGAATATTACTATATATTTTTTCATTAAATTTTCTAGTGAAAAATGTCCCCACTTAACAGATGAACAAATAGAATAGGAAACCGTGTGAGAAGTATATGCAAATTTCCTGGCTTCTACCAAAACTGTCTCTTGAATTTAATGATAGCCATTAAACCAAAAAATCTAAAATACAGTAAAAGTATAAAAGAAGCTTCTTTCTTTATCACTTCTCATCAAAGAAATAGTACAAGAAAAATAACGTAACTCACGTGACTATTAGCTTGAGGCTGATTCCTGTAACTTTTCATTATTTCTTGAAAAGTTCTTTCTTCTTTTGTTACCTAAGGGAAAGAAAAAGTGCATTTATCAATTGCTCCTAAAAGAAAAATGGTTCTGAATAAAAACTTCAATTATAGGCTGGCAATGAGAGCAGTCTTTCAGAAAGCCATTAACCCCAGGTCAGTTCATGACTAAAAACTACTAACATATATGATTTTTCTACCTTTAAAGTTCAGGCTTTGTGGCCTGTAGGGACTCAGCTGATGGTTTCATTAATCAAAAGCACCAAGATTGCTATAGTATAACTTTACTGAAAATGCCTTTCTTTATAAAAAGAATGTTATAAGAAAACTCAGATCTGTTGAATCCCTTACAGTCTCCAGTTTTATTAGTTTTTAAGTACTTATTTAAAAGTAAATTAATGCCCTGGCTGGTTTGGCTCAGCAGTCAGAGCATTGGCTTGTGGATCAAAGAATCTCAGGTTTGATTCCCAGTCAAGGGCACTTACCTGGGTTGCAGGTTCAATCCCTGGTCCTGGTCAGGGTTGTACGGGAGGCAACCAATGGATGTGTCTCTCTCACATTGATGTTTCTCTCTTCCTCCCTCCCTCCCTTTCAATCTATCTAAAAATTAATGGAAAAAATATCCTCATATGAGGATTAACAAAAAAATAATTAAAAAAAATTTTTAAGTAAATTAACTACATACTATATGACAGAAAATGTTACGTGGAGATTCACAATAAAAATGAATGATTATCACAGGATTAGGACAGACTGTATGGTTTCTAATGCTTAGACAGAAAAGTCACAGTGGTGGCTAAAAGAAAGAAAATGGATTAGTGATCCATAAAGGAATACCTTCTGATCTGTTTGTTACCAATAAAGTTCACTTAAATTATTATTTTCCTCTGCTTTACTATGCATTAGCACTTAACCTGTTCTCCATAATGTTGAGCTAGAAATGGCAAAGCTGAACTCTGACAGTTCTCTGGAAAACAGAAATGATTAGTCACTAGCCTTTATTAATACCTATTTTGTACAGATATTAAAAAAAATTTTTTTTCTCCTTTATGGATTTTAGAGAGAGAAAGGAAGAGGGAGAGAGAGATAGAAACATCGATGAGAGAGAACATCAACTAGCCGCCTCCTGCATGCCGCCACTGGGGATTCGGCCCACAACCTGGGTGCCTTGACCGGGAATCAAACCAGTGTCCTCTTGGTGCATGGGTCGGTGCTCAACCACTGAGCCACACCAGCCGGGCGTGTATAGAGATTTTATTTTTATTTATTTTTATTTTTTTATTTTTTTTATCCTCACCCGAGGACAACCCTTCACTTTTTGTTCAGATAGAGTGGGAGGGAGAGAGAGAGAGAGAGAGAGAAACATCGACGTGAAAGCGACACATCGAGTGGCTGCCACCCGCATGACCAACCAGGGCCGGGGACAAACCGCAACCGAAGCACATGCCCTTAGCGGGAACCGAACCCGGGTCTCACTGGACCGCAGGCCGACGCTCTAACCGCTGAGCCAAACCGGCCAGGGCTGTATAGAGATTTTAAAGAGGCATTGTGAGACAGCTGCCACAAAGGAATTTGAAAACATGTCCTCTGCCTCAAAAAGCTTAAAAATTAGGTCTTAACTATGTTATGTCTGCTAGGACTGCCGGTGTGGACAATATGGTCAAGACCAAAGTTACAGATAATTGTTATCAGAAATTTAAAAAACCAAGATATGCAATTTTATAACCTAAAACATGCTGTAGCAACTAGAGAGAAAAATGTTCTTCAGAGATGACACAGCAAGTCACTGGAAAGGAATGTTATAGAAGCTATATTACACTAGATTATGAATCAGGAGATCCTAGGTTGCCACTTATTGTTTAACTTGGCCAAGTTATGTTCACATCTGGGCCTTAGTTATTCACCTACAATGTAATGATCATGTTACTTTTTAAAAAAAATATATGTTTTTCTTTATTGATTATGGACAGAGAGGGAGAGGGAGAGAAACATCGACTGGCCGCCTCCTGCATGCTCCCTCACTGGGGATTGGCCCCACAACTGGGGCATGTGTCCTGACCGGGAATTGAACTGGCAACCTCTTGGTGTATGGGTCGACGCTCAACCACTGAACCACAATGGCCAGGCTGATCACGTTACTTTAAAGTACCAGATTAGAAAAATCACAGAGGTGGGAGTGGAAAAGGTATTGCCACATTAATAGTGGGGAGAGCTACTTAACTACAAAGGGTCTCTAAGACCTTTATCAGTTTTTAAAATTTGCGGTTAGAGCATCAGCCCATGGACCTAAGAGTGGCGGGTTTGATTTCTACCTGGGTTGTAGGTTCAATCCCCGACCCTAGTCAGGGTCATGCAGGAGGCAAACAATCGATGACTCTCTCTCACATCAATGTCTCTCTCTCTCTCTCTTCCCCTCCCTCCCTTCCACTCTCTCTAAAAATTAATGAAAAAAGATCCTCAGGTGAGGATTAAGAAAAAAAAAATTTTACAACCAATGTATACTTACGAAATGTGAAGGATGATTATTATAAAACTAAATGGAGAATCCAGAGAACAGATATAGTAGCTGGAATTTACTACTTAATCAATGACGATGGGCACTGTTAGCTTATAGCACTTAAGGCAAACCAAGGATCAAGAGCAACAGAGTTTCATCTCATGCTTCAAATGTAGGCAACTAGGGCCAAGAACTTCCCCAATGTATACATTACCTTTGCCATGATGTAAAAGGCACAAAGGAGGAGCTGATCCAAATGTCTGTCTTTCATTAGGTCAGGGCAGTGAACTAAAGTAAATTCAAAACATGTCCATATCTTCCTTCGTAACTCATTCGAAACATCCAGTTTTAAACATAAATCACGTAAGCGTACACTTGCCAAATGATAGACCTAAGATGGAAGGTAGGACATTGATGCAAAAAAAAAAAAAAAGTAAAAATAATTTCTTAAATTTATGTCTTACCACAAACATGGGCTTTCAGGTCAAGATTCACAAGCACCATGGCAGTTTGATACTTTTATTTACTTATTTAATTTATTTTTGTTACAGATGTTTCTCCTTTTTCCCCCACTGACACCCTATTCGCGTTCCCGTCCCCGTCCCCACCACCTCCAGCACTGTTGTCTATGTCCATTGGTTATACTTATATGCACAAGTTATTTGGTTTATCTCTTCCCTCTCCTCCCGCCCTCTCCTCTGAAGTTTGTCAGTCTGAACCCTACTTCTATGTCTCTGGATCAATTTTGTTCATCACCTTATTTTGTTCATTATATTCCACAAAAAAGTGAGATCATGTGATACTTGTCTTTCTCTGACTGACTTATTTCGCTTTAAATTACATAAAATTCCTATGCTATAGTACTAGTTCACTGCTATGGCAGAAGGATATAGACCAAAACAAAATTCTCTTTAAAAAACTACCTTAGCCCTGGCCAGTTTGGCTCAGCGGTTAGAGCGTTGGCCCGCGGACTGGAGAGTCCCGGGTTCAGTTCCCGCTAAGGACATGTGCTTCGGTTGCAGTTTGTCCCGGCCCCGGTTGGGGTCGTGTGGGTGGCAACCACTCAATGTGTCTCTCTCACATCGATGTTTCTCTCTCTTTCTCTCTCCTTCTCTCCCTCCCGCTCTATCTGAAGATAAATGCAAAAAACAAACAAAAAAACACCTACCTTAAAATTATTATTATTATTTTAAGATGGCAACCATTCCACTTTATTTTTAATTTTTTTTTATTGATTTTTAGAGAGAGAGGAAGGGAGAGGGAGAGAGAGAAACATCGATATGAGAGCAAAACATTGCTACCTCCTGCTTGACCCCCACCAGGGATTGAGTCTGCAACCCTGGCATGTGCCCTGACTGGGAATAAAACTGGCAACCTTTCGGTGCATGGGGCAAAGCCCAAACAACTGAGCCACATCAATCAGGGCTCCTTAAAAATTTCTTTTTTCTTTATTGATTTTTAGAGAGAGAGGAAGGGAGAGGGAGAGAGAGACAGAGAACATCGACTGGCCAACTCCTGCATGCCCCGACTAGGGATTTGGCCCACAACCTGGGCATGTGCCCTGACCAGGAATTGAACCGGCAACCTCTTGGTGCATAGGTCAACGCTCAACCACTGAACCACACCGGTTGGGCTAAAAATTATTATTATTATTTTTTAATCCTCACCCGAGGATAGTTTTCCCTTTATCTTCAGACAGAGTGAGAGGGAGAGAGAGGGAGAGAAAGGGAGAGAGAGAGAAACATCGATTTGAGAGAGACACATCTACTGGTTGCCTTCCGCATGACCCGACCAGGGCCAGGGATGAACCGCAACCGAGGTATGGGCCCTTGACCAGAATTGAACCTGAGACTCATTGGTCCACGGGCCGGCGCTCTACTGCTGAGCCAAACTGGCCAGGGCTAAAAATTATTTTTGAAAAGATGTCTTCTGCTATTTTATGCTGCCATCTATGCAAAGTAAGAAACACTAAAATGCAGAATTTACTTGAATTGCAATCATTATGAATACATAATTTTTTAAGTGTTCAGAAGTCTCTCTCTCGCTCTTTTTTTTTTTTGATTCAGGTAAAATTGCTAGAAAACTAAAATGTTAGATAATAAAGAACTAAAATGAATGTTTGACTTGAAAAATGAGTTAGAAAGCAAAATGATTTAAAGAATCTCCCATATAATCTACATTGTTTTTATGAACACATGAAAGGAATGTTAAACGAGTTACCTTTTTTTAAATTGTTTTTAAGTATGTCAAAGTAATTCAGTGCAATGCCCTGAACCTTTTATATTATACACATATACATTCATTATATGAATTGATACTAATGCAAATAACCTGAAGGTCCTGCAAGATTCTAAAATGGTTTCTAATAATCTCAGAAGCATTATGCTTTATTGATTTTGTTTAAAAAAATTTTTTTTCTTTATTGATATTAGAGAGAGAGGAAGGGAGAGGGAGAGAGAGATAGAAACATTGATGAGAGAGAACATCAATTGACCACCTCCTGCATGCTCCCCACTGGGGATTTGGCCCACAACTTGGGCATGTGCCCTGACCGGGAATCGAACCAGCAACTTCTTAGTGCATGGGTTGACACTCAGTCATTGAGCCACACCAGCCGGGCATGTTTTATTGTTTTAATTATTGGTAACTCTGCTGTGGTATTCCTAAACCAGACTATTCTGTTTGAACTAAGTTTTTAAATTTAAATATTTAGGAAAAAAATGAAAAGAATAAAGTATCACTTAACAGAAAAGTATCTTTTCCAGGGGGAAAAAAATCCACAAACTAGAGCTCAAAAACAAATACACTGACAGAAAGAGAGACAAGTGGGGATCTCCAAAGCTACACATGATTCATTTTATAGCAACTCATTTTCTGTATCCCATCCCTTTGTGTCTGGAACTACTGGGATCAGAGCAATGAGAAAGATGCTGGAACTTGCCCTGCCCAGTGTGGCTCTATTGGCTGAGCACCGTCCCATGCACTGAGAGGTCACCAGTTAAACTGCAGGTCAGGGTAAAGGCCCAGGTTGCAGGCTCCACCCCCAGTGAGGGATGTGTAGGAGGCAGCTGATCAATGTTTATTTCTCTCACTCCTTCTTCCTTCCTCATCTCTAAAATCAATAAAAATATATTTTATAAAGCCCTGGCTGGTTTGGCTCAATGGTAGAACGTTGGCCCTCAGACCAAAGATTCATGGGTTCGATTTCAATTTCAGTCAAGGGCAGGTACCTTGGTTGCGGTTCAGTCCCCAGCCCTGGTTGGAGTCGTGTGGGAGGCAGCCAACTGATGTTTCTCTCTCTCTCTCTTTCTCTCTCTCCCCCCACACCTCCCTCCTACTCTATCTGAAGATAAAAATGGAAAAAAGTATCCTTGGATGAGGATTAAAAATAAATAAATAAATAAACAAATAAATAAATAAAGTGCCCTGGCCGGTTTAGCTCAGTGTTTAGAGCCTCAGCCCCTGGACTGAAGGGTCGCAGGTTCAATTCCCCATCAAGAGCATATACCTGGTCCCTGGCCGGTGTGGCTCAGCAGTTAGTGTGTTGGCCCACGCACCAATGAGTCGCAGGTTCTATTCCGGTCAAGGGCACGTGCCTTGGTTGCGGTTCTGTCCCTGGCCCTGGTTGGGTTGTGTGGGAGGCAACCAGTTGATGTGTCCCTCTTGAGTCAATGTTTCTTTCTCTCTCCTTCCCTCCCACTCTATCTGAAGATAAATAGAAAAGTATCCTCAGGTGAGGATTAAAAAAAAAAAAAGAGCATGTATCTGGGTTGCAGGTTCGATCCCTGACCCTGGTTGGGAGGCAACCAACTGATGTGTCTCTCTCACATCAATGTTTCTCTCTGTCTCCCTCCCTCCCACCCTTCCTTCCACTCTCTCTAAAAATCAATGATAAAATATCCTTGGGTGAGGAATAATAACAAAAATAAAAATAGATGCTGGAACTTTACATTCGTGATAGAAATAACAGATACAGTCCTAGCTAGGTTTAAATACAATATGTAATTAAGTAATACTTGTTAGGTGTCTTTTACAGAGCTTTAAAGGTATACATATTCTGTAAGGTTTCTGATTCTAACAAAAAATTCACAGTAAATTCTATTTAGGCATAAAACACCACCATTACCTTGAGTTCAGCATGGACAGTAGCTGCAATTTACTTGAGAAATGGTTATTTTAGCCTGGCCGGTATGGCTCAGTGGTTGAGCATCGACCCATGCACCAAGAGGTGGCTGGTTCGATTCCTGGGGGGGGGGGGGGGGATGCAGGAGGCGGCCAATCTATGGTCTTTCTCATCAATGTTTCTATCTCTCTCTCTCTCCTTTCCTCTCTCAAATCAATAAAGAAAAAAAAAGAAATGGTTATTTTAAATTCATTACAGATATGGACATCCTATTCCCTTTAGGATAAAAGTTTTCTAGCTTCTAATCTGTACCAAGTACACTATGATTAAATGGATGAAAAATGACAGGCTACATTCTGAAACAAATTCTGAATTAAAAATTCAGAAATAAAGCCTTATTTTTGTTAATTTTACATTCACTATCAAAGGCAGTAATTTGTGATTTTGGTGAAAATTAAAAATAGGGAATGAAGCCCTGGCCAGGTAGTTCAGTTGGTTAGAGAGTCGTCCTGATATAACAAGGTTGCAGGTTTGATCCTCAGTCAGGGCACATACAAGAAGCAACCAATGAATGCATAAAGAAGTGGAACAACAAATTGATGTTTCCCTCTCTCCCTTCCTTTCTCTCTTTAAAAAATAAAACAAAAAGCTGATAAATAAATATTTTAAAAACTAAGGAGTGACTAGGGAAAATGCTGCACTTGAAATTGTTTTTAAAATGGGCCTCAGGCCCTGGCCGGTTTGGCTCAGTGGTTAGAGCGTCGACCTGCAGTCCAGAGAGACCCGGGTTCGGTTCCCGCTAAGGGCATGTACCTCGGTTGCGATTTGTCCCCGGCCCTGGTTGGTCGTGCGGGAGGCAGCCACTCGATGTGTCTCTTTCACGTGGATGTTTCTCTCTCTCTCTCTCTTCCTCTCTCTCCCTCCCATTCTATCTGAACAAAAAATGGAAAAATGTCCTCGGGTGAGGATAAAAAAAAAAAAAAAAAATGGGCCTCAGGCATAACAGGTGGGCAGTTGTGGGGTAGGGAACAGTGTAGAGAAGGCAGTGGGAGGTAGAGGAAAGGATAAAGGCAAGTCTCTCAAAAATTATTATAAAAAAGACTAGAAGAAATAAACTTAAGAGTTGCATCAAGAGATAACTTGGAAAAATCATGAATTTCTTAACATTTTAAAGACTTAACTCCTAATCACAATGCTAGAAGAAAACAAAAACAGTGCCTTCTTTTTCCTCACAATTCTTTTTTTTTTTTTAAATATGTTTTTATTGATTTTTTTTTTTTATCCTCACCAGAGGACTTTTTTTTTTTTTTTTTTTTGCATTTATCTTCAGATAGAGCGGGAAGGAGGGAAGGAGGAAGAGAGAGAGAAACATCGATGTGAGAGGGACACATAGAGTGGTCGCCACTCACACGACCCCAACCAGGACTGGGAACAAACTGCAACCGAGGTACGCGCCGTTAGCGGGAACCGAACCTGGGAATCTTGGTCAGCGGGCTGATACTCCAACCACTGAGCCAAACCAGCCAGGGCTTTATAGATTTTTTTAGAGGAAGGAAGAGAGAGATAATAACATCGATGTGAGAGAGACACATCAATGGGCCTCCTCCTGCATAACCCCCACTGGGGATCTAGCCTGGGCATGTGCTCTGACCGGGAATTGAACCAGGACCTCTCATCCATGGGATGATGCTCAGTCCACTGAGCCACACTGGCCAGGCTCTTTACAATTCTTAAGAATCGGCTAAAAGCCACCCACCCAACCTGTCTTGAAACACGGACCAAGGAGTCTAACACGTGCACGAGTCAGGGGCTTGCACAAAAGAATGGGCTAGCTGAAAGGGTTAATAATGTTTTAACAAAATTAAACTCCATTCTGACCCTCAGTTACTGCACATACACACCCTGGCAGTTTCTTTTTGTAAACATAAGGGCCTTGAGACACCCAAAGATAAGGGGTTAATAAAGGCCTTGAGAAACTCAGAGGAACCATGAGAAAAAAGAGATTAATGATGGCCCTGACCTCTGCTGGAGCAGACTCCTTACCTCTGAGACAACTCGTACCAACCCAGACACCAATTATGCGATGCCAAGAGAATGTGGGGGTTTTTTTAATGTAATTTTTTTTCTGTAGTTTGTGCCTATATAAGCAAAGAACAAAGGAAGCTCGGGGCTGAGGATCTGGGGAAGTTGTATCCCCCCAGCCCGCCGGTATAACAGCCCACTGGTGTAATAAAATGCTCCTTTCTCTACACTGGCCTAGCGTTGAGGATGTAATCTCCCACCGGCTCAGACCTTTTACTAGCCAGCCATCTAGTTGTGGATTAGAGAGGTATCTTCCAGTTCTGGGATTTTTATTTTAAAGAGAAGAGTCATATTTGGTTACAAACATCTGATTAACATGTAAATAAAGTAATTTAAGCTCACTCGATGTGTCCCTTTCACGTTGATGCTTCTCTCTCTCTCTCTCTCTTCCTCTCTCTCCCTCCCACTCTATCTGAACAAAAAATGGAGAAATGTCTTCGGGTGAGGATAAAAAATTAAATAAAATAAATAAATAAATAAAAATTAACACTACTCAAAGCAATCTACTAGATTCAATGCAAACCCTACAGAAACCCCAATGATGTTTTTTGCAATAGCAAAATCCATCCAAAAACTCATGGAATCTCAAGGGACCAAAATCCAAATCATTTTGGGGAAAAAAAAATTGAAGGTCTCATATTTTCTGATTTCAAAACTTTCCTGATTTTAAATAATCTTTAGAAAGAAAAACAAAGTTGGAGGTCTCATATTTCCTGATTTCAAAACTTCTCTGCTTTCAAATAATCTTGAAAAAGAAAAACAAAGTTGGAGGTCTCACATTTCCTGATTTTATTTATTTTTTATTTTTTTATTTTATTTTTTTTTCATTTTTTGTTCAGACAGAGTGGGAGGGAGAGAGAGGAAGAGAGAGAGAGAGAGAGAGAGACATCGATGTGAAAGGGCCACATCGAGTGGCTGCCACCCGCACGACCAACCAGGGCCGGGGACAAACTGCAACCAAGGTACATGCCCTTAGCGGGAACCGAACCCGGGTCTCTCCAGACTGCAGGCCGACGCTCCAACCGCTGAGCCAAACCAGCCAGGGCCATTTCCTGATTTTAAAACTTACTATTATGTTGCCACAATCAAATGTATGGTACTGGTATAAAAATAGACATAAAGAGGCCAATAAATAGAATAGATAACTCTGAAATAAACCCTAACATATATGGTCGAATGAGACAAGGGTGCCAAGACCATTCAATGGGGGGAAGAACAGTCTTTTTCTTTTTTTGTTTTGGTTTATAATCCTCACTGAGGATATTTTTTTTCCATTTATCTTCAGATAGAGTAGGAGGGAGGGAAGGACAAAGAGAGAGAGAGAGAGAGAGACAGAGAGAGAGAGAGAGATGTGATAGAGACACATCGACTGGTTGCCTCCTGCACAACCCAACTAGGGCCAGGGACTGAACTGCAACTGAGGTACATGCTCTTGACTGGAATCAAACCCTCGACTCCTTGGTCTGTGGACTGATGCTCTAACCACTGAGCGACCGGCCAGGGCAAGAACAATCTTTTTAACAAATGGTGTTAAGAAAACTGGATATCCACGTGCAGAAGAATGAAAATGAATCCTTACCTTAAACTATATAAAAACATGGATCAAACACCTAAATGTAATTGCTAAAACTATAAAACTGCTAGAAGAAACTAAGGAAAAAGCTTCATGATTTTGAAATGGGCAATAATTTCTTGGATATGATACCAAAAGCACAAAACAATAAAACAAAACAGATCAACTAGACTTCATCAAAATTAAAAACTATGTTGAACAAATTACCCGACAAACATAGATAAAAGGCAACTTACAAAATGGGAGAATATATATGCAAAATATATACCTAATGGGGAATTATTATTCAGAATATATAAATAACTTATACAACCTAACAACAAAAAACTCAAATGAAAAATGGGCAAAGGACTTAAATAAACATTTCTCCAAAAAGATATACAGATAGCCATTAAGCACACGAAAAGATGTTCAATACCACTAATCATTACGGAAACACAAATAAAAACTACTGTGATTCATACTCATTGGGATGGCTATTATCTTTAAAACCCTGAAAACAAGTGTTGGCAAGAATGTGGGGAACTTGGAATCCTTGTGTATTGAGGCAGGAATATAAAATAGTACAGTCAACTGTGGAAAGCAATATGGCATTTCCTCAAAAAACTAAATTTAGAATTACTATTCCACTCTTGGGTATATACTCAGAAGAACTGAAAGCAGAGATGTAAATGGGTATTTGTACACCAATGTTCATAGCAGCATTATTCACAATATCCAAAAGGTAGAAACAATCAAAATGTCAACCACTTATGAATGGATAAACAAAATATTATATATAATGGAATATTATTTAGTCTTAAAAAGGAAGGAAATTCTGAAACACATACAACATGGATTAGCCATGAAGACATTATGCTAAGTGAAATAAGCCTGGCATAAAAGGACAAATACTGTAGATTTCACTTATATGAGGTACCTAGTGTAGTCAAATTCATAGAGATAGGAAGTAGAATGGTGGTTACCAGAGACTGGTGGAGGGGAGAGAAAGAGGAATGGGGAATTACTGTTTAATGGGTACAGAATTTCAGTTCAGGAAGATACAAAAGTTCTGGAAATGGATAGTGGTGAAAGCAGCACAACAATATGAATGTACTCTTAATGACACTTAAAAATGGTTAAAATCGTAAATTTTGTTATATATATTTTACCATACACACAAAAAAAGAAAGCTAAAGCTTCTGTGTTACTCAATCTCTTTTGCATTGATTAAATGAAATCTTCTCGGATGCTATAAAAACACATACCTTTCTTGCCCTGGCCGGTTTGGCTCAGCGATTAGAGCGTCAGCCTGCAGACCAGAGAGGCCCGGGTTTGGTTTCCGCTAAGGGCACGTACCTCGGTTGCAGTTTGTCCCCGGCCCTGGTTGGGGTTGTGTGGGTGGCAACCACTTGATGTGTCTCTCTCACATCGATGTTTCTCTCTCTCTCTCTCTTCCTCCTTCTCTCCATTCCACTCTGTATCTCAAGATAAAGTGCAAGAATGTCCTCGGGTGAGGATAAAAAAAACAAAAACAAAAACGTACCTTTCTATAAAACAGTGCCAGGGACCCAGTTCTCTTTGGTCTGCTTATTCCAGTTGGATGTACCTCTTGTGCTTTAGTCAGATGGGTTTGTTTTGGAGAAGCACCAATTAATGACTGAGCAGTAAGTGATACAGGACTCTCAACTTTGGACTCCTGAGTTGTGTTCATGGCAATTGGTATCAGCGTGATCTCTCCAGCATCATTTGCAATACCTAAGTATACAAGCAGGAGTTCTGTTTTAGCAAAAGCTGCATGTGTTCCAGAAAAGCTGTCGATTATAGCTATCCATCTATGTGTAAAAGCACAAAAATATGTTAGAAAAAAAGACGAAAGGCACAGAAAAATAATTCTAGGTTATAACATTATTTTCTATTTCTGTTCTGTTTTGTTTTGAGTTCTTAAGGAGACTTTTAAATCAAAAAACAAAATTCCTGCTCAATATACTCATTTGTAAAGCTAAGAAAATAAGTCCTAACAAGAAGGGCAGTAAATTTATAAAATAGGAAAAAATTTTTAAAGTACAGGTTCAAAACAAAATGAAAGGTGGAGCACAGGACTGTTAGGGCAGTGAAACTATTCTATATAACACTATAATGGTTGACATGTGTCATTAGACATTTGTCAAAATCCAGAGTACACAATATCAAGAGTGAACCCTAATGGAAACTTTGGACTTGGGGTGATAATAATGTGTCAGTGTAGGTTCATCAATTGTAACAAATGTACCATTCTGGTGCAAGAGTGTTATGGTGAGGGAGGCTGTGCATATGTGGGGGCAGAGAAGTATATGGAAAATCTCTGTACCTAAAACTGCTCTAAAAAATAAAAATAAAATAGTTTTTAGGTTCAAGAAAAAAAAATACTGGGTTAGCGAGGCCATGTGATCCAATCCAGTAAGACATTTCTTAAAATTTATCCAATTCAGACAAAATATAAAATACATGCATTAAAATGTTACCATGCAATGGGATTGTAACTTTATGTCCTGTTGTCCCCGTTACTATGGCTGTGGCCATTGTTAAAAGACTTTGCCCAGGTGAAACTGATATATTTTCAGCAGTAATACTTGAAGAAGGAGCAATTTTCAATTTTTTTCCTTCTGTGATGATCCTGTCCATAAGCATTTCCTTTGGGGGGTCCTCCCCAAAAAGTCTTCTCTTAGCACTCCCTGCAGTAGGAGAACTGTAGCGTTCATGGACAGAAATTGGAGACAATGGTTGCATATCTAACAAAGAGAAAAATAAATTTAAAACAGTTTAATATATATTCCAAAATAATGAACCAGGTTCATTCATTCATTCAACAAAAAGATACTGAGTTGTCCTAGGCACTAGGAGTCCAGTAGTGAAAAACAAGGCCTCTGTCCTCATATCAAGTCTAGGTGGGAGAGAAAGGCCTGAAATAAGTCCTTACAACAAAATGTGAAAATGATAGCTCACCTTCCTGGTTTCTTGAACCTCTGCCTATATTAAAGGAGCAAAATGTTAAGGGTAAAGTAGAAGCTGAGAGGTAAATGAGATGACCATTAAATTAAAGTAGCAGTCCAATTAGCTTCTGTCTCCCAATCTTATCTAGTAAATAACACTTAAGAAGAAGGAAAAATCAGTTATTTGGTTTACAGTTTTGCCTTCACCTCCCATACCTCATACTTCTAGCAGTTTAAGGCAGTGCTGTAGCTTTCTAATTTAGTAGATACAGAATCATATTTTATAAGATGAAGATGAGTAAAGGTGATAAGACTCTGCTTAGCTTGCTTTAATCTGAGGGTTGGCAATAGCATGTTGATTAAAAAGAAAGTTAGGGTGTAAATTATGTCTCTCTTCCAGTGCTGTCCTGCAGGAGCTACTCTCGTTTCCCTCTCCACTAGGTGCAAAGGTTCTTCTAGCCTCTTAAAACCCTACATCTTTTTCCACAATTCTTCCTCACTGCTCCCAGTCCATTGTTTCTTTACAGGTACAGAATATGCTTTTAAAATAAAAGAATGCCATTACTTATTTTTACTTTCATTAGATAATTAGACAGCCATGTAATCTATTTTCAAAATATGCTTAAAAGGTGTAAAAATTACCTCTGGCAATGATTATGACAGCTCTCTGTAATACTGAGGTGAGTGGGGAAATAGTCATGGTTTAATAATTATCTCTCCATAACCACATGCTGGGGGTTATGAAAGCAACCCCGACTCCTGTCCTCAGTTAACAAGTAGAAAGTTTTTTTGTTATTCTTGTTACCCCTAACAGGACTCTACCTGGATGTCTTTTGTTTTGGTTAATCCTCACCCTACGATACTTTTCCACTGATTTTTAGATACAGTGGAAGAGAGGGAAGGGGGAGGGAGGGAGGGAGGGAGGGAGGGAGAGAAACACTGATGTGAGAAACATTGATTGGTTGCCTCCCTCACGACTCCGGGGCTGGGGATCGAACCTGCAACCTAGGTACATGCTCTTGACCAGGAATCAAACCTGAGGCCTTTTGGTCCACAGGCTGAGGTTCTAACCACTGAGCAAAACTGGCCAGGGCTACCTGGATGTCTTATATCTAAGAAATCCAAGGCAGCCCCTGAATCTGACTAGTGATGTTCAAAGCTGACATTTCAAAGAAGGACTCAGTTTATAGCTATAAAGTTAGCTGCAAACCCCTTGAAATCATTTTTTCCGTACAGAGTACTAGAAAAGCTACAGTGGATAGACACTCAATCAAAATTTAATAATATGCGATTAAGTTTTTATTGAGTGTCTGTCCACGGCAGCTCATATCAAGTCTAGTGGGAGAGAGAGGCCTGAAAAGAATAGCATACCTTCTGTTTTCTTGAACCTCTTGCCTATATTAAAAGAGCAAAATGTTAGGGGTAAAGTAGAAGCTTTATGTCCCCAGAGTCAAGGCTCAATATGATTGCTTTCTAAGGATATTCTATTATTTGATTCTCTTGCCTGAATCCTTATAAAATAACTTTTTCCTCTAATTATAAAAATAACGTATTCCCTGAATGTTTACAGCACCATTATTATTATTTAAAATAAATTTTTTTCTTTATTGATTTTAGAGAGAGAGAGAGAGAGAGACATCGATGAGAGAGAGAACATCGATTGGCCGCCTACTGCAAGCCCTCCACTGGGAATTGGGCCCACAACCTGGGCATGTGCCCTGACCGGGAATTGAACTAGCAACCTCTTGGTGCATGGATCAAGGCTCAACCACTGAGCCACACCGGCCGGGCCACAGCACCATTATTCATAACAGCCAACAAGTGGAAATGATTGAAATGTCTGCCCCACCAGTGTGGCTCAGTGGACTGATTGTTGTCCCATTGACTGAGAGGTCTTGGTTCGATTCCCGGTCAGGGCACTTGCCTGGGTTGTGGGCTCGATCCCTAGTGCAGGGCATGCAGGAGGTAGCCAATCGTTGTTTCTCTCTCACATCAATGTTTCTATCTCTCTCTCCTTTCCTTTCTCTCTAAAAAAACCAGTAAAAATATATTTTAAAAAAAAAGCAATGTTCATCAACTAATGAATATACAAACAATATTCACACAATAAATCATTATTCAGAGATAAAAATGAATGAAGTGGTGGTACATGTTAGAATATATATGTACCTTAAAAACATGCTAAATGAAAGAAGCCTATTACAAAGTCCACATATTACACGATTCCATTTATATGAAATGTCCAGAATAGGCAGAGACAAAAAGTAGATTAGTAGTTCCAGGGGCTTGAGGAAGGAAGAACTGGAATGACTGATATTAGGTATGGGGTTTCTTTTTGGGGTGATGAAAACATTCGGGAATTAGATAATGGTGAAAATTGTATAGTCTGGTGAATATTCTAAAAACCACTAAACTGTATACTTCAAAAGGGTTACCTTTATGGTATGTGAATTACATATAAAAAAAAATTCACTGAAAAAAACTCAAACAATACTAAAAAGTATAATGAAGAAAGTAACACTCACTCAAAAATCCCACCAAGAAAGATTTTAGTTCTTAGATCTTTAGGCAAACACACACACACATACATTTTATGTTTTGTATAGTTCCAATATGCAGAAATTTCAATTATCACAGTTTAAATTAACAACAGCCCTAGCAAAACAGTTCAAATTTCAAATTTCAGTTGCCAATGTATATTAACTGTAACTGCATAAACTACAAACTTCAGTCTATAAATCATCATGTAAATAATAGCTGTGCATCATGATCAGTGACCAATGATGCTACTTCTTTCAAAGTGTTGGTGATTGGTTAATTCATGCAGACAACAAAGCATATAATTATGTTGCCTCCTTGACTTCCAGTGATAAACCCACACAACATTTCACAAAACAGACAAATGAAAGAGGGAATCATCAAAAAAGATGAAAGTGCAACAAAGAAATAAAAGTGATAATGTTGAAGTGGAACTAAAATAAGAGTGAAGTTACAGAAGAAAAACCGACTCTGGGAATGTTGTTTACACTGCTGCTATTCAAGAAATTACATATGTAGCTAGAAGTACTTTGTAAAGATGAAATTTATTGACATAAAAGAGTTGTGACAAAAAGGATGATGTCCAACAGGAAGTGATGATGGCAAAAACTTAACATCATAGAAACTCTCAGATATTTCACAGCACTGAAAGCACAAAGAATAAAATGTTGAAAGCTGGGAGCATTTGAGATCTTACTTCCTGGCACTGCCTGCAGTTTTAGCTCAAATAAACTCTTTCAAAAATTCTCAAAAATTGCCCTGGCCGGTTTGGCTCAGCGGTTAGAGTGTCGACCTGCGGACCAGAGAGTCCCGGGTTTGGTTCCCACTAGGGGCACGTACCTCGGTTGCAGTTTGTCCCTGGCCTCGGTTGGGGTCGTGTGGGTGGCGACCACTCTCACGTTGATGTTTTTTCTCTCTCTCTTTCCACCTCTCTCCCTCCCGCTCTATCTGAAGATAAATGCAAAAATGTCCTCAGGTGAGGATAAAAAACAAAAAATTCTCAAAAATAAATAAATAAATAAGGCCCTGGCTGGTTTGGCTCAGCGGCTAGAGCATTGGCCTGTGGTCCAGAGAGACCTGGGCTCGGTTTCCGCTAGGGGCATGTACCTCGGTTGCAGTTTGTCCCCGGCCCTGGTTGGTCGTGCGGGAGGCAGTCACTCGATGTGTCCCTTTCATGTCGATGTTTCTCTCTCTCTCTCTCTCTCTCTCTTCCTCTCTCCCCCTCCCACTCTATCTGAACAAAAAATGGAAAAGTGTCCTCGGGTGAGGATTTAAAAAAATAAATAAAATAAAAATAAAAATAAATAAAATGTTGAAAGCTGATCCAACATGACAGTTCACCAAGACACAAAACAGATGATCCACTCAGTATCATAAGTTAAATGAGAAGGCAGCACACACTGTTTAAACTTTTCTGTAAGTTCTTTAAAAAACAAATAAAACACTTTTATTCTCAATGTTTCTAATGTTTCAAATTATACTATACTAAGTATTTTTACTACTTGTTCATTTCTCTAAACAAATAACTGATAGAGAATTTTTAAAGTTTTGACAAGATTTTTAAATGTTATAAAACAATTATTATTTCCATTGTTGGTAAAAGTTGTTTCATATGCACAGCTTGCACATTTTTATAATCTTGCACTACATGTAAAGCAAAGTGCATGCATGCATGCACTCACACACACATAAAAAATCATAGTTCAAAAATGGATCTAGAGCTACAATACTATGTAAGCTGAATACTTGTTCATCTGCGGGTTGTTCAGGGATATTCTATGGCCAAAAGATTTTCTTAACTGATTAAAAAAAAAATCAAGCGCTATATAATCCAGAAAATGTACATATCAGTTTGCTCTATCCCTAGATAAAATAAGGAAAGATACACTAAAATCTTCCTATTAGTAAGGCTCAAATGAACTATTTTAAGAATGTATAAATAAGTTATGCATGAGATGAACTTTAACATCCCAAAGAGTTCTCTGCTCTGCTTTAAATACTTATCTTTCTACTCAGCTACAAGATTGGCAAAGAAATGCAGAATGCTTAAAGGCCGAACGCAGGATTCTTCAGTATATGGAAAGAAAGGTTGCAACGTATAGTCATATGATAAATAAGTGATTTATAAACAAGAGTGATATTTTGCTAGGGCTTTAAAAGTTAACAGGTTTTCTAACCTCATGGAATACTGTTGAACCTATAGCATTGTATTGATACTTTTGTGTTCTCTGCCTTGCAATTTTTTGTTTTCACTATATCTACTCGTAAATTTTTTTTCTTTTTAATTCTACCACATTTAATGATGGAGAGAGAGAAAGATCAATCCTGGAGTCATTTTACTGTTTAGAAAATTTTCCTAGCCATGAAGCCCTGTTACTGATATAGACAGGTAATATGTTCAGTGCTTTTCTACCCCTATCCTTCAAAACACACCTGTACATCCATGGTTTATACTGATCCACCAACAGCTAAAAAGGCTGTGCTACCAACTGTAGCCAAATGGAAGACACAGTCATCCTTCTCCCTCTGACTGCTTTGGTCATCATTTACAGCACTGAATAAATGTAGTTTTCAGAATTTTGGATTGGAGCTGTTCAAGTCCTTTTGTTGGGCAAAGGAAGTTTTCTGGACATTCCATTATAGCCAGCTTCTCTGGGGTTGTTGTTTTTAAATCCAAAGACTTGAATATTTCCTGCACATGTTTGCTTTTTCCTTCCATTATCTCCTTCCCATCTAGTACCATTATAGTTGTAGATATCTGCATTTTTAGCAGAGTTTTACCCATTTATTATTATATTTTTACTATTCAAGAACTGCTGACATACGAGGGATATAGTAGAGTACTGGACTTGAAAAATGCAGATGAAGAAATACTAGGTATCTGTGCTTTAATACATTGTGGCAGGATTGTACTATTAGCAAATAAATCAAACTATATAAAATCACAAACCAAACCTAAAAATGAACGAAGTGAAAAGGATAACTTCCAGGCAGTATCTTTCTATTGTAACCTGTTATTGAAGGGAATACTAGTGATTTGTTCCAAATAGGATGTAAAACTTGTTCCAAAGTACTTTTCCTCAGCCCTGCCTGCCAAGAACTTAAATGTAACTGTGAAATAGCAACCCTTCCAAGATATAATATATTGGCAGGTATATGTGTGATCTCAGAATACACAGGTGACATAGATATAATAGCACAACTGAAATGGTGGATTCATTTACATTGTTTACAGTTCTATGACCAGGCCTTAAGGGAAGGTCAATTTTTAAAAAACCAAGTAGTGTCTTCCTACTTATCTGCATATACATGTCAAAAAAGAAGGGTGTTTGTGCTTCATCACTGTTTTTGCTCCGCAATAGTCAAACAAGAGTTTGTTTCCAAGTGATCTGTTGAGCTGTGTAACCATTTTTGTTTATTTCAAATAAAATATATTTGTACTAAAAAAAAAAATCCTCTGTATCAGGTAGTCCAATAGAAATATTCCAGTTTTGTTCTTAAAATAAATAAGTAAGCCCTGGCCGATTTGGCTCAGCGGTTAGAGCGTCGGCCTGCAGTCCAGAGAGACCCGGGTTCGGTTCCCGCTAAGGGCATGTAATTCGGTTGCGGTTTGTCCCCGGCCCTGGTTGGTCGTGCGGGTGGCAGCCACTCGATGTGTCACTTTCACATCGATGTTTCTCTCTCTCTCTCTTCCTCTCTCTCCCTCCCACTCAATCTGAACAAAAAATGAAAAAATGTCCTCGGGTGAGGATATAAATAAATAAATAAATAAATAAATAAATAAATACTTATCTTTCTATAGAGACATGCATAGACAGAGAGAATATAACTTTTGTCACATTTGAAAAGTAGGTCTTTAGCTTATAGTTTTCCATTCGTATCTGGGAAAGATTGTGTGTGTTTATTAAAAGGCCAAAATACTATTTTAACAACAACTGACACTGCAATTAAAAAATAATAATACTCAAAATCAGAGTGGAAATCTTACTACTTTAACATTAAAAAAGTATAGAATGAGCCACACTGCGAGGCTGACGTAAGCATTTAATTACCCTTTGAAATCCTGATGAAGTAATTAATAGTATATTAGTAAGACTTGAAATTTTCTCTGAAAAAATTATCTTTGTTATTTTTCATTGTTTTGCCAATGTTGAACTTACCCCTCCGAAGACTTCCACTGTCTGTTCGAACTTCTTTGACCCTTGGATGCATTAGAGGAGACATTGGCATCATGGGAAGATGTCCCTGTACATTTCCGCCATTTCCTGTTTCAAAGTTATTTGGAAATATAACCTGTTGAAAACAAAAGCCCTTTGTTTTACATACAGATAAATCTACTGATAAAAACTTGTAACAGAAAAAAAGAGAAAAGTCTTAACTTATTTTTTTATTCAAAATTTTTTTCTTTATTGATTTTAGAGAGAGACGGAGAGGGAGAGAAAAATAGAAACATTGATGAGAGAGAACATCAACTGGCTGCCTCCTGCATGCCCCCTACTGGGGACCCGGTCTACAACTTGGACATGTGCCCTGACTGGGAATCAAACCAGCAACCTCTTGGTGCATGGGTCCATGCTCAAACACTGAGCCATACCAGCCGTGCTTAACTTCTTTTACTACGTAATTTCCCTTTCCTTTCTTCTTCACAAAACGTAACACTTACATAAAGTGCTCAATAAGTTAATGTTGTTAAATTTGTGTAGAGTTTATATCACTTTATCTTTTTTTTTATTGTTAAAAGTATCACAGATGCCCTCTCTTTTTCCCCCCTTGACCCTCTCCTCCCCACTCCCACTCCCCTTCCTGCTTTCCCCAACCTAATGTCTGTGTCCATTGGTTGTGCATATATGCATATAAGTTCTTTGGTTTATCTCTTCCCACCACCCCACCACCCATCCTTCTAAGGTTTGTCAGTCTGTTCCCTACTTTGATGACTCTGGATCTATTTTGATCAATAGCTTTTGTTCATGATGTTCCATAAATGAGATTATGTGGTACTTGTCTTTCTCTGACTGACTTACTTCACTCAGCATAATATTCTCCAGGTCCTTCCATGTCATCTCAAAGGGTCAGAGATCTTTCTTTCTTATAGGTGTGCAGTATTCCATTGTGTAAATGTACCACAGCTTTTTTTATCTGCTCATCTACTGATGGACACTTGGGTTGTTTCCAGATCTTAGCTATGAACATAGGGGTGCATATATATCTTACTTAATCTGATAATTAGAAGTAAACCTATGAGGTAGGCACTATCCCTCTCCACCTAGGGATGAGAAAATTGAGGCTCAAAATGTGATTGCCCAAAGACACACTGCTACTAAATAATAGAGCAAGAACCTCAACTCAAATCCTTTTCTTTCAAGTTCATGCTTTTTTTTAACTTTCCCAATGGATTATATAATGGAAATATTGATGAATACTAAAGATTGCCACATTAATCACAGTGCTGCCAAAGTTAAAAGACTAATGGAAGAGAGATTTCAAGAAACCATTTTCTTTTAAGTTCTTCCTGGTCTTGGATAGTTCCTTTAGTAGTTTGGGATTAGGGAAAAGTTCAAGATTAAAGTGTAAGGAGACACAGAAAAGCAAATAAGAATGAAAAGATAAGAGTTACAAAAGAGTCCGGCCGGTGTCGCTCAGTGGTTGCGCCCTGACCTATGCACCAAGTGGTCACTGGTTTGATTCCCGGTCAGGGCACATGCCTAGGTTGTAGGCCTGATCCCCAGTGGGGGGCATGCAGGAGGCGGCCAATCAATGTTTTCTCTCATCGATATTTCTATCTCTCTCTCCCTCTCCCTTCCTTTCTCTCTCTCTAATATCAATAAAGAAAAAAAAATTTTTTTTTAAGTTACAAAAGAATAACACAGAGGTGGAGGGAATAACTCAATTTCTCACATGACACAAAAATGTTACATGTATTATCTATATGTATTAGGCACAAAAATTTGGCTTTTTTATTCTAAATACTACTAATGCATGGACATTTAAAAAATTAAAAATGATGGAATTAATGGTTTATTAATTGACAGCAAAAGCTATGACAGCAAAAGCATAAGCAACAAAAGAAAAAAATAAACTTGACATCATCAAAATAAAAAATGTTTGTATTCCAAAGGACTTCATCAAGAAAGTAAAAGACAAGTAACAGAATGGAAAAAAGTTTTGCAAATCATATGTTGGATACGGGAATTCTATCTATAATAAATAAAGAATTCCAATAACTCAATAATAAAAAGATAACCCAATTTAAAAATGGGCAAAGGATCTGAATAGATAGTTCTCCAAAGAGGACATATAAATGGTTAACAAGCACATGAAAAGATGTTGAACATCATTAGCCATCATGAGAATGCAAATAAAAACCATGCGATATCACTTCACGCCTACTAGAAGGGCTAGAATAAAAGATAGATAAGCCTGGCCACGGTGGCTCACTGGTTGAGTATCAACCCATGAACCAAGAGGTTGCCAGTTCAATTCAGGTTGTAAACACATGCCCAGGTTGTAAACCAAATCCCCGGTAGGGGGCATGCAGGAAGTGGCCAATCGATGTTCTCTCTCATCAATGTTTCTATCTCTCTCTCCCTCTCTCTAAAATCAATAAAGGAAAAAAAAAAAAAAAAAGTGGGTTGGAGAAGATGTGGAGAAACTGAAATCTTCATACAGATGGTGGGAATGTTAAATGATGCAGCCACTTTGGAAAAAAGTCTGACAGTTCCCTAAAAGCTTAAACAGTTACAAATGGCCCAGCAATTCTACTCCTAGACATAAAGCCAAGAAAAAATAAAAACGTATGTCCACACAAAAATGTGTGCATGACTGTTCATAGCAGCATTATTAATAACAGCCAAAAGATGTAAAAAACCCAAATGTCCATCCATTGATAAATGGTATATCCATGCAATGGAATATTATTAAGCCATAAAAAGTAATGAAGTCCTGACAGGTACAACACGAATGAACCTTGAAAACATTATGCTAAATCAAAGAAGCCAATCACAAAGGAATATGATACATTGTATGATTCTATTTATATGAAATGTCCAGAATAGACAAGTGAGTAGAGACAGAAAGTAGATTATTGGCCCCGCCAGTGTGGCTCTGTGGATTGAATGTCATCCCATGGACTGAGAGGTCCCAGTTGATTTCCGGTATGGTCACATGCCCAGGCTGTGGGCTCAATCCCCAGTAGAGGGCATGTAGGAGGCAGCCAATCATTGTTTCTCTCTCACATTGATGTTTCTCTCTCTCTCTCTCTCTCTCTAAACAAAAATCAATAAAAACATATTTTTAAAAAAAGTAGATTACTGGTTGCTTAGAGCTAGGGAGAAGACAGGGGTAGGGAAGTGATAGATAAAGGGTATGTTTTCCAAAACTGACTGTGGTGATGACTGCATGTTATCTATGATTATACTAAAAACTGCTGGCTTGTACACTTTAAATGGGTGAATTTATGGTATGTGAATTATATTTCAATAAAGCTGTTGTTTTATAAAATGACATGATTATTAGCCTTGTCCTGACTCACTTCTTCACAAGTAGGGACCTTGTCTGCAGATGCCTGGAGAGCCTCCCACAGTGCAGAATCATGATTCCATGCTAAACTCTCCAAAATCTGTTCTTCGATGCTGTTCAGGTGTTTCACCATGTCCCTGGAAAGTCCCTCCTCTGAGCGGATCACCACTTCAATAACCTGGAGACAAGAAAATTGAGAAGGTAATGTAATCTTAAGCAATCAGTTCTAGACTGGGTGGGCTTGCATGTATGACTAGCTCTGTCTTATGACACAGAACCAAGGATATCTTTGAAGGAGGTTTTTTTTTGTTTAATACGTTATTGATTTTAGCGAGAGAGAGAGAAGAAGGGATAGGGAGAGAGAAACATGAACCAGCTGCCTCCTGCAAGCTCCCTACGGAGGATCAAGGCCATAACCTGGGCATGTGCCCTGACTGGGGATTGAACCAGCGATCTCTCTGTGCCCTGGACAACACCCAGCCAACTGAGTCACACAGGCCAGGGCTGAAGGAGTTTTTAAGATCTTCAAAATGCTTTCACATACATTTCTGTTTTTCATGTTTTCTTTATATGTGCAAAACTAAGACAAAGATAGGTGAAAACTGGTTAACAGCCCAACAGTGGTAGAACTCAGGTATTGGGTTCCCAGCCCACAGCTATTTTGAATTTACTCTTTTTAATTTAAATTTATTGCTATTTTGAATTCACATTATTCCTCCTAATAGCTCAAAAGAGAATGAATAAAACATTGTTAAAAAAGGAACTTTGTTTATAAATACTATAATCCCATTATAATAAGAGTGAATTATCTATGGAGGGATTGAGCAAAAAACAAAAAAAGAGAGAACTCATGGACATGGACAACAGTGTGGTGATTGCACGGGTGGGGAGGAGGGCTGGGGGAGGTGGAAAAGGGCACTGAGGGGACAGATGGTGATAGAAAAAAAAATTAAATAAAAAAAGAGTAAATATCTAGAACAAAGTCTGTAAGTATATACACAAAAGTATTAATAGTGATTATTATTTATAATTAGAATTTTAATGATTTTAGTATTTACATTTGTACATATTTTGTCTTGTTTTTTCAAAAGTATTTATTTATTTTAGAGAGAGAAGAAGGGAGAGAGAGAGAAACATTGATTTGTTCTTCCACTTATTTGTACATTCACTTGTTGATTCCAGTATGTGCCCTGACCAGGGATTGAACCCAAAACGTTGGCATATCAAGACAACCCTCTAACCAACTGAGCTACCTGACTAGGGCCATATTTTCTGTTTAAAAGGAAGCATACATTATTTAGTTAAAAACAAATGCATTTAATTTCTTAAATGAAAAGGGATGTTATAAATAAAAATAAACTGCTATTGCCCTGGCCTGTTTGGCTCAGTGGTTAGAGCGTCGGCCCGGGGACCAGAGTTGCGGGTTCGATTCTGGTGAAGGGCATGTACCTCGGTTGCGGTTTGTCCCCGGCCCTGGTCGGGGTTGTGTGGAAGGCAACTAATCGATATCTCTCTCTTTCTCTCTCTCTCTCACTCTTTCTCTCTCTCCCTCTTCCTCCCTCCCTCTCATTCCATCTGAAGATAAATGGAAAAATATCCTCAGGTGAGGATTAAAAAAATAAATAAAAATAAACTGCTATTAGGCGAGAGCAAAAACAACTTTTCCCTTGAATAAAATTGCATATATTTTTCCTAATAGTAAAGCTAAACACACACATAAACATTAAAGTAAGTATACAGAAGCAATTTTCCCTAAGAAACTAAAAAAATATTTAAATTTCATTCACTCAACAATTCAAATGGATGAGCTTTCCAGTGATGTGCATTTTCTACATCTTTAAGCATATTTTAGGTATAAAAATGTAACTCCTCAAACTAACTTTTCATTCATCAATAGTTAGATGACAAAATACTAACTAAATCATGCCAATAAATGTAATAGTAGCCTTAGTCTTAAATCCTAACACTGGGTAATATTAAATGTTACTGTACCTGTGACTTCTTTGTTGTATAAGGAAAAAGGTTAATAAAAATAGTTCTAGCAGAAAAATAGGGAATAAACAAGATTCATCCACACTGAATTAGCTCAAATTTGAGAAAGGAGCACAATCCGTTATTACAGTTTCATTAAACCAGAATCAATATCAGAACATTTCTTTCTCCTGGGAGAGATTTTTCTTTTAATGTTTTTTTGATTTTAGAGAGAAAAGAAGAGAGAGAAACATCAATGTGAGAGAGAAACACTGATTTTGTTTTTTATCATGCTTTTTAAGAGGACAATGATTTTTTTTTAAATGGTATTTTATTTTTCAATTACAGTTGATGTGCATTATATTAGTTTTAGGTGTACAAGCCAGATTAGACATTTATATAACTTATGAAGTGATCACTCCAATAAACCTAGTAGTCATCTGAGGCCATACAGTTAATACATTACTGACTATACTCCCTATGCTGTACTTTACATCCCCATGATTATTCTGTAACTACCAACTTGTACTTTTTAATCCCTTTACCTTTTCACCCATCCCCCCAAGTTCCTCCCATCTGGCAACTGTCAAAATGTTCTCTGTATCTATGAATCTGTTTCTGGTCTGCTTGTTTATTTTGTTTTTTAGACCCCAAATATAAATAAAATTATATGGGATTTGTCTTTGTCTGACTTATCTCACTCATAACAGTACCCTCTATCTAGGTCAGCAATTTTAAACCGACGTGCCAGAAGACTTTTTAAAACATGCAATACCTGACAACGCAGTCAGGGGCACTGACCTCTTTTCCCTTAGATTGTCAAATAAAAAAAATGATAATGGCCAATACAACAATAGCCGTCTGGTGTGAATGGTGTCTTGAAGCATAAATATACAGTGGAAACTCAGTTTTTTAACTTGATTCGTTCCAGAAGGCTGTTTGAAAACTGAATCACTTTTTTTTATTCCTCACCTGAGGATATTTTTCTATTTATCATTAGATAGAGTGGGAAGGAGGGAGAGCGAGACAGACAGAAACATTGATGTGGCTCTCACATCGACTGGTTGCCTCCCACACGACCCGACCAGGGCTGGGGACGATCTGCAACCGAGGTACACGCCCTTGACTGGAATCGAACCTGTGACTCATTGGTCCATGGGCCGACGCTCTAACTGCTGAGCCAAACAGGCCAGGGCAAAAAAATGGAATAATGTTTTACCATGAAAAATAATGTAAATTAATGGATTGAATGCCAGTTTTCTTTTAAATTTTACATTTATTAAGCTGCCTTTTTCTTGACTTTGTCCATTAACATTTATCCATATGCCTTTGCAATAACTAGATTGTGAAAAGATAACAAGTGTTGTAACAATAATCCATTGTATAAGGTGTTTGCAGTTGTTTTGAAAATTAAAGTATTTTCGGCACCCCCAATAATGTAAATTAATTAATCCGTTCCAGCCCCCTAAATGATTCCTTTCATTTTAGCCTTTCTTATATACAGTACATGTCTCCCTCCCTCCCTTCCACTCTATCTGAAAATCAATGGAAAAATATCCTTGGGTGAGGATTAACAAAAACAAACAAACACCCCCCTCCCCAAAAAAAAAGAAAGAAAAAGAAAATGGAGACATATTTTCTGTGAACAACTTGGTTGAGACTGTTAAGAGATGGAAACATTCGAAAACTGAGATTTGACTATATAGGTCATATAACAGAGTTGAATCTTATTGGTCACATTACATAACAAGGTTGCATCTGGTTAATTCTTAGTACCATAAATCCTTATATACAGGTATAGGCACTTTATTTAAAATTTTTTTTCTTCATTGATTGATTTTAGAGAGAAAGGGAGAGGGAGAGATAGACACATCAATGAGAGAGAACATCGATTGGCTGCCCCCATGACCCCCACTAGGAATTTGGCCTACAACCAGGGCATGTGTCCTGACTGGGAATTGAACCGTCGACCTCTTGGTGCATGGGTTGACACTCAACCACTGAACCACACCAGCCAGGCAGCACTTTATTTTTTAAAAAGTCACTTTGGAGCAAAAAGGGTAGGTAATTACTATTATTATTTTTTTTGTGTGTAAATCAATAAAAATTATACCTATTTCTTTCTGTCAGATTGGGAAAAAATGTTTCTGGGTATGCCTCAGAACTTTAGTAATTAGTTTATATTTGCTATGAGATGAAAAAGGTTGAAAATAGCTGCTCTAGGTCCATTTGTGTTGTTACAGATAGCCACATTTCATTTTTAAAAATATGTTTTTATTGATTTTTTTTTGAGAGAGAGAGAGAGAAACATGCCTCCCACATGCCCCCTACTGGGGATCGAGCCCGTAACCCAGGTATGTGCCCTGACCAGGAATAGAACCAGGACCTCTCAGTCCACGGTAGGATGCTCAATCCACTGAGCCACACCAGCCTGCCTCTTTTTTTTCTTTTTAACAGCTGTCATATTCCATTGTATATATGCACCACTTCTTTATCCATTCATCTACTGACGGGACTTAGGTTGCTTCCCTAGCTTGGCTATTGTAAATACTGCAATAAACATATGGATGCACATGTCTTTTCAATTCAGTGTTTTGGGTTTCTTTGGATAAATACCCAGAAATGGAATTACTGGGTCCTTCGTTGTCTCTTGTTATAGCCTTTATTTTAAAGTCTACTTTGTCTGGTATAAGTATTGCTACCTCAGTTTTTCTTTTCTTGTTTCCATTTTCATGAAATATCTTTTTCATCCCATTACTTTCAGTATGTGTGTTTCTATCTGAAGTGAGTCTCTTGTAGACAGCATATAAAAGGGTCTTGTTTTATTATCCATTCAGCTACCATATATCTTTTGACTGAAGGATTTAATCCATTTGCATTAAAGTAACCGTTGATATATATTTATTGCCATTTTATTATTCATATATATATATATATATTTTTTTTTTTTTTTTCTTTTCTTCTTCTTCTTAGAGAAAATCCTTTAACATTTCTTGTAATACAGTTTGGTGGTGATGAACTCCTTTAGCTTTTTCTTGTCTGAGAAGCTCTTTATCTGCCCTTCCATTCTAAATGATAGCTTTGTTGGGTAACCTTGGTTGTTAAGTCCTTGCTTTTCATCACTTTGAATATTTCTTGCCATTCCCTTCTGGCCTGCAAAATTTCTGTTAAGAAATCAGCTGACAGTCTTACGTGAGCTCTCTTGTAAGCTAACTCCTTTTGTTCTTGCTGCTTTTAAGGTTTTTTCTTTTGCCTTTAACCTTTGGCATTTTAATTATGATGTCTTGGTGTGGACCTTGGGTTCATCTTGTTTAGGCCTCTGCACTTCCTGGGCTTGTATGTCTATTCCCTTCACCGGGTTAGGGAAGTTTTCCATTATTTTCTCAAATAGATTTCAATTCCTTGCTCTTTCTCTTCTTCTGGCACGCTCATGAGGTGAACTGTTGGTGCACTTGAAGCCCCAGAGGCTCCTTAAAGTATCTTCATTTTTTAGGATTTTTCTTTTTGCTGTTCTGATTGGGTGTATTATGCTTCCTTATCTTCCAAATAGCTGATCTGATTCTCTGTTTCATCTACCCTCCTGTTGATTCCATGTACTATAGTCTTCATTTCAGCTATTATACTCTTCATTTCTGACTGTTTCTTTTTTATGTTTTCTACCTCATTTTTTGTTTCCTATTTGTTGAAATTCTCAATAATTCAACTACTCTCCCCTTAAATTCATTGAGCATTTGAGCATTCTTATAACCAGTGGTTTGAACTCTGCATCTAGTAGACTGCTTATCTCCATTTTGTTTAGTTCTTTTCCTGGAGTTTTGTTTCATTTGGGACATGTTTCTTTGTCTCCTCATTTTGGATACATTCCGGTGTTTGTTTCTATGTATTAGGTAGAGCTGCTCTGTCTCTCAGTCTTGATAGAGTAGCCCTATGTAGCAGGTACCCTGTAGGGTCCAATGGCACAGCCTCCCTGGCCCAGGTGAATCCCCCCTACCCACCCCACCCTGTGGGCTGTGTGCACCCTCCTACTGCAGTTGAGCCTTGATTGCTGTTGGCACATCAATGGGAAGGATTTACCCCAGGACTGATAGGCTGCTAGAACTGGCCATGACTACAGTGGATGAGCTGCTGTGCAGGGGCCAACCCCACAGAGCAAAACTCACTTCAGCAAGACTCTGGTGCCCAATGAGTCTGCCCCTTGAGTATGTCACTCATGGAGGTGACTGGGCGGTGCTCGGGTGGTGCTCTGGCCTGGTCTGAAGCTGTCCACTGGTTGCACTGGCCCTGAGGCCTCCTCGATGGTGCAGGACAAGATCAGCTGCTGCCTATGCCCTGCCTGGGCCACCTGGCATGAGCTAAAAGAGTGATCTGCAGATGGCTACTATATGTGCTGGGCTTCAGGGTGCCTGGAAGAGACCAAGATGTGAAATGAGGCCAGGTGATGCCGTTAGCGCTCAGCCTAGGGCAACTAAGCAAAAGGTACAGAGCAGGTCAAGGCCAGATGCTGCTTGTTTGGGGTTTGTGAACCTTTGAGAGATTTTAGAAAAGTCTGCAGCATGAACCAAGACAGGCCATTTGTATGGAAAAGCCACTGGAAACGGCTTGGGTGGGTCCAAAAGTTACATGGGGTGGGGTCTCAGGGAATCAACAGGGCGGGGTGAACAGTATTAACCATGCTGATGAAGACCCAGATGTGGCACTTGTTTGCCGGTTCTGTTGGGGGAAGGCTTAGCAAAGGAACAATGGTCTCTGCCAGCACTTCTGTCTGAAAGAAAGCTGCCCTTCCAACCATCGTCCCAAAGCCAGACAATTTAGTTCTTCCCTATATGTCCTTGGGACTTTTCGAGCTGTTGCCCCAGTGCTGGAGCTCAGAGATGTTGAGTCCAAGTAAGCCCGTGTGTGGGCCACTTAAGAACTGCCTGGGACTCCAAAAGCTCTCTGTCTCACTCAGTCACAATCCCCACTGATTTTCACAGACAAAGTTATGGATGGGAACTTCTCTTCCCAGCACTGGAACCCAGGGCTGGAGTGCTTGGTGCAGGGGTGGGACCTCTCACACTTCATGGGGGACCTCTGCAGCAGAGGTATCCCTCCCGATTTTTAACCACCACACATGGGTATGGGACCAGCCTGTTCTGCATCTCTGCCTCTCCTATCAGTCTTGATGTGGCTTCTTCTTTATATCCTCAGATATAGCTGGATTTCAGGTGGTTCTGAATGATAGTTGTTCTGTACTTTTCATGTGGTTGTGGGAGGATGCAAGTAATGCATTTAACTACTTTGCCATCTTGACAGGAAGCCCAGGATTATGATTTTCATTCATAAATATGAAAAATTCAAAGTTAACTACTTAGTTCCTGGTTGCATTTGCCAGTCAGTGATGGAAAAAGAATCAAAGCTGTGAGATTGGCTTAATTTACATATAGCCTTCATTCCTCTCCCTTTTGTCCTTGATTCTACCCAAAAGGAATATATGTTTTCAGAATACCTCTACAAATATTTTCCCAAATTCACTACAGCTTGTTTCTTCAGCATTAAGATAAATAGCATTCTTTAAAAAAATTTTTATTTTATTTTATAGGATTTTTTTAAAAAGCTAAATAGAATTCTTATGTGAGGTACACCATTATAAAACTTTGTTTTCATCTCACCTTATAAAAATAAAATGGCCGCAAATTGAGAACTTCAATAATCCAGGGAAAAGCACGAGGTGAGCTATAAGCAAAGAGCACAATTTCCAAACAACAGGCCATCAAGGAACGATGAAATATATCTTGTTCTAAAAGAACCTTGGAGAAGAGAAAGACCACAGTTTAATATTTCTAGCAATTTCAGCCTTTGTCACTCTATAGAAGACTCTAGAAAAAAGATAAAATCACTTGTGCACATTATATTATACTAGATTATCAGATAAAAATATGAATTCTCAAACTGGTAAAGAGTTTTCTTGTAATATATAATCCTGCTTAGTGGTAGATATATTGAAATGAGGCATACATCACAATCTGCTTTGAAAATTGAGCACATAATAAAATAGTCAAGCCTTGGTTGGTTTGGCTCAGCAGTTAGAGCGTCGGCCCGTAGACCAGCGAGACCCGGGTTTGGTTCCCGCTAAGGGCACGTACCTCAGTTGCAGTTTGTCCCTAGCCCCGGTTGGGGTCATGAGGGTGGCAACCAGTCAATGTGTCTCTCTCACGTCGATGTTTCTCTCCCTCTCTCCCTCCTGCTCTATCCAAAAATAAATGCAAAAATCTCCTCAAGTGAGGATAAAAAATAATAAAAATAAAATAGTCAATATTCCCATCAAAAGAAAAGCACTCGGAATGTTTTTTTACAATGACAGTTTTATTACTAGTGTTTTGTCAACATAAGGGTTTATTAATCAAAACACAAAAATCAAAGGTATTATGTTACAGTTAAGACTTTAAAAAATTCAGAGAAAGAAATCTGTTACTAAGAAGATAAAGTCTTGTTTCATCACTGAGTTTAAGATTCAACCTCAGTTTTAGTTTTAAATAGGCTGTTTATTGCCATCCTTCTTTCAAATATCACTCCAACTCAACAAAGAGAATGAGAAACAGAAACTATTCTGGAGAAAACTAGGAGTCATCTGTAACTGCAAACCATAATATATAAAACTGGAAGTGGATGGAAGGATCACAAATTACTCAGCAGAAAGTAGACTGGTCAAAGGTTAAGGGCCTAAAGAGATACACTAAAAACAAATGAATTTTCTCTATGCAACCTGACAAGAAACATAGCAACTGAAGGCACAGACAGAACAGAAAGTAGTGATTGGGCCCTGGCCGGATTGGCTCAGTGGTTGGAGTGTTGGCCTGCGGACCAGAGAGTCCCGGGTTCGGTTCCTGCTAGGCGCATGTACAAAAAAAAACACAAAAAAACAAAGTAGTGGTTGGGCAAGGGGCCAACATGGATGGATGATTTGAACAATTGTTGTAGTTAGAATTACACCCACCCAACCCCCACTCTAAGGAGTCAGATGAGAGGCCTCTAGTCTATGCCAAGAGAGATCTGAAACTAGAGAGACTCAAAATTTGAGGAACACCAGGCATAGAAGACTGAAATTTTATGTAAAAGTTTGCAGACTGAATTGTGAGATCAAGTTTCTCTTCCTTGTTCTGGTCCACAATAGCAACTGCGAGGCAAGAGATTAGTAGATACTTCCCTAGAGAAACCAAAATATTACCCAAACAGTTGAGGGCCCCTAATAAAAGGCTGGTGGACTTTTATTTATTTTTTTAGATGTTTTTACTGATTTTATTTTCTTTATTTTTTATTGTTGAAAGTATTATAGATGTCCCCCTTTTTTCCCTACATTGATTTTATTTTTATTTTTTTAAATCCTCAAAGGATATTTTTTTCTTTTCACCTAAATTTTCTAATTTATTTGTATCAATTTCCTTACAATGTACTAGAATTACTATTTTTTTAAATTTATTATATTTTTTGTTACAGATGTTTCTCCTTTTCCCCCCATTGACACCCTCCTCCCAATCCTGCCCCCACCCCACAGCACTGTTGTCTATGTCCATTGGTTATGCATATATGCATATAAGTTCTTTGGTTTATCTCTTCCTTCCCCCACCCCCCACCCTCTAAAGGTTTGTCAGTCTGAACCCTACTTCTATGTCTCTGGATCTAATCTGTTCATCAGCTTATTTTGTTCATTATATTCCACAGAGTGGGAGGGAGGGAGAGAGAGAGAAACATGGATTCAAGAAAGATACATCGATTGGCTGCCTCCCGCATGACCGTGACCAAGGCCGAGGACCAAACCACAACCGAGGTATGTCCCCTTCACCAGAATTGAACCCGAGACTCTTTGGTCTGCAGGCCAACACTTTAACCGCTGAGCCAAATCGGCTACGGCTTTATTGATTTTAGAGAGAGAGGAAGGTAGAAGGCGAGAGAGAGAAACATTGATATGAGAAACATCTATCACTTGTCTCCCACACATGCCCGGACTGGGAATCAAACCAGCTACTCTTCGGTGCTTGGGATGACACTCAATCAACTGAGCTACACCTGCCAGGGCAAGGCTGGTGGACTTGTATTCCCACTCTTTTTTTAAATTTTTTTAGAAAGTGCCTTTTTATTTATTTATTTATTGTTTAATCCTCACCCGAGGACATTTTTTTTGCACTTATCTTCAGATAGAGCGGGAGGGAGACTAGGGGGAAGAGAGAGAGAGAGAAACATCGATGTGAGAGACACACATCAAGTGGCTGCCACCCACATGACCCCAACCGGGGCGGGGACAAACCGAAACCGAGGAACATGCCCTTAGTGGGAACTGAATGCAGGACTCTGGTCCGCGGGCCGACGCTCTAACCGCTGAGCCAAACCGGCCAGGGCTGTATTTTCACTCTTGAATACAGAGCTTTGAATCAAACTATCTGTCAACATAAGGGTTTATTAATGTCTCATTTTTAGTGCCTCATTCAAATATAAGTGAACATCCAGGAATAATCCAACATTTAAGGAAAACCTCCCATTGAAAGACAAAGATAAAAATAAACAGAAAAGAAACTAAGAGGAAACAGACAATGTAGGCAACAGAAAAAACTTCAAAGAAATCTAAATTAATAACTTCAGAGAGAAAGAGGTCTTAGAAATGAAAAAATAACTAAAATAAAAAATTCATTAGGATTAGATGATGAAAAGTTGAATAAATATCCTTAGAATTAGAACAAAAAGACAAAGTAAGAAAAATAAAAGAAGAAAATAAAAAGATTAATCCAAAAGGTCCCTCATCTGAAAAATAAAAGCTCCAGTGATATAAATCATTGGGCAATATATTGCCTAAGAAATAATGCAATAAAATGACTCCAAAATGCAGGACATAAATTTTGAGACTAAAAGAGCAACTTTGTTGGAATGCCCAAGACACAAATGATAAGATGCACAATACAGAACTTTATTATAAATTTCAGTACATCAGTGATAAAAAGAGGATACTAATATTCCAGAAACTAAACACAGGACACGTACCAATAATGAGAATTAGAATGCCATTGGGCTTCTAATTAGCAACACTGGCAGCTAGAAGATAATGGAGCAATGCCTTCAAAATCGTAAAGGAAAATGATTGTCAATCTAGAATTCTAAATACAGACAACTACCAATCAAATGTAAATCTAAAAAACATTATGCAAAGTTTTAAAAAAGGGACTTAAGGCGAAGTAAGGTTTCTACACCTTACTTGAGCTGATAAAATGTCTTTCTATACCAGTGGATTATGAAGTTATTTATATATATAGCAATGCCTAGAACAACCACTTAAAAAAAATCAATACAAAGAGATGCAGTCTAAAAAGTGTTCAAATCATCCACAGGAAGGTAGGAAAAAGAAAACATAAAAGAGAGAATAGAAAACTAAAAATAAAATGTAGACTTATGTCCTAACAGCAATTTTCAACCATTTTCATCTTGTGGCACACATAAACTAATCACTAAAATTCTGTGGCACACCCAAAAAAATTTTTTTTGCTGATCTGACAAAAAATAGGTATAATTTTTATTAATTCACACCAGACAGCTATTGCTGTGTTGGCTGTTGTCATTTTTAAAAAATTTGACAATCTAGGAGAAAAGAAGTCAGTGCCGCTGACTAAACAGCCAGGTATTTATTTCATGTTTTAAAAATTCTTGCGGCACATCGGTTGAAAATCACTGCCCTAACATATCAAGAATTAAATGTAAGTGGTCTACATTTGCTAAATGAAAGAGACTTACAGAGTAGGTAAAAACACATGACTCAATTCTATGCTATCTACAAGAAACTGACTTCAAAGATAACAATACAGCCCAGCCGTCATGGCTCAGTGGTTGATCGTTGACCCGTGCAGGGCACATGCCCAGGTTGTGGGCCAAATCCCCAGTGGGAGGCATGAAGGAGGTGGCCAGTCAAAGTTCTCTCTCATTGATGTTTCTGTATCTCTCTCCCTCTCCCTTTCTCTCTCTCTCAAATCAATAAAGAAAAAAAAAAAAAAAGATAACAATATAGGTAGCTTGAAAACAAAAGGATGGAAAAAGATATACCATTAATCCAAAGAGAGCAGGAGGGTCTATATATAAACATCAGATAGATGTCAGAACAAAGAAAATTACCAGATTCAGAGGGACATTTGATCATGATAAAAGGATCAATTTACCAAGAAGACATAGCAATCCTTGATTTGTATGCATCAAAGAGCAGATCTTCAAAATAGGTGAATTAAAAAAATCTGAGAGATGCCCAGGCTGGGTAGCTCAGTTGGTTGCACTCTTGTCCCATACACCAAAAGGTGGTGGGTTCGATTCCTGATCAGGGGCACATACCTGGGTTTCGGGTTCTATCCCTGGTTGGGACACATATGGGAGGCAACCAACCAATGTTTCTCTCAGGATGATATATGTTTCTCTCTCTCTCACTCTCTCTAAAGTCAATAAAAACATATCCTCTGGTAAGGATTAAAAAGAAAAAAATTGAAAATACAGAAGTGGCTCAAGGGAGTGCATGTGACTATAAGGGGGTGTTATGAGGGAGAATTTTGTGGTGACAAACAGTCTGTATCTTCCTAGTTTGAAATTGTACTATGTAAACCATAACCACTGAAGGCAAATGGGTACATGAGACCTTTCTATATTACTTTTCCAACTTTCTGTTAATCTATAATTATTTCAAAATAAAATGTTGAAAATGTATTTCCTTCTCATGAAGCTATAGGAGCATATGCTCTATCAAATATTAGCTTAAACCATGAAATACATGAAATCCAGGAAAAAGGGGAACCAACACAGAAGAGAGATGAAAATTTCCAGGATGAAACAAAGAGAAATTTTTTTACAATATTTATGCTGCACCACGATACATTAACCTATTCCTATTGGAAGTGAAGGTCAAAAGGCTCCAAGAGTGACAAAAGGAAGGTGGATGAAACTAATATATAATAGGTTTGACTTTTTATTTATTTATTTATTTTTAAATATGTTTTATTGATTTTTTAGAGAGAGAGGAAGGGAGAGGGAGATAGAAACACTGATGTGAATGAGAAACATCAACCAGCTGCTTCCTGCACGCCCGCCACTGGAGACCATGCCCGAAACCCAGGCATGTGCCCTGACCAGGAATTGAAATAGGACCTCTCAGTCCATGGGACGACACTCTATCCACTGAGCCACAGCGGCTGGGCAGGTTTGACTTTTTAAAAATCTTCTTTACGTAGCTATTGGAGACAGTGGTCAGATTTGATCAAAGATTCAAAGAAAGTGAAAACAAAACAAACCAAAAATACAAGAATGTATTCCTCTGAGAGGTGTGGGCAAATAAATACCTTAATTATCAGTTGGCTTAACAGTCAGATGAAAGACAAAAAACAGGACCTGAATGGAAAGGATACTGATGGAGTACCAAAGACTAATTTTACACATTTCACATTCCTGCCTTGAGGTAGCTAGCTCTAGATGTGCCAAAGACAACTAAGGCCAACTAATATCTCCTCTTACCTAAGTTTGCTCTTAACCATTGACCTTCACAATGCATTCTAGAACTAGGCTTAAGATTTATGGGCCTTGCTAGTGGCTGAGAGAGTGGATTTACTTACTGACATGTCCATTCCATGAAGTCTTCGTGTTTCCTGAACCACTACAGTCTCTAATATTTTATAATACAAAATTTCTGCAAGCTTTAATCTGTTTACAGCAAAGTCTATAGGGGGAAAAAAAGGGAAAATGCGCTAATGAAATGTAGCTGTTAAGTACTAAAGAACAAAATATATAAACTTAAATATGATAAATTAAGAATAGCAGGGAAGGAAAAAACTTGAATTTCTATGTTCTGGGGGGACAATCTGTCTATTTTTAATGCTGTTAACTTTAGTTTTGTCTTCTTACCTATGTGAGATCCTGGTTGTTCATCTGTTGATTGAGTATAGTGTTGACAGAAAGTCTCTCCTATTTCTTTAATTATTTTCATGATATTTTCCATAGGATTCCGCATACAAGATCTATAAAATGCAACAGGAACCCAATTACCAGGGGGGAAAAAAATAACCTAGCCTACCAACATTCCTTCTTTTAAGAATTAGTTTGGTTTTCAGTGACCAAAGTTCCATTCTCAGTTGATATGTAAACGTAGCATATTTCAAACAAGTCTACAGCCTCTAAATAAAATAATTTGGAACACTGTTTAGGAATTTCAATATTAGAAGAGTCAACATCCTCTATATTGTGTTTATATTTATATGACATTCTAGAAAAGACAAAACTATAGGGACAGAAAACATGTCAGTGGTTGCCAGAGGCTGAGGAATTATAGGGGATGACTACAAAAAGGCATACATTTGGGAAGGATAATGGAACTGTTCTATGTCTTGATTGTGGTGGCAGTGGTTACACAACTGTATGTATTTGTCAAATCTAATACAACTATACAGTGAAAAGAACTATTATATATAAATTATACTTCAATAAACTTAAGAAAAAACAGAAAGATGATGTAGCAGTGTTTACACACACATCCGTACACACCCACATATTCTGCTGGAAAAATAAACTGCATGCAGTTCTTACCTAAGCCAAAAGAATGAACAAATAGAAAAATAAAGCACCAAAAAGGAAGACACTTGGCAAGAAGCAATTAAACCCTTTTACCTTTAAATTATTGTTACCTTTCTATCATTCAAGTACAAAACATAGTTCTTAATTCAGAAATGACAAACAAATCCAAGATTGTGAGAAAGAAAGTGATTTGCTCAAAAACACATTATCTAGCACAGGGTTCAGTACTTTCAATCTCATGTTAAAATAGACCAGTATCATGTGCAGAGAGGTAGATAGAAAAAACGGTAAAACTACTTTATCTTGCCTTGCCGGTATGGCTCAGTGGATTGAATGTCATCCCATGGACTGAGGTCCTGGCTCTATTCCTGGTAAGGGTACATACCCAGGTGTCAGGCTCCATCCCCAGTAGGGGGCGTGCAGGAGGCAGCCAATTGATGTATCTCTCACATGGATGTTTCTATCTCTCTCTCCCTTCCTCTCTCTCTAAAACATCAATCAAAAGATATTTTTAAAAAATACTTTTTCTTGTCAAGTTCTAAGGCAAAACTCTGCCTCTTAAGTTGTTTTCTTCCAACTAGGTTCTTCGTCTTTTTTTTTATTATGTTGTAAAAAACACATAAATTTACCTTCTTAATTTTTAAGGGTCTACTAGAGTATTGTTAACTATGTGTACGCTGTTGTAAAATAGATCTGTAGAACTTTTTCATCTTGCATGACTGAAACTGTATTTCCATTGAACAATTCCCCATTTCTCCTTTCTTCAACCCCTGGAACTACCATTCTACTTCCTATCAGTCTGATTATTTTAGATACCACATATAAGTAGAATCATGCAGTATTTGTCTTTTTGTGACTGGCTTATTTCACTTAGATAATATCTTCAAGGTTCATCCATGTTGTAGCATATGACAGGAATTCTTTCTTTTTAATACTGAATAAGTCCGGCTGGTGTGGCTCAGTGGTTGAGCGTTGACCCGTGCACCAAGAGGTCGCCAGTTCAATTCCCGGTCAGGACACATGCCCAGGTTGTGGGCCCAATCCCCAGTGGGGGGCATGCAGTAGGTAACCAATTGATGTTCTCACTCATTGATGTTTCTATCTCTCTTTCCCTCTCATTTCTTCTCTCTCTAAAAATCAATTTAGAAAATTTTTTTTAAAATGCTATTAGGATTTTGATATTGACTGTACTGAATCTTTGGGTAAATATGGACATTTAACAATATTAAATATTATAATCCATGAACATGGAATACCTTCTCATTTATTTGTTTCTAGTTTCTTTGTTGTCTTTTGTATTCTATGTTTTCATTCTTCCTTCTCTTGTTGCTATAAAATGTTAGCATAGCCCTGGCTGGTTTGGCTCAGCGGTTACAGCGTCAGCCTGCGGACCAGAGAGTCCCGGGTTCGGTTCCTGCTAAGGGCACGTACCTCGGTTGCAGTTTGTCCCCAGCCCTGGTTGGGGTCCTGTGGACTCGGTGTGTCTCTTTCACGTCAATGTTTCTCTCTCTCTCTCTCTCCCTCCTACTCTATCTGAAGATAAATGCAAAAAATGTCCTCGGGTGAGGATAAAAAAAAAAATTAAAATGTTAGCATAGTTTCCTTGCCACTTCATTTGAACTTGTTCATACTTAAATGGGTAGTAAGTCCAGATATATTTGTTCAAATGCTATGAAGAAAGATCTTCATGAAAGTCTTCCTACCTTACCTGTCATCTGCTTAAATTCTGAGCTGTGTATGAGGCTGAGGATTGTTCTTTCCACTTTTCTGTAGACTGAAGGTTTGGGGAGTAGGAGTAAAGCTCAGCTGTTGTTATGTTTAGCTTTTGTTGGAGGACCAGGACTTTGCTTTCTCTTCTGAGATTAGTCAAATGTCCCCAGATATCTTCTAGTTTTATGAAGATGTGTCCCCAAATCATCATGAAACCTTGGAAAATGGCAGGCCCTGGGAGTTTTTCACATTTCTGTCAAGATCTTGGTAGTGGTACATAGGGACTTTCACTTGGGAAGGGTTCTATGACTTCTTACCCATCTATCTACTCATCCCATTTGTTTCTCTCCACATCTGGGATGGACAAATGAGAATCATACATTTCTTTGCTGACCACCACTTTGGAAATTTATAGCATGACAGATCCCTTTCCTCATTTGGTTTTTGCTGGTAAATAGTTTGCTGGGTTTTATTCTTCTCTTATTTCATTAGGTATTAGGAAAGAAGGTACACTGATCTGGCTTCATTTTTCCATCTTTACTAGGAAACTTGCCTCTTTTTCTAAAAAATCCTCACCTGAGGATATGTTTTTCTGATTTTTGTTTTTTAGAGAGGAGAGAGAGAGAGAGAAACATCAATCAGTTGCCTCCTGTATGTGCTCCCACTGGGGATTGAACTTGCAACCTAGGTATGTGCTCTGACTGGGAATCAAACCTGCAACCTTCCAGTGCACGGATGATGCTCTAACCAAGCCACACTGGCCAGGGCCTCTTTTTCTTTTAATGTGCTCAAAGCACTTTATGATTTTATAAAGCATCTTCACACACACAGTATCTTATGTGATCCTTTCCTCACTACAACCCTGTGACGTAGGTGTTAAGATGTCCATTTCACAGGGAAGGGAATGGAAGTGGTGAGATACAGGCACACTACTTAGAATTCTACTAAATCATAATGCTGTGAATTTGAGGACTATGTATTAAACCTTGAAGAAACGGAGAGCTGTGAAAATGTGATCTGTTGCCCTGGAAGGTTTGGCTCAGCGATCAGAACATTGGCCCGTAGACCAGAGAGACCCGGGTTCAGTTCCCGCTAAGGGCATGTACCTCAGTTGCAGTTTGTCCCTGGTCCCGGTTGGGGTCGTGTGGGTGGCAACCAATCGATGTGTCTCTCTCACATTGATGTTTCTCTCTCTCCCTTCCTCACTCTCTCCCTCCCACTCTATCTGAAGATGAATGCAAAAATGTCCTCAGGTGAGGATAAAAAAAAAAAAAATTAAAAAAAAAAGAGAAAATGTGATCTGTTAATAGAGACATTCAAAAATAACATGGAGCCCTGGCCAGTTGGGCTCAGCAGTTAGAACATCGGCCCGCAGACCACAGAGACCCAGGTTCAGTTCCCGCTAAGGGCACGTACCTCAGTTGCAGTTTGTCCCTGGCCCCGGTCGGGGTTGTGTGGGTGGCAACCAGTCAATGTGTCTCTCTCACATTGATGTTTCTCTCTCTCTCTTCCTCCCTCTCTCTCTCCCGCTCTATCTGAAGATAAATGCAAAAATGTCCTTGGGTGAGGATAAAAAACAAAAACCAAAAAAAACCCCAAAATAACATGTAATCCCGCAATTTTCCTATTCCTTTTTTTTTTGTCTGCCTTTTCTTACCTTTTCTCCTTTTTCACTGTTTCAGCCCTTTCTTCACCTACACAAAGTATTTCTAGTTCTACTGAAATATTTCTTTTTCTCCAGGACCTATACTGGATATTTAAAGCATAAAATACAAAGAACTTCTTAGAATAAAAAAATTTATCGGCTTTATTTTTCATGAAATTGTTTTTTCTTTTTCTTTTTCTTTTTTTTGCAGCTGCTCTGATAAAAAATTCTTGCTTGAAATAAGCAAGAAATTTAAAAAAACACACAAGTTTTGTTTTTTGGTTCAAATGTGTTGAATGATCTGCCCAAGTTCCACTTTACCTCATTACAAAATTTGAAAAAAAGGCTGTAATTTGGAGAAAAGAATACAAGAAGGTAAACTATGCAGATCAAAATCAATTTACCTTTTTAATATTCTAATCAATTTAAAAATCTTGATCTCCTCTAAACACCTATAGAGCCCTGTTCTTCCTCCAATATAGCTCTGATGTATTATATAACTGCCTGTTTACTTTCTTTTTTTTTGTTCGTTTATCCTCACCCGAGGACATTTTTCCATTTTTTGTTCAAATAGAGTGGGAGGGAGAGAGAGAGAGAGAAACATCGACGTGAAAGGGACACATCAAGTGGCTGCCTCCCACACGACCAACCAGGGCCGGGGACAAACTGCAACTGAGGTACATGCCCTTAGCGGGAACCGAACCCAGGTCTCTCTGGACCGCAGGCTGACGCTCTAACTGCTGAGCCAAACCGGCCAGGGCCCGCCTGTTTACTTTCTATGTCTTTCAGGGACAATTAGTTCTGTAAGGCCAGACACAGTAGTTACCTTATTAGCTATTTAGTCCAGCTCCAGGAGGTACCCAATGAACATACGCTGAATTGATATTATGTCATCCCTATTGCTGGTTGAGAAGTGTCTAATTGTTTTTTTGTTTTTTTGTTTTTTATCCTCACCTGAGGACATTTTTTCATTTTTTGTTCAGATAGAGTGGGAGGGAGAGAGAGAGAGAGAAACATCGACGTGAAAGGGTCACATCGAGTGGCTGCCACCCGCACAACCAACCAGGGCCGGGGACAAACTGCAACCGAGGTACGTGCCCTTAGCGGGAACCAAACCCGGGTCTCTCTGGACCGCAGGCCGACGCTCTAACCGCTGAGCCAAACTGGCCAGGGCTAATTGTTTTTTTTTTTTTTTTAAATCCTTACCTGAGGAAATTTTTCCATTCATCTTCAGACAGAGAGTGTTAGAGAAGGAGAAAGAGAGAAACATTGATGTGAGAGAGACACATCAATTGGTTGCCTCCCTCATGACCCCAGCTGGGATGGGGATTGAACATGCAACCCAGGTATGTGCCCTTGACCGGAATCAAACCCAAGAACCTCAGTCCAAGCTCCAGCACTCTAACCGCTGAGCCAAACTGGTCAGGGCTATTTGATAAACATTTAGATTGAACCCATTTAAAGCCAATGTAAAAAGAAAAACAGCCTGGCCAGTGTGGCTCAATGGATTAACTGCACTACCATGGACTGAGAGGTCCCAGTTTGATTCCCGGTCAGGGCACATGCCTGGGTTGTGGGCTCGATCCCCAGTAGGGGGCGTGCTGGACGCAGCCAATCAATGTTTCTCACTCACATCGATATTTCTCTCTCTCTCTAAAATGTCAATAAAAACATATTTAAAAAGAAAAACAATAGTGCATAAATTAGTGACAGTTATAAGAGTGGAATTTCAAAGCTAAATAACCTTCCAGATATATTTAGCCTTGAAAGTCTATAATAATGTGAATATTTATATAAAATATTTAATAGGTACTTCTATCTGATTTTAGGTCAACATACTTTGTAACTGAAATGGTATAGCAAAACTTTCCAGATATATATCCACTATCTTAAGAATTCTGAATATACTGAATACAGAATGGAATACAAAATCTAATTTAAAAGAGATATGTAGAAAAATAATAGTATTGAACTTACTCAAAAGTATTTATAAGTTGTTCACTTGGTGCATTTTTCAGTCCAGTCACAATACTCTGTAACCGGCTCACACTTTGAGTGGCTGAAGCAACAGGAGTAATGACTGCTTCTTTTTCTCGTAAATATCGCCGTCCTGTCAGTGGGGTAGAAGGTGCAAATGATGTTTTCTGTCAAAAAAGAAAAATCTGTGAGATTAAAAAGTTACCTTCCACCTTACTATGTGTTTAATTCATTACACATACCATCTTTTCTATTCATATTTAGTAGGCTACTCCCCCTTCTGGTTACCCACCAAATTTTTAGCAATATAATGCTAATAACATCCTTACATTTGAGTAACACTTTTTCAAAGCATAATCTCATATTTTATCTTCCTAACATTCACTTAAAAACAATATACACATTTTCATTTTACATATGAGGCAACAGGCACAGAAAAGTTAAAAAACCTGTTTAAGCTGACAAAGTTAATGACAGAACTTGGACTAAAACTTAGGTTTTCTATCTTCTAGATCAGTGATTTTCAACCAGTGTGCCACAAGAATTTTTAAAACATGTAATATCTGACTATTTAGTAAGGGGCACTGACCACTCCCCCGCCCCCTTTTTTTTATTAATCTTCACCCAAGGATATTTCTCCAGTGATTTTTACATAGAATGGAAGGGAGGGAGGGAGAGAGAAACACTGATGTGAGACACATTGATTGGTTGCCTCCTGCATGACACCAACCAGGGCCAGGGATTGAACGTGCAACCCAGGTATATGCCCTTGACCAAGAATTGAACCTGCGACCCTTAGTTCCACAGGCCAACGTTCTAACTGCTGAGCCAAACCAGCCAGGGCCTGACTAGTTAATTCGTGCTACCAGAAATCTTTTTTTTTTTTAATTTAATTTAATTTTTTTGATCCTCACCCAAGGATATTTTTACATTAATCTTCAGATAGAGCTGGAGGAAGAGAGAGAGAGAGAGAGAGAGAGAAAAACATCGATGTGAGAGAGACACATCTATTGGTTGCCACCCGCCCAACCCCAACTGGGGCCAGGGACGATCCACAACTGAGGTATGTGCCCTTGCCGGAATCGAACCCAGGACTCTTTGGTCCACGGGTGACGCTCTTACCCCTGGGCCATACCGGTCAGGGCCAGAAATCTTTATATACAAGTATAGGTATCTGACTTTTAAAAAAAGAAAATTTTTGTATTATTGATTTTAGAGAGAAAGGAAGGAAGAGGGAGAGAGAGACAGAAACATTGATGAGAGAGAACATTGACTGGCCACTTCCTGCATGCCCCCCACTGGGGATTTGGCCTACAACCTGGGCATGTGCCCTGACTGGGAACTGAACCGGTGACCTGTTGGTGCATGGGTCAGTGCTCAACCACTGAGCCAAACTGGCCGGGCTAGGCACCTGATTTTTTAAAAAGCCACTCTGGAGCAGAAAGGGTAGGCAATTATTATTATTATTATTATTTTTTTTTGTAAATCAACCAAAATTATACCTATTTCTTTGTCAGATTAGCAAAAAATGTATTTTTTGGTGTGGTGCAGAATTTTAGTAATTAGTTTATGTGTGCCATGAGATGAAAAAGGTTGAAAATCGCAGTTCTAGACTAGTGACTTTTCCATTAAACTTTATCCTACAATCCATTTTACACTTATATGGCTAAAGTTCAAGAAGATCACATCATTTGTCATGGTAGGAAATTAAACTAAATTTTAAAGCAACAGAACACTGGCTAGTGATAAAAAGAAAGATTAGTAACAAAGCATAAATCTTTTATGTCAAAAGACATATACTCTATTGAAAAACTCAGGCATTCTGATAAAATATATCCAAAATATGAAAAATAGCAAGAAATGCAATAAAAATACTAAATGCCAAAGTTTTAAAAAATTACCTTTTAAGGCTTTCATGAGAAATATAAATTAGTAGAAGAAACTCAAGATTTAACTCGAAAGATGCTTCTGCTGTTAGTAGAATCACACACAGAGAGAAAAAGATCATTCAAGACTGAGGTCAGTCTAGGTTATATTACTTTTTCAAAGTGTTGTTGAAGGTTACACTCCACATTAGCCTGTGCTGTCAGTTTTCCTAATGGGGTGTCACCAGCGAACTTTCGAGGAGTTCCAATTTCTTCTTCTGCATCTGCTCCCAAAAAGATCCTCTCATCAAAATCACCAACAGTTAAAACATATTCTTCATACTCCTTGTTCACTGCTTTGCTGAAAAGAGAATTAATTACTTTAAGCTGCAAGCTCCTATCTGATTAACATTCTTCATCTTCACGTACACAGTAATAAATTACTTTGAAAGGTGAGTGAAAGAGAATATATACTTAATCTAGTTGAACCTAATTAAGATCTGATCATTGAGGAAATAATAGTGGCTTTGAAATATAAGAATATTCTGGCCCTGGCCAGTTTGGCTCAGCAGTTAGAGCATTAGCCCTCAGACTGAAGGGTCGAGGGTTCAATTCCTGGTCAAGGGCATGTACCTGGGTTGCAGGTTTGATCCCCAGCCTTGGTTGGGATCATACAGGAGGCAATCAATCAAAGTGTCTCTCTCACAACGATGTTTCTCTCTCTCTCTCTCTCTCTCTCTCTCTCTCCCTCCCTTCCACCCTATCTAAAAATCAATTGAAAAATATCCTCAGGTGAGGATTAACAACAACAAAACAAATACAAGAACATTTTGAATTTGCCAGCATTTGATTAATGAAAGAATAAAAACTCAAATACAGAAGTCAGCTGTCTTAAGTGTCAATGGGTTCAAAATGTATTTAAAGACAAGGCTTAGTGACAACACCCAGTCAATGTCACTAAAGCAGTAGGAACTTGAATATAATGTTTCACTTAAGAAATTGCAAAACATTTTTATGGACAGGCTATAATATACCAGATGTCATTAGTGTTAAATATTTACCTATTATCAGTAAAACTTGAAAGGTCCAGGAGGCATTCTCCTTTTAAAATCTGGGAAGAAAAAGTCATTATATGACATCATATAACTAAGCATATTACCATACACATAAAAACATAATATTTATCTAAATTTTCACATTGGTGGTTGTTATAAATCATACAAACACAAAACAGAATTACTAAATATTTCTTGCAGACCAGTAAAACTAAATCAGCATATAAATATTAGCCCTGGCCAGTTTGGCTCAGCAGTTAGAGCATCGGCCTGCGGTCCAGAGAGACCTGGGTTCAGTTCCCGCTAGGGGCACGTACCTCAGTTGCAATTTGTCCCTGGCCCTGGTTGGTCATGCGGGAGGCAGCTACTTGATGTGTCCCTTTCACGTCGATGTTTCTCTCTCTCTCTCTCTCTCCCTCTCTCTCCTTCCCACTCTATCTGAACAAAAAATGGAAAAATGTCCTCAGGTGAGGATAAAAAATAAATAAATAAATAAAAATAAAATATTAAAAAACATCTCAAGTCAAGTTTTGAAAATACTTTAAAATTAGTCTATAGCAGTGGTTTCCAAACTTTAGTGATATACAAATTACTTAGGGGAACTTGTTTAAAATGCAAACTGATGGACCTCAAGGCCTGAGCTGAGGCAACAGTTTTAGCAAATTTCCCTAGTGATTCTTATGAAAGCTGTCCAATTTTAAACATTTGTCTATGGAGATAGGAAACGAATATATACTTAATGTGTTAGGCAAGCAAAAGATTCAAAGGGCATATAAGTACTATCACTGGTGAGAGGAAAACTATACTGTTAATATTATTGTGTACTACACATCAGGAGTTGCAGACTCAAATGCCCTCAAGGGTCAGGGTTCAATAAATGATTAGAACAGAAAGTAGATTTCCCATCTTCAAAGAGGTGACCATCATTTAGCTTAACGGTTACCCATATAAAGTCATGTAGAAATTCTGATCCAATATTGCCATCGCTTCTAATTATTGAAAGGTTATACAGGTCTTTATATATAAATTAAAACTCAACAAAATAAAAATGAAATAAAGAATACCCTACATAGACCAAACAAAACATCTGTGGCCCATGGGAAGAAGGACCATTGTCCAAACTAGGATACTTTTGAAGCAAAAGGAGCTGCTATAATAATTATGCTAAGACAATAGCCCAAAACCAGATAATCCAAACAAACCAAGATGTACAGTCATCATACCCAGAGGCCACTAGTGTGCTGCTTCTGCAGAGTACAACAGACATAACCCTTGAGTTCCTTTAAAAGTTTACTGAAGAGCCCGGCTGGTGTGGTCAGTGGTTGAGCGTTGACCCATGCACCAAGAGGTCCCCGGTTCGATTCCCGGTCAGGGTACATGCCCAAGTTGCGGGCCAAAGCCCCAGTGGGGGTCATGTAGGAGGTGGCCAATCGATGTTCTCTCTCATTGATGCTCGTATCTCTCTCTCCCTCCCTCTCCCTTCCTCTCTAAAATCAATAGAGAAAAAAAAAAATTTTAAGTTTACTGAAGATGTTTAACATACATATAAGGAATCATGATACACACACATACACACACACACACACATAGAAAAAAATATATTTTAGGAAATATAAAACTAAATACAAATTTGTGTAAGAGACAAATAATCCAGTTAGTAAATACTTTATGCTTGAAGAAAAATCTCATATTGGCAGAGAGGGACCACAGTGATGACCTAATTCAAATCCCCTTCTTTACGAAAGAGAAAATTCAAGATCTAGCTGGATTAAGTAGCTGAATATTGGGGAAATAAAAAATTGAGTCCCAAAGGAATGAGCCACTCCATAAATATCAAAACAGCTAAGTAAATTCTAGAGGAAAAAACAACAACACCCAGAATGCATGCAGATAGCCTATAAGGGATTTTATAGGCTACAAAACTACAAGGGATTTTCTGCTCTATTTATAAGGAATTAAAGCTATAGTTGTTATACACCATCCTACTTGTAATAAACAGTCAGGAATTATTCAAATTGTGGCAGTAAATTAGCTTACTCTAATTTCCTGTTTTCATAATTCTTTATCAGAACCTTCTTTAGTTGCCTCTGACAGTGTTTTTACTTGACAGTACATATAGTTGGTCATATTCTTTAACAGCTCAGTTTCTCACATCACAGAAGATCACAGGCCAATTCTGTATCATGGCAGAAACTGAGACCTGAAAATCTTGACTCTGAGTCCTTAAAACACTGTCTCTTCCTTTGAGGTTGCTGCCGCTAACCCCTAAAAGTCAGTCATCTAATAATAAGCATAGTACCTTCCTGTCAAAGAGTTTTGAAATATATGGTTTAAAGTAGTGCTCCTTTATTCCTTTTGCTTCTACCAGAAGTCCATCATGCAGTTCACACAGTACAGCAATGATGCAGGGAGGCTCTTCAGGAGCCCTGAAGTCAGCAGTATGGAAATCAGAAGGCAAACCTAGTTCGACAGTGTAGGAAGAGCAACAGGGGAAAAAGAATATGGTCAACTTTTTAAATTTTTTCTAAAAACTGATAATCAGTTTTCAAAAATAAATAAGACCTTACCTTTAAATGATGGATTTAGCAAGTCTCGTCTATTTGGGCATATAATGGCATTGGCAAAAATTAGATCCAAGCAGCACAGAAGTAAATGATAGGAGTTTACTAAATCATCTCCAATCATACGAAAATTTCCTTTGTAAGAAAAAAAGAGACACAAAAACCAGAAACCTCTCATATCAAATAGCATCAAGTTCCCATAGCAGAAATGTAAAACCACTGAAAGTATCACCTTACCCTTAGTATAAACAAAGAGTGTCCAACAGAAATTAAAGAGATCCTTAACACTGCAAGGACTCCTCCTAAAAAAGGGAAAAAATGTACTTTTTATATGACTGACTTGCTAAATATCATTCCACAGCTGTCATTTAAATTAAAACAGCAAATATAAATAACTAATAGTAAAGTCAATCTACTCACAAAGGACAGACAACCTCTGGTTAATTTAAACAAACTTAAATAAGTCTTTCCAATATGCATAAAATAATCAGAACATAAAAAAATAAGTGAGCCCTGGCCGGTTTGGCTCAGAGGTTAGAGCGTTGGCCCACGAATAAATGAGTTGTGGGTTTGATTCCAGCCAAGGGCATGTACCTCAGTTGCAGTTGGTCCTGGCCCTGGTCGGGTGTGCAGGAGGCAACCAATCGATGTGGCTCTATCACATCGATGTTTCTCTCTGTCTCTCTGTCTCTCTGTCTCTGTCTCTCCCTCCCACTCTATCTGATGATAAATAGAAAAGTATCCTTAGGTGAGGAATAAAAAAAAAAAAAAAATTTTTTAAGTGAAAATATTACCTTGAATTTCCAGATATGAGTAATTACAAATGGATTTTAATAGAAACTTAAGTTTTTATAGATGGATACCTCTGGTAAAAAGCAGACTTTTAAAAGTGCAAATTCCCTTAGTAACTTTATACCATAATTTTAATGTCAATGATGCAAAGATTAAGGGTCTCACCTCTGCTTCCTGCTTCGAGGTAACTTTGGTGGCTCCTCATATGGATTTTGAAATATATCTAAAAAAATTGGTTCAAATTTTTTGAAAATTACAGTAGACACCTCAAAATTTCTTTCTAGTCTTTCTATACGTTCACGAAATTCTTGTGGCAGGTTTGACATGTCCATCCACTTCTTCATTTTACTAAAAAACTGTATTAAACTAAACAAATAGAAAAAAAGCAACTTTAAAATGAGTCCATATAATGGATGGAAAAGGAAACTTGCATTTATGAGTAGCAATCTTTTTTTTAAAATTTTTTTTTCTTTATTGATTTTAGAGAGAGAGGAAGGGAGAGGGAGAGAGAGATAGAAACATTGATGAGAGAGAACATCGATTGGCCATCTCCTGCATGCCCCCCACTGAGGATCAGGCCCACAACCTGGGCATGCGCCCTGACCAGGAATCGAACTGGTGACCTCTTGGTACATGGGTAGATGCTCAACCACTGAGCCACACTGGCTGGGCAGCCAGCCTCCTTTTGTTCATCTTAAAGACTCTGTCAGCTATTCTCAAGACTTTGTCAGCTATCCAATATCTTTTAGTAAATTTCTTTTCTCCTTAAATTAGCCAGAGTTGATAGTTGTTATTTGTTTTTTATAGACAAGAGCCTTGACTAATACATCCTCATATAAATCCATTGCACTTATTGCGATCTCCCAAAAGGCTGTTCTAACCTGGAACAAAGTGCATCAGAGTGTTTAAAAACAAAAACAAAACTTATAGCATTATCACTTCACTGATCTTACTTTGTAGTATGTCCTAATTTGGGTTTGTCTCATGCTTCCTTCATTATTAGATTTAGGCTATTTATTTTTGACAGAGTTCCACATAAGTGATGTTATATCCTTCTCAGTGGATCATATCCATTTGTCCCATTATTGATAACTCGGCACTTGATTTAGGTGGGATCTACCCAGTTTTCAACCTTCAAGTTACTATTTTCCCCTTTGTAATTAGTGACTGGGGAGAATCTTTGGAAATTTATGTATTCAGCAAATTATAATCCACAACTGTCCCTATTCAGTCTAATGCTCAAATTATCCCAGATCTGGCTACTACTGGGAACTTTTTCAAGTTAGCTCTAATGTCCCTTGGACATGTCCCCAACATTAAAAAAAAAATTTTTTTTTCTTTATTGATTTTAGAAAGGAAGGGACGGGGAGAGAGAGATAGAAACATCGATGAGAGAGAACATCAACTGGTTGCCCTCCGCATGCCCCCCACTGGGGATCGGGCCCAGAACCTGGGTATGTGCCCTAACCGGGAATTGAACTGGCGACCTCTAGGTGCACGGGTCGATACTCAACCACTGAGCCACATCAGCCGGGCCCCAACATTTATTTTAGCACTTACTTTCTGCCATAATAAGCTCTTCCAAGTTCATTAGAAAAAAATAGGTTTGAGAGTATTATGCTAGGTGAAATAAGTCAGACAGAAAAGGACAAGAACTGTATATGATTTCACTCATATGTAGACTATAAAACAAAAAGTAACAAACAAACAAACAAACAAACAAACAAACAAAAAACCAGACTCATAGATACAGACAACAGAATGGTGGTTACCAGAGGGGAAAGGAGGTTGGAGGAGGAGGAAGAGGGTAAAGGGGGTCAGGTATAGTGACAGAAAGAGACTAGGCTTCAGGTGGTAAGCACACAGTACAGTATACAGATATTGTACTATGAAGTTGTACACCTAAAATTTATATTAATAAGTGTTACCACAATAAATTTAATTTAGCAAAAAGAAAAAATATTTGTCTTCCCTAGCTTTTGAATTAGTCATTTTATTAAAGACATCATGCTAAGTATTCATATGCTGTGTCCTTCCTTAAAGCCGTTAAGCCAAATGAAAAGTCAGTCACAGAGGGCAAATACTGTTTGATTCCATTTATATGAAGTGTATAGAATAGTCAAATTTGTAGAGACAGAAAGTAGAATGGAGGTTACCCAGGGTTAGCAGAAAGGGAAAGAAGGAAGATATTATTTAATTGTTATGAAGTTTCAGTTTGGGAAGATGAAAAAATTCTGGAGATGGATGGTGGTGATGGTTGCACAACAATGTGAATGCATTTATTGGCACTGAACTGTACACTCAAAAGTGGTTAAAATGGACCCTGGCCAGTGTGGCTCAGTTGGCTAGAGCATTTTCCCATACAAAAGGTGGCAGGTTCGATTTCCCGGTCAGGGCACATATCCAGGTTGTGAGTGCAATCCCTGGTTGGGGTGTGTGGAAGAGACTATTGATGTTTCTATCTCACATCGATGTTTCTCTCTCTCTTCCTCCCTTCCTTCCACTCTATCTTTTTTTTCAATCCTCACTCGAGGATATTTTTCCACTGATTTTCAAATATAGTGGGAGGGAGGGAAGGAAAGGGAGAGGGGGAGAGAGAGGGAGACATTGATGTGAGAGAGACACCTTGATTGGTTGCCTCCCACAGGACCCCAACCAGGGCCGGGGATTGAACCACCAAAGTACGTGCTGTTGACCAGAACTGAACCCAAGACTCTTTGGTCCGAGGACCAACATTCTAACCACTGAGCCAAACCAGCCAGGGTTCCCTTGTAAAAAAATCAATGGAAAAAGATCCTCAGGCCCTGGCCAGTTTGGCTCAGAGGTTAGTGCGTCGGCCTGCGGACCGGAGAGTCCCGGGTTCGGTTTCCACTAAGGGCATGTACCTCGGTTGTAGTTTGTCCCTGGCCCCGGCTGGAGTCGTATGGGTGACAACCAGTCTATATGTCCCTCTCACGTCGATGTTTCTCTCTCTCTCTCTTCCTCCTGCTCTATCTGAGGATGAATGCAAAAATGTCCTCAGGTGAGGATAAAAACAAAACAAAACAAAACAAAAAAAAAGATCCTCGGGTGAGGATTAAAAAAAGAAAAGAAAAATTACCTGGACTCCATCAACCTTACTTATATTTTATTTTTCTCATTAATGAAAAAAAAATTAACATTAAACTTTAAAAATTTGCCTTGACTTTATTATTTTTCCATTTAGAGATACCAAAATTATTCTGAAAAAAAATTTTTTTTTAATTTAGCATGAACTAAAACCTAATTTTCCTCTCTGAATAGGGCTTTAAAGTTTGTTTCTCTTCTATCCTGGAAACCCTGGTTAGCAAATAGACAACCAACTCAAATAGTTTCGTCACGGATATATAACCCAGAAACAGAGACCATCCGGATCTGGATCACTCCATTTCTTTTGTTTTGTATTCAGGCAATTAGTTCCCTATGGTTCATATTAGAGGCAAGTAAAAGCTATAGCCAAGACCCACTGATTGCTCAGTAGTTTCTAGGGAAAAAATATTAACTACACAGGACATAAGTAGGACAATACCTTGAATACATGATCAAAATTAACATCACCAATGAGAGGCAGATAGACATCATAAGCCTCCAGATGTGATACACCAAAGACACAAAATCACTTATGTAGTTTTCCATTTGGAAATGTAGAGCCTAGCCCTGGCCAGCGTGGCTCAGTTGGCTGAGCATTGTCCAGCGCACTGAGAGATCAAGGGTTCGATTCCAGGTCAGGGCACATACCCAGGGATTAAGGCTCAGTCCCCAGTAGGGGGTGTGCAGGAGGAACCAGATGGATGTTTCTTTCTCATCGATGCTTCTCTCACCCTCTCCCTTCCTTTCTCTCTTAAAAAAAAAAAAAAAAAAGATCAACAAAAACATATTAAAAGAAAAAAAAGAAATGTAGAACCTACATCTAATTATAAGGAAACACAAGACAAATCCAAAATGAAGAACAATGTATTTAAAAAGGGAGTGGGTAGTTGTGGACTACAGGCTTCAAAAATGTCAATGTCATAAAAGACAAAGGCTGTGGAAATATTCCTGACTAAAGGAAATTAGAGAGACATAAGTGAATGTAATGCTTGATTCTAGATTAGAGATTGTATCTAAAGAAAAAAATGCGCCCTGGCCGGTTTGGCTCGGTGGTTGGAGCGTCAGCCTGTGGTCCAGAGAGACCCGGGTTCGGTTCCCGTTAGGGGCACGTACCTCGGTTGCAGTTTGTCCCTGGCCCCTGGTGGGGTCGTGCGGGAGGCAGCCACTCGATGTGTCCCTTTCACATCGATGTTTCTCTCTCTCTCTTCCTCTCTCTCCCTCCCACACTGTCTGAACAAAAAATGGAAGGGTGTCCTCCGGTGAGGATTAAAAAAAAAAAAAAAATGCTATAAAGAACATTACTGGATCAACTAATAAAACTAGAATAGAGATGATTAGATAATATTATTATATCAATGTTAACTTTGCTGGAGTTGATAACTGTACTGTAGTTATTTAAGGAAATACACACTTAAGTATTTAGGTGTAAAGAGCTATAACATACACAACTTAATTTGAAATGGTTGAGAAAAAATATTGAAGGGAGAAAGATCAAATGATAAAGCAAATGGAGTAAAATATTAATAATAGGTGAATCTGGATCAAGGGTATATGGGTATCCTTTGTGCTTGAAATTATTTTCAAATTTTAAAAAAGTAATTAAAAAATTATAGATAAAAAGATGTAGTACAGAGGCCTTAGGTTGAAGTAAAAATTTGAGGAAGAAAGGTAGTAGAAGAAGAACTGGGAAAGAATATCTATATGAGCCCTGACTGGTTTGGCTCGAACTGAAGGGTCTGGGGTTTGATTTCCGGTCAAGGGCATATACCTGGGTTGCAGGTTTGATTCCCCACCTGGTCAGAGTCATGCAGGAGGCAACCAACTGAAGTGTCTCTCTCACATCAATGGTTTTCTCTCTTTTTCTCTCCCTCTCTCCTTTCCATTCTATCTAAAAAAATAAATAGAAAAATGTCCTTGGGTAAGGACTAACAACAACAAAAAAAGAGTATCTATATGATAACAAACTTAGAATAGAATAAAGTTAAATGTTTTAAAATAAAGAGAAATTAAATTCTAAAACTGAATTTAAGACTTATGAAACAATGTTTGAAAATTCAAAGTGCTTTACCTTAATTTAGCTGAACGTAGTATTCTGGTAAGTGAAACACAATTTCCTTCCATGATACCCTTTCCAACTGTGGGAATAATGCTTTTGCGGCATGCAACATATAATGAACACGCCAACCAGTGTATAACTTCTCCCTGTAAAAGACAAATAGCAAAATGAATATATTATGTTAAAATGCTTGAATTCTAGAATCAGAAGAAATCTTAGAATTATCTGGCCTAATATTAATTCTGTATAAAACAGGCCAGAGAGGTGAAGTGTTTGCCCAAGGTCACAAAGCTTAGTTAGCTGCAGTAATGGTTATAAAACTTCTTACTCTCAGTCCTGTGTAACACGCTAAATCAGTATTAATCCAAAGCTAGATCTCTCACCTACACCCCAAATATAATATTATTGAAAGAGTTCTCTTAAAATTTCTCAGCATTAGCTTTCTCAATTTTAAAAACCAGTCATGGCCTTGATGATGTCAAAATTCCTTTCTAACATTTTTTTAACCAGTTTGGCAGAGAAAGGAAAGAACAGAGTAGAAAGATGACAAGGGAATCACACTTAAAAATTAATACCTATCCTGCACAACATAAAGGAGACTGTCATTTTTGTGAGGTAAAAAGTGGGGGAATTATTTACCCCCGTCTTTAAAATAATAAGTATGACTCTCTATTTTAGCAGCTATCTCAATTTACAATGCTACAAAAAAGGTGACATTTGAGAACTCAACACTTCATTCTCTGAGACAGATTTGACATATCTCCAAGCTAGAATTACTTCATGACTTCATTCTATACATAAAATGTAAGGATTAAGAGTTAGACATAAATCTCATAGCACAACTGTTGGTATTCACTGTTCTGCAGATTCTCTTTAAGACCAGACTCTAAAAGGATAAAAACACTGGCCAGTTTGGCTCAGTGGTTAGAGTGCTGGCCTGGGGACTGAAGGGTCTGGGGTTCGATTCCTGGCTCCAGTCAGGGTCATGCAACCAGGTCATGAAAGAGGCAACCAACTGATGTTTTTCTCTCTCTCTCTCTTTCTCCCTCCCTTCCACTCTGTTTAAAAATCAAAAGAAAAATATCCTCAGGTGAGGATTAATAAAAAAAAAAGAAGACGGATAGATATCTTGTAATAATCCAAAAGGGGTGGACAGAAATAAGTGGCCACCAATAAAGCTAAAACCCAGTGTTCCCACTTTAAAGTAGTGAGAAGTCTTATTTGCTCAAGGCATTAAAAGAGGTTAAGTTAAGTAAGCTTAAGGTTGAATATTTTTTAGAAGACTTAATTAATTATTTGGGAATAGCATCCAAGTGTTATAGAGCCTTTACATACAGGCTACTAGATGAAAACACCATTAACATTAAAAACATTTAAGCACCAGCCCGGCCGGTGTGGCTCAGTGATTGAGCGTTGACCCATGCACCAAGAGGTCACTGGTTCAATTCCCAGTCAGTCAGAGCACATGCCCAGGTTGTGGGCCAAATCTCTAGTGGGGGGCATGCAGGAGGCAGCCAATTGATGTTCTCTCTCATTGATGTTTCTATCTCTCTCTCCCTCTCCCTTCCTCTCTCTCTAAAATCAATAAAGAAAAAATAATTTAAAAAAAATTTAAGTACCAGAATTATTGTTTTGATTTTTTTCCCTAAAAAAAAAAAATTCACTTATTTTATTTATTCTGAGTCCTTGATGCTAGCTAGGACTTAGAAATACAAAGATCGTTTCTGACTTCATGGAACTACAAGTCTAGAGCTAAGAAAAACAGATACTATTATCTATAATTGGTGAGATATATGCTATAAGAAGAAATGAAGATAATGCGTTGTGGGAAAATATACTGTAGAGAATATGATTGTGACTGGAGGCCAGGGAAGGATGCAGAGACTTAAAATTGTTAAGTGGTAAATCACCAAAATGTAAGGGGGGGTGGGGGGGATGTAAGCAGGAGCTTGTCAGGTAGATTAGAGAGGTGTGGCTGGGGAAAAAGGTTCTTAGGAAGTAGCAGTCATGTGAAAATGCCTACTTCAAAAGCCTTTTGTCAAAAACAAACAAAAAAGATTTCGTGAGTGTTGTGTTTTTTTTTTTTAATTAAAAAAACAAACACGAAATCTTAATTCACATATCTATGTTTTCTAAATCCAACATTTAAGATGGTCTTAGCCAACTCTGCCTAACTGGAGATCCAACTCTTCAATTTTCCCTAGAAAGAGGAGTGAGGGAAAAGTTTTGAGGTAGAGGGGATGGCATGGAGAAAGCATATAAGTCGGAACAAGCTTGGCATATTTAAGAACCAGAAAGAGGTGCTTAGTTTAATGCCTACACTAGAGTTGGCACTCAGTAAGTGCTTATTCACTAAGACCAAATGATCTGGGATGTCACAAATACTTTCTCAGGCTTTAAAAAATCAGTTTGTTTTTTGCCCTGGCCCTTGTGGCTCAGTGGACAGAGCATCGGCCTGCCCACTGAAGGGTCTTGGGGTTGATTCCTGGTCAAGGGCAGGTACCTGTGTTGCAGGTCGAGTGGGGGAGGCAACCAATCTATGTGTCTATCTTACACAAATATTTCTCTCTCCCCCTCCCTCCCTCCCATTCTCTCTAAAAAAATAAATGGAAAAAATATCATTGGGTGAGGATTAACAACAATACCAAAAAACCAGTTTGTTTTCATTGAGAGGCCATAATTCATAATATCCCTTACTTTCTTATTCTTTCCTCAGCTTCCCAGTCATGCCACCCACAGATGCAGACCTCTGTCCTTTACCCAGGCTATCCAGTCCTACCCTGGAGACATTCAAAAGTCTCTTTTGGATGCTTTCCCCTTATATATAGACACATACACTCAACCCTAAATTTCCAACTCTATGCCCCTTTAAATCCAGCAATTATTTCACTGGGTAGTGAGTCAGTGGAGCACTCTATGGGAATCCGGCCCCCTTGGATCATGGAAGCCTTTGAATTCAAGGCCACTGGAGTAATTGTTGAAACCCCATTCCATCACAACTCTATCTCTACACTGAGCTTGTGCTTATCTGGGTTCCTATAATAATTCAGAGGATGACCCAGGGCAAGATAATCACCTGGGCCTTGATATTACCTAAAAAGCAGTATGATACTGCTTTACCATGCTCACGGGGTTGTTGTGAAGCTCAAATGCAAGAATAGTGGGAGGAAATCTAATAATGATAGCCTACATTTATTTTATTTTCTGTCGTATATAGTGATAGCCAGAGACACGGTGCTAAAGCATCAGTACAATCTAAGTATCCCCATCTGAGAAAGGAGGAACTTGGAGCTGAGGGAGAGCACTGGATGAACACTGGCTTTGATCTAATTGCTGTGCAGCTCCGCACTTCAAAGGGAGCAGCCCAGACCTCCGCCCTTGGGAGTCGGAAGGGTGGCGAGGTTAAATGGTTGACTCCTTAGTCTGGCTCCACCACCGGCCAACCGTGTGACTTTAGGCAAGTAAATAACTTAACCTCTTTGGGGCTCAGCTTCGCATCTGGGGAATGGGGACCACAGAACGTGTCCAAGGGGTGGTGGCGAGAACGAAGTGAGATGACATATTTAAAGCGCTGCGCGGTGATGTCTTGGCGCACAATTCATTTTAGCTTTTATCATTATAGTATTTGTTTTTCTAAAAATAGATTTAAGGGCAATGCCACGGCGTTTGTGGCGTTGGGCGGGGTGGAGGGAAGTCTGGTTTGGAGCCTAGGGGACCCCTGAGTAGCTTGTAACCTTGGACAAGCCGCTCCTTTTCCGAACTTCACTTTCCCGCCTAAAAAAAAAAAAAAAAAAAAAAAAATGGACAGAACGATCTGCACTACCCCTTCCAGTTTCGCACTCGGCTGCGCCCGGCCGGGCGGCGACCCTCCACGGTGGGGAAACTCCCACCGCCCCAGAGGGAAGGGTAGGGGCGGAGCCGGGGTGGGGCCTGGCGAGGGTCCGGCCGCCCCACCTGCCGCCGCTCACCTCTAGGCTGTAGTTGCCCCGGATGGCGGTGAAGTCGTCCAGGGCTTCGGCCGCACTTCCCTCGTCCAGGTTCAGCTCCTGGCACAAGGCCTGCAGCGCCTCCCCGGCCGCGGCGACCACCGCCGCGCCCTCGGCGTGGGGCTCGTCCTCGAACATCCTCGCAGGCCCTACGGCAGGCACGATCGCAAACCCCCTGTTCTTTCTCCCTCCAGGACGCGCTACCCACAACCCCCTGCGCCAAAGCGCGCGAAAATCGCAGCTTCAGAGCGACCTCTCTTCGATGGTCTGCATCCGCGTTTCTCCTCAAAAAAGTCCGTCTCTCCTCCAGGGCTCCAAGCGGTCCCTCTTAGGAAGTGTGATAAGACGATGGAGCTCGGGTCCTGAAAAAAAATCGTGGACTTGACTCTTGGAGGGCAACAGTGGGCACAGCCGGCGGGACAAATTGGGAGCGGAGGGATCAGCACTTCGCGCGCAGAGTCTGCTGGGAGTTGTAGTCCACATATTGCCCTGAAGCCGGCGGCGCCGCCCTTGTCTCCGCGAGTGTATGCCTTGGGTTGGGCTGGGCTGTCTATGGCGAGATGGCCTCGTTCATCTTCGGGAGAAGGCTCCTCTGTCCTGCCAACTCGTGAGCCTGGTGTGTCACTGCTCCGCGGCGCCAAACATAGTCTGAGACTTGCCCCTGGGGTTAGGACGGGGAGGAAGGAACAGAAAAAAGCGGTCCCTTGACAGCGGGGCGAGGGCTCGGCACTGGTTGGGCTGTCCTCAGTGTCTCCTGCACCCAGTGAGTGGTCCGTTGTAATGACCGAAGTGTTGGTGAAGCAAGGATATTAGAGGACACCTCCTCATCTCCATCGCTAATCGAGGCTTGGTCTGGACTCAGAGAAATGCAGCAACGGGGCCTTTTTTCAGCTCCCTGGACCCTGGGAACTGTCCCAGTGAAGTCATTCCAGGCTGAGGAATGGCCTGAGCATAAGCCTGAAGGCATGGAACTGGTATCAAGAAGCTTACCTGTTTGCTCCACCAAAACCCCTGCTTCAAGAAGAGCCAGAGTGATCTCCCCCCCCCCCTTTATTGATTTTAGAGAGAGAGGAAGGGAGAGAGATAGAAACATCGATGAGAGAGAACATTGATCGGTCGCCTCCTGCATGCCCCCCATTGGGGATTTGGCTCACAACCCCCGGGCATGTGCCCCTACTGAGAATCAAACAGGGGACCTCTTGGTAGATGGGTGGAGGCTCAACCACTGAGCCACACTGGCTGGGCCAGAGTGATCTTTTTAAAAGGTAAATCAGAGCATGTCACTCCTTCAATCAAGAGCCTTCAAAAGATTCCTCTTGCCTTTAAAATAATATCCAAACTCCTTTCCAAGTGATCTGGCCCCCCACCCCCACCCTCACCCTACCCCCCCACACACATACATACATACACCCTCCCCAGGTATATAGTAACATTCAGCCTTACTGCTTTGTTTCGGAACCTTCAAAATGCCAAGCTACCAAGCTAGTTCTTGCTTCAAGGCCTTTCTCACATGCTGATCAAAAGGCCTCAAACACTCTACACCGGATCTTTGCTTGTCTGGCTCTTCCTCATCATTCAAGTTAAATTAAATTTCGCCTTCTCAGGCCATCCCTGAGCACTGTACCTAAAATAGCTGACCTCACCCTCCACCCCATTTGTCTTCATAGCACCTTATCACTATCTGAAATGGTCTCATTTGTTTATTCACTGGCTCTTACTACTGAAATGTGGGTTGTATGAGAACAGGGGTCTTCCTTTCATATTCACTGTATTCCAGAGTTTAGATTAGGCCCTGGCCGGTTTGGCTCAGCGGTAGAGCGTCAGCCAGCGGACCAATGAGTCACAGGTTCAATTCTGGCCAAGGGGACGTACCTTGGTTGTGGTTTGTCCCCAGCCCTGGTCGGGGTCGTGCAGGAGGCAACCAGTCGATGTGTCCTTCTCACGTCGATGTTTCTCTCTCCCTTTCCCACTCTATCTGAAGATAAATGGAAAAATATCCTTGGGTGAGGATTAAAAAATAATAATAATAATAGATTAGTTCCTGGTTTGTACTTGGTACATACTTAGGATGTGTGCTTGAAAAATTACAAAGAGCCCATTGTTGCTTGGATGAAGGAAGTTGTCACCAGAGATAAAAATGGAAGACAGGTCAAGGTAGGTTGCAGAACACCTCATGTGCCCCACTAAAAGCCTGCACATTATTAGTGGGGGTTTTACTGAAAGAAGGTAATGAGTGAGCAATATGTGTTTTGGACAGGTTTCTCTGGCTGCATTGTGACACACTGATTGGATGGGGTAGAGACTAGAGGTATGGAGTTGGTAGGGGGCTGGTCTACCATAAGAAGGAGTCAGCCTGTAGAGAGGTCTCTGGCCTGGAACTGAAGGGGGCACTGCTGAAGAGGGAGGAGTCCCCAATAACATAGGTTTCCATCTGGGTCAAGAGGGTGAAAGGTGATGCTGTTAACTAGAATGGGAGTACAAGCAGAGGGGTCAGATCAGTTCTCGAACTGTTTGTTTGGAATGCTTGCAGAAGTTTAAGTGGAAGCTATTGGACCATGGAAGGTGGCCTGTTGGGACTTGGGGACCAACTGCAAGCTGGTCTAAATGAGTAAAAACTCAAACTCCCCCCCCAAATTCAAACTCTTAACTGAACTACCCATGTGGTACTTCCAACTCTGCTTCCTTCTAGAAGCTACTGCTGCAGTTGACTTCGGGATCATCTCATTCTTCTCTTGGCACTTAGTGTCTGCACAGAGACTCTCCTCCCATGAGTTTTACTTACTTAGAGAATTGCTTATGGGCAGTCTTTCTCCAGTGCCAAGGGGTCTGTAACAGGGGTTATCATCCCTCCTCCTCACTCCCTTTCCTGTCAGCAAAGAAATGTCAGGATTAGTGGGAGTGAGATGGATGAAGGTCTTCTTGTAGTGGCTCATTTGTTTTCTAATAAAACTACTGTGCTTGTTTAAGAGAGAGCTCCATCACCTGCTGCAAGAGACGTACTGCTTTCTGGCTCCAGAGAGGACCCCGCCCCCACCTACTTCTCAGAGCAGCCTCCAGGACTCCTCCCGGGCCTTGAAACAGAGTCCATAACTCTGATCTCTGACATTTAGTCTGAGAGAAAGTGGATTGTGCACAGTCTTCAAAATCCAAAAGTTTAAATAAAGTTTGGTTTTTTTTTTTTTGGTATGTGCCCCTAGCAGGAACCAAACCCAGGACTCTCTGATCCGCAGGCCAACGCTCCAACCGCTGAGCCAAACTGGCCAGGGCATAAAGTTTGGTTTTAAAACACAAAGCAGCCCAGCCAGTGTGGCTCAGTGGTTGAGCATCGACCCATGCACCAAGAGGTCGCTGGTTCAATTCTCGGTCAGGGGACACGCCCAAGTTGTGAGCCAAATCTCCAGTGGGGGGCATGCAGGATGCGGCCAATCAATGTTCTTCATTGATGTTTCTATCTCTCCCTCTCCCTCTCTCTCTAAAATGAATAAAGAAAAAAAAATTTTTTTAAAGAGAAAAGTTTCTTTATTAAAAAAAAACAAAACAAAAAACACAAAAAGCAAAAAAAAAAAAAAAAAAAAAAAAAAAAAAAGGAGAGCTCCAAGAATGAGGACACAGCCAGGACAAGAGAATTTGAGACTATTCATGCAGTACCTGAAGCTAAAGGAGGAGGTTCATATCAGGGAGTGTGATCATATGGGAAGAGGCTTTAGGAAACCCAACACTTAAGAAATGGTCAGAATTTGGGGAGTGAATGAAAAAACAACAACAACAAACTGGCCAGAGAGGTATAAAAACAAAGAGCAAGTAAAGAAGTATTCCATAGAGTCCAGCACCTCATATATTATCATTCATGTATTTTGTTTTGTTTTTATGTGAGCCAGCTGGGCTGCGTAGGCTAGGGAAACAAGTTACAGAGGCAGAAGAAGGGCCCTCGGAGCTTAGGAAAGAGAAAGGCAAAGGTAGCATGCCTGGGGGGAAGAAAAGGAGGAAAGGAAAAGGCACAGGTGCACTCCAGAGAGGGAGAGAGTGCTCATATGTTTTTAGTGACCTTTGCCAAAGCACAGTGGGAGTGGAAGCCATATCACTATGGCCAAGAGGCTAATGGAAGGTCAGAAAGTTGAAGTAAGAAGTAAAAACTTTAGGAAGTTTTGTGGAGGAGAGGCAAAAGAAAGGATATTTTCTGGGATAGGGGAAACACAAGCAATAATCATGAACAGAAACAGCCAGAGAGAGACTGAAGATAAAAAGAGAGAGTGAGAGCCCTGGCTGGTTTGGCTCAGCAGTTAAAGCATCAGCCCATGGACTGAAGGGTCTCGGGTTCAATTACCAGTCAAGGGCTTATGCCTGGGTTGCAGGTTTGATCCCTGACCCCAGACGGGATAGTGCCAATCAATGTGTCTCTCTCACATCGATGTTTCTGTCTCTCTCTCCCCACCCCCACTTCCACTCTATCTAAAATCAATAGAAAAATATATCCTCCGGATATCCTCAGATGGGGATTAACAAAAGAGAGAGAGAGAGAGAGAGAGAGAGAGAGGAAGATCATTGATGTGGCCAGGTCCTGGGAAAGTTGGTCAAGCCAGGAATCCAGAGCTTGACCTTCTACTCCATAGCTCCTGTCTGGAAGGTGACCAGCTTACATCTAGATTTAGCAGATCTGCCAGGTGCTCTACTGAGTGGAAAATAGAGCAACTGGCAGTAGAGTGGTAAAGGTTTGTACAATTGTTGAGAAATATCACTGGATCAGTCAAATGCAAACATCATGGTTGGAATTTTTTTAGGAAAAATGGAATAAAAGTAAGTCTTCCCCATGGGATCCTGGCTTTCATAGCTGGTCCTGGACAAGATAACAAGAGCTGAGAAGCCTCAAATTTTTTGCCTTTGCCATAACTAATCAACCCCCCCCCCACCCCCTGCCCCGATCTGAACTGCAGAGGGTAATTCTGGCCTTGAAAAGAAACCAAGATAATAGTTAACAGCTCTCAGAAATTGTATACCAAACAAAACTAGAGATTCATTGCCCCATTTTTCATCTTTTTAGTAGTTTGGTTTTCAGCCAGTTGCAGTATAGTTACTATAGCCCATTTCTTCTTTACTGCTAGACTTGATTCTCCTGATTCTTTTTCCAGTTCATGCTTACTAACTCTTGAAAATCTTTCTTTTCTTCATTCCACAAATGTTTACTGAATGCCTGCTATGTGCAAGATACTGATTCTTCCTTTGCTGTGACTTTCAGATCATCCAGACTTGAACTGAGGGGCATTGCTGGCTTGAAAATGATCCAAGAACAAAATTAACACCTCTCAAAGGTCATCCATCAAATAAACAATAACTGAGAAACATTATTCTTTTTTTTCTCCTCTTCAGGACTGAATCTGGACTTTAAATAAGTCATACCTTGTCTATGTAAAGCCTCCCATTTTCATCTCCTATCCCGTGATTCACCTGATCTGGCACTCTTTACATCCAATCAATCACTTGCTTCTATGACTTTTCTTGTTGCTATGTTGTAATTAATTCTTAGACTGTCCTGAGTTGAATTATTAGGAAGTACAGGCCTTGGAAATGAGGCCAAGATAAAAGGAAAATACTCTTTAGTTCCCTTATTTCTCTTATGAAATAAAGCAAATTTAAGCAGTACTCCCCACCCCCCATTTTGGACAGTAACTAAACTGTCATTGGTTTTCAATAAACAGTACTGCTATACTCACCAAAAAACTCCAGCCCATTGCTGTCCTCTTTGTTGTCACTGACTCTGCTCCTCCTTTGTCCCCTACACCTAGTCACTAAAGGTTGTGGATTCCTCCTCCTCCAGGTTTCTAGTTGTTCAACGTTTTATACTTTTCTCTTCCAATCTATATTATATTTAGTTACTAGTCTAGTTTTATTTCAAGCAGCATTTATATCATGTAACTTTCTCAATATTTCATGGGTTCACTATCAGCCTTTGAATCAAATTTAGACAGCTTAGCATTGAGGACACATCCATCAGACCCAGCCTCATCCGCATGCTTTTTTTAATCCCTTTTGTCCATATGCTCACCCTACTTTTTATTGAGGTTCATGTTGTTTTAAATTTTTTTCTTAATATCCAGTGGCATGTCCATTTAACTCTAAATTGAGGTTTTTTGAATAGAAAATGAAGTATGGGTAGTGAAATAGATTTACTCTGCCTTCATTTCTGATCCAGATACATCATGAAGGTTGTTTCTATTCTGATCCCATTGTGTGATAGCCTCTATGAGTAGCCTCTCTGTTGTAGTTTAATATTTCAGAGTTCCCAGAACATGTGTCCAAAGACTGATTAAGACCTTTAGAAGCTCCAAAACTAAAAAGATTATATGTACACTCTCCCAAATGTCATTCAAAATATAAATAATTCTAAACCACAAAATAAGTGTAAGAAAGTACAACAAAATTATGATCATTTTTCTCAAAATGGCTATCTCATTTTGAAATTAAAAAAGAGCCCTGGCTGGTTTGGCTCAGCGGTTAGAGCATCGGCCTGCAGACCAGAGAGGCCCAGGTTCAGTTCCCGCTAAGGGCATGTACCTCGGTTGCAATTTGTCCCTGGCCCTGGTTGGGGTTGTATGGGTGGCAGCCACTCGATGTGTCTCTCTCACGTCGATGTTTCTCTCTCTCTCTTCCTCCCTCCCTCCCTCCCGCTCTATCTGAAGATAAATGCAAAAGTGTCCTCGGGTGAAGATAAAAAAAAAAAAGAAAATTTTTTTTGGTCCTCCAGCTTTGCTATGCCCCTTAAGCAGGTGTTTGATCAGCATGTGCCCCTCTCAGGAAAAAACTACTCACCTAATCATCTAACTGTCAAAAAAAAGCAGTTGATAGTTGTGAGGGAGGGGCAAGTCCTAACCTCATCATTCTTACAGTTCTTGTTCCTCACAGGAAAAACTAAAGTTGTGGTCCTTAAGCTGGGTCCCTACAGGGAAAATAGTGCTAGCCCAAGGACAATTAAGTGATTTTGTGCGAGTGGCAACCAGTCAATGTGTCTCTCCCACATCGATGTTTCTCTCTCTTCCTCCTTCTCTCCCTCCTGCTCTATCTGAAGATAAATGCAAAAATGTCCTCGGGCGAGGATAAACAAACAAACAAACAAACAAACAAACAAACAAAAAACTGTTCATTCTAAGGCGTTTATCCATCAAAATCTATGCCCAGGGCACTCTTTGGTCACAAGAAGATATTTCAGAATAGCAATAGCATTTTTTATAATTGATTTTAGAGTGAGAGGAAGGGAGAGAGAGAGAAACACATTGATTTGTTCTACTTTTTGTAGGTTTTTTTACTATTTCTTTTTATTCTTCACCCGAGGATACTTTTCCATTTATCATCAGATAGGGTGGGAGGGGAGGAGAGAGAGAGAGAAAGACAGAGAGAAAGATCGATGAGATAGAGCCATATTGACTGGTTGCCTTCCGCACGACCCGATCAGGGCCCAGGGCCGGGGACGAACTGCAACCACGGTATGTGCCCTTGACTGGAATCGAACCCGTGACTCATTGGTCCTTGGGCCGACGATCTAACAGCTGAGCCAAACCAGCCAGGGCTTTGTAGGTTTTTTTTTTTTTTTTTGAACTTTATATTTGTTTCCTTTATTGATTTTAGATAGAGAGGAAGGGAGAGGGAGAGAGAGAAACACCGATGAGAAAGAACATTGATTGGCCGCCTCCTGCATGCCCCCTACTGGGGACCAGGACCACAACCTGGGCATGTGCCCTGACCGGGAATCGAACTGGCAACCTCTTGTTGCATGGGTCGATGCTCAACCACTGAGCCACACCAACCGGGCTAAAAAAACTTTGTTTTAAAATTTTTTCTTCTTTTATTTTTTTGTTTTATCTTTTTCTGTTTTCCTTCTTTTTTAAAAACAAATTTATTGATTTTTAGAGAGGAAAGAAGAGAGAAATATTGATTTGTTCCACTTATTTATGCATTTATTGTTTGTTGTTGTTTTTTTATCCTCACCCGAGGACATTTTTGCATTTATCTTCAGATAGAGCGGGAGGGAGAGAGGGAGGAAGAGAGAGAGAGACACATCGACTGGTTGCCACCCACACGACCCCAGCGAGGGCCGAGGACAAACTGCAACCGAGGTGGTACATGTCCCTAGCGGGACCCCAACCTGGGTCTCTGGTCCGCAGGCCGACGCTCTAAACGCTGAGCCAAACCAGCCAGGGCTATTGGTTTGTTCTTGTATGTACCCTGACCGGTGATCTAACCCACAACCTTGCACATCAGCACCGCGCTCCAACGAACTGAGCTATCTGGCCAGGCTTGTTCTGTTTTATTTCTTTTTTTTTTCTAATCCTCACCCGAGGACCTTTTTTTTTTTTGCATTTATCTTCAGATAGAGCAGGAGGGAGAGAGGGAGAAAGAGAGAGAGAGAGAAACATCAGTGTGAGAGAGACACATCGAGTGGCTGCCACCCACACGACCCCAACCGGGACTGGGGACAAACCTCAACTGAGGTACGTGCCCTTAGTAGAAACTGAACCCGGGTCTCTCTGGTCCGCTGGCCGACACTTTAACCGCTGAGCCAAACCGGCCAGGGCCTGTTTTATTTCTTAATGTTTCCTAATTGTGTAGAACAATTCCTGGCTAGGAGGTCAGGGATTTGCTTGTAAGGCTAGCAGGTCCTATTTTCTCTAGTGTAAGGTAAGCTAACTAAAGCTGAATTGGAGGATTGTGATTGGTGTATGTTCGGTTTCCTTGACAGGTGTTTCCGTAAGCGCAGCCTGACTTAGGTTGAGATTTGTGAAGTGGGATGGGCCAGTGGGGTGGCCTCCATTTTGTGAGTCTTGACATATGGATGAACTGTCAGTAGCCATAGGAACCATTTAAAAACAAGTGCTATCTTGGACTTCAGATGATAAACTCTGTAGGGTGAGAGAAAGTGTAGAAGACATAACTGAATCCTTCAGTGATTGGCACTTGGTGTTTAAGTAAGGGAAGTCATCCTATGTGCTGGGCAGTCATCTCTATTTTTCAGGAAGGATAGAATCCATTGCTTCCCTTTGTGTTTTGCATAACAGAAGGCAATTATTAATTATCCTGTCTAATCCTTTTGATGAGTTCTGAGGAGGGTTTGGGCAGAGGTAGGGAAAGCAGAGGCTTATATATGATTTCAGGGATGACAGGAAAATCTCTGTTTCCCACCATCACCTCTAACTCCATCTCCAAATACCTCCTTTCTCCGTCCTGCTCAGTAATACCTAAAAGATCGCAATTAGAGGTTCATGCCTTTGGCTTAAGAACTGTATTTTGTTAAAAAGCAAAAATGGAAGAGTTAACCTCATTAAGTCTTGCATTATTAATCACTCACATTAAACAGTGAGTTCACCAGATCCTTTCCTAAGAGGGAGAGGTAGAAAAAGGAACACTTAGAACCTGGAAGTAGGAAGGGAGGGAAGCCAGAAGGGACAGAGATTTGACCTATTTTACAATTGTACTTAGTGCTGCTTTATTTGCCAGGGCTGATGCCTAAGAGATTCTCCCCTCGTCCAATCCCATCTTTTACTTACATGATAGTTTAATCTTTCAATAAGAAAAAAATTAATTTCTTATAAAATAGGTATGTCAGTATAAGGAGGAAAAGCAACACTTGAATTTTAAAAAGTGAACATCTAAAATAATAAAGACAGCTGGGCCAGTAATAGATAATGAAAAATACATTTTAATAGTACATAATAAAAATAAAGCCAGAATAATATTAAATTATATTGAACTTTTATTTCAACATATTACAACAAAATTAAATGTCCAGAAGTTTTTGTTTTGTATATTTAAAAAATTCCATAAAAACAAAGACCTATCTCTGAAGGAAGCCTTGTATAAAAATAGTGGAGATATTTGGAATAGACTTGTTAATATAATCATTATCAAGTACTTCTTCAGCTCTTCCCAAACTGCTGAGGTAGTTCAGTAAAGAGCAGTCTTCTGTCTCTTAACGGATACTTCTCTCTGTGAGTTTTAACAAAATAAAACATAAATAAGTTAGAACAAGCATTGTTGAGCTTGCCACTCCCTGATGGTGCTATTACTCAGAAAATAAAAATCTGCCTGGAGGGAAAGGGACTCCAGCATAAATATGAGTAGAGAGAAAGGATTCATTCAACCTCATATATGTCACTAGAGATTCAAACTGCATCCTAAACCTAGAGGTCTGTTTTTCTGCTGTGAGACAAAGATAGTTCATGAGAACAAACCAAGGACTCAAAAATATTCCTCAAGAATAACCACCACTTTTTTTTTTTTTTTTTTTTACATTTTTTTTCCTTTATTGATTTTAGAGAGGAAGGGATAGGGAGAGAGAGATAGAGACATCGAATGGCTGCCTCCTGCACGCCTCCTATTGGGGATCAGGCCCACAACCTGGGCATGTGCCCTGACCAGGAATCAAACTGGCAACCTGTTGGTGCATGGGTCGTTGCTCTAACTGCTGAGCCACACCAGCCAGACAAGAATAACCACCACTTTTTACTCTAACTCCACTCTCCTCAGTTAGGATGTGCATTCTATCCCATTAAAAAATAAAATGAGTTACACTAACTTTTAGGTAAGAAGTGTTCGAACTTTGTATTTATTATTTCAGGTTCAATAATACTTTATAACATCATTTGAGTATATGAGTTTGAGGCATGAATCCAGCAACTGAGACTAATTGTAGAATAAATCCACATTTATTCACATTTGAGGGAAAGACCAGATTGGAGAGGAGCAGAGCAGACCAGTCATGGGTGTTGACTTTGGGGCCAGACTACTTGAGTTTAGCATTTACTAGTTGTATAAGCTTGGGCAAGTCCCTTTCATGTTCTGGTCCTCAGCTTTCCCATCTGCAAAATGGAGATAATACATGGAGTGGTTATGAGGATTAAAAGAGTTAATCATATATTTAGAGTCTGGCTCATTGCTAAAATTCAATAAGCCTTAAACATTTTCATTGGATAATCCACAAAACAGATAGTGGAGTTGCCTGGAGTAGAGTGGAGTTGGGTGTATGCTGTGAGACCAAGGAGGAAGCAGTGTGGGATAAATGTAAGTCAAATAGGCTTGCTGCACTCAAATTTAGCATCCAGTGATCAATCCTCAAAGTGGCTCTGCTTGAGGGTGACAATTTAGTTCATCAGACAGCCAGGGTCTGCATTTTAGCTGAAACTCCTGACTGCTAGTCCCAAACATGAAGACCTCTTGGGCAGGGATCCTCTTGAAGCCACACTTGGCACGCTGTTATATCCTTCAAAACATCTAACTCACCATGAATCTTGGCAGAGGGAAGGGGGGTGAAAAAAGAGAGGGATAGGGTGGTAAAGATTCATATTGCTCACTTTACAACAAAATCTTCATGCAGCCCTGGCCGGTTTGGTTCAGCGGTTAGAGCGTCGGCCTGCGGACCCGAGTCCTGGGTTCGGTTCCCGCTAGGGGAATGTACCTCGGTTGCAGTTTGTCCACGGCCCTGGTTGGGGTCGTGTGGGTGGCAGCCACTTGATGTGTCTCTCTCACATCAATGTTTCTCTCCCTCTCTTCCTCCCTCTCTCCCTCCTGCTCTATCTGAAGATAAATGCAAAAATGTCCTTGGGTGAGGCTAAAAAAACAAAAACTTCATGCAATTTGCCACTGGATGTGTCTATTCTTCATATGCTAGTTGCCTCATTTCCTTTATCTTTTCCCATACTACGAGGCCTCTCCATTGCCCTCAATATAGTTCAGCTCTGGCTCTCTGCTTACATTCCTCAATCAAACAAGAGCCTGGGAATTAGACCAATAGTGACCATTTCTACATGCAACTTATCAAAGTATTCATAAATACAGATTAATCTCTTTCTCAGAAAATTTCTGGTTGTAAGAAAATTTTCTCCTTCTATGCTTAAAGCAGACAGTGGGTACCCAACAAATAATAGGATCTGACAGCAGCTGTAGGAGAGGGAATCAGAATAATGAAAAAGGGAAAGTAAGGAGTGGAAACCTCAGATATATTGGGATAGATTTAGCATTACACCACTTCAGAAATTTTTTCTAGCTTGAAGGTTTTTAAAGGAAAGGAAGAATAAAAGTACGGAATTTTATAGAAATACCTCATTAATATCAAACTATAAGAACGGTTGTTACTTTATTCTTAGTTTGTTGACAAGTAGACTGGGCCTTGACAAAAGAGCCAACAATAAAAACATTACAACATTGATATTTATTTAGAATCTCTTTTGAAGCTCTCTTATGCATGTTTATCAAACTGGAACTTTGTGGATGCTCTGGCATGCCTCAAAAAACTCAGTATATTTTCACTCCACCTGCCGAACCAAGAGCTGTTCTCTCTTACAAATTCTAATTCCTTAACGGGTTTGATAGCAAAAAATTTGTTCTGAGGTAATTTAATGGGTGGAGGTAGCTTCATTCTGGCATTTCTTTAAGTCTGAAAAAAAAAAAAAATGGAGCACTAGTTGCTTCTGTGGTTTCTGAAAGGATTAGTTTTTACCTGATGTTGCTTGCCTTGCATTTCTAGGTAGGAAGACAATCCATGAGGTTCAACCCGCAATCAGACTCCTCGGAATCTGGTTCAGACACCATGTTCTGGATTTGGTACAAGGCCTGGGAAGTGATGATGTACAGAGAGGGCTCAGGGTCATGCAGCAGATGCCTCAGATCTAAGTGGCAAGAAAACCCAGGTAGGAGGTGAAGATCAATGGAAATGATTGCTGGTTTAGACACCAAACAGCTAACATGCCTACAACAGCCAAGATAAAGCGCTAACATTTTCCAAGCCTCTATCTGAAAGTTTGTACATCAATTCCAATTTTCACCTACAAAACTTACTCATTTCTGAGTTACCAAATATTTTTCTCCTTTACACTAATCATATGGCCAAGTAGTCTACGTAAAGTCAGATCATCTGACTTCCGGTCAAGATGGCGGCGTAGGTGGACGCGGAATCGCATCCTCCCACAACCACATCAAAGTTACAACTAAATCACAGAATAACTATCACTTAAAGACCACATGAAATCAAGCTGAATGGAAGCCCTGCAACTACGAAATTAAAGAAGCAACAGAATGGAGATGGCATACTGCCCTCCAGGACCCTCCATGTCGCCCCAAAGGAAACGAGATCCTGCAGCCAGGGGCGCCTGCGGAAGCTGAGCAACCCCCCCACCACGGAGGAACCCAGGCGGAGCGAGGGAGCCGAGCAACCCCCCCACCACAGAGGAACCCAGGCAGAGCGAGGGAGCCGAGCGACCCCCCCCCACCACGGAGGAACCCAGGTGGAGCGAGGGAGCCGGGCGACCCCCCCACCACGGAGGAACCCAGGCGGAGCGAGGGAGCCGGGCGACCCCCCCACCACGGAGGAACCCAGGCAGAGCGAGGGAGCCGGGCGACCCCCCCACCACGGAGGAACCCAGGCGGAGCGAGGGAGCCGGGCGACCCCCCCACCACGGAGGAACCCAGGAGGAAATTGACCCAGAGACATGGAGGTGGAGTATGGGATGACGGGCCTCAGAGGAGGGGGGAAGGCGGGGGAAAGAGATGAATCACAGAGTCTATGTGCATGGGTGCATAACCAATGGACATGGACAACAGGGATGGGGACGAGGAGAAGGGGAGGGGGAGGAGGGTGTCAATGGGGGAAAAAAAGGAAAAACATCTGTAACAAAAACAAATTAATAATAAAATAAATAAATTAAAAAAAAAAGTCAGATCATCTGGACTTGTTAAGTTTTGTTTAATACTGTTAATTTCTAAGTTCCTATATTGGTCCTACTCTTAAATCATTATTCCCCCCCCCCCTTTTTTTTACAATATTTTTCACAGGTACGTACGATTGTACAATATGGATATGCTATAATTTCCTTGTTTCTAATCTTGGATGTTTCCCATTTTTGCTATTTTAAGTAACATTCCTATAATAATTTCTGCTTATTTTCATAGGTTAAATTCCTAGAAGTGGGATTTATAAGTCAAAATATGTTTATTTAAAGGGTTTTGATACACATTACCAAACTTCCCTATGAAAATGTATCAATTTATGTTCATACCAGCACAGTGTATGATAATGTCAGTTTTCTCTTTATACACCAATGTTGAATATTAATTAATAATCTTTGCCATTTTGACAGAAAAACACATGCTGGTATCTCATCATTTTGTTTTACAAACTTTGATTACTAGTAATATTGAATATTTTTTATATATTTATTGGCCATTTGTATTCTATGAATTGCTTATTCATTTTGTTTGCCACTTTTCTTTTGAGAAAGTACTGATTTGTGTTAAGGATATTAACCATTTATCATATGGCACATATATCCCCCATATCATTGTTTATTTTTGAATTTTGTCTGTTACTTTTTAAATTTTTTATTTTATTTTTTTCCATCACCATTTATCCTCCCATACCCTCTTTGTCTGTAACTTTTTGTTTCAAAGTTAGTTTTTATGTATTTATTTATTTATTTTTAATCCTCACCGGAGGATTTTTTTTTTTTCCTGCTTATCTTCAGATAGAGTGGGAAGGAGAGAGAGGGCGAGAAAGGGAGAGAGAGAGAAACATTGATGTGAAAGGAACACATCGACTGGTTGCCTCCCTCACAACCCCGACCAGGGCAGGGGACAAACCACAACCGAGGTTCATGCCCTTGGCCTGAATTGAACCCCAGACTCATTGGTCCATGGGCCAATGCTCTACCACTGAGCCAAACCGGCCAGGGCTCAAAGTTAGTTTTTAAAATTTTTACATAGATGAATATATTATTCTTTTACTTTATGGATCTATGTTTGTATCATATTAGAAAAGACGAAAAGCTTTCTTCTTGTTTTTAAAGTTGTATTTATTGATTTGAGAGAGAGGGAGGGAGAGAGAGAGAGAGAAACAGAAACATCAATTTGTTGTCTCACTTATTTATGCATTCACTGGTTGATTCTTGTATGTGCTCTGACCAGGGATCGAACACATAACCTTGGCATATTGTGGTGATGCTCTAACCAAACTGAGCTACCCAGACAATTTCTCATTCTCCAACGTCTCAAAAATGCTCAGGACCGCTTCATAATTAGGAGCTTTTTATTTTTTAAGTAGCATTTAGCCTTTAAATTCATCATGTTTATTTCCAAGTGGAACACTTGACTAGTTTTTAGTTTCTTTTAGTTCCTGCATTAAGATCTGTCTACATTTTCCACAGAATACATGAGGAAACAGGCAGCAGTTTTGGAATCCAAACGAATTGAAACTTATTTTGTCATGAAATTAAATTGATATTTTAATTTTTGTTTAAATTTGCTTAAAATTGCCTGTGTTAAAGGACATAAACTTGTTCACAAAGAGTGCTAGGGTGTTCTACCCTATTTCTAAAACAGATTAGCCACTGTTGGGGAGTAATAGTGTGGATTATTCCATTAAGTTGAACCATATGAGACTGCTGATATTTGACTGTTTTTGCAGTGGCAATTTTATATGGTTCCTCCTCTTGTATGTATATAATTTATATACATAGTCTAGATAGTCTATGTAGATAACTTTAGAACAGAAAAGGGACTTTGATTACCCAGTGTTTTAGATTAGAAAATAATTTGCTTTTAATTGAATAGAGCCAACCACATAGAATCCTACCTCACAGAATAAAAAAATCTACATGACCTTTCTATTTTTTTTTTTTTTTTTTTTGCTTCTGATATCTGTGGTTAAGTAGGTGACCTTAGAGAAAAGTGGCGTGATCTTTCCTAAATAAGCTTTAGCTTCTGGCTATTTTACCAGTTCTATATTTTTATTTTTATTTTTTTATCCTCACCTGAGGACATTTTTGCATTTATCTTCAGATAGAGTGGGAGGGAGAAAGGGAGGAAGAGAGAGAGAGAAACATCGATGTGAGACACATTGACTGGTTGCCACCCACACAACCTCAACTGTGGCCGGGGACAAACTGCAACCGAGTTACGTGCCCCTAGTGGGAACCGAACCTGGGACTCTCTGGTCCGCAGGCCGACGCTCTAACCGCTGAACCAAACTGGGCAGGGCTATATTTTTATTTTTAAAAGCAATGAATTAGCCCTGGCCGGTTTGGCTCAGCGGTTAGAGCGCTGGCCTGCAGTCTAGAGACACCCGGGTTCGGTTCCCGCTAAGGGCATGTACCTCGGTTGTAGTTTGTCCCCGGCCCTGGTTGGTCGTGCGGGTGGCAGCCACTCGATGTGTCCCTTTCACGTCGATGTTTCTCTCTCTCTCTCTCTTCCTCTCTCTCCTTCCCACTCTATCTGAACAAAAAATGAAAAAAATGTCCTCGGGTGAGGATTAAAAAATAAAAAATAAAAATAAAGACAAAAGCAATGAATTATCCAGGATTATAATTTGGTTCTCAAAGTACATGCTTTTGGGTTGTGAGAGTTAGCAATGGCATTTGTTAATTGTCGGTCTACTTCTTAAGTTGGAATAAATAATTATTTGAGTGTTAAATCCTCAAAGCTGTACAATTATAGAAAATTTTTGCTCACTAACAATTCAGAAAACCATTTGCATGATGATTGCCTTATATGACTATAAACACCTTTATTATCAAGTCCTACCACCTTACAAGACAACCACTTATAGAAAATAGTGCTGCAGTCATCTGTGTGGTACTTGTAAGGTGTCATCATAATTTACTAAGATAGTGTTTCTAGGTAATGTCTTATTTCCTGACAAAGTTCAGGAACTGTCGCTGAGACAATTCATCAAAGCTGGTTCCCAGCCAAATAGGGTCATGTTCTTTCCTAAAGAGGGAATTGGACTGGAATGAGACTGTCATTCAGCTGAAGTTTCCAAGGGCTTCCACTTGCCACAAAAGTCAGGCTTTCTGGTTCTCGGAGTCTCAACTCTGCCACAGTGCCTGCCCAGTCACAGCCGCAGATACCTTCCAAAAGATGGGGCACCCCAAACCCAAGTGCGTTATCACTTACCATCCACTATCCATTTAGTACCATTCATCCTGAGCTCATTGTAATCCAAGTACTTTGAAAAGAGCCCTAAATGCAGAACAAAGTCAGTGAGTCTGTGATCTGGCTTTGGCTCTTAAGCAGCTGGAAGAACTGACATTTGATAATTAGATTCTAAAAACTGGATTTACAAGTACTTGATAATTACCTATAGATAACATAGCCCTTTTCTCCAAAGAAGTATTTTCAAGGTCATCTTTATACAGAATAGGGATATTCAACACAATTTGGGAAAGTTCAGGATAGAAGTGACTATACAAATGAAAGGATTTTTTTTTTTTTTTTTGTACCTATAAACAAGACCGCTGCTCTTCTGATAGCAAGTTTTGCATTCTTGGAGAACGTCAATGTTTGGGCTAGGATGTTAACTTTCCCCTTGCATTTTTTTCCCTAAGAGGGGAAAAAAGTAAGAGTATAAAAGAGTGAAGTAGCAGCACTATTTTTTATCAGCCTCACTGTAGTTTCCAGTCTGGGACTAGGTCAGATATACATATATAGTACAGTACTTGAAATAACTACAATTGCTCAATGAATATTATACCACGGTCCCCTAGACAAGGTTAAGTCCTCTGAATATACCTTGCTCACTCCCACTCAGGCTGCATGTTGTACCTGTAATGCCTCTAAATCTATCCTCATTTCTCTGTGTCTAAGTCTTCTCCGATCTCTAAGCTCTACCTTGAGTTCTGCCTCCCTATGAGCTCTTCCCTGACGGCTCCTGCCTTCCTGACCTAACCCTGCTCTAAGCATTTTGCAGGTACTCCTCTCTTGGCACACATTTTCCACCTTGAGTTTCTATTAATATTGCACAGAGGTTTTATCTCCCCAACTAGCTTGTAAGCTCCCCTTAGGTAGTTTTAATCCTTGGCCCATTTCTGGGTTCTCCATGGCCTGTTGCACATTGGATATGCTATGCTTATTGGATGAGTGAGTTCACCTCAGTGGATCTCTAACAAGGATAGGTATCTCAGGGATAGGAGGCGGAGAACAGGAAGTTGTTCTTATAGGATTTATGATTTAACATGGATAATCTGTAGTCTTATCCACTGAGAGCCCTGGATTTCCTGCTGCAAATCCTGTCATCAGTACATCAGTTATAAATTTGGCTGCAGGTCAGAGAGATAATCCCCAGTGGAAAGCCTGACACAAGAACACTGTGGGGCTTGCTAGCCCTGTAAGTCTGATCAGAGGCGCCCATACTGGGACCTAAACAGGTCACACATATGGAAGATCTGTGAGAATAGCCAGTCCTGGGGTCTTTTTTTTTTTAGTCCTTACCTGAGGATATGTTGTTTTGTTTTGTTTGTGGTTAATCCTCACCCGAGGATATTGTCCATTGGTTTTTTTAGATGGAGTGGAAGGGAGGGAAGGAGGGAGAGAGAGAAACATAGATATGAGAGAGACACATAGATTGGGTGCCTCCTGGACAACCCCGACTGGGGCTGGGGATCGAACCTGCAACCCAGATTCATGCCCTTGACTGGAATTGAACCTGTGACCCTTTGGTCAGTGGGCTGATGCTCTGACTGCTGAGCCAAACCGGCTAGGGTAGATTTCTTTTATTGATTGTTTTTTGTTGCTGAGGGAGAGAGAGAAAAATATCGATGTGAGACAGAAACATTGATTGGTTGCCTCCTGTACACACCATGGCCAGGGATCAAAGCTGCAACTTAGATATGTGCCCTGACCAGGAATCAAACCCTTAACCTTTTGGTGTACAGGACAATGCTCCAAACAACTGAGCCACCTGGCCAGGGCAAGTCCTAGGGTCTTCTAGAACCTCCCAGTGGTTCTAGAGTCAGTTGTCTAGAGAGAAAAAAAAATAGATGGCCTCCTGAGGTTGTTCTGGCTCAAGCCTGCCTCTAAGATTGGCCACAGTACCCTTTGACAAGTTTGTGGGGAGAAAGGATGCCAGCAGGGTCCCGGCAGTGCCAGTGGCATGCTCTCCTCATGCTATGTGGCCTACAACAGTATGGCAGCCCTTGCTTGAGGCTCCCTGAACATGCTCTGAGGGAGGGTAAAACAACCCACTATATCCAAGGACAGGATTAGAGATCATTGTAAAGGCAATACATAACTCCATTTCAGTTCACTCTACAAGTAGATATTTGAGTATGTACTACCAGCTTGACCCTGTAGCCTGACCCAGAAAAGTGGGGGGGGGGGGTCCCAAGAATTCACCAGTCTTTTCCATGAGGAAGAGTGGTAATGGGAAGTGTATTTGTGACTCAGCTGGGAGAAAGCTATAGATTCACAGTACAAAACAGTTCATAGATATCAACTTCTGATTAAAAACCACATCTGAAAAAAAAAAAAAGTCAGTATAGTAAAGAGTTAACAAAGCCATTATTTCTCACATACGAGGAATTTGCAGATTGTTTCCACTTCACTAGGGTTGATGTACCAGGGATCTTTGTAGTACACTTGTGGGGGAAGCTTCCACTTCAGGAACTGGGCGCATATAGTTAAGACTCGCCTGCTCTCCTGTGAAAAGGATTATCAGAGATAAGCATTTTATTTCTAAGTGTTTACATTTTTAAAAATTAATTAATTTATTTTTGTTACAGATGTTTCTCCTTTTTCCCCACTGACACCCTCCTCCCTGCTCCCATCCCTGCCTTCACAATATTGTTGTCTGTGTCCATTGGTTATACATATATGCATATAAGTTCTTTGGTTTCTCTTCCTGCCTTCCCCCCTCCCTCTGAAGTTTGTCAGTCTGTTCCCTACTTCCATGAAGAGATCAGTATTTTTAAACTTTTTTAAAAATGCAATTTCATTATAATTTTTTTAATGTTTTTATTGATTTTAGAGAGAGAAACAGATGTGAGAGAGAAACACTGATCAGCTGCCTCCTGTATGCACCCCACCTGGGATCGAGCCCACAACCTGGTCATGTGCCCTGACCGAGAATCAAACTGGTGACCCTTCTGTGCAGTGGACAATGCTTAACCAACTGAGCCACACTAGCCAGGGCTCAAACATTTTTGTTGTTGCTATTGTTAATCCTCACCGGAGGATATTTTTCCATTAATTTTTAGATAGAATGGAAGGGAGGGAGGGAGGGAGGGAGGGACAGGGAGAGGGGGGGGGGAGAGAGAGAGAGAGAGAGAGAGAGAGAGAGAGAGAGACTGACTTTGATATGAGAGAGATGGGGCTGGGAATTGAACCTGCAACCCAGGTACATGCCCTTGACCGGGAATGAACCTGCTACCCTTTGGTCCACAGTCCGACGCCAAACCAGCCAGGGCTCAAACTTTTTTCTTTTTTTTAACTGAGGTAACCTTTCTTCAAATAACACTGACACTAAAGTCCAATATGAAAAACTGATAAGGTCAGAATTATCCTGGTTGAAGCTAGAGGAGGGGTGGAAAGGAACCAGAGTCCTGCCCTCCCTCACTTTCCCCACAGTCCCTAAAGGGGATCCATAAAACATGTGGGGTTCTTAGTAGGATGTAGAACCACTGGTCTGGGGCAAAAGTGAGAGCTATTGGTGTGATACCCAGACCAGAGATTTGGGTAGGAGTTCCCACTACCCCATGCTCTAGATAGGACTTCTAGGCCCACTTGTTCCTGTGTCATTTTTCTGTCTCTATACAGGAAAGTGTAGTTCCTCACAGTCCCTGTGGGATCTCTGGCTTGGAAGGAACTCTGGAGAGTATTGATCCTTTCCTGATCCAGATACTTGAGCAAAATTTAGCGAATGGGCTTCTGCTCTGTGCACGGCTCTCAGAAGTCTTCCCACGCATCACAGAACACCTCTGATGACTCCAAGCAAGTATTTTGTCCCAGGCCCACTAGATATTTGGGCCATTGAAATTCCTTTGGGAACTGATGGAAATACAAATTAGTTCTGCCACTTTGTTTAGCAATTTGTAAGTATCTGGTAAAGTTAAAGATATCCAGATATTCCACTTCTGGGCTTATGCCGTCAAGAACTCTCACACATGTACACAAGGAAATATGTATAAGAATGCTCATTGGAGCAAAGTGATAATGAAAAATTGAAAATCTGAATGTCTAGGAATAGGAAAATGGGATAAGTTGTAGGATAGTCACATGGTAAAATTCTATATAGCAGTGAAAATAAATGAAGTAGAGATAAACAACAGATACATATTGTAAGTATAACGTTAAACAAAAAAGTTACTGATATATAAGTGATACAACACAAAGTATTTTTATATATAAGGTTTTAAAATATGAAAAATACTAGCACAGAAATGATAAAAATAAAATTCAGGATGATAGTTCTTATGGGAATTCAACTGGGAATAGGTGCTTGATTAATTTCTTAGCATGGGTGGTAGATAAATGGGTGTTTATTAGGTTTTCTGTATCATTGATTACTAACCTGTTTAATGTTAGATCCCTCCTCTCTGCTTAGGCCAACCCACTGAGGAGCCTTGAAGAGGTGACTAGAGGTTGTACAAGGTTTAAAGGAAAATAAGCCCAGAGTGTCCATTGCTCTAGGCCTTGGTTGACTGCCAGAGACTGGGTGGGCTTGTGGGGTGGGGGAGTATCAATACCTTCATATATCTGTAATCCCTACATGGCATACTTTCCCATCACTTGATTGGGAAGCTCTGCTTTATACTTCATTGGGTTCTGAAGTATTTCATATTTATGGCCACAAGGCCATAAAACTTCCCCCATAACAAGATGCCAAGGTCTGCCGTAATCTTTAAATCCTGTTTCTGAACCTGCTTTCACTTCTGTAAGGAGCATAAGTATGTGAGAGCTCCAGCATTTTTCCAGAATCCTTGACGTCTAAACCTACTTCTCTGGTTTGCTGTAACTAGTGGTTATAGTTAGCACCTTGGAATGGACTTTGGAGGTGTGGGACAGTAAGTACTAAAGATGATGACATCCTACTCACAACTCTTGAGGCATTATCTCTGAGAAGATTAAGGAGAGGCAAATGCTTCTCCAGATTGTCAGAGAAGCTACTGTTTCTCATTAGCCCCAATATACGTCTTTTTGTCTCAAGGCTAAGAGGCAGTTCTTGAATGAAAGAAGAAAAAGAATATTATCATTGTTGTCAATAAAAGGAGTTTGTTGCCTTGGCTGATGTGGCTCAGTTGGTTGGAGCTTTGTCCCATGCACCAAAATAGGTTCAATTCCCAGTCAGGGTACATACTTGGGTTGCGGGTTTGATCCCCGGTTGGGGCATGTGTAGGGGGAGGATGTGTGTGTGGCTGATTGATGTTTCTCACATCAATGTTTCTCTCTCAAATCAATTTTTTTAAATCTTTAAAAAAAGTTGTTGAATTGGGTACTGTACCTTGGACCCTGTGCTAGGCTGAATGTTGGAGTTGGGCTACAAAAAAGTATAGTACATTTGTTCTTACCCACAAAGGGCCATAATTTGCTACAGAGAAATACTAGTATTCTTTTAACAATTCACTTGTCAAGATAATTAAAATGTAGCCTGTATCAGAGTAAATGGGAAATAAAGATGGTACCACTAAGTCCCTGCCTTCAAAGATATGAACTCATATTTGCAAATTTGGCTCTGGATTTGAAGTAAAATCCAGGAAGTTGACAGTAGGCATTACCTCAGCTACTGCATCATTTTCATCCTGAGAATATAGAAGTAGTGGGACCAAGCTGTCCAGGACTTGTTTCTCTACACCCTTCTTATCTGTGTGTTTCACAGACTTTATGGAGGCTCCAAAGAGGGTCATGGAGAAACGATGAACATCAGGTCTCACCTATGAAGGGAATATCCAAAGGGAAGCAACTCAATGAGTGTTCATGCTTAGCTTATAAGAGCTCTAGGTTGGTTGAAATGCTAGTTCTAACATGAGGCTATTTAGCTGTAGGTAACTGAGGGCAAGAAACCAAATATACGTGGAAATAGCAATATCTGCTGCTTTCTACTACTTGTTGTTCTCTGACTTTACATGTGAGAAATGGGTGCAGTCCCACCTGCAGTCATCACACCTTGTGCCTGATATGGATACTAAACATCCACACAGCTGTTGTGCTGAAATTAAAAATCCCAGCCTTGGCATATTTGACTCTTCCAAGGATGTGGTTCATTGTGCTTTGTGTATTTCTTTTCGAAAACTTTTTTATGATTTGGGATGGGGACCACCTTAACCCAGTCCTGATTGTTACTTGAAGGGAAAGATAATATCTTTCCTTATAGAAACTCCTTCCCCATCCCATGAATCAGGGGAATACCTTGGCAAGTCTCTATGTCTCAGGTTTGTGGGTTTTTTTTTAACCTAAAAAATAATAACACCAACCCTACCAACATTATGGGTTACCTGGAATGGCCCTAAGAAAAGAGATTCGAAAGTGCTCTGAACATAAAAAGTACTATACAAAATAGAGTGTATTATTATCCCAACTTCTATTTGCTGTGATGCTAATTACCCTCCCCCTAGGAAAGTCTATCCTTTCTCATTGTCTTACATCACCAAATAAGGAGAACAGCATCCCCATCATGGCAGTCAGGGTAGAGAAATCCATTGTCCTAACAAGCAGCAGGAGTATCTGGATGGCCAATAAAACAATCTTCTCATCAGTTTCACATAACTGGTTTAAGATGCAGGGCAACAGGCTCTTGATGTCTTCCCTCTGTGTGCCCAAAGGGAGCGAGCCCATCACCACCTCTCCTGATAGCACTTCATCTGGTACCAAAGTAGGGCTCCCCCACCTTTACTCAGTACCTGGTGCTTATTGAATTTTTGGTAGCACAGGCTAGTCAGGAACACAGAAGTAAGGAAGGCATGACTGCCCTCCCTCAGTACTGGCAGGGCTTGACAGGTAGAAAAGGGAGCAGAGCTGTTGTGAGTTGCCTCACAGGGCAGAAGTGGGGCCAGGTGAGGGCCCAGCGATATGGACTTGGGCTTACTGTAAGGAACTGCTTACTTAACAGTGAGAGTGAAATGGCTAGCTCAGGTCACAGCGAGTTTGCCAGCATGAAAGGTATTCAAACAGAGGCTAAAAGATTCCTTGGAGGACTTCAAGCAGAAAATTGACAAGGGTCCTTCCCATTGTCGATTGGGATTCTACTCTTCAGAAACCCCCAAAAGGGAGTGGTCTTGGGGTTTTAAAGTTTAAAACATACATGTATAAATTAAATAGAATAAGCCACAAATATTCATATATCCAATCAACCAGAATTTGTTTCAGAGATATAGATATTTGAAATAAAAGAAATCGAACTGAAGTGATAAAATTGAAGCCTCAGGGGTTAATTTTCTCTTCTGACCTGGCTTAGTGTCTGGTGAGGCTTGTGGAAAATGAGCTTTCAACATGAATGTCAATGACTTTTGTCTTAGATGATAAGGCAACATGGTACAAGGCATAAAAGGACACGTGAATGTTGCCCAGGTTGTGATGATAATGATTTGAAATCTACACAAATTGCAGGTTTCAAATATTATGAATATGTGTGGCTTGGCCTTTTAAAAAAATTTTTATTTCATTAAATGTTTAATAGTCTGTGCTTGCGTATTTCCTAGGTATACATTTCAAGTGGTACAAAGGTATGTACTCCCATCCACTCATGCGCCCAGGCTATCCAGTTTTCCTCCTCAGCTGTTACCAGTTTCTTGTGTATCTTTCTTGGGTATGTTTTATTTGTGACTTATGAGTCAGTGGTCTGGGGGCCCCTCCTACCATCTTCTGGTGTCTGATAAGACAGTGCAGTCCCCTCAGGGCAATAATTTTAAAGAGATTATTTCCATGAAGTAGCCAGTCTTTCAAGCGGACAACAGAGTATATGCTGGGCAGTCTCCTAGCCACTGGACTCTGGAGAAGCTGAAAGAACCCAGAAATCAAGGAAGTTAACTTTAAGCCCTTTTTCATGAGAGGAGCCACCTTCCCACTAACTCCAAAATTCGATATCTATAAAACCTCTCCTACACAGCACAAACATTGCAGGGTGATGCTTACACTGTGGGTACATAATGCTGAATAATGAATATGTGGAAAGAAGAATTTCAATGGGCTTAAATCTGAAACGATTTCTATCTCAAGTTTGAAACGATCACAGCCTGCCACTAAGTTGGACAGGGCCTAGGAAGGCAGGGCCTGCTGCTTTATAGGCTTCCTGAATCCAGCTTCTAAGGAATGAGTCTTACCTCCACAAAAAAGCCTGCAGACGTGAGTTTATGTTTATCATTCCCTCGGTTAAGAAGAGGGACTAACAAGTACAAGATCTTATTTGCAATGAAGCAATTTCTTTCCAGCAATGCACTGCAAAACAGAACATGGACAGAACAGCTCTTAGAAATGTTCCTAAATAGAGAGCATTTTTTCCCAGGGCTGGGGGCCCAATGAACTGTTTGCTCAGCTTCGGGTATACAGGAGGGTATGGCAGGGCCAGGACCTCTGAAAAAATCTGCCTGGCATTATGGGTATTTGGCTACCCTGTGATGAGGTTATTTAACCTTAGTTGTTGTGGCAACTAAAGGTGGGGGGGGGGCCTTAAAACAAGGCTGATTTAGAGCACGTATGCACATCAAGGAAGCCTTACTTGGCAAGGAGAGATACTCCCTGAAGATGGCACTCTTTTTCTGCCAGGAGGGTCCATCCTTTACTCTTTTCCATAATGTTGAATTCCCGAAAGCACAGTGTTCTGAGGAGGAGAGTCTTTGTAGCCTGTATGGCAAGGCTATAAAGCAAACAAAAACAGTACAAGTGAATAGAACAGGTCCCTCCAACTCATCAGCACACAATTACCCTGCTCTCACAGAGGAGGGCCATGCATTGAGAGCTAAACTGTAATTCTCCTCCTTCTACATTTCCCAAAAGACTTTGAATGCTCTAATAACTTGAAAGGCCCATCACACAAATGATAGGCATGAAGAAATCTAACTAGATTTTGTTTCCCTGGGATTTGGAAAGAAATCTATGATGAAACAAATGATATGGGATGCTAAACTTATCAGGGATGCTTTTTAAAAAAAGATTTATTTAGATACCATGTATTTATACCCCATAAAAATTACCCCATTACTTAAAAAAATTTTTTTTTCTTTATTGATTTTAGAGAGAGAGGAAGGGAGAGGGAAAGAGAGATAAAAACATTGATGAGAGAGAACATCAATTGGCTGCCTCCTGCATGCCCCCCACTGGGGATCTGGCCCACAACCTGGGCATGTGCCCTGACCAGGAATCGAACCGGCGACCTCTTGGTGCATGGGTCAATGCTCAACTACTAAGCCACACCGGCTGGGCTACCCCATTACTTTTTAAAACTACTTATTGAACTAGTATCCTGGACATAACTTCAGAGAATCTTAAAGCTGGAAGGGTGCTGTGAGAGTACCTAGCCTGACCTCATTTACAGATAAGGAAATTGAACAACAGAAAGATTTGCCCAAAGTACAGAACTAGATAAATGAATGAGAATTAGAACTCAGTTCTCCTGACTTTAGTCAGGTGTGCTCTTAAATACTCCACATTATAGCACTTCCTTTGAAAGAAATCCATGTGCCACAGAAACACTAAGAAATATCTACCGATACCCTAATGGAGTACTAAAAATACCTCTCTATGCAATACAGCAGAAATGAGGAATTGTCCAATTGTGGATCAGTATGGTTTGGAGGTGGGTTTAAGGCTGTTTTGTTGGTCTCTGTCTCTACTTGACTTATCAGAAAAGGCTGGCATGATATCACATCTTATTTTGCAGGACATCTGAACCCAGATAGCCTAATTTACTTTGACACCAATAAAACCAAGGACAACCGCCTGGGCAGTGTGGCTCAGTGGATTGAGCACTGTCCCATGGACTAGAGGTCCGGTTTGATTCCCAGTCAGGGCACATGTCCAGGTTTTAGGCTCAATCCCCAGCAGAGGGTGTGCAGGAGGCAGCCAATGGATGTTGATGTCTCTCTCTTATCGATGTTTCTCTCTCTTTCTCCCTTCCTCTCTAAAAGAATCAATTAAAAACATATTCAAACAAACAAACAAACAAACAAACAAACAAAAAACAAGGACAACCAATGAGAGCCAGAATAGTTCCCGGGCATTTCATCTTGATGTCTCATGAGGGTAGTAGACTGTAAGCTCTCCCACAGTTGGGACCACATCTTGGCCATCCTGTGTCCACTCCAGTGCCCAGTGCTTAGTAAGTGTTAGTTAAGGTCAATAAAATAATAATAGGCAGTACCACAAAGGGATGACCTTTGAAGACGTTTTCTGTTCTGTGTACAGGCCAGTTGGGATCGCTACATCAGACATGGTGAGGCCGATGCTGTGGTGAATCTGGATGAGCAGTGTCATGAGAAGCTGAGGAAAGAGTTGGAACACAGCTTCTTGGAACTTGTTTCCCATAAACATCTCATAAAGGGCATCTGTTGCCTGTGGTAGAAAAGGCACACAGCAGAACTGAACATGCTTGCCCCGATCCTTCTTTTTGCTTTACTTCTGCTTGTGCCAGAACATGCTTTCTGGTTCTACTGTCCCATAGGCAGAGCAGTAGTGGTACCCAGTGCAGGGACGTGAAAGTGAGGGGGAAAAGGAATAAGAGTAAAGTGGTCATTAAAGTTACCAAAGAGTGAGGGGGATTTCTGAAATCCAGAAATAAACTATAAAGGAAACTACTAACATATTTGACTGCATGCAAATAAAAAGTCAGGGCAAAAGTTATCATAAACAAAGGTAGAATACAAATAACCTGGGAAAGTATTTGCATCAACATGATACTCTTAACATATAAAATGCTCTTACATATCAGTAAGAAGACAGTGTTAAGGCTTGCTACTCAAAGTGTGGGCCTTACATCAACAGCACTGGCATCACTTAGGAGCTGGTTAGAAATGGAGAATCAAAAGCCCTACCCAAGACTGGCATCAGAATCTGTATTTCAATTAGATCTCTAGATGACTGTGGTTTGTATGCATATTAAAACTAAGATGCACTGGTATACAGGACATGAGCAGACAAGTCACAAAGGAAGAATTATAAATAGCCAATTAGAGAACATATACAGCCCTGGCCCGAGGGCTTAGTCAGCTGGAGCATTGTCCCATACACCAAAATGTTTCCAGTTCCACTCCCAGTCAGGGCACATACCAAGGTTGTGGGTTCAGTCCTGGTTGGAGCATGTACAGGAAGCAACCAATTGATGTTTCTCTCTCACATCAATGTTTCTCTCTCTTTCTCTCTCTCTCTCTTCCTCTCTAAAAAAATAAATGAAAGGCATATCCTTGGGTGAGGATTAAACAACAAAACAAAAAAAATACATAGCCCTGGCCGGTTTGGCTGAGTGGTTGGAGCATCAGCCCTTGGACCAATGAGTTTCAGGTTCGATTCCGATCAAGGGCACATACTGCGGTTGCGATTTGTCCCTGGCGCTGTTTGGTGTCATGCGGGAGGTGGCCAGTCGATGTGTCTCTCTCTCTTCCTCTCTCTCTTTCCCTTCCACTCTGTCTAAAGATAAATAGAAAAATATCCTCGGGTAAGGATTAAAAAAAACAAAACATATACAGATGTTTCACCTCACCAATAACAAAATTATAGTTACAACATGTTCCCTTTTCACCTGTCAGCTAGGCAACAATGAAAAGACTGGTAATACGCAATGTGGTGAGAGTGTGGGTAAATGGGCGTTCTCATGCATGACTGGTAGACTGACAATGTTCTAGAGGACCACCTGGGAAAATTGTCCAAAGTTGACCTAAGCGTATCCTTTGACCTAGAAATTCCCCTTTAGTGGACTTTATCCTAAGAAAATAATTGGGTATGCACAGTATAACAACATTTGTGTCTGCATGATTAAATTTGTTACATCACTGATTTAATGGCAAAAGTTTAAAAACTGTCAAAATGTTCACTAATATGAAACGATAATAAATGGTTTTGTACCATGTATTATCTATTTTTTAAAAGTTAATTAAAAATAAATTACTGTGCAGCCGTGAAAAATATAACAGAGAGCCTCGTATATTGATATGGAAAGTAGTTCATATATTGTTAAATAAAAAACAGTGGGTCATCAAACAGTGTATGTATTATGATCCTATATATATGTATATACACACACAATTTTATAGACTAATATAATTAAATAGTTTTATCTGCCCTAACTCCTAAACTGTACTAAAATGACATTACAGGGATTTTTAAAAAGGCATAAACCCACAAGAACCAGAATAGGAGAGGAGACAACTGCAAACTAGAGATGTCAAAATATTTTTGGAAGCTAAAAAAAGTGTGATGATAACTAAGGCTAGGGAAAGCAAAATCATAAACTGGCAGGGAAGAAAATAAAGTAAAAAGTAGTACATGTTGATAGTGGGGGAGGCTGTGCACATGGGGGGCAGAGAGTACTGTACTTTCTGCCAATTTTGCTTTAAAACTGCTTTAAAAAATAAAGTCTATTTAAATGGGGGGGAAGTATACCAAATACATATATAAAAAGCTCATATATGTATAAACACTTCTAAAAAGTTCATTTTTAGGGAGATGGTATAGTCAGTATTTAAATATTTACCATCTGGTCCTTTACAGAAAAGATCTGCAAATTTCTGCTTAAGGAGGACCTTTGTTTTCTATTATACATATATATATATACAGGAAGCAACCTATATATATATATATATATATATATATATATATATATATAAAATATATATATATATAAATATAAAATATATATATATAAAATATATATATATAAAATATATATATATAAAATATATATATTTTATATATATATATATAAAATATATATATATAAAATATATATATATAAAATATAAAATATATATATATATAAAAGATGAGGGAAAGAATGTTTAAAACTATTAAACCATACTGATTCTTTCACTCTCCCCAGCCCCACCCAAGTCAATCTGTTAGTAGGGAAGACACGGTAGATTTATGAGTGGATGACAAAAGCAAACTTTGAGAGGAACCAAAAGGAACACTCTCTAGATAGGATGTTGGGCCAGTCATCCCAAGAGGGGACTGTGGCGGGCTGAAGTTGGGGGTGCAGAGCTTAGGGGCTTACAGCAACAGCCACATAGGCCATCTTCTCCCGGGTGGGCTGATTGTGGTATTTCTGCAGCTTCCTCAGGAGACTCGACATGATCCTGGTGGTACTGCGCAACTCCACCTTCAGAGTTCTCCATATCTCAGCCAGATTCCTAGAAATCCCAGAGTAAGAAGTTTCAGGAGAATGGCTTATCTTAGGCCTGTCATGACCATGATGTGTTTAGAGTCTGTTTATATCCAATCTATAAGAGGTTTCCTATTGTTTAGTTCTTCAGGGTAGCAAATAACTTACTATCTGATTTCACAACAGTAATTCCCAAGGTTTTATAGACTAAAGTTCCCGTTGCCTCAGCATGGACTTCAGGACCATTCATAAGCTGGCCCTGCCTTACCCTTTCGGTCTCACAACCTCCCTATCACATACTCTGTGCTCTAGCTACGCCAAACCATTCACCTTCACCAAATAAACAATGAACTTTGAAACCCCTATACCTTTGCTTATGTCATTTCCTTAAACTGAAAGGCTCTTTCCAAAACTCTCCTCTGCCCATCAAAATCCTTCCAGGTCCAGCCCCAATGTCATCTCTTCGATGAAGCCTTTGCTGCTGCTTCACCGTGTTGCTCATGAGAGTGCCCATAACACTTTAAAACTTTGTTCTTTGTAGAGGTTGCCTCAGTCTTACATGTGCTATTGTCAGTTCTCTGTAGGTGTGTCTCCCTGTTCCCTCTGAAGGCATGGATACCACCTTTGGCTTCTCTGAATCCCTCAGGGCCTAGCATAATGCCAGGTTTACAGAGGCATTCAAAGACATGCTTATTCAATCCAGTATATGGTATTCAAATGTTGGCTAAGGTCAAACCCTGAAATAAAGCTTTGATCTTCCTTAGAAGATAAGCATGTAATAACTTCTCTTCTACCGCTGACTCAAAGGTAAGGCCTGAGTTATATAAACACTGTGAAGGAGTGTTACAGGGAAGGAGAAGATTGGGAGTTCTCATGCTTTTCTTTTTTTTCTTAAATCCTTACCTAAGAATATTTTTCCATTTATCTTCAGATAGAGTGGGGGAGAGAGAGAGAGAAAGAGAGAGAGAAACATTGATGTGAGAGAGACACATCGATTGGCTGCCTCTTGAATGACCCCAACCAGGGTCAGGGGCTGAATTGCAACCGAGGTACGTGCCCTTGACCAGAATCGAACCTGTGATTCTTTGGTCCGCGGGCCATATTCCAACCGTTAAGCCAAACCAGCCAGGGCAGTTCTCATGATTTTAATCCATCCTTTTATTTTCAAAATCCACCTAGGTATCTGAATGCTAGACTCAGTGTTTTTGTAAAGTGTGGTTTTCCAACTCTGTACTCAGAATCACTCTAAAAATTGAGAGGCTTAAAGACCACTCCCATATTTCACTTCTTACTTTGTAATTCTATCTGTGAATAAAACAAAGTAAGTTTCTAAAGGACTCCTGAAGGGAAGGCTGGAGGCTATGTGGGATACTGAAAAGGCTCATGACTGGGGAAACAGATTGTAGAATATTAACATTCATTCTGGGATGAAACCAAGAAATTCCTATGTTTACTTACTCTTGATTTTTCTCTCTGAATTCCTGGGGGAGTAAATGAACTACTTGAGAAACTATTTATTGTGAGAGAAGTGTTTCAAAATGCTTTGGGTTCTGCACATTTGTAAGTGTTCTGGGAATGCATGCATTTGAATTAGGAACACACACACACACACACACACACACACACACACACACGGGCCTATAAACCTTCACAAAATATATTGTGGAAAAAAATCATCTAGAGAGTTTGTTGAAAATATGGAACAGGGCTCATTTCCTGTGATACTGATTCTGTAGATGTGACATTGTTTTTGTTTGCCCATCATTTGTGAATGAGCAATCCTTAAACTGTTTCATACCTCCCTGGCATTTATTTTCGCTATTCCTTCTCGGTCTAGAATGACTCTTCCACTCCCCAATCCTACTGTGTACTTGGTAATTCACACTAAAAATTCAGCTATGGGCAGCCCTTCTTGTAGAAATCCTTTCCCAATCCATCTAATTATGTCCCCTTCTAGGAGCTTCCACAGAAATCTGTTATTTTGATTTGGCATCCTCTGCGATTCATCTATGTCTGCTACCAGATGGTGTGCTGCTTGAGGGCAGGGTCCACGTCCTGTCCACTATTTCTCCAGTGTCTAATAGCACCTTGCACACAGTAGATGCTTTGAACAGACTCGTAGGAACCATTACCCTGATCTGTAAACAAACTAACGGACTTCAGGTAAATGAGCAAAAATATAATCAGAATGAAGTTTCCTAAATCATTTCCATTTCTAACAGATTCCACGTTCTCATATGATCTAAAGCAGCAGTTCATTCTCAAAGTCGTCCAAGAGCTAGAACAAATACAAACAATAAAATAATGCTAAAATTGCACTTAAAATAACTAGATATATTTAATGTTTGTACTAAATCATGTATTTTATATAAGAATCTAATGTATCTAAGCTGAAGCAAGTAATAAAGATTTAAAAATAGTGTATTAGGGAAATACACAAAAGAATATATATATATATATTTTTTTTTTGCAGAGGGGTCGGGCAGAAACTCCCAGATTTCTTACACATCCTGGGGGATTAGGAGCATCCTGCTTTAGCTCCTCCTATTCCTAAACAACCCTTGTTGCTGTGTCTGCTCTCCTTCCCTGCCCCCCTGAAACTTCCTTCCAGCATTTGAAATGGGAAGTTGGCATAATCATGGGTTTTTTTCTGTTTTTTATTAATTTATTTTTTTGTCATAGCTTTTGCTTTTCATCCATGATCCAATCAAATTTGCATATTGCATTTGGTTATGTCTCTTTCCTTTTTTAAAATCTAGAACAGTGCCACCAGCACCAATTTTTTCTTTCGTGACATTAACTTCTTTGAAGAGTTCAATCCAATCATTTTCTAAAATGTTCTTTATTCTGGATTTGTTCAATTGTTTCCTTATGTTTATGCATTGTATTCTGATTTATATTGCAGGCATCTGTTTATATCTTATCTCGTCTATAAGAATATCATTAGATTTCTTAAGGCAACCATATTCTACAATACTCAGAGACGTGTCACACACCCAAATTTAATCCAGAGGCTGTACCAGGTTCTGTTACCTGTCATATGGTACTGGTTGACACAGAAGGTGGCTGACCACCATATCTGTGTACGAGGGCCTGGAGATAAACAAACTCACGATGCTTATGACTTGTTGGCGGATACTAGGCTGGCTGATCATGGATAGCTGGGCACAAAGAACTCCCATAATTTCTGGCACCTAAAGAGGGAAAAGAGTGACTAAGACCTTAATCCTATGGGACATTGGTAGTTACTGAGGATATTGTGATTATTTCTGAAACGTCCTGGGGGTGACTTTTAAAACAAAATCTTTATTATTTTTTAAAACGTTTGTCAAAACTACTTAAAACATATCTGTATGTATGTATATGCATATAGAGAGATTTGGAAGAACATATATACAAAGATGTCAGTAGTGTGTTTTTGAGTGATATTAATTCTTGTGCTTATAATTTTTTTCTAATTTTCCCTTAATAATTATGTATTGATTTTACAGTAAGACAAACTACTACATTTAGTGTTGCAAGGAAGCTAGGGTTTTTTCACTCTGACTCTGAGATTGGCAGAGGAGTCATACCTGTCACTGGGCTTTGGTCCATTTCTCTGCTTGAACTACTCTTCCTGCTCCTAGACTCGTGATTTCAGGGCTCTGGGGACATGTCAGCATCTCAGAGAGGCAGTCCTCAACAACCTCATAGAAAATGGCTGTCATTATCACCAGTTGCCAGAAATTGGTTTAAGGATGGCAGGTGATGTCATTCTGGCCAGTAAAACATGAGGGAGTCAACTGGGGGCTGTCGGGACCTTCCTTTTTGATTAAAGGGACAAAAGAAAAACATCTCTCTTCTTTGCTGGGTAGTCTTGTCTTACTTGGTCATAAGGTCTGAAACTGTGGCAAGTACCTTATGGCTATATAAACAGGCCAAATGGAAAGATGCAAAAGCCCCTGTCTCTCTAATAACACTTGAGTCACCAAACCAATCCTAGAACACATACTCTACTTCCAGACTTCTTATTATGTGAGATGAAAACTCTTGGTTTGTCATCAAAGTTACAACTAAACTACAGAACAACCATCATTCAAAACCGCCTGACATCGAGCTGAATGGAAGTCCTACAACTACAAAATTAAAGCAGCAGCCACATCCAGACTGGTAGGAGGGGCAAAGGCACGACAGGCTGGTCCCATACCCATGTGTGGCAGAAAAAAATTAGGATACTTCGGCTGGGAAGGTCCTCCCTGAGGACTGAGGGGTCCCCGTCCCACACCAGGCACCCAGCTCAGGGTTCCAGTGCCAGGAAGAGAATCCCCATCACTTCTGGCTGGAAAAACCAGCAGGAACTGAGGCTGAGGCGGCTGGAGCTCCAGGCAGCTCCTCTTAAAGGGCCCGCGCACGGACTTACTCAGACTTGCACCTTCCAGGCTCCAGCGTGGAGGAGGCAGCTTGAAAGGCACCAGAGACATATGGGGAAGAACTGAGTTGTTTGGCATTGGAGCGAGGGCTGGAGAGGCAGCTTTCTCCTGGACAGACATGCTATCAGAGGCCTTTGTTCCTTTGGTGAGCCCTTCCCTGGGCCGGCAGATGCCGCCATATCTGAGACTCCAGCAACTTGGCTCACACTGTTTGCCCCGCCCTGGTGATTCCCTGAGGCCCTGCCCCACCCAACTTTCAGGCCCACCCAAGCTGTTGCCAGTTGCTTTACCATAGGATTGGCCTGTCTTGGATCCTGCTTCAGCTTTTCCTAAATTTTTTCAAACAAGCAGCGTCTGGTCTCAGCTAACCCCATACCTCTCGTTAAGTAATACATAGAAACAAACACAGGGAGGCAGCCAAAATGAGGAGACAAAGAAACAGGTTCCAAATGAAAGAACAGAACAAAACTCCAGGAAAAGAACTAAGCGAAATGGAGATAAGCAACCTAATGGATGCAGAGTTCAAACACTGCTTATAAGGATGCTCAATGGACTTAGTGAGAACCTCAGTGAACTTAGTGAGGGCCTCAAGAGCATAAAAAAGGACCTGTCAGAAATGAAGGAGGCACTAACTGAAATAAAGAATAGTTTACACAGATTCAATAGTAGAGTAGGTAAAGCCAAGAAGCAAAACATTGATTTGGAATATAAGGAAGCAAAAAACACCCAATCAGAACTGCAAAAAGAAAAATGAATCCAAAAAAATGAGGATAGTGTAAGGAGCCTCTGGACAACTTCAAGCGTACTAACATTCACATCTTGGGGGTGCCAGAAAGAGAAGAGAGAGAACAAGAAATCGAAAACCTATTTGAAACAATAATGGCAGAAAACTTCCCTAACTTGGTGAAGGAAACAGACATACAAGTCCAGGAAGCACAGAGTCCCAAACAAGATGAACCCCAAGAGGCCCACACCAAGACACATCATCATCAAAATGCAAAAAGTTCAGGACAAAGAGAGAATCTTAAAAGCAGCAAGAGAAAAGCAGTTAGTTACCTACAAGGGAGTTCCCATAAGACTGTCAGCTGATTTCTCAAAAGAAACTTTGTAGGCCAGAAGGGAGTGGCAAGAAATATTCAGAGTGATGAAAAGCAAGAACCTACAACCAAGATTACTCTATCCTGCAAAGCTGTCATTTAGAATTGATGGCCATATAAAGAGTTTCCCAGACAAGAGAAAGCTAAAGGAGTTCATCACCACCAGACCATTATTATATGAAATGTTGAAGGGTCTTCTTGAAGAAAAAGATATGAACAAACAAAATGGCAATAAATACATATCTATTGACAATTGAATCTACAAACAAAATGAACAGGCAGAACAGAAGCATTCTCGTAGATACAGAGAACATTTTGTTGGTTGCCAGATGGGAGGGGTGTTGGGGGAATGGGTGAAAAAGGTGAAGGGATTAAGAACAAATTGGTTGTTAGACTGACAAGCCTCAAAGGAAAGGGGGTGGGGTGGGAAGAGATAAACCAAAGAACTTATGTGTATATATGCATAACCAATGGACACAGACAACACAGTGGGGAAAGGCAGGAGGGGGGCGGGAGTGGGGAGGAGGGGGTCAATAGGGGAAAAATGAGGATCATCTGTAATACTCAAAAATAAAGATAAATTTAAAAAAAGAAAACTCTTGGTTTAAGCTTCTCAGTTTTTTTTTTTTAATAGCTGAAAGCACCCAGCTGATATTTGACCATCTCACTGTGCTCTCATTATATTGTTCTTTTTGCATCTTTGCTATTTTAATAGCTTTAAAAGATGGGTTTTTATCATTTAAAAATTACTATTCACTTTTATCAAATTACACACAATGTTAAATGTCCAAGGGTATTTCAAGGATCTCTCTTGCCTATTCCCCAGGAGACTACTTTCCTCTCTTTCAGTATATCCCTACTATTTCTAAGTGATGTAATTACATTGTTGTTTCTTGATGTATCAATTTTAGATACATTTAAATAAACTTCCTTGATTTTATACTTACTAAGTTGGCCCCAGTCTAGGATTACTGAGGGTTTGATTTTTAAAAGTTTGACACCGTTAATTAACTTGGATGAGGATCTATATTGAAGTTACCATTCTCATATGTGCTCATTGTATCTTCCCAGAAAAACAAGACTCTTCTGGAGAATATGGATTTTAAAAAACTTCTCTCCCTAGTTGCATACACAATGGTTGTTTATTATGTACTTGTTGAAAGGATGAATGTTCAACATTGACCAAATGGACTAAGGCCTTGACCTTGGTCTCCTTTACTGTTCCCAGCTGAAAAGAAGTAGTAATGAGATCTCAGCAGCTGCAGGAGGGAGAGTTCTTGCCGATATTTCAAACCCAGGAAATGGCCACTGAGCTTTTTACCTTCTCAATTCGTGGCTCCGCATTTTCCACCAATGATATCAACAATTCTCCTGCTGATTGCTGGATATAGGGATGTTTCAGATTTTTTAGGCCATTCAGTACAGTCAGTACAAACTGGCTGAGCTCATTTGAATCGAAAAAAACTTCAAAGATCTGAAATGATTTAGTAAAAATGAACTTCTAAGATATATGGTATGATAGAGCCCTGAACAAGGAATCGATTCCAAGTTAACAATCAGAGAAGTGTTTAAATATGCACAACACTGTTTACTTCAGTTTTGTTTATAAAAGTGAAAAACTGGAAGCAACACAAATGTCCACTGCTGGGTCTGTGCATGGGCTTTTATAGCTCTGACTTTTAGAAAGAAGCTTTATTACTGAGATCCTCAGAAAGAGTCACAGTTTTATAGGAACAGAACTAAAGGAAAGGCCCTAGTGCTATATAGCTGACAGGGTCCCAGCATATCTAAAATACCTTGTCTGGAGACAATGTAATAAAAGAATGTTTCATTCTGCTTCTCATTGTACTTGTCAGTGTATCAAGTCCTTCCTCAGATTATAATAGGTATAATTGATTGACTAGGCACTTACTATGTGACAGGCACTAAGCAAAGCATTTTCCATACAAGCATCTCATTTAACCCTTACAGCATTTGAGTTATCACAATTTTTACAGATCCCCCTTGTACAGATGAAGAAACTGATGCACAGAGAATTAAAATTACTTGATACCCTTGACCCTACATGAGTAAGATCCATAGGTTTTCTTTTACCCCCATCCCCTAACACAGTGCCTGGTACCCAGTAGATGTTTAAATATTTGGTGAATAATGAATAAATACATTAATTAAAAAGTGTATGGCTGCCCTGGCAGATTTGGCTCAGCGGTAGAGTGTCTGCCTGCAGACCAATGAGTTGTGGGTTCGATACCGGCCAAGGGCATGTACCTTGGTTGCAGTTCGTCCCCGGCCCTGGTTGGGGTCGTGCAGGAGGCAGCCAGTCAATGTGTCCCTCTCACGTTGATGTTTCTCTCTCTCTCTCCCTTTCTCTACCTCTCTCTCTCTTCCACTCTATCTGAAGATAAATAGAAAAATATCCCCAGGTGAGGATTAAAAAAAAAAAAAAAGTGCATGGCTTTTTGGATCAACTACATTCTCTTTCAGCTTCTTTTTGTGACAAGAGGCTGGTAGGGTTAGGAGGACAATTAATGGGGGCAGAGCTTGTCTGAATATCTACCCAAACAGTGACATTGGCCCCATATGATATTGCTAGACCTTTCCCTAAAGTATTTTTACCATTTTACATTCCCATGAACAAATGTATGAGACTTCTGGTTGTTTCCCACCCTCTTCAACATTTTAAGTTGTCTGTCTTAATGATTTTTGCCATTCTGATTACCTGGGCAATTTTGAAGGGACAATTGTAGAACCGTTTAATACTGTAGAATTCGAGGAGTTCTTGACAGTTTTTTATTGCTCCTCTCAAGACTGGGTGATTTTTCTTGTCCTCGGTGATATCTGAGAAGAAAATATGAAATATTGATACTTTCTGGCTTATTTCCTTCTTCTTAATTTTGTGAGTCTGGTTGATCTCCAGGTTGAAATGAATCCTAAGATCTCACTCTTCTTGTCTTTTTTCACTTGAATAAAAATGCCTGGGGAAGGAGTTTGTTAATCTGAAGGCTGATTTGTTTCCCCTCTGTTATAGGACAATAAATAAGAAGGGCTGGAAGAAAAAGAAAAAGCTTTTTTGTAAGAGTAGAGCTTCTGAATGATTTAGGAGAACAACCAAGACATGCTAAACCATTCCCCATGGGTGAGGACTTTTGAGGGGTCTCCCGATGAAGCTCAGGTCCCCACAAAAAAATTGCACAATTTTGTCTGTCTGATAATGCTGACACCAGAACTTTTTATGTGTATGGTTTTACTGATAATATTGAGTGTGCCAATACTCCCTCACGGTGCCTTGTTTTTCTCATGTTCGCTAGAAATTTATCTATGGGAAGTGTTTGAGCCCTTGTTTGAGGATACTGTCTCTCCAACTAGAAAATGAGCTCTTTGGGGGAAGGGACTTTGTTTGTCTTGTTCGCCAGTATACCCCTTAAGAACAATAAGTGCTTTAGAAATATTTGTTGTATGAACAATCAGTTGTATTTACTTGACTATATGTCTTGGTAGGCAGTCCTCATACTCAGAGCTGCCTAGAGGTTAGATTGCTCCTTTAGGAAGCACAGAGCTTCCTTATCCTTAGGATGAGTGAACCCCCAATTACTTGGTGGGGACAGAGTAGACTGAGACTCAAGCACTGGGAGGATGCTTGGTTAGATATCTTCTCAAGTCTTTTTTAATTGGGATGATTCATTCTTGACCACAATATCTTCTAAAGTCTCTTCTAACAAAGAATTATTCTTTCCTTGACCACAATGGCTCTCTTTCTACTTTTCAAACTCCTCAAGCTCATCATACCTGCCAGAAGCCCTTCCTCATGCTGTTCCCTCTGCCTTGCATGCTCTTCTTACCTTTACATCTGGCTAATGTTCTTTATTTTTCAGAGAGGCCTTTTCTGAACTCCATGCTAGATTTGATTCTTACTCATAGACCCTGTAATTTCCTTTCACAGCAGTTATCTTTATAATACTTATCTTTATAATGCCAATTATTTGTTGATTCTTTGATTGTCTGACTTGTCCACCAGACTGCGTTATATAAGAACTGGACTGCTTGTGTTCTGGTTACTGTGGTATCCCAAGTAAGTACTCAGTAAACATTTATGAGATAAATAAATGAATGAAGCCCAAACTGTTGGCAAGAACCTCCTCCACTTCTAACCAAAGTCATCACTCCAGTGTGTGCACAGGGCTACATGTTTAGATACTCTTAACTCCATGGCCATGTACATGGCTGACACCGATGGGTCTGATCCAGTGTTATGATTCTAATTATTAAGTCAGTGTTGCTTTATCCCTGCCTATGGACTATATACCTTTCTCATTATAAACTACTGTAAATAGGCTTTCTAGGATGTGGGGAGTGAGGGCGCAGGAGGATTGGTGCTTGCATTGTGCTAGAGAATTTATTCAGAGCTTGGCTGCCTTCAGCAGTGCCTTACACTTCAGCCGCAAGGTGATATGCAGCAGGTAGTGCGTGCCCTTTGCAGCCTCCTCGGCCACCTCTTTCAGTGGGTCCCCACACAGCAGAACCATCAGAGCCACTAGGTGCCCAAGTCTTTGGAATCTCAGTGGAAGCTAGTTAGGGAGAAAAGAAAAATGCTATTAGAATACAGGTGTATTTAGTGCCTTAGATTTAAGTTGTTGAGAAGCAATTCCACTTCCACTACATATTCAAGAGAAGTGCAAGAGTTGCATTCAGCCCTTGTATCTCTTCAGGATTAACATTTAACATGTGTGGATACAATACAACCAGCAAATGATAGTAAATGTGGCATCTTCTAAGCTAAGTAAGTAATCTGAAACATGAAAAAGTTGCATATAAAGATGTTTATTCTAGCACTGTTTTTAAAGGGCCCACATTGAAAATAATTGTCCAATAGTAAAGAGAACTATGGTTTAGCCACTCTTTGAATATAATTAGGAATCATGTATCCTAGGAATTTATAATAAGGTAGGAAATGTGCTCATCTTCTAAGTGAAAAAGTTGGTCACAAAGTTAAGGTGATCATTTAATACTCTTTAAAAAATTTATTTATTGCCCTGGCCGGTTTGGCTCAGCGGTTAGAGCGTCGGCCTGCGGACCGGGTTCAGTTCCCACTAAGGGCACGTACCTCGGTTGCAGTTTGTCCCTGGCCCCGGTTGGGGTTGTGTGGGTGGCAACCAGTCGATGTGTCTCTCTCGCATCGATGTTTCTGTCTCTCTCTTCCTTCCTCTCTCCTTCCTGCTCTATCTGAAGATAAATGCAAAAAAAAAAAAATTGTATTTATTGATAGTTTGCTCTATTATGAAAAAAAGTAAAGTAGCTGATAAAAACCATACCGACAAAATAAATAAAATTTAAAATAAACAGTGAAGAAAGTGGGATAAATTTTAAAATGAGGGCAGAAAAGATAAATGAAGTTGACTTTGGTTAGCAGAATGCAGAGTCATCATTTGCTTGAGATAGGCCATGGAGCTAGGCTCCGGAGCTAAGCTCTGAATGTTCTCAGGGCTAATGCAATGTCCCATGTAATTCAAATTGCCCATAAGATAAGAAGTAAATAGCCATGCAGAGAAAGCACAGCTGTTTCTAGGATTGAGGCAGGAAGAAATTTCTTCTGTGGCTCTTCAGAAAAATACACTGAGATACTGTGAACAATAGCCTCTACAACCTATTTACAATGAACACAGCAACATATACACAAAACTGTGTAACATCTTTCATTCACTGATATAGCCTTCATTCATTCAGTCAGTCAATAAATACTGAGTGTCAGCTATAAGCCAGGTTATGACTATGGCACTTACAGCTAAGGCACTGTGATTGGCACTGGGGATATAAGCAGTGAACATCACATAGAGGTGATGTTACTGTTGGAGGAACATAAAGGAACAAATAAAGTACTATATTATCAAATGATAATGTATGCCATGATGAAGAAAAATGTAGAGGAAAAGGATAGGAATTGCTATTTTACAATGGTCAGGGAAGACGCCACATTTAATGTTAAAATGGGGGACTGAGCCACGTAGAAATCTGGGAGAAAAGTATCCCAGGCAGAGGGAATAGCAAGTACAAAGAGAAGGGATGGTGTGTGGTGTTTCTGAGGAACAAGTAGGTTAGGTTGTCTGGAGCAAAGTAAACGAGAGCAAAAGAAATGGGAGGTAGATGAGGATGGAGCCAGATCACACAGCAACTTAGAGAATAATGTAAGGATTCTGTGTGAGCTGGAAAGCCATTGGAGGATTCTGAGCAGAGAAGGAACATAAGCTGACCTACATTTATTCAATAAATATTTAATTGAGCATCTACTATTGTAACATGTTCTGTGTTAGGCACTGGGGATGCTGTGGTAAACAAGACAAACATGATCACTGAAGAAATTTACATTCTATTAGAGGGAAATGGACCAAAAATAAAAAAAGAAATAATCAAACAAGATAACTTTTGATTCTAAGAAGCCATAGGAAGGAAAGAGAGGGATGAGATAGAGAGCAAGGGTAGATCTATTTGTAATCAAAGGCCTTTTTAAGGTGGAAACATTTAAACTGAGCATTCAAGAATGAGGGGAAGTTAGCTATGTGAAGAGCTGGGGAAGGTCATTCCAAGCAGAGGAAGTAGTTAAGTGCAAAGGCCATGAGGCAGGAAGAGCTTTTTATGGTAAGGAATATAAAGGAGACCAGTGTGGCTGGAATAAGTCAGGGAGTACAGATGGGCAGGCAGGAGCTAGATCATGCAAGACCTTGTTTTCTAAGAACAGTTGGAAATTATTGGATCAAAAGAGTGACATGGATTTTAAGAAGATTACTCTGGCTACATATGGAGAACAAATTGGAAGGAACTGAAGTAGAAGCCCCCAACCCAACACACTTATGCACAAAACGTACTCAAAAGGAATTTTTAAAAAAAAGTCAACAGTGGCTATCTCTGTGGGTCCTCAGATATTTTCAGATTATATTTATTTATTCATTCAAAAATATTTACTATACAGTATGGTTATGTTCTAGTTCTTGTGCTAAGCAATGGGGATATAAGATTAATAAACACAGTACCTGGCCTCAAGCTGCTTGAATTTTAGGAGAGGGGTAGATACGTGAATAGCGCTAAGTGCCATGATATTACACGAGTCACCAGTCTGGGAGTCATAAATAGCAAGGGAAATAGACAGTAATAGGATGGCTTTGGATCCTTCCTCCTCTGCAACTGAAGGGCTGCTTACCTTCAAGTTGAGATGCATGCATAAGCACTTTAGAACTTGAGCCATGGTGGCTGCAGCTCGTTCCCGCTCATGGTCTTCAATTGACAGTAACCATGGGTCCATGTGCTATGAAAAATGAAGGGGGCCTAAATGATTTATCAGGAAGATCTGGGATAACACCTTCATTCTATTTGGAAAAAATGTGGAGAGAGAAGTTTCACATGTGACTATTATGTCTGAAAATATTTTCCCAAATGATAAACTAGTTTTGGTTGGAAATCAAAGTGGTAGGATGACAGACAAGGCACAAAGACCTAGGGGGCCAGGTGGTCCAGCTTCCTTAGGGGCTTATTTTCTAGACTCATTTTCCCTTCATCCTACTTTCTTCAATTATTTATTCTATTCTTCTGTATGTTTTCAGCTTTCTGAAACCTGCTTTGGAAAGAAAGGAAATTAATGACATGCTATGAAAGAACTCTGAGGATGGGAAAATTGCATCTGCCTGCAACAGTCAGGGAGGGATTCATGGAAAAGATAATATCCATGAGCAGGAGCTTCACAAAGAAGAAATGGCTTGAATTAAGCTGCCAAGGCAGGAAAGTACAAGGCACAACTGGATTAAGGAGAGAAACCCAATCTGGCTGCAGAGTTGATATACAAAAATAAGAGAAATGAGAAATAATGTTAAGGTTGATTGTGGCAAAGATAAATGGCCATCTATATTTAGGCACAAATAATTAATAATAGTTTAAAGGGTTGCCCCTTTCTGGGATATCTGCATCTTGAAAAGGGCCAAGAGAGCAAGATGCTCGAACTGCAGTGAATGCACTCCAGTGAGTAAATTTCTAATGTTGGAATGACATAAGCTGAGACTGGTACAGGTGGGGACAGGTAGGTATTAATGTTTAAATATCATCTGGCAGGGAGCTGCCTATTTACTCATTCAGAGGCTGACTCTATTCTCTGGTCACTTATTACCTTTTATGGTAATAAGCAATAATAATTTAAGGAATACAGCAACCACTTAAACCACTTACTGAAGGCCATTTATTTAATACAGTAATTATCATCTCAATTTAAAGGTGAAGAAATGAAGCTGTCAATGGGGGGAAAAAGGAGGGACATCTGTAATACTTTTAACAATAAAGATACATTTTTAAGGGGTGAAGGAATGAGACTCTGAAAAAATCACATTCCTTGCTGAATTTATAACCAACGAAGGGCAGAGAGTCAGAATTTGAACGCAAGTCAGACTCAAAATGGATAGCTGATACTCTTAACTATTATGCTACCTCTTAAAACTTAATCCTGCCACAGTTTCTCCCACTTTCACCAGTTAATATAAACAGTTTCCCATTCTCTCCTGATACCCTGTTTACCTTCAAAATGACATCAAAATTTTCCAAATGAGGGTCTTTTACCACCAAACTCTGGAGCATCTCAGAGAACACCTGAAACGTCTGCTTGTAGAGACCCTGAAAAGGCACAGGGATAAGTGATGCACCCCGATATCAAGTTCCCCAACACTCTACACTTTTAAGGCTCTCCTCATGATCTTGAGACCTTGCTTAACATTACAGAACCAGTATAAAGGTACTGGTAGGCAGTGTGTGAAAAAATATATACTCACCTTACATGGACATCTCAACATGACTCTGAACACAGTTAACTGATTCTAAATACATTTGGAGAGTCACTTAGGGGCATCAAAGTACTTTTGAAGTTTGACTCGTGACTCTTTCTGACATCTTGAAAAATGAAGGGAGCCTAAATGATTTATTAGTTTACTAGTGCCAGAAAAAGTTCAAAGCCTTTGCACTTCCTCTTCTCTCTGCCTGAAAGCTTCTCCTCCAGAGATGTCCACACTCTCTCTCTTCAACTGTCACCTCATCAGGAAAGCTTTCCCTGACCACCCTATGTAAAAAGCCCCCATGCCTCTCAACCACAGCACTCTTTCTCCTCCTCTTTCCCTGTTTTATTTTTTCATAGCACTTATTACCAACTGATATTATATTTACCAGCGGTTTGTATCTCTGCATTGGGATGTGAGCTCCCTGGATCAGAGAGTGCACTGCTCTATTTCTGTTGCCTATCACGATGCTTAGCACGTGGTCACCCTAAATGTCTGCTAAGTGTATGAATGCTCCACCTTATTTTAAAGCCAAAAGCAAGGAACGAAGGAATGAAAGGAAAAAGAAGACAAAATAATACTTAAGTGAACCACCTATTCTATTCACCAGACTTGGCTTAAACGGTTTTTGGCTAGTTCCAAAAAAAAAACAAATGCATTCTCCAATGGCCAGTATCAGCTGACCCTGGGGATGGCCAGTTATTAAAGCAAAGTGTAAGTTACCTCTGAGTTGCAGGACCCATTTGGCATGATTTCCTGCATCTGGGTAAGAGTCTTTTCAGAGGGCAGAGTGATTATACTTTTGGTGATAAGATTGAACAAGTCAACTCGATCTTCAGAGCCAAACAGCAAATGGACATCCTGGTAACTAAGAAAAGACAGTTTGGGAATAGCAAGCTGAGAAGAGTGTGACTTGACATTGATAAGCAGAGATCAAAGTAACCCAAAAGGAAAGGGTAGACTGATTGATGTATCCTTCTGATGGAAGAGATAAATGGCATGCTTGTCAGTCTGTTTAGGTACATCCTACAAAAGATTAGAGAAAGAGTTTCAGGCTCAGAGCCTCCATCCTTCTCCCCTTGCCCTCCTTACCTCCCCAGGAGGTCACTGGAGTGACATCCTTCCCGGCTTCCCTCCAGTTCAACCATGGAAGAGAAACCTGCTACAGTCTAATATAGTAAAGGACGATTTTTCAAAGTGTGTTCTGCCAAGTGTGTGTTAATTTGGGGGATGGCAAGTTAAACCAAGTTCAAACCCTTTTTAACTACAGGACTTCTCGGGACCTTTAATCAGTTAATGTGCAGTACAAACCTCCAAGAAAGGTAAACAGAAGACAGCCCTTCCACATTTCTTGGACTGTTGAACTCTGTCATGAAGCAGACGTGGTAGTAACTTTCCACCGAATATACTTTGGACAAAACTGAACTCTAATAAGGTCTTTTAGATACAAATGGTAGCATACATGAAATCAAAGTTCTTACACAAAACATGGATTTGGCTTCCACTTCTCTATCTAAATAGTTTTGAGAAGTTAGAAATATGGAAAAATCAATTGGCTTTGCTACTGGCCCTGAATGAAGAACCAGGACGCATGTGTAGAGGGCATGTGGGAGTCACCTGAGGTCAGTGATTGTGACAAAAACCTCCTGGCGCACAGGGCTGAAGATAGAATGCAGGGGTTCCTCTTCCACCAGAATCTGCAATCAGAGGGAAAGAAATTTAGGAGAGAGAGTCGAGAATGTGCCAAGTCATTAGGTCAAATGATCGGAGATGTGGGTGGTCTGCAAGAACAAGAGTAGGTCCTTAGAGGGCTCTGCTCCTCGGCTCCACAGGACTGGCAGCAGGACAGAGGCTAGGCTAGGAGTTTATTCTCTGGAGCCAGACCCTGAGGCCTGACTCTGCCTCTTACTAGCTGTTTGAGCTGACACAAGTTATCTAACCTTCCTGTACCTCAGTTTCCTCATCTGTAAAATGAGATAACAGTGTTCCTTCAGCCTTCAGCCTCCCAGGGCCCAAATCTAGTTATCTCAGAGGCATCACCACTAAGATCACAGCTACAACCTGGCAAATTTGGTGTTAAAAAGTGAGTTCATTATTTCCCTTCCACCCCAACCTCAGCCTTCAATTGCTGTCCCGGGGCTTATAAAAAATGATTTATGACTTTTTTCTCCTTTATTCACTTTGCTCATCCAATCAATCACAGTGACAGCCACTCCCTGCTCTGCAGTTTCTGATTCTCCATTCCTGCAGCCATACACCTCACATGTGGATGAAGGCAGCGCCCCCTTAGCGAAACCAGCAGGCCTGCATTCCCTTCTGACTTCAGCCTACTTGACCACCTCTGCCAGAATAACCTTTTCATTTTCTTTAAAAAAAAAATTTTTTTTTTCTTTATTGATTTTAGAGAGAGAGAGAAACATCGATGAGAGAGAACATTGACTGGCTGCCTCCTGCATGCCCCCCACTGGGGATTGGGCCCACAACCTGAGTATATGCCTTGACCAGGAATCGAACCAGTGACCTCTTGGTGCATGGGTCGACGCTCAACCACTGAGCCACATCGGCTGGGCTCATTTTCTTTTCTTAACCAGTTAGCCCAGCTGGTGTGGCTCAGTTGGTTGAGTGTCATCCCATGCACCAAGAGGTTGCAGGTTTGATTCCGGGTCAGGGCACATGCCTGGGTTTCAGGCTCAGTCCCCAGTAGGGGGCGTGCAGAAGGCAGTTGATCGAAGTTTCTCTCTCAATGATGTTTCTCTCTCTCTCTCTCTCTCCCTTTCTCTCTCTAAAATCAATTAAAAAAATATATAAAAATAAATAAAAAATAAATATCAGTTAGGTCTAAAAGGCATATGTATACATCCATCACCACAATCAAAATAATGAACAAATGTGCCCTGGCCGGTCTGGCTCAGTGGTTAGAGCGTCGGCCTGCGGTCTGGAGAGACCTGGGTTCGGTTCCCGCTAAGGGCACGTACCTCGGTTGCAGTTTGTCCCCGCCCCGGTTGGGGTTGTGTGGGTGGTGGCCAGTTGATGTGTCTCTCTCACATCGAAGTTTCTTCTCTCTCTCTGTTCCTCCCTCTCTCCCTCTCATTCTATGAATGCAAAAAGTGTCCTCAGGTGAGGATTAAAAAAATAATAATAAAATAATGAACAAATGGATCACTCCTGAAAGTTTTCTTGTGCTACTTCGTAATTTCTCCCTCCTACATCTTCCCACTCTGCTTCTACCTCCAGGAAACCATTGACCTGATGTCACTATAGATAAGTTTGCGTTTTCTAGAATTTTATATAAATGGTATCACATAGTATATTTTCTCTTTTGTCTGACTTCTTTCACTCAGTGTAATTATTTTGAGATTCACCCAAGTTGTAGCATGTATTGATAGTTCATTCTTTCTTATTGCTGAATAGTGTTCCATTGTATGGCTATACCAAAATCTGTCTATCCATTCATCTGCTGATGTACATTTGGGCTGTGTCCAGCTATTAAAAATGGAGCTGCTATGAATATCCATGTATATACCTTTGTGCGGCCATACCCTTCATTTTACCTAGGAGTGGAATTGAGGGTTCATATGGTAAGTATAACTTTTTAAGAAATGGTCAAACTGTTTCCAGAGTGGTTGTGCCATTTTCACATTCCCACCAACAGTGTATGAGAGTTTCAGTTGTACCATATCTCACCTACATTTGGTATGACCTTCCTTCTTTATTTTAGCCATTCTAGTGGGTGTATAGTTGAATTTCACTGTATTTATTTTTTTTGGGGGGGGGGAGGTTAACCCAATAAAGTTTATTTCTTATGCACCTTTCAGTTCAATGGTGGTAGACAGAGAGGAGGCTCAGCTCTAAGCAGTCTTTTGAGTCCAAGGCTTACCATGTTCCACACATGGTTCTCAAGATTGCTCTGAGAATTGGCATTCACTGAGTCAGCATCTGGAGAGTGAGTCAAAGAATTTGCTGATGATTCTTCTGTGCATGATATAGTATGAGACCTCTCTGCCTTAGGACTTCACTTATTTTCATGGCAACAGCAATCATTGCCAAATTTCCTCGAATGATCCTATTTTCTGCCTTAGTAGATATAGGTGAGTTGTTGTTTTTAAAAACATTTTCTTATTGATTTTTAGAGAAAGTGAGGAGGAAGGGGGAGAGAGAGAGAGATAGAAACATCAGTGAGAGAGAACATCAACTGGCTGCCTCCTGCATGCCCCCAACTGGGGATTGGGCCCACAATCTGGGCATGTGCCCTGACTGGGAATTGAACCAGTGACCTCGTGGTGCATGGGTCGACGCTCAACCACTGAGCCACACCAGCCGGGTGGTGAGTTGTTGTTTAATGTGTTTTTCCCTAATCACAATGATGGAACATCTTTTGTGTGCTTATTTATACATCTTCTTTGGTAAAGTGTTATAACAGATTTTCCACTTCCTTTCCATATCTGTTCTTAGCTTCCTTGGCTCTTTTTATTTGGATTCTGAAGAGCCATGCATTGGTCTGGGTCATAAGACTGGAAAATGCATTAAAATTTTTCTTTCTTTATAATGACTCTGGCTTTCTCCTCCTGTGGGTTCCTTAGCAGAACTCCCTCTCATCGGGCATCTCTCCTCTTGGTTGTTGGGCACTGTACTCTCTTAGCCCCTGCTCATGGGCTTGCAGAGACTTTGTAGACTTGTACAATGATGCAATAATCCATGCAATTCTCTCACGAATACCAACTACACTTAACTCTTCTAGGCTGACTGCTGGGGTCCAGCCTCAGCAGGTCCAGGGGTTCCCAAAGGTGTGGACAGAGTCGGTGAAAGAAAGACGTGTGAGACAGAAGGTGCTTGATCCTTCTTCTGCTTAAGGCTAGCAGAATCTTTATTTATATATATATCTGCAGGTTACATTGTTTCTCCTAAACCTTTTAGGCAAATAAATACAGACATTCTTTTGGTTGTTTACCCAACTCTTAGGTATGTTACATGTTAATTACCAACTATTTTTATCCTTTGCCCAGACATCCTCTTAAGACTCCTGACCTTTCCTCCTATCTAAGATCCTTCCAAGCGTCCATATTCCTATCCTAAATCTTTATTACTTTCTTGCTTTTCTTCCTGCAATCTTTTCTACCATCTACCATCTACCATCATTAATCATCTACATGTTACTTCTATAATGATTCCTAACAGACAGCTAACAGATAGACAGAGAAAGCAAAGATTAGTCTCCTTTAGTTGCCATCCTGCATTTTTATTTTCCCATTACTTTATATCTTCAGTCACTGTTCTTTATGATTCCTGTCATGCAGTGAATTCACTTCTCTAGGGCCTATGTCAAACCATGGAGGTCTTTGTATCTCCAGGGACTATGTCAAACCGTGGAGGCCTTCATAACTCCAGGGACTATGTCAAACCATGGAGCTCACCCATGACTATGTCAAACCATGGTGGTCGCTGTTCCAGTGACACCGCTCCCAACAGCTGACCCCCGTGCCAGCCCACAGTTTGGTTGTTATTTGACAGCTGGTATTTTATTACTGGCTGGACATATCCAGGTGCAGAGCATGGGGAAATTCAGTGTGCTTTTGTTGTCTGAGATTTGTATTTGTGGATATTTTAAGCTGGCTGGTTAAACCATGTGGCAACCCACTGCTGCCAAGTCTCGTGAAAGGGGGACTTTGGAATCATGCTATTTTTGCTGGGTCCTATGGTACATTTGTGGAGTACCCCTGAGTATTTCTTCTCCATGCAGAGGCACTGATATGAGAAAAGGATAAGGGCATCAATAATATAGGTGAAGCCACTAAAAAATTTGTTAGCCAGATCACTGAATTTACATGGTCCCAATAATAATTTGTGGTAAAGTCGCAATACTTACATACAGGATATGCACAATGTCTGCGATGTGGCTGTGAATGAATGATTCTGTAGTTTCATCATACGGTAAAGTTTGGCTGAGAGAAGACAAAGATCTTAGGTACGTCAGCTTCTCATGTTCACTCTGAATTTGTGAAAAATGATAAAAACACAATTATATATTATAATCCCACTTGGTAATTATAGAGCGCTTTTGAAGTTTCTTGGAATGTTTTAAACATCTGTCATCTCATTCAATCCAGTATCAGTCTTTTATTATGAGAAATGAATAAATTACAGAGGACTGAATGCCTTGTCCACTGGCCCTACCTGGGTTTGTGACCTTGCTTTCCCTCACAGCTGGATTTCTAAGTGCTGCATGATGGCTTTCCCCACCTTTAGTCTTTGTTTCCTCACCTACTCACCCTGTATACTGCTGTCTGATTAAGCTTCCTAACGGTGACCTCTGATACTATTACTGCTAGCTCTCTTGATGTCATTAAAGATTCATTATTTTGAGTCTTTACCATTTCCTATTAAAATGCAAGTTCTGGTTTGAAGAACCAAATCTCTTTTGTATTATTGTCTTTTTCTAAATATAAAAGCACTATCTATTTATCATAGAAACTTGGAAAAATATAGAGAAGAAAATAAAAGACTAATAATTCCACAACCTTGAGAAAATTTCTTCCAGTCTTTCCTCTGCCCCTCCCCTATATATAGATGGTATAAAACTGGTATAAGCTCTCTGGAAAGCAAGTAGCAATACAGAGCAAGAAACTGACTTTGTGGCCCGATTCTCTCTCACCAGGATTAGTATAACAATTAAACACTAGCTTTCCCTGCTCTAATTTTGCCTCTCTTCAATCAATTTCCTCAGCTATTACCAAATTCATTGTTTAAAAAATGCAAATTTGACTAGGCAATTCTTTATCAAAAATTTTTCAATAGCACCCGTGGTGGTCAAGGCCCTTCCCAATGTGACCCCAGGTAATCTCTTCAAATTCATCTCTCACCTTGCCTGGCAGCATCCTGTGCTTTGGCCAAATTAACTTTTATGCTGCCCTTTTTTTTTTGCTCTTGGGCCTTTGCACCTTCTGAATTCTCTACATTTCTCCTTTTTGTTTACTGACTAAAATCTATATATCCTTTAAGACTTGGATCATGCATTTTCTCCTGAAGCAGGGTCAGGTGCCCTTCCTAAGTGTATCCCTAACTACATGTGCATATTGCTACCATGGCATTTGTAATACTCTGAGAAAACTACCTTCTTAATTCATCTACTTCCTTGACTGGCTGTGGATTCACATCAAGGTAGGAAATAGACATTCCCTCCTCCCCCCCAATTCAGTGCAGCTATCCAAGCCCATTATTAACTACACAGAAATCCTTTATGACATGAATAGTCTGAGTCAAAAGTGAAGACCAACATTCTGGTTTTAAGTGTTTTTTAAATTTTTTATTGGTATTACACATAGAGAAAATGTAAAGCTTGATGAATTTTCACAAACCAAAAACATCCGTGTATATGTATATATCCAAAGGAAATGAACTGTTCATTGCACTATGGAAACCTAAGTGTCTGTTGACAAATGACACACCTTCAACACTAGGATTAAACATCCCAGGTTTCTTTGGGTTCATTAAACATGCTCTGCTCCTTTCTGCTGCAAAGTTGTTAAACACACCACTTCCTATTTCTGGAACACTCCCTCCAATTCTAACTTCTATTCTCCTATTAATTCCTCAGACCTGAGTTCAAGGATTACTTTCTCAGAAATGCCTTTCTTTACTGCCAGGATAAGACAAATTCTTCTGTTATGTACTCTCATAGAATGAATAAATGAATCAATGAATGTTTCACCTAAAAACAATGAAATACTGTATTAAGTAGGATAATATAGATTTTCGTTATTGACTTAGAAATTTTCCCCCCCACCATTTCTGATGTTTTTTTCCCCTATAATTACATTCATTAGTCTGCACAGAAAAAAAGTCTGAAAATATATATACCAAAATGTTAACAGTAGTTATCTCAGGAGAGTGGAATTAAGGAATATTAACTTTTAATTTTTATTATGGTTTTCATAGGAATTTAATAATTTTTATAAATGTAAGTATAAATGTAATTTATACTTGTATATAAATATATATTATGGATATAAAAATAAACAAAAGTATAAATATAAGTTTTCTAGCTTATAAATTATTTCTATAAAAAGAAATACCAAATGTTTAAAATATTTGTTAAAATGAAGAAATAAGTTGGATAACTTGTAAAGAGTGCTTGTGCATACCTTTAGCTCACCATTAAAAAATTCCTGGATGGATTCAATCAGCTTCTTAACGGTGGCCTCACTGAAGGGGTCCTCGTGGGTCAGGTGTCTGAACCTATCTGTGAGGGATTCCACAGGGAGTCAAGAGATGACAGAAATGTTTGAGTCTAATACCAAAAGAAAGACATCAGATGATGCCTCTGTACTACGTAAAGTTATGCGGTTTAGTGGGGAGAACCACTGGACATCAGGATAGACAGGTTCTCACCTTCACTGTTGCACTGCCCAAGTCCCTTCCCCTTTATGAGTCTCACTTTTCTCAATGACAAATTCAATGTTCCCTAAGGGCCTCCTAAGCTACAAAAACCTTTCAGAGTGAACTGTAGCAGAGTGTTTAAGAGCACAAACTTTACATCTCAGCTTCAGACTAGCTGGAATCCTGGCTCTCCCACTAATTAGTTCTATGACTTTTATTAAGTTAGTTTGCCTGTTGAAACCTTAGTTTCCTCACCTGTAAAACAGGGTTATTGTGAGGTTTAAGTGAGGAAATACATACAAGATTTATCCCAGTATGTGGCCCACAGTAAGCACTTAAATGGTAGATATTATTCAAATTCAAAAGTCCGTGACTCCATGGTGACAAGAGCTTAAAGTATACTGGCAGCCCCTTGCTGATCTCTTCCCACTTGACCAGGCTGCACTAAGTGCTTGAGGAATTAATATTTCCTTCCTGACCTGGGATATACTTTGATTAAGAGCACAGGCTCCAGAGTTAGGAACCCTTGCTCTGACTTTTTCTAGCATTCTGACCTTGTGAGGCCTTACTTTGGGCCTATTTCTTCATTTCCAAAATGGGGATGATAATAGAACCTACCTCATTTGGCTGATACAGAACTAGCACCAAAGAAATGTTGGGAACTATTATTCCTTTGCTCCCCAAGTGACAGTAACTATGGTGACATCATTTTCCTCTTTGTGTAGTTTTACATCCTTACTTTCTCTATTTTCCAATACCAAATCCCTGTTCCTATTGGGCAAAGAGGCTTACTATTTCCCCCTTAACACACTTATCATCTGAGGGGTTCTACCATTCAATTTTTGTACTCCTTTGAACTCCTGAATTATAGCCTCTTCTGCAAATTCCTCCCACTCCCTGCTACATTCTTGTCATCCAGTAGAAGCCATGTTCTCGTTCACCTCTTATCTTTGCACAGGCTTTCCTTCTGCTTGCATGTTTTCCCTTCCACTCTCTCACCTTCCCTTACCTCTCGTTGCATATCTAACTCCTACTCACCCTTCAGGGCTCAGCTCCAGGATGCCTTTCCTGAATGCCCTCTTTGCCCATTTTGGCTAATTATCCTCCTAGCTACTTATAAACCTCTCTATATTTGTTCCTTACCCCCACCTCTACCCCTAATCACACATTTTTTGTTGTTGTTGTTCAGATAGAGTGGGAGGGAGAGAGAGAGAGAGAAACATCGACATGAAAGGGACACATCGAATGGCTACCACCCGCACGACCAACCAGGGCCGGGGACAAACTGCAACCGAAGCACATGCCCCTAGCGGGAACCAAACCCGGGGCTCTCTGGACCGCAGGCCGACGCTCTAACCGCTGAGCCAAACTGGCCAGGGCTAATCACACATTTTATACTGACTTCCAATCATTTGTTTCTCTATGAGTATACTGTGCCTGTTCTCTTCACTGCTATATCTCTAGCAGCTAGATCAGTGTTTAGAGCACAAGAGGGCTTCAATAAATATTTGTTGAATGAATGTACAAACAAATGAATGTAGTTCCTCAAACACACCTGTCTTTCCTGTCTCATGCACATGCTGCTCCACCTACCTGGAATGCTCTTCCCTCTGCTTCTCACATGGGTTGCTCTTTCATGTCCTTGAGACCTCCTTTAGGTTTAAACAGCATTGTCTCAGAGAGGTGTTCTCTGACCAACATGGCTTGTTTGTGTTTTTTTGTTAATCCTCACCCAAGGATATTTTTTCCATTGATTTTTAGAGAGAGAGGAAGGGAGAGAGGGAGGGGGGACTGAGAGAGTGAGAAACACACACACACACACACACACACACACACACACACACACAATCGATGCAAGACAGACATATTGACTGGTTGCCTCCCATATAAGCCCTGACCAGGGCTGGGGCTCAAACCTGCAACCCAGGTATGTGCCCTTGACTGGGCTGATGCTCTAACCACTGAGCAACACCAGCCAGGGCTCTGACAAACATGGTTTAATGTAGGTTCCCATCCCCTTATTTAAAATTTTTTTTATCCTACCCAAGGACATTTTTGCATATATCTTCAGATAGAGCAGGAGGGAGAGAGGGAGGGAAAGAGAGAGAGAAACATTGATGCGAGAGAGACACATCGACTGGTTGCCACCCACACGACCCCAATCGGGGTGGGGACAAACTGCAACCGAGGTATGCGCCCTTAGCGGGAACCGAACCCAGGACTCTCCAGTCCGTGGGTCGACACTCTAACCGCTGAGCCAAACCGGCCAGGACCCCATCCTCTTATTTATTTATTTTATTCCTCACCCAAGGATATTTCTCCATTTATCATTAGACAGAGTGGGAGGGAGGGAGAGTAAGAGAGAGAGACAGAGAGAAACATTGATGTGATAGAGCCACATTGACTGGTTGCCTCCCACACGACCCAACCCGGGCCAGGGACGGACTGCAACTGAGGTATGTGCCCTTGAACGGGAATCAAACCCATGACTCACTGGTCTGCGGGCCGACGCTCTAACCACTGAGCCAAACCGGCCAGGGCTCCATCCCCTTATTTTTTTGTCTCAGCCCTTTGTTTAATTCTTTCATAGTGTTTACTACAACTTATAATTACTTTATTTGCTGTCTCTTTACTTATTTTGGTCCTTCTGAGTACAATGATGTAAATTCTGCGAGGGCAGGGACCATGTTGGTTTTGTTTATTGTTTCATATCTAGTACTTAATAAATGCTAATAGGATAAATGAAAAATAGTTATTTTTGTAGCCCAATCTAGATTCCACCCATACCTATCTTTCCCTTCTCAGAATCCTTCTAGTTCTTAGACTCTGTGCAAGTCAGCAGGATTATTTGTCTCATGACCAAGTCAGTTTTCTGTATGTCTAGAATAATGTATTTTATCTCATTTTGCCAACCATATTCCAAGGTCTTTTTTTTTTTTAATCATCACCCGAGGATATTTTTCCATCTATTTTCAGATAGAGTGGGAGGGGGGAGAGAGAGAGAGGGAGAGAGAGAGAGGAACATCGATGCAAGAGAGACATATCAATTGGCTGCCTCCTGTATGACCTGACCAGGGCTGGAGACCAAACTGCAACCGAGGTATGTGCCCTTGACTGGAATCGAACCCATGACTCTTTGGTCCGTGGGCCAACGCTCTAACCATTGAGCCAAACAAGCCAGGGTATATTCCAAAGTCTTTTTTTTTTTTTGTACATGCCCCTAGCGGGAACTGAACCTGGGACTCTCTGGTCCGCAGGCCGACGCTCCAACCACTGAGCCAAACCGGCTAGGGCCATATTCCAAAGTCTTAAAGTCAGGGACCAAATTCATTGTCCAAGTCTAGTCAAGGGCTGGTCATCCAGCCACTTGACTTGAAAAGAGATGTGCCCCCTCCCTTCCTTATCCTTTCCCACTTTACCTGTAAGTTCAAGGCTACTTGGGCTCTTTTTAATATCCTCTAAGTTGCTCAGCTGCAAATCCACACTTTCTGAATCACTGTCAGAAGCATAAGGGATCACTACTACTTCTTCCCAACTACAGAGCCTAGGAATAAAGAGGGGATTAGAAAAATTAGTTTTTCAGGACTGCTTCTGTCTCATCACTCAAGTAAAAGCTTAAATGTCACTTTTTCACAGGCTTTTTTTTTTTTTAATCACCAATCTAGGTTAAGCAGCCTCTCCCTACCCCAGTCTCACAGTTATTTTCTAAATTTTTTTTCATAGTATTTAATCATTACCTACAATTATCAAGTTAATTTGTGTTGTTTATTGACTGTCTCTCATTAGACTTTAAGCTCCATGAGGGGAGAAACCTTGTCCACATGGTCATATTTGTATCCTCAGCACTTAGCATTACTGTCAGTCTCATGGGGAATGAAGAGGTAGGTAAGAAATACTATGCCACTGTTAAAAAGAGACTGAGACAATGAAATGCTGTTTGGCTGTAAAAAAGAAGGAAACATTACCCTTTGTGACAGCATGGATGGATCTGGAGAGCACTGTGCTAAGTGAAATAAGCCAGTCAGAGAAAGTCAAGTACCATATGATTTCACTCATATGTGGAATTTAATGAACAAAATAAACAAACAAAACAGAAACAGACGCATAGAGAACAGAGTCTGAGAGGAGGGGAAGGTTGCCAGGCTGGGCGAAAAAGGTGAAGGGATTAAGCAAAAAAACCAAACTAAAATAAAAAACATAGACACAGACAATAGTATGGTGATTACCAGAGGGACAGGGGGTGTGGGGGGAGGCAGAAGAAGGTATAGAGGGGATAAATGGTGATGGAAGAAGACTTGACTTGGGGTAGTGAACACATAACACAATATACAGATGATATATTATAGAATTGTACACCTGAAACCTATATAATTTTATTAACCAATGTCACCCCAATAAATTAAAAAAACAAAAAAGAGACTGAGGTAGAATACCACTCCCACCTCCCTCAATCCTCCTTACCCTTTTTTTTTTCTATAGATACAACACCTTCTAATATATAGTTCACTTATTTATGATATTGTTTATTGGGTAATAGTTTTCAAATACTAGAAAAATATTTCCTCAAGCTTTTGTGCTATTCACAATGTAACGTCTATAGACGTTACACATTTTTGTTTGCTGTCCATTAACATTTTATTCACCATTAGGTTTAGATAATAACAAAGCAATAAACTGATAACCTAAAAATAAAAAGGCCTTTCAAAGTGAGAGGCAAATAAGAATCAATATTTATTTGAGATCAATAAGAATAACTATTTGGGAATCAATTCAGGTGGAGGTCCAAATAATGTTCTGATTAGTAGACAAAAGCAATGGGTATTTATGAGAAAGGAAGGGGAACAATTAACATTAATAGAAGGAAAGCATTTCTATTGGTGAAGATAACATAATATAGCGACATTAATTCTAAACAATGTTTTAAATTTTCAGTCAGGTAGTCGTCATCAGTTATAAGAACTGCTTTTTAAATTATTTTTGCAAACAATTTTTTGGGAAAGTTGCTTCGGCCCAGTCCAAAGGTTATTTTGCCCTGTTTTAACATTCTAAGGTTTGAGACATGCAAGGCAGTTCCTCTGGCATTGCAGCTCCAGCTCCATTTTAAAATATATATATTTTCAGAGAGAGAGAAAGGGAGAGAGAAATATAAACACTGATGTGAGGGAGAAACATAGATAGGCTGCCTCCTGCATGCTCCCTATTGGGGATCGAGCTGGCAACCTGGGCATGTGCCCTGACTGGAAATCGAACCAGCTACCTCTTGGTCCATGGGACAATGCTCAACTACTGAGCCAAAACGGCTGGGCTCCAGCTCCATTAAAAAAAAAAAAAAAGACATAGTTACGTGTTTTTTTTCAGTTGTCTCCCATACGTGCCCTAACCAGGGATCGAACACACCACAGTTCAGTGTATGGGATGATGCTCCAACCAACTGAGCCAAATCGGCCAGGGACTCCAGCTCCATTTTAAAGTGGCTCCATTTTTAATTTTTATTTGTATTGTTTACAAAATCAAGCCCTGGTTTGTACCATTTATTGAATCTGTGGTGCAAATATTCCCACTGTGGCCAAAATCAAGCTACCAATATCAGTTGGGGAAGAAATATGCAGGAGCACACCATCATGTATTTCCACTATACAAATACAATAGAGATAAGCAGCCCCAAAAGCACGACAATGGTAAAATGTAGTAAAATGATTAGAAAATGATAAGTTTAGTTTTCAATGTAGTTTATTTCATTGTAAGGTTGTATAATATAATTTTTCTAAATAGCTGCATTTAATAACCAATTTTCAAATTCTTGATAAATTCAACAATTGACTTTTGTAAACCAGTATGAGATGGCTCCAGCACACTATTCGTTGTCTTATTATTGAGTTGAAAAAGTTCTTTATATAATCTGGATCAGCATTGTCTAGTAGTACTTTCTGTGACAATGGAAATGTTCTATACTTGTGCACTGTCCATATGATATCCACTAGCCACACGTGGCTATTGAGCACTTAAAATGTGGCTAGTACAAACTGAATTTTTATTTTGGTTAACTTAAATTCTAATTTAAATATTTATATATAACTAGTACTGAAAAGCACAGCACCAGACATAGCAAGAACTGACTCTCCCTATTTGGGATAATAACATGTGGGGCACTAATTATGATAATAAGAATACCATATGGTTCATACTTCGTGTGTTCATAATAGTTAAAGCACAGATTACGGAGTCAAACTTCGTGGGTTCAAATCTTTCAGTTTCCTTCTCTATAAAATGGAATAACAGTGCACAGCTCACAGTGTGGTGACAGGGAGTAAATAGTGTGGGTAGAGCGCTTAGCACACTGTCGGGCCATCCTGTTAACCTTCAATAAATGGAGTTAGTTATTATTTGGTTTTTAGATAAGTCACTTCCCTTTTTTTTTTTTTTTAAATCCTCTCCTGAGGACACTGTTTTGCATTTGTCTTCAGATAGCACCGGAGGGAGAGAGGGAGGAAGAGAGAGACAGAAACATGCATGTGAGAGAGACACATGGACTGGCTGCCACCCACACGACCCCAACTGGGGTCCGGGACAAACTGCAACCCAGGTACGTGCCCTTAGCGGAACCGAACCCGGGTCTCTCTGGACCGCGGGCCGATGCTCTAACCACTGAGCCAAACCGGCCAGGGCGTCACTTCCATTTCTGAGTCTGTTACTTCGTAATCTTGTAAACTTTGGCTAATACGCTCCTCACAGAGTTATTAATGAGGAGTCACCGAGTCAACAACACAAATGCTTTGCAAATCAGATAAAGTGTCACTCATAGGTCTGTTATTAGCAACCGAAACAATCTTTGGAGGAAAATGCCACAATTTTCCAAAGGGGAAAAAAACAACCCTCGAAAACTGCCCTTCTCCACAAGACCCTTCCCATTTCTTCAAAATTGGCCGGGCTGCAGAGACGACTCAGTGACAGACGACCGACCAATCAGAGGAGGCCCCGTCTCGGGCCCGCCCTGAAGCCTTGTCCAATAGCGTCGCGGTGGCGCCCGGAATAGGACCGTTGCGGGGCGGCCGGTTCCAAGTCTGCCCGGGCGCCGGGGGAAGCGGGCCTGTACGTGAGCGCCGCGGGGCCCTTTGCGCGCGAGGACTGGAATTCCAGCCGCGGTACAGGGAGTAGCCCGGCCCAGGGGGACGGCAGGGACTGACCTGTCCCTGGAGCCCATCTCAGCACGCGGAGCCAGCCGCGAGTCCTCGGCGTCCCCTCCGGCGCGCTCCTGGAGCCACTTGCCCGAGCGGAAGTCAGCCTGCGGTTCGGGCCCTTCTGGGACCTGCTCGGAGGAATGGCGCCGCCGGGTGAGGTGCTGCGCATGGCTCGACGGCCGGGCCCCGCGGACGGCACGCCTCGGCGGCTGGGCCGGCGCCCGCGGGAGGCTAGTGTTCGCCACTCGGGAGCCGGCCAGGCGGGGTCCCCTCCCTCTGCGGGACTGGGGCATGGGCTCCGGCTCTCTTGGGGTTGAGGGTCTGACCGGGGGCTGGCGAGCGGGTGGGAGTGCACGGTACCTAAGGAGGGGTGGGGAGTGGGTGCGGTGTCGAGCTACGGATACCCCCGAGGACCAGCCGGGGGACCGCGGCGGTGGTTAACCCCAGGTCTGGTTTCACTCATTCATTTGACTCGCGCGGGCTGCCGGGCCAGGCGGCCTAAGAGTGAGCTTTTGGCCAAATTATGGCTTTAGGCCATAATTTCCTTTTTAGTGAAAGTGGCAACAACAACAACAAAAATTACCTCTCTAGGAGCTAAGAGCATAAGTTCTTAAATTAGATTCTCCTGGTGCAAACTTGTAGTCCGCCACGTATTCGTTATGTGACCCCACCGCAAATTACTTAACCCCTGTGCACCTCAGTTTCTCATCTGTATGACAGATTACACATGGCCCGCCTCGTACATTGCTGTATTAAATGAGATAATCTACGTGCATAGTTTAGAACAGTATGTGTCGCTAAGTAAGCACTCAGTAAAATTATCTGCATTGCTAGTTAAAACCAGTGGTCACTGCAGGATCGAATCTCATGTCTAACCTCAACTTGGGAAATGTGTACTATTGTTATTTCCACTTGACAGACGGGAGGGAAGAGGGAATCCCAAGAAGGGAAGTAACTTGCCCAAGGTACCAATGAACGTCAGTGGCTTACTGCTCCTTTTTAAAAAGAAGTTGAGGGTAATAAAGGTGTTAACAAAGTTTGGATTCAAACTGCTTGCAGTTTGATTCTCAGTTAGTTATGTGTGTCTTAGGGCAGCTAACTACCTCTGAGTCTCAATTTCTTGGTTTGTAAACTGCATTCACTTGGGTGTTGAGGATTAACGACTCAATGCATGCAAAGTACTTAGCTTAGTATGGGCATACCTGACTCATGTTAAGTGTGCAAATTTTAGCCAAGAAAGTTATTGTTATCAGTAATGGTAGGTGGGAAGATTAGGATTCTGACACAGATACTGTATAAGGGGGATTGACAGTCTAGCTGGGAAAACGCTGCATAAATCATAGTTATTCTAGATCTTAGTCATTCACTAGATCTTAATATATTGAGTACATGCATGTACACAAGGCCCTGAGGATTCAGCATTAATATCTTGACTCCTCATTCTCTCATATCTTTCTATCCATTAGCAAATCTGGCTTTAACTATGAATTTTAGCCAGACTGACCACTTCTCACTGCCTCTTGCTCATACCACCGTCAGTTTTTACTTGGATTATGATAATAGTCTCCTAATTGGTATCTCTCTTTGTGTCCCTGGTTCTGTATAGTTTCAACACAGTATTCTTTATTCTCAACACAATGATCCTGTAAAATGTAAGTCAAATCACTACTCTGCTCAAAACTTTCTAGTGCCTCCCATCTTGCTCAGTAAAAGCCAAAGTTCCTACAATGACTTACAAGGCCCTCCAGGTTTGGCCTCTATTACCTCTGTCACCTTGTCCCTACATCTCACCTTTTGCTTATTCCTCTTTAGCCATACTGTTCTCCTTGCTAATGTAAAAAAAACACCATATATACTCCTGATTTAGGGTCTTTGAACTTGCTTTTCTTCTTGGGCTGTTTCCCTCCAAATATCTTTATGATTTTTTTTTTTATCCTCACTTGAGGATATTCTTCTATTTATCTTCAGATAGAGTGGGAGGAAGGGAGAGAGGGAGAGAGAAAGAGAAAAACATCGATGTGAGAGAGATACATTGATCGGCTGCCTCCTGTACGCCCCATTCCAGGGATTAAGCCTGCAACCTGGGGATGTGCCCTGACCAGGAATCAAACCTGGACCTCTCCGTCCATGGGACGACGCTCAATCCACTGGGCCACACTGGCTGTGTGCGTGTGTGTGTATGTGTGTGTTTTAATGAAAAGTAGAATGTACCACTCCTATAACTTCTTCCTGTTCCCTGGGCATAAAAGATGAGGATTAATTTTATTTCCATTTATTTAGCAATGTGAATTAGTATTTCTTTGTGCCAGGCAGTGTGCAAGACTTGGAAATACTGGGATGAATAAGAGAAACAGTTTATCCTCATGGAGCTTACAGTTTAGCCGAGGCATCAGACATTACACTATTATAGTTGTAAGAAATATAGAAGTACAGGTTGCTATGAGTGGATGTGGCAACAGTAACAATTTAGCTTACATTTAGATAGCCTTTGTTAAATGTCAGTCACTATTCTAAGATCTTTGTATATTAACTCATGTAATGCTCTTAACCTTGAGGAATAGATACTATTGTTAATCCCCTTTTACACTTGAGGAAATTGAGGCACAGGCTGGCCACATTGTAATTGCCAGTCACATTGCTAATACATGGCAGAGTTAGGATTTAAATTTAGCTCCAAAGGCCATGTTCTTAACTACATTATAGTACTGGTTTGGGACCTAATCCAAGGGAGGGCTACTAGGGGATTTCTTAAGGAAGAGATACTTGACTGGAATCTGAAAGTACAAATTAAGCTAAGTGTAAGTAGGGGAAAGCATGTAAAAGTGCTGGGTGGGTCCCTGGCCACTTTGGCTCAGTGGTTAGAGCGCCAGCCCGAGGACCCAAGAGTCCCAGGTTCGATTCTGGTCAAGGGCACATACCGCGGTTGTGGTTCCATCTCCAGCCCTGGTTGGAGTTGTGTGGGAGGCAACCAGTCGCTGTGTCTCTCTCACATTGATGTTTCTCTCTCTCTCTCCCTCTCCCTCCCTCCTTCCCACTCTGACTGAAGATAAATGGAAAAATACCCTTGGGTGAGGATTAAAAAAAAAATGTGCTGGGTGGGAAAGAACATGGCTCCTTAGAGAAACAGAAAGGAGGCCAGAGAGCCACAGATGGAGGGAATAGTGAGGGAAGAGACCTGGTTGAGAGGTGGGCAAGGCCATGATGAGGATTCAGGGTTGGGTTTATCCTGAGAGGCATAGGTGTTGCTAATGTACTTGAAACAGGAATGGTGTGATGAGTTCTGTGTTTTAGACTCACGGAGGCTGCTGGGAAGACTGTCCTTCAGATAGTTGAAGACAATTCCCACCACTTCCCCAAGGCTTTTGTCCAGTTTAAACCTCCCAGTTCCCTCGCCCTTCCTCACATGATTTGGTTCCTAGACCTCAGTGGGCATCATCATTGGAACTCTGTGTAGAACTTTGGAATAGTATGGAGTGTGTTTAATAGTCATTTCCCCCCCAAGTTTCAAGCACTGTCTTCCTGTTGGTCCTGACAATCACAACCAGTGCCCAAGCTCTGACGCTCACTCACTACCTCACCAAGCATGATGTGGAAAGACTTAAAGCTTCTCTGGACCGTCCTTTCACAACTTTAGAATCTGCTTTCTACTCCATCGTGGGACTCAGCAGCCTTGGTGCTCGGGTGCCAGATGTAAAGGTAAGGCTCCTTTTGTCTTGGCCTTATCCCCTCACTATATTCCTTAGGGAACTTCATAACTACCTTTTGCTCATTTGAGGGTAACAAAGGTTAATACAATGTAGTAAATACTTGCATCAGTTGGACAGATTTTTTTTTTTAAATGCCTAATTATGTTTAGGATCTTGTCAGGTGTTTTAGCAGAATATAGAGAAGACCAAGTCATAGATCCTCTATAAAGTTTAACTACAGCTCTGAGTGGGACTGTACAATACCACATGTCCTTGTTAAGTGCCCATATGTGTGGCTAATAAATTATAAAGGATTTCAAGATAGGGGGGCATTCACATTTATTAAATAGTCACTATCCCTGCATCAGCAATTTTTATGTAAATCTTTGATGAATAAAATGCATCATGAGTAAAACCTTTTCTGGATTTAGGAACAGTCTTAAGTGAATTTAGGTTGTATTCATCAAAGTAGCGTGGATAGCTAAGAAATCAGGGCCAGGTTTCTCATATATAAGCCTTGTGTATTAACTTTCTATGGCTGCACAACAAATTATCATACACTTAGCAATTTAACACAATACTCATTTATTAGCTTATAGCTCAGTAGGTCAGAAGTCCAGGCAGGCTTAGCTGGGCTCTTTGCTTAGTGTCTCAGATTCAAAATACAGTTGTTGGTCAGGCTGGGCTCTTATTTGGAGGCTCAGGAAGAATCTGCTTCAAGTTCCTTGAGGTTGTTGGCAGAATCCACTGCCTTGTGGTTGTAAGTCTGAGGTTCCCATTTTCTTGCTGGCTTTCAACTAAGGACTACTCTCTGCTTCTCAGTGTCACCCACATTTCTTCTTACGTGACCCTCTCCCCATCTATATCAGTGATGGCATGTTGAGTCCTTCTTACTCTTGAGATTTCTCTAATTCTTCTGCCACCAGCCAGAGGAACTTCGTGCTATTAAAGGGCTTACCTGTTTGGGTCAGGGCTGCCTGAATAATCTCTGAATTTTAAGGTCAGCTGAGTTGGGGTGTTTTTTTGTTTTGCTTTGGTTAATCCTCACCTGAGGATATTTTTCCATTGATTTTTAGATAGAGAAGGAGGGAGGGAGGGAGAGAAGCATCAATGTGAGAGACACATCAGTTGGTTGCCTCCCGCACAATCCCTACCAACCCTGACCAGGGCCAGGATCGAACCTGCAACCCAGGTATGTGCCCTTGACTGGGAATTGAACCCTTGAGCCTTTGGTCCCCTGGCTGATGCCCTAACTGCTGAGCCAAACTGGCCAGGGCCTGACTTGGGTTTTTTTGTTTGTTTGTTTGTTTGTTTTTAATTCTCACCTGAGGATATTTTTCCATTTTTGTTCAGATAGAGTGGGAGGTAGAGAGAGAAACATTGATGTGAGAGAGACATATTGACTGGTTGCCTCCTGCACAACCCCAACCAGAGCCAGGGACGAACTGCATCTGAGGTATGTGCCTTGACAGGAATTGAACCTGAGACTCATTGGTCTGTGGGCCAGCGCTCCAAATGCTGAGCCAAACCAGCCAGGGCCTGACTTGGGATTTTAATTACACCTGCAAAATCCTTTCATAGCAGTTTTTAGATTAATGTTTTGTTTTTTTTTAATCCTCACCCGAAGATATTCCGTTTATCTTCAGATAGAGTGGGGGGGGGGGGGGGAGAGAGAGAGAGAGAGAGAGAGAGAGAGAGAGACATTGATGTGAGAGAGACACATCGATTGGTTGCCTCCCGCACGACCCTGACCAGGGCTGGGGACCGAACTGCAACCGAGGTACATGTTCTTGACCGGAATCGAACCCGTGACTTTCTGGTCCGCGGGCTGACGCTCTAACCGCTGAGCCAAACTGGCCAGGGCTAGATTAATGTTTAAATGAATAATCAGTGGATGAAAATCTAAAGATGGCATCTTTTGAATTCTCCTATCCTTGCTTGTATTAGCAAAGAAATGACCCCAAATCTTAGCGGCTTATGACAAGTTTATTTTTTGCTCACACTGGATGGCCATCATGGGTCAGCTGGAGCTTTGTTCCATGTTTCTTCAATCCAGGATTTAGCCTGCTGGAGTAGTCTTTATCTGGAGCTTGTGCAGAGGGCAAATGAAAGCAAGGCTTTTAAAACTTCTGCTCAGAAGAAATATGTGGAACATCTTTTATCTTTCTCATTTTGTTAACCTAAAGTAAGCCACATGACCATACCTGGGTTGACAGATCAGCGAAGTATAATACTTCAGAGAAGGAATGCATTTTATTTTATTTTATTTTGGAATATTTGTTCTAGTTCTGTGAAATATGCCATTGGTATCTTGATAGGAATTGTGTTAACTCTATAGATTGCTTTGGTAGTATGGACATTTTAATATTGTTGATTATTTCCATGAATACGGTATATGCTTCCACTTAACTTGTCTCTTCTTCAGTTTCTTCAGTGTCTTATAATTTTCTGAGTATAGGTCTTTTACAATTTTGGTCAAATTTATTCCTAGGTATTTTATTCTTTTTGAAGTAATTGTGAATGGGATTGTTTTCCCAGTTTCCCTTTCTGTTAGTTCATTATTGGTATATAACAATGCAACTGATTGCTGGGTATTTATTTTGTATCCTGCTACTTTACTGAATTCATTTATCAGTACTAGTAGTTTTTTGGTGGAATCTTTAGGGTTCTTTATATGACAGTTTTACTTCTTTCCAGTATAGATGCCTTTTATTTGTTTTTCTTGTCTGATTACTGTAGCTAGGACTTCCAGTACTATGTTGAATAAGCGTGGTGAAAGTAGACATCCCTGACTTGTTCCCTACCTTAAGGGAAACACTTGTAGTTTTTGCCCACTGAGTATGATGTTGGCTGTGGGTTTGTCATATATGGCCTTTATTATGTTGAGTTATGTTCCTTCTGAGAAGGAATGCATTTTAGTGACTAGTAACTCCTGTGATCCGCCCTGGCTCTGGTTTGCCCTTAGCTTTCTTCAATACTAATGGTTCTTTTCTGAGGAGAGTGGTGAGTACCCTGATCCACTCGATTGACAAGTCAGCCCACTTTAGTGTAAACTCCTTATTCAGGGAGCAGTTGTTTACTTAACAGCAGTTGTGCTAGGCCCTTGGCACACAGTGATGAGCCAGTCATAATCACTGCCTTTAGAGAGCTTACAGTCTACTGAGAGTTAAAAGAACAGCAACTCTTTTATTTTAACCCTTCATTGTGGAAGTTTTCAAACATTCACAAAAGTGATGAGAACATATAATGAACCTCCTTGTACCATGTGCCAGCTTGAACATTTATTCATTTTGCCATTTTTATTACATTTACTCTACCTCTGCCTTTTTATTTCATTTTTTTAATAGAGTGTTTTAAAGCAAATACCAAGCATACCATTTTACTTGTATCTCTAATGGGAACCTCTTTAACATAATGACAGTCCTTTTATTTCATCTAGCAAAATTCACAATGATTCCTTTTTTTTTTTTTCCAGGACTAAATTTATCTGTATTGTTCAATGTATTATAGACGTTCCCCCTTATTTCCTCCCTTCACAATGATTCTTTAGTGTATTTTAATTCCTAGTCTATATTCAGTTATCTAGAATTATCTCAAGAAGTTTTGTTAGTTGGTTAGTTGCTTTGAATCAAAGTTTAAAGAAGGTCTACAGATTGCATTTGTTGATATCTTTCAAAACTCTTTTCATCTGTAACACTGTCCCCCAACCATTCCTTTTATTTGTAGAACAAGCCAGGTCCCTTGTCCCAGAGAATTTTCCACATTCTGCCTTTGATTAATTGTATCCTCATTCTGTTTTGTTTTTTTTTTTATCCTTGCCTGAGGACATTTTTGCATTTATCTTCAGATAGAGTGGGAGGGAGAGAGGGGGGAAGAGAGAGAGAGAAACATTGATGTGAGCGAGACACATCGACTGGTTGCCACCCACACGACCCCAACCAGGGCCGGGGACAGACTGCAACCGAGGTATGTGCCCTTAGCGGGAACGGAACCTGGGACTCTCTGGTCCGTGGGCTGATGCTCTAACCGCTGAGCCAAACCGGCCAGGGCCTCATTCTATTTTTGAACATATTTCCTTATCACTTGTATTCCTGTAAACTGATAGTTAATTTTTGAGGCTTAATTATATTCAGGGTCAGTTTTCTTGGCAGAGATATTTCATAGGTGGTGCTGTATACTTCCTATCAATAAATACATAGTAGCTAGTTGCTTTACTTTTAAGTTATGATAAAGTTGGATCAGTAGACTTAGGTGTTGTCAGACTACTCTCTCTTGTAACTGGTATATAGGAGGCCTTTTTAAAAAAAATCCAGTCTGACAAGCTCTATTTTTTTAATTGGGGAGTTTAGTTTATTTATATTTAGTGTAACTATACTGTGGGGTTTAAGCTTGCCATCTTGTTATTTGTCTTCTATTTGTTTTTTTCTCCTCCTTAGATTAGTTTTTAATATTCCATTTTGACTCTCTTCTATTGGCTTTTTAGCTATACTTATTTAAAAAAAAGTTTTTCTTTAGAGATTGTAACATGCACTTTAACGTATCACAGTATACTTTGAATTATTTTGCCACATTATGAGTAAGAGAACCTTATAACAGTACATTTCTATTTAAACTCCCATCACTGTCATACTTTTTACTTTCTTACAAGGGTCACAGCCTTGTGCTGTCAGTTGTCCAGTTTCTTATCTTCATATATTTTTTCAGTTTTGTAGTTATTTATGGCAGGAGGTTAAATTCAATGCCTTTAATATTATCATGGCCAGAACTGATGTCTTTCAACCCATTGCAGTGGTTCATTCTTTTTGATACTCAAACTGTCCCATTTTTGTTAGTGGGCCAAAATGTCTGTGTGTGTATGTATTTCGTTTATTTGTTTTTATGTCTTCCAGTTGACTTTGAGAGTTTCTGAAGTCTTAGGCTTTCATATTTCCTGCCCCAGACTAGAATCAGTCATTGCTATTATTTATTAAATGTCTTGTTATGTGCCAGGTACAATGGATACTATCTTGAATTGTCTTAATTCTGTATGGTTAGAAATATTCTGTAATAAAGGAGAAAATGTGAGCCCAGAGAGTTTAAGTAAATTAATTGCACAATGTTTGCCAGCCATCATCTGAATACCATATGGCAGAGGGGTTGACAAATTGTGGTCTCCAAGGTCAAATCCTGCTTGAAGCATTTTTTGGAATGAAGTTTTATTGGAATACAGCCATGCCCATTCATTTACATATTGTCTGTGGATGCTTTTGCCCTTTAACAGTAGGGTTGAGTAGTTACTAAAGAGACTGTCTGACCCCAAAAGCCTAAAATATTTACTCTTTTGGCCCCTCACAGAAAGTTTGCTAATCTCTGCTCTATGGGATCCATGCATATTCAGATTTCTTATTCTTGCCCAGTGTTTTCTTCCTCTGTGTGACTATATTGAGGAAACGGATTTTTTCCCTCATGATCACGCTCTTGTAAACTCTCTAGGTGAATGTACCCCCTAATAAAATTAGTTTAGCTCAAAAGCAAGTGTACAAGCATCACAGTCAGCCCAAGTTTTAAATTTTGATGTCACCTCTCTGTAAAATGTGAGTTATGATGAATTCCTCACTGGGTCATTGTAAAGATAAAGTGAAATCCTATTATGCCTAGTAATATACTTTATTTAGGTGACTTCAGACAATGTCTGGTACAGAATTTGTACTGTACAGAAGCCTGCAGTGTCTGCAGATGGCCAGTGGAGAGAGATAACAAATTGGGAAAGTAGTGGAGTAGTCTTGACTAGTAGAGGTTTTATATTGTAAGTTGTAGGTGATAAAATGGGAATATTAGGTTAATGTTAAATATTGGCAGAATCAATGCCAGATGAGATTTCTGCTGGTGATTTTCAAACTTCTATAGTACCATGGCATTCAGTCTAGGGAGATTATGGAGTGACACTCTCACTTTACCAGAGCAGTACCTTTTTATCTGTCTCATGATTTGGAATTCCACATGGATTTAGATTGAACACATATCCCTAAATGTGTTCTTTGCTAATGTCATGAATTTGAGGGTATGTCGGTCAGGCTGAAGATTTAGATTGAAGCCATTCAGGTAGTGGCAGTGCAGTGTGATTTGGGTAATTGTATGATTGGGCTAGCTGTGGCTTTATGTTTATAATCCAGATTCTAAAGTCAGGCTGCTTGGCCCTGGCCAGGTAGCTCAGATGGTTAGCGTCATCCCGATACAGCAAGGTGAAAAGGAACTGAAGCCACCCATCAAGAGCCAGAACCAATTTGCTCGCTGTGAGTGAGCCACCTTGAAAGTATATCCTCCAGTCTCAGTCAAGATTACAGATGAATGCAGCCTTGCTGACATCTGACTACAATCTAAAGAGAGACTCTAGCCTTGGCAGGGTAGCTCAGTTGGTAGAGTGTCATCCCGATACACCAAGGTTGTGAGTTCAATCCCCAGTCAGGGCACATACAAGAAGCAAACAATGAATGCATAAATAAGTGGAACAACAAATCGATGTCTCTCTCTCTCTCTCTGTCTCTCTCTCTCTCTCTCTCTCTCTCTCTCTTCCTCTCTTTTCCTTCCTCTCTAAAATCAATCAATAATAATGAATAAAGTCAAGCTGCTAGGCTTCAACTTCACAGCTATGCAATTGAGTGACCTGTGCAGCTTACTGAACCTTTCAGAATCTTTGTTTTCTCATCTATAAGAGGGAGATAATAGTAGTACTCAGCTCACAGCTGATGTATGTAGGTTAGCTAGCTTGGTGATGACATGTGGTGAGTATGTAATAAGTATTAGCTCTTATTAGAGTACTTTATATAGAGTAGTGGTTAATGTACATTGATTGACATTTTATTTTTTTGCAAACTGTCATTCCCACTGCTGGGTGTTCAACAAATATTTGTTGAATGAATTAATTGTAAACTTGAGCTTTTTGGTTGTCCAGGGCAACTGGAACAGAGGTCTGTGGGGAAGTGTGGTAAGAAGTACACATGGGAAAGTGAGCCTGGTTACAAAGAACCTGGTGTGGGATTCCCACCAGGGTATGCCTTGATAACATGACACAGTAACACAAAGTCTGGTGAGATTACAAAGCATAGTCTGAGACTAGACAAGAGTAGTTGGGAGCTGTTCATGGAGGAAACAAAGGAGAGAAGAGGGCAGATGAGAGTGAGGTTACTGCCTTTTCAATAGGACTTGGTTCCTGATTTGGTTCAGGGTGTTGTAGGGAAGAGTGGGTAGAGGAAAGCACTGATGTTCTTTACTTAGGAGGACATTTAGATAATTGGAGTATTAGCACATGGCACAGAAAGTTGGGGAAATGGGCGTTTAGGGGATGACTTTCAGCCTTCGATTGGGAAAACGAGTCTGGTACATGGGAGGGCAGCTGGAGTCAGAGTTACATATTCCAAGGTACAATGTAAAATACTCTCATGAGTGACCCTCACTCTCTATACCAGCTTCATTACTACACCCCAGAGTGTGTTTTGTGAGGTCTCCCACTTCTGCTGCTGTTGAAACAACCATGCTGTCAATATCCGGGGCTTTGAAGCCACTGACTGCTGGAACTGTTGACCTTGATTTGTCTCTGCAAAGAATTAGAGTAGGCATGCTGCTGCTTTTACTTCAGAACAGATCATTTGTAGTGGTCCCTTGAGAGGTAGAAGTTGTATAGCTCAGACTCTGGAGCCAGGCTGCCTGGGTTAGTTAGAATTCTAGCTCCTGCATTAAGAGCTGAGTGACCTTAGACGAGTCACTTTGCCTCTCAGGCCTCAGTTTTCTTTCTGTAAACTTAAGATACGAGCTATGCACATAAAGCACTTAAAATAGTGCTTGACACATTTTAGGTGCTAGAAAAGTAGCAATGACTGTAATCATTGTTTGGTGCCTCAGTGCTGTCATGCCACGGTTAAACACCAGATGGCGGCAAAGCTCAGGTTTTAAGCTTACCTATAATTCTACTGAAAGGACTCTGAATTGATTTTCTTTTTCAGATTCCTAATTTGTGCAGTGTGAAGTATTTGTTTCTTTCCTTTCTTTCTTTGATTTCTTTCAAACTTTTGGTTGAAACGCATTTGTTTTGAGACTTATTTAAAGTTTATTCATAAAAATTTTTTTAAAGCTTTTTGGTTGAAGTAGTACATGCACTCAGTAAAATATCAGGTAATTAGCTATTAGTGAAAAGCAGCAATCCATCGCATGGCTCACCTTGCCTTACTCCCTGTCCTACTCCCTAGAAACACCCATTTTAAACTATTTTGGTAACCATTTAATTTTGAATAGCTGAATTTTATGTTATCTCAACCAAAATATTTAGTGATATAACTATCAAATCTTTCTTGGAGTTTTCTATAGTAGAAATAGCATGGGCTTTATTATGTGCCTACTCTGTGCCTGGCACTGTGATGGGGGTTCATTAAGTTTCTGCTCTCAGGTAACTAGTCACTGGGGGAGGTTGTTGGTACAGTATAGCAAGTACTTTGGGGGAGCACTTAGGAGAGAGGGCAGCTGGCCTGTCCTGGGATGAATGTCAGTGAAGGCTTTCTGGAATCACTGGAAGAGGTGACAACTGAGCAGAGATGAAGATAAGTCCAGGTTTGGCAGACAAGAAGGACAACAGTTAGGTGCTCCTGGCAGGAGGAGGAGCAGGATCAAAAACAAATGGTGAGAGCATAGTATATCTGGGGAGCTACAGTGGGCTGGCGGGTAAGATTTTGGAGTTGGAGGTGGGAGTGTGATGAAGCTGGCACAGAGAGTAAGGGTTAGTCATAAGCGCATTTTATGCTGTATCAGAAACTGTTTTGTTCTTAGGGAATCATAAGGAACCGCTCAGTTGTTTTAAAAGAAAAGTAAGATGGTAGCATTTAAACATTTTTTTTCTTTATTGATTTGAGAGAGAGAGGAAGAGAGAGAGATAGAAACATCAATGAGAGAGGATATCGATTGGCCACCTCCCACATGCGCCCCACTGGGGATCTGGCCCACAACCTGGGCATGTGCCCTGACCGGGAATCAAACCAGGACCTCTTGGTGCATGGGTCAATGCTCAACCACTGAGCCACACCAGCCAGGCAAGATGGTAGCATTTAAATTTTGTAAAGATCACTCTTCAAGCAGCATGCAGATTAGATTGCATGGCTTGAGACCACTTAGGAGATGATTGTAACAATCTAGCTGAGAAATGGCAAGGGCCTGAGATAAGGCAATGAAAGAATCAGAGAGTGGGAATTGGGTTTGAGAAATGAAGAGGAGATAGACTCAATAGGCTTGGAGGGTAAGGGAAAAGTCACGACTGAATCCCAGATTTCTACTTTAGGTAATTGGGTACATAATGATGCCCAGACATGAGCTGCAAAGTCCAGGTGAAGAAGTAGAAGGTTTCAAGCTCATTTTAGTGTTCAACCTGACTTAGCTTTGTATACATCTAAGGGAGACCTTAGTACAGTTGGAATCAAAGGGGCCACTCTGCCACTTATTAGCTGTCACCTTCATCGAATTACTTACCAACTCCAGGCCTCAGTTTCTTTTTCTGTTGAAGGGGATTATACTTTCTACCACAGGGTCCTTATGTTCTTTAAAAGGAAGAGCATCATAAACACCCAGCACAGGTCATGACCAGAGCAGGTGATCAGTGGAAGTGGTTCCTTTCTTTCATTTCTAGGATTCACAAGGACTAGAGTTCCTTCAGGTTTTCACTCCTTCTTTGAAGTCAGCAATTGGGGGTAATACAGTGTTCTATGGAAAATAACTACTTAAAAAATGAAATCTTATGTAGCTCATACTTTAAACCATCATAGATTGCTTAGAATTTTGTCAACCAAAAAACCTGGATGCTTTTTTCACTCACTGCATATCACCACTTATCATTGACTTTTCCTCCTTTCCAGAAAGCATGTACCTTCATTAAATCAAACCTTGATCCCAGCAACGTGGATTCCCTGTTCTATGCTGCCCAGTCCAGTCAGGTCCTCTCAGGGTGTGAGGTGAGTCCAGCTTCCTACATTTATTATTTACCTTAAACTCTAAAGTATATTTTTAAAGGCGGGTCATATCAGAGTTTTGTTTTTGTTTAAAAAATTTTTTTTCCCTTTTTTCTTTATTGATTTTAGAGAGAGAGGAAGGGAAAGAGAGAGAGATGGAAACATTGATGAGGGAGAACATCAATTAGCCACCTCCTGCATGCCCCCCACTGGAGATTGGGCCCACAACCTGGGTATGTGCCCTGACCAGGAATTGAACTGGCGACCTCTTGGTGCATGGGTTGACACTCAACCACTGAGCGACACCAGCTGGGCTGTTTTTGTTTTTTTAATCCTTACCTGAGGACCTTTTTTTCCCCATTTATCTTCAGATGGGGGTGGTTGGGTAGGTGGGAACATTGATATGAGAGAGACACATTGACTGGTTGCCTCCTACACGACCCGGACCAGGGCCAGGGACTGAACTGCAACTGAGGTACATGTCCTTGACTGGAATCAAACTGACTCTTTGGTCCGTGGGCCAACACTCTTAACTGCTGAGCCAAACTGGCCAGGGCAGAGGTTTTTTTTTTTTTTTTTTTTTTGTTGTTGTTCAGATAGAGTGGGAGGGAGAGAGAGGAAGAGAGAGAAACATCGACGTGAAAGGGACACATCGAGTGGTTGCCTCCCGCACAACCAACCAGGGCCGGGGACAAACCGCAACCGAGGTACATGCCCTTAGCGGGAACCGAACCCGGGTCCCTGTTGACCGCAGGCCGACGCTCTAACCGCTGAGCCAAACCGGCCAGGGCCAGAGTTTTTTTTTAAACAATAAAAATCTATTAGTGAGAGTGGGAATTCCAGTCTTGTGATTTTTTTTTTTTTTTTTTTTAGGAAGTATGATTTATTTTTCCCCTGAGTTTTTACTTTTCATTAATTTTAAATAACTTTTTCCTATAGTTGCCTCTCTTCTAGGACGTGTTGATTTTTCTTCCCATCTCCCTTTAACATTTAAAAATGTTCAAAGTAAAGAAAGAATGCCCCACATCACATTTCTGGAAATCCATGTTATTGAACATAGGAGAACCATGCAAGTAGCAAGTGACTTGCAGAATCTTTTCAAGTGTTGTGTTAAGGTTTTAAAAACATTAAATTCGCCCTGGCCGGTTTGGCTCAGCGGTTGGAGCGTTGGCCTGTGGACCAGAGAGTCCCGGGTTCGGTTCCTGCTAGGGGCACGTACCAAAAAAAAAAATAAAAAAAAAAATAAAAAAATAAAAACATTAAATTCTAGTGTCTGAGTAGTTGAGGGGAGATGATTCTGTGCCAGGTGTGTGGTGTGACTTGGGCAGTTGCTCTGTGTGCCATCTTTGGCATGCCTGCCACTAATTGTCAGCACCTGTTCTAAAACTCTGTGTCTGCCAATCTTTTCTTAGATCTCTATTTCAAATGAGACCAAAGATCTGCTTTTGGCAGCTGTCAGTGAAGACTCGTCTGTTACCCAGATCTACCATGCAGTTGCAGCCCTAAGCGGCTTTGGCCTTCCCTTGGCTTCCCAAGAAGCACTCAGTGCCCTTACTGCTCGCCTCAGCAAGGAAGAGACCGTGCTAGCGTGAGTCATCATCTCAAGTACTTCTCAGGCTTCATTTGTGTTGGGTACTATCCTGAGAGGGTTCATCCTTTGGTTCAGCAAATATTTTCTGGGCATCTGCTATGTGCCAGGTGCTCTGCTAGGTACTGCTGGACGTACTGTTGCACTAAAACAAGTAAGGTCTCTGTCCTCATGCAACTTACCTAGAGAGAGTCTTTTCCAAGCTGCTCAGGCAGAAGGCAGCTACTGAGTCAGAGCGTAAGCCCATTGCCACATAGAGACAAAGCTGCCTTTTGAGGTTAGAGGCTGAAGCAAGGGCAGGCAATGACTGAAGGAGTGTGAGGCCAGTGAGCTACTTGGGTTCATCTCTTGATCTTGTTGAGGCTCGGCCAGCGCAGTTAGCTGTTGGCAGTAGAAGCTCTGCACTGAAGGAGAGCTTATGAGCGACATCATCTGGTGGGAGAAGTGGGTGCTCAGAGAGGAGAGTATTCTAGAAATCAGATTCTACTGCTCTGCAAAAGGCTTAGGTGAAGCAGAAGCACCTTATAAGAAAATAACTCTGAGCAACTTTCCTGTTTATTATAAATTTAAATGTTGTAACTGATTTAAGACATTGACTAAACTTAAAAGTGATAGTATATGTAGTGTTTTAAAACACTGAAGCTCCTCATTTAAAACAATATATGTATTTTCTGTGTGTCCCTCACTTTATTGCAACCCCTGAAAGAGTGGAGCACCTGGACTCCTGTTAATTGCTTAGCAAGAGGTTGTGACACAAATTCCCTATTGAAGAATAGTTCAGTTATTTCCCAAGATTTGTGTGTGTGTGTGTGTGTGTGTGTGTGTGGTGTTTTTATTATCATTATTATTATTATTTTGCTAAGAACCAGAATGTTTCTAAATTTGAAGCTCTGTTAAGGGCAGGATTCAGTCAGTTGATACTCTCTCTGTCCCTCCCACACCCTATTTATATTCACATGGCCAGTAATCAGTATCTTTGGGCTGATCCTTGTCCCAGGGCTGATGTTTTGTACACATTTTGTCCCATGTTTGGCCCTTGTGGTCCTTCTGTTTCAGGTTACATTATTTTGAGCTCATAATTCCTTGTGAAATTACCATCATCCCATGCCATGATATCACTGTCAGTGCTTCACTCGGATACCGCCTTCTGTAGAAAAATCCTTCCATTTTCCTCTGAACAAAAAAGAAAATCTCCCCCCTAAAACCCCAGAACAGGAAAGGTACAAAGAAAATACATTCATTTTGGAGTCAGTTATACTTGGGTTTGAATACCAGTTCTGTTCCTTCCTTGCTGTGTGACTTTGGGCAAGTTACTAACCTCTCATATGAGACTCTGAGACCAATAATTCTTATATCATAGAACAAAGGTCAGGATTAAATGAGATAATAACACAAAGGGCCTAGTTCAGTACCTAGTTCTTAGTGGGCATGCAACAAATAGAACTCCTTCTCTTCTAGAGCACATCCTTCTTAGGTCCCTTTCTTAAGGAGCTGATTGCTTCCTTGGTTGTATTGTAGTTATTTCTGTATTAGATTGTAAGCTTCTTTATTTGCAGTGCTTATAGAACCCGGCACATGGTATGTGTCCAAGAAAGAGTTAATAAAGGCTGAAACTATACTTTTGTGTTTCAATTGTCTTGTAGAAAGCTTACAGGTAGGAAGAGTACACACTTGGGCTCAGATAGAACTGTGTTCAAATCCAGCCTCTTCTACTTAATACCTCTGTGACAATGAGCCGGCTATTTAATTCCCCCTAAACCTCAGTGTTTTCATATGTAAAACAGAAAATGATGTCTGTCTCATAGGGTTATTATGAAGATACAATTGGCAAGATGCCTTACGTAATGTTACTATTAATTTGTCCTATTTAATGAAATCTGATATAAATTAGGACTCTTCTAATGGGCTTTGTACATTTACGTGGACATATTCCAGGAAATGAACGTTCATAAACTAGTCTAGAATGGGAAAAAAATTATTTGTAGGTTTGAATGAACCATCTGAAAAGATGCCATTGTAGTCTCCCATAACCCAATTTCTTTGAGTCATGTGCTGAGATAGGATCTGCTTTCTTAGTGTTTGAATATAGTACTCCAGAGGGAAAGAAGTTGCTGCCTGGGGAATAAGTAATTAAAGTCAGTGACAAAACTTTTCAAATGCTAAGTGATTAATTTCATTCTAGAAACTTCTGAGGTTATCAGCATGACACTTACTTGTTCCAAAGAAGAGAACAATGATATTTTAATTGAAAAGTTCTTTCTAGTCCGGCTGGTGTAGCTCAGTGGTTGAGCGTCAACCCATGCACCAAGAGGTCACAGGTTCGATTCCCAGTCAGGGCACATGCCCAGGTTGTGGGCCCGATCCCCAGTAGGGGGCATGCAGGAGGTGGCCATTCGATGTTCTCTCTCATTGATGTTTCTATCTCTCCCTCTCTAAAATCAATAAAGGGAAAAAAATTAAAAGTCCTTTCTAGGGTATCTTAGCAGCCTGGACTCAGCGTTTATCATGGGCAGATATGGGAATTTTCTTTTTTTAATTTGATTTAGTTGTAACTCTCCAACTTCTACTGGAGTTCCTTTTTTTTTTTTAATGTGTTTTTATTGATCTTTTTATAATTTTTCTTTATTGATTTTTTATTTTATTTTTTTTTGTTCAGATAGAGTGGAAGGGAGAGAGAGGAAGAGAGAGAGAGAGAAACATCGACGTGAAAGGGACACATCGAGTGGCTGCCACCCACACGACCATCCAGGGCTGGGGACAAACTGCAACCGAAGTACATGCCCTTACTGGGAACCGAACCCGGGTCTCTCTGGACCGCAGGCTGACGCTCTAACCGCTGAGCCAAACCGGCCAGGGCTGTTTTTATTGATCTTTTTAGAGAGACAGGAAGGGAGAGAGAGAGAGAAACATTGATGTGAGAGAAAAACATTGATCGGCTGCCCCCTGCATGCCCCCTACCAGGAATCAAGCCTGCAACCCGGACATGTGCCCTGACTGGGAATCAAACCGGCAACCTCTCAGTCCACGGGATGACGCTCAATCCACTGAGCCACACCGGCTGGGCCAGACGTGAAGTTTTTATTTTGTTTGAAAATTTAGGTTTTATTTTCTCAAGTGCATTATAGCAATAGGTGTCCCATAGGAGTTGAATATTCTGGAGCTTCCCTCTCTGTGAATTGTGACTTCTTGTTTTCCAAATTGTCATCTTAACGGAATTAGTTTTCCATGGAGGGAATCTAAATTGTTATGATTTTGATGAAAGCAAATTCTCACTCTACGTCCCCCAACACATTGACTTAATAAATGGTGTTTTTACTCAAAGGTCCAATCCTCTTGGGAATTAGGAAACCGTTCCCAGGTTGAGCAGTGGTTTGCTTAACCACCCGGGTCCTTAGCTTTTCTCCATTCCACCCAGAAAAGCATCATTTATATTTTCCAAGTTATCTGCATTAAGAGAATAGAATCTAATAAAAAATCTGATGTGCACATACCTACCATATTCTACCTTAAAAAGTTTATTTTTTTATTAATTAGTGTCACTCCAGTAAACTTAATTTTAAAAAAAGTTTATCTTACAGAAATACACTCATAAGTGGATTAAAATATATAAGAATGAAATGCTAACACATGCTACAACATGGACGAACCTTTAAAAACATGTTAAGTGAAAGAAGTCAGACACAAAATATCATATATTTTATGATTCTGCTTATATTAAATATCCAGAATAGGTAAATCCATAGAATTAAATGCAGATTGGTGGTTCCAGGGGCTGGGGCAGGGGGTTGGGGAGGTAAGAAACTGCTTAATGAGCATAGGGTTTCAATTTGGATTAATGGAATATTTTGGAACTAGATAGAGATGGTGATTGCACAACATTGTGAAATAGACTAAATGCCACTGAATTGTTCACTTCCAAATGGCTATGTGAATTTCATCTTCAGTGAGTTAAAAACAATATATATGTGAATAAGGGTTATCATTACAGCATTGTATGACCTAGTAAAACATTTAATGTTTATCAATTGGACGTAATTATGGTACATCTAAGCAGTGAAATACTGTGTTATTGGTAATAAGAATGAAGTACATTTGCCCTGACCGTTGTGGCTCAGTTGGTTGGGTGTCGTCCCATGCACCAAAAGATTGCTGGTTCTATTCCAAGTCAGGGCACGTGCCTGAATTGTTGGCTCGATTCCCCCCGCCCCCAATAGTGGGCATGCAGAAGGCAGCCCATTCATGTTTTGCTCTCACATCAGTGTTTCTCTTTCCCTCTCCCTTCTGTCTCTAAAAAACCAATAACGAATCTTAAAAAAAAAAAGAAACAATGGCCTTCCCAGTTTGGCTCAGTGGTTAGAACGTCGGCCTGTGGACTGAAGGGTTGCAGGTTTGATTCCCTGTCAAGGGCACGTTCCTGGGTTGCAGGTTTGTTTTTGTTTTTTTTTTATTCCTCACCCGAGGATATTTTTCTACCTATTATCAGATAGAATGGGAGGGAGGGGGAGAGAGAGACAGAGAGAAACATTGATGTAATAGAGCCACATTGACTGGTTGCCACCTGCACAACCTGACCAGGGCCGGGGACGAACCGCAACCGAGGCACATGCCCTTGACCAGAATCAAACCCGTGACTCATTGGTCCATGGGCCAATGCTCAACCCCTGAGACAAACCGGCCAGAGCTGGGTTGCAGGTTTGACCCCCGGCCCCTGTCAGGGTCGTGTGGGAGGCAGTCAATCCATGTCTCTCTCTCACATCAATGTTTCTCTCTTCCTCCCTCCTTCCCTTCCACTCTATCTAAAAATCAATGGAAAAATATCCTCTGGTGAGGATTAGCCAAAAAATAAAGAAGAAGAATGAAGTACATTTATATGTACTCATGGAAAGATGTATACAATATAATATTAAGTTATTCAACATGTGTTTACTGAATAATTCCTGCTAATGTTGCATTATTGTAGTTTCAGAAATGTTGTTCCAAATTCTACACAGCAATCTACATATGTAGATTCTACAATATTAATATTTCTTTGGTCTTGGAATAAGAAAGTGGAAAATTAACAGGCAGCCAACTTCTACCATATACAGTCGTCCCTCGCCACTTCGAGCTTTGACTTTTGCGGCTTCACTCTACTGCGACAGAGTGAAGCCACGAAAGTCGAAGCGGGAAGTGGCGAGGGACAACGGTGTATAAATAAAGAATCCTACTTCGCAGAAATTCGTTTATCGCGGCAGAGTCTGGAACTGATTAACCGCGATAAACGAGGGCCAACTGTAGACTTGTTTAAATTGAATCCTGTTCTCTCTGAGTCTCTCTCTTTTAAATCTAATCTAGTCTCAGTGTTCTGTATGTGATGCCGTTAGGAACAAAACAGATTTTCAGAGGGAGATGAACCTGTGCTCCCTCTCTTCTCTGTCCCCACAGTACTTCTTGCAGGTCCTATTGCACAGACTGCTTTTTCTCTGGCTGTAATGATTTTTATAATGTACTGGTCTTTGTCACATCTTTGCCAACGAGATTGTAAATAGTAAGCTCCTTAAAGATTGACACTGTCTTTTACTTCTAAAGAAAAAGTAGGATATTTGTGAAGGTGTCCCAATACAGGAAGGGGTGAGTAATGAAAGGAGACTTGCCATTCATTAGGGTCCTACTTTTTACCTTCCAGAACAGTCCAGGCTCTGCAGACCGCATCCCACCTGTCCCAGCAGGCTGACCTGAGGAGCATCGTGGAGGAGATTGAGGTGTGAATTTATTTTGCCAAAGGAATTTCTCAGCTCCTGTCTTTGAAACTCTTTAGAAGAGCCTTGCAGATAGACATGCATGATTTGTTATAGTCAGTTACATTTCTTTTCACATTCATGGCACACTTATTTTCTTTGTATCACAGCAATATCCTAGGGCAGTGGTTCTCAACCTTCCCAATGCCGCAGCCCTTTAATACAGTTTCTCATGTTGTATGTGGGTGTATCTGCATGTGGGCGGACCTGCCTAGAGACGGATGGAGGAGCGTGTCTCGGTTCCTAAGACCGTCGGAAATATGTGTTTTCCGATGGTCTTACGTGACCCCTGTGAAAGGATCGTTCAACTCCCAAAGGGGTCGCGACCCACAGGTTGAGAACTGCTGTCCTAGGGAGTACTTGTTAGACAAGTATAGTTACAACATCAGTTAGGCAACAAACTACTTTTCTAGCCTTTTGTAGGTATCGTTTCATAGTCCAAGATTTTTTAGAGCCTAAGAAACCTGAAATTCAAAAATTTTTTCTGCCACTCACTACTTTGTAATCTCAGGCAAATTATTTAATGTCTGAGCCTCAGTTTCCTTTTATGGTGGTTGTAGGAACAAGTGAGGTTCTAAAATGCCAACTACATAGTAGATTCTCAGCAAGTGATCACTGGTTTTTATTATTACTCTATTCTTTCCAGTGCTCAGGACCTCCTGTTGCTCAAAAACTACTCTCATGGACTGCATAGCCAGTGATGACAGGCAGCCAGACACTCATCACTGGATGCTCCATGGGCACATTAGCTGCCTCATCATGTTCCCAGGAGAGCAGTATGTCTCTCTTCATTCTTAGAGCATTGAATAAGAAAGAGAAATGCTCAACTCTGTAGGTTTTATCCAAATGAATGCCCATGGAATCCATCTGTGTACAATGCTTCCTGGGTGCTCTGCAGCCTGGCCCACTGGCCTTCTGCCCAGAGCAGCTGGTACCTTCAGTGCCGTGACTCCTGGGCTTGGACTTGAGTACAAGGGGTCAGGGAAGGCACACTCGCAGAGCTGCAGAAGACACTGTTCTCTTCAAATGCCTGTGCGATATACTTTATTCTCCCTAAGCACCTTTTTAGTGAAATACTAAGTGACTGATGTGGTCTTCAGATTTAGAGTGAGATTTCTCAAAACTGTCTGCACTCTCATATCTGTTATCACTTGACTTCAAACATGCTTCCATTTTGTTGTGACAGGACCTTGTTGCTCGCCTGGATGAACTGGGAGGTGTGTATCTTCAGTTTGAAGAAGGACTGGAAACAACAGCATTATTTGTGGCTGCTACCTACAAGCTCATGGACCATGTGGGGACTGAGCCATCCATTAAGGAGGTGCCTGTGTAACAATTCTCAGGAGTGAATCCCAAAGGGGTTGTTGACTTTATCTACTCAGGATAGCTTTTTTCAGAGAGGGCTGTTCAGCTAGCCTTGGATGTAGTCACTCAGTATCTTGGGTTAGACATTGAGAGTGAGAAATAGAAAGATGTAATGCCTGTCCTCAAAAAACTGGTTGTCAGTGAGATAGACATGTAAACAGATTGTTACACTTGCTTCATGTGGGGTATGAACATGTCATGAGGTAGTGACAAGAAGGCCAAGTGTATTACTCTTGTTTCACCTCCCTTTTCTTCCTGGTAACTCTGGTTTGTCTCGTGAATGCTTTTCCACATTGGTGGCCCACGCAAATCCTCTTTCTCTTAAGTGCCCTGTACTTCAGAATTGCCTCTTCTCCCTCCCCCCTCATCTAGCAATGGCTAAATCTTAGCTAATCTTTGTTGATTGACATAGTTCACTGAGAGGCATGTGTGTCTACCAGACATCCACCAAGAATTAATTCCTTTTTTCTTTTTCAAGAGGAGTTTGTTAACCTGAAGAACCTTTAGTTGGAATATATGTGGGAAGTCTTTTGGAGTAGGACCCTCTTTGTACCCCTTGTTTGTGGGAAGGTTACCACCCTTGATCTAAAGGACTTAAAATACTGTTTTAATTTTGTTAAAACAGTACTGTTTTAATTTTGGGAGGAGAGATTTGGGTTTCAAGTTTGAACTTTCATTTCTTTTATGCATTAGGAGTTTTGTGCTGAGTTTCTTTTTTTTTTTTTTTTTTTTATCCTCACCCGAGGACATTTTTGCATTTATCATCAGATAGAGCGGGAGGGAGGGGGGGAAGAGAGAGAGAGAAACATCGATGTGAGAGAGACACATCGAGTGGTTGCCACCCACACGACCCCAACTAGGGCTGGGGACAAACCGCAACCGAGGTACGTGCCCTTAGCGGGAACTGAACCAGGGTCTCTCTGGACCGTGGGCGGACACTCTAACTGCTGAGCCAAAATGGCCAGGGCTGTGCTGAGTTTCTTCAAGTAAACAGTAAATAATTATTTGCCAGAGTAATTTGAATTAATTTCATATTTTCTACAGAGGATATGATCTAATAATTTATTCATGTATTGGCATTCTTATGTTTTTTTCTTCTTCCTAAGTGTAGGAGGTCTAGTGATATCATAGTATATTTTCTTGTTTTTATTTTTTTAATATGGTTTATTGATTTTTTTTTTTTTTTTTAGAGCGAGAAGAAGAGAGAGAGATAGAAACATCGATGTGAGCCCTGGCTGGTTTGGCTCAGTAGTTAGAGCGTGAGTCTGCGGACCAATGAGTCACGGGTTCGATTCCAGTTAAGGACATGTACCTCGGTTGCGGTTCGTCCCTGGCCCTGGTTGGGGTCATGCAGGAGGCAACCAGTCAATGTGTCCCTCTCACAATGATGTTTCTCTCTCTCTTTCCCTCCCTCCCACTCTATCTGAAGATAAATAGAAAAATATCCTTGGGTGAGGATTAAAAAAAAAGAAACATTGATCGGCTGCCTCCTGCACGCCCCCCACCGCGGATTAAGCCTGTAACCCAGACATGTGCCCCAACCAGGAATTGAATTGGGTCCTCTTAATCAATGGGATGATGCTCAATCCACTGAGCCACACCAGCTGGGCCCATAGTGTCTTTTAATTTCTGTTTTGGGTTAAATGCAGGAATGTGGGTCTTAGGATACAAATTTAGGGGCTCTTTTGTTAATCTTCACCTGAGGATATTTTTCTATTGAGAGAGACAGAGAGAGAGAGCGAGAGAGAGAGAGAGAGAGAGAGAAACATCAGTGTGAGAGAGACACATCAATTGGTTGCCTCCTTCACGACCCCAACCAGGGCTGGGGATTAAATCTACAACCCTGGTATGTGCCCTTGACCGGGAATCGAGCCCGCAACCCCTCGGTCTGAGGGCCAACACTTTAACCACTGAGCCAAACTGTCCGGGGCTGAGGACTCTTTTATACACAGTATGTTAGATAAATTGGTGATATTCTTTGTATACAACTTAAACTTTTTCTTGCTTTATTCCCAAGCTTCTAGTAACCAGGTATTTGGATGGAGTAATTTTGCTGTCACTGCTTTTGACATAACTGTTCTGGTGAACAATCAGCCATTTTAACATGTCAACAGCCTAGTGATGGAAAAACATAATTGGTACAATTAAAGAAAATTATTTCATGTCGACTATGAATAACACTGTCGGGAACAGGGAGCTTTTTTGTTATATGGTAGATTTTAAAAAACAAAACTGATTGAAATGGACAATTTTTCCTCCCAAGTAAACAACCTCCAGAATTTTAATAATGCCTTTTAGGTTCCACTTTTTTAAAAAAATTGCTTTCAGTTTTCTCTAAGCAGCCCATTAGTTCCTAATGGAGAGTTATTTTAGTTTCTTTCTAAGGTATATTTTGGCTATAAAGCTTGGTCTTGTAAATACAGGTTAGCCCCAGTGTTCTGCTTAGAGGTGGGCTGGCAGGGTGAGGGGAATCAGAAAAGACTGTATTTTAGTGTGGAAGGACAGACAGAACTACATGTGAATTTTGGTTTTGCTTTTTCTTTCTGTTATAACTTGTAGGAGTAACTTAACCTCCTTTAGACTCAGTTTCCTTATTTGCAAAACATTGATATCAGTCTTTTCAGGATTTTTGTCAAGATTTGAGTTAATGCACATAAAGCACCTGTCACAGTGCCTGGCATGTATAGGCATTGAACAAATGGTTACTGTTTTATGTATTTTATTTTATTTATTTAAAAAAAATTTTTTTCTTTATTGACTTTTAGAGAGAGAGAGGAAGGGAGAGGGAGAGAGGGATAGAAACATCGATGAGAGAGAACATTGATGGCCACCTCCTGTATGTCCCCCACTGGGGATTTGGCCCACATGACCAGGAATTGAACCGGCAACCTCTTAGTGTATGGGTCGATGCTCAACCACTGAGCCACAGCGGCCAGGCAGTTTTATGTATTTTATTATATACTTTTGTATCTCAGTAGTTATTGATAGGTACCTTACATTTGTCTAGTAAGCATTTAATAAATGGTTGACAGGTAAATGCAAGAATTTCAGTTGGTACTAGAACATGGAAAAAACAAACAACCAAATCTAAGTTTTAAACTTAAATGAAGAATATTTCCCTTTCTCCCCATTTACCAGTTTGGATTAACGACCTTCCTAGAAACAGATAAGGAATGACTTGAGCCTGATGGGAGGGAGGGGTGGCTCTCCCACCTTCCTACCAGAAGGAGATCTCAAGCTACATTTTTATTTTTTTTTTCAGGATCAGGTCATCCAGCTAATGAATACGATCTTTAGCAAGAAGAACTATGACTCACTCTCAGAAGCCTTCAGTGTGGCCTCTGCTGCCTCTGCGCTCTCCCAGAATCGCTACCATGTGCCAGTTGTGGTTGTATCTGAGGGATCTCCTTCCGACACTCATGAACAGGCGATCCTTCGGGTATGACCTCCATGCCCAAAATGTGCTGCCCTGATTGCTGTTTCCAGTGTAGGGCTTTCAGAACTCTAAAGACTGCTACACAACCGATTGTCACCCTATGAGGACATACCCATTAATGTAGAGCAAGGCTCATTCCCTTAGCCTGGAAGTGGGACATGACTACTGGGTGAGCTAGTCATAGAACCCCTCAAATCTATCGAAAAATGTGCTTTTTTTCTAGAGAATTTTAAATAATAAGGCTTTCAATAAATTAAGTGTATGAAAATTGCGTTTCTGGGTTCGTAACTCCAGATGTATAGAGAAGTCTTGCTTCTAAAATGCATTTTTCAGTACCAAAACTTTCTAAATACATTATTTTAAGACAGCTTTTTAAATTCCCAAATAATTTTGGTCCTTATAGTTGTTAAAATAAGTATCAGGTATCTTCCTCCCTGGTGTTGACAGTGTATCATTCTGCCTCTTCATTGTATAGCCCTCCCCTCTCACTCAGCAGTAAGCATAGACTTATCTTTTGTGTTAACTCTCTGAACAGAGCAAATGCACCATTCTTGAATTCACTTAGAGATTTCATCTCAAATGAGGCTTATGTTGCTGTTGTTTGGAAATCACTGATAAGCTGAGATCTTTATAAGAAATGAAGCATTTTATGTCTAAATCTTGGGGTTCCACATTGAACAGTTCCATCTGTCCCATCAGTTCTACTTTAGCAGCTCCTGTAGATATTCTTCTGCGGAAGTGCCCTGTATTTCAAAATTGCCTCTTCTCCCCCTACTTATGACATACATCCCTTTAGCAAAAGATGAGGTGAGAAATAACCTAATTAACATAATTTACCATGAGGCAGGGGGTGCTAAGAGCAAAGTAGAAAAAGTATTGACTTTGAAGCTAGGCTGGGGTTTGCGTCCTAGACTAGTGATTTTCAACTGGTGTGCTTTAAGAATTTTAAAAACATGCAATACCTATTTAGTTAGGGGCACTGACCTCTTTTTCCTTAGATTGTCAAATAAAAAAATGGCAACAACCAATACAACAATAGTCATCCAGTGTGAATAAATAAGAATTATACCTATATTTTTTTGTCAGATCGGCAAAAATATATATTTTTAGTGTGCCGCAGAATTTTAGTCTAGTTTATGTGTGCTATGGAATGAAAAAGTTTGAAAATCTCTGTCCTAGACCAACTACTTAACTGGCAATGTGGCCTTTGGCAGTCCCTTAATCTCTTATGGCCTCAGTTTCTTCATCTGTAAAATAGAGATTAAGTATCTATTTTTGATTGTTGATGGAAAGATAAAGGATCTAGTCTTGTATCTGGCAAATAGTTGACTTTCAACAAATGATAATTATTAATGTTATCCATATTTCTTTAATTTTCTCATTGCCCATACCTTCCTAAAATATTTCTCTCTTTCTCTGGGCTCTAGTTTCCTTATCGGAAAAATGAGATCATTGGGCAAGACCATCTTTAAGATCCTCCCCACCTCTAACAGTCTGTAATCTATCCCATTCACAATCTGATTGTGTTTTCTCATATTTGATCTTTGATAGACAGTAGACCAAAGGTCAGTGAAGATTTCCTAAAATGAGGTGTTTCTTCTCCTGCAAAGCTTACTCCCTTTAGATAAAGCACCCCCAGAACAAAATTCTGTGCTCTCCCAGCCTTGCTTGCTACATATAATTTTTGAATTTATTTCCAGTTGCAGGTCACCAATGTTCTGTCCCAGCCTCTGACTCAGGCCACTGTTAAACTAGAACATGCTAAATCTGTTGCTTCTAGAGCCACTGTCCTCCAGAAGACCCCTTTCACTCCTGTAGGGTAAGTCATGCGCATATTTTTATCAGGTGCCAATAAACTTGTTTTGGAAAGTTAGCTTGCAGCAAAAATAACCCAGATTAATGTGGATATTACCAAGATCATAAAACCAAATTTACCTAAATTTTGACCTATTGGTATCAAAATCCTATAGTTGTCTCTGTCTTGTCATTGTTATATAAATAGCCAGTTTTAATATTTACTGTTTTTTTCTGATGTATGACTAATACGTGTTTATTGTAGGAAAAAATATGGAAAAGCACAAAAAAAGAAAATATAAATCACTCATAATTCTACCACTTAGAGATAACTGCTGTTAACATTTTTTTTGGTCAGTTTTTTCCTATGCATATATATATATATTTTTTAATCCTCACCTGAGGATATTTTTCCACTGAATTTTTTTTTTTTTTTAGATAGAGTGGGAGGGAAAGAGGGATGGAGAGAGAGAGAGGGAGAGAGAAACATCGATGTGAGAGAGACACATTGATTGGTTGCTTCTTCTTTTTTTTTTTTTATCCTCACCCGAGGACATTTTTTCATTTTTTGTTCAGATAGAGTGGGAGGGAGAGAGAGAGAAACATTGACATGAAAGGGCCACATCGAGTGGCTGCCACCCGCACAACCAACCAGGGCCGGGGACAAACTGCAACTGAGGCACATGCCCTTAGCGGGAACCGAACCCGGGTCTCTCTGGACTGCAGGCTGACGCTCTAACCGCTGAGCCAAACCGGCCAGGGCTGATTGGTTGCTTCTTATACTACCCTGACCAGGTCTGGGGATCAAACCCACAACTGAGGTATGTGACCTTGACCCGGGATCGAACCCTTGACTCTTTGGTCCTTGGCTGATGCTCTAACTGCTGAGCCAAACTAGCCAGGGCATATTTTTAAAATTAAATTAAGATTATGCTTTATCTGTAACAATGTGTCATGACCATTTTCCCTTAAGAGTATTCTTTTACAGCTTTATTTTTTATTGACTGCATATTATTATGTACATTTTTAAAAATGAAAGGTCAATTTTATGTGAAACTTCGTTGAATGTTAAATTAGTAAGTTAATAAGATCCGAAACTTTGAGTTTTAGAAAATGCAATTCTTAATCATAGAGATATATAGGCAATAGGTGAAATAAAAAAGCAAAATCATTTTTTATTTTTTTATCCTCACCCGAGGACATTTTTCCATTTTTTGTTCAGATAGAGTGGAAAGGAGAGAGAGGGAGAGAGAGAGAGAGAGAGAGAAACATCAACGTGAAAGGGACACATCGAGTGGCTGCCTCCCGCAAGGCCCTGACCCAACCAGGGCCGGGGACAAACTGCAACCGAGGTACGTGCCCTTAGCGAGTACCGAACCCGGGTCTCTCTAGACCACAGGCTGACGCTCTAACCGCTGAGCCAAACCGGCCAGGGCAGCAAAATCATTTTTAAGAATGATCAGTGGAATAGTAAAAGACATAGAGGATTTTTCTATGTAGTTAGGGTTAAGAATTCATTCTTTTTTTTAACATAATGGGGATCATACTGTAGACTCACCTGTTTGACATTTTAATTGTGGAAGGCTATCCAGGGACATGGGATTTTAGGAGCTGAGAGGGGAAACAAAGGAAAAAGAAGACTTTTGAGACATGAAAGAGTTGATTTTTTTTGTTTGTTTTAAAGTTTTCCCCACGTTATAATCAAAAGTGAAGAAGTAGTGTAGCCCTGGACTGTCTCAAGGAGTGCCTCTCTTTGCAGTCCATTTGTTATATTGATGACTTTCCCATATGAGTGCTTGCTAACCCCACTGTCATTCTTAACAGGGATGTTTTTGAACTAAACTTTGTGAATGTCAAATTGCCCAGTGGTTATTATGACTTCTCTGTCAAAGTTGAAGGTGACAACCGTTACATTGCAAATAGTGTAGAGGTAAGTGCTTTTCTTGTCATCCCATTGCCATGCTAATATATCCGAAGAAATGACCAAATAGGCACATGGCATTAATTGTCTAGGATATTGACTTCACTTTGCCACCAAGTTAATGTGACTATATTAAAAGAGGGATAGGTTTGAAATATGTTGTTTGGCCAACTTAGCCAAGAACTTGATCATAGCCCGTTTTCTTTTATTTATAAATTAATTCATTTTCCATTATAATTTAGCATTAATAATTTACATAAAATTTGGGAAGTAGAAAAATAAAAATCACTCATAATTCCACTGAGGCATAAGTATTCTTTTTTTTTTTTTTAATTATTTTAATTAATTTATTTTTGTTACAGATGTTTCTCCTTTTTCCCCCATTGACACCCTCCTCCCCATCCCCCCACCCCATCTCCAGCTTTGTTGTCTATGTCCATTGGTTATGCATACATGCATATAAGTTCTGTGGTTTATCTCCCCACCACCACCACCCCCACTTCTGAGATTTGTTGGTCTGTACCCTACTTCTATGACTCTGGATCTGTTTTGTTCATCAGTTTATTTAGTTCATTATATTCCACAAATAAGTGAGATCATGTGATATTTGTCTTTCTCTGCTTGGCTTGTTTCGCTTAGCATAATACTCTCCAGGTCTCTCCATGTCGTCTGAAAGGATAAGAGATCTTTCTTTCTTACAGCTGCATAGTATTCCATTGTGTATATGTACCACAGCTTTTTTATCCACTTATCTACTGATGGACACTTGGGCTGTTTCCAGATCTTAGCTATTGTAAATAGTGCTGCTGTGAACATAGGGGTACATATATTCTTTCTGATTGGTGTGGCATAAGTACTCTTGAAATGTTTTGTGTGGTGGGCCTTGACAGATTTAGAACAGTACTTGATGCTAATTAGGCAATGAAAAGCATCAAGTGACAGGTAGCGTTGTAGTGAGCTCTCTGAGTAAAGTACAAAAGAAAATTGATAATCTTTCATAATGAAATGGGCTTCATATGTTTAGCTCACTCTAGCTGTGTGGAAGATCCAAGTGGTTTTAGGGATGGAAAGCTATGCTTCATTTATCTCATGCTTTGTGGGAATGAAGTATTTCACATTAGTGGTTTTCTTAGCTAATTGAAGTTTACCCCTTCAGGCACTATGTCTTTCATTTTAACCTTTTCTGGATAGACATTTACAATGAATTATACATTTTCCCACTTTCTTAAACTATGGGATATGGTTTAGCCTTTTCTTATTCTGAATTAGGATCATGCTCATGAACCCTTTATTAAATACCTATGACATGAGAAGTACAGTAGTTCTGTGTGCTTTTTTGTACATTATTTTATTCTTAGGACAACCACAGGAGATGGGTGGAGTCATCTTCATTTCATAGATGAGGCTCAAAGGGGTAGAGTAACTTGTCCAAGCTCATCCAGCCTATACTTGGGTAGATCCCCTGTACAGTACCAGTTTAGTTGGTGTGTCCTAGTGAATAGAGGCTGCTGAGCTCTGTGCAGCTTCAGCAGCTGGGCTTTTTATGTGACTTTCTCCCTTCAACTGTCATTTCTCAATGTTTCTGCCCCTGTTCTTTGCTGCTTCTACTCAACTACATTGTCATGCACTCTTTTGGGTTAGAGGAATTTGGAGTAGTACTGTTCCTTTCCTGAATAGTTAGATATATGCTGTTTATGACAACTCTTTTCTTCACTATCAAATATCGTTTTCTACTCACTTTTTTAATTTTAATTTTTTCATTTTTTATTTTGAAATAACTTCAATCTTAAGTTGTAAAAATATTATGAAGCATTCCCATATACCCTTTACCCAGCTTTCCTAAATGTTAACATCTTATATAACTAATATGATTATCAATATCAGGAAATTTATACTGATAACAGTACTGGTAACTAGTCCATAGGCTTTAATTAAAATTCCACTAGTTATCCCTCTAATGTCTCCTTTTGATCCAGGATTCAACCTAGGATCACATAGCCCTTCAGTTTTCTTTTCCTTTTTTTTCTTTATTGATTTTTAGAAAGAGAGGAAAGGAGAGGTAGAGAGAGATAGAAACATCAATTGGCCGCCTCCTGCATGCCCCACACTGGGGATCAGGCCCACAACCTGGGCATGTGCCCTGATCGGGAATCGAACCAGCGACCTCTTGGTGCATGGTCGACACTCAACCACTGAGCCACACCGGCCGGGCAGCCCTTTAGTTTTCATGTCCCTTTAGCCTTCTGCAATTTAGGGTAGTTTGTCTTTCATGGCTTTGACACTTTTATTTAAGAGTACTGGCTAGTTACTTAATAGAATGCCCCTCACTTTGGGTTTGTCTGAAGTTTCCTTATAATTAAATTCAGGTCATGCATTTTTTTGCAAGAATACTCCAAAAGTGACACTCTGCCCTTGTCAGTGCATCCTGTAAGGAAGTATATGATGTTGATATGTAAGTCTTTTAAAATTTTTTTATTTTTAGAGAGAGAAGAAGGGAGAGGGAGAGAGAGAAACATCGCCCTGAGAGGGACACATCAACTGGTTGCCTCCCGCACAACCCTGACCAGGGCCAGGGATGAATCGCAACTGTGGTACATGCCCTTGACTGGGATTGAACCCGTGACTCTTTGGTCCGTGGGCTGACGCTCTAACCACTGAGCTAGACAGTGGTTAGGGCCAGGGCTGTCAAAGTCATTCTTAACTTCTTTCTTTTTACTCTGATTTCTGGTCAGTGACCAAGTCTGTTGATTCCACTTTTGAATGTCCTTTGCATGAGCCCTTTGTTCTTCAGTCCCCGTGTTCCTACTCCGGTAGAGCCCTGTATTCTCTATCTAGACTAATAAGGTAGTTTGTAAGTAGTTTCATTGTCTTTGATCTCTGCCCCTTTTATTAAATTTTACATAAGTACGACTAGACTGGTAAAATCACTTTGTTCCTCTGCTTAAACATTTGTTTGGTTTCCTGTTGTCCATGAGAGAGGTCTAGACTCTTCAGTATGGCTTAGAAGGTCCTCCACAAGGCACATGCTCATGCTTCAGTGTGGGTGCATCCCCATCCCTTCAGCTCTAGCTGCTCTTGACTGCATACATACTCATTCCTTTGGACTTCTCTTGTTTCCTCCATCGAGTGCTCTTCCCCTTTCTTGCTCATATGATGAACTACTCAGCCTGAAAGGTCCAGTTCAAATGTTGCCCCTTCATCTGTGCTTCCATGGAACTTACTTTTATTTGTTAGTATGCACTATTTTATTTTATTTTTTCTGTTTTTTTAAAAAAATTTATTTTTGTTACAGATGTTTCTCCTTTTCCCCCCATTGACACCCTCCTCCCTGCTCCTACCCCCTCTTCACAGTATTGTTGTCTATTTTAAATACATATAAAAGAACAGAGAATAATACAATGATCCTCATGTACCTACCAGCCACTCATCTTTTTCAAACCCTAACTTTTTTCTGTATTTACTTCTGTTTTTTTAAAAAGAAATAAAACTCCTATGTAATAAATCTAAGTTCTTTGTATTTATCAAACACTTTTTCTTCTCTTTTTCCCCAGATTTTGGATTTATTGTTCTAATGCTTGTTTTTATATTTCTGCTACACATATAGTATGTCTTTTTATTTTTTTTTAATACTCACTGGGGAATATGTTTTTAGAGAGAGAGGGAGAGAGAGAGAGAGAAACATTGATGTGAGAAAAAAACATCGATTGGTTGCCTCCCGTATGAACCTCGACTGGGGATTGAACACTCACCTTGGGTATGTGCCCTGGCTAGGAATCGAACCTGTGACTTTTCAGTGTATAGGATGTAACTCCAATCAACTGAACCACACCAGCCAGGGATATAGTATGTATTTTTAAACAATATATTGCATTGATTTGCATCTTCTCAAAATTTATATATTGCATTATACTGTATGTTCCATTTGCAGTTTGCTTGTTTTCACTCAATTTTATGACAATTAGCCATATTTATACATGTAGAACGAAAACTATATGCATAAATATGGATAATTATCATAAAAGTAATCATTTTTTGTGACTAAGTCAGATTTTATTCATCCATTTTCCTATTGTTGGACATTTAGATTTTCACTATACAAACAATGCTGCTGTGGACATCTTAGTACATGTTTTCTTATCTAGAGCAGCGATTTTCAACTTTTTTCATCTCATGGCACACATAAACTAATTACTAAAATTCTGCAGCACACCAAAAAATATATTGTATTTTTTGCTGATCTGACCAAAAAAAAGGTATAATTTTGATTCATTTACACCAGATGGCTATTGTTGTGTTGGTGGTGTCATTTTTTTATTCAACAGTCTAAGGAAAAAGAGGTCAGTGCCCCTAACTAAATAGGTATTGCGTATTTTAAAAATTCTTGTGGCACATCTGTTGAAAATGCTGACCTAGAGTAAAGTTGTGGGATGATAGGATGGGGTCATCTTCCAGCTTTATTAGGTATTGCCAAATTGCTCTTTTCTTTATATTCTTACTAATATTTGGTATTAAGAGTTTTTTTTGATCCAGATATGAAATGGTATCTTTTTTTAAAGAAAATGAATTTATTGAGGTTACATTGGTTAATAAAATTATATCTGTTTAAGGTGTACAATTCATCATAATACATCATCTGTATATTATATTGTGTGTTCACCACCCCAAGTCATGTCTCTTTCCATATTAAATAGTATCTTGTTTTAATGTCTTTCCTTGGTTTCTAGTGAGATTGAGCATCTTTTCTTATGTTATTTGGCCATTTAGGTTTCCTTTATCTGTTTTTCTTTTGGTTTATTGTTAGTCTTTTTATTATTGGTATATATATTGTGTATATTGTGGACACTAATCCTTAGTCATAAACATCAGATATCTTCCCCCAGTGTTGCTTTATGGCATCTTTTGATCCACAAAAGTTAATTTCAGTAAAGCCTAAGTTAAAGTTTTTTACCCCTATATTATTTATGCTTTTTTGTATTTTTAAAAAATCCTATGCTGCTCACCCTGGCCGGTTTGGCTCAGCAGTTAGAGTGTTGGCCCACAGACCATGGGGTCTTGGGTTAGATTCCAGGTCAAGGGCATATGCCTGGGTTGCAGGTTTGATTCCTGGCCCTGGTCGGGGTCATGTGGGAGGCAACCAATTGATGTGTCTCTTTCACATTGATGTTTCTCTCTCTCTCTTCCCTCCCTCTCTTCCACTCTATCTAAAAATCAGTGAAAGCCCAGCTGGTGTGGCTCAGTGGTTGAGCGTAGACCCATGCACTAAGAGGTCGCCGGTTCGATTCCCGGTCAGGGCACATGCCCAGGTTGTGGGCCCAATCCCCAGTGGAGGGCATGCAGGAGGCGGCCAATTGATGTTCTCTTATCAATATTTCTATCTCTCTCTCCCTCTCCCTTCTCTAAAATCAATAAAGAAAAAATATTTTTTAAAAAAATCAGTGAAAAAATGGAAAAATATCCTCTGACGAGGATGAACAACAACAAAAAATTCTGTGCTGCTCCAAGGTCAAAAAGATATTCTCCAGTATTTTCTTCTAACAATCTTTAAGTTGTTTTTGCTTTATAAAGTTTATTTCAGTTGCCATAGTATTTTACATCCTGTCTATAATTTTTTTTTTTTTTGATATTTTTTAGAGAGAGAGGAAGGATGAGAGAGATAGAAACATTGATCAGCTGCCTCCTGCATGCCCCCTACTGGGGATTGAGCTCACAACCCAGGCATGTGCCCTGACTGGGAATTGAACCAGGACCTCTCAGTCCATGGGCCTACGCTCAATTCACTGAGCCACACCAGCTGGGCTATAATTCTAACTGCATTGTATTATCATTCTTTGCTTATGTGTTACTCTTTCATTGGGTTGGGAACTCCTTGTGGGTAGAGACCAAATTTATTTTTTCAGTGCTTAGTTTCCACCTCAGACCACTTAGAAGAAGAAAAGGATGGAGTGGTCTAAAGATTTTTCTCACTTTCCATTATAACTATAGTAACTCATCATCCAGGGTTGAGCCTTTTACCCTATACAAAGTAGCTTGCCTTTTTTTTTCAATAGCTTTATTAATTCACATACCATCATATTGAGGATAAAATAGTGCAGCCATTGCCACTATCTAATTCCAGAACATTTTCATCACCCCAGAAAGCAACCCCAGGTCTACTAATTAGATACTCCTTATTTTCTAGGACTAGATCCTCCTCCCAGTCCCGACAACTACTAATCTATTTTTTGTCTTCATGGTTTACCTGTTTGGGACATTTCATATAAATGGAATTATACAATATGTAGCCTTTTGTGTCTGGCCTTTTTTCTTAGCATAATATTTTCAAGGTTTATGTTATAGCATATATCAGTACTTTATTCCTTTTTATGGCTGAATAATATTAAATTGTATGGCTATATCACATTTTATTTATCCATTCATCAATTGATGGACATTTGGGTATTTCCACTTTTTGGCTAATAAATAATGCTGTTTATGAGCATTCATGTACAAGTTTTTGTTTGAACACCTGTTTTCAGTTCTTTTAGATATATACCTAGGAATGGAATTGCTGGGTCATATAATAACTATATTTAACTTTTTGAGGAAATGACAGATTGTTTTTCAAAGAAGCTACACCATTTTACTTTCTCACTAGCAATGTATGAAGGTTCCACTTTCTCTCAGTCCATGGGACGATGCTCAATCCACTGAGCCACACCGGCTGGGCAGGTTCCACTTTCTCTACATCCTTACCAACACTTGTTATTATCTTTCTTTTTTTTCATTCTGACCATCCTAAGTATGAAGTGGTATCTCACTGTGATTTTGATTTGCATTCCCCTGATAGCTGATGATATTGAGCATCTTTTCATGTGCTTTTTGGTGATTTGTATATCTTAGGGGAAATGTCTATTCAGATCCTTCGCCCATTAAAAATACTTTTTTCTCGCCCTGGACGGTTAGAGTGTCAGCCCGCGGACCAGAGAGTCCCGGGTTCGGTTTCCGCTAAGGGCACGTACCTCGGTTGCAGATTGTCCCCGGCCCCGGTTGGGGTTGTGTGGGTGGCAATCACTCGATGTGTCTCTCTCACGTCAATGTTTCTCTCTCTTTCTTCCTCCCTCTCTCCCTCCCGCTCTATCTGAAGATAAATGCAAAAATGTCCTTGGTGAAGATTTAAAAAAAAAAAAAAATACATTTTTTTCTCTTTTTTTTTTAATCCTCACCCAAAGATATTTTTCTATTTATCTTCAGGAAGAGTGGGAGGGAGGGGGAGAGAGAGAGAGAAACATCGACACGAGAGGGACACATTGACTGGTTGCCTTCCGCATGACCCCGACCAGGGCCGGGGACGAACTGCAACCAAGGTACGTGCCCTTGATCAGAATTGAATCCGTGACTTATTGGTCCACCAGCCAATGCTCTAACTACTGAGCCAAACTGGCTAGGGCTTTTTTTTGTCTTTTTATTTCTTCCTTTCTAATATGTATACCTCTTATTTTCTTTTCTAATTATATTATTTGTATTTTTATATTCTTGAGTTATGACTTTTTTTTATATTCTGGGAATAAGTCTCTTATGAGATACATGATTTGCAAATACTTTCTCACAGTCTGTAGGCTGTCTTTTCCCTTGTGTTCTTTTAAAGCACGAATAATTTTAATTTCGATGAAGTCCAATTTATTTATTTTTCTTTCACTGCTTGTGCTTAAATGTTATATCTAAGAAATCATTGCCTTATCCAAGGTCATGAAGATTTACTCCTGTTCTCTTATAAGAATTTTGTAGTTTTAGCTCTTACATTTAGGTTTCTGATCCATTTTGAGTTAATTTTTATATATGGTGTGAGGTATGGGTCTAAGTTTCTTCCTTTGCATGTGGCTAGCCAGTTGTCCCAGCACCAGTTATTGAAAAGGCTATTCTTTCCCTATTGAATATACTTGGCATCCTTGCCAAAAATCAGTTGACCATAAATTTGAGTTAATTTCTAGACTTGCACTTTGGTTTTATTAGTCTGTATTTTTATCCTTATACCAATACTATGCTGTCTTGGTTATTGTAACAGTTTGGCGTTTTGTACAAACTTCAAATCTGGTGTTTGTTCAAGTGTTTCTGTGGTTGTTGGGAAAATTATCGAAGTACAAAATGGCAGAAATGGTTAATAGCTGTTATTCATGCAGTGAAATAAGCCCCCGTTGCGGCCGTTGCTGTTCTTTTACTTCACAGTGATGGAGTAAACACTATAAAATCTCCTCTCTCCCTCTTTATTACATTAGAGCTTTATATGTGCGTGCATGCGCTGACCTCTGTCACATAGGCAACTTTACTTTGAAATTTCAGTAATAGTCATACTTATAGCCTTAGAGTGGGTCAGCAGGTACTGTTTACTCTCCTGAGGGATGCTTGACATTGGTCAGAGTGCATTAACGGTGGTTTGGTGTGGAAGGCCTGTAATAGCGCTCATTGACATTGGACTTGCTGTCAGGGGAAGCGTGGGTTTTAGAACTGTCTTTGGCATTAATTGCACCTAATGCACCATCATTTTTGACAGTAATGAGCTAAACAGGGGGGTTATTACTCAGCAGAAAGACTGCATTTCCTGGAGTTAAAACATTTTTTGAGGTATATGTGGCATGCAGCACAGGCAAAGAAAGGACTTAGAATGATTCACTGTAAAATAGGCTTAGCTGCATTTAAAGCAGCTAAACAAGCCCTCTTCCTTATAAAAACTAATCTTGCAGTGTTCCTTTAAAGGAAGAAGCAGCTGAGCAACAGGGATCCTATTCTGAGCCCTTTATAAACAGGGCTTTGGAAAAAGTTATGATGATTTTTATTTCTCAATTTGCTATAAAAGAGGAGCATAAAAACACTTTACAGTGTTTCCAGAGACCCATTTGTAGTAAGATTTTAGGACCAGAATGACTTTTTAAGAACTGTTTCTTATTTAAGAACTGCCTTATAGTGTTTCTGTATAATAAAGAAAGCTGCAACATAGGGGGCCTTTTAAAATTAGGGCTGCGAGCAAACCAAAAATGACTTGATTCACTGCAATTTGCCCTTCTGTCATTCCATGTGTCTGTATTGTTTGGGAATGCTTATGATGTTTTTAGAACAAATACACAATTGAATCTTGATTAGCAGGCCTTAGTGGCCATGTTATTATTGCAAGTTTATAGTCAGGATTCTAAGTAAAAACCCAATGGCTACCTTATCACTATAATTAGCATACATTGAAGAGCCTTACACAAGTCTTTAAACATCAGTTTGTGTATATCCATTTGCTAAAAGAATAATTATTTTTAAAGTCATACATATTGGGTGGTACTTTTTAATACAAACATATTTATAAAGAAGATATATGGCACACAATCTCATTGCTCAGATAATCCCTATTTAAAAAACAAAACAAAAACAGGAGTAAAATATGCATGTAGTATTCAAGGTACCAAAAGATATATAGTGAAATATAGGAGCCTTCTCTCAAACCCTCAATCCAGTCCTCCTCAGAGGGAATCCATTATTAACAGTTAACTGTTCCCTTTAAGAAAAAGACGGATGCATATGTCAATGAATGTCTGCATATCCTTTCTTATTTACACAGAAAGGATCATTCTGTAAGCAGTTGTATTCTTTACTTTCTTTGCTGTTGTCACAAAGTAGAGGCTCCCAGCTTTTTCCTTGGGTCTATTCAACTTGCTTGCCCCCCACCCCCAAATAATTCACCCAGTTGCTTATGCTTAGACTCAATGATAGGCAGTGATGTTAAATATAATTCTGCCAATACATGGATGTGTGTTCAAAAGTAGGAGTCCGTAGACACCAACCTCATTCTTTTGAATTGCTCCATAGTAATTCATAGTGTACATGTACCATTATTTATTTAACTTGTCTCCTGTTTATGGACACTTAGGTGAGACGATGATTTCAAGATCACATTTACAAATTAAATGAGTGAGTACTTAAGAGAATGAGTTATAGGAAATGAACAAGGAATTATTTAGTTAATGTTGATGGAGATTGCAGAGTAATTATCTATGAAGACAGATTTTTTATTTTATTTTATTTTTTTATTGATTTTAGAGGGAGAGGAAGGGAGAAGGAGAGAGAGATAGAAACATTGATGAGAGAGAACATCAATTGGCCACCTCCTGCATGCCCCCCACTGGAGGTTGGGCCCACAACCTGGGCATGTGCCCTGCCAGGAATCGAACTGGTGACCTCTTGGTGCATGGGTTGATGCTCAACCACTGAGCCACACTGACCAGGCCAGATTTTTTTTTTAATCCTCACCCAAGGATATTTTTCCATTTATCTTCAGATAGAGTGGGAAGGAGGGAGGGAGGGAGGGAGAGAGAGAGAGAGAGAGAGAGAGAGAGAGAGAGAGAGTGAGAGAGAGAGAGAGAGACATCGATGTGAGAGAGAGAGACATGGATTGGTTGCCTCCTGCACGACCCAGACCAGGGCTAGGGACGAACTGAAACCGAGGTACGTGCCCTTGACCAAAATCAAACCTGCGACTCTTTGGTCTTCGGGCTGACACTCTAACCGCTGATCCAAACCAGCCAGGGCAACAGATTTTTGTTTTGTTTTGTTTTATCCTCACCCGAGGACATTTTTTCATTTTTTGTTCAGATAGAGTGGGAGGGAGAGAGAGGAAGAGAGAGAGAGAGAAACATCAATGTGAAAGTGACACATCGAGTGGCTGCCACCCGCACGATCAACCAGGACTGGGGACAAACTGCAACCGAAGTACATGCCCTTAGCGGGAACCGAGCCCGGGTCTCTCTGGACCGCAGGCCGATGCTCTAACCGCTGAGCCAAACCGGCCAGGGCCAGATTTTTTTTTTTTAATAGCACGGGGTATTGCTAAATTCTTACCTCTCCCAAAACTAGAGGACTGCCTAAGACCTGTTGCTACACATTTTCTACTTCCCAGCCAGGAATACCTCAAGGCCAACTTGGGTCGCAGTTCTTCTCCTGTGCTTTTGTAGCACTGTGTATATCCCTCCGTTAAAGCAGCAGCCTGGTCTCTTATAATTTAGTTTTGCATAATTTAGGACAGGAAGAACATCTTGCCATTTCTGTATATTCCCTGCACCTAGGTGCTCCAGGTGCTCTAGGGGGATGTGGGGAAAGTGGTCTCAGTGAGGTGTCTTTCTAAAATTCAGTAGCCTGATCAAAGCTCTTTGGCTACTTCTTTGCTTGAACCTGCCACTCCAGTTTTCCTTCAGATGAAAGTATGTAGTGTCAGTGCCTCTCTGGGTTGAGCTTTATATAGCAAAGCCTGCTCTGTTTCTGAGCCTGGTATGAGTTGTAAAGCTGTTTGCTCAGTAGAAAGCCCAAAGAGCCAAAGTAGAGGCTCCCGGCTCTCTCCTTGGGGGTTTGTTCAACTTGAAGGCTGACTGTTCTCCCCCACCGCCATAATTCACCCAGTTGCCTAGATATATTAACAAGCAGTTGAAACTAAATATAATTCTGCCAATAGGTGGCTGTGTACTCAAAAGTAGGGCATAATAATATCCTTACAGCTTCTGATAATAAATCTTTTACATTTAGGTTTCTTTTAAGCAAAACAGAACACCCCTATTCAACCTAATAATTGAGGCTGTTGTCACAAAATAGTTATTATGGTGGCAGAAGAGAAGGCTGTTAAAGGAATTGATAGCTATCTTTATCCCTTTTTAATTTTTCTTCTTTGCCCTTGATTTGAGGCTGTCACACCTTGATAGTACATTTTAGAAAAATACTGAAGCTATCCTTCAATTATTTGTCCAGCCCTCTATCTCTATTCCTTGATCCTGACTTAGATTATAAACCAATGGATTTGGCAAGATTTCCTTAAGTATTGCATTCAAGCTTATCAGATATTTGGAAGTCTCACAGATGTTTGCACATAAGAAGTGCCTTGGGTTTGTTGGCATAATTTGCACATCTGAACTTAGATTTTAAATTAAAAAATTCCACGTGAATAGATGTTTATTTTCTGTCTTTTTTGGAATTTTATACTTTAATCTAATTTTTAAAATTGTGTGTACTGGCATCGACAAGCTCCTCTTCGTGAAGATGTTTATAAGGAACGTATAGAATTCAAACATGGTAAGAATCAAGATGGACTGGTTTGTGCTTATAATAAACTCTAAATTTCAGGGGCTTAAAACACGAGTTTCTTTTTAGCTCATGCTAGGTCAGTGGTTCTCAACCTTCCTAATGCCATGACCCTTTAATACAGTTCCTCATGTTGTGGTGACCCCCAACCATAAAATTATTTTCATTGCTACTTCATAACTGTAATTTTGCTACTGTTATGCCTTAGGTGACCCCTGTGAAAGGGTCGCGACCCCCAGGTTGAGAACTGCTGTGCTAGGTATCTTTAGTCTGTCAACTGGAGGCTCAGCTTCATGTTTTCCTTACTCCAGGACCCAGGCTGAAGGAGTAAGCCCCTCTCTCTGCACATATACATGGACTCTTAAAGCTTTCACTTGGAAGTGACACACTTCACTTCTGCTCACATTTCATTGGCCAAAGCAAGTTACATGGCTACACTTGACTCCAGTGGGGCAGGGAAGTACAATTCTACCACATGCTCAGGAGAACCAGAAGTACTTGATGAAAGTACAAATGGCTGCCGTAGCTTCTTAGGTCTTCACAGGCAGACTTAGTCTAACTGGTACAGAGTCAGTGTTGCTGGGAAGCTGGATAGCAAGGTGCCTAAGAACATGGATTCAGTTTCCTCATCTGAAATAGCACTCCTTAAATGAGATAGTCTTTGTTTTTTTTTTTTTTTCTTTTCTTTTTTTTTTTATCCTCACCCGAGGACATTTTTTCATTTTTTGTTCAGATAGAGTGGGAGGGAGAGAGAGGAAGAGAGAGAGAGAGAAACATCGATGTGAAAGAGACACATCGAGTGGCTGCCACCCGCACGACCAACCAGGGCCGGGGACAAACTGCAACCGAAGTACATGCCCTTAGCGGGAACCGAACCCGGGTCTCTCTGGACCGCAGGCCGATGCTCTAACTGCTGAGCCAAACTGGCCAGGGCAATGAGATAGTCTTTGTAAAGACAGTGTCTTTCACATAGTAAACGCTCAATAAACATTAGCTGTCGTAAGAATTGAGAACTTGATTTTCATTTGAATTATTTGAAGGGTACTACTTAAGGATGTTCTCCCTTATTTATTTTAAAGGACATAAGAACAGATCCACATTTTTTTCCTTTTAAAACATATACAGTCCAACCAAAGCCAAAGAAAGGAAGAAGGGATAAGAATCAAGGAGTTACTTTTAGGCCTTAGGATGGGAGAGGTGGAAATACTACCTGGCTTGGTCAATTTTACTAAAATCATTGAAGATGTCTTGTCCTAGGAGTTTTTCATGCCTTTACTCAACTTTAAGAGAAGAATTTGAATATGAATGTTAATTTCTGGCACATCTACCAGTTGACTTGGCGATTTTCTTCTGTGTCTCACTCTAGCTCAGAGTCAAGCTCTCCACTGAAGTTGGCATCACAAATGTTGATCTCTCCACTGTGGATAAGGATCAAAGCATTGCACCCAAAACCACACGGTAGGTAGGATGCCACCTGGGCATGGGGCAGTCAGGCTTGAGCTGAGTCCTTTTCTAGATGTCATTTCTGTCAGCAGTGATCCAGCTTGCACTCCAAATTAAAGAGGCTATAGTTCCGCCGGCACACCACCAGGGATGCCGTTTGGCATCCAAGCAGTTTGGGGGGATGTCTATACCAGTGGTCAGTCCCTGAGCAAACCAGTCCACGAGATACGGAGTAAATCCGAGTTAGTCAGCTATGTTACTATGTTAACCAAGCACATTATTTAGTTAAGATGTCAATTTAAAAAAAAGAAACTTTCTCAGTGAAGGAAGCAGTTTATTAATTTATATTATGGTGTGATCTCTTTATCTTCACAGTCCTGAAGTTGCTTTTAGTGGCCTCATGACAACTCTCTGTGGCCCACAGTGTGTCTGAAAAAAGTTGGAAGCCTCATAGGTCCTTAGACCTGAGATGGTAGATCATAGCATTAGGGCGATGAGTCCCTTTCTCAAGTTTCTAGAAGGCATCATTGATCAGTCACAGCATTTGTTCCTGCTGAACTCAGAATCTTTTTTTTTGTTGTTAATCCTCACCCGAGGATATTTTTCCATTGATTTTTAGAGACAGTGGAAGGGAGGGAGGGAAGAGAGAAACAGACAGACATGGACATTGACGTGAGAGAGACACATTGATTGGTTGCCTCCCGCATGCACGCCAACTGGGGCCAGGGAATGAACTTGCAACCCGGTATATGCCTTTGACTGGAATTGAACCCGGAGACCCTTCGGTGAGTGGGTTGATGCTCAAACCACTGAGCCACACAGGCCAGGTCTCAGAATCTTTTAAACACAGTCTTCTAAGTAACCATTAGCAATTGATCAGCGTTCAGCCAGAACACTGTATGGTTACTTTGGGGGATGGGCCATCTATACCTCTGGGTATAGTCAGACCCCTAACTTGACTCAACTTGGATGGCTATAGTCACCAAAGAAAGTAGGTGAACGCTCAATGCCGTTTTGAAGACGAGATGTTAGCTATAGCCTGGAAGCGAAGCATTCACTCCTTTTAAGTCCTGTAGAAGGGCTGGGCCTTCTTCTTCTGGCTTGGATAGTTTCATAGTAACACTGGAGATGAGAACACTAAGTGTGCTTTTGCAAAGTTTAATGTTCTGTATAGATGAAGAGTTGGTATTATAAGTAAATATAAAGCCTAAGTATAAAATATAGCCAGGTGTGAACTCAATAACCATTTGGCTTGTTCTATCCCCTGGCCATTTTAACCTAAAAATTCCAGGAAATAGCTGTGAAAAGAACAGTTTTCTCATAAAACTGCCTTTTGAGAAAATGACTTTTTAAAATCCAATTTAGGCAGAAGAATACATTGAAACAGTGTCCAGGAAAAAATACAGCATTTAAAAAAAAGAAAAACCTATCAGTACCCTTTTTTTTCTTTGCACTTCTTACCGCTCATCTCCCAGTCTTGCTCACATATGCTGCTAACATTGATCCTATGATTATTTCTCCTTGTGTTGTTTGCCAACCCAGCCCTGCAGTCCACCTGTGTGCCTGCAGGGGAATATACGAGCCCCACTGGTTTCTGACTTGGTTGAGTTGACATCCTTAGGTCCTTGAAATGAAAGCCTGGAGCATGTACACATACCAGTTCCCCAGATCCAGATAAAAGTTTACTCTCTGCTTTTCTCAGTCCTGGTTTTATCGGTCCAATTAGCCCACAGGATACAGACAATTATCCATTTCTGTCTGTCCACAACAGAAAAGTGTTACAGTGGGAAAGGGAAGATAAAGCAATGAAGTAAAGTTTGTACTCTTGTTCTTAGATATATGCAGATTCTCTCTGAAGGTTGACTATATAAATGTTTCTTTCAGGGTGACCTACCCAGCCAAGGCCAAAGGCACATTCATTGCAGACAGCCACCAGAACTTTGCTTTGTTCTTCCAGCTAGTAGATGTGAACACTGGTGCCGAGCTTACCCCTCACCAGGTAAGGAAAAAGCCCAGACATTCTTTTGGCTTGAAACATTGCAGTACACTAGAGTTGTTGATATGTATATAACTGACTACAGAAAATTCCGAATTCCTGCTTTCAGGTCTTCTCTCTGTGACCTGATGGTCTGTCAGGTTCTCCCACATGACACCCTGCCCCTTCTTGTGGCTGTAACTCTGAACCTGGAATACACTCTTATTTTTTAAAGATTAGCTGGTATTGGGAAGATAATATTTCAGGCAGAGTAGCACTTAATTGAAGCTTTTTTCTTTCTGATAAAAAAAAACACACAAAAAAGACACCCCACCAAAAACCATGTAGTAAAATAATTTTGAAAAAGCAAAACCTAGGCAGTGGGCCCAAAGCATGTTTTTGTTCTGGCCAAAGCAGATGTTCTATTTGGGAGTCTGAAGAATAGTTCTTTTTAACTTGTGCTCACTTCATATTATGAAAGCGATAGGTTTCATTTTTATAAAGTAATAATTACTCTTTGAAAGATTTTCAAACCAGGCCCTTTCCCCAGAGAATCTGATATGGCCTCCTGTCCTCTCAGGCACCTCCGTCATCCCCCTTGGGAGTAACTGCTCTCAGCCCTGCCCCATCCACAGTTGTATTATAAAGGGAAATTTGGATAAATATGGTGAATGCTGAAATATAGGAAAGAGTGTGGGACCTAGTGGCCTTGGTTTAGGTGTTTTGTAAGTGATGCTTTGGCAAGAGCCAGCAGACTTGTGTCCATGCTGAGGGGCAGCTTCAGAGCAGACCTCTGAGGTGGGTGAATTTATCTGGAAACCTTTTGCTTTCTGTTTCCTGTAGCTGCAGTGGCTATGCTTGTGTCCAGGCCCCAGAGTGGCTGCCTGCAGGACCACCATCCGGCACTTCTCTGTTCCTCTCTTCCTTCCACCCCCAAGCTCCAGATAGCTTGGTTGGTGCACTTGGTCAGGGCCATGGCTAACCAACCTTTAAGTACTTCAGCCTCTTAGCATTTTGCAGTTCATTCTCAGAATGACATTTATCAACCAGTCAGCACAAGGAAAGGAGTACAAAGAAAGGAAATTAGACGAAATTGGTTGAAGAAAGGAAATTAGATTAAATTGGTGAGCTTTGGGTTAGAGCAGGGAGAGTTAGTGAAGAAATGTAACTTTAACTGAATGCTTGTTTCTTCCAAGATTCTGTTTTGGAAACCATGGCTTAGAGACCTCCCAGGTATAATGGCATTTTGCAGATGAACCTGGCTGCCGCCTGCACTTTGCTGTGATAGGAGGAAGATCAGGCATCCGGGCTCCTAAATCCCATTCTTGGCCAAGACTCTGTAGTCAGGATGCTTCACATCTCTGGACTTTGATGGTTTGTTGCCCAGGTGTAGAGTAACAATTGAGATTTGTATTTTTTCTGTGGATCTAGCACTAGCTGTGTGACCATGTAACTCATTTAGTCCGTGTGCCTTATGATCTGTAAAATGGAACCAATCTGCCTGCCTTATTTTGAAACCCTACAAAGGAAAGCTCTAAGTGGATATTAAGTTTTGCTGCAGTTGTAATGTGCAGAAACCTTAGTTTCTTATGCCATTGTGGGGATAAGATGATGGGACTAGGCTAGTACCATCATATTGATAATATCGGGTACTATTTGTTGACTAGCTAGTGTATGTGAAGTCCTGTGCTAAATGCTTTGCATATGAGAAATCTTCACACAGATACACCACATATTGATATTATCTTTTTATCTAAAGATGAAGAAATCAAGGCCCAAGAAGGTTAGGTAACCTGCTTAGCTAATAAGTAGTGGATCCAAATCTGTCTGTTTCAGAGTCTGGGCACTCTCGGTGACACCAGGCTGCTCTGCTTGATTAGAGCTCTTGCCTTGCTATCAATCCTCAAGCCTGCTCTACTAAATCTTTAGCTGGAGGCACTAGGAAATTGAAAATGGGCCCCTTAGAGTTCCATCTCATTTCCCTTCTTTTTATCCTCTGGTGAAGAAGTTAATTGGGCAGTGAAGTGGCCAAAAGGCTGGCAGGAAGAAGAAATTGCAGCAACAGCAACGGGCTTAAATCATCCACAAACTGGGCATTCAGTCTCCAAGTAGTCACAAATGGGCTGCATCCCTAAGTTAAATTTATCATACTAGCAAAAGTTATCTCTGCTACCTGAGCTAGGAACCAGGTGGGATAGCCACTCCTTCCACTCTCTCAGGCCGGTCTGGTAGAGCCCCGAGCTCTCACTGTGATGAAAGAGCCAGCAGTCTGCTGCCTCGTTGATTCAATATTGGGTCCAGAGGGAGTTTTGAAATTACCAAATGAAATACAATATTATTGTTTCATCCAGACATTTGTCCGACTCCATAACCAGAAGACTGGCCAGGAAGTGGTGTTTGTTGCTGAGCCGGACAGCAAGAATGTGTACAAGTTTGAACTGGATACTTCTGAGAGAAAGATTGAATTTGACTCTGCGTCCGGCACCTACACACTTTACTTGATCATCGGAGATGCCACTTTGAAGAACCCAATCCTTTGGAATGTGGTATGTGCCTGAATACACCTTGATCCAGGCAAGAGTGGCTGTTCCATAGTCAGACACAGACAGTTCCTTTTCAGGGGCCTGGGTTCTTTACCCTAGCCTTGCCTGTGCCACCCACAGGGCAATAAACACGCACTGTGGGGCCAGGGGCTGTGTGCTATTGCTATTAGTAGTCTTAGGGGCATGTACATGGCCTGGCACATAGTAGGTGCTTAGTAAATAGTGATCGAATGAATGAACAAAAAGTATACATTTGCTCTCATAGGCTCTAGCAAATTTCTATAAAAGTTATACTGGAAGAAGGTTTGCATGTTACATGAAAGCACTATGGGAGATACATAGATATTAGAGATAAAGGCCTTGGCCTTTGACATATGGTATAGCCTTGTGAGGTGGGGCGGGGGGTAAGATTTGAGTTCCAGTAACAATTCAGGATGGGGTGGAGCAGTGAATTGTAAAATATGCAAAATGCTAATAAACTGATAACCAACATTTGTGTATCATGTTATAGTTTACATAGTGCTTTTCACCTAGAAAACTTCTTGAAAGACATGGCATTTGAGCTAGGGGTTAAAGAATTGCAAGGGTTTGTCAGAATAGTGTATGGGGCTGTGTAGATCATTGGGGAACAGCCTGCAGAAAAGCCCAAGGTGCTTTCAGTGCAATGTGAGTGGGTCCATTTTCCTGGAGTGCCTGATGAATCTGGTCAGCAGTAGTAGGCGAAGAGGTTGGAAAGGTGTAGTAGAGACCAAATTGCACCTTTGAATGGTGGTCTGCTCCCTTTGCAAGACAAAGGGGCAGCTGTGCTTCTTGTGTTATATTCAAAGCTCCTTTTCTTCTCCTGGACTTTGGGCTGCTTTTTGTATGAGAGGGCATTTTCATTTCTTTTTTTTTTTTCTGTGACTAAATCACACTTCCCAAGGACACTGAGCATTTTCTGATTGCAGCTGTAACAGCCTGAGTACCAGCTGAGATTTTTGTATTAAGCAGCTCTGTGGGGCTCACCAGGCCAGTAGAAAATTAGAACTCTTGCTCTAAAAAGCATTTTCAACAAATACTTATATTGTTCTTGAAATTTGTACTGCCTCAGTTTGTCGATTAATAGATTGGAAGTGATTGGACTGCTTGGAGCTTTTTTCAGTTATGCTCCTGAATGTGTTAGGGGGTACTGTTGTGCTGATGAGTCTTACCCCCTTTTCTGACCCTGTGCCTTTAAAGACTGCTCCTATTTTTTTAGGCTGATGTGGTCATCAAGTTCCCTGAGGAAGATGCTCCATCCACTGTCCTATCCAAGAACCTTTTTGCCCCCAAACAGGAAATTCAGGTATGTTTCAAGAGGTTTCTCCATTAAACAGGAAGAAATGTGAAATGGGCACAATGAGAGGGCAACAGACCCCTGAATGGTGGCTTTGGTCCCTTCTTTAACCTGTCTATATAATGCTTTATAGTTTGGTCCTCGCCACCCTGTGAATTAGGCAGAGCAAGTGTCAGTCCCCGTCCTAGAACTGAAAAAAACAGGCTCAAAGAGCCCAGTGACCAGCTTCCAGAAAGCAGATAGTTGGAGAGAGTCTGTTTTTCCTAAACATCCAGGAGGTGCAGCCCTGAGATCACTGGTTGACAGCTATAGCAAGACTGGGCTTGGCTTTCTCTCTGCTCCTGCATCAGTCAGGGCTGATGGGGCCAGCAGGTGGAAAACTCAAACTGGGACAACAGGGCTTTCCTCCCCAAGGCAAGTTCTTGCACACAAATATTAGCTATCTCTGCCCAGCCCAGCCCACAGGACTGCTGTGAGGGTCAAAATAGATAATGAATAAGGCAAGAAAGGCTTTGAAAAGTTTCTAAAGCAGCCCTGGCTGGTTTGGCTCAGCGGTTAGAGCATTGACCTGTGGTCCAGAGAGACCTGGGTTCGGTTCCCGCTAAGAGCACGTACCTTGGTTGCAGTTTGTCCCCGGCCCTGGTTGGGTCATGTGGGAGGCAGCCACTCATTGTGTCCCTTTCACATCGATGTTTCTCTCTCTCTTCCTCTCTCTCCCTCCCACTCTAGCTGAACAAAAAATGGAAAAATGTCCTCGGGTGAGGATTTAAAAAGTTTCTAAAGCAGTTTTCAAAATAAACACAATAATTGTTAAATAGTTTGAGCACTGGTTAAGAAAACTGAGGTGATACACTCAGTGAATTATTTTGCATTCATGAGAAATGATCTTACTGTAGTAATGTGGAAACCTACATATAAATTAATGTTGAAGTGTTCCAAGCTGATTATTTACTCTTATTTCACTAATTTAAAAAAGGACAAGGGGCCCTGGCCAGTTTGGCTCAGCAGTTAGAGTGTCGGCCTGCGGACTAGAGAGTCCCAGGTTCGGTTCCCGCTAAGGGCATGTACCTCGGTTGCAGTTTGTCCCTGGCCCCGGTTGGAGTCCTGTGGGTGGCAACCAGTTGATGTGTCTCTCTCACATCGATGTTTCTCTATCTCTCTTTCTCCCTCTCTCCCTCCCGTTCTATCTGAAGATAAATGCAAAAATGTCCTCAGGTGAGGATAAAAAATAAATAAATAAAGGACAAGGGCCCAACGGGTAGAGTGATAGGACCCTGTTAAAGAAAGTGAGGTTCACACCAGTTAGCTGACGTAAGTGAGGGAATGGCATATGATGGATTAGGGCCACCCTGGGAACTCAGAAGCATTGTGAAGTCCAGAGTACTGTCTTGGGTGTGTCACTCAAGCCATCCACATACCTGGGCTCCTTCTTTGATACTAGATGAATGCCACTGGATGGATTGCATTTCCCCAGCCTCTAAATGGCAATGAGTCTTTGAAGGGATAAAGAGAGTTGGCCAAGTAGTGAACTGGGACTAGTGTAGTGTCTTTGAAGGGAGACCTCTGGGATCAGAAGCCAGCATTGAGAAGAGGCAGAAGGCCAAGTGGTCATCATTGCCAACGGGTTTTAGCCTCTGGGAGACAGTTCCTCATCTTGACTCTCATTGGCATTTTAGTCCCTGGTAAACATGGCAGACCCTGCTGGGAAGGGCAGGTTCTTAAATATTCTTGGTGTGACTTATTTTGGCAGCACCTGTTCCGTGAGCCTGAGAAGAGGCCCCCCACAGTGGTGTCCAATACATTCACCGCCCTGATCCTCTCGCCCTTGCTTCTGCTCTTTGCTCTGGTGAGTAGCTGTAATTAGCATGGGCAGCGTGTGGCGCCAGACTCAGCAGATGTAGCTCTTCCAAAGGAGGCTTTGTGCTCTGTCCTCAGCACAGCTCCAAAGGGGTCCAGCAGCTGTGACCTGCACTGATGGTCAAAAAATTTTAGAATAACTAAAATTCCCCACTATGGGGAAGCAGCCAAATAAATCACTCCATTAACAAGAGGCACGAGAAAGTACCTAATGGCTATTGAAAATGATAAAAGTGTATGGACTGGGATGCTCTCTGTAGGAATGTTCAGATGAGATTAAGTGTGAAAAAAAACAAGGCTCATTGCCTGTAGCTATATAGAGTACAGAGGCTGTGCATTTCAGCACTGATTGGAGCATAAAACTATAAGCAACCTAAAGTCCTCATCCAAGCAAGTGTTAAATAAGTTATGGTATGTCAATACAGTGGAATAATATGCAGCTTATTAAAAGAATGGATAGATTTCTATGTTGATGTGACAAGATTGCCAGGATGTCTTGTTGAGTGAAGAAGGCAAGGGGTTATGACAGAATGTTTAGTATGATCGTCTTTGTATAAAAACCTTGAAAAGTCATTATCTATTAGTGTTGGTCACCTTTAAGGAGAGGTCTTTTTAAGGAATATAGAGAACAGAAATTTTTACTTTTTATACTTTCAAGTACTATTTGAACCTTTTTTTAACCAATTGATTTTTTTTCTTTCTCTCTTTTTAAAAATTATAAACAGATTCATATTATCAAAGTTCAGACAATTTTGAGAACTGTATAGAAAACTACTAGATCTTACTTTGGGAAAATTGCCTGTGTTCCTAATTCACTCATTGATTTTAATAAAATAATTATGGGTTGATCTAAATCTGAAAGGCATGCCACAAGCTTTCAGAAACTAGATCCTAGGGTATGGGCACCTGTTGTCATATTTGAGTGATCAGAATTTCAAAAGGCAAGGAACCCACAGCAAGAGCACGCATTCTACCAGCTGCTGGTGGGTTTGTCTTACCAATACTTAGAGAAACTAGCAGAGGTGCCAGTTACTTTATCATGAATGCAGTTTCTGACCTTTCTGCTTCATGGGTTCACCTGTTTTAAAATAGGAAAGTTTGCTGTCATTAAAAATGATGTGCAGGTTAGAGTTACCAAAGCACATTTGAGAGCAGGTGTTGGAATGCCTTTCTAAAGAAAAAAAGGGAACAGTTTTTCCTGAGGACTTATAATAGGGTAGTTGTCACTTGGAAAAATTCCCTATCAAGTGTGCATGAACTTTTAAGCCCTTAGGACTGTTCATTGGACTAGCATTGACATGCCATGTGTTGCCTCCCTTTCAAGTTGTAATGTCTTTTTAATTTATTTCTCCCCATCGTTTAGTGGATCCGGATTGGTGCCAATGTCTCCAACTTCACTTTTGCTCCTAGCACAATTATCTTTCACCTGGGACATGCTGGTAAGCGCTCCCGGCTGCTAATTCCATTTAACCTCCTCTGACATTTAGCCTGCCCACACAAATGCCCTGTTAAGTAGACCCACAGCCTATTAACTATAATGACATAATAGTATAACATTTCCCTCTTCCTCCTGGCCTTTTCGGACAGTTAATATGATGATAAACCTGTTTGGGCCATCAGCTTAGAACAGCTGTCATTATATTGGGTTTCATTGTACTAGGCTGCTGTTGGCAGGCCATTTACCCTCATTTAATAGCCCTGTTCATTTCCAGAGATTAGTCACTTATCGTATCTTTACATTGAGCCATCTTCCTGGATGAAGAGCATTAATGCAGTTTCCTGAAGTTATCTTTCCCCAAGGTATCGATCTTCACATTTGCTAGCGGCTGTGTCTGGACAGTAATAGAAAACAGTTTCTTCCATAGTCAGACACGCTGTCTTGCATCATTCTGTTGAGAACTTAGGACCTAAACATAACAACATCACCATTGTCAATTCACAAATCTGCTAAGCTTTTCTGGAGACTTTCACCACCATTGGATTGGTGGTGCCTTGCATTTCATTTTAATATTCTTTTCTAATTTCTTGACTCTTTTAGGGGTCACCCTCTTTTGTCCATAGTGTGTGGGTTCTGTTGGAGTCCACAGATGAATCCCTTGAAATTCTGGGCAACTGTGTGTCTTTTCTTTTCTGGGGAAAGAGAGAGTCTATAACTTGAATCAGATTCTCACAGTGGTGACCTCGAAAATGGTTAAGAACCCCCACTGTAGTTCATTTGTCATCCTTCTAGGCAAAATTGACAGGATGACCTTTCTCTCCAGCCCAATTACTGGATTTGAGTGATAGCCCTGCCTGGTCAGGCTGAGAACAAAACCTGAATATAAATTTGTTTAGTGCCGTGACTTTTCTTGCCGGAATGCTTTGTGTATACATTCCCTCATTTGATTCTCATCACAGCCCTGATGGGGGTGAGCAGGCAGGAGTTATGATCCATTTTTGACAGGTGAGAGAATTTAGACTAAAAAATTAAGTGGGTGCAAGGGCAGAGCCTGGACCAGAGCCCTGGGCTCTCAATGCCCAGACTTGAGCCCTTTTCAGAAACTAAGCCTTCCTCCTCAATCCTCCTTGCTTCCTTCCTAGTCACAGTGGCAAATTATCCTTAAAATTTTTTTTAATAAAAAGGAAATTATTTATTTATTTAATCCCGAATACTTTTATTCAGAATTTGAAAAAGAAAATGAGTTCCAAATATAACGTGACAGTAATGCTTAAAAATCAAACAGCCCTAGTTACGGGCTCGATCTCCAGCAGGGGGCGTGCAGGAGGCAGCCACTCAGTGTTGAATTTCTCTCTCATCGATGTTTCTGATCTCTCCCTCTCTTTCCTCTCTCTCTAAAATCAATAAAAAATATTTTTAAAAAAGAATATTAGAAAAGCAAACACAAAAAATCTACATTAAAGAAAATAGATATGAGCCAGAATGTGGAACAAGATAGATAAACTAATTTTTACCTCTTGGTAGCCAAGGCTGAGAGACAGGTATATTGAGTTATCTATATTTCGGTGTCAGATAAAAAGAATAAAACAAGCCAGTCTAGAAATACAGACCTTTTTAGGATCCAGAAATTACTGCTCCTAACTGTCCTGCGCCCCAGTGTGTTGTCACTGTTTCACTTAATTGGCTGTCATGGTGCCTCTTCTTGTAGCTATGCTAGGGCTCATGTATGTCTACTGGACTCAGCTGAACATGTTCCAGACCCTGAAGTACCTGGCCATCTTGGGCAGTGTGACGTTTCTGGCTGGCAATCGGATGCTGGCCCAGCAAGCAATCAAAAGGTAAGGCTGAGGATGGGCCATGATCCCAGTGTGGGATTAGAAATATTTTTGTCAGCTCTGTTCCCCTAACCCTCTGAACAACGGTATGTGGCAAAATGATTTATGTCCTTAGGAGCAAGTGTGACATACTAATCCATCCTTTTCTAAGTCAGAAAAGGGACTTGGTGGTCAACTTTAAATATTTAAAAAGCACAGCCATTTGTACCCTGACATTAGCATAAGAGAAGAAAATAATTGTTTTATGAAGATTAACATGGATTAGAACATGTGACAAAAGATTGTTGTTAATGTGTGGGCTGTATAAAACTGTTCTCCTCTGCTGCCCCAGAGAACCCTGCCCTCCTCCCCTGCCCCATAGAGTTACTCCTCTGTCACCCCCACAGGCTCCCAGAGCTTTTCCTCCTGAGCATGAAGGTCCATGCTCTTCCCTTCAGAAACTGCCACACTGCTCAGTAGCCCATACCTTGTCCCCGAGAACCAGACAATCTTAGGTTCACACAATGATCAGATCTCCATGTGATGGCAGCTTGACTTTTGAACCTGGAGGCAAATTTAAATGTCACATAGGTGTTTCTCATTGATTTGACTTTATTAGTACTTGGATGATTTCAGCCATGTAAAGGTCAGTAAGAAAAGGTCAGGCTTGCTTTCACCTATGCAAGTTAGCATTTTCAGACGTGTCCTGCTTTCTGCTCTCCAGGACTTTTGCTGGAAGAATGTAATTCAGTAGTGTGCCCTCCACCACGGCTGCCGAATAAGTTCGCCAGATCAGGGAGAGGCCTTCTCAGGGACCATTAGTGGGTGGGAGAGCCATAAGTCTCATCCCTGCCCAGGTCTCCATCGTGAGCTTTCTGAGTGCCTCACAGTGGAGACCCAGCCCCGGTGTGCTCCTGGCCTTCCCTGTAGTGGTCCAGATTCCACCAGAGCTTCCCTTAGCACCAGCAGTGGCAGCTGGTCATTTTGCCACCCCTCCAGCAGCCTTAACTTGGCAGCTGTGCATTGCATCTGAGACAGAGCCAGGGACTCAGCTGTTTTTTCCTAAGCAGAGCCCTTCCCTTGCAGTAGCCAGTCTAGGCCCCAGGAAGCCCAAGGCTGTACTCTGCTGAGTTCTCTTTTTGTGTGGAAGTTGCCCATGCAAGACAAACAAAATCAAGGGGAGATAAAGGTGGAAACCATTTGATTTAGATCCTGCTTAGCGTGAGTTCCTAAACTGGAATCTTAAAATTGTGTACATTTTCTGGGGAAAGAGACCATGATTCTCATCTCCTCTCTCCCCTCCCACCCCCATCCCATACAGAAAGTTAAAGCCCATTCTTACATTGCCATCTGTGTGAGTCCTAGAACAAACTCTGCCACTGGGAAAGTCAGTGACCCTAACGGAAGCTCTGGTTGGGTGTTTGCCATTTCTTTCCTCAGCTTATTTCTCTTCTCACTGTCCTTTCTTGATTCTCAATCCCTCTTTCCTTTGGCAGGATCGCTGCAGAGCAGAGCAGTAGATTGGCAAAATATAGGACATTACGGTAACGATGAAGGGCTGTCTCGTCCCAGAAGCAGGGCCCCTTTCCCATCGCCTGCCTCATGCATGTCAGTTATTTATCTAGTCTGCAACCCACTCGTTCCTCCCCACCCCTCCCTAAGCTAAAGCTGAATCTTGAGACCATTTTCCCACTTCCTGGCCCAGGTTGTGACTGCTTTAACTATATGGCTCCATCCTCCCTTATGTCTCATGCTGTACTTTTTTAGACAGTAGCCCCTCTCTCTGTGTTTATAGGAGAACAGAGTTGAGGATAAGACAGGTCTAGTCTTGGACTTCTTATAAGAGGCCCCATTCAGAACATCTAAATTCATTACGTGGTGGTCTGATGGCAAATCTTGGCATACCTTATCACTGTTTCTAGGCATTTTTGTAACACTAATCTTTGATTGGGCCAAACAGTTGGTTTGGTGAGATTCTAAATTTTGGGCTGATGGCCACAGAGCAAAGCCAGTATCAGAACCCAGGTTCCTAGAGCTTAGGATATGGGTCACGGCTGCTCCGTGTGACTGAAATGTCATGTGAAAGATCACCCGTTCTCCATGCAGATATTAGTCCTAGGACAAGCATGGAAGTGGAAGCAAGGTGAAGGGAGAGAAGGAGAGAGTGTCTGATGCTTCACTGATCGGCTCCTATAGACCAGGGGTCGGCAAATGTTTTCTGGAAAGAGCCAGATAGTAACTTCAGGCTTTGCAGGCCATATGGTTTCTGTTAGAACTATTCAGCTCTGCCACTGCAGTGTGAAAACAGCCACACTATGAAAACAGGAGCATGACTGTGATCCAGTAAAACTCTACTTATAAAACCGGCAGTGAGCTGGATTTGGCCCGTGGGGCACAGTTTGCTGACCCCTGTACTAGACAAAAAGAGGAGGGAAGTATTTGAATTTTCTGGTCATGTTCCCTCTCATCCTTGCTGTGGAAATGGCTCTCCCTGCCAGAGCAATGAAGCTATCTAATTTTTAATCCTCTGAAAATAAGAAAAATCAACAAAAGCACAGAATGTTGATTAGAGCCCTTTCACTGATGTATGAGCATAAACTGGAACATCTAGTCCTCACAGAAAGAGGCTACATTTGATTTTTTTTCCCCAAGTTTAATCTATATACATTAAAATTCACCCTTTTTAGTGTAGAATTCTGTGAATCTTGACAAACTCATATATGTACAGACACTACCTCAATCAAGATAGTCATTTCCACATTCCAGAAGGTGCCCGTGTCCCTTTTTAGTCACTCCTTCCTCTCCACTCTTATTCCCTGACCACTTCCATTTGGTTTTGTCCTAAATTACATTTGCACTGTCAGAGATTTGCTTTCAGATGTGGTCCTTTCTGCTAAATACTGAGCTCATTAATTCTTTAAAGTAACTGGATTGATTTTTTTCTTTCTTGATTTTTAGATGGTCTACCCTCACTCTGCTACCCCCAAATCATACTGCTTGAAAGAGAGGAAAGTCACTTGACTATTTGGATGTTTAGGACTTTCTGAGATTGGGACCTAGGATTTTAAAGGAAGTCCCTGGTAGCTTGATGATTTTGATTTGAAGACAGACATTGGTTTGATCAGACATAACTTCTTAGCCAGGAGAGAAGCTTGTGGGCCACTACCCTTCCAGCTGTTCTCATTTCATACTCATGCTGTCCTCGCCATGTGAACATTTTGGAACACACATTTTAAAGTACCTGGGAACATCTGAGTGTGGGTTAGGGAATTAGGGGCACTCAGCTGAGCCCTCGGGATTACTTTTGTGCCTCTGCGCACCCCTTGGAACTGTTGATTAATTGGATTGAAGCCAGCCATTCTGCAAGATTGTGTCATCACATCAGCCCTCACCACCGGATATAGCTGCCTGCTGAGGACGGTGTGTGTCAGCACCCTGCTTCTGCTTGCCAGAGCCACCAATCACTTCCTTGCTGCTGTCACCCTCCTGGTTGCAGTGTCTGTCTGGATTGTCTTTTTTGTTCTTATGTTTCCCCATTACTTCTTTTTTATTTTTTGTTAGTCCTCACCCGAGGATATTTTATCCATTGAACTTTCTAGAGAGTGTGGAAGGGAGGGAGGGAGGGAGAGAGAGAAACATCGATGTGAGAGAGACACATCAATTGATTGCCTCCAACACGTGCCCTGTCCAGGGCTGGGGATTGAACCTGCAACCCAGGTACGTGCCCTTGAACAGAATCGAACCCTTGACACTTCAGTGCATGGGTCAACACTGTATCCACTAAGTCACACCGGCCAGGGCCCCCAGTACTTCTTGGAGTCTAGGGAAAAGCAGCCTTGGGGAAAGAAGGAATGAGATGGAGTGTTTTTTTCCCTCTTAAAATTTTTCTGTGAACTGAGTCCCATTTTTGAAAATCATTCTTTTTTAGGTTTAGGCACAGATTCTGACCATTGGCAAGAACACGACCACATGCAGGTTTCTGTACTGAGTTGTCAGAACGTTGTCTTCCAAGCTACATGAGGGCCAAATGTTGGTTGGTGGACCTGGAGTCAGGGAAATTGAAGATGAGCATTCTTTAAATCGTCCTTTCTGTTCACCTAATCAAAATTTACAGTCTTGCCCTGGCCAGTGTGGCTCAGTTGGTAGGGCGTTGTCCTGTGCACCAAAGGGTTGCAGGTTCCATTACCGGTCAGGGCATGTGCCTGGGTTGTGGGCCAATCCCCGGTAGGGGGCATGCAGGAAGTAGCTGATCAATGTTTCACTCTCATACCAATATTTCTTTCTCCCTCCCCCTTCCTGTCTCTCAAAATCGATTAAAAAAATCTTTGAAAAAAAATTTTTTTACGTTGTCTTTTTGGCCTAGCACTGTGAGAGGTGTGCCTGGAATTACCTCATCTCCTTAAATTTTTACATACCACTTTATTAGTTATCATCAGGTTTGTTTCGTTGTTTTTATTTAAGTTGTCATCAGTTTTAGTTTGAACTAGCTGTCTTACACTCTTGTGAAATGAGATGGGGCATAAATAAATAGAATTAATAGGAAAATGAGTGTTCCTTTATCAATGGGATCTTATAGTGGGAGAGCACTTTGGTCTCTCTCTCGTCACCAGTTAGGAACTGTGACAGTGACTTGAAATCTTCAATAATTTTGTATTCGTCTCCATTTCTTTCAGAACAGCACATTAGTTCCAGCAGAAGAAAGGAAACTCTGAAACCTGAAATGAATGTCAAGAAGAGGAGTCAAGAACAATTCAGTTTGAAAAGAGGAATGAAAAAATAACTTTATTTAAAAAGAAATAAGTTGAAATTGTGGTTATACTTTTTTTGCTTGTTTTTCTATTGCCCCAACACAGAGCCCAGATATTGTTTCTTTGGCGTGATGCCCTAGCTGTGAATATTCCTGACTCACCCAGATAAATTTGTTTGGGAATAAAGGGAATAACGGGAACAAAGGCCTGATTGAGTTTATTCTAGTACTTTTGGACAGATGGAGCTCCTGGGGTACATACGTGAGGACTTAGTTGAGACATATTGTTGACACAACAGCTAGGATGTTTCTTCAGGCCCTTTCACATTGGTCCTTCTCACCTGGAAAGGCCAGTGTCCTTTCTTCTCCAGCCCTGGGAACCAGCTGTCTGCTTCGAAGCCCCCATTGGTACCTGAAGGCTCTGCTTTTGCCTTGAAAGTTTAGTGTCAGCATGTAGTGGGGAGGGGAAGGGATTGTCTCAAAAGAAGGCTGACCTCATGAGTTATCTTAGGCTCTCAGAGGATCACACACATCTCAAGAATGCCCCTTTTAAGGTTGTGCCCAGGACCACCATTGCATAGGGGTTATATAGTATCACTTAGAGAAATAATACTGAATAGTGTGGTCAAGTGTATAGACTCCAGTGTCAGGCAGACCTGACCACTTAGGGTGAGGGACTGGGCAAGGGCCTTAACTTCTCTAAGCCTCCTTTTTTTCCTTCAGTAAAAGAGAAGTAATAACTTCATCTGAATGAAGGAGTTTCATGCATCTAAAGCACTTGGCTCAGTGCTTGGCATCTTTCCTAACTGACCCAAAGTTACATCCTTTGGCTCATTGCTTTTAATTCTATTACAGTTGGCCCTCGTTTATCGCGGTTAATCAGTTCCAGACTCTACCACGATAAACGAATTTCCGCGAAGTAGGATTCTTTAGTTACTATACAGTCATCCCTCGCCAGTTCGCGCTTCGACTTTCACGGCTTCACTCTATCGCAGTTTTTTCAAACACTATACTATACGACTGTAATTGAATTAGCCAATACATTTGAATAACTTTTGAAATGAAGATTTTAGGGATAAGAAATTATTTTATTCAGATTGCTTTCCAAGCCGGACTTCACTACAGTGAGGAAATTGGGATATTGATTGGGGAACAGTGAAAGGAGACACTGGAACTTTGAGCTAGTTCTGAATGAGATTCTGCAGACAAGAGGGCCATGTGGGCAGTTACAGGAGGGCCTTTAGGGTGGGAAGGAGGCTTCAACTTCCCAGAGGTTGCAAGCTGGTGGCACATAGATATGTTTTATTTGATCCACAGTATTTCTTTTTAATGAATTAGTAGCTAACATTTATAAATTGAGAGAGTTCATATAAAAGTCTAGGTTTGGGGTTTTGGATTCAGAGTTGGCAACAATCAGCTGGAACTGAATAGCAGCTTCCCCCCCTGAATGGGGCCAGCGCTCTCCAGTGTGCCAGAGCCCCGCCCCTCATAGGTGTCAGTCCTCAAACCACACATGCTTTTCCACCTGTCACCTTCACTCCTATAGACACAGGACTGGAAGCCTTGCTTTAAAAGAGTTTTTAGCTTAGCTCACCTGAGGGGAAAGGGTGATGTCTTCCATTGCTGTTGGGTGGCTTCTAGTGTCCCTTAGGTTTGCTGGGACCTCAGCTCAGAGTGGTGTGGAAGGGATGAGAGTGGGGGAGCCCACCCTGCTGGTTACACCTGTAACCAGACCTGGACAGTTCTGGAAGACAAACTGGATTAGTCCTGATGGTCAGTGGTGTGGAGGAGAGGAACTAGGGCCTGATAGTACAAGTGCGGTGGCTGGCGGAGAGGAAGTCAGCAAACGGCTTCCTGGAGAAGGGCTGGCAAGGCCAAGGAGCACCAAGGCTGGTTCGGGCTGGCCTGCAGACCCAGAGGGAGCTGGAGAATCGAGCACCAGCAGACATTTGCTCTGTGCTAGGCTTGGTGCTGTGTCCAGAACTACGACAGTGAGCAAGACATACATTGCCTGCCCTTGGTCCACTTAGAACCTGGAGGGGATGGGGAAAGGGGCAAAGTGATTACAAACATGAGATGGGCTTTAAAGGAAGCAGGTTCCAGCTAGAGGGGTTGGGAAGCTAAGCTGACACCTGAAGGATAAGAAGGAGCCTTTGCAGAGCTGAGGAAGAGGACTCTGGGCAGAGAATTAACATAGGCAAAGCCTCTGAGGCAAGATCTTGGCATGTTTGAGCTGAAAGTAGACCAGTGCAACTAGGCACAGTTAGCAAGAAGGAGAGTATCCTCAAGCCTGAACAAATAAGGGTTTTAAAAAAAATCTTTACCCAAGAATATGCTTTTATTGATTTTAGAGAGAGGAAGGGCGAGAGAGAAACATCATCTGTTGCCTTCTGTATGCACCCCAACAGTACTGAATCTGCAACCTGGGTATGTGCGCTGAGGGAATCGAACCAGCAACCCTTTGGGTGCACGGGAGGATGCTCCAGCCAACTGAGCCACACCAGCCAGGGTCGAGTATGATTTTAAGGGCCGTGGTGGAGGAAATAGATTTTATTTTAGGACTGATGACAAGTTTTAGGGAACTTGAATTTTATGCTGGGATATAGCAGAGGCAGAAACTCACCTCACATGCTTTCTTTCTGGCCTGCCACCTGGTGAAGCCTCTTGAGGGCTCTTAGCACCCAGCTCTGGAGCAAGGCCACAGGGGAGAATCTGGGAGGGCTGGAGCTGACAGTAGGCCTAACTCCTACAGCTAGTGAAATCCACTGGATTTGTCACTCAAATTATTCACCACTGACAAAGATGCATTGCCTGACAAAACTTTAGTCAGGCTCCAGCCCTGGCCGGTTTGGCTCAGCGGTTAGAGCGTCGGACTGCGGTCCAGAGAGACCCGGGTTCGGTTCCCGCTAAGGGCATGTACCTCGGTTGCAGTTTGTCCCCGGCCCTGGTTGGTCGTGCGGGTGGCAGCCACTCGATGTGTCCCTTTCACATCGATGTTTCTCTCTCTCTCTTCCTCTCTCTCCCTCCCACTCTATCTGAACAAAAAATGAAAAAATGTCCTCGGGTGAGGATTAAAAAAAAAACAAAAACAAAAAACTTTAGTCAGGCTCCCAAACCTCCTAGGCCCTTCTGTGCATTTCCTTGTAAAATCTAGTTTTAGCAAGAACCCCGCTGAGTCCGTTTAACCAGAACCCCCACCCTCGATATCTGATCATCTTGATATCTGATCGGTTCTCCTCCACCATTCCCCAAGTGCTATCTGATCATCCGAACCTGCCTTCAAGAATCCTGTTAAGTCGGTTTAGCCAGAATCCCCCTCGCCCCTGACATTTCCTCCTAAGTTTCCACCCACTGATCCCCACCATGCTTCTTGGCTATACGTTCCCACTTGCCTAGGCAGTATTTGGCACGGAGCCGAGCTCAGTACTGAGGTTTCTTCCCCCGACTGCAATAGTCCTGAATGCAATCTGTGTGAACCACTTTTGCTACTGTGCACCTCTGGTTTTTCTTTGGCACCACAGGAGGCTGGGCTGTCTCTAAGGAGTAGTAAACACAGCAGTTTAGCGTCCACCGACCTGCTCTGAGTCCCCTAATTAGCTATGTGTCCCTAGGCATCTTTTTATTAACCTTTCTGGGCCTCAGTTTCCCATCAGTAAAAATGGGAATAATGTCTCTGAGGGCTTTCTAAGGATTGATTGAGCTCACACCCAAAGCACATACTACAGTGCCTGGCACTTAGCACTGACTGTTTGCTCTGATTTGTGTAGATATTATTATTGTTATTTCCTGTGTGGTGTTAGCAGGAGCCCAGGAAACAGTTTGTACCAGGTCCATATTTGTTTGTTTGTTCTTTCATTTCACTTGATTGCACAGCTCACATTGCCTGAGTGGCCTGGAGTCTTGAAACAACAAAGAGCACTATCCTGGAATCAGGAAACAGTTCCTGGCTTTGCTCTGTCTGAGCTGTAGGACCTGGCTGAGTCCCCTGACCTCTCACCTCTGTGTGAGGCCGGTGCCCTGCTTTGCCTTTCTCCAGAGGGCTGTGTAGGGAGCAAATGAAGTATGGGAAACCTCTGCGAACTTGAATACAAACATAAGGCATTGTCATTGAAAACGACGAGTCCCCCATTGATTAGAGCATTTCTTTAGAGGGAAAAAAATAGCACTTGGTCTTAAGTAGGACCCCCTTGGGATGGGAAGCTCCCAGCACCTCTGTGGAGAGGGGTTAAGTCTTTTAAGACTCCATTAGTGCCGTCGTTAATGGTGACAAAGCACCGGAATTGTTGCCATCATGGTTTCTGCCTTTATAATTGCATGCACCTCGAAAACCACAAGTAGCAGCGGGTCCCAGTGGTCATTTTATTTCATTTGAAAAGCTAATTGGAAGTTGAGAGAGCCCTCAGTGTTTGCTTCTGTGAGGACAGGCGGAGGAAAAAGATGAGCAGGTGGGTCTGGGGACTGAGTGGGCTTGGGGCTGGCCTGGTGCGTCTGTCATTCAGCAGTCCCCTCCTTTGTTCCTTGGCAGGTTCTCAGCTGCCCCTCTCTCTTGGGTGAAGTGGACTGCCCACCCTCAATGGCCAGCCTTTTCCTCTGGAGGGGGCTTTTGTTTCCCCATTGTTCCCATTGTCTCCTCTGCCACAGTGACCCCCTGCCGAGTCTTTCCCACAATTCACATCCTTTCTTGGAAGGTAAACTGGGCTCCCAGGGAGAGCAGGTGGTCTTAACCCTGTGAAAACCGAGGTAGCTTTCAGTTCTGGTGCTGGGAGACAGGTTCACAGGACTGTGTCCCCAGCTAGAAAATGATGGAGGTGGCATTGCTCATCTCCGAGTCCCCACCAACTCTAAGATGCTGTGCTTCTAACTTTTAATCAAAATAGACATCACATCACCCAGACTTTTCACCTTTTTTAAAAAAGATTTCATCTGCTTATAGTAAAATGTACAAATCTTAAGTTAGCAGCTCAGTGAATTTTTACTTCTAACGACACTGATGTAACCATGATCCAAATCAAAATATAGAACTTTGTGATCTGACAGATTCTAATAAGGGGCGTAGGTAGGGTCAGTGTTGTATGGAAATATCTGGCCGAGATGAAGTGGTCATGAGTAGAAAAAGTTGAGTAATCATATTAATGTAGGTAGCTAGATATTAATGAAAGAAGGGAGCAAAGCGAATCAGATATTATTAAGCTTAATAAGCTGCAAAGCTGAATCCAGTGTTGGGCCCGCTTCACACAATCCCTAGGGCATTTCCCCAAATATTATTGGGGAGAGGGATAGAACAATAAAGGGGAAATTCCTCTGCCAGGCTCATGCCCAGTAGAAGCCAAGATGGCACAGGGGCAATGTTTCTACTATGAGGCATGCACAGTGAAGGCCAAGATGGCAACCACAGAGGCCTGTCTGTTTTGCCTGGGGAAAGGATTGGATTGGATAAAGGACACAGAACCCCAGAAGATCTAGGAAACATATTGGTTAGGAGGAAGACCCAAAACAGCCCTGGAAGGATTGGGAAGTTGACTGGTTAGTTTGAAAGAGTGCCGGGTTCTCCCCAAACCCCAGATAATATAACCCAAGCTTAACAAAATGCTCTCTCACCTGGTAACAAGTACTTGCACCATTGGCTTGTGCGTTTTCTCTCCATAGCAGCCATGTGGCCCTAGCAGCCGCCAGGGGCCTGGGGCAAACAGCCTGAGCCTGGGTATAGCAGCACCAGCCAAAGTGCAGCTGGGAACAGAGTACCCAGGAACAGACTGCACTAAGCTGATGGGGACAGAAAGACTGGATTGGACTAAGCTTTAACATGGACTGAACCAATGGTGCAAAATGTCTGGACACTGGCCCTATTTCTGGGACTGATAAGGACAAGGTTGGACTTTTTCCATAGCGGGACGGATGGAGATGAGACACTAGGAACCTGGGGGCAGCCTTCTATTTCTGCCCAGATAAATCTTACCACCAGACCTCATCCTCCCACACGCGAGTCTCCCGAAATGCTTTTCTCAGGCGACTCTGAAAGAACACCATTTCCACCGGCAGTAAGCACTGACATAGGTACCTCTGGTCAGTGGCTTCAGTTCTTGGCTTCCTTCTATAGCAAAAATCAAAAGAATTAGCTCTACCAGCACTGTCCAATAGAAATGTAATGCAAGGCACGTGGGTGATTTTAAATTTTCTAGTAACTACAATAAAAAAGTAAAAAAGATGAAATTATTTTTAATGTTATTTAACCCAATATATCCAAAATATTATTTTAACATGTAATCAATACAAAAAAATTTTTGAGCTATTTTGTATTCTTTTTTATATTGTCTTTGAAATTTGGTATCTATTTTACACGTAATGCACATCTCAGTTCATACTAGCCACATTTCAAGTGTTCAGTAGCCACCTGTGGCTAGGGGCCACCATACTGGACAGCTAGGTCTACACCCACCAGCTCTGATTCCTCTCCTACCATTTGCTCTTGAACCCACTCATGTCAGACTTCTGCCTCCACCACTCCACCCAGTTTGTTCTTGCCAAGGTCATGAGTGGCTTCCAGGGTCACTTCCAGGGTCAGTTTCCAACTGAGTTGATCCATCAGCAGCACTTGGTGCCGTAGATCACTCTCTTCTTGAAACACTTTTTTTTAGTTGGCTTCTGGAATTTCTCTCTCTCGTAGTTTTCCCAGTAGCTCACTGCCTGTTCCTTCCCAGTCTTCTTTGCTGGTTCCTCAGCTTTCTACCAAACTTTAAATGTGGGTGTGCCCCAGGGTAGGTCCTTGAACCTCTTCTCTAGTCTTTGTACTTTTTCCTTGATGACCTGACTCACTTTCCTGACTTTAAAAACCATCTAAATGGTGACAGCTGCCCAACCAAACTGGCTGCCCAGACCTCTCTCCTGACTCCAGTCTCCAGACTCAGTAAATCCAGGTGCCGCACTCAACATCCTCACTTGGACTTTTAATAGCATCTCAGACTTCCACAGGTCTAACCCATCTCCAAAGCTTCTAAATGGCAACTCCATCCTTCCAGTTGCTCAAGCCAAACACGTTAGAGTCATTCTTGACTCATCTCCATCCCCATCCCCAACCCATCAGCAAATTAATTCTACCCTAAAAATGTCTCCAGAATTTGACCTTATCTCAGTGTGTCTTTAAATGCAAGTCAGATCATGTCATTCTTTCACTTAAACTCTGTGACGACTCCTCACCAAGGGTGAGATTCAAAGTCCTAGCCATGGCCTCCCAGGGTCCTCATGAGCTGGCCTCCTGCTCCATCTGGGCCTCCTCTCCTCCCTCCCACACCCTCTTTCTGTTCTAGCCACTCTAACCTCCTTGCTCTTCCTTCTTCCCTGCTCTTGCCTCAGGGCCTTTGTGTTGGGTTTTCACTCTGCAAGGCCATCACCCTGCTTCCTTCAGGCCTTTACTCAAATGTTATCAAGGAGGCCTTCCCTGGCCACTACATAGCACATACATACATTGTAGATAAAATAGTGCCCTCCAGCTTCCCCATCCCCTTAAATTTTTATCCTTTGTAATTGCCACTGGGTGACATATTTTATATTTACTTGTTTTTGTTATTCTTCTAATTTGAATATAAACTCTATGAGGTCAGGGGCTTTGTCTGTTTGCTCATGACTATATTCCCAGTGCCTGGAACATAGTAGGCACTCTATAAATATCTGTTGAATGAACAAGTCATCAATGAATGACGGAATTGTTTGGCCCGGAATAGGAGAATATGGTTATGAGGCTGGTTCTGGGCTGGACTGCCTTGGTTTATTTATTTTTTTAAATAGGTTTTTATTGATTTTTTTAGAGAGAGAGAAAGGGAGAGATAGAAACATAGATTGCCGCCTCCCCCGCCCCCCCACACCCCCCTCCCTGCCCTGGGGACGAGCCCACAACCCAGGCATGTGCCCTGACCAGGAATCAAACCAAGACCTCTCAGTCCATGGGATGACGCTCAATCCACTGAGCCACACCAGCTGGGCATGGACTGCCTTGATTTAAATCCCAGCTCTCTCTTCTTGTCAGCTGTGCCCATAGCGATCCAGTTAAAACTTTCTGTACCTTGGTTCCTTGTCTGTGAAATAAGAAGGATGCCAATACCTCCCATTAGGCTGTGTGAAGAGCATATGAGATTCTAAGCATAAAGCTGCCCAGCTGGTACTGCCCAGCCTGGTAAGTGTTAGCTATTTTTTTAAAAATTATTATTCTGTGTAATACCACTTTGGGAAATGTAACTATGTAAAACACATAAAAATTTAGGCTGAAGATAAAAGAAAATTGAACTGCTGACCAGGATAGGGGAATTTTATTGTATTTATAAAGGAAAAAGTAGGTCAAAATTAAATAGGATTAACTGGATGCAGTTGTGTTTTGGCTGCAGGCAGCATAAAACATAGGCGGAATCTTCATCCTTGGGAATTCCTGTTGCAGAAAGAAAGAAAAAGCTCAATCAGGGGATTGGAGAAAGGGTGAGTTAGGGCTGTCTGGCTCCCAAAAGAACCTCATTCTTGAAAACAGAACCCTTGTGCACTATTGATGGGTTAGTAAATTGGTGCAGTCACTATGTTAAAACAGTATAGAGATTCCTCAAAAAATTAAAAATAGAACTGCCCCATGACTCAGCAATAGCTATGCTGTTCATTGCAGCATTATTTACAATAGTCAAGATAAGGAAGCAACCTTATCAATAGACCCATCAATAGACCCATCAATAGACCCATCAATAGACCCATCAATAGACCACTGGATAAAGAAGAGGTGCTACATATATACAATGGAATATTACTTGGCCATAAAAAACAATGAAATCTTACCATTTGCAACAACATGGATGGTCCTAGAATTATGTTAAGCAAAATAAGTCAGACAAAGAAAGACAAATGCCATATGATTTCACTTATATGTGGAATCTAAAAAACAAGATAAACAAATGAAACAGAAACAAATTCATAGATATAGAGAACAAATTGATGGTTGACAGATGGGAGGAGGTTTGGGGGATGTGTGAGAAAGGTGAAGGGATTAAGTATAAAATGCTAGTTATAAAAACAGTCATGGGGCTGCCTGGCCGCTGTGGCTCAGTGGACTGAGCGTTGTCCCATGGACTGAGAGGTCCCAGTTCAATTCCCGGTCACGGCACATGGGCTCGATCCCCGGTTGGGGACAGGCAGGAGGCAGCCAATTGATGTATCTCTCTCACACCGATGTTTCTATCCTTCTCTTAAAAAATCAATAAAAAGTATATTAAAGGAAAAAAACAACAGTCATGGGGTGCACTCTCCTTGCCAGGAGCATGCCCAGGCCTTCCCCTCCCCTTTCTTTCCCCACAGGAATGCATCTCATAAACTCTAAGGGACCCCAGGAGGTTTGCAACAGGGCAGCAATGGGCAGTTCATCCTGGGCAAACCCCATGGACCTGTCCCCAAGGCCCCCTTTCCTCTTAGTGAGCCAGCAGCCCAGCCTAGGCTCATTTCCCCAGCCCTTTCTTGTTTCCCTATCCTCAGCTTTAATAAACATCCTCTAAAAAAAGAAACCAAAAACAAACAAACAAAAAACCAGTGTGGGAATGTAAAGTTCAGCATAGAGAAAGAATATGGTCAATAATATTGTAATAACTATGTATGGTGTCAGATGGGTACTAGACTTAACGGGTGATCACTTTGTAAGGTGTATAAATGTCTAATCACTATGCTATACACCTGAAACTAATATAATGTTCATGTCACCTGTTGCTGAAAATGTTTAAAAAATGAAAGTAATAAAATAAAATTGAAAAAGAATCTCATTGTTAGCCCCAGTTCTGCTAACCTACTTCCACTGAGATCCCAGGCTGGTTACTTCCCCATGAAGTCACCTCTAATCCCCAGACAGGGTTAGATTAGGGTATTCCTCCTGGCACACACATTCACCACCCCTAGGTCTCTTATCACGTATCACAAATTAAAGAATCCACTGTACAAGTACTTGCCTACACTTTGTCTGCCTCGGTGCACTGTGAGTGCCACGAGAGCCGACTGCTGCGTCCTCTTGCTGCTGTACCCTCAGCCCAGAGCCTGGCGCAGGAAAGTCACTGGGTGATTTTTAAGGGCCAGGAGGACAGATACATCTGAACCTCAGTTACTTTACAGGGCTGTCAGGCGGATATGAAGTATAATGGGTGCAAAAGTGTGCCGTCTGCCAAATTATTCTACTCTGCATTGTCAAGGCGGAAGAACTCACTTTTTTCATATTTTCTCAGGCCCACCAGTGATATCCTGGTATTTGCGCTGGAGGGGGAACAATGGCCATAGCAGCCTCCAGACCCCTTCCTGCTGTTCTGTGAAGCCTCTGGCTTTTAACCTGCAGGAACAAAGCCTGCATTCTTAGGACTTGGCCCTCCTTGGGGCCACTGTACCCCACTGGGGCCTGGTGGGAGCCATAAAGCAGGTGAATGATGACCTAATCCCAGCATGAGAGGCACAGGGTAGGCATTATTCTTAGAGGCATTAGGGACCTTAGAGGTGGTCGGTGCTAACCTCCTCCTTTCACAGAGGAGGAAACGAGGCAGCCAGCTTGCTGTGTCCAGCGAATTGGCTGCGGAACCAGACCTGGGGCTCAGGTGTGCATCCTGCCTCCCAGCCTGGTTCTCACCCCTCCTGCAGCCCGCCTGTCAGCCTGCTGCTGCTTGTATCTCCACAGGACTGTAGTTGGTGAGATCTCTGAGCTCTTGGTGTCTAATTATGTTGGAAAGACGGTGAGGGAGCACATGGAGAGTTCTGTTGGGAACTGGATTTGCTTAATAGATCCAGAAGGGCCTGGCAGAGACATGCTGGGACACGTTTGTGCTCACAGTTGAAAATCGGCCTCAAAATATAGCAAAGTCTCTCCCAATAGTCATGTCATTCTTGTGAAACTTCGTCTGTTAGGTGGGCTTTGTGGGAAGGAACTCCAGAGAAGCAGAGCAGGTCTTGGTTGGGCCTGCCAGTTCCTGACCTGATCCAGCCCCTTCATTGCCTCAGTTTTCCTCCTCTGCAAAATGGGAAAACTATTCCCGATCTTCCCTGACTCCCCATGGGAATGGGAGGGTCAGTGAGATGGGGAATGACTGTCATCCCCACCTCGCCTTCGCATGAATGCTGCACACACTAGTCTACCTGAGGGTGCTGGGAGGGGCTGGTGTTCCTTTGGCTTTATAGTTTTGTGAACTTGGCAAGGAACCCAGGGAACACCGCCCAGATCATGCCCAACGGAACCCCTTGGGACACTTGTTAAAATTGAGCTTCCTGGGTCCTATCCCAGAATGACTAAGTCAGTAACATTTTTGGACACAGACGCTGAGCCTGGCCTCTTGCTACACATGGAGATACAGCAGTGGATAAGATCCAGTCACTCTTACCCATTTTCTCCCCTCCCTCCAGTTCTTGATGTGTGTCAGGAGGGCTTGGCAGAGCCCCATGCCTTTGGAGAGGAGGAGATTCCTTCCTTTTTCTGCTGGCCCTTGGGGAAGGAAGGCTCTGAGCTCCCTAGACAGACAGACAGACAGACACACACACACACACACACACACACACACACACACACACACCACACACGTGCATGCAGGCACATACTCATACATATACATATACATATACATATACATACACATGCATGTATCCTACCTGTGTTTCTGCGGCAGGGCCACCAGGATGCTCTCCAATACCATTTGCTTTTGGTCTTCCCACATGCTGTCCACCTGACGGCCAAGCCGTACTTTCGCTCCTTGCTCCTGATTTCTCTCCCTATTCGATTAGAAAAAGAGAAACAGCTGAAGTTGCTCTTTGGGTAGGACATGGAGCAGCCTGGGAAGGGCCAGCGCCAAGTGAGCAGAGCAGGATTTGGCCCGGGGCCTATTCTGATATCTGGTTGGAGGCTTCCACCCAGCCGAATTAGATTCAGAACATTTAGGAAGGCAGTATATATGCAGTGAAGAGATCAGGCTCTGGAATAGACATTTGCAAAATATCACCCCGCAGATTACTTATTAATTACGAAGGAGAAAGTGTGAACTCTGCAGAGGAGAAACCTGGCAAGACACCATGTTAGCCAAGTGACCAAAGTTACTATCACCACTAATGGACAAACTAGCCTCCTGAGGCAATGCACAGAGAAGGACACAGCACCATTCTGGTGCATAACCTGACTCTAACCAGGAGGGAGCATCAGGCAAATCCAACAGAAGGGACGTTCTATAAACAACTGGCCTTTGCCAAACAAACATGTCAATGGCATAAAAGTCTGAGGAACTGTTCCCGATGGAAAGAAACGAAAGAGACATGACAACTAAATGCAACTCATGATCCTGGATTGGATCCTGAATTAGGAAAGGAAATAATTATTATAAAGGACATTTTGGGACAACTGCTGAAATTTGAATAGGGACTCTAAGTGATAATTCTACTGTGATTATGTAAGAGAATGTCCTTTCATTAGATATTAGGAGACACCTAATAGTATTTCAGGGTAAAGGGTTATGATGACTGCAATTTACTCTCAAATCGTTCAGCAATAATAATAATAATAATAATGATAATAATAATAAATAGTAATAAATGAGTACATGTGTTTGCATGTGTATGTATAGATCCATGTATAGGTATAGATAGAGTAAGCAAATATGATAAGAATGTTTGAAATTATTGAATATAGGGAAATGTATGTGGAAGTCCTTTGTACCATTGATGCAACTTCTTTGTAAGTTTGGAATATTTTTCCAAAATGAAAACTGAAAAATGTACAGGGCGTGGAGTTCGGCTGTTTGGATCCCAGCTCTGCCACTCTTTGGTGTGTGTCCTTTAGAAGCTATTCATGGCTCTGGGCGACGGGGTAAGAGACCTACTTGACAGGGTTGTTAGAGAGAGCAGGTAAGACATGAAGGACAATGGCTAACACCACCAAGGGCTTACTGTGCCCAGCACTGTGCCAAGTGCATGTAAATGTCCCAGAGCAGGGCCTTTGTTTCTAACACAGAGTCACGATCAACTACCGTCGGTATTATTACTACCGGAGCCCTGAATAGGGAGAAGCACATGACAGGTGTTCAGCCATCTCAGCTAGAGGTCAGCTGCGATTTGACATTAGGTCCTTCTGCTATGGCAAGTCCAGAAATGACAGAAGCTGTGCAGAGCAAGAGGCCAAACGTGGTCCCTTCAAACTCTGACGCTCTTGCAGTGTGGAAAGAAATCCCAGAACTTCTGCTTACGCCTGCTGCCGGCTCATGATGTCCTGGAGCAGCTTGCGGGCGGACAGCTGGCCCCACACCTTCCGGTAGCTGTTGGTGAAGATGGCGTCTGCATACCTTGGCATCCTATGTGGAGGAGTCAAAGGTCAAAGGGTGGTGTGGTGGGCCCAGGCGAGGGGACAGAGGTGGCTGCACTCATTAGGTCTCTGCAAGGTACTTGTGCTGCCCTTTGCCCTGCTCACCCCCAGAGAGAGTTGGAACCTGGGATGGACAACCTCTTTGGAGCTCAGAGTCTGGCCCCCTCCCAGAGATGGGCAGTGGGGGCTGCCTGAGGCCATCTCATGGCTGGATTCTGCATCCTCTAAGCACCCCTCCTCCAGCAGGGATGGTTTTGGGGTGATGGAAATCCAGGCTCTGTTGGCAGAACTGCTTACCTGAGGGTCGGGGAGGGCGAGGAGAAGTGGGAACCATTGCTGAGGGTTAGGACCAGGAGGAAGAACACCCAGAGCAGCATCCTGCACCCTTGTGGCGGCACCTGGAAATGACAGGAGGGAGGTCAGATGTAGCCATAGCCACAGGGATGCCTTCTGCTGGCTGGGCCCAGTCCTGGACTTGGCTCCATGCAAGCCTTGGTCCTTGTCCTTTGGAAGTATGGGGTAGGAAGAAGAACTCGGACTCTGAAAGCCAGACAGGCCTGGGTTCAAGTTCTGCCACTGCCAGTCATGAGCTCTGACCTCATTTTCTCCATCTGTAAAATGGCCATGATAAACGTACCCTACTTGACCTCAGTGGGTTGAACAGAAAATTAAAGATAATGGTGAAACTGCCCCTTCCTGTAAGGCATTATACACGGAAGTCAGGCCTCAGCAAGGGATAGAGGAGGAGCTAGCACCTTCCCCTCATCTCTCCGAAGTCACCCCCGACCCATGCGGCACTGACAGTGCTGAGTGGGGCTAACAGCTCGGGCTCTGAGTCAGACAAACCGGAGTCTGTATTCAGGCTCTGCCATCACTAGCTGTGCATCCCAGGACAAGTGACCTCTCCTTTCTGGACCTCAGTTTCCCTATCCATAAAATGGAATCAATAGTTCTATCTACTGCATAAGGTCTTTGTAAGCATTCGATGAAACGAGCCCCCCCATTGTTTGGCTCAGGGGGAATTCGCCACATGCTTTTGCTGTGATGATCTAATGCAGACCTGCCCGGGTAGTCATATTAAGCGTGAGCTGTTTTGGTTTTGTGTGGAGTTGGAGGGAAGGGAAGTCTATAAATCTTAGATTTCACCACAGAGTTGGAGTCCTGGAAGAGACCAGGGAGCCTGGGGAGCTCGTGTGGCAGAATTATCTCACAGATCACGTAATTACCCTTAATCGGGGCCTGCTGACCGGCACTCTGCAAAGAGAGGAGGAACAGTCAACAGGGAAAGAGCCTTCCTCATTTTTTTGCTGGAGAGATACCTCTGCTGTCAACCCAGATCTGCCCTGGCGTGACAGTCACCTAGGAATTGGGTCTTCCCATTTCCCACGGCACCCCCTCCCTTCAGCAGGATATCCACTCCTTGGGGATACAGACCTATCCAGAAGCCTCGCCAGCCCCAGAGAGGGCAGGAACCCCTCCTCTTCCATGATCACCCCATATTGCTCTATTCCTCCCTGGTCCTGCTGAAGAGTGATTTCCGGCAGCAGGATCAGCACTGGCAGAGTCCACCTTCCTTTCCTGGGCTCACTTGCCCTCTCAGGGCATCATCCCTGCCCCCCTTTCTCCCAGACAGTGGGTCCTGACCCAGGGATGCCTTGAGACCCAAGGGAGCACACATGGGGCAGCTCAATGCGGGTGGGACCCCCATACTTCCAGAGTTGGAGGGAGCCGCCATCCAGGCCTCAGTCATCAGCCCCGCCTGGGGGTGCACACTCTCTCCATCCCACCCCCAGACAATCCTCCAGCTCCTGCTCAAACACTCGGTGAATGACAGGGAGCTCGCTACCTCCAAGCCAGTCTGTCCTAATTCCAGGCAGCTCTTCTTATTAGGAAGTTTTTCTCATTGTGTCAGGTCCAAGTCCTCCTATCCTGCAAATACTTCTTAGACTTCTGGTAAGGACTGAGCTAGAGAAAAGATGTCCCCGAGGGCTATCCCTTTGGCATCCACCTGCCATGCCCGCACCTTCATCCACACAAGCCCCTTATATGTGTTTTGGGTCTAACTTAGGCCTTTGATCCCCAAACCAAGGATCCCAGTCTTCTCCCCTTTCCTGACCTGGTCCACTGACAGTTTGCTAAGCAAGGAGATCCTTGGAGGCAAAGAGGGCCCCTTGACACCACTACTGCCTTTTTCACCTCCCAGCCACAGCCTGGACTTTTCTTCTTTGCTGCCGATCTTTTAAAGACCTGAGCACATCTAGGTCCCTAATCACCCCACTTGCTTGCTCAGAAGCCCTTGGCCCCCCACTCCTTCCATGACAAAGCCAAAACCCCTGCTCTTGGCCTAAGCCCTCCCTTGACCTCCCCATCTCCTGCCCCTTTTCTGGAGCTGGCCCAAGTGATTCCCAGCCCCTGTGCCCTCGTGACCCGAACTGCTCACCCTCACCCTCGGCCTCGGGGGCAGGTATCACCATCTTCATTTTATAGCTGAGGAAATGAGACCAGAGAGGAGAGGGCCTTTTTCCATGGTCCTCCATCACATTAGTTTCGGAGCGTGCACTTCAGAACGGGCCTCGCGATTCCCAGGCCACCCGCCTTCCTCCTGCTCCGCGCAGCCTCCCAGATACAATACCCTATTCACAGCGCTCTCCATTCATGGGGCGCCTCAGAATTCGTCACCTGCACGTGGGAAACGGGTCTGAGGAAACTGAAAGCTTTAGCTCTTTGTCACTGGGTCTCTGGGGAAGAAAAAAGGGGGACAAACAGGAACACCTGCTTGGTTGGCGCGTCCCTGCGCACACTCAATGGTTTCGGGAGTTGAAAATAAGCTGGTAAGAGGGCAGACTTTGGGGGGCAAGTTGTAGTAAATACAGTCACCCCTTTCTCATTCAGAATGAGCAGTGATGTAGCCTGGTCGACCAAGAGGCACAGCATTTGCCATAAACCAAGTGCCCAGGGATGGGTCAAGGCACCTTTAGGCTGTGAGAACCAATCCGTGGGGCTGGAAAATCCCACTGGACAAAGACGGGAAACAAAAACACATCCCGTCTTATGCTAAGAGTAGAATAGAGGTTGCGTCACCAAAATAAAAGAGCTGTTGACAGACATTCCACATGAGCAGCCTAAGGAGCTAGAATTCACTGATTTAAGTGTGGCACAAATCCAACAACATCACTGACAACTCCTTGATGGCTCCAAAGCATTTCAGGGTTTATTATCTGTCATTACGAGGATCAGTTAGCTTTCCGCAGTGCTTACAAACTAATTCTGGGATTAGATATATGTGAGGGCGTCCGGATCCAGGGTAAGCGGGCACTTGATCCACACCAGCTGGCGCCTTTTGCCAGCCTTCGTGCCGCGGATGCCACGAGAACTCTGCAGCTGTGCCTCCAGCTAATGACAGAGGTCGTGTCTCAAGTGCCCAAACTAGCAAGGCCCCTTTTGAACATCTAAGGAGAAACATCTTTTACCTTTCTTAATATTCTATCCTGGTCCAGTTTATAAACTGTTTCACCAATAGTGTTCCAAGTCTCACGAGATCTAAGTTTTTAATGAGGAATTGTCTTGAGTTGTCACCCAAGAGAGTGACACCCCACCTCCTTCCAGAAAGGGTTTGAGCGGCTCACGATGAAAGACACACATACTTCAAAACCGTTAAAGCAAAGACCAGGAAACCAGCTGGGGGTAATGGAGCGCTCCAAGGGCAGGTAATTGTGCCTGAAACCGAGAGCAACGAGTGCGGGTGCAATTGAGCAAGAAAGCGAAATGTTATCAATTTCCAGGCAATTATGTTGAATCGGCTCTGAGCGATCGATGCACGGTATTGATTTGCACAGCTACTTGGCTCCTTTCCGATCCATGGCAGAATCCCGTTGTCGACAGGAGAATCTAGCCAGCCCACGTCTTGCCCCAGAAACCTGCCCACACACACGTGAAGGAGCACTGAGACCTCACCCGCCTCTGACGGACACCTGGAAGACGTCTGTCTGCCTGCCACTTCTCCATGGGTCGAGGTGCCACCCATCCCAGACAACCTCAACATGGCGCTAACGAGGGGCCTGAAAGTACTCACCAGTCCACGTGCAAAGAGGACGGTGGTGGGCCTCTTTGACTTGGCGTTTCTGAGTTGGTGAGAAGGTCAACTTTCTTGCCCCCATCCAGCCCAGCCCCTGGGACCACCCTCTCACCTGTGACGTGGCAGGTCTCCCTCTGCTATGAGGCGCTGCTCCAGTTCCTCTGACCTCAGCCTCGGCGTTTGCTTCGGGGCTGCATGGCGCTGCCATCATTTATACCTTCATTTTCCTAAGTGTTGTCAGCGTCAGAGAATCAATTATTCACAAGTCAACCAAGGGACCATTTTTAGCATCACACTGACAAGCCCTAACAGGGGAAAGAAAGAGGTTTGCCCCTTGCAAACTGAGACTCGCATTGGACTATCCCTTTTGCTTTTAGGGAGTGGACAGGGTGCAAAGTTACAATGTTATTCCAAGAAGAACAGACAGTCAAATACTGCTACCCTCGTAACTGGGGTACTCCGAACAGTGAAAACATCGAGGGTTTCGTTTATTCTCTGAGATCAACGTGCCTTTTAAAAAGTTCATATAATTTTGTTTTGTCCCTGTGCAACTCTGACTCACTTTAGGGGAGTCAACATGACAGATAAGTGTTTTTCTCTGCTTAGGAGGAAAGTTGTTTGCCATCTCCCTCGTCGTCCAATTATCAAGATTTTCCTCTATTTGATTTACACCTGCTGTGGTCCCAGGCTGGTGTAGGCAGCTAGCCCGGGGAGCTTCCCTCGACATGTGTCAAAGCAGCCAAATTGGTAGTTGCCTCTGAGATGTGTGAAGTGAGAGGAAAGAGATGGAAAATCCTGGGAGAGTTGTCATGCTCCCAGACTTCTCTAGCCTACAGCTAAAGGATCCTCAGAAAATGGCATGGAACTTGTGTGAGGCAGAGACACTGTTTTCCCTTTTGGCTGTTGTGGAGGGATAGAAAGAGCTCTAAGCTTCAAGTCCAGAGACCTGCTGCCCCTCCCGTGTCTGTCAATCACTACCTCTGTGACCCTGAACAAGTTATTTCTGCCCCCCAGGCCTCAGTTTCTATACCTGGAAAGTCGAGAGGTGGCAGAGAACAGCCTCCTTCAAACTTTTTCAAAAGCGGCATAGCCCTGTCTTTGGAAATCTTCTATGGAAGAGCAGTTATAAAACAGATTTTGAAAATGAAGTGGGCCCTGGCTGGTGGGGCTCAGTTGGTCAGGCTTCATCTCGTGCACTGAAAGGTTGCTGGTTCAATTCCCGGTCAGGGCACAAGACCTGGCTGTGGGCTCGATCCCCAGTAGGGGGCGTGTAGGAGGCAGCCCATTCATATTTCGCTCTCATATTGTTTCTCTCTCTCTCTCTCCCTCTCCCTTCCTGTCTCTCTCTAAAAATCAATAAAAATATTTTTTAAATGAGTTGGGTGGCTCTGGTTGAAGAGGGACGAGTAGAGACTCCCTTTGCCTGCATCTGCGACATCTCTCTGGGTCACAGTTAGAACCAGTGGTTTCTGAAGGAACCTCCTAGCAATGATATTTGATGATCCTGCTTCTTAGCCTGCACTGAGCCATGTTTTTGACACACATGGGATGCTCCCTCATAGAAGCAGGGACTGGGTGGCATGTCATCCTGTCAGCCTGGACACGAAGTGGTCAGGCCAGATCCCCAGGGATTAAGAGGAGGCTGACACAGCAGCAGGTGGCAGATGGAACAGTTGGGAGCCCCCAGGCCGACGGGCTCTCACATAGTTGGGAGGTGTGGGTTAGCTCAGCAGATGCAAGGTGGGGACCACTTAGAGCTGCGCAGCCAGATTGGACATCAGGCCAGAGCGCAGGTGTAGGACACATGGAGTTGCCATGGGGATTAGAGTTCAACCCCAGCTGTAGCTCTGTACCAGGCATTACACTAAGGACTTCATGCCTGATCTCAGTTTCCGCATCTGTGAAATGGGCTATTGGGTGAGGATTAAATGTAACAGTGTATACACTACAGGCCTGGCACAGAGTTAGTCTCATAAACTACTTCTTACCACTGCTATTATTGTTGTTGCTATAAATGAGGAAAGAGAGGCACAGAGAAGTTACCCACTTCTCCACAGTCACACAGCTGGGCAGTGGTAGAGCCAGGACTCAAACAAAGGTTTCTGACTTCCAATTCAGTGCCCCACACCAACCTGATGATCTCCTAAGGCCTTTCCTTGGTCCACTAGTTCTTCCACTTTTTTTAAAAAGGGAACTTTAACAGTTATATTGAAGTATAATTCACCATTATACTTCACTACCATAAAAGTCACTGTTTGAAGTTTATGGTTCATTGAGTTTTCATAAGTTTATACAATCGTGCCACCATCACCATAATCCTGTTTTAGGACACCTTCCATCACCCCAAAAGTTCCCTTCAGCCAACTTGCTGTCGATTCCCACTCCTGTCCCCAGCCTCAGGCAACCCCCGATCTGCTTTTTGTCTCTATAGTTTTTCCTTTGCTAGAGAGTCCACAGAAATGGAATCATATAACATGTACTCTTTGATGTTAAGCTTCTTTCACCCAGCCTAATGTTTTTGAGATTCATCTATGTTGACCCATGTGTCGGTTCTTTTTATGGCTGAGTAGTATTCCGTTGTTTGGGTGTACCACCATTTTTACCCATTCACTTTGCTGGACATTTAGGTTGATTCCAGTTTGGAGCTATTATGAATAATGCTGCTATGAACTTGTGTGTACTTTGTGCAAACATATGCTTTTTCTTTGCATTTGGGTAGGTACCTAGGTGAAGATTTAACTTTTTAATAAACCACCAAACTATTTTCCAAAGTGGCAGTACCACTTACATTCCCACAAATAGTGCTGAAGAGCTACCCCACCGGTATTTTGTTTTTGTTTGTTTGTTTGTTTTTTAATCCTTACCCGAGGATACCGCCCCCCCCCCCCACTAATTTTTCAGATAGAGTGGAAGGGAGGGACAGAGAGACACATCGATGTGAGAGAGACACATCAATTGGTGGTTGCCTCCCGCATGACCCCGACTGGGGCTGGGGATCAAACTTGCAACCCAGGTACATGCCCTTGACCGGGAATCAAATTGAGACCCTTCGGGCTTCAGGCCGATGCTCTAACCGCTGAGCCAAACTGTCCAGGTCTACCTCACCAGTTCTTAAATAAGCATTTGTTTCCTCACCTAATTAGGCTCACAGAGTCCATCTCTGGAAGGCTTGGTCCCATTTCTGCCATTAGGAGAGTGGGGTGGGCCTCTTCTCCCTGAATGGCATTTTCTTGGGTGCTAAGAGGAAAATGGCATGCCCTTGGTTCCAGAGAGCTGCAGGAGGTGGGCATGTGAGGAGCTGAGGAAATGGCCTCAGGCAGGTAGACCTAGAGAGGGACATGTGGATGGAGAGACGGGCAAAGTCACAGTGAAGCTGGGAGAGCATCAGACAGGAGCAGAGAAAAGCCTACAAACAGGAGGCATGTGTTTGGGTGGCAAACGGGTTTGGATTTGAAACTCAGCTCTGCCACTTGCAAGCTGTTTGATTCTGGCAAGGTGTTCATTGTCTCTGAGCCTCTGTTGCCACATCTGCATATGAGGGTGATAATACCTGCCTCCCCGTGTCGTTGTGAGGATCAGAAATGTGCGTGTAGGTGCCTGCTACACGTGCGAGTGGTAGCTGTTATTCTAGTTCTTACGATCAGAGCTGACAGCCAGGCGGGGTCGTGGGAAGGAGAACTGGGAGCCATCTTGGGTGACAAGCTTTATTTGCGGTAAATTCTCAAACCCACTGAGGAAGAGGAGGAGGAAGGAAGCCAGAAGGAACCTTGAGAACAAGAGCCCAGCCCCCTCCAATTCCTGCCACGGCATCCTTATCCTCTGAGAGGCGGTGGGAACGCCTCGCCTCACTTGCCACCCAGCTCTCTTCCCAGGACAGGGTTTTAAACCAGCGTTAATTAGTGATCATGCCTGCATCTAGGGGCGGGGGGCTTGAGCTGTGGAAAGAAAGCACCCCAGAGAAAGGCAAGCTTTAAAAGGCCCCAAAAGGCTAGGGCAGTGGGGCTCCACCAAAGAGACAAGCCGAGCATTTGTGTTGCAAATTTCCAGTGTGTTGGAGCCAGCCATTCAAAGGGGATGATGCTAAAGGCAGTAAGCGTGGGGGTGGGGATGGCAGAGGAAATCGACAAAGGGGGCCTGTCCGAGGGCCTCAGACCCTGCTTTGTAAAAGCTGCTTTCATCACCCTCCCTGGATGATGGCAGCATTCCCAGCCCGAGGCCACTGTGCAGTGAAGGGGAGTCCCGGACCCTGGACTCCCAGATTCCCTTGACCCCCGCTTTCCAGGCCCGTTCTGATGGATTCAGCAGCAGCAGATATCACATGAGTTCTCATGACTACTGTGTGGAGTGAGGGACCAGGGTTCCAGTGGTTGGCCTTACTGTGTGGCCTCAGGGAAAGTCATTTGACTTCTCTGAGCCTCAGTTTTCTCTTCTATAAAATGGGGCCAATGGGTCCTTTTCCCTACTTCATATCCTACCCAAGCACAAGGGCCTGTGATTGGATGGTAATTCAGAAGTTTATTTCTTTCTGGAAAAGTCTGCATTTGGGAAGGTGATTAGAAGAGCTCTGTTTAAGAGGTGAAGTTGATTGTATTGAGCAAATCAATTAAGTGACTTTGGGTTGATTGGAAATGTTACTCCCATGTTTTAAACAATCACCTTGCTTGGCATCTTTGAGGCTGCCCAAGTCAGTCATTATCAATGTTAACCAGGTTGTTTTTCTGGGTTGGTAGATGTGGGGCAGGTGCCAAGCACACTGGCACGGGAAGGCTGTTCCCAGTTAATCCTTTGGGCAACCTCTCCCTAGTAAAGGTCCCCTCAGTCCCTCCTCGCCAAGAAGCACCCCTACATCCTGTTCCTCCCACCTGGTCTTACCTGTTGACTGATTTTATGCGTGGAAAAGAATCTACTTTCCTGAGACCCTTGGGGTATCTGAGACGAGATCTGATTTATCTCTACGCCTTCTCCCCTCCCAGCTTTACTGAAATGTAACTGACATATACAAAGTTTTCTAATCAAGGTGTGGCACCTAGACAAGCAGTATCAGTATCACCGGCAAGCTTGTTAGAAGTGCAGACTCGGGCTCCACCCCAGACCGACTGAATCAGAGGCCAAACCCTCTGTGTCCCAGCTTTCTAAAGCGGCGATTTTAACCGGTGTGCCATAAGAAATTTTAAAACACACAATGCCTGACTAGTCAGCGGCACTGACCTCTTTTCCCTTAGATGGAAAGAAAAAAGAAAAAAAAAAGACAACAGCCAACACAACAATAGCTGTCAGGTGTGAAGGAATAAAAATTATACCTACTTTTTGTCAGATCGACAGAAATATATTTTTTGGTATGCTAAAGAATTTTAGCAATTAGTTTATGTGTGCCACGAGATGAAAAAAGTTGAAAATCACTGTTCTAAAGGCATCGGGCACCTAAGATGGGTCTCAATGCCCTGTGGTTCTCTGACCTGGGAGGAGGGCTGTGGCAGCAGGCAGCCAGGAGATGTCGCCATTTCCCAGACATTGGCGATGTCTGGCTTTGCCAGAGACCCCACGTGCCAGGCTTTGTTCGCTGTGAAATCCTGGGAGCACCGAGGGGCCCAGGTCAGTTACATCTATCAGGTTACCCCTTCCTTTGCCACTTGGGTCCCCCATCTTTCTCTGCCCAGTTCCTGCCTTGGGTTCTCAGCTATATTTCCAGTTAGGGGAGGCTGTGTGATCCCCAAGTTCAGCCCTTGTCCCAGGACTCCCCAGCAGAAAACTCAGTGTATGGAGACTCCCTCTAGCCCAGCTCATCAGGCAAGAACATGGTCTGGTGAAGAGGGGGCATCTGTTAGGAGGCCTCCTCCCACTTGGAGTCTGAGCTGGAGGATCTTAGTGACAACGGGACCTGCAGACACAGGGAGAGGAAGTTCCCATTATTAGAATGGCTTACAGGAAAACCCAAGGGTCGCCTGGGACTCCATTTTCCAGCGTCCTCTCCGAAATGGGAGCCCAGTGTCCAGTTATGGCCTCACTTCCCCTCTGTGGCTACAGTGCAGGTAAGGCAGCTCCATCACCCAGGGATGCGGCAAACCTGGGCTCCAGTCAGAGTCACAGAGTCCTCACTTCAAACTGGAAGCAAAGTCACTGGGGATTCCCTCCAGGGCAGAAACTCCTAGTCTAGCCACATCCTCCTGGCTTTCCCCCACCCTGCGTCATTTGGTCCTGGAACACCCAGGTCACAGAGCAGAGTAAAGATCAGCTTCCATGCTCAGTCCCACCCTTGGAGCTGGAACTCTCCTCTAAACCCAGAATCCATCCCTAATCCACGGCTGAGACCTGGCTTCCTGCCTAACCCCTGTCACTCCAGGCCCTGCGTCAGCCCCACTCGGCCCCACTCAATCGCTTACAGGATTCTAGTTGTCCCGATCATGGCAGTCACGCAGTAACATTTCTGGATGATGACTATGTGCTAGTCACATAACATACGTGATCTTATTCAATCAATAACCGTAAAGGTGAGGAGCACAAAGTGATCTCATCTTATTGGGAAAGAGGTTGTGTTGGAGTCAGTGGGTAACTTGTCCGACCTCATGCAGACACTAAACCGGGAAGCCAGGGGTGGAAGTGGCACTTGTCTGCCTCTGGACAAGCCCTGCTGCCCTGGAGCAGCCTCAGTGTCTTATGGCTGATTTTTGCCAGCTCCTCACAACAGACATCAGATTTCCCTTTGAGCACTATCAGTAGGGTCTCTGTGGACCCTGCAAGGTGGAGTGTTACATGTAATAAGTGAGGAGTCCCCATGGCTGATGACAGGGACGTTGTGCTGCATGATGGCACTGTGCTTTTCACATGCATTCATCGGGGCAGTAGCGATATTTCTAATTACCATCAGAACTTGGGTGATTTCACCAGTGAAATCTGGAACCCGAGGTCCCAGGCTCACCTCTGACCCAATTCACATATTCTTCAAGTTAGAGATGGTCTCAGGCCTGCACAAGCATTCTGGAATATTAAGTGATGAAAGGTCATCATTGATTTAGCTGCATATTTCATCATTCATTCACACTTTCATCCATCCTTTGATGATTCATCCATCAGACCATCAATGTAATAACACCCTTCAGGTGCCAAGCATTATGTTTAGTATCCAGGAGCTGAGAAATAGTAAGATGCAACCCAGCCCTGGCCCGTTTGGCTCAGCGGTTAGAGCATCGTCCTGTGGACCAAAGAGTCCTGGGGTCTATTTCGGCCAAGGGCACGCACCTCGGTTGCAGTTCGTCCCCGGTCTCGGTTGGGGTCGTGCGGGTGGCAACCAATTGATGTGTGTTTCTCACATTGATGTTTCTCTCTCTCCCTCCCACTCTGTCTGAAGATAAATGTAAAAATATCCTCGAGTGAGGATTAAAAAAAAAAAAAAAGATACAACCCAAATGAGTTGATATTTATCCAGTGCTTGCCGTGTGCCATTCACTGTGTCAGGGACTCCAGGTAGCCTGTGGATTTGCTTTGATGGAGATGTCATTCTAGCTATGAACGCATGCTGGCAAACAGATCATTCCATAATGATGTGTGCCAGGTGCTGTCGCAGCAGAGTGGGTGGGGAATTTGCTCTGCTAGGGAGCCGGAAAGGCTTTGCCGAGGGGGGGACATTTAAGCTGGGCCCTGAAGAAAGGGGAAGCATTAATATAGCCTGAGCAGAGGCCTGGCGGCATAATCAGTGATGGCAAGGTGTTTGGAGTGGCCAGACTGAGGGCCTCAGACCTCTGTGTACATAGGGCCTGGACCCCTAGATTCAGTTGTCTGGGGTAGGGCCCAGGGTTCTGCATTTTTAAAATCCAACTTAGCAATCTTTTAAAAAAAATTATTTTTCAGTTACAGTTGACTTTCAATATTATTTTAGGTTAGTTTCAGGTATACAAGATAGTGGTTAGACAATTATATAATTAACAAAGTGATTCCCTCGATAAGTCTAGTACCTGCCTGGCACTATATATAGTTATTACAACATTATTGACTATATCCCCTGTGCTGAACTTTACATCCCTATGACTATTTTGTAACTACCAATGGTACTTCTTAATCCCTTCACCTTTTTCACCCGTCTCCCTATCCCCCTTCCCTGGCAACCATCAGTATGTTCTCTACATCTATGAGTCTTTTTCTGTTTTGTTTGCTTGTTTATTCTGTTCTTTAGATTCCAAGCATAAGTGAAATCATATACTATTTGTTTTTCTCTGTCTGACTTATTTCACTTAGCATAATATCTTCTAAGTCCATCCATGTTGTCACAAATGGCAAGATTTCATTCTTTTTTATGGCTGAATAATATTTCATTGTATATATGTACCACAGCTTTTTTAACCACTCATCTACTGATGGGCACTTGGGTTGCTTCCATATCTTGGCTATTATAACACTTAAAATTTTTTTCTTTTTCTTTATTGATTTTAGAGAGAGAGAAAGGGAGAGAGAGATAGAAACATTGATGAGAGAGAACATTGATTGGCCGCCTCCTGCATGCCCTCCACTGGGGATCTGGCCCACAACCTGGGCATATGCCCTGACCAGGAATAGAACCGGTGACCTCCTGGTGCATGGGTTGATGCTCAACCACTGAGCCACACTGGCCAGGCCATTTTTAATTTTTTGAGAACCCTCCATACTGTTTTCTTTTTTTTAATTTTTTTTTTTTTTAAACCTCACCGAGGACATTTTTACATTTATCATCAGATAGAGCGGGAGGGAGAGAGGGAGGAAGAGAAAGAGAAACATCGATGTGAGAGAGACACATCGAGTGGTTGCCACCCACACGACCCCAACCAGGGCCGAGGACAAACTGCAACCGAGGTACATGCCCTTAGTGGAAACCGAACCCGGGACTCTCCGGTCTGCAGGCCAACGCTCTAACCGTTGAGCCAAACCGGCCAGGGCCATACTGTTTTCTTTTTAAAAAATATGTTTTTATTAATTTTTTTAGAGAGAGAGGAAGGGAAAGAGAGATAGAAACATTGGCGTGAGATACATTGATCGGCTACCTCCTGCATGCCCCCTACTGGGGATCAAGCCCACAACCTGGGCATGTGCCCTGACTGGGAATCAAAGTGGGACTTCTCAGTCCACAGGTCGATGCTCAATCCACTGAGCCACAATGGCCTGGTCTCCATACTGTTTTCCATAGTGGCTGCACCAATCTGCATTCCCACCAACAGTGCACAAGGGTTTCCATTTTTCACATCCTTGCCAACACTTGTTGGTTGATTTATTGATGACAGCCATTCTGACAGGTGTGAGGTGGTATCTCATTATGGTTTTGATTTGCATTTCTCTGATGATTAGTGACACTGAGCATCTTTTCACGTCTATTGGCCATCTGTATGTCTTTGGATAGGTGTCCTCTGCCCATTTTTAAATTGAATTGTTTGTTTTGTTGGTGTTGAGTTGTATGAGTTCTTTATAAATTTTGGGTATTAACCCCTTATGGAATGTATCTTTGGTGAATATCTCCCATTCAGTAGGTTGTCTTTTAATTTTGTTGATGGTTTCCTTCGTTGCACAAAAACTTTTTAGTTCGATGTAGTCCAGGGTTATTCATTTTTAACTAAGACCCCAGGTCATTCTGATGCGGGTGAGAGTCCACAGTCTGGGAAATCCAGGTCTTAAGGCTTCATTGGCAGGAAATGTAGAAGATGATTCTGGAACAACACATGAAGGCCAAGCTGCTCAGGGTGTCAAATGCTGTGCTAAGGAATCTGGGCCTTTCTCTTCTCAATGGAGAGAGCCTATAGGAGGCTGTCAAGCCCAAGAGTGACAGTTTTGGAAGGAGAGGGGGCACTGGAAGGTGGAGTGGCCTGTTATAGGGCTGGAGAGGGTACTGGAAAGTGGAGTGGCCGGTTACAAGGCTTTTACAGCAGTTTAGGCCTACGATCTTGAGGGCCCGAGCCAAGGTCAACCAAGGAAGTAGCAGGCACACCTAGGGGTGGATTTGAGAGGGTTCTGGAAGATGGGACCATGGATCTGGGGTAGGTGGGATGAGGGCAATGGAGGAGGGGGAGATGCTGAGATCAAGCTGAAGTTTCCAGATGGAGGCCCTAAGGAGTGATCAGATACTTTGGTTGGAGATAGGTTGGGAGGAGGAACAATGAGTTCTGATTTACATGTGGAGGATTTAAGGACTTCCAGGAGTTCCAGGAGGAGGTGGGTAACAAATAGTCGGATCCGTCTGGGCCAAGGCGTAGAGAAAGTGGGTGAAGCTGTGGGAGGAGTCTTGGAAGAGCCAAGGGGCATGGGTGGGACCTTGGAGAGTGTACGCATTTGCAGGGCAGATGGAGGCAGAATGAGAAAAAAGTGGACAAGAAGAACAAATTGGAAAAGCAGGCTGTCTGTTGTCCATTCCCTGTCTCCACTTTGCAGATGGGAAAAATAGGGCCAAGACACGTCAGTGGTTTGTTCTCTGTCACTGTGCTTATCAGGGTGGACTGGAATTTTGAACCCAAGCCTCTTTGGCTCCAGCCCCCCACTCTTGTCTCTGCTGAGACTCCAGTAGGCAAATCCCATCCCCAGATACAAAATCAACAGATTCCTAGGTTGGAGTGGGAAGGTGGAGCTGGGAAGATGCAGCTCCTCCTTGCAAGAAAAAGGCAGGAGAGAACGTATGGTAAGGGAACACCTTTTTCTTTACCTCTCCCCACTAGAATATTTCGAAGCAAATACCAGACTTCATATCATTTCATCCATAAACACTTCAGTGAGCATCTCAAAGAGATACAGGCTTTCTTTAACATAGTTACAATACCATTATCACACTTAAAACCACCAAGCAATAATTCCTATTAAGTCAACCTATTGGAGGTAATTTGACAAGACCTCAGAATGGAAGCTGGCTTGCTTATCTTGAGCCCGGTATTGTTACAAAGCCATGATAAGGAATTTAAATTTTCCCAAGAAAATTACAGTGAAGTCAAACGGGATTGCAAATGCAGGAGTTTTGAGAAGCTTGTCAGGGCCCTGGAAAGGAAACGTTATAAAGAAAAAAAAAAAGTCTAGGAACGTTGGCAGAGTCCAAAAGAAAAGAATCTTCCTGACTTCCCTTCTCCTCACCCAAGGGCCTTTAGTCATAACTGTGAAATAGGAACCAGGTCTAAAATGAAACCAAGGATGGATAAAAATAACGCAGTGAGTAGCTGCTAAATGCAACAAGACAGATTCATGGGGCTCGTCTCCCACCAAGGCTCTCCAGACCACTTATTTCATAGATCAGGACTATTCGGCCACTGCTGTTCAGAATGTTAGTTTCCTGGGGAGAGGTCCTGTATATTGATTATTAACTGGTTTATTAACTAGAATCTGTCCATCTCCTGAGCATCAGGAAACCTGGTTTCTAGATCCAGTTCCTCAGTGAACTTGTTCTGGGACCTTGGACAAGTTATCTCACCTCTTTGAGCTGATCTGCAACATGAAGGTGTTAGACCCCAAGATCTCCAAGTTCCCTTGAGTTCCGAATCCTCTGATTCAATGAACACCTAATGAAATGGTGCTCATCCTCTAGAGTTTCTATGGTGTCAGCAGGATTTCATTTGATGTTACCCTATGTCTGCAGAATGCTTGGATAACCTCGATGAAGGATGCCATGGAGATGCCTCGCGTCTGTTATGCAGGTTCGTGCTTCAGAATCGCCCAGGATTGTACTTGGCTGAACCCCTGAAGGAAATCCAAAGGCGGCTCCACGTGAGCTCACAGGAAACCAGCGGTGGATGGAGAGCAGATGGAAACTGCACAAAGCCATCCACAGATGGAGCCGGTTGCCTGAGGCCCAGGAAGCAAATTGTAGAAATAAGTTTAAATGACAGCCCAATGTGTGTGTGTGTGTGTGTGTGTGTGTGTGTGTGTGTAATGGCAGGTACAGGGGTTGATGGATGGCAACCAGGGATTTGGGGCTGAAATGGAGCTAAAGGGAAGGGGGCTGTGAGAAGCTATCAGATCATGTGTCCATATGTCGCTGGGATCTGGGCCTTGGCCTGGGGAGCTGCATTCGAGTAGAATCTTAAGCACTGAGGTTGGAGGGGATCCAGAGGAAGACACACAAGAACATGAACCAGAAAGGGTAGGGAAGAAACAAAACATGCCCCATCCTGGGCCAGAAGAGAAGAGCAGCCCTTCCCACAAACCCTACCCCTGACCCAGCTCCTCACCGTCATGCTGGGAAGGAGAGGACGTAATGTCTCTTGGTTTAAGCTGCCCTGATTTTTTTTTTTTTTTCAGTTCCTCTATGTGCTCTGCTCTTTCCCATGACAGTACTTCTGCTGGAGCTGTGTCCGCCTGGAAGGCAACCCTCCTCTTCTGGTCAATTATGCTCAGACCTTAGGTCAAGCCTGCCACTCCCAGGAAGCCCTCCTCGACCTCCCTAAGACATACCATTCCATTTTTAGGTCCTCATAGCATTGCATATATATATATTTTTAAAATAGCACTCCTCACTGGCATAATTTTGTATGTATTTATGTGATTCTTTTTTAATTTGCAATTTGAAATAACTTTAAGTTTTCAGAAAAGTTGCAAGAATAATACAAAGAACTCCCACATACTCTTGCCCAGATTCAACAATTGTTAACATTTTCTCACATTCTCTCTCTGTATATAGATGTATATATAATATAGGTTATGTAAGCATACACATATAGGTGCTATAATACAATATATTATATGGGATTGTTATTTTTTCTAAACTACTTGAGAATAAGTTGCAGACATCTTGCCCCTTTACCCCTAAATACTTAAGCATTATTTCCTAAGAACAAGACCGTTCACTTACATAACCACAGCACAACTAAATTGTATGATTCTTTGAGTCATGTCTGTCTCTTCTACTTAAACACAGGCTCCATGAGGGCAGGGGCCACTCTGCTCACTGCCCCATGTGTGCACCAGCTAGCATAGTGTCTGGCACGTCCTGGGTGCTCTACAAATATCTTGAACGTACAAGGAATCCTGAATTCGGAGGGACTTGTCATTAACGTTGCACTCTACCCCGGCTCTGAGCTTTCTCACTCAGCATGCTGTGTGTACTGGATGGGGTTGGCTGTTTGGATGTGTCTGCCTGTCTCCATTTCTGTGGGGAATCAGGATCCCACTGCAGTAAATTATAGAGCCTGAAGATTCGGCTTCTGTCATTTTCAAATCCTTCCCAGCCAGCTCTGCCAGTCTTGACTGGCAGCTGCCTTTTTCTGGCCCCGTAGCACCTTGGTGGTCATCATACCCAGTTAATTGGCCCCACAGGAGAGTTCTGGCAAAGACAGCTGGAACGCTGGCCAATCTCTCCCTGCCATTGCTTATCGGAGGCACTGGCCTTTGCCTCGGAAACTGCCCTCTACGCCCTTGGCCCACCAGGTGCTTTGGGTTACCTTACAACTCCTGTCTGGCCCTCCGTCAGGACTGTAGCTGCTTAAATTCAGAGGAGCTGACGGAGGGGATGGGTGTGCTCAAGTCCACAGCTCACAGAATGGAGTTGGAGAGGACTTTCGAAATCATTTACATGGGTGGTTCTCCAAATATAGTCCCCAGCTGCAGTATCCACAACTCCTGGGAACTTTTAAGAAATGCCCACCTCAGACCTATTGAATCAGAATCTCTGGGGGTGGGCACAGCCATCTGCGTTTAACTAGCCCTCCGGGTGACTAGCCCTCATGTTTGCAACCCTCTGCTCAAGGCTGATCTTAAGGGGGCACCTCAAGCTGCAGGAAGTTCAGCCTGATGGCCCCTCTCACACTCACTAGCACCTTGTTTGCTCATTGCTGACTATCAGCAGCTTGCTGGTGGTTTTCTTTTTTTGGGTTGTTGTTGTTAATCCTTACCTGAGGATATTTTTTCATTGATTTTTTTTTTTTTTTTTAAGATAGAGTGAAAAGGAGGGAGGGAGAGAGAGAAACATTGATATGAGAGAGACACATCGATTGTTGCCTCCCGCATGACCCCGACCAGGGTCAGGAATCTAACCTGCAACACAGGTACGTGCCCTTGACCAGGAATCAAACTCTCGACCCTTTGGTCCACAGGCTGACCCTCTAACCACTGAGCAACCCGGCTAGGGCTTGCTGGTGTTTAAAAAAAAATGTTTTCAGGATTATAAATAAGCTTATCACAGGCAATTACATTACCATGGCAACCTGGCAGCCGGTTAGAAAGAAGCAGGTAGCACAACTGCCTTGGGGTCTCAGTGGCACTAGAGTCATTGTGGATTTTCTCTCTGTCGGCCATTCTAGCTATGCATGGCCTCTTTGTCTCTCTTCTCTTTCCCTCTTCTTTTCTCCTCTTTCCTTCTCTGGCCCTTACTCCTTCCTTGTCTCATTAAGAGCAACATGTGTTCTAATTGCTTTAGATTCTCCAAGGGCTGCCAAATCTGACCTCTCCTTTGAAGCTAACAATAACACCACGAGGTGGGTGGATGTGAGCAGGTCTGTTTGGCTGCATTTTTATCCTCATCAAATGTTGCATTAAATTTTTCTTGAATTGATTGGCTTATCTTTCAAGAAGGTACACGCACAAGGTACAACATTCAAAAGGTACAAAATGGCATACATTAAGAGTAAGTCTCCCTACAACTCTCAGTGTTTAGGACCCTCCAGGAGGAGGGTATCCCATTACCTGTTTCTTGTGTGTCTTTGCTGAGATAGTCCATGCATATATAAGCACGTTCCTTTATCTCCTTTCTCCTTTTTTATTTACACAATTGGCAGCATTCCATACCCAACACTCTGTACCTTGTTCTTTCGCTCAATATGTCTTAGCAACCCTTCTCCCACATTTAGAATTGCCTTGTGCTTTTTCATAGCTGCACATTCCATGGTGTAGATTTACCATTATTTATTTAAGCACTTCTTGTTGATGGATATTTGGATTGCTTCCAGTCTTTTGCCGTTTTCATTCCCATTTTACAGCTGGGAAAGCTGTGACTCAGAGAGGGCAGTGGTATGTGGCAATTCCCAAAGCAATGTTGGCATCCATCGACGTTGCTTAGCTACAAAATCTAAAAAAGCAGAGTTGACTGACCTCTGAATTACAGAAAAGAAAAGGCCGTTTGGAGACCTGATTTCATTTCTCTCCCTACTAGTGTCTTATCTAGTTCAGTTAAATTCTGCTAACATTGCCTGATAGGTGGTTAAATAATTTTTTGTTTTCCCTGCTAGATGGTAATCTATGTTAGGGCAGGGACCATGTTTTCCTCACTACTGCATCCCTACCAAGTATTATATTCCTAGCAAGTACTGAGTATACAGTAGGTGCTCAATAAATACTTGTTCATTGAATGAATGGGCCAGAACTGTGTGTGGTTAAGACAATGGGCTTGGAGGCCTGGGTTTGAATCTTGATTCTAACACTTATTAGTTGTGTAATCCAAGACTCACCACTCAACTTCTCTATGCCTCAGTTTCCTTAGCTGTGAAGTGGAGGGTTGCTGGGAGGATCGAGTGAGAGTATGCAGGTCAGGTATCTATCACAGGGCCCCGAACACAGTGAGGGCTCAGCCATTTCTCTTAGCTTCCTTTACTGTCTTGTACTGCCAGGAAATTCTGATGGGGGAGCTGAAAAACCTTCAAAGAGGAGGTAATTTGAGCTGGGCCCTGAAGCAGGAGTAAAATTCCAGCTTATGCGGCTCGGGCCAGATCTCCTTACTGAGCTCATCCAGCTGCAAAATGGACATGATGACACCCAGTTTCTGTCGCCCTCTGGGGAGATGGGTCGGCTTAAACTCCCTCAAGAGGAAGATGCCACCCAATTAAAAGGCACCATTATTATTCAGCTAGAAAAGTGCCTTCACAGGACAAGTGAACTAAATCCCTGCTAAATATGATTCTGCTTGCGCTGTGTGTAATTGAACATTTAGTGTGGATTTAACCCAGGGAGCCAACTGTGCTGTTGGTTAGAGTCAAGTTTAATGGAGCATTTAATAAACGTGGAGGTAATTAATACTATCCAGATGCTGGGTGAGATTAAAGTCTGTGCTGTTTCCATGACTGAAGCATTTCAGAGAGATAACGTTCTGGACTTTCTCCTCGGGGAACTAAAAGTGTGAGCCCTGGCCTGGGCCTTTGCTTCTGCTGTAATTCCCTCCTGGAGACTGAATGTCACCTACTCTGGAAAGCCTTCCATGATCGCAAAGGCAGAGTCTGATGCTTCTCCTGGATCCTTATGTTAGTCTGCACCAACTTCTGTAGAACTCAAAATATCCTATTGTATTGGTTTGTTTCTATGTGTCTCTCCCACCAAGGTCCACGATCTTGTCCCCACTGTTTACATGACATATGGATGGCATTCAATGAATGTCTGCTGAATAAAGTTTCCAGGTTTCAGAATTCTGGGAGATTTTAGGTTTCAAGAACAAGTTAGGGTGTTTGGATTTTCCGGGGAAGGGCAGACCCTCTGGGTGTTGATGTGTAATCTATTTTCCAATAGAAATTCTGTTTGATGACCATTCTAATGAGCCCAGTGTTGGAATGTGAACCTTTCCTCCTTTGTAGTGGAATGGGTACTGTGTATTCATAGACCGAGAGCAGACTCCAACCCTGAGTCCACACCTCGTAGAAAGCAAGAGAAGAACAGATCTTGAACAATCAAAGTTGTTTATCTGCTCTGAGGTTCCTGGAGGCCCAGAGAAAGAGTCCAGGATATGATGAGCCCTCACTGCTGTTTAGGCCCTGTTGACTCCAGGAGGAATGTACCCCTGGCCTTTCCGACACGTAGAAGATGTCCCTATTGCCAGGAGGAAAGCAGCCCTTTGTTTTGCCCCGGGATTCTCAGTTTACACCAGAGCTGAACCTAAGACAGAGAAGGAGTTGATGGTGTGGCCAAGATTCTGCCCCAAGAACCACCTGCTCTGAACAGGGCCCCAGACTCTGGGCTCACTGACCCTTGCAGCTGGCATTTCTGCCTCCAGATTCAGAGCCTGGGGTGGGGGCTTCTGATTAGGTTCAGCATCCATCCTCTAGCAGGGATTGAGGAGAGGATGTGTCTACTGCATCCATCTGCCATAGTGGGAGAGGGGGCTGCCTCTTCCTGCTTCTTGGGATTCCCACAAACGGGGGCTCAGATGTTGGGCAGCCCAAGTGACAAAAACCAGCTTTCTCCTCACTCTATGAAGTCCATATTCTCTTCTGTTACTCTTCAGAAGGGCTCCATCTGGTCCCAGCCAGTCACTCAACAAACAGTCATTTTACCTACATGTACCACCAGGCAGTGTGCTAGGTGCTTGGAGGCAGGAGTGAACAAAGAAAATGGAGATTACATTCTACTGGGGAAGAGACTGATAATAAATAAGTAAGCAGCTCTGGCCAGTTTGGCTCAGCGGTTAGAGCGTCGGCCCGTGGACCTGAGAGTCCTGGGTTCGGTTCCCACTAAGGGCACGTACCTCGGTTGTGGTTTGTCCCCGGCCCTGGTTGGGTCATGTGGGTGGCAACCACTCGATGTGTCTCTCTCACATCGATGTTTCTCTCTCTCTCTTCCTCCCTCTCTCCCTTCCGCTCTATCTGAAGATACATGCAAAAATGTCCTCGGGTGAGGATAAAAAATAAATAAGTAAATAAATAAATAAATAAGCAAACAAATAAATAAATAAGCAAACAAGATATTTATAGATGTGGTAATTCTATAAAAGAAATGGGCAGGAAGCTGTGAAAGAAAGTGAGTTTCTCTAACCTATACCCTAAAACTTAGTGGTTTACAACACTTTTATTTAGGTTGTTACTTTGTGAGTTGGGATATGGGAAAGTCTGGGCTGGGAGGTTCATCTCTGTTCCATGTGGTGTTAGCTGAGGTGCCTGGGGCTGGAGAATCCACTTCCAAGATGGTTTATTGTTTGCCCCAAATTTTGTAGTGAAAATTTTCAAATACATACAAATAGTGGATAGAATTGTATAGCAAACACTCTACCTACCACCCAGATTCTGCACTTAACAGTGTGTCGTCTTTATCACACACCTGTGTATCTCTCCACCTGTCCAAGCCTTTTCACTCTCAGGTCTGGTGACTGCTGCTTCTTGAATTCTCTTCCTCCCATATGACTTGGGCTTCTTACAGCTCAGTGATCTCAGGCTAGTCGCACTTCTTCCATAGTGGCTGACTTTCACGGTGTGCTATTGGTCAAAGCAGGCATGGGGTAGAAGAGCATGTGGGATGGAGCCATCTTTAGAAAAAACAATCAGCTAGAAAGTGTGATCAGGGAAGCCCTTTTCAAAAAGATGTTATTTGGGCTGAGGCCTGAGGGATGAGAACAGCCTTTCTTGTGAAAATCCAGGAGAGAAGAGCATTCCAGGCAAACAGATGGAGGAAGGCAAAGTCTCAGAGGTAGAAAAACAAATCTTTCTACTTTTCTTTCCTTTTCCATATCCAAATCCAACCCATCATCTGGGAACCACATCAAGCCACCTCTCTCATGAAGCCTTCCCAGATACCTCCATCCTTGATAATCTTTCCCTCTTCCTAGAGCACTCATGCCTGGAGTGCTCATCTGGCTTGCACTGCTTGGCTGGGTAGTGCAATGGTTACATACACAATGTGAGGCCTTGGGGAAGTTGCTCACCTTCTCCAGTCCTAGGTTTCTTCACCTACAAATGGGAAGAATAATACCTACCACATAGGATGGCTGTGGGAAAATTACTAACATGTGCAAAGTGCTTGGCACCTAGTGAATATTCAATAAATGGCAGCTATAATTATTAATTACAAATTGGTTCATCCCATCATGTGTTAATCTAATTTAGACTTTTTTTCGGAGCAGAGACCATGCCCTTTTCAACCTTTTCTCTTTCATAGTGCAAGCAGTGGGCCTCGTGTAGATACTACAGATAGGAACCAGCATGCCACAGAGCTCTCCATCATGCCGTGGTGCTAACGGAGCCTTGCAGGGCTCAGAAGAGCAAGACTCAGCTGGGACCCTTCAGAAGCTTCCAAAGAATGAGAAAGTAGATGTGCCTGCAGCAGCCACACTGAGGATCTTTTACGTTTGAATACAGAGAGTAACAGTTTTCAAAGCACCTGCACATCTGTATTAGTTTGCTAAGGCTGCGGTAATGGAAACCAGGTTACTTACACAACAGATATTTATTTTCTCACAGTGCTGGAGGCCAGGAGTCTGAAATCAAGGTGTGTGTCAGTATGAGGGCTGTGAGGGAGACTCTGTTCCATGGCTTTCCCCCAGCTTGTGGTGGTTTGCTGGCAATCTTTGGCATTCCTTGGTTTGTAGAAGCATCACCCTGATCTCTGTGTTCATCTTCATATGGCATTCTATGTGTGCATCTGTGACCAAATGTCCTTCTTTGATAAGGACACCAATCATATTGGATTAGGACCCACCCAATGACCTCCTTTTTACTTGATTGCCTCTGTAAAGACCCTATCTCCATATGATCATATTCTGAGGTACTGGGGTTGAGACTCTAATTCATCCTTTTTGGGGGACACAATTCACCACATAAAACATCTCTATCTCCTATGACCCTCCTCATCTACACCCCACAGTGAGCCCCTTCAGGGCAAGTAGCAAGTCTTGTCCTAAATATATGTACCTTTCAGGCCTTAGCTTCTCCCTGCTTCTTATGCTTCAGGCCTTTCCCACAGCTTTTCCACCTCCCACCACCCTCTTTCTTCTCTTTGTCTAGCAAATTCCTACTCATTCTTTATTTCTTAGCTTACATGTTACCTCCACAGAGGCCTTTCCTGATCACCCTCTGATTGTATCTCCCATGTTATTTATTCTCATGATTTCCTCTTTTTTCTTCCAATTCATCTCATGGTTCACTAGCATATATTTCTCTGTGACTGATTAATGGAGCTGCCAGACATTAATCCTCAGTCTGTAAGCACAATGAGGGCAGGAACCCACCTTATCATTGTCTTCTCAGTTCCATAGCACATAAGCCAGAGTAGAAACTCCATAAATATTTGTTGAATGAATGAATGATACATCTTTGGATCTTCCATACCACCTTACACAGAATGGGATTAGTGGATGTTGAGTGAGTTATAATTATTTCTGTCTGTATCTTCCAAGAGAGAGCGGGCTCTTTGAGGGCAAGGTTAGGTCTCATTCTTTTTTGAATCTCCAGTATCCAACCCCTCCTCCTTGATCTTCTATGTATTCCTTATCTATGCGGCACAACAAATTACTCTGAAATTTAGGAGCCTAAAATAGTAGCATTTATTACTTCACGATTTCTGGGGGTCAGGAATTCAAGAGTGATTTCACTGATTGTTTCTGGCTCAAGGTCTCTCATGAGATTATATTTCTTTTTAAACATATCTTTATTGTTGAATGTGAGATTATACTTATGATTTTGGCTAAGGCTTCAATTGTCTGAAGGCTTGACTGGGGCTGGAGGGTCCACTCCCAAGGTGGTGCACACACATGGCTGGCAAGTTGGAGTTGGTTGTTTGCAGGAGGCTTCACTTATTACCCATGGGAACCTCACTCTAGGGCTGCTTCATTGTCTTCATAACATGGATTCCTTATGAGTGATCAAGAGCGAGGAAAGAGGAAAAGCGATGTCTTTTATGTTTTAATCTTGAAACTCATGCTCCATGATTTTCACAATATCCTGTTGGGCATACTGGTCTGCCCTATTCAGTGTGGAAGGGGACTACACAGGGCATGGATACCAGGAGTTATGAATCATGGGGGTCCTGGTGGAGGCTGGTGTCCACACTCTAAACCAGATCTCTTTTCCCTCCACTTGCCCACCCATACTCAGTTATGGAATCCTGTTCTTCGCCTTTCAAATACTTATCACATTATATGATTCCATGTTCATTTAATTATTTTAGTCTATCTCCCTCCACCAGAGTATCAGCTCCATGAGGGCAGAGACTGCACCTGTCCGGTTCAGCACTGTAGCCCCAGTAACCAGCACAAGGCATAGAGTAGGTACCTGCTCGGTGAATGTTTTGAGCACATTATAATAATTTGCTTCTGTTAGAATTATAAGAATGTGCTCGTTTGTCTCTCCTCTGCATTGTAGGCTCCTGGCTCAGGGCCTGGCATAGAATTAAGGGTTCTTCTATAACATCTATAAACATTTGCTGAAATGGGCTGAGTGATACACTTGGAGAAGCGAGGGGGTCTCGATCTTGCTTTCCCAGGCCTCTCCCTCTAGCTCAAACCCACAAAGTCGGGACAGAAGTCTAACAAACCGTCAGCCTTAGCAACGCAGGCGGAACTCAGCCCGCTGGTTGCTCAGGCGCGTCACTTCCGGGATCTGTGGTCGCGGAGAACCACTTCCGGGGGGCGGCGCGCGGCGGCGCGGGAGGTGAGTGCGGCGGCGCCGGCGGCCGGGCCGGGGCTTCGGGCGGGGCGGAGTCGCAGAGGCGGAGGGAACCGAGCGGGGTTTGGGCTGGGGCGCCGCGGCTCTGCTGTCCCCGGCGGCTCTGCTCCGTTGGCCTCCGCCTCTCAGCGCGGCCGGCATAAGTTCGCAGGGGCTCGTTAGGAAGTTAGTTGCGGAGGGGAATCTGAGCCCCTGGGAGGCGGAAGGCCTCGCCGGGTGCGGTCCAGCGCTGAGCTCAGAGCCCGGCGGACCCAGCGCTGCTCACGGCCGTGACCCGGCTTTGCGCCGACGAGCGGAGCGCTGGGAGGAGCCGCGGCTCGGGCTTCGACGTTGGGCGCGCCCCGTAGTGCTGTGTGGCCGTGGGCAGCCCCTGGTTGCCTCTGGGGTTCTCCGTTTCCTCCTCCAAGACGGGCACGCGGGCTGGACCTGAGGCTCAGTGGGATGGTGAATGCGAAGCACTTGGTAACGGTGCACACAGTGCGTGTTGGGTGAATTCGTTTCACAACACGTGGGAAATGAATATGTGAAACCTCACACTTTCTAAGTGGTGGTAACACATTCGGATTTATTAATTACATTTTGCAGGACATCTGTACACCAGTTTCAACCCCACTGGCGGCCAGTTCTGACTCTGCTCTGGGAGATGGCTTAGCTTTCCATAGGGCACAAGTATAAGACGGTTTTGAGCAGTTTTTGGGAATTTGTTGTAGTGGGATGGGTCTGAGTATACACAGCCCATTGCTACAGGACAGTGACTAACTCATGACACCGATTTTCGGTCCCTTAATCTGTTTCAGTTGAATTCTCAGAATGGAATTTTAAAAGCATTTCATTAGAAGCCAAGAATCCTCCACCAACACACTTGGAATCTGGGTTTTTCAGTCTTAGAGAAGATTTTATTTCTATTTGCTAAGTCTGGAGAGCTAGAAATGTTTCAGGGGTTATTTATTTTAATGTTGACTTTCTCATTAAACTTATTTTAGAATAATTTTAGATTTACGTGATTATTAAGAAGATACATAACTACAGTGAGTTCCCATATGCCTCACACCAAAGTCCCCTATTAACGTCTTACATTAGTATAGTACATTTTTCACAGTTAATGAACCAATATTGGTAAGGTATTACTAACTAAAGTCTATGCTTTATTCAGATTTGCTGTTTGCCCCAATGTCCTCTTTCTGTTACAAGATCCCATCCAGGACGCCACATTACATTTAGTGGTCATGTTTTATTAGACTCCTCTTGGCTGTGATAGTTTCTCAGACTTGACTTGTTTTAGATAAACTTGACAGTTTTGATTATTAGCCAGATATTTTATAAAATGACCCTCAATTGGGATTTTTCTGGTGTTTTCTCATGATTAGATTGGAGTTCTGAGTTATGGGTAGGAAGACCACAGAGATGAAGTGCCATTCTTACCACATCACATCCAGGGCACGTACTGTTCTCACTGCTGATGCTAATCTGGATCACGAGCTTGAGTAGTCAAGTTCTTCTGCTGTAGTTAATCCCCTTTCTGTTGTCTTCTGTATCTCTTTTACATACCCCAATCAATGTTTTGTTCTGTCAACACTTTCTTACTTTCTGCTCTAGGCTTATCTTGTGTATTTTCTGCCTCAGTCCTAGAATTAATCATTTCTCCAAGGAATCTTGGTTCCTTTTATTGTAGAATGGTATTAGACACCAAGATCTGGGTGCTCAACCAAGATCTGGGTGCTCAGGTGTTCTCATTGCTACTGAGATGCTCATGCTTCTAGGCCCCCTTAGCGGACAGAGCAAGAGATATATGTATCTAACCTGTAAGAATAGTGGCTTCAGAATTGTTAACCTATATTCCCTGTGGGAATAATTTAATCAACTAGAGTACAGTGCACATTTTGCCTTTAGTCTTATAGAATCTACTCATTTCCAAAGTTGCCGAGGTCAGTACCGGATCCTCTGTACCTTTTCAGTGAAGTTTAATACATTTGTATATTTTTAGATGCAGAATGTCACATTCTGTGTTCTGTCCTGAGATACCCTGACCTCCTAAATGCTTTTTAAAACATAATTGCACACACACTTGCCCTGGCCAGTTTGGCTCAGTGGTTAGAGTGTGGGCCCAAGGACCAAAGAGTTGCGGGTTCGATTCCGGTGAAGGGCATGTACCTCGATTGCTGTTTGTCCCTGGCCCTGGTTGGGGTTGTGCGGGAGGCATCATGTCCATGTGTCTCTCTCACATCAATGATTCTCTCTCTCTCTCTTTCTCTCTCTCTCCCTCCCACTCTGTCTGGAAATAGATGGAAAAATATCACCGAGTGAGGATTAAAAAATAATAATAATAGCACTCATTAAAGTTTACTCTTTGTGCTGCAAATTTCTATGGGTTTTGACAAATGTGTAATGTTCTGTACTCACCATTACAGTATCATACAAAATAGTTTCACCTTCAGGGATTATTTTTAACTTCCGTCTTTCAGATTTCACCTCAGCAATCCTGTTGGTTTTCTCTTCAAAATATATATGTAACTTGAGAATTTACCACCTCCACTGCTACCACCCTGGTTCGAGTGTGACTCTTTTACTATTATAGTAACCTCCTAACCGCTCTCCCTGTACCCTGCAGTCTATGCTTAACACAACAGCCAGAGGATCCTTTTAAGATGAGTCAGACCATGCCATCATCATCATCATCACTAAGAACCTTCCAGTGGCTCCCCTTTCACTCAGATGAAAAGCCAAAGAACTTATAATGGCCTATTGACCTTATACAGTTTGCTTACTCTACTGTTCTTTTAAAAATATTTTTATTGTTTTTTTAAAGAGAGAGGAAGGGAGAGAGAGATAAATTTGCGTCAGGCCCTGGAATAAACTCAAAGTAGACCCAGGTAGCACCTGTTGTTCAGGAGTTTATAGTGGAGCAAGTGAAAAACAGACTTTGTGTAGTATTTCTCAGACAATAAGAAATACATTTGGAATTTTGACCCAGAACATCCATACTTGGATGTAGATTGATATGATTGAAAAAAAGCACATCCCCTTTTGGGGATCAAGCCTGAAACCAAGTCATGTGCCCTGACTGGGAATCGAACCCGTGACCTCTTGGTGCATGGGATGATGCTCAATCCACTGAGCCACACAGGCCGGGCTGCTCTACTGTTCTTGATCATAAAGTTCATTCCTGCCTCAGGAGCTTATTATCCCTTGCTGTTCCTTCATCCTGGGGTACCCTAACATATTTTAATGACTTGTTCCTTTGCTTTCTTCTTGCTTTTGCTGAAATACCACCTTCTCAGGGAGTCTCTTCCCTGATCACCCCATATAAAATAGCACCTCTTTCCTCCCTTTTTATATTTTCTTATAATACGCACCGCTGACATTACATTATATATGTATAAGTGTGAGTGCAACTAATTGGATGAAAACTCCATGGCAGGAACTAGAATAATGCCCAGCACATAGTAGGTATTTAATAAATAGTTGTCCAGTGAATGAATGCCTCTGATCACTAGTGTCTGGCATTCAGGGATGAACCTCAAGGGTTCTAGTAACCTTAGGAGAAATTATTTGCCATGTTTGGTAATAAATGGGTATGTACTTTTTATTAAATTCTGGTAGGGGTATGACATTTCCCCTTTGCTCTTAAGCAAATCTGAACACCATAGGACTAGAGACATTGCAGGATGTTCAGGCCCGCCCTGACTCACTGGGAAAGCCTAAGCCAGCCCCATGCCGCTCAGCTCCTCATTGTTAAATGAGGCAGTTGGTTGAGGCATCAGCTCTTGCTTTAAAGGTGGAAGACAGGCATAGGCTTCCTCATTTACCAAATATTTGGGTCAGGCCCTGAAATAAACTCAAGGTAGACCCAGGTAGCTCCTGTTGTTCAGGAGCCCATAGTGGAGCAAGTGAAAAACAAACTCGGTGTATTTTTTAGACAATCAGAAGTACATTTGGAATTTTGACCCAGAACATCCATACTTGGATGTAGATGGATATGATTGAAAAAAAGCTTCAGGACACAATACTCACCCTTACTAATGAGATATTTTCTCTTTGTCATTTATTTAAAGTGCTGGCTATAGCTTTGGAAATGGTTTCTATGGCTCACTAGTTGGCAACAGCCTGCAGTTTGAAAACCGTTGACCTAGTGGGTAAGAGCTCTGGATCTGGAGGAGCCTGCCAGTTTAAATCCTGACTTTACCACTTCTCAGCCAACGAATCCCTGGCTGGGCCATGTGACTCTACAAGCCCGGGTTTTCTCATCCTCATTAGTAATACCTGCCTCCCAGAGTGGTTGTGAAGTGAAGGAGATGAGTGTGTGTGCACTTCTGGCAAATGATTTGGTCACTGCTACTGCTGTGACAGTGGGGGTGGTGCTGGTGAACAAAGCCTATCACGGGGAGCCTGAGGGTACCACCTCCTACTTGAGCACTGAAGGATGAGTAGGACTCTTGTGACTTCTGTAGTCAGGAAAGGAAAACCCAGAAATACTGTCAGGCAGGGTGGGAAATAAAGCACAGAGGTGCAGAGAAAATTAGACACGAATTCTAAAGCATACACCATGTGTGTTGAGCATGTTGTTTTCCAGAACATTTTTACAACCACCCTTATTTTACACCTACACTACCCAAAATGGGGGTCCTCTAGCCATATGTGACGATTGATTTTTAAATTAATTAAAGTTAAATATAATTAAAATTCAGTTTCTCAGTAGCCCAATTTACATGCTCAAAAGCCACACGTTGCTGGTGGCTACCATATTAGAGAACACATATATAGAACATTTCCATCCTTGCAGGAAGTTCTATTGAACAGTGCTTCATTAAACCCTACAGAAGTCTTGCAAAGGAAGTACACAGGGCATGGATTTTCCTTTTATTTATTTATTCTTCAATCCTCTCCCGAGGATATTTTTCCATTGATTTTTTTTGGACAAAGTGGAAGACAGTGTAGATGAAAAGGGGCCACACACTAACCTGACAAGCTCAGGTAAGGCCTGTTAAAGTAACACAAAGGATGGCCTGAAATGAAAACTTTTTAACTAAAAGCAGTTTATGGCAGGTAGTCATGTCCTAGACTGGCACCTTCCCTGACAGAGGGCAACCTTTACCGTAACTGAGCCTGTCTATTGTCTTTTTGCATCTACAATAACATATCTTTGGAATGTCAAAAGTAATTTTCCTTTTTCCGGGCCCATCAAAGCACAGGCACCACTCTTCGGAGACCACAAATCTTCTCATTGTTACTGAGTTAATTGTTCACTGTTAACTATCCTGTACCCACCTATGTAAAAGATGTATGTGTCTATCATTTTACTTTTTATCTAATCCCAGAGGTTTCCCCACTTTGCTTTCTCTCACCTCCCTAATCTATCACCAGTGAATTTCAATTAACTCACTTGCGTCTCCTCTTTTGATTATAATGTATAAAATAAGGTGCAAAATTACCATTCTCTGGCCCTGGCCAGTTTTGCTCAGTGGTTAGAGCATCAGCCCGTGGACCAAAGAGTCTCGGGTTTGATTCTGGTCAAGGGCACGTACCTCAGTTGTGGTTCGTCCCCGGCCCTGGTTGGGGTTGTACGGGAGGCCACCAGTCCATGTGTCGCTCTCACATCAATGTTTCTCTCTCCCTCCCTCCCACTCTATCTGAGATAAATGGAAAAATGTCCTTGGGTGAGGATTAAAAAAAAAAAATTACCATTCTCTGGAGCATTATTTCAGTCCATTAAGATTTTGCTTCACGGCAATTGTCATCAGTTTTGGCTCAAATAAACTCACTGAAATTCTTTAAAGGTTGAATGTTTTTTATGTTGACAAGAGGGGGGAGGGAGAGAGAGAAAAACATAGATGTGAGAGAGACACACTGAATGGTTGCCTTCCACACAACCCCAACTGAGGCGGGGGATTGAACCTGCAACTCAGATATGTGCCCTTGACCAGGAATTGAACCCAAGACCCTTCGGTCCACGAGCTGATGCTCTAATTGCTGAGCCAAACTGGCCAGGGCTCCTTTTATTTTTTGTTTTATTTTTTTTAATCCTCACCCGAGGATACTTTTTCATTGATTTTTAGATTGGGCGGGGGGAGAAGGAGAGAGAGACATTCATGTGAGAGAGACACATCGATTGGTTGGACACTTTAGTTGCTTCCTGTTTTTCAGTATTATGAATAGCACTGCCATGAACTTTTTTTTATACCTGAAGTCTTTTTCTTTTGAATTGTTTCCTTACTGTAAATTCTAGGAAGTGTTATTCAATCAAAGGATATAATCACTTTTATGGCTCTTGTTATATATTACCTAATTGCCATGTTTTAAAAAAGTCTAAATGCATCATAGTTTTGAGTAGACATTATTGTTGTTTGGTTCATGAGAACATCCAGTCTCCAGGAGGTCCGGAGATCAGCCCTAAGTATAGCTAATTGCTGATGGAGTCTGGGTTTGTGCTCATGATTCCTGACTCCTGGACCTGTGTGTGTGTTTTTTTAAATCCTCACCCAAGGATATATTTCCATTGATTTTCAGATAGAGTGGGAGGGAGGGAGAGAGAGAGAGAGAGAGAGAGAGTGAGTGAAACATCGACGTGAGAGAAACACACATCGATTGGTTGTCTCCCGCATGACCCTGACCAGGGCTGGGGATCAAACCAAAACCAAGGGTACCAACCTGTGATTCTTTGGTCCATAGGCTTATGCTCTAACTGCTGAACCAAACTGGCTAGGGTGGGACCCGTGTTTTTATTGTACAAATATACATAACAGTGTTGTTGTTAGTAGAACTAATACATCTAACTGTCGATAAGCCAAGTAGGTTTGTTACAGTCTAAAGTGTAAAACTTGGGGCTGAAAGCTTTATACCCCCAAAAAAGTTTATTTAGAAAGTCACAGAGGTAGAAGAAGTGAGTTGTAGAAGAAAAGGGCTCAGGAAACAAGTTAGAGAGGCAAAAGAAGGGCCCTCAGAGCGTAGGAGAAAAAGGCAAGGAAAACGTGCCTGGGGAAAGGGAGTGGGGAGAGGAGAGAGAGAGAGAGAGGGAGAGAGAGACACTTAAGGCGTTTTTAAAAATGTGTATTTATAAGGTGCAACTGAAGAAATGAGAGACCTTTCTTACACCTTGTTATTCGCATGGCGAAATGAGAGACCTTTTTTACACCTTGTTATTCACATGGCATAGGATATAGAGCCCCGCTGGGGCTGTATGTTTTCTCCAGTGAAGCTGTTCTCACAGCTGCCTTGGAATTCGCTTCAGGGCCAGTTTATGAGCCACCCCCAAAAATCTGCCTAGTTTCTTAGTGTCATACCTTGTATGTGACCAAAAATGGTATTCCTGAGCTTGCGGCCCCACCTGATTCACCACACTTGGATCCAGATGATGTTGAGTTCTTTCCAGAAGCCAAATCCTTCCTGGAAGGATGAAGAGCTGCCAGTTCTGAGGACTTTGGGGAAAAAAGGGGGGGCCCTCAGGCTTTGAAGGCTGTTCCCGAAGACAAGTGGTGTGAAAAGGCAGCCACCTTGCTGGCGTAGGCACAGGACCTTCCTCAGTGACCAGGTTGAAAAAGAGATAATGTACATTTACATAAGTCCCAATCTGCTTAGCTAGAAGGTCATTTTTGTTATCCTTTAGTCACCCCTGCTTCATGTTGGAAAAATGTTGCGAAGCAGTGAAGCTGCAGAACCAAAGTGGAGGACGGTCTCAGGACAGTCTCTAGCCAGAGCTATGCTGAGGAGTACAGTGCAGGCCATGGGTGTAACTAAGTTTCCTAGTAGCTACATTTAAGAAGAAAAGAGAAACAGATAAAATTATTTTTTTATTGTGGTAAAATATACATAACATAAAATTTACTACTTTAACTGTTTTTTAGGTGTACAATTCAGTGGCATTGACAATATTGTATAATCATCACCACCATCTATTTTCAGAACTCTTTCATCATGCCAAACTGAAACTCTGTACCCATTAAACAATAATTCCACACTTCCCTCCTTTAGCCCTTGGTAATTTATATTCTAGTTTCCGTCTCTATGAATTTGCCTACTCTCAGTACCTCATATAAGTGGAATGATACAACATTTATCCTTTTGTGTCTGACTTATTTCACTTAGCATAGTGTTTTCAGGGTTCATCCATGTATCAGAATTTTATTCTTTTGTATATACATACATTTTGTTTATACATTCATCTGTTGCTAGACTCTTGACTGTTTCCACCTTTTGGATATTATGAATGATACAGTTGTGAACACTGATATACAATACCTGGTGGAGTCTCTGCTTTCAGTTCTTTCGGGTATATACCTAGGAGTGGAATTGCTAGATCATATGGTAATTTTGTATTTAACTTTTTGAGACACCACCAAACTTTTCCAATTTGTCTTTTCACTCTCTCTTTTTAAAAAAAAAAAAATATGTTTTTATTGATTTTTTTAGAGAGAGAGGAAGGGAGAGAGAGATAGAAACATCTGTGTGAGAGAGATACATCAGTCGGCTGCCTCCTGCATGCCCCCTACTGGGGATCGAGCCCACAACCCAGGCATGTGCCCTGACCAGGAATCAAACCGGGACCTCTCAGTCCATGGGACAATGAATGACTGGATGAATTAATGAACACATAAGGAAATCTGAAACATAGCCGGACTTCAGTAAATGTTTGTTGATTTGAGATTTTTGTTGAAGTGTTTGCATTTACTTATTTATTTTTCCTAACTTTACAATTGGAAAAATTTCCAACATACCAAAAACTTGAAAGAATGGTTCAATGACTATCCATATATCCTCCACCTAGATTCAAGAATTGTTAAGATTTCACCACAACTACTTTATATATTTTTGCATGTATGTATGTGTGTTTATGTAGTGGGACCATTTAAAAGTCAGTTGTAATGCCCTGGCTGGTTTGGCTCAGCGGTTAGAGCGCCGGCCTGCGGTCCAGAGAGACCCAGGTTCGGTTCCCGCTAAGGGCATGTACCTCGGTTGCAGTTTGTCCCCGGCCCTGGTTGGTCGTGCGGGTGGCAGCCACTCGATGTGTCCCTTTCACGTCGATGTTTCTCTCTCTCTCTCTCTTCCTCTCTCTCCCTCCCACTCTATCTGAACAAAAAATGAAAAAATGTCCTCAGGTGAGGATAAAAAAAAAAAAAAAAAAAAAAGTCAGTTGTAAGAATATGACACGTACCCTTTGCATTTAGAGGTTGGCTCTGGAGTGTGGTGAGTAGAGGAGACCTCAGACAGCAGGCAGCTGAGGCCATGGCCTCCGACCTGGACTTCTCGCCTCCCGAGGTGCCTGAGCCCACTTTCCTGGAGAACCTGCTGCGGTACGGACTCTTCCTGGGGGCCATCTTCCAGCTCATCTGTGTGCTGGCCATCATCATACCTGTTCCCAAGTCCCACGAGGCGGTGAGTTCTTCTCTGTGGCCCTCAGCTCCTCAGGCCTGGGTTCTGGGTACTAAAAATAGATATCACAGCAGTGAAGATCAGCAGGGCCTATGCTGGGCTTTATTGATACAGCGTGTCTCCAAATTCCTGCCTGATGTCATTGAGCCATGTGATTAATACTTTATTTGTTCACACATGTGTTAAGCAGATTTTTATTTAGTGCCTACCGCCTGTCACACTGTGCTGAAAGATGTGGTGCCAGCCCTCAAGGAGCTTCTAGTCCTTGGGGGAAGGGCAGATGTGAAACAAATACACGTTTCCTGAGAAGTACAGGGTACTGTGAGGGTGTTGACAAGGGGGCAGACCAAGGGACTGGGCTTTTTCCCCTCCCCGAAGGAGTGGGAACTGCATGTGGTAGTACCTGAGGACTAGAGTGAGCTAGTTCACGGAACTGAATGGAAGGGACGGTGGCTGGAGCACAGAGGGGACGTGACGAGAGGTGCACCTACAAGAGTCGGCAGGTCCAGAGGGTTTTAAATAAAAGAGTGACATGATCAGATTGCCTTTTTTGTTGCTTTGACTCTTATTCTATAGTTATACACTCTCCTTCTGCCACCACCACCACCACCCTCACTTTCCTGAAGACATTGATTGTTGGTGGAAGCAGGTCATTGTCATCTAGGATATCCACATCCAGGATTTGGCTGATGGCTTCTCTGTGGTGTCATTTGCCATGTTTCTCTGTCCCCATATTTCCTGTCAATAGGAAATTTGATGTAGAGCCTTGATTCAATTCAGATCCGGTTATTTGGTGAGAGCATCTCATAGCTGATGTTGTGTACTTCCTGTCATATGTCATCAATGGGCAGGTGGGGTCTGATTGTCACACGTTTAGAGCTTGTAGGATTGATCCGTGGGGTCAGGTGGAGTTAGCTGATCCCTCTGTTATAAAATCCCTGTCGGTCTTTCACTTAAATGGTTTTAGCACCCCCTGAGGGTCATTGCTTAGGTTCATGATTTCATTCTCTATTTATTAGCTGGAATTCTTCAGTGAAGAAGGCCTTTTCCTCATCGTCTGTGTGGTTACTCTGAAATTCTGTTCATACTAAAAGGCAGGATTAGTTCTTGGATCTATCTCTTTATTAATTTTTAGAGTAGTGAGTTTGGGCTCTGGCATACTCCATTGTTAACCAGTGGAGCTTTGGGTTTCATAGATTTCGAACATACGTGTTTATATATTTGATATATTTTAATTAATGTTAGTTTTGTTTTAAATGCTCAGATGGTCTCAGTGAGAGCTCCATCAAGTTGTGTGAAATATTGTCCACCAGGGAGGGCCGTTAGAGACTCGCTGCCTAGGGCTTTATTGGGGACAGGTCACATAAGCACCCTCTGCCTGGCACAGACTAAACTTCCAGACTTCTAGAAGGAAAGCAGGTGTTCAGCATAAGCCTTATTGTTTGCACACAGTGAGCCACTCTTATCAGTTCTGGGAATGGTGGGAACCACCCCAAATCCAGTTTCCCAGATGCCAGCCAAGGGCCAACCTTACAAGCTCACTTTTCTAAGGATGGCAGCTTTTTTTAATGTTACTCTGTTCTGCACACCTACAATATACTTGTTATAGTTTTAAAATAACTATATTGGCTTTTACTACTAACAGTAAGACTCAGAAAGAAATTTAAGATTTCTTTATGGTTCTTTTTTGACCCACAAGCATTTCCCAGTAGGGATGTCTGGTCAGACTACTGTGTTTAGTAATTCTTTTCTTCGTATAGGTATATTCCCACCGTGACATACAGTTAGGTTAATCTGCTTTAATTTTTTTTAATTTTTAGGGATTTTGTTTCTTTTTTATTTAATTAAAAATTATATGAAACATTTATATACAACATTTCCCAAAGTCAAAACTGTATAACAAGATACAATCACAGACGTTTCCTTTCATCTCAGTGTCCTCCACCATTTTTCCTTCCTCCCTCCGTATAGGTAACCATTTTTATTATTTTGATGTATCCTTCCTTTGTTTCTTTCTGAAAACATATGCAAATGAATATGTGAGATATATATATATCTCCCCTTTGGTACACACAAGATAGCATACTATTAAACACAGTTTCGCATCTTTCTTTTTTCACAACAATATACAGTGAGTTCTGAAGATCCACATGCCTTGGAGATGACTGTGTCTCAGAGAGCCTGCTTATGTAGCTGGGAGGATAATGGGAATTTACTGGATGCAGTGGGGAACCTGGCGAAGGAGCAGGCTTGGGTGGGGATTGGAAGGAGCACGCTGAGTGCAGTTTTAAGTAGGTGCCTTTGAGATGTACAGGTCTTTATCAGGGGAAGCACCTAGGCTGAGTGTTGATCAACATTTGGGAGCTGATGACTTGTAACTGAAGCCATGGGAGAGGATGAGGTCTCCAAAGGAGAGAATGTGGAGTGAGAGGAGAAGAGGGCCTAGGTCGGAGCCTTGAGGAGCCCCAGCACTTGGGGAACAGGCAGGAGGAGCAGCGCAGTGGGTTGGGTGGGGAGACCGTGGTGAATTTGGACAGGCTCATGGCCTCTGGGTTATTCTGTCCGTCTCTGTTTCTTATTCTGGTATTTTGAGAAGGAGGTCATGATTGGAGTTTTTCCACCCACAATTGTATCACATTCTAAAAACGTAATCCCTGTGCTCTGGGGCTCTGTCCTCAGGCACGGCATGCTATTGGGCATTATAAATAACAAACATTTTTATTGTCACTGGCCACTGATGAAGCCTGCTAAGAGTCCCGAGGGAGAGAGGTGATGAATGTTCTTGTTTTATAGGCAGAGATGTAGAGTCAGAGGTGTGCGGCCTTTTGCAGAGCTGCTGCTCACCTCCTGTTGTGTCTTAACTTTTCGAGGCTAGCCACAGAGGCTTGGGTCAGTTGAGCAACTTTCAGAAAGAGGGGTGCCCTTTACTGGTCTCTGAGTTTTTAGTGACGCAGTCGTTTGAGGTCTTCTGAGGCAGGGAGTTGACAAAGGGTCCACAGTCTGCCTCCTTCCCCCTCCCCCTACCTACTCTGCCATTTAGAGATTAATTTGGAACAACAGCCTCATCTTTTACAATATAAATATAGTACATAGGTTTTTATTTTAATTTATCTTGCAGTTTAGGGGAGTAAGATTCACACAAGTGAATTGTCTTCATAACTGAAGCTTACTGTTTTAGCTTTTTTTTTTCTTTTCAGTTTTCCAATGGATCAGTAGCAAAAAATACAGTACTATTAATTTAACTTCTTATTGGTGCATCACTAGCAAATGGTCCCCAGTTATGCAGGGATTCTACTGCCAGCTTTCCTTTGTGTGCCCCCATAATGCAGCCTTCTCTTACTCCTCAAGCTCCTGCAGAAATGGAGAGGAAAGTGAGTATTCTGTGCTTAGACAGTCTTACAAAGAGAGGGAGAGTGCTAAGACTGCTGAGTGTCTGTACCTAGCATCTGTACCTAGCAGCTAGATGGGATTTGGAATTCGGATGGGGAGGGGAAAAGATAGGGGCATTTAACTTGGGGCTAGGGAGCTCTTAAGAAGGAAGGAAGCCTGTGGGAATGGGGACAGCTTGTGGGACTCCAGGCAGCCCAAGGGCAGGAAGGAGGTACCTGAAAGTGGAGGGTGGCCAGAGGTGGGAGAGGGCAGAAGTGGGGGTGGGAGGACCCAGAGAACAATCTTGTTCTTTTTGTCTTGTAGCTTAGGGCAAAATCATCTCTCTTGCTTGGCCTATAGAAAGAAACAAGGTCTATTAGTGGCTTTTTGGGTCAGAAGATAATATTTTTGGCTCTAGATGATGGGAAAGCCTTTGAAAAGCAAAAGAATGTCTTTCCTGTTGTTCCAGTAAGCTGATTTTTTACAACTAGTTTATGACTTCAGTACTTCAATACTTGGGAGATTATTTGAAAGCTCTTTTGGGGGTAATCAGGGAAGAAAAAAGGAATACATACAAATGCTTCCCACCCTACCCCCTTCCTTTTCATAGTAGGAGCAAGAACCAGTTGGTAAAATTAAAACCAAAGTCCCTAGAATCCTAAGCCAAATGAGGGCTTCCCCCCCCCCCCCCCTCATTGACACCTCATTAAACTAAGACCCGAGAAAACAAACATTTGTTTGAGCCTGGACTATACCCATAGAGATTTTGATTCAGTTGTTCTCTGAAGCCTTGGATCAGTGTTTTCTTAAAGTGCCCAACTTATGCAGCCACTGGTCTAGTCCTTAGCCATTTCCTGAAGCACAAACCAATTTCAGGAGGACAGGAGGTGTTCAGTTCTATAAGTGTTAAGTGTGAAATAATAGCAAGACATCCAAGGAGTAAAGGGAGAGCCGGTGAGAAGTTGGGAATAGAGACCTGGGAATTATTTTATCAGCATAGCACTATTTCTTGAAACCCTAGGGTGAATTGCTGAACTTTTCAAGGGAAATTAAAATTCAGGAGAGGCCCAAACTTAAGGCATTGCTTGAACTACTTGAGTAGCTTCTGTGCAATGTAGATATTCTGAAAAGATGGGGGTACTGTGCCCGAGCAGGGATGGGAGCCTGGGACCCCGTCACTCACCATCTGCATACTCTCTGCCTGCCCTCTCTGTCTGTCTCCTGCCTTTCACTTCTCTTACCCAGGCCCTGCTTCCTCTGTGCGCTGTCACTGTGGTTAAGAAGAAACATGGCCACCAACAGTTCCCAGAGTCCACGTCCATCCGCTGCAGCATCTGGAGGCTGCCTTCCTGCTTGGTTCCAATTTCAAAATCCCCAGAGAAGGAAGTGTAGCTGACCTAACTTGGGACAGCTATGGCCAGTGTTCAGGGAGGCGAGGGTCCTGTGGTGTGACCTGAAGGGGCGGAGGGGAAGGTCAGTTCTCAAAGGAGCAGGAGAGCTGTGCAGTGCTGGGGTCTCCTTTCCTCTTGCTTTCTCGAGAGATGGCAGAGCAGTGGGCAGAGGACCAGGAGACTGTGGTCTCCCCAAAACCACCCAGTGGTTCCAGGAGAGCACATGGAAAACCCAGACTCCACAGAGACCGGGCAATGAGAACAATTTCATGATTGAGGAGAAGCCGCTCAGTTTGACCACGATGCTGTGTTCGGCTGCTGTCCTTCAGAGTTTGGTTTCAGTAGAACAAAGTTCTTAATAGGGAGTTTCTGAGTCCTTAGGGGGTCCCTAGATACGCTTTAGAAGTCTGTGAGCTCCCTGGAATCATGTACAAAAATGTGATGTTTTCATGTTCAGGCACATTTTTTGGGAAGATAGTCCAGCTTTTCTCAAAGTGGAGTGCCATCGTTTAATGAGGTGGGAGCCCAATTCCCAGAGTTTCAGCAGTGGGTAATAAGACAGTGAAGGTAGGGAGCCCGTCCCCCCTCCCTTCTCGAAAGCCTGCCTGAGCTAACTCCCGAGCCTCCTTTAGGACCAGTTTCCACACCGAATGTGGATCTGCTCAGCACTCAGCAAGCGGGTGTCAACCTAGCTCAGCCACTCGTGCAGTGGACAGTACTGGTTCATCTGGCAACTAACCCTAACCCTCCCAGTACTTTAGATGCCGGCCGTTCCGATCTCTTCAGATGCTTGGGTCTTGTCTCCCCAGCCACGAGGCACCTTCACTTCCGCTGTCTTTGTGGATTGCCACAGTCTCTTCTTGTGTTAATGGGGACCCTTTCTGTTGAAAGCTCAGTAACTCAGCTCCAGCATTCTCCCCAGAAAACTGTATTGGTTCTGAGAACTGGGAATTTCAAGGCATGGCTGGGTTCAGAGGCTCAGAAGGTCTTCAGGGTTCTGTGTGTCTCTCCATTCCTGCAAGTGTTGACTTCATCTTTGGCCCTTGCCAGGTGTCAGGAGGATGGCTGCAGCAGCCCGCCTGCATCGTATTGCTCATGATTTACAAGCAAGAGAGGGCATCACTCTGCCTGTGCCCACTTGCCAGGCTCATGGAAGGCCTCTGCTTCACATGCTCTCACCTTGTCCCACCAGTGGGAAGGGGCAATGGGCACCATTTCTGCCAGGCCACATTTAACTGGCCAGTCCTATGGCCATAGTGACTGAGAGGCCCCCCCAGAACCACATGGGACAGAGAAAGGGCAGGGCCCTAATGGAAGGGTGGTGTTGGGCAGACAAGATTAATTGATGCCCAGCATTGTGATCCAGTGGGGGGAACTCACCAGAACTGATGACAAGAGTGATGGCTCTCAATGTGATGCCCATGCAGTCTTCACTGTCAATCAGGAGGCCCCGCAGTGTTTGGACCCCTGGAACCAGCATTTGGACGGCACGCTCCTGGGGACAGTGGGGCAGTGGCCTAGCTGTTCAGGACCCTGCTGGAAAATCCTTCATGAGGATCTTGCTTTTATACTAGGAACGCTGGTTGCCAGTGAAGGCTGCCCAGTAAATAATTGACCTGGGTAAGTGTATACCCATTCTCAACACCTCAAGAGACAGGCTTGCAGAACCAACTGTGCACTTCTGCCCTTTTTTTAAGTTTAGGATGAGTTTGCAGTTGAATTGGGGGACAGGAATTTTTTTACTTAGTATGACGTCTTGAGAGATTGCTGTGTGGTGGGCAGGGTGAAGGTGTAAACATGGTCTCAAGATGTGTACCAGCTTGTGGGAGAGACGACTGGACACACGGAGCCACAGACTAGCTGGTGGGAAGGGCCTGCTTTGTGCTGAATTGTGTCTGGAATGAACTCCTAAGGCCATTCCCACTAATCACAGTTCTCCTGGCTTGCCAAGCACGTCCTGGACGCTGTGTCTCTGTTCGCCTTGTTGAGCCCACGTGGACGGCCTCCCCTGCTCCCTGTTTCAGCTAGTCCTATTCTCCTCTCAAGGCCAGTGCTTGTTCCGTCTCTGCAAGGTCTTCTCAGTGCCTTCCCTGCCCAGGGCCCCGGGCGAGAATGCACAGTGGGGCAGCAGGAGCTTCAGCACTAGTCACACCTGCTTGGCCCTCCTCCTCCCCCTGAGCCTGTGCGCTGAGCTGTAAAATGAGGGCACTCCCGCCTGGCCCACAGAGTCCTGAGGATCAAGTGAGATAAGGTGCATGGGGCCACCTGAGCCAAGCACAGCTGTTTTCTTTCCCCAGACCATTTTAGAGGAAAGCACGGCTTTAGTCTGTGCAGAATGACATTTTGTCCTGATTTATAGGACCAGATCCACACTGAACTGTGTAGTGGAAACCATAAAATTCTGTGCGCTTTCCCTGTTGGAAGGAATTTGATGCATTGTGGCACAGATTCGATTATTTGAAGCTGATGAATAGCAGCAATTTTCTGGCCTCGTAAGCAGTTGTGGAGCTGCTTCATTATTGACGAGGCCGCTGTCCGTAGAGGACATCTCTGCAGACCCAGGAACCTCCTGGCAGGAGAGGTTTTTCTTTTACTCCTGACTGTGTTTGTCGAGGAAACTTAAACTTGCTTCAGAGGAGAAGTGTTCCTGATTTAAAGGTGGGGCTGTACCTTTCGGCCTCTGCCCTCTGCCTGGCCTGTGCAGCTGGAGAGAAATTACAAGTCAGCCATTTGTTCAGAGTCATTCTTGCCAGCCAAGAACTTGGAGCTCCAGCTCTGTGTGGCTAGGACCCCAGCAGCCGAATCGTGTGTATAACAGCTGCCTTTGCTTCCCTACAGCTTGGGGGGAAGGCAGCTCTGCCCCATTGGACTGATCACTGAGTCTCGATGAGCCTCAGTTTCCTTACCTGTAAAACAGAGCTTACAGTGGCTGGCTGGTCAGGATGGTGGGAGGCTCCCTGAGCTGATGTTTGTGAAACACCCACACGGTGCACATCACTAAGTGTGTGTTCTCTTCTTCATTGCCCTCTGGTGCCTGGCACAGAACCTGCTTACACTGGGCATAGATAGATGGGTGGTGAATGCTGAGTGCCTGTGCAGAGCATGAAAGAGAGCAGACTACCCGGGAGATGCAGCTACATCAGTAGCCCAGAGTGACAGAGTGGGCTGCACGAGGGGGTGTGTCCTGAGACAGGCTTGAGGCTGGAGTGGAATGGCCCTAGAAATTCGTGGGTTCTAGGAATTTGTCTTATACCGAGAGGGAACTGGCGACACTTTTTGTTATTGTTAATCCTCACTCAAGGATATTTTTCCTTTTTTTTAGAGAGAGTGGAAGGGAGGAAGGGAGAGAGAGAGAAACATCAGTGTGAGAGAGACACATCAATTGGTTGTTGGGACCGGGGATCTAACCTGCAACCAAGGTATGACCAGGAATTGAACCTGTGACTCTTTGGTCCTCGGGCCGAAGCTCTAACCGCTGAGCCACACCAGCCGGGCACCAGTGACACTTTTAAAGCAGAAAACAGACATAGTCTCCTGAAGCAATAGTTTTAGATTCTGAAAGCAATGTGGCAGGTGGTGAGGAAAACCTTGGGAGGCTGATACAGTGAGGCAGGCAGGAGACCGCGGGGTCTGATCTGGCACAGTAGTTTGTGTCCAGAGGGAACAGGGTGGAATTGAGAGCCCACTGGAAAGCAGAGTGGACAGGATTTGGGGACAGGTGGATGTGGGGCACCAGGGAATGGCGAGAGCTCAGAAATGACTCGGAGCTGTCTACCTTGGGTAACTGGGTGGGTGACAACGTCAAACACTGAGATGCGGAAGGGAGGAGGGGGTCTGGGTGAAGAGACAGCTAAGACATTCAAGGTGACTTGATGACTGTAATATGTACACACACCCACAGAGAGCTGCTTTCCTCTGTGGAAAGTAAAGCATGACTCGAGGAGCACTAACCCACTTTCCTGACTCGGTAGGAACTTTAGGCACAACGGGGGTTCTGGATGATCCATAGACAGATAGAATCTAGAACAGGCTGGCCTTGTCATCCCATGGTCACCTGTGGTTCCAGGGGCTACTACACAGAACAAAAGTAGGTTTCACAGTTGACTCAGATTCTCCATCTGCATAACCCCAAGTTTCCTTGGGAACCTGGGAGAGACTATCCTGTATATAACCATTAAGAGCTTAGGTTCAAATCCTGGCTCTGCCGCTCACCAACTGACACCTTAGCCAAGTCGTATAACCTCTCTGAGTGTCTCTTCTTTCATCTAAAAAATGGGGCTCATTAGGGTACTTTGTGAGGCTAAAATAAGATATGTCCAGACCATGAACACAGGGCCTGGCATATTGTAAATAATATGAGTAGCTGTTGTGGCTGCTGTTGTTGTTATTATTATTGGTTGCTATGTCTAGGCATATATGCTTCAGGGTATGTATATTGGGTTTAAAATCTGCTTGTATCCTCTGTGCCCATGGAAAAAGTGAGACCTAGTCTTTTTTTTTTCCTTTTCTTTTATTGATTTAGAGAGAGAGGAAAGGAGAGGGAGAGAGAGATAGAAACATCGATGAGAGAGAACATTGATTGGCTGCCTCCTGCATGCCCCTCACTGGGGATTTGGCCCACAACCTGGGCATGTGCCCTGACTGGGAATCAAACCGGCGACCTCTTGGTGCATGGGTCGATGCTCAACCACTGAGCCACACGGGCTGGGCGAGACCTAGTCTTAAGTTATATTTCCATGATGATAAACAAGAGTGAAGTTCCCATAGTTATGGGAGATCTTGCCTGTTCTTTCATTTCATTCATTCATTCATTCATTCATTCATTCAGCAACAATTGAAGCTGTCTCAAGGAGCTCACAGGCTAGTAGGGGAGACCAATATGAGAACATGTAGCTATGATAAGATAATAGTGGCATTCAAAGGTTCCTGGGGATCTGGGGATAGGGGTGGAGGAAGGATGTACTTGGCTGCAAGTAGAGGAGCAGAGAAGGAAGGCTAGACAATGAGTAGGAGTGTGTTCTTGGGTTGGGCCAGACCATGGGGGCGGGCATTACTGGGAGGCCAAGGAAAGAAGGGTGCTCCTTTTGTTAGGGGTGATCAGCGGAAGCTCTGGGCCTGACCCAGTGTGGAGGTGGAGAAGAGCACAGATCAGGTTGAAGAGGTGGCCTCCTTAGATGCCATCCCAGGTGTGGGACACAAGGCTGTGGGTGATGGAACGCCACTGGAAGGTTTAAGATAGAGCATCTGCACTTGAGAAAAATTCCTTTGGCTGGTACATGAGGAATGGCATAGAGAGCAGGGAGGTTGGTTAGCAGAGGGGAACTGGAGTAAGGACATGGGTGCTAAAGAGAGGGGCTGAGCCAAGAGGCAGAGGAGGTCGAATCAACAGGACTTGGTGACTGACTGGATGGTGGGGAGGAGGGAGAGGGTGGGGTCACTGGAACCCTGGTTGCTTTGCCTACAAGTGAGAGGAGGGTGGGGAGGAGGCCCTGGCCTGCTGGAGAAGGGACTGTGCTTGGTCTGGGACAGGTGAGTTGGAGATGTCTGGGAGAGTCCAGTCTCAGTCGTCTGACAGACAGCTGGATCAGGGGAGAGGTCTGGGAGGTGCCAGAAAGGATGAGGCACCTGAGAAAGGGTCTGTGGAGTGAGGGAATCAAAGGGGACGGCAGCTGGGTGTCACCATCTCTGTGGATTCCAAACCAGGCCCCTCTGAAACCGGAGGAGGTCCTCAGCTTTGCACTCAGAGTGGGGCTCCACTTGGAGATCCTGGCAGGCCTTGACAAGTGCTCTGTGCAAAAACCGTTGGTCTCATCAGGGCCTGTTGGCCCAGGGCACTCAGGGACCCACTGGTTTCCAGGAACTGACAGATACTGCTCCCAAGGTCTCCAAAGGCATTGTTCCCGGAGGGGTTGCCTTTAACAGTAGCCTTCCCGCTGAGCTCTGCAGCCTGCAGCCTGTGCACTTGACACACTGGCTCCTCTGGGGTTTGTTTTGTTTGTTTGCTTTTCTAATGGGATTTCTTTTTTTTTTTTTGGCTAAGTTACATAAATAGTGTCAGCACAGAGGGACAGGCTGGGGGAATCCAGAGCTGCCATCAGAGACGTGGCCAGAAGAGAGACTGGCCTCCTTATTATCTTGGGACGATCACTTGTTGGTTCCTGAGACTGGGCTGGGCCTTTACATCTGGTATCTCAGCTGGCAGGGTGGAGAGATGATGCTGGCCGATAAGAGGGAGCTGACAGACCTCTGGACTAGGCCTTCAGGCAGGGACTACCCTCCCCAGCCCGGTCCTGTCTCTTCTGCAGGGTGGAGGCTTGGACCAGGGTGGATGGGTGAACTGGGAAGGAGAGCTTAAAGCAAGCTGGAAGCTGGGAGTTGGCCAATTAAACAGGGAAAATATTTTTCTCTTCCAGAAAAAGTGTGTTCCCTCCTAATATTCTTAGCCTTCTTTTTGTTTTCCCATTACTTAATGAAAGAATACAGGTACTGAGAAACATTTTCTTTCTACAGTGTTGGGGGCACCAGGGTCGTGGGGGCTGTGGCCATAAGAATAAAGGGGCAGCTGCTGCCCAGCCCATTTCTTCCATGAGGGGATTCGGGGCTAGTGTCACCGGATGTTTAAAGTTTTCAACAAAGCTATGAATCCAGATTGAATGGAAAATCTCCTGATTGGCTTAAATTCTTAAACATAAACTCTGTAGGCCAAGTGAGGCCTGCCTGTGGGCCAGGGGAGACCGGGGCTGTGGTCAGTGCTCTCTGAGCTAGGTGGACCTTGCTAACGTCTTGCCTGGCGGTGGCACTGTGCTTTATCACCCAGGGGAGGAGGGGACACTCAACAGGGCTGAGTCCACTTCAGATTCTTCTGACATGAGCCTGGGTGGCTGGAGCAGGCCAAGGCCCTTCCCCAGAGTCCACTTTTTATATCAGCACATTGAAGGCCAGGGTTGGATCTGCAGTTTTGAACCTTTTTTAAGCAGCAGAACCTTTGTTTAAACCAAATCTTATAGGAAAGAAATCACAATGTACACGACAAATAAAAACCAGAGCTCCTCCAGGCCTCGGGAGAGTCTGGAGTTCTGCCCTGAGGCTGCCCTCTGCCCTCCCCCATGGGGCACCTCTGGCAGGTTCCACAGGACAGTGCAGTGGCCGCCTCCCTGCCGGCTGGTGCTCTCCACCCGTGGCCCTGAGTGGGAGGAGAACAGTGGGGCCAGGAGAGCAGGCCACAGTGGGGCTGCCTGCAGCTGGCTCCTCATCCAAGTTCTGCCCAGACTCTGCCCAGGGTGACCGGCCAGCCACTGGGTACAACTGTATTTACTAGGTGCTCTTTGTACAGTTTTGCCTCCTCACGTTAGCCCTCCAAGGCGTGCATCGCTGTTTCCATTTCACAGGTGGGTAAACCAAGACACAGAAAAGGGAAGCGGATTGCTCACAAGGTCACTTGGCTGGAACATGGAGGAGCCTAGATTCTACCTGGGCCTGTGAGACTCCAAAGGCTGTGTCCTGCCCTCGGGCCCCCTCCCCTCTCTTCACTGAGAACTGCCCTGCTCCCAGGGGCTGTCCTGCATACATGTCCATCCTGGGTCCCAGCCATGATGGTTGCCATCCCTTGTGTTTCTGTGGCATGCTTCAGTTTGCAAAGTCCCTTCAGACATGATCTCATTTTGCTGGTGTCACGTTTGATTCATCTAAGCAGGACTCTTCATTTTATCACCACGCAGGAGGCAGAACCATCTGAGCCCAGAAGTGGGGAGGTGACGAGGAAGCCCAAGGCTGCTGCTCCTTCTGTGAACAAGAGGCCCAAGAAGGAGGCCAAGAAGAAGCGTTAGAAGACAGGCCCATGGAGTTGGGCAGGAGGGGCAAGGGCCTTGGGGGAGGTCCTCCTGGTACTCAGCATCCTGTTCTCTCGCTGTGTCCCAGGCTTAGAGATCTGGACAATCATGACAGTCCCAGGTCCCAGCTGAGCAGACCACCACTTCCTCTTCCTTCTGCTTCCTTGATGGTTCAGAGCCAAAGGGACTGAAACACCCTGTGAGCAGAGACTGTCTTAGAAGTCTGTTTGCTCAGAATTCGAGTCAGATTACAGAGTTCTGTTTTCTTACTTAATCATGGAGTCCAGCCTTCAGTCACCCACCTTGTGGATTTACACTACGTTGTAGAGCTGTTATCTAATGCTGACAAGCCCCGCCCTCCCGTTACCCATTACGTGTGCACTGAGGATCTGCTAATCAGTCACCTTTGTCCATCTGCTTGGCAGGTGGAGCCAGGCCTCACCTGTTTTGTGTAGGTCAAGATGCCATGGCCACTAACGCAATGGCGAGGTCTGAAAGGTGCCTGGCGTGAGAGCCAGCAGGAGCCCTGGGCCAGGGCAATACCCAGGCCTTCTGAAAGGGATTTGGTTGAATGAGTGTGTGTTTGTTGGGCCCAACTTTCTGAGCCTCTGAAATGGGGGGGGCTGTCACTCTCAGACCAACCTCTTTTCAACCCATCATAGCACATTCAAGGTGAGCCTTTGGCTTCCACCTCTGCAGTATCCCACGACTATCCCTCGTCTCATCCCCACCCCCTCAGTTCTTCCATCCCCTGACCGGTGTGGAAAAGTTCTTTGGGGAAATAAATGTCAATAAACTGCCCTGCATGCTGAACCTCCTGTGTGTTGTCTGCTGCTGAGGGAAACGGGGAGCCTGGTCACTGCCCTGCGGATGAAGGAAGGGCTCACCCCGGAGAGGTGGGACACTGTGGCCGAGGATGGCCAGAGCTGGGGGCAGGTCTGCAGCCGTTCTGGGACAGCTTTCCAGGAAGGGTCCAGCCAGTGCTTTGTGTGGCCCTTAGTCACTGGAAACACTGTGAATGTCCATGCATGTGTTAGAGTTTCCACTGGGTCCAGGCCCCACTCATTCCCCAGTTCCTGTTGCCTGACGAGAAGCTGCTTGTCCTCAGAGTAGCTTGAGAAACGCCAAGTCGAAGGCCTCATGTGGCATGGGGTGGGTCACACAGGTCCAGCCACGTGCCCTGAGTCAGCTGAACTCTGATTTGCCCAACTGGTTTACAGTTAGCCAAACACTCCCAGTTGTCATGACTGATGAGGAGGAAGTTAAGGGGTGAGCATGTAACATCTCCATTTGAGAGAGGGGAGACTGAAACCCCGACTACTCGAGAGTGCCAGAACTCGGACTTGGACCCAAGTCCATGACCTTTTCCTCGGTGTTTAACAAATATTCAGTGCGTGTCAATAGGCTCAGTGCTCGAGGGTCCCTGCACTGCTACAGTGGGTCTGACTCCCTCAAACTCTCCCATAGAGGCTGCTTGCTGGAGAACAGGCCTCGGAAAGCAAGGGTGGTCATCCTCTGCTCCACCCACCCCCAATCAATACTCCGGACAGATTCTAACATTTGGTGCTCTCGCTTCTAGGACCACACCCTCCCCTAGTTTTCCTCCAGCATCACTGGGTTCTCCTTATCCGTGGGGCTCAGGTTTCAGTCCTTGGTCCTCTTATCTCTGCATGCACTCCCTTGAAGATCTCATCCAGGCTCACGGCTTTACCACCTATGTGCTGATGTCTCCCAAACAAATCCCTCCAGACTGATCTAAATGCCAGACTCATACCTGACTTCCCACTCAGTATCTCCATGTGGACGCTCAATGCACATCTCAAAACAAATCCCTGATCTCTCACCAACTGTCCCAAGTCTGATCTTTCTGTGGCCTTCTTCACCTTAAGGAGCCTCTTAATTTTCCCAGATGCTCAGGCCAAAAGCCTTGGAGTCATCCTTGACTCCCCTCGTTCTGTGACACTCCACTTCTGACCCTCATGTGGTTCCTTGCGACTTGACCTGCAAAATCCAGAATGAGACCTGTGTCGCCACTTCCCTGTACAATCATGGTCCAGCCACCATCATCTTGCCCAGATACTGCAGCAGCCTCCTCACGGATAGACTGTCCTCGACAGAGCAGCCAGAGAGATCCTGTTAAAACCCGTAAGGTCACAGCCCTCACCTCCTCCAGCGCACTCAGGCAAAGGCCGAAGGACCCATCAGGGCCTGCAAGAGCTACTCCACCTCCTCCAACCTTCTGACCTTTGAGAGACCTCACTCCCCCCTTGCCCACTTGCCCACTTTCGCTAGATACTGTGCCTCAAGTGGGAGACAGAATAATGCCTCCCAAAGAAGTCCATACCCTCGACCTCAGGACTGGTGACTATGTCACCTTATGTGACAAAAAGGACTTTGCAGGTATGATTAAATTAAGGATCTTGAGATGGGAAGATTATTCTGGATTATCCAGGTGAGCCCAATACAATCACAAGGGTCCTTATAAGGAAAATAGGGAGGCAGGAAAGCCAAAGAGAAGGAAGTGGGATGATGGGAGCATAAGCTGGAGTAATACGGGGCCATGAGCCAAGGAATGTGGGCGGCTTCCAGAAGCTGGAGAAGACAAGGGATGGATCTTCCCTGGAGCCCCCGGAAGAAAACAGCTCTGCCAACGCCTTGACTTTAGCCCAGCAAGACCCACTTTGGACTCCTGACCTCAGAACTGGAAAATACTACATTTGTGTTGTCTCAAGCTACTAAGTTTGTGTAACTTGCTGCAGCAGCAATAGGAAATGAATATACCTTACTTCCCTCAGATCATTATTCTGAGAAGCCATCTCAAACCCAATTTAAAATTGTAACCTTGCCCCAACACTTCCTATCTCTCATTCCTTATTTATTTTTTCTTCTGAGCATATACCATCATCTAATATGCTGTGTGTTTTACTTACTTTGTCTGTTGTGCCCAGATACTCTGCCTACATGATTCCATCCTCAGCCAGCTCATGAGGTTGGTAACATTATCTTCCCCATTTTACAGATGAGGACATGGAGGTACCTGGAACCGAACTCAGGCAGCCTGACTCCAGGGCCTGCTCGCTGAGTCATCCTTCTGTTTCCTCCCTTTCTGCCCTGGACTTCTCAAGGAGGGCTCTCATTGGGGGAAAGATCGGGCCCAGGTTCTGGTGGTGTCACTGTCCAGAGGACTAAAATTATGCTCTAGGGTAGATTTAAAAAAAAAATCTCACTGAGATGGATAAACATAAAATGGATTATTTAAAGTGTACAGTTTAGTGGCATTTAGTACATTCACAAAGTTATGTAACTACCACCCTTATCTAGTTCCAAATTAATTTTGTCACCCCCTAAAGAAAACCCCATTAAGCAGTTTTTTTCCCATTCCCCTCTCTCCTGAACCCCTGGCAACCATCAATTTACTGTCTGTTATAGGTATAGATGTACCCATTCTGGATATTTTGAATAAATGGACTCACACACAATATGTGACTTTTTATGTGTCTTCTTTCATGTAGCATGATGTTTCTGAGGATCATCCATGTTGTAGCATGTATCATATCAGCACTTCGTTCCTTTTTGTGGCTGAATAATATTCCAGTATGTGTGTGTGTGTGTGTGTGTGTGTGTGTGCATGCGTGCGTGTGTGTGTGCTCACACACACCTTTTTTCCATTTTAAATCACTCACTGTTGATTAACTGACCAGTTAATTTTTGTATTATTACAGAAATAACCATGGTAGATACCATAGTTCATTCTCCTAATAAGCCTGTTGATCTGGTCTTCCCTGTTACCAGCATCTCCACCTTCTACAAAGTGGGTGGTCTTTTTCTTCATTCCACCTCGTGGAGAAGATCACTCGAAGCACCACAGGAACTTGTTTGCTTCTTTGAAGCGTTTTCCAACAGCATAGATCTCATGAATCAGATCCTCCATGCAGATGATGCCACACTGACCACGAGGTCGAGCAATCAATGTGTTATCTTTCAGGGCAGTTTGTTTTTGTTGATTTTGCCATAACTACTCTTGGAGATCAATTCATTTACTGACTTCAGGTTTGGGTACCCCATGCAATATATGGTTCCACAGTCCTCAGTATGTTCATCAAAGCCTTGTTGCGCTTCACAAAGGTGCCGTTGAAGCTCCGGCAAAGGCGGAGAAGCTGCAGCACTTTGGACCTTTGGGTTCACACCACTGATACCTCTGATCCCGGTGACAAATGCCAATTTGGGTTCTGCAGGTTCATAGAAGTTGCCAGCTTTTCTTGCCATCCTGGCCATTTGAATCTCAGTTCTGTACATCTGCCTATATTCCTTGAGATAATGCTTAGCCTTTTCATAGATGAGCTTCCTCTTTGCCTTTCCAAGCATCTTTTGGGCAAACTTCTTTCTCAGGTGCTTGATCTTCAGCTCTGCGAAATTCCCTCGCTTTTTGTTAAGGGTTTTGGGCACAGCAGAAACCTTCATCTCCTCTTCTGCACCCTCCATGGTTCCAGCCGGAAAAGAAGACTGTGTGTATGCTTTGAAGGCGGCTTGGTGAATGTGGTTTTGGAACCAGACAGCCACATTCTGAATCTGATTCACGGAGATGTAGCTGTGCGGTGTTAGGCAAAGGAATTCACATCTCTGATTTTCAGAGTCCACCGAATGGAGCTCATACAAAAACCTTGCAGGGCTATTGTAAAAATTAGACACACTGTGTGTGTATATGAGGCCTACAGCATAGTAGTAGTTTATAAATGGGAGCAATGAAAACAATTATTCAATCCAGGACAAATTATTATCATTAAAACATGATCTTGGCTTCCTCGCAAGATGAGCACAACCTTAGCCCCACAGTCCTGGGAAACCAAAGTCAAGGGAAGGGTTCCAAGGCTGAGCTCATGCTTGCTTTTGTAGTCGGAGAGTACTTTAGATTTCTAGTGGATTTTCCCTTCAGTTTTTCCCTTCCTCATTTATTCAACAGCCTTTCAAATCATGGAGGCTGAAAGCTACATGGCAACAAAGGGGAGAGGAACTACCTTTAAAGAAAAGAAAATCTAAATAGCCCTGGCCGGTGTGGTTCAGTGGTTAGAGCATTGGCCCGTGCACCGAAGGGTTGCAGGTTTGATTTCCGGTCAAGGGCACATACCTGGGTTGCAGGTTTGATCCCTGGCCTTGGTTGGGGTGCGTGCAGGAGGCAACAAATCAATGTGTGTCTCTCACGTCGATGTTTCTCTCTCCCCCTTCCTCCCTCCCACTCTCTCTATAAAAGAAAATCAGTGGAAAAAAGAAACTAAGTAAACTCATGAGAGGAGTTCATTAGTCATCAGGGAAATGCAAATTAAAACCACAATGCGATACCAGAATGACGAAAATCGAAGACTGACCACAGTAAATGCTGGGGAGTGTATGGAGTGCCTGGATCTCTCAACATGCTGCTGGAAGTGCAGCGTGAAACAACCACTTTAGAAGACCGTTTGGGAGTTTCTTTACAAAGTTCAACAGACCCCTACCCTAGGGTCCAGCATTCCACTCCTAGGTATTTACCCAAGTGAAATGTAAATACTTATCCATGAAAGTCCTGTACTGAATTTTAGATAGAATGTTCATAGCAGCTTTCATCATAATAGGCAAAAACTGGAAATAACCCAGATGCCGATCAATGAAACGGATACACCGCAGTGCATTTATACAGTTAAATGCTACAGCCATAAAGCAATGATCTACTCATACACCACTAACACCAACGATGCTCTAAACTCTTCTTTTGGGGGAAAAAACCAAACATACCCACAAACACAAATACAATGCATACTGTCTGGTTCTATTCATAGGGGATTCTAAAACAGATAAAACTAACCTGGGTGATAGAAATCAGATCAGGGGTTGTTCCTGGGAGGATTGACTAGAAAGCGGCATGAGAAAACTTTCTGGGGTAATTGCGATGTTCCCTATCTTGATATGTAGTCATCAAAACAGAATGTTTAAGACCTGAGCATTTCATTATGTGTAAATTACACCTTAAGAAAAATATTCCTGTGGGCCAGGTACTAAGCTGTGTTCTTTGTACACATTATGTTATTTAACTTGTCAGCAAGTCCCATGAGGTAGATAGTATGGTCTCGGCTTTAGAGATGAGAAAACTCAGAAAGGTTAATCAACTTGCCTCAGGTCACACAGCTAGAAAATTCAGATTAGAACCCAGGCGGTATGACTCCAAAGCCTATGCTTCAATGGTCCCTTATTCTTCCTCAACATATTATCTTCCCTAAGATTTTAGAGTTGGGGAAACGGAGTCCCAGAGAGGGCTGGAGACATGCTCAAGGCCACTTAGCTCTTTGGAATCAGAATCGAACTAGAACCCAGACACCTTGAGCTTTCTTATTATATCACACGTCTCGCTTGGGCAGAGAGGTCAAGCTCACTCCTGCTTTCTGCCCAGCTGGGGACTGGGAGCTAAAAGTACAATTTTTAAAGAGTTGAGTACAATATTTATGTCGCGAGAGACCAAACTCAGGGCGCAGATATCCTGAGACTTCAAAATGAGAGACAGCTTTCCATCTCTGGGCTGCTGGAGTATTCCAGGTTGGCTTTCTGTGAATCATGGAAGTTTACCGTTCGCTCTGCCTGTCGTTAAAGCGTGCTACCTGCAAGGCTCTGCCAGACCCACCTGCCAACCTCTCTCCATGCCTTCTTGGACTGTAAGATGTCCAAACACTCCGACACTCAGCGGCTTCCCTCTGCTTGATTTAAGAGGAGCAGCGTGAGGTTCTCATCCTCCCCTTGACAGCTGGAATTCTGACACCGATTCGCATCAAAAACAACACAAACAGCCCGTCTAATTTGGTTTTAACTCACATCCAATCAGTCAACAACAGTAACCGTGGTGGTCAGGTTCAGGCCATCACGTGTGAAAAAGCACTGTTGTGCCCTGGCCAGTTTGGCTCAGCGGTTGGAGCGTCGGCCTGCGGTCCAGAGAGACCCGGGTTCGGTTCCCGCTCCGGGCACATACCTCGGTTGCGGTTTGTCCCCGGCCCTTGTTGGGTCGTGCGTGTGGGAGGCGGCCACTCGTTGTGTCCCTTTCACATCGATGTTTCTCTCTCTCTCTCTTCCTCTCTCTCCCTCCCACTCTATCTGAACAACAACAAAAATTGGAAAAATGTCCTTGGGTGAGGATAAAAAATAATAATAATAATAATAATAAAATAAATAAATAAAAAGCACCGTTGTCTTTGCTGTCCCTAGAGGGTACCACCTTGTGTTTTGGGAGAAGTTGGCTCAAACCATGATCTTTTGCTCCCCCGAAAGCTTGGTTCTCTGGAAGGAAAACTCTGTCTGTCCCAGCTCCCTCAGCCTCTGTCCACTAAAGGGAAACTTCATCTCGAGATTTCTTTGTCTCCTCTTTAAAAGTTGCAGAATGTATTTCATAGCCTGCCTGTTCTCTGGAACTGGCAAATAGTGCTGTGAATGAATCACCCTGCTTCTGGGAATGTTTTGCTCCAAGAGCTCAAGGGGTGGGGGTTGGGGGGCAACAAGATGATAAACAGCCTCTTGAGTGATCTCTCCTCCCGCCACCACCGCGGGGCCTGTGGCCTGTGAGTTCATAGAAGGGGACCACGGCTGCGCTTTCTGAGATGCTGGGTCCAAGCCGGTTTGCAGATGAGGAGACCTGGACTTCAGCACTGATGGAAGGGGAGCCGTGGGACAGGTCAAAGTCGTGCACGTGAGTGCGCTTCATCCCCACTGATCGTGGGCCGGAGGACTATGCCTTCACTGCTCCAGCTCCAGCTTCCTCTGGAAAGTGAGGGCAGGAAAAATGATGTCCCTGTTGGTTTCCATCATTGAGGGGCTCTGTGCATCCATATGGCCGCCTGGTAGCAGTGCTGAGTCTGGAATGGGGTACTTTGCCTCCCGAGCCAGAGGAGCATCAAGGCCTGTGGCCCTTCACCAGGCACCACGCGGTTCGGTTCAGCTGAGGTCGGTTCAACAGACACACCCCAGTCCCCGCTCTGTCCTGAGCCTGAGCTGGGCACTGGGGACACCAAGGTGGATCAGAAGTGGACCCTTCCTTCAATCTGTAGGGCCAGATGGACACACAGACAATTATAAGAAACCGTGGCAAGCCTGGTGATGCTATGCCCGAGGGGCTTTGGGAAGGCAGGGAGGGCCCCAACCACACTGCCTGGGCTCAGCTATGGCTGCTCTGTGGTCCAATCCCCTGGGCACTTCGTTACCCCTGACTTCTGTCCCGTTGCCTCCTGGCAACATCAGGCTGACCTAGGAGAATGAATGGCCTTCTGGGAAGCTCAGAACCTCTTTGGAGTCCTCGTCCTGTAGCTTTATAGATCCGGGAGCTCCTTGGGGCTCTCCATGGCTTTCTTCTCATCCTATACACAATATCCTACTGTGAACCTCAGTTTTCTCATCAGTGAAATGGGCATAATAATAGTTTCTTTCCCAAGGGGTTGATGAGGGGATTAAATGAGTTAATACACATAAGGTGTTGGTGCCTGATGCAGAGTGTTGGCTAGTGTTACCAGTTTTTCCAGCATCTCCATGGATACATAATAGGTTTCTCCAACAGAATTTGGCCCAAACTGAACTCTTGACTCTTTCCCCACAGTGGGCTCCTACCCAGGCTTCCCCATCTCAGTAAACGACAACTCCATCCACACAAACCGAAAGCCTGGGAATCGATCTAGATTCCACCCTCTCCGCACACCCACACTCCTGATCCAAGCAGGGACTGTGGGTGCTTCCTCCAAATGCACTTGAATCGTGCACATCTCACCACCTCCCCTGCCGGGGCTGAGCCTCTCTCACCTGGAGGACTTCGCAGCCTCCTTGCCTCCCCCTGCCCCCCTTAATCCTCCTCCATTCAACTGCCGTGGGATCTTCCAAAACCCTACATTGGATAGTGTCACCCTCCTTGCTTAACACCCACAGAAGCCCCCGGTGCACTAGGTACAGATCACGTCCCTCACCGCCACCCCGGAGGCTCCAGGCCCTCTTATGGGCTCTAGCTTTGTCTCCCACTGCTCTCCTCCCACCCACTGTGCCACCCAGACCAGTGCAAGCCAGTTCTGCCTCAGGGCCTTTGCCTGAACGCTCCCCACCCCCCATCTCCTGTAGCCACTCTTTCATCCTCCAAGCTTTAGCTAAGAAGGTTCATCTCCTCTGAGAAGCCCTCCCTCACCTCCTGTCCTCGGTTCTCCCCCTTCCCCCATTCACCCCCATACTAGCCTGTAGCACCATCTGTATTTCTGCATCAGCAGCTTTGTTCTGTGGTTTATCGACCACCTCTCACACCAACCTGTGAACTTCAAGGCAGGAGCTGCGTGTGTTTTTTTCAACCGGTGTGCGCCCACCAGACAGTAAGTGTTTCAACGCCCAAGGCCTCAACCAGACCGCCAGCCCCGGGCTCTATACCTTGGGGCAGTTTCTCGCCCTCTCTGGGCCCTGAGTTTCCAGTGCCTGGCAGGCAGAGGTCTGGTGGTGACGGGCGCCTCTCGCCCTGGCCCAGGGTGCAGCGGGGAGGGGAGGCTGCCCAGACTGGCCTTTCCTCCGCGGTACCCTTCCCAGGGCATGTTTTCTCTTGTTGACACAGGTAGTGATCCTCAAGCGTTCGACGAGTTGGCTGGAGTCAAGCTGCCCTGCCCCACGCCCTGGAACACAGATGCCAGCACCTCCAGGAATGAGAAGGCGCAGGGAGCGAATTTAACAAGTGGATGATTAAATATGTTTAATGATTGGGAGGTAGCTGTGGTGGGAAGTCAAGCACAGATCCGAGCGGCGAGAGGCCTGGTTCAAATTCAGGTTGTGGGGAGGAGCGTCCCTGCCAGCTCTGGGCCTCTCCCAGACCCAGCCATCTGGCTGGGAGAGGCCTCAGCCAGGGACTGCGGCCACAGGTGGCTGGGCTGGGCTCCTTCCTGGCTCCTCTGGGGATCCCCACCCCCCTGAGCAAGCACCTACCTGAGCTGGTGGGGGTGAGGAGGTTGGGGGGGTGGGGGGAGGAAGGTGAGGCCAGACTCAGGGTGTGACCTGGGGCAGGATGGCTCGCCCAATTCCTGGTCTGGACGCCTGAGCTCATGTACTAGCCTCCGGCAGGGTCTGGGAGAGGCTTGGCACTGTTCCAGGGAGCCTGGGGAATCCAGGCCTGAGATTCCTGCCCCAACACGCATGGGGCCTGTCAGTGTCAAGCCCCGGTCTACGCAGTGCTGGGCACAGGAATGACCCAGGGACAAACTACCCGCTGAAGCCTGTGGCGGGAATGGATGGGTTACCATGAGCATCCTTTCCGAGAAAGGCAGATGGGGTCCTTGGAGCCTTGACCCAGGCTGAGGGTCAAGGCAGGGGCCAAAGAATGAACAGGATTAACCAGGGAGGAGAGGCAGGGAGAAGGACAAGCCAAGGGGAGGAGAGGCAGGGGCAAGGGCCTGGAGGTGGGGAGTGAGCAGCAGTTACGCGCTGGGGGAGGACGCACGGGACTGGAGGGACTGCAGAGCCTTGTGGCCGCCTGCTGAGCGTGGGCACAGGGGAGCCACTGAAGGACCAGAAATGTGTTTTGGAAAGAGGAACAAGAGCGCCGTTATAGGATGAATCAGGGACGGAAAACCAGAGGCCAGGAGGTCATGAGGAGGCTGGGGTGGTGTCTAGCTGAGCCAGGCCTCACTTGAGTGTGGGGGAGGGGACAATAGGAAGGGTGGCTGGGCTGGTAGAGGTAGTAGGTCTTGGGTGTGGGAGTGTGGGGGAGGCTGGGGATGCCCGCTTTCTGGCTGACGTACCTAAGAGAATGGAGTAACTCTTTCTAAGCTGGGGACCTAGGAAGGGGTCCAGTTTCAGGGGGCAGAGGTGTGTTCCGCCCAGGATAAGCGGGATATCCTGGGTGTGGGGTGGAGGTTGGGGGTGGTCTGCAGGATGAGAGATAGATGGGTCCAGAGCTCTGGAGAGAGGCCAGGGCTGGGGGGTGCCGGTGATCTGGGTGAGTGGTCCTTTCTCAGGTCCTTGCCCTCTGGCTCTCTGGAGTCAGGGAGCAGGCTTGGTTAGAAGGGTAAGGGAGTAAATGGCCCTGGGGGCATCCTGGAGCCCAAGAAGGACAGGCGTGGGGGACAGGGCTCCAGCCTCCCTCCTCTGGGAGGCGAGCTGGGACTTATTTGAGGTCTCAGAGGAACAGAGCTCAGGTTGCCTGTAGCAGTGACCCGGATGACACTCCTGTTGGCTTCTCTCCTTCCCTATTCCGTCCTGTTCCCTCACTGAGGCATGGGATCACTTCCCACGTGAGACTGTCTCAGGCTCTGCTTCGGGAGAGCCTGACTGAGAGAGTCTAGTGGAAGCCGAGAGCCTGTGGGCTCCTCCCGGGTGAGCACTGGCTGTGTCCTCAGCCTCAAGCAAACCCCTGCCCAGGGCCGAGGCGCCCCCTCCCCACGCCTGCCCCTGCCCACCTGGGGGGAGAGCCAAGGCTGAGGGGAAGGGGACAGGCAGGGTCCCAGGACTTCCCGGGAGGGGACTGGGCACTTTCCCTGGGGGTCTCTCCTCCTCATCAGGTAGAGCCAGAAGCCACGTGAACAACAGGGTCCCAGGCAGATGCGCCCAGGGCCCAGCCCGGGGGGTGGGGTGAGGTCAAGGGCCTGGCCAGCTCTTCCTGAGCACTTGGGCCCCCAGAAGCCCTGAGCGGCGGGGCTCTGTGACCAGCCCTTGTACTGGGCGTCCAGAGCAGCTGGGGAACAAAGACCCACTGTGATCCAAGTCACAAATAATCCATATGGCTTTCTATTGCCCCAGTAATATGAGCTCACTGTAGAAAACTTAACGAATAAAGGCAAGCACAAAAGGAAAAAGTATGAAGGCCATTTGTGACCCCTCTGTCCCCAGGACAACTGTTGGGAACATGGCAGTGTTTATCCTTTTACTTTGCCCACTTTAAAAAAAAACACACCAGAAATGGGATTATATGGGTAATACTAGAGCATTTTAATTGCTTAATAATCAATTCTTTTCATGGCAAAACATATAGATCTATCTACATTGGCAATTTTAAGGCTGCCATAGTTGTCCACTTTATCAATGGAATCTTAGGTTGGCGACACCAGAGATAACAACAATAACGTCCACTTACTGATCATCTAGCATGTGTGCGTCATGCTCGTCACCAGTCATATGAGGTACACGCGGTCATCCCAGTTTACGGATGAGAGAAGCGAGAGTGAGAGGGGTCAAGTGACTTGCCCGAGGCCACAGAGCTATCGAGGCAGGGTTCGCAGCCAGGTCTCCACGGCCGCTCGTACCCGTGATGTTGGGCCACCTGGTGGGTTCTCTTCCTGGGACCCTATATGTGTTTCCACCCAGAAATTCGGATGATTCTGTGGATGCATTTTACCAGTTCCTTTTAGAAGGAAACTTTCTACTGGGGTTGGCGGGATGGGATGGGGGCAGTCCTCACCGTCCTTCTGCCCATTCCCTGGCAGTCACTGAACCTCTTCCCTTGGCAGCTATGGAAACAACGCTGGCCCGAGAGGGGAAGGGACCTGCCAGGGCCCCACTACACAGAGGCTGCGCCGGACAGGAGTCCTGGCTTCTGATTCCCCACCCGGGCCGTGGACAAGGCACGCGGATGCACAGGACATAGGGCCAGAGGCCCAGCTCCAAAGGATGGGGCTGTGCCCGTCTGCCACTGCTGCATCTGTCTCCAATCCGGGCACGGGCCTGCCACGCAGGAGGCAGGAATGGACAAAGAGGATAAAGAGGCCTGGAAGGGGGAAGAGGGTCTCTGTGTGAGGCTTCTAAACGGAGCCCAGATGGGCTGAGGGCGAGCGGCTTTGGAAAAGCAGAGAGAGGAGCCGGTGGGCGAGACCGCGCGGCAGACGTGTGGAGGCAGGAAGGGGAAAGGGTATGTCAGAGGGTGGGAATGGCACCATGAGAAGATTGACCAGACAAAGGGTCTGGGAGGCTCTGAGTGGCCAGAGTAGATCCATGGAGGCTTCCAGTGCCAGCCTTCGGGGCAGTCCCCCAACCACAGAGCCCTGCCTGGGTAATTCCTGAACAGAAACAGAAGGAGGAAGTTGTTTAAGTGACACTCAGCCAGCCGGTGAGTGGGCGGCAGGGCTTGGTTTCATTTCCAGAAGAGTCCTGGAGTTGTTGGGTTCGGCCACCCACCCCCACTCTTGCCCATGCCCTGCTGCCTTGGCCCTTGGCTCCGGGGATGGTAAACCCAAAGACCAGGGCAGCCAGGAAGCAGGCATCAAGGCCAGGAAGTGGGGACATCCAGGGAGAGAGGCCTGACATGTGTCTTCTGCCAGACCAGCTTGTGAACTCTGGAGGCTGGGGCTGCAGCTTCCACACCCTTCCTGCCTGGCAGGCTCCTTCCCAGCCATTAAGACCCAAGCTAAATGTCCCTCGTCTAGGAAACTCCCCAAGAAGTCCCTACCAGAGCAAACTCACAAATCGCTCCCTCTCTGAGCTCCTCCAGCACTCAGACTGCGCGTGCAGTGAACCAGGCGCTGTGCTAGGTGGCCCACAGCCGCGGATCCCACCTTACTGGATCCTCTCAGTGTCACCCACAGTCGGTTCTGTCCCCAGCTCCATTTCACCCAGCAGCATCCTGAGGCAGAGCAAGTTCGCATGGGTGGCAGATGGTGGGGCTGTGTCTTCCGGATCCTGAAGCTTGTAACTCTCTGTCCCTCCTGCTCAGGGTGTTTCAGCATCTGTTTCTGCTTCTGGCTTGAAAGCTTCCAGTGGGCAGGGTCTGTGTCCCTGGACGACTGGCCCAGAGGCAGTGCTGACCCACGGATAAATCTTTGAACCTCTCCATCTGCCTCCATCATGACGATGACCCAGGCTGGTGCCTTGTGTACAGTAAACAAATTCTTTTTTAAAAAAATTATTTTTATTAATTTATTTTTGTTACAGATATTTCTCCTTTTCCCTCCATTGACCCCCCCACCCCATCCCCAGCTTTGTTGTCTATGTCCATTGGTTATGCATACATGCACCTAAGTTCTGTGGTTTATCTCTTCCCCCTCACCACCCCCTCTACTGAGGTTTGTCAGTCTATACCCTTCTTCCATGTCTCTGGGTCTATTTTGATCGTCAATTTGTTTAGTTCATTATATTCCACAAATAAGTGAGATCATGTGATACTTGTCTTTCTCTGCTTGGCTTGTTTCACTTAGCGTAATACTCTCCAGGTCCCTCCATGTCGTCTCAAAGGATAAGAGATCTTTCTTTCTTACTGCTGCATAGTACTCCATTGTGTGTATGTACCACAGCTTTTTTATCCACTCATCTACTGATGCAGTAAATAAATTCTTGTGACATGGAGGAACCTTGATCCTAGTCCAGGCTGCCATAAACTTGCAGTGTGACCTTGGGCGAGTCACTTCCATTCTCCGGTCTTCAGTTCGGTCTTTAGATGGAAATGTTTAGAGACGGCTCTCTTGGCTTCCTGCCTGCCCTAAAATTCTGTCTTTCGCTCTAGAACATAACATGGCATATACCTCACAACAAGTTTCTGCTATTTTCCTTTTTTAATCTTTACCCGAGGATATTTTTCTTTAGATAGAATGGAAGGGAGAGAGAGGGAGAGAGAGAGAAACATCAACGGGAGAGGGATACATAGACTGGTTGCCTCCCGCACAACCCCAACCAGGGCCGGGGACGAACCACAACCGAGATACGTGCCCCTGACTGGAATCGAACCCGAGACTCATTGATCTGCGGGCTGACGCTCTGCCGCTGAGCCAAACCAGCCAGGGCAGTTTCCACTGTTTTTAGCATCTTTTATTACAACTAATGAACCAACACTGATATATCGTCATGAACTAAAGCCCACTGGGGGTTCCTCAGTTTCCCCCTCACGTCCTTTTTCCGTTCCGGGACCCCACTCAGGATGCCACGCTGCACGAACTCACCGTGTCTCCTTCGGCTCCTCTTGGCGGCGGCCGTTTCTCAGACGTGCCTCGTTTCTGATGACCTTGACCATTCCGAGAACCGTGGGTGCTTTCCTACAACGTCTCTCTGTTGCAGTGTGTTGGCTTTTCCCACGATTACCCTGGGGTCCTGGGTCCTGGGCAGGAAGACCACAGAGGTGCAGGGCTGTCTCCTCGCATCCTATCGACGGGACAGACACTCACGGCGTCTTACCCCTGTCGCTGCTGACCGTGCTCACCCGGCCAAGGCGGTGTTCATCAGGTTGCTCCACTCTGTAAAGCTCCTCTTTGGAAGGAAGTCACTATGAGCACAGTCCCTACCTAACCAGCAGGGAGTTAAGCTCCCCTTCCTGAGGGCAGAGTGTAGGATTCGCACATTTTTTCTTCTTTCATATCTGCCTTTCGAAGCACTCCCCCAAAACATTGCTACATTCCATCTTCCCAGCAGGCCTGGGAAAGGTGGGAGATGGAGACATTCCATGAGGTGCAAGCCAAGGCTGGAGTGGGGGGTCTGTGAGTGGGTGGGGCTCTGGGTCCCGCTCTCCCTCTTGGATGTCAACCATGTGAGGAGCGAGGCTCGTGGAAGGGTTGGGCCGGACAGAACCATGGAGCCTGAGTGTCAGACTCAGGAGGGCTTGAATTCTCCCTGGGTTTGAATCTGAGGTCCCACCCGCCCGCCCTCCCTCCCCGTGGCGTGTCACCTTGCCTCACCTCAGTTTCCCTATCTGTGCAATGGGGATAACAATAGCTGACATGCAGTGCTGTGAAGAACACATGTGATGTTCCACACAGAGCCCCAGGAACAGGAAACTGCACATCGGGACTGTGAGCTGTTGCTACGATGCTTATTTTACAATTATTCTTTGAAGTTCTCCTGTTGCTGGCTGTCTCCTCTCTGCTCAGCAGGTTTCTAACCCCCTCTGATCTGCGGGGTCACAGCCCTGGCTACAGATTTCCGCCCTGCCCTCTGCCCTCCTGCCAGGCCCGGCAGATCAAGGACCCTGGCTCCTGTTATCTCCTCTCACAGGCATTCTGAGCTATGGCGGAAGGAGGCTTGGGCTGGAGGGGGCCTGGCTCTGCCTGCCAGCGACTCTTTGTGACCTTGGGACAGTCTGTCCCTCTCTGGGCCTCCACCGTAGCCTGAGGGGAGTGATGTGCCTGAGCCTGAGGGGAGTGGCTGACTGGCCCTGCACTTGCCCTTCACACAGCATTGGTGAGGGGGGGCATCTCACCTATTTTCACGTGGGCAGGTCTTTTGTGTGTATGACATCCCTGTTTCGTCTCCAGAATCTGGGATGAGTAGAGAAGGGGCTGAGCCTCAAGCTTCCCATCTGTGAATTGGCCATATGGCCCCAGGTGAGGCTGTGAGGACTTTTGTGTGTGACTGTGTTCAGTGGGTAACACTGTTATTTGTGCATTTTTTAAAATGTTTTCTCTATTGATTTTTTTTTATATTTTTTATCCTCACCTGAGGACACTCTTTCATCCTCTGCTCAGATAGAGTGGGAGGGAGAGAGAGGAAGAGAGAGAGAGAGAAACATTGACATGAAAGGGACACATCGAGCGGCCGCCACCCGCATGACCAACCAGGGCCGGGGACAAACCGCAACCGAGGTACATGCCCCTAGCGGGAACCGAACCCCGGTCTCTCTGGACCGCAGGCCGACGCTCCAACCGCTGAGCCAAACCAGCCAGGGCTATTGATTTTTTTTAGAGTGAGGGGAAGGGAGACGGAGAGAGAGAGATAAACATCGATGAGAGAACATCGATTGGCCGCCTCCTGCATGCCCCTCACTGGGGATCAGGCCCACAACCTGGGCATGTGCCCTGACCGGGAATCGAACCCGTGACCTCTTGGTGCATGGGTCGATGCTCAACCACTGAGCCACACGGGTCGGGCTAACACTGTTATTTGTATGTCATCACTTGGGCTTCCCCTGCTCAGGTGCCCACTGTCTCCATCCCTTCCCTGGAGGGTGGACGGACGCTGGAGCAACCTGCTGGCAGCTGGCCACCCCTCCTGGTGGCCGACCTCTGAGGGAGAACATGCTTATCTGCTCTTGGCTCCTTCTGACTCTCACGGGGCTAGGGATGCTTCTCTAGGGGCCCGTGTTTTAGGCCTTTGAGCAAGTTTGTCCTCAACCCCTGGAACCTAGGAATGTGCCCCCATGTATGCCAGGGGCTCTGCCTCAGCTGGTCCTCAGCAGGCTGCTGCTCCTTGTCCCTGCATCTTCTTCCCACTCAGTGATAACACATGTCCTGGCCCTTCTCTGCTCACAACCTCCATGGCTCCCCACTGCCTTCAGGACAGAAGCCACGCCTGGCGTTTAAGGATCTTCAGGGTTCACCCCGGTTCCCCACTCCAGCCACCCATCAGGTTGTGCTCCATTAGCGCTGCTCTGGTCATAGTTCAGACACAGCAGTGTTTCTGGCCTCTGTGCCTTTGCTCATGCTGTTCCCTTTGTCTGGAACACCTTCTCTGTTCATCGTCACCCGAAATCACCAGGTTTCTATGCTCTCCACAGACAGCCTCCTTTCTTCTCCAGCCCCGCTGCTCCAACACACGTGCGGGGTTAGGGCCACCCTCTGGGCCACTGCAGCGCCCTGTGCGTGCCCATCACTGCCTGGAACACTGGCCACGCTTCCTGCGACTCCAGGCTGTGAGGGACTCCAGGCAGAGACCAGGTCTGGTTTGTTCACTACGGTAGCCCTAGCACCTGGCACAGACACCAGCACATAGTAGGTGCTCAGTAGATACTGATAGACCAGAAGAAGGAAGAGTGAGGCTTAGTCAGAGGCCAAGGGGTGGGGAGAGTTTCAGGCAGAGGGACCAGCAAGTGTAGAGGACTCAGGAAGGAAGGAGCTGCTGTGATGGAGTGACAGCAGGCTTGACAGAGCTGGGAAGGGGACTAGGGCCTGCAGGGGAGGCCTGAGCGGCTGGCAAGGGCCCGCTGGGCGGATGCACTGACGGACCAGACATCTCCCTGTAAACTGTACAGTGTAGTGCTATGGAGGTGGCAAGCCCATTCCACAGACTCAGTCTGGAGCCTGCACATTTTCCCACCCTGACCTATAGCTCTGAGCCAGGTGGTTTTGGATAGACTACTCACAGCAAATCACCTGGGGAATGACAGGGCTGAGCTGGAATTTGCCACTGGGTGCCTGTGATGGGTCCAGCCTCCTGGTCACTGCTCCAAGGGCTTGGGGTGGGCACAGCAAATAGACCACCATTAAGCCAGAGCCACCAGGGCCCTGGGTGAGATGCGGGCAGCGCCCTCAATCCCGTGTCATGGGAAAGCTCTTGCCAAAGGGTCTGCTGCCAGTTGTGTGGGGCCTGGCCTCACTCCCAGTCTCCATCCTGCCCTCAGGTGTGACTTTGACCCAGGTGGCAGGAAGGAGGGAAGAGGTTTTTAGACACAGACAACTATACGACAGGTGTTCACCAACTCAACAATGCTGACAATAATATCTGTCACCTGTTGGGTGCTTTGGGTTGGGAAATTGTCCTCTTTGGTGTTCCAGGCCTGGCCCAGGGCTGTGTATAACATTGGTGGTCAATAAATGTTTACTGTCCATTAATGATGATGAGTGATTTGTGGGTACTAAGCAATGAATTACTATTTTACTAACAATGTTTTAAGCAAAATAATGCAGAAAGTCACTTATTCATCAAGCCAGACCACCAACTCTTGCCTCTGCATAATCCTGAGAGTTCGTGGAGTTGTTGCTCCACTTTATTGATGAGTAAATTGAGGCCCAGAGAGGCCCAGAGAGGGCGGGGTCACACAGTCAATGAATGAAAGAGTTGGAACTTGAACTCTTGTGTGTGGATCCCTAGTCAGTATGTTCTCCCCAGCCAACTGGGTGGCATCTGCTCTGTGCTGGGCGTGGGCCAGGCCACAGTCCCCGCCTTCAGGGTGAGGACAGACACACCCTGAATGGATGGGGATACCCTGATGGATAAGGTGTGCCTCCATCAGGGAGTTTTCAGGAAGAATTTCCTGGAGGATGCAGCATTTACTTAGGATCTTGATGAGTAGGGAGGGGTGGGAAGCTAAAGATATGGGTGAGCATTCCTGGAAGTGCAAAGGCCCAGAGGGATGGTTGAAAATAATGAATATTTCCAAGGCTCAGTAATAAAACCATTGTGCTGGCCACATCCTCCTGAAGTGCCTCCTGAGAGCCTCAGCAGCTGAGACAAGCCCTCGGAGCCCGTGGTGGTTCCAGAGAGAAGGCTGCATCTGTGCTTGCACAGCCAAGACCGGGACAGCCGGCCCCCGCTGCTCCGAGAGAGGGCAGGGGTACGAGTGACAACAAGGGCTCACACATACTGAGCTTACCGCACCTCACTTCATCCTCATGTGAGTCTTCTGAGGGAAGCGCCATGTGTAGCCCATTTTGCAGGCTGGCATACCGAGGCTCAGAGAAATGGCAGGCTCGAGGTCACATATCCAAGAAGTGGAAGAGTTGGGACTTGAACTCAGGTCTGTGGGCCCAAAGTCTCTGCTTTTAAGCCCTCTGTCATTTGCTCCAGGAGCCCAGGACTTTCAGTTGAACTCCTGGGGCTAAATCTAGTGATGTGCTGGTAAATATTTAACAACAAGCTCTCGGAAAGGAAAAAATAGCCTTGATTTCTAGTGTTTGCCAATTTCCAAGGTGTAAATACTCCCACAGTGTCTGATATCAAGCTACCAATCATTGAAGTTGAAGTTGGGAAAAGATGGACACAATTTGCTCTTGCAAGTGGTAAGAGCCAGCTCGAGCACACCACTGGATGGATATCCCATCCCTAGCCCAGTGTGGCCAGTAAGGACCTTCAGACATGTCTGAAGAATGAATGAGGGTTGAGAAACCTGCTTCTCCAACCAGGGGCCCACCCAGGATCCTGGGAAGCTGAGGTTAATCTTTAAGCCAGCCTTGCAAACAAGTGAAGCTGTTTCACCAGCCGAGGATGGCCTCTGGTTCTGGCTCTGCTGCAGACAACCTATGCGACTTCCAGCAGCCCCTCCCCCTCAATCCTCAGTTTACCAAGCATAAAAGCTACCATTTGTTGAGACAACCTCAAACACCCTCATACTTGTCAGTTTTAACCTTCTCAGGAGTCCCCTGTGATCGTGTTCACTCCTGTGACTTGTGCTAGGTAGAGCAGAAGGGCGACTGGCCTACACATGAACCCAGATTGGTCTGGCTTAAGGCCTTGCTCATTCCTGGTCTCCTGGGTGCTATTTTTATACCCTGAGGCCTTTGCCTCCCATATGCTAGGGTTCTCCTCCAAGCTCTTCTCAGGAGGCGTCCAGGCCTGGTGCCATTTGACCTGGCTGGGCCTTAGTTTCCCAGTGAGATGGGGAAAACTTTCAGAGAAGGAAAGTGCAGGCAGGTGGTGGATTTAAAGCTGGATTCAGGCCAGCCTTCCCCAGGGCCATGATTCCAGGACAGGTGAAGAACTAAGGGTGGGGTGCTTACCCCCAGTAGGGCAGCCTGGGCCAGGAGGTGGTGGGAGTAAGGTGGGGTCAGATAGTGGAGGTGGGAGGCTTTGTGGCTAAAGTGGATTTCCTCAATGTCCACTTTCTCTGCTTTATCGCCTGCCCCCTGCATCCAAAGGTACTTCTCTTTATTTATTTAAAAGGGCCCGGCTGGTGTGGCTCAGTGGTTGAGCGTTGACCCATGCACCAAGAGGTCGTGGGTTCGATTCCCTGTCAGGGCACGTGCCCAGGTTGTGGGCCCAATACCCAATGAGAGGCATGCAGGAGGCGGCCAATCGATGTTCTCTCTCATAGATGTTTCTATTTCTCTCTCCCTTTCACTTCCTCTCTCTCTAAAACCAATAAAGATTAAAAAAAAAAAGATAGTTTAAAGGGTAATTGTCATTAAATACCTGTTTCAGCCCACTTCTCATCAATAATATCCAGAACTTGATGACTTTGATGGGCTGCTTTAGTTACTTTTTTTAAAAAAAGCACATTAAAATAAACATGTATCTATAAGATAAATGTTTCTTTTCCCCACACTGTCCCTCAGGCTCCAGCCCCCACTTTGGAAGACAAAGGTCAAGGCCAGGGTCCAAGGCCAAGGTTCTTGTAGGTGACGTGCTTTTTCGTGTCTCAGTTTCCTCATCTGTAAAATGGAGATAATCATCCCCCAGTCCTGCTGGTTGTTTGGAACAGATCCTAAAGTCTACCAGAGCCATTTGGTATGGCCCCTGGAAAGAAGTGAGTGCTCCATTAGCGCTGGTATTATTACTATTACTAATAACTGCAGGAGAGGTAGATTTGGAGTAAATAGGGTGGGTGGGTTGGGGAGAGTTAGGGAGGGCATTTCGACGGGAGGAACGACAGGGGTCGCCCAGGGTGGGGCGTTCTTACCGGGCGGGGTGGGGGGCGGGTCTCCCGCGCCCGGTGCCTCTGTCCCCCAACCCCCCGCCGCGCCTGGACCCCTGGCTCGAGTGTCTGGGGCCGCGCATGGGTCTCTCCCGAGTCACCGGCGGGGAATCCGTCCCCGCGCGCTTCCTCCTTCCTCCTCCTCCTCCTCCCGGCGGCCTGCCGGGCCCCTCCTCCCTGCTCGCGCGCTCCCTCCCTCCCTCCTCTACCCTCCCTCCCCGGGCCGCCGCCTCCTCCTCCTCCTCCTCCTCCCTTTCTCTCTCGATCTGTCTCTCCCGGCCCGGAATCCATTCCGGCCTGGGAGCCGGAGCGGCCTGGCCGCCGTCTGCCCGACCCCCTGGCCGTCCCGGTCCGCCCTCCGTGAGTCTGCCCGCTGGTGCGCCCTCCTGCCCGCCGGCCCAGGTGAGCGCCCCCCGCCCCTCCGTGGGCCCCGGGCTCGGCTGGCTTTGGGGAGCCCCCGCCCGGGGACTACCCAGGCGTCGGATTGCCGGGCCGTGGGGTCTCCTGCCCACCCCTGCAGCCCCCAAGCCCGGGCCGAGCCGCGATCCCTGAGCGCTGGGCGGGCGCACGGGGTTGTGCCCAGCTCGGCCTTTTGTTGTGATGCTGCGGGGGGAGGGGGCGGGGGGGGCTCCGGGGTCCTGTCCGCGCGGGGACCTCCTCCGCCTCACCCTGCCCCTGAGAGCCCCCTGAGAGTAGCCAGCCCAGCCCAAGCCCTCAGGCCAGGTCTAGGCCAAATCTGAAATCTGAGCCAGTCGGCGCCACCTCTGGCTGAGACAGCCCGGCCTGGTGCCCCCGGCCCGGGAGGGGAGGTGGAGAGGAGTCCCGCAGGACCCGGGCCTAGGGGCACCGGGCTGGGGACGACCAGCTGGGCACCAGAACCTCTGTCCTCACGGGGCTTTGGGTAGGGCCTGGTGCCACTGGCCTGGAAGAACTGGGCCAGACCACTTGGTCCCTCCTGCCCACATCCCCCAGACTCACCCCTGGGTAGGCCCAGACACCTACCTGCTCAGAAGTTGACAAAAGTTCTGTGTTTTCACCACCAGGCTGGGTCCACCTGCCTGCCTAGGCTGGGGTTGGGGGTGGGTGTCCCTGCTGTGTGTCCTCAGACAACTGCCTTCTCTTTTGGAGCTGGGGGTCTTCATCAGTGCCAGGTGGGCCTGGCTGGGATTACTGGGCTGGTGGAAGGATGGGGGTGAACAAAAGGAGCTCACCTGTGGGGTATCAGTTCAGCCTCTGGGGCTTTCAGGTCAACTTGAGTGTGGGCAGGGCATGTGTGGCCCTGGGTCAGGCTTTCAGAGCTTCAGGGACTCTGTACAATGGAGCAATGGTCCCTGGGTGGCTGGTGGTGAGTCCAGGCCCAGCCACAGTAAGTGGAGTTCAGACTTGTTTTCAAGAATGGGCCAGGGTGGTCCTGTTGCTGACCCTTTTCTCAGCATCCTGCTTGGGGAGACAAGACACCTGGGTGACCTGGGCCAAGGGACTGTCCTCCGAGTTCCCATATGTGGAATGGGAATCCCCAGGGGAAGAATCTATGCGTTTCTGCATGTAAGGGCTTGGCATGTAGTAGATGCTTAATAAATGAGCACTTCACTGGATGAAGTGCCTACAGTGGGTGGGAAGCGAGGTTACTGGTCCTAGTGGGGCTCATCTCCAGAAGAGGATGGATCAGTGCCGGAAAAGCCACCTCACAACCTTTGAGAGAGAAACAGCTCCAGGACAGCCCTGCCACCCAGCAGCTGTGTGACCTTAGGCAACTCACTGTGCCCTCTGGCCTCAGTTTTAAATGCACCAAAGAGAAGGACAGCTGCTACCATCTACTGAGCACCTCCCGTGAGGCAGGGACTGTTGTTTATCCTCATTTTGCTGATGGAGACACTGAGGTGCAGAGAGAAGTGACTTGACCAAGGCCACACAATTTGAAGCTGGAATTAGAACCTAGACCTCAGGGACCCCAGTCTGGCTGCCCTGGCACCCCTCCAGTGTTAGGGGAGCCGAGGTTTCTCAGCACGCCACCAGGCACGGGGGAGTGTCGGAAAAGACTGCACTGATGGGTGATTACATGGAAGACACGAGGCCTTTTTGGTGATGTGTGCCGTGGTGATGTGGTCTTTCCACCAGGGCAATGATTTATAGTGTGTCACCTCTCGCAGCTGACTGCCTCCTGTGTGGCCTCTGGGCCTTTGCTCCTGAAGGTGTCTCTGCCAGGGGTGCCCTCTCGATGCTGCTTATCTGCTCTTGCTCTTTAAGGCTTAGTTTAAGGACCACCTCTCCCAGGAAGCCCCTCCCCCTCCCCCCTCCCCCCAGGCTTTCTCCTCCTCTCCCCTAGCCTCTTCCTGGAGTGTGAATTATCCCTAGCTCACAGCCAGTTCCTGCTTTTGCTTCTTCCCTGATTGTGCCCTGGGAGCCAGGGACGAGATGGCTCAGTGACCTGGTCCTCACTGGACCCTGTTTTCCCCAACCCACCTAGATACACGCATCCTTGACCACTGAACACCTACTATGTGCCAGAAGCTTTGGACTCAGGCTGAGCAGCATTGTGATGGGGTTAGCAGTGGGAGCTGTAGGGAGGCGTTGGGAGGCTTGCAGGAGGTGGTGCTGAGAGGAGTAACAGTTCCCTTAACAAGGTAGGGGACAGGGTGCTCTTTCTTCCCTCTGCTCAGATACTTCCCAGGGCCCCTGGGGTTGTGGGGAGGAGTTAGCCTGGGTGGGTCCTTGCTGGCCTCCTATAAATTTGGGTCTAGAGGGTGAGCCAAGTAGCAAACACGTTGCCAAATAAATTAATATATAATCACAGATGTGATAAGGGCTCAGAGAAAGAGGTGTGGGATGCGGAGGAATCTTGAAGGAAGCACGGAGGAGTTGGCCAGGCATGGAGCTAGGGGAAGGGTTTATCAGGCAGAGGGAACTGTATGTGCAAAGGCCCTGAGGTGGAGGAGTGTGTGCTGTTGTGGAGAAACAATGGGAATGCTTGTGAGTCTGGAGCACAGAGAATTAGGGGGATTGGGTGAGAGGTGTTAGCAGCAGGGCTGGACCCTGTGGGGCCACATGGGCCTTGATGAGGAGTTTGGCCCTTATTTCACACAGGGGGCTGATTTGGTTTCCTCTGTGTGAACCCTTCCATGCTGGAGGCCAGGAGTACAGAGCTGGCCGAGGCATCTGGTAGAACTAGGTCTGTGGGCTGAACTTTGAGTATTCTGTGGGGGCCTTGATCAGGTGTCAAGAGGAGGAGGCATTTGAGGCTGGGCTTTGAAAGTGGAGTAGGAGTTCACTAGCAGGAAGGCAGGAGAGGATGAGAGCCAGGGGTTGGGGAAGTGTGATGCAGGGTGGCTGGAGGCTGGGAGTGAGGTGGAGAGTAGGGAGGGGTCAGCTTGAGACCAAAAGTATGATAAGGGCTCAGGAGTCAGACAGGTCTGGGTTCAAGTTCTGACTGTCTTCACTTGTGTGTCTTTGGGCCACTCACTGTATCTGTCTGAGACTTAGTTTCCTTGTCTTGAAAATGGGGACAATAAATATCTCCCTGTCAGGTAAGGGTTAAAGGAGGGCTGTATGCCCAGTGCCTGGCACCAGTAGGCACTTAAGAAATGAGACCTGCCTTGTGTGGCATTACATTGGGCAGGTTGGTTGGCCCAATGGGTCTTTCCTTGCCAGCTGTGTGGTGAAGGCTCTGAGTGGATGACCTCACTGAGTCCGAAGGTACTGGTCTGTGCAGGACTGGCCTGGGGAGGGATGTTGGCAGCCAAGGCCACCTACGTGCTGGGTGACTTTAGTTCTGCTCTGTCCTCTCTGTGTGTGAGGAGGCTCTGGGGAGGTGGGTGTAGCTCATCCCAGCTTCTTGAAAGCCTGCCTTAGGTGAGGTTGGTCCATTTTCCAGATGTAAGTAGTAAGACTCAGAGAGGAGAAGCCAATTGACTAGGGTCTCCCAGTTGCCAAGTGACACGGCTGGACCTAGGCTGTAGGGCTCTGGACTCCTAGCCCAGTGCTGGGAGCCGCCGGAGCCTCCCAGGTCCCTGCAGGCCTTGGAGCCACTTCAAAGGGCCCCACCCCCTGCTCTGGGCCTTCGGCTAGAGCCTCATTTCCTGCCTCTGTCGTGTGGTCCCCACACCTTTATCTCCCTTTGGGTTCCCATACCCCATTCTTTCCCTACCACGGTCCCCACCCCCTTATCTCCATGGTAAAACATTCTGGTTTCCACTTGAGCCCCTGGGGGAGGCACTTCCTCTGGGGCACCTCAGTTTCCTCATCTCTGAAGTGGGATAATATGAGTCATGGCTCCCACAATGTCCTGAGAGGCCTGACACAAAACATTTAGTGCATTCACTTGATAAGCAGGGGTGGGGAAGAACCAGACACGGACTTAAGTCCTTCTTCCTCTGGCAGCTGACACTCCCTTCCTGTGACTCCGTTTGTGAATCTGTAGAATGGGCATGAGGCTGGCACCTAGTAGAGCCAAGAGGAGAACGGAGTGAGGCTGTACCTTAGTGGCTTACCTGGGGGCTGATGGCTGGCTCTGTGTCACTGTTCTGGAGGCAGGTGGTCCAGTAGATGCCTCCCCTGTGTCCAGGGCCCTGTGCCAGCTGTGTGCCCAAACGTAAGTCACGTAGCCTCACTGTATCTCAGCCTCTGCACTTCTCCCTTGTGAAGATTAAATCAGTGAATGCCTCCCAGGATACCCAGGACATGTTATGTCTTTCTTTTCCCTTCCCCTCCCTCATGGGGGCTCAGATATCATCCAGTCTTGGGATAGCCTGGAGCTCAAATTCTCCAGAGCTGGATTGCTATGTTGAGAAGCATTCTGAGGCCCAGTCTTGGCTTCGTGGGAAAGAGTGCTGTGATAGATTAGTAATGTCTGCCATGGGCAGAGGATTCGAGAGCATCCTCTGAGTGCATGAGTTTGTTGTTCCTGATTTACTCTGACCTTCTCTTCACAGATGGGGAAATGAGGCCAGAAAGACCCAGGACACATTATCCAAGCTGGGAGTGAAATGCATATCCCTTGTCTTTTGATCCAGGGCTCTCCCCACCCAGCCAGCCTGTGTCTTCCCACAGGACAGCCTGGGTGGAGCTGAGTCAAGGGGTCAGTGATTGGGGAGGATCCTAGACTGGAAGCCAGAACCGCCTTTTCCCCTCCTTGCTGTGGGGAGCAAGTGACTTCCCTCCAACCTGGGCCCCAGCCCCTCCCTTCCCCCTGGAGCTACCCAGAGAAACTCTAGAATGAAATGAGAAGCCGGAGGGAAAGAGAGCTGGATGATCTCGGCCAAGTCCCTTCCTGCTCTGGTCCTCAGTTTCCTCACCTGTACGGTGAGGGCTCATCCCTCACTGAGGCTCTGGTGGGGGTCCTAGCTGGGGCGTTCTCCAGGGGTGGGCCCGGCCGAGTCCTCTTCTTTGATGCCTATTGTGGGGCTATTGAGAAACTGTGGGAATGGGTCCTTTGAACCCTCAAACTCCCAGTGCTGGAGGGTGAAAGTTGGGGCTGGGTGGTGATGGGAAGCTCGGCGTCTCCGTTAAAGGTTGGTTATCTTGTCCTGGCCGGTTTGGCTCAGCAGTTAGAGCGTCGGCCTGTAGACTGAAGAGTCTTGAGTTCGATTCCCGGTCAAGGGCACGTGCCCGGGTTGCAGGTTTGATCCCTGGCCCCGTTGGGGGGTCGTGCAGGAGGCACCCAATCGATGTGTCTCTCTCACATTGATGTTTCTCTCTCCCTCTCTCCCTTCCACTCTATCTAAAAATCAGTGGAAAATGTCCTTGGATGAGGATTGACAACAGCAGCAACAACAACAAAAAGGTCGACTATCTTCTCCTGGGCTGCTTTGTCCAAGTTTGTGGCCTTGACTTTAATCTGTTTGATGTCAATGTGTTTGCATTGTGCTCTCCCCAGCCAGGCCATAGCAAGGTGACCCATTTATCTCTCACCCCAACATGGGGTTGGTAGAACTTTTGTTCCTATTACATAAAAGAGGAAACCGAGGCTCAGAGAGGCCAAGGGCTGGGGCCAATGTCACCCGGCACAGTGGAGTGTGAGCCCAGACTTCTGGCTTCTGGGTGATTTGTGGCATCTGAGTCCCACTGAGTGTGCCCCAGCTTGGCTGCAGTCTTTCCCCAGGTCAGGGTGGGTGTGTTGCTGGGAGCAGGTATCCTGACTGTGGGCTTCCAGCTCTGGCTGATGGATCTCCACGTGGATCCGGAGTACTCTGATCTTGCAGGGAACCTTCAGGTGTCAGGATTGGCATATCAGGGTGCTCAATGGATGGTATGGCAGCAAGGGACTGGAATAGCAAGGCCTTTGGATCTGGTCGGATCTGGGTTAGAATCCTTGCCACTTGTTTGCTATGTGTGATTGTGGGGAAATGATTGCTCTGAGCCTTAGTTTCCCCATTGGTGAAATGGGGATGGCAGCAGCAGTACCAGCTTTGACAAGGTGTTGTGGGATCAGAGGAGCCAGTGTGTGTCTGCTCTGGTGCAGGGCCTGTGCACAGTAAGCGCTTGATGTTTCTGAGTGCCTGTGGTGACGAAGGCAGTTCCCTGGCGAGGGAGTGCTGGGCCTCTGCAGGCCAGTTCATCCCGAGGACTGAATGCGTCCATCTCTCCAAAGGTGGCCACTGATTGAGCATTGGGTACTTGGAATTTTTTTTTCCTTTATTGCTTTTTAGAGAGAGAGGAAGGGAGAGGGAGAGAGAGATAGACACATCCATGAGAGAGAACATCGATTGGCCGCCTCCTGCATGCCCCCCACTGGGGATTGGGTCCACAACCTGGGCATGTGCCCTGACTGGGAATTGAACCGGTGACCTCTTGGTGCATGGGTCAACCCTCAACCACTGGCTGGGCGAGCATTGGGTACTTTGTTCTTTGCCCTCTTGGCCTGGGAGGCAGCTGAGGCTCAGAGATAGGCCAGGATGGGCCCAGCTCCATAGCAAGGGCTCCTGGAGGTGCTGATGGTCTGGGCCAGAGCTCTGCCCTCTGCCCTATCCCTCCATCATCTCCCACATTTCCTTTTCACTCAGGTGACCCTTTAGCCTTTCGGAACCACTGGCTGTCTTCCTGCTTGCCCTGGGATGTCTAGCCTCCATGCCTTTGCCTCTGGGGGTCCCACAGCCTCTGTGTCCTTCCTCTCAATACCCTTCTGGTGGCTAAGCTGCCTCCGCTGCCAGAAAGCTTTTGGTGACCACCCTCTCTGCCCTCCCTCATGGCTCTGACATGTTCTGCCTTAGATGGCAAGCCATAGGATTATTTTTTTTTCTTCTTTTTTTGTGTGTAATACTCACCCGAGGACATGCTTAAAGGACGGGAGGGAGAGGGAGAGTGAGAGGGAGAGGGAGAGTTGCAGTATGTGCTCTGACCGGGAATCGAGCTGGCAACCTTTAGGTGCACAGGACGACACTCAACCAACTGAGCCACTCTGGCCAGGCAGCCATAGGATTCTGTTAGGTCCCGTGGGAGTGCGGTGATGATCATCGTTCTGAAGGGGGCCGCACTTTACCGTTACCAAAGCACTGTCCACAGTCACCTCTGAGTATCCCGCAGGGAGGGAGACAGAACCTTCATAATAATCTTCATTGGGCAGATGGAGAAACTGAGGCCCCAATTCCGGGTCATGCCAGGTGTTCTCTGTGCTTGGGCAGGTGGAACTGAACCTTCCACCCCTACCCCCATGAGCCCCAGCCTCCCAGGCAGGAACCCCTCTCTCATAGTCCATGAAGCCTCCACTTATTGTCCATAGGACGATGTGGAGGTTCAGAGAGGTGAACCGACTTGCCTGCAGTCACACAGCCTGGAAGGCTGGCAGAGCTGGGAGGGTTCCTTGTAGGAATTAAAGAGGTAGGTGGTGTCCACATTCCCACCGCTTCCGAGTGCAGAATCGGATACAACCACGGTGCTGAAGGAACAGTGAGCTGCATGGACCAGCCCTGGTTCCTTCGATAGTCATTCATTCCTTCAGCACATGGCCGAGCCCTTGCTCAGGGCCCAGTGAACGCCGGGGTCTGATCCTTACAGCATCCCTGCGAGGCAGCCCTTCTGGCTTCATTTCACCAGAGGAAGCTGAGGCTCAGAGAAGCAAAGCCACCTGCCCAAGGTCACCCAGTGCATGGATTTGGACCCAGGGCCTCCTGAGTAGAGCAGGCCTGCCCCATCTCATCTGGGCTGAGTCCTTCTGTGCCCACTGCCCCTGACACTCTTTCAGCCCCTCCCAGCATTTCTCTCAGGACAGTGTGAAGGCCTGGAGACTCTTCTGGTAGGCCACCCCGGCTCCCAGCCCAGGCTCTTCTCCCCTAGCTCTAACTGCTGTCATCCACTAGCTGTGTGGTTTAGTGAGTCAGTTCGCCTTTCTGTGCCTCAGTTTCCCCATCTGAAAAATGGGCCTAGTGGCAGTCTCCACGTCCTGGGCTTGTTTTAAGAATCAGATGAGGTACTGTGCAATACCAGCACATAGTAAGCTCTCAATACATGTTAGTTGTTATTTTATTATAATTTGTATCAACCTAAAGAGGAATGGAATGACAGCCCCATTCTCTAGGAAAACTGAGACTCAGGGAAAGGAAATGACATCCACCAGGCCACAGTAGGATGTCACAGCGGAGGTTCCTGGGGCACATCCCACTTTCCAGAGGGGGAGACCGGCCCCTTCCAGGACTCGTCTGTGCCAAGGTCTGTGCATACTGTGAAGGAGACAGTTCCATCGTATTGTACCCGTGTGGCTCCTCACTCAGCAGCCACCGTAGGGGGGGAGTCGGGGGAGTTAGGGGCTCCTGTTCGCCTGGGTGGGCGGGATTGTGCCCTGTGTAGTTTGTCTCTGAGTTAGGAGGCTGAACCAGGCCCCACCAGGCCTTCTGGGTGCCCTGTGGCTGCTGGCACCCAGGATCCGCCATATCACCTGGCCCGCCTGCCTCCTCAGCTGTCAGCCTTGGGCAAATGGCTTCTCTTTTTGAGCCTCAGTTTCCTCATCTATGAGATAGGTGCAGGAGTCTTTTCCTCACAGGGGTATTAGGAAGACTTGATAAGCTCATTCTGCTCAAATACCTGCCCATGCCGGGCTTATAGAAAGTGCCCAGTCAGTGGTCAGGGGTAGAAGGATGGCAGGATTTTGACTGGCAGAAGGGGAACTGCATTCCAGGTGGAGGCCCCAGGTGAGCAGAGGCTCTGAGGTGGGACGGTTTAGGGAGCACTCTGCAGCTGGGTGGGGGTAAGTGGGAGAGGGCCTCCGCCTTCCCGGGTGGACAGGCCCTGAGAGACGTGGTCAGGTTTCGGTGTGATTGTGGTGATGTTGACCCCCCTGCTCTCCAGACTTCAGATCTCCTCTTGCTCCTTAGAAGCGGCCCCCTGCCCTCCCCACCCCCACCCCTGCCAGGTGTTCCCGAAGGCCCTGGAACCAGATGAGCCACAGTTCTATTTGGGGACAATTCTGCTGTTCCCGTTTCTTTCCCGTGCCCTAGTTTTAGAAACGACGTGGGTTTGGTTACCATTTGGCCATTTGCAGAGAGCCCCCCCCCCCCAACTCCACCCATACCTTAGGTCTGTGGGCAGCGTGGGCACAGCAGGACTCAGTGTTGCCATGGGCACTTTCTCCTGGCCTCTGCCCTAGGCTCTCTGGGCAGGGAGTTGGCAGCTGGACTCTTGATTACCTGCTGGTGATGTCTGGTGTTTGTGCTGGATGCTGGGGACCCCAAACGTACACTTTGAGAGCAGCCGGCACCGTGGGGAGCCAGACACAGACCCTGAGCATCATCCCGCCGTGGGGTCGGTGCCCCATGAACGGTGGCAGTCCCTTACAATGCCAGAAGAGCTTCCCAGAGGGGGGGATATCTGGCCTGAGGCATAAAGGGTGAGCAGGAGCTCAGGAGGAAAAGAGAAGGGTGAGGGCTTGCTGGGGAGAACGGGCAGCAGGGGCAAAGATCCGGAGGTGGGAAATAGCCTGGCGTGTGCAGGCTTAGCCTGCGGAGGTGGGGAGCAGCAGGTCATGCGCAAGGTAGCTGGTTGTTAGAAAATGACTAGGTTGACCAGGTAAGACCTCAAGCCCTTGCCAGGGCCTCCTGCTGAAGGTGTGAAGAGAGGGCAAAGAGAAGGATCAGACTGGGCCCCCGTGCTCAATTACTATTGTCAAGTGAAGGCAGTCCACAGAGGCTGGGGTTCCAGATGGGGATCTAGAATCCCCACTTGGGGCAGAAGGTTGAGGCTGGTCTGGGGGGAGTGGGTCAGGGAAGACTTCCTGGAGGAAGTGGTACATGTGACATACCTGGAAGGATAGGATGATTCTCTGGGGAGGTGGAGCCTGAGCAAGGGCCTGCGTGTACGGCAGGAGCAGTTCCTCCTGCTGGAGCTCAGAGGAGTGGTAGAGATTTGACCTGAGAGGTGGCTGGTGCCAGTCAGTGGAGGGTCTCGAGTACCTGCTCAGGGAGTCTACATGCTGCCTGGGGCAGTGAGGGGAGACTGCTGGGTAGGACTGAGTTATCCTGTTCTGTGGGTAGTGCCTAGCTCAGGGTAGCTGCCCCATTGGCAGTGTGGCTTTGGTGATGTGGTCCTGGTGGCTGCACCGAGAGCAGATGGACCTGAAGAGAAGGTGGGTGCTGGCCAGCCAGGCATATGGCAGGTCTGGGATTATAAGGGGAACAGCAGGGTGAGGGGTGGGGGGGGCCTCTTCCCCCTTGTCTGCCTGCCCGTATATCCTTTCCCTGCAGGTGCCCTGTCTGGCAGGAAGTGATGGGGACTTGTTGGGACCTGGCTGGCGGATTCCAGAAGTGCCTGGGATAAGGGCTGGGCATGGGGCAAGGGCTCTGGGTTCAGGGCCCAGCCTCCCTTCCTTGTTAGGTAACCTCTCCATTTCAAAGGTCTTCTTGTTCGAGTGAAGGGCTAGGTATGGTTGCCCACTTGTGCCTCCAAAAGGCCCCTGCACCCTCTTGAACTCAGAGGGTCCGCACTCCAGACAGGGTGGGTTCAGAGTTGTAGCTGGACTGGTGCCAGATGGACCTGAATTTGAATCCCAGCTTTGTTCTTTGCTGGCTGGGAGATCTTGGCCAAGTAACTTTGCCCTTCTGAGCCTCGGTTTCCCCATCTGCAGAAATGGGGTCACCCCACAGCCTCCCTCCTAGGCCTCCTAGGGAGGATTGATGAGATTTCAGAGGGCTGTGCTCAGCACCACGCCAGCTCCTGTGAGTGGGCTTTGGAGCCATAGGTCCAGCTTAGCGGGGGTTCTGGGACTTGCTGAGCAGCTGAGGGCGGCTTCCGCTCTGCCCCAGGCTCTCAGCACGGAGGACAAAGCCCCTTTGTGGTGGGACAGATGGAGCCTGGGAGCCCCCGACTCTTTGGGGTCCAGAGGGCCGCCTGCCCCTCCTCCTCACCCAGTTCCCATGGGGGAAGGAGCTTCCTCAGACTGAGAGGATGGGAAATGAAAGTTGGGTTGTGCAGGAGGAGTGCAGGAGGCGGGCTGCAGCTGCTCAGGCTAGAGCCTGGCTGGGAACCTGGGGAGGCCATTCCCTTCTCCGGGCCACCTTCTCAGGGCGCCGGGCATCTCTGGCAAGTCTCAGGCTCACTGTGTGTGCCCTGTCCGTCCGTCTGTCCATCCATCCATCCATCCATCCATCCATCCATCCATCCATCCATCCATTTGTTAGTTCATTTGTTCATTCATTCATTAGTTACCAAGTACCCACTCCATGCTATTCTGACCAGATGGTGCCCAAGCATCCCAACTGTTAACTATTTTGAATATTACACCCACTGCAAAATATTCAGCTATGAGTGCGACAGAAGTGGCCCCTGTCCTCATCAGACATGTACTCATACGGTGAGTTATGTATCAGAGCTGTGGACTGTGCTAGGAAGGAGAAGTTGCAGGTTCTCACTTGGGCTGGGGGAGGTCCGAGAAGACTTCTGTGAGGCGGTAGCTTTTAAAATGAGACTCAGAGAGCAGAGTTGTTTGGGTGTGTTGCCATTTATTTTATTATTATTTTTCTAATTAAAAAATATTTAAAGTTATTTTTTAAAATGTTCTAATTAAAAAAAAATATTTTTAAATCCTCCCCTGAGGATATTTTTCCATTTATCTTCAGACAGAGTTGGAGAGAGAGAGAGAGAAACATCGATGTGAGAGAGACACATCAATTGGTTGCCTCCCGCATGACCCTGACCAGGGCCGGGAACTACCGCAACCGAGGTACCTGCCCTTGACTGGAGTCGAACCTGCGACTCCTTGTTCTGTGAGCCGATGCTCCAACCGATGAGCCAAACCGGCCAGGGCTAAATATATTTTTATTGACTTTTATAGAGAGAGGAAGGGAGAGGGAGAGAGAGATAGAAACATTGATGAGAGAGAAAAGTTGATTGCTGCCTCCTGCATGCCCCCCACTGGGGATCAAGCAGGCAACCCGGGCATGTGCCCTGACTGGGAATCAAAACAGGACATCTTGGTGCATGGGTCAATGCTCAACTACTGAGCCACACTAGCCAGGCTAATTTTTATTTTTAATCCTCACTCGAAATTTTTTTTCCCATTGATTTTTAGAGAGAGTGGAAGGGAGGGAGGGAGGGAGGGGGAGAGAGAGAGAGAGAAACATCAATGGGAGAGAGACACATTGATTGGTTGCCTCCCGTCCACGCCCTGACCAGGGCCAGGTATCGAACCCGCAACCCAGGTATGTACCCTTGACTGGAAATCGCACCCACGGCCCTTTTGGTCTGCGGGCCACTACTCTAAAGCCACACCGGCCAGGGTGGTGTGTTGCCACTTAAACAGGTGGTCAGCCCTGCCAGTGTGGCTCAGTGGTTGAGCACCAAGAGGTCACCAGTTCGATTCCTGATTAGGGCACATGTCCAGGTTGTGGGTCCAATCACCAGTGGGGGGCATGCAGGAGGCGGCCAAATGATGTTCTCTCTCATTGGTGATGTTTCTCTCCTTCTCTCTCTAAAATCAATAAAGGAAAAAGAAAATTGAAATAAATAAATAAATAAACAAACAGGTGGTGAGGAAAGGCCTCTGTGAATAGGGGAGATTTTAGTAAAGCACCTGAAGGAAGTGAGGGAATTAGGTGTAGATATCTAGGGGAAGTGTGCTCTGGGTGGAGGAAGTACAAAGGCCCTGAGGTCGCGGTGTACTGGATTCTCAGGGAAAGGGGAAGCAGCCAACATGGAAGCAGAATGAGTGAAGGGGTGGGGCTGGTAGAGTCCACTGTAAGGCCTCTGAGGCCCCTGAGAGGACTTTGTCCTTGTCTTAGAGTTCAGGGGGTGTGAGGTGTATTAGCAGGAGTGACCTGTTCAGATTGACATTTCAGAAAGGCTCTCTGTCCCCATTGGCCAACCTGGCGGAAGAGGCTGGGCCTAGACTAGAGGGTGGCTATGGTGGGAGGGAAGAAAGAGGATTCAGGATGTGTTTGGAGGTGGGACTGACAGGGCTTGGGACGGGGTTACATGGGGCACGGGAGGAACCATCCTTCCTATCTTGGGCTGCGGCGGTGAGAAGCTGAGGCCCTGCCGCAGACTGCTGTGCAGTTCGCGTCCAGGTTCGCTCCCCCTCCCCCCAATCCAACTGGAGGCACGCGGGCTCAGCAGCTTCTCCACTTTGCTCTGAGGGCTGGACCGAGGCCTCCAGTTCCTGTGGCTTTAAACAATGGTGTGCCTTCAATGGAATTGCAGGATCCTACCCATTTCACAGATGAAAAAACTGCGTAACGGTCCCTACCTCCCAGTGCTGCAGGGAGGACCAGATGAAACAGTGCATGTAAATGCCGAGCCTGATGCCAGGCATACAGTAAGCATTCAGTCATCAGCAGGCATTTTTATTCAGTAATGAGCAGGTATTATTACTGTTTCTGTGGGGAGCAAGGACAGGTGTGCAAGTCTGGGCTCTGGCCATATCCACCCTCAGAGTTGGGCTGGGGTAGGGCTGGAGTTGCTGAGTGGCCTCTTCTAGATAATTCAGCACCTTGTGATTGAAGGCACCTGGAATCCATGCCCAGCACCGCTTTCCGCATGGGGAAACTCAGTGCAGAAGGGCACAGGATTGGCTCAAGACTACGCAGTGACTTGGGACAAAGCAGGGTTTTGCACCCGGTCTCTGGCCACTTTGTCCTGCTCCGGTGCCCCCACTGCCAGGCCTTGCCCTTCCCTCTAAGGCTTCCAGACTGTGGTTGGGTCCTGGCGGGAAGGGATCCTGCCCTCTGCAGGGCAGGTCAGGGCCTGGGAGCTGGAAAGGGGCCCCTTCCTGCCCAGGAAGAAACCTAAGAGCTTTCAGGGCTGGAACAGTCCCGTCTTCGCAGGACTGGGATTGGTGGGAGCTCCACGGTCCACTTGCTTAGCCTTTGCTCTCCCCGGGCTGCAAGTCTCGTCCCTGGCAGCACCCCTCCATCTGTCTGCCCGTGCCAGCTCGAGCCTGCAGCGTCCCACCCCGCCCCAGCCACACTGGCAGAGCCGGTTTGAGGCCTGTCAGCCCCTAGTGTGTTTGCATCATGAACATGGGACCAGACACGTTCTGGCTGCCCTGGCCCACAGACGGCCCCTGGCTGACACGTCACTCACTCCTTGCTCATTCAGCAAACATCCCCTGGTCCCTGGTCCGTGTCCAAGCTCCTGCCAGGCGGGGCTCAGGGCCTGGAGTTGTCTCAGACTTGCACACGGCTCTGTCAGTGTGGTCAGAGGCTCACCTGGATGTGCCAGGCAGTGGCCGGAGAGCACAGTGGTCAGGACATTTGTGGTGGGGCTGGACAGACGAGAGCTGAGGCCTGTAACTCTTCATCTTGTGGGCCCGGGGTAGGACCCATTCGTCCATCCCTCCATCCCTCCCTCCTTTCCACAAATGTTCACTGAGCCCTACTGTGTGCCAGACTGTTCTAGAGGCTGGAGATACAGCAGAGAACCAACCAGACAATAGCCCTGCTCTCGCAGAGCTGACATGCTAAGTGGGGAGACACAAGCACAGCAAATAAGGAAAACATGCGCATGTCTGTAAGAGTGTGACAAGTGCCATGGCGTGCTGGCTGGGGCATGGAGAATGGATGTAATTAGAGGGGGTGCCCTGGGAAGAAAGACCTCTCCCAGAAGCTCATATCTGAGGAGGGGAGACCTCGGCTTGTTCCCTGGGGGAAGGGAATGCAGATAGTGGGAACCACCAGTGCCAAGACCCTAAGGTGGGGGGTACTGGAGTGTAGGAGTGTGGGAGGAATAGCAAGGAGGCCAGGGGAACCGAATGAGCGAGGGGGAGAATGGAGGGAGAAAGGGGCAAAAAGATTGAGGAGCCAATTAGGGAGGGCCTCTGGACCCTTCTAATGTTGGCTTTTAATTCCGAGTGCGAGGGGCCATGGGAGGGTTCCCAGTGCATCTGGCTGCGGTGTGGAGAACAGACTGGGGGTGAGGGCAGGGGCAGGTGGGCTACTGCGTTAGTTCAGCCAGGGGAAGGGGCGGTCTGGTCTGCCCAGGCTGGGGGCAGTTGGTGAGGGGGGGAGGGGGCCAAACATTGTTTTTGCATTATTTCACTTAATCTCCTTTATAAAATTCCTTATTATGGGGGCACATTAGTATAATGAACCCATCACTGAGCCCCAAACACCACCAACCCACAGCCTGCCCTGCCCCCTCCACACCCATCTGTCCCATCCCCCATCCGGTGTCATTTTAAAGCAAATCCTTCATGTCATATTTCATGTGTAAATCTTTCAGTAGAATCTCTAAACCATAAGGGCTCACGCTAAAAGATAAGGGCTCATGTTAAGAAAGTAGTCACAAAACCATAATCCATCTAAAAGAAATGAGGAGAAATTCCTTAATGTCACCAGATACCCCTTTCTCCCCCAGATACATTTTGAAGTGAAGCTGATGCATCTGGGCCTCCCTCTTTACCATAAAGCGAGGTTCACAGCGGCCCCTCCTCCCAGGCTATTGTGAGAGACTCCAGGGAAGATGCTGAGCACAGGGTCTGGCATACAGTAGGTACTCAACAAATAACAGCTGCCACTATTACGGATCAACGGCAGATACTTCTGGGACATTTGCTAGGGTCTGGGCTCTGTTATAAGTATTTCACGAATATGAATTCATTTAATCCTCACAACAATCCTTGGAGGTAGTTTATTATTTTTATCCCTGTTTTCTAGGTGAGGAAATGGAGGCACAGAGAGGTGGAGTAACTTTCCCAAGGTCACACAGCTAGAATGGGCCAGAGCTGGGTTTTGAACCTAGGCAGTTGGCTCTCATGTGTTGGGGGCTGTGTGAGCCGAGAAAAAGAGGGGTGCCTTTCTCAGTTGTGGGGCAGGCAAGGTCAGGTACTGCCTGTGGTCAGACAGTAGGTACACTGAAGTTCGTGGGGTGGGCACAGGGGCAGGGGAGGCAGGTGGTGAAGCTTCAGGGGAGGGATTGGCATGTGCAAAGATCTGGAGGCTAGAGGGCAGTCATGAGTTGAAGGGAAGGTCAAGGGGTAGGGAGGAGAGAGCGTGCAGCAGGCCCCTTTTCATCCTGGGCCTTGACCTAGTGAGCGGCAGGCCGGAGCTTTAAGGGTTTTGACCATCTTGCTGACAAGATGGGGAGGGATGGCACTTCTCAAGGGCACACTTCCAGGGTAGGCCACCTGTGGGCTTTAAGTATGGGGGGAAGGGAGCTGAACCCAGGCTGACTGTGTGGAGAGGCCTGGCCACCAGGTGCTCCTGCCCACCAGTGTCCCTGAAGAGAGTTACTGTATGCGCGTGGGTGGGGAGGAGGGGGCACTGTGTGTTCTCAGAGCAGAGAAGCAGCCAGAGCTGCTGGTAGGAAATAGCGGGCACCGTGGGCAGGGGCCGGCTGGTGACTGTCCCCACAAGGCCCATCAGCCATCAGCTAGTGGGGGTGCGGCAGCTGGGAGGCCCTGGGAGAGATGACCTTGGAGAGGTTGGGAGAGAACAAAACTTGTCACCTCAGAGTTCCCTGTGGTCACCCCTTGATACTGGGGGTCTGCTAAGGGTGCTTGGCATGACAGGGCCTCTGTCCAGGTGCAGGTGCTGAGGCCTGAGAGGAAGCATGACTTGCCCAAGGTCACACAGTGATTCTGATGGAGGCCTTCCACTCAGGCGTGTGACGGGCAACCCTCATCAGGCTATGCCAGCTGGTACCCGGCTGTGTCCCTGAGACCTGCCTGGTGGGTGTGGGGCCAGCATCGCCTTTTCTAGTTCCATTTCAGCCCAGCACTCTTGGGCCTGGTGCTTCAAGAATCTTATCTTTAGTCCCAGTGCCCACACCCTTATTCGAGGGCTGGCCTCCACCTTGCTGTGTAACCTGGGGCTGGGCACACCCCTCTCAGATCTCCTCACACCTGTCCAAAGGCCAGCAGTGATCCAGTTAGGCTGGCACCCACTCAGTCCAAATCTTTCAGTTGATAATTCCCTGCACATCTGCCTTTCCCACCTCAGGGCCTTTGCACATGCTGTGCCCACCTCCTGGGCTGCAGTGGAGAGAGGATGGTTTTTGGCATCACTGGGATCTGGGTCGGCTTCCTATCTCTCTACTTCCTGACTGGGGCAGCTTCCTGCAGCCCCCATGTCCTCATGTGTAAAATGAGCGAGGCCGCAGTTTGTTCCAGGGTTGCTGGGAGCACTGAAGGGGTGGCATGAACCCAAGGAAGGAGGATGTGAGGGGGACAGTGTGGGTGTCAACACCCTCATCAGCATGCTCCATTCCATACCACCAGCCTGCACTGGAGCAGCAGACAGCACTGAATTCTGGGGAGGGGGCTGAGTTGGCCCTGTACCCTACCCAGAAGAACCCGGTCACTGGCTTCTTCCTTGGGCCCTGGGTAGCAGCCCTTTTAGGGAGAAGCTCAGAGTGGGAGGGGCTTGTCTCTCAGCTGCTAAGAGGTGGGATTTTAATCGCATCATTTAACCTGGCTGTGCTTCAGTTTCCCTGCCTGTGAACCGGGGTAATAGGAATGGCGCATAGTAGGTGCTAAACAAATATTCACAATTACTACTCTCATTATCCATGACCCTCAATTTGAGGCAGGAGTCCTTTCCATATTAAAAAGCCACCTGTAGAAAAAATACCCCAGTTGAGTAGGTCATTCTTTTGAGCGTCTGAAGGGAAAAATGGGAATCAGGTAAAGATCCTTGCCCAGGGAAAAGCTTCCCTTCTAGTACGGGAGGTCACGGGAAGGCAAGAAAGGGATACAGCCCCCATCTGTGAATGGGCATGTCGGGGAGCCCTCTCCCATGCAGCTCCAGCCGCAGCTTCCCCTGTGGACAGGGCCGGTGCTGGTGGGTCCTGCTCCACAGGGCTGTGGTGAGGAAGGGTGGGCATGATTGGGGGACCCAGCCTTGGGAGTTTAGAGGGATCACATGTTCCCTCCATAAGTGGTCCTTCTTGGACTGTGTGGCTTTGGCCCAGCCACTCGCCTTGCCCTGGCCTCCATTTCCCTGTGTGGAAAATGGATTGGGGCCCTGCGAAGTCCCTGGTATAAGCACACCCAGCGAGAGACTGCTGGGACCGGTGGCCTTGGGGAGAGGGCCTGACAGTGGTCTGGGGCTAAGGGGCCCAGGATTCCCAGCTGGCCCTCTGCGGTCTTGGATGGTGGCCTGGGCACCTGACTTGGCTTCCCTGAGCCTCTCTCTGTCCCCTCCCCTGAAAGATGGTGCTGATTGTCCCTGTGTAGCAGGGTCCTGGTGAGAACTGGAGAGCTGAACAGTGACAATGGAAATAATAATGTTAGCAGCAGTAGTAAGGGCCCATTTATCAAGCATGGCCTGGATGCCCAGGGTTGGCATGGGTGAGTTTGTTGGCCTTTGCGGCTGCCTGGGGATGACTGTGGGCATCTCCTGAAGGAGTTTTTAAAATTTTATTTATTTTTTTCTTTACTTTTAAAATATTTTTTTTATTAATTTTAGAGAGAGAGGAAGGGAGAGGGAGAGAGAGATAGAAACATCGATGAGAGAGAACATCGACTGGCCGCCTCCTGCACGCCCCCCACTGGGGATCGAGCCCACAACCTGGGCATGTGCTCTAACCAGGAATCGAACTGGCGACTTCTTGGTGCATGGGTCCACGCTCAACCACTGAGCCACACCAACTGGCGAAGGAGTTTTTTCTTTATATTCTTTGTTTTTTAAGAGAGAAATAGGGAGGGAGAGAGAGAGAAGCACTGATCAGCCACCTCCCGTATGTCAAACCCACAAAACCCATAACCTGGGTATGCGCCCTGACTGGGCATCAAACCCACCAGCCCTCAGTGTACGGGACGACGCTCCAGCCATCTGAGCCACACCGGCCAGGACCGAAGGAGGTTTTGGTCGATTTTCCCAGAGTCCTCCCATAGACCACAGCAGGGGCCCCCCAGCCACGATGCTACACCTCACCTGGCTCGGGCAGGTGCCTGATGGGGCCTTTCTGCTCCCCTGTCTCCAGAGGCAGGATGATGGCTGCCAACGGGCCGTGTCCATCCCCACCGCCTCCTCCCTCCTCTACACCACACATTCCTGCCACCACCCACTCTTCCCACCCCTGTGGGGCCATTGTTATCAGGAGACATTCCTGGACTGCCTGAGAACAGCTTCCACCTTGGGCCCTTCCGAGAGGGGGTGCGATCACTGCTTGCGGCCAAGCCGTGGCTCCCTTGGGGGATGGGCCCTGGGCGTGAGGCTGTGGAGCCCAGACAACCTGAGCCTTCCTGCTGATGCTGTCTTCTGATGAACTGTGTCACCTTCGGCAAGCTACTGGACCTCTCTGTGCCTCAGTTTCCTCATCTGTGAGGTGGGGCTGTCCACACAGGGCTGTAGTGGGTCACCTGGGCTGGCATGTTGCGCTCTTCTTAGCATGGTGCTTGGCACACAGGAATCTCTACCCATCAACTAGCCGTTGCTGTCATCTGAGAACCGATTGTCCCTCCTCCCAGTGGGCCCCCAGTTTAGACGGCAGCTGTATCTACCTGCTGCTGGGTGCACGTCAGGAGGGTCCCTGTGGGCTTTCTCTTCTCCAGGCCTGTGGGACAAGGAGAGGGCAGAGCTGAGAGAGGCTGTTTTCAGAACCTGCTGTGTGACCTTAGGCAGCACCTCTTCCTCTCTGAGCCTCCTTTTCCTGGTCTGCTGTGTGAACACTTGGGCCTGGGTAAGGCCCTAGGCCCTCACTGACCGCATCACTGTGCTGTCTGTTACTCCTTCCTTGGCTGATCCGGCCACTTCGTCTTTTGTTGGTTTTTCCCACTGTAGTGCCTGGCGCATAGTAGGTGCTCAGCTAAGCTTTGTTGAAGGAGCCAATCAATGCACAACGATTGAGTGAATACGCAGAGCTTTCCTACTTCCAGGCCCTTTGCCAGGAGCACCATCTGTCATCTCTGCTGGAGGAACTTCTTGTCCTTGAAGCCCTTCTCAAATACTGCCTCTTCTGGGAAGCCTTTCCTGGTTTCTCCCTGTCGGAGGGGATTGCTGGTGCTCTGAACACTTGGTCTGAGGATCCCTGGTGGCACCTGCTACAGTCCATCTTGGTGTACATAGTACCACGGGAATAATCCATCAGAACCATGCACTCACTAGGAGCCACACATGGTGGGGAGCTCTGTGTCTGCGGTGTCTTATTTAATCCCCCACAACAACCCTGCAGGGGTAGATGTTCTTCCCTTTGCAGAACTCAGAGGCTCAGAGAAGTGAAGTAATTGCCCAGCTATGAGAGAGCAAGCCAGGATTTGAAACCAGGTAAACCTACATATTTTCTTTAAAGGGAAAGAAAAAACATTAATACACACACAGTAAAAAAATAATTCAAACAGTACAAAAAGAGACAGGGAAAAGTCTCTATGGCACCTAGGTCTTCTGGCCAGAGGCATCTACTGAGAGGAGTTTCTGGTGTGTCTTTCTAGCGAGATCCAGGCATATATGAGTGTATCTGTCAGAAAAATGAAGAAAAAAAAAAAAAGGCAGCACGTGGTATACTCTGTTCTACTCCTATGTTCTCTTGATGATGCACCTTGGAGGTCACATAGTGCTGCTCCTCCCTCTTTCATGGTCGCATAGAATTCATTGTGTGGATGGAGACTGTGCTTTATTCAGTTCGCGAGGAATACTTTGGTTGTTCCAGTCTCTGCTTATTATAGACAATTCTGTGCTGAATATCCCCAGTCAATGCTTAGTGTTCATGTGTGAGAGTGCCTTTGGGATTAACCCCAAGCTCCAGGGTCACAGGGTGTGTGCAGTTGTAGCTCTGATGTGTGTTGCCAGATTATCCTTCAGGGAGGCTGCGTTGATATACCCTCACGCCACACTGCCCGGTTCGCCTCACTCACCGACATAGGTTGCTACAGAATGTGGGATCTTTGCCAGTCTAATAGATGGCCTCTGGTGTAGTTTTTCCATGAACTTTATTTATTTAAAAAAATTTTAATTGAATTTATTGGGGTGACATTGATTAAGAAAACCGTACAGGTTTTGCCCTGGCTGGAGTGGCTCAGTGGTTTGAGCATTAGCCCTCGGACCAAAGGGTCCCAGCTCTGATTCCCCGTCAAAGGCTCATACCTGGGTTGCAGGTTTGATCCCCAGCCCCTGTCGGGGTGGGTGTGGGAGGCAACCAATCGGTGTGTCTCTCTCACATTGATGTTTCTCTCTCTCCCTCCCCCTCCCTCCCTCCCTTCCACTCTCCCTAAAAAAAAAATCAATGGAAAAAATATCCTTGGGTGAGGATTAACAACAACAAAATACTGTACAGGTTTTAAATGTAAAATTTTATAACACATCATCTGCCTACTGCATTGGGCGCTCACCACCCAGGTTTTTAAAAAAAAAAATATTATAGCTTTACTGAGAAATAATTCACATACCATCCAACTCACCCATTTAAAGTGTATAATTTAGCCCCGCTGGTGTGGCTCAGTGGATTGAGCTGTGTCCCATGGACTGAGAGGTCCTGGTTCAATTCCCAGTCAGGGCACATGCCCAGGTTGTGGGCTCGATCCCCAGTAGGGGGCATGCAGAAGGCAGCCGATCGATGTTTCTCTCTCACATCGATGTTTCTATCTCTCTCTCTGAAAAATCAATAAAAACGTATTAAAAAATAAAATAAAATGAAGTGTACAAGTTAATGGTTTTCAGTATATTCACAGAATTTTGCAACCATCACCACAATCAATTTTAGAACATTACCCCAAAAAGAAACTGCATACCCATTAGTCACTCTCCAGTTTCCCTCAAACCTTCTTCCTCATCCCCAGGCAACATCTAATCTAGTTTCTCTTTCTATAGATTTGCCTATTCTGGACATTTCTATGAATCATACAAGATGTGGTCTTTTGTGTCTGGCTTTTTTCACTTAGCATCACATTTTCAAGGTTAATTTATGCTGTGGCATGTATCAGTACTTAATTCCTTTTTCTTGCCAAATAATATTCTATTGTATGGATATACCACATTTTATTTATCCATTCTTCAATTGATGGACATATGGGTTGTTTCTACTTCTTGGTTATAATGAATAATGCTGCTATGAACATTGGTGTACAAGTTTTTATGTGGACATGTTTTTCCTTTCTCTTGGGTGCATATGGTAACTCTGTGTTTAACCTTTTGAGGAAATGCCAGACTGTTTTCCAAAATGGCTACATCGTTTTACATTCCCACCAGCAACATTGCCAACAGCTTGTTATCTGTCTTAATTGTAGCCATCCTAGTGGGTGTGCAATAGTATCTCATTGTGGTTTTGATCGGCATTTCCCTAGTGACAAATGATGTTGAGCATCTTTTCATGCAGTTATTAGCTGTTGGAATATCTTTTCTGAAGAAATGTCTAATTCAAATTCGTTGCCCATTTTAAAATTGGGTCATTTGTCTTTTGCTGGTGAGTTGTAAGAGTTCTTTATATATTCCGGATACAAATTCCTTATCAGATATCTGGTCTGCCAATATTTTCTCCCATTCTGTGGATTCTTTTTATTGAAGAAATGTCTAATTCAAATTCGTTGCCCATTTTAAAATTGGGTCATTTGTCTTTTGCTGTTGAGTTGTAAGAGTTCTTTATATATCCTGGATACAAATTCCTTATCAGATATCTGGTCTGCCAATATTTTCTCCCATTCTGTGGATTCTTTTTATTTTCTTGGTGGCTTCCTTTGGCACACAAAAGTTTTTATTGTTGATAAAGTCCAGTTTAACTTTTCTTTTGTTGCTTGTGCTCTAAGAAACCACTGTGATCCAAGGTTGTAAAATTGATGCCTATATGTTCTTATACGAATTTTTAAAGTTTTATCCTGTATATTTAGCTTTGTGATCCATGTTGAGTTCATCTTCGTGTAGGGTTTGAGGAAGGAGTCCAGCTTCTTTGCTTTGCATGTGGATATTCATTGTTCCTACACCATTTGTTGAAAAGACTGTTCTTTCTCCATTGAATTGTATAGGTGCCCTTGCCCAAAATCAGTGAAGTGTAAATGTGATGGTTTATTTCTGGACTCTAAATTCTGTCCATCGATTTATAAGTCATACTAGTACCACACAGTATTGATTACTAGAGCTTTGCAGCAAGTTTTGTAATTGAGAAGTGTAAACCCTCAAACTTTGTTTTTCTTATTCAAGATTGTTTTGGCTATTCTAAGCCCTTTGGATTTCCATACAAATTTTTGGATCCATTTTTGCAAAGTACCTAGCTTAGATTTTGTTGAATCTGTGGATCAATTTGGGGATTCTTGCCATTTTAGCGATGTTTAATCTTCCAATCCATGAACATGGGATATCTTTTTATTTATTTACATCTTTAATTATTTTTCAACAATTTTTCTAGTTTTCAGAGTTTAAGTTTTGTACTTTTTTTGGTTAATCTTATTCCTAAGTATTCTTTTGATAGTGTAAGTTATTTTCTTAATTTTATTTTTGGATTGTTCATTGCTAGTATATAGAAATACAGCTTATTTTTATATAGTGATCTTGTAATTTGCAACCTTGCTAAACTTGTTTATTAGTTCTAATAATTTTTTTTTTTAGTGGAATCCCTAGGAATTTCTATATACAAGACATGTCATCTGCAAATAGAGATAGTTTTACTTCTTTCTTTCCAATTAGGATGCCTTTTACTTCATCTTCCCTGGCTGGAACTCCAGTACAGTGTTGAATAAAAGTGGTGAGAGTGGACATCCTCATCTTGTTCCTGATCTTAGGGGTTTGCATTTAATCTTTCACCATTAAGTATGACCTTAGATATGGGTTTTTCATGGATACCCATTATCAGGTTGAAGAAATTCCATTCTATTTCTATTTTGTTGAGTGGTTTTTTCATGAAAGGGTGTTGGATTTTGTCAAATACTTTTCTGCATATATTGAGATTATTATGTGTTTTTTGTCCTTTATTCTGTTGGTGTGGTATATTACATTAATCGATTTTCAGAAGTTAAACCTTGCATTCTTGGGGTCAATTTCAGTTGGTTATGATGTATAATTTTTTTTATACATTGCTGGATCCAGTTTGCTAGTATTTTGTTGAAGATTTTTACAACTTATATCCTAAGAGGTTGTGGTCTGTGGTTTTCTTTCCTTATGGTGTCTTTGTCTATTTTGGGTACTAGGGTAAGTCTGGCTTCATAGGACCAATTGGGAAGTGTTCCCTAGTGAAGAATTGATATTATTTCTTTAAATGTTTGGTAGAATTCACCAGTGAATCCATCTGGGCCTGGATTTTTCTTTGTGAGAAGTTTTAAAATTACTAATTCAATCTTTTGTTTTACTCAGATTTCCTATTTCGTCGTAGTTTCGGTAGTTTGTGTTTTTCTAGGAATTTGTCCATTTCATCCAAGTTATCTGATTTGTTGGCATAGCATTGTTCATAGCATTCTCTTGTAGTTTTTATTTCTGTAAAGTTGGTAGTATTGTCCTCTCTTTCATCCCTGATTTTTGTGATTTGAGTCTTCTCTCTTTTTCTCTTGATCAGTCTAGATAAAGGTTTGTTAATTTTGTTTATCTTTTCAAAGAACCAACTTCTGGTTTTGTTGATTTTCTCTATTGTTTTTTAATTTTCTATTTCATTAATTTCTGCTCTAATCTTTATTTCCTTCCTTTTACTTGCTTTAAGATTCATCTGCTCTTCTGCCAGTGTCTTACGGTGGAAGGTTAGGTTACTGATTTGAGATCTTTCTCCCCTTTTAATATAGGCTTTTACAGCTGTAAGTTTCCCTTTAAGTTCTCCTTTACTGCACCCCATACATTTTGGTATGTTTTGTCTTTATTTTCATTCACCTCAAAGTATTTTCTACTTTTTTTGGTGATTTCTCATTTGACTCATTGGTTATTGAGGAATGTATTAATTTTTACATATTTGTAATTTCCCAAATTTCTTTCTGTATTGATTTCTTAATTCCTTTCATTGTGATCAGAAACCTACTTTGTATTATTTCACTCCTGAATTTATTAAGGCTTGTTTTGTGGCTTAACATATGGTCTGTCCTGGAGAATGTTCCATGTGCACTTGAGAAGAATGCATAGTCTGCAGTGGTTGGGTAGCTTGTGTAGTTTACTTTTTTTAATCCTCCCACGAGGACATTTTTCCATTTTTGTTCAGATAGAGTGGGAGGGAGAGAGAGGAAGAGAGAGAGAGAGAGAGAGAGACATCGATGTGAAAGGGACACATCAAGTGGCTGCCTCCCGCATGACCCCGTTAACCCGGGCCAGGGATGAATCGCAACCGAAGTACATGTCCTTGGCTGGAATCGAACCCACGACTCATTGGTCCGTGGGCCGACGCTCTAACCGCTGAGCCAAACCGGTCAGGGCAGCTTGTGTAGTTTTAATTGGCATTGGTCTTATAAGATTGGTTGAGTACCTTACCGTATGTTTAAGAGCCATTTGGCCTGCTATCTGTGGTTACTTTTCTTATTTTGTGGGAGCTTGTTATATGTTAAGGGAAAAAACCCTTGTCTATCATATGAGTTACAAATATTTTTCCTAGTTTGTTGTTTGTCTTTTGAATTTCTTTGTGATATTTATTGAGCTATGCAGACATTTTATTTTATTTTATTTTTTATCCTCACCCAAGGACATTTTTTCCCATTTTTTTGTTCAGATAGAATGGGAGGGAGAGAGAGGAAGAGAGAGAGAGAGAGAAACATTGATATGAAAGGGACACATCGAGTGGCTGCCTCCCGCACAACCCAATCAGGGCCGGGGACAAGCTACAACCGAGGTACGTGCCCTTAGCAGGAACCGAACCTGGGTCTCTCTGGACTGCAGGCCGACGCTCTAACCGCTGAGCCAAATCAGCCAGGGTTGATAAAATAAAATTTTATTTTATTTTAAAAGACATCTCATAAAGTCTCATTTTAAAAAAGATTTTTATTATTTTATTTTTATATGTTTTTATTGGGTTTTTAGAGAGAGAGGAAGGGGGAGAGAGAGAGAAACATCTATGTGAGAGAGAAACATCTATCTACTGCCTCCTGCATGTCCCCCCCCTCCCCCCACTGGGGATTGAGCCCACAACCCGGGCATGTGCCCTGACCAGGAATCTCAGTCTGTGGGATGATGCTCAATCCACTGAGCAACACTGGCCAGGTTTTTTAAAGATTTAAAAAAAAAAATATGTTTTTATTGATTTCAGAGAGAGGAAGGGAGAGGAAGAGAGAGACAGAAACATCAATGAGAGAGAAACATCGATTGGCTGCCTCCTACTGGAGACTGAGCCCAAAACCAGGGCATGTGCCCTGACCAGGAATAGAACTGGCAACCTTTCGGTGCATGGACAACGCCCAACTAACTGAGCCACACCAGCCAGGGCCATACAGACATTTTTTTTTTATCCTCACCCGAGGACATTTTTGCATTTATCTTCAGATGGAGTGGGAGGGAGAGAGGGAGGAAGAGAGAGAGAGAAACAGCAATGTGAGAGAGACACATAGAGTGGTGGCCACCCACACGACCCCAACCAGGGCCGGGGACAAACTGCAACCGAGGCACGTGCCCTTAGTGGGAACCGAACCCAGGCCTCTCTGGTCCGCGGGCTGATGCTCTAACCGCTGAGCCAAACCGGCCAGGGCGACATTTTAAAATGTGTTTTTATTGATTTTTTTAGAGAGAGAGGAAGGGAGAGAGAGATAGAAACATCTGTGTGAGAGGGACACATCGATCGGCCTCCTGCACTCCCATCGAGCCCGAAACCGAAGCATGTGCCCTGACCGGGAATTGAACCAGGACCTCTCAGTCCATAGGACCGTACAGACATTTTAGATTTTTATGTGGGTTGATTTGTCATTTTAAGAATGATTCTTAGGTTTTGTGTCATGTTTAGAAACACTTTTCCAATTTGGAGATTAGAAAATGTATTCTGCCCTCCCCTTTTTTGAGCGTTATGGTTTTGTTTGTATGGGATTCATAGCTGATTGATCTGGAATTCATAAGCATGCAGAGTGAGATTGAGATCCAACTTTGTTTCCTGATGGGAAATCTTTGGTCTCAATTCTATCTTAAATGTAGTCTATCTTTTTCTCACTAGTATGAAATGTCACTTTCATTATATATTAAATTCCTGCATGTTTGGGGACAATTTTTGGACTCTCTTCTGTTCCAGTGATTTGTCTATTTTTTGTGCTGGTGTTACAGTTTTAAGTACCATGATTTTATAGTAATTTTTATTATCTGATTGGTCTATTTCCCTTCTCATTACTCTTCTTTTTAGGATTTTCCTAGCTACTCACATGCATTTACATATAAACTTTAAAATTGACTTCCCTAGTTAAAAGAAAATCCTGTTGGGGTTTTTATTGGTATCACATTCAATTTTTAGATTAATTTAGGAAGAATTGATGTTTTCATAATGCTAGGCTTTTTTTTTTTTTTTTTGGTTTTATTTTCTGATTGCTGTTGGTATGTAGATACATTGTTGATTTTTGATATTACCTTTTAATTTTCTACCAGTTTACTTAATTTGGTTTTTGTTTAATAGTTTTGCAGAAGATTCTCTTGCATTTCCCAGCTCTGCATTGATAAGTTCTGTAAATGATGATGCTCATCTTGTGTTTTCTAATTCCCTTTTATTTCTTCCATTTAGTTTTCTTAGCTCATTGCATTGGCAAGTGTCTTAGAGTAAGGTTAACTAACGGATATGCTTGTCTTTTCCGGACTCTTCCCCTGTGAGATAGCTTTTGTAGGCGTGGGCTCCTAATCAACTCCAGCAGACAAGCCTTCCAGGGCCAGACACAGAATTCCGGTGGGAATTTTGGAAGCCTTTGCCTAATTGTAAGAGTGATTAGAAAAGAGAGCAAGGGTCTGAAAAAAGTTTCCCACAGTAATGATGATAACAGCTAATATTATTGAGCATTTCTTACGTACGAGGCACTTTAGAAGTATTATCTCGTGTTTTCCCACAACACGCCCAGTTACCTAGGAACAATTACACTGATTCCCATTTTATTTATTTTTATGTTTTTATTGATTTTTTTTTACAGAAAGAGGAAGGGAGAAAGAGAGTTAGAAACATCGGTGTGAGATACATTGATCAGCGGCCTCCTGCACGCCCCCTACTGGGGATCAAGCCTGCAACCTGGGCATGTGCCCTGACCCGGAATCGACCGGGACCTCTCAGTGCATGGGACGATGCTCAATCCACTGAGCCACACCAGTCGGGCTGATTCCCATTTTTTTTAAGGGGTAAACTGAGGCCCCCTTGAGGCTGCATGGCTAGGAACTGGCAAGCTGGCACCTGAACCTGGTATTCTGGCTCCAGGCCTATATTTTTGAGTCCACCATGATGCTTCATCCTCCCTGGAGGGTCGAGAGATGTGGATGTATCTTGTCAGAGGCTGGTGGGGTGGTGGAGGTGCCTGGGGCAGTGGGGGCTGTCAGCACAGTGACAGGGCCATCAGAGGTGCGTTCTGACATCACTCTCTTGAACCTCCAGCATCCCAGCTCTGCTCTACTCACTTGCTGTGTGGCAAAGTTCTGGCTTCTCTGAACCTTAGTCCCATCTATAAAGTGGGTGCAGTTATAGTCCCTACTTCATTGCATTGTCAGGACAGTTGAGTATCAGCTGCTTGTAAAGCTCTCAGCTCTGTCCTCGGCATTCAAGGCCCTGCCACCTAACGCCTGCTTCCTCTTGCGTTGCTCCTCTTATTGCCGTAATGATAAAAACAACACGGTGCGCTGTTAATCGAGCACTTATTTTGTGCCCTGCACACATTGATTCTCAGATGTTAGGTTTCTTATTACCCCCATTTTAAAGATAAGGAAGCTAAGAGGTGAAGTAACTTGTCCAAGAATATTTCGCTAGTAAGTAGTGGAGCGAGGATTTGAACCCAGGCCTGACTGGGGTCCTTCTTCTCAACTCCTAAGCTTCTGGTCTCCCCTCCACCCTTAGAAGAGGTGGAGCTGATGTTCTTCAGAGTCGAGAGGGAAGGAGTGGGTATGTCATGACTGAACAACAGACTTTTCTGGACTCTTCTGGATGTTGTGAGCATCTTTGTACCTGGGGGGGGCGGCATAGCCTGTGCAAAGGCCAGGAGGTGAGAGCCAGCATGGTGCCCTCTAGGGGGGCTGAGGGCAAGAGTGACAGCACCAGCTTCATGGAGTTGTCTGTGTGGTTTACAGAGATGCCTCTGCTGGGAGGAGGGTGCACCGGAGGGCATACCCCTCCTGCCCAGGCCAGGATGACAGGGCCTGGTCTGCGGGAACGGAGATCGGGTGGGGAGAGGATGCATTTGAGAAAGACTGGGGGGAGGATGGGAAACCAGCCCTGACAGCGACATGGGGCAGGGCAGCCTTAGGGAGAGATGCCAGGTCAGGTTGGGACCAGCTGAGCATGAAGTGTTGGGGGCACTGGGGGGAGTGCCTTATGGCCGCATCCTGGCGTCAGCTCAGGCCCTCTGTCTGGAGCCTGTGGTCGGGAGCAGCTCCCCAGAGGAAAGGGGCCACCTTCCTCTGGGAACCTCAGGCACCCCAGTTCGGAGCCCCTACCACTTCCCCTGGGCTCCCCAAGATCTATTTCTGCCTTGGAGTGTGCAAGTGGTTAAGAGATGTGGGGGGTTGGCCATTCTCAAATGGGCAACTCATGGTGACTTGCACTTGGGTCTTGAGACGGTCCTGCCTCAGGAAAGGAGACCGAGGCCAAGAGGGCAGCCTCTCTCCCCAGGTCACACAGCAGGTGGCAGCCCCCCAGGGCCGAGACCCCACCCTAAATGGGCCTGTCCTTCCTCTAGTGCACTCTGCTTTGTCAGAAGCCTGAAACTTCCAGTTTTCTGCCAAGGGCATCTGGCTGTTCCATGAGAGAGAGGTCCCGAGAGCAGGAGGTGGGTCCCCTGAGTTCCTCCACTGGACCCTATGCGCGCCCCCAGTTCCTGCCTTCCCAGTGTTTTTCTGCTCCTACTTCTTTTCATTCTCACCTTAACTGTGTCATCTCTGGCAAGTTCCTCAACCTCTCTGTGCCTGCTTCCTCATCAGTAAAATAGAGACACTATTAGTATCTCCCTCCTAGATTGTCATGGTGATTCGAGGAGGCCATACTTGTCAGGTGCTTAGAGCAGGGCCCAGTACAAGGTCCGGGCTCTGGGAGGGTTTGACCAGCGCAGAATGATACTTGGTCTCTACATGAAATTGCGGGAACAAAGCAGGATGCAAATCATATGTCGGCGCTTTTTAGTCTCTTGTCTATTCTGCAAATATTTCCAGAGCACCTTTTAGGTGCCAGGCCTGTCCCGGTCGCTGGGGATATGGAGATGGATCTACCCTGGTCCTGCCCGCAGGGCGCTATGGTCCAGGGCACTACATGGATCCCAGTTTGCAGCCCTACATTCATATGATGCCAGAAGGAAACGCGTGTTCCGTGCACTTTCTCACTGATTCTCCCAGCAGCCCTTTGCTGTGGTACCGTTGTTATCCCCAGTAGACAGAGGAGGAAACTGAGGCACAGGGTCCCATGCCAGGGTGGCAGTGCTGGGATTCAAACACAGGTAGCTCTTAACCTCAGCCTGCCTCCTCTCCACAAATATGTGTTACTTGTATTATTAGGATCAACCAGAAGGACCAACCCCCCCACCCCCAATAAAAGATCAAACACTACAAACCAGCAAACATTGCAGTCAGAGGCCCTGAGCCGCCTTGGCCTGGTCTTGAAGGCTCTCTTATGCTTTTTCTGAGTGCCCCAGTGGGGAGTGGTCTTCTTGGTTAGTGTAAGAGTTTAGGGGCCTGGAGCTGTCTTTTTTCCTTCAGCCCCTCCCAAGAGGGCACATATATCCTCTTGGTGCTGGAAGAGCCTCTAAGGTCCAGCTCTGGCTCTCCCTCTCACTCCACAGCACATTAGCCAGGTACCCTATCTCTTGTTCTTGGTTACCTCCAGTGACAGGGAGCTCATTCTTAATCATTTAGTTCGTTGTAAAGAAAGTTTGAGATCTTAGGAAGTTTCTCATTTAAACATTTTTTAAAAAATGTATTTTTTATAATTTCCATGTCCTCTCAAAGTCTCACAAACAAGTACCCTGTTAGGGCATGCACCCTCTGAGGCAGGAGCTGGCCAGTTCATCTCTTTGTCCCCCTGTAGTGACTAACAGAAAGCCTGCTGCACAGTTGGTGCTATGAATGCTGTTCCAGGGAGCAAGTGGGTTGGGGGTATGGTGGTTGGGGCTCAGCCTTCATCAAGCCTGGGAATGCAGGTAACCAGGTCAGTAGGTCCCACGGGTGCTGATGGGCACCGTGACCTCAATGGATTGGGTTGCCATAGAAATTGGCCATTCCTGTCCCCAGGCCCATTGGTCCCTCAGGAGGCCCTGGTGATCCTTTGGGCTATTGAGCAGGTCTCCCCAGGGCCTCCCCAGCCTCACATTCTCTGAGCTGGATGGACCCCAGGGAGCACGCAGGCCACACCTCCATTGTGCGGCCAAGCAGGCTGAGGCCCAGAGGGTACGGGGACTAGCTGAGGTTCACATAAGGAGTGGGGTCACAGATGCACGTGGAGCTTAGGCCCCAACCATCAAGGGGACTTTTCTCCATCCAGAGCAAATTCTGGACTAATTCCAGGGCCCGCAGCATCCCCTAGAGAACAATGGAGCCCACCCAGCTGCTGTGTCCAGAGTCACACAGATCAGTGAAAGCTGACGTGGCAGGGTGACCTGTGTTCCCAACACTCTACCTTGCCTCATTCAGTGATCACAATAACCCAGTTGTTTCCAGGTGAAGAAACAGGGCACAGAGAGAAGCTAAGTCACTTGCCTGAGGTCGCACAGCTGATTAGTGGCAGAGCCAGGGTCTGAGCTGGAGAGTCTGGCTTCAGAGCCCACCCTTAACCGCTGTGCCCTACTCAGCCTTGCTCTCCCTCACGAAATGCTTCGGAGGGTGGAAGGAATTTCAGGTCTGGGAAACTCTTAGCTTCGGGTCTGCCAGAGTCAGAGCCTGATAAATCACGACCCACGGGTCGCAGTCATGGTGATTTCTCTTTCTAATTATATTCTTACAACAGCCCTGAGAGTTTGCTTTATCCCTGCTTTGCAGATGAGGACGCTGAGGCCCAGAGAGGGGAAGTGACTTGCCTAGGATCACAGAGTGGGAAGAGGTGGAGCGGGGCTGTAGTCCACGACCCCTGACTCCACCCCTGGTGTTTGCTGAGACCCCAGGCTGCTTCCCAGGTCCTCTGGGGCAGCCCCTGCCTTCCACCAGGTGAGGTGATGACCCATCAGGGCTGCCAAGATGAGGGAGCAGGGAGGGGAGGCCATGATGGGTGGGGAGACCCAGGCTGGGCTTGGTGGGAGCCAGGGCCAGCCAGGACCCGAGGATGGGGACGTGGGAGGGCAGTGGGCATCACTGGGGAGTTTTCAGCTTGGTTCTCTGTGTTTCCCGATTTCTAGACCTGCCAGATTTCTGGCTCAGAAATCTCTTTCATTTAGCTGTTTATTGAGCACCTACTGTGTACCATACTCTGTGCTAGGTACTGGGAGCATAGCAGTGAACTAGATAGACCTGTGGCCCATGACATTAATCATATAATCACACAAATAAAAGTTAAATGAATACTGGGCCACATGTTACCAAGGAGAGGCACAAAAGTCACAGGAACTTAAACCAGTGAGAGAATTTGGGGAACACTTCCCAAGGAGGTGACTTATAAACTGAGAACTGAGAGAGGCATGGGTTATCCTGGTGAAGTGGTCAGAGAAGAGCATTCAGGCAGCAGTATGTACAAAGGCCCTGTGGTTGGAGGGAACTCCCAGCCCCCTTTCCTTCTTTCAGCTGCCTGCTGTATCCCTGATTTGGTTGCAACTTTTAGCACCTTTTCCCCTGGTATTAGACCATTTCAGTCAGTCATTTATTCACTCAACAAACCCTCAATGAGCCCTCTCCTATGTGCTGAGTGCCTGGGACATAGACATGACTCAGATACTGTCCCTGCCCACGAGGAACAGAAATGGTGACTCAGTGGAATGTGGGAGAGCTTAGGGCTTCTGATTATGAGGTTTCTTTGGTGCTCGATCCTGTACCAAGGAAGCTCTTTATGAGTGACATCATTATTCCCATTTTACAGATGAAGAAACTGAGGCTCTGAAAGGCTAACTTACCCAAAGAGACTAGTACCCCTCTCGGGCCTCAGATTCCCCATCTAGAGAAAGGGTTAGGGTGGAGGCTGTCTAAGGGGCCCAGCTTGCTTCCAGAGTCCCTCCTCACTCCAAGGTCCTCTCTCTTCTCCAGCCAGGACCATGGGCAGCAACAAGAGCAAGCCCAAGGATGCCAGCCAGCGGCGCCGCAGCCTGGAGCCTGCTGAGAACGCCCATGGTGGCGGTGGTGGGGGTGCCTTCCCCACCTCACAGACGCCCAGCAAGCCGGCCTCCACTGATGGCCACCGTGGCCCCAACACGGCCTTCTCCCCCGCTGCTGCTGAGCCCAAGCTGTTTGGCGGCTTCAACTCCTCGGACACAGTCACCTCCCCGCAGAGGGCAGGGCCGCTGGCCGGTCAGTAGACCTGCTTTGCTGGGAGAGCTGTGTGTCCTGGGGGAGTGGCACCCCTCTCTGGGCTGATGTTTCTTTTGCTCACTAAAGGGGAAGAGTCTATGGGATACTTGGCCTTGGGGACTCTTGGGAGTTTCCTAGAGGCTGTGGGTGGGGAAGGGGGACGTGTGGTGCATAGTCCGTCAGATGCAGAGTATAAAGGGGTCTAGAGATATAGGACTGTAGGGGGAAACTGAGGCCCAGAGAGCTAGGGGGCTGCTCAGGGCAGCATAGGGACCAGGTCTGAGGGTTTGCTCTTTGCGCTGGTCAGTCCAGAGATGGGCAGGACAGGTGGCTGGTGTGTGGCAAAAGGCACCAGGCCGGTGGGGAGGAAGCATGGAAGCTCCTCTTCTGAGGCCCACCTGATGCTGAGATGCGCCCCTTCGCCCTCTGCTGGCCTTTTGGGGAATAGCATCCCAGACAGGGATGCTCAGAAAGAGGCAGTTGTGGTCCTGGAGACACACAGACACGACATGTAAGCACTTGTACACTCACATGGAGCCACACACTCATGGTACACACACAGAGTCAGCAACTCATTCAAAGACACCCATGCAAGACCTGTACATGTGCTGAGCTGGGGACTCCATCATAGACACGCACACACCTCACACACAGAGACACGCTAGGGACACGTGGATGTGCATTCCTTAGGCACAGACACACATCCAGTGCAGATGTACACACACGTGTAGTCAAAAACTCTTCAAAGACACACACAGGACACAGACATGCTTAGGAAATGGGTTCACGGATACCCACAGACTCACAGAGGCACAAATGCACATACATGCAGTGAGGACACAAACACGCAGAGACACACGGATGCTCACGGACCTCTCAGACACAGACACAGATCCAAGTGAGACAGGCCCACAAACACACCCATTCATTTGTTCGAGAAGTATTTGTGGTGCCTCTGCTGTGGGCCAGGACGCTCTGGTCTGGAGACACAGCAGTGTGTAAAGCAGACGAAACCCCCATGGGGGGAAGCAAGGCAAGGCATGTAAACGTGCTGTGTGTCCGAAGGTGGTAACTGGTGAGAAGGAGCAGAGGCGGATGGGGGAAGGAGCTTACAATTCAAATGGGGGACAGAGACAATGGAATAGTATGTAGCTGTAAGGAAGAAAGATCTCTTATCCTTTGAGATGACATGGAGGGACCTGGAGAGTGTTATGTTAAGCAAAATAAACCAGTCAGAGAAAGACAAGTACCACATGATCTCACTTATTTGTGGAATATGATGAACAACATAGAGACATAGAAGTAGGGATCAGACTGACAATCCTCAGAGGAAGGGGGGAGGGGAGGGCGGGAAGAGATGAACCAAAGAACTTATATGCATGTATGCATAACCAGTGGACATAGACAACAATACTGTGGGGTGGGGGCGGGAGCAGGGAGGAGGGTGTCAATGGGGGAAAAGGGAGAAACATTGTAATAAAAATAAATACATTAATTAATTTAAAAAATAGGGGACAGAGAGGGCCTCTTTGAGGGGACAGTTACCTGCTGCCAAGCTCTCCCCGGACACATAGAGGCACCCAGAGAGAGAAATAGAGCAACGTCCCCTGGTGCAATTTCCTTTATTCACTGGCCCATTCATTCCATAGTTATTTCTTGAGCACCTACTATGTATCAGGCTCTGGGAACGAAACAAAGATGCCTGTTAGTGGTGAAGACAGACACCAAACAGTAAGCCAACACCCAACATCACCCAGAGCCCAGTGGGACACTCAGACATGAAGAGATGCACGTGCCTTCTGCATGCCCTCACAGGGACACAGTCAGACATGCACAGAGGCCCACCCCCCTGAATGTGACCACGCCTCTGGCTGGGCTCTGCTGGCATGTGGGAGACCAACCCCACTCCCCCCAGGGGACAGGGCTCTTTTATTTATTTATTTATTTTTAATTTTAATTTTTTTTTTTTTTAGAGACAAAGGAAGGGGGAGAGAGAGAGAAACATCGATGTGAGAGAGACACACCGATCAGCTGCTTCCTGCACGCCCCCCACTGGGGATCGCGCCCGTAACCTGGGCAGGTACCCTGACCAGGAATCGAGCCAGGACCTCTCAGTCCATGGGATGACACTCAGTGCACTGAGCCACACTGGCTGGGCAGGGTACAGGGCCTTTATGTCCACCCCTCTCTCTGGGCATGGCCTCTGCCATTCTGATGTGCCCCACCCCTCTCTTCAGGTGGAGTGACCACCTTTGTGGCCCTCTATGACTATGAGTCACGGACAGAGACTGACCTATCCTTCAAGAAAGGGGAACGGCTTCAGATTGTCAACAACACGTGAGTGCCCCCCTTCCCTGTTGTCTCTGGAGACCCCATCCCTTGGGCCCAGTCTTGGGCCAGAACCACTTCTGAGCATCCTGGCCCCAGGGGCAGCGTGACGGGTAGCAGGCAGAGCGGAGCGCCAAGGCTGGCTGAGGGCCAGGAAACTGTCCCGGGGCCTATGAGAGTGATAAGGAGGCAAGTGGTGGCGGCTGGGGCTCCGGGAGGGCCCCTGGGACAGGGATCTGGGTTCAGTAACTGGTCAACAGGGCACAGCACCCCAGATCACAGACTCTGCAGAGGGGCATGTGGTCAGGGCAGAACTGGGCCCAGGACCCAGGACTACAAAGAAGCAGGGCCTCAAGCTGGAGGCTATGCCCACAGAGGTGCCCTCATTAGTGACCTGGGGCTGGAGGGCCTGGGGTAGCCGGTTAAGCCAGGGTGTCCAGCTGTAGAGGGAGGAGCCCACATTGGGAGGATTGGGGAACCCATATTGGGCACCCAGTATGAGAAGGTCAAGTTTGGGCACGTGGACACAATGGCAGGATAGGGTATGGAGGGCAGGACGTCCTGGCAGGCGCCTGGTTCACCTCCGGGGACTCCAGCCTTGGGGTAGGGCATCCTCGAGCCAAGCCGCCTACGGCCCATGCCAGACTCTGGGGCCTCTGTGGACAGGGGAGCAGGGGTGGGTGGGGGTCCTGCTCCTGCCCCCCCTTCTTTCCCTGCCTAGGGTGCTGTGGGAGGGAGGTGCAGCACCTGTCCTGGGGGTGTGGTGCCGCCTCTGGGCCTGTGCCCAGGGGCGGGGGTGGTGGAGGGCTGCAGGGTGGGGCTGGGGTGGGGTTTGCTCACACAGGAGTGCTGGCAGGGCAGGGCAGAGCCTGCCCCTGCTGTGTTGCTGCCCTTGGCAGCGCTGGCTGTGCCCCCCACCCCTGCAGCCTGGGGCCCCCATTCCTGGCCCGCGCTTGCTTCCTCCAGCCCTCTCTCAGCTTTCCCTCTCTCTGCTTCTCTCTCGCTGGCCTTAGGAGGAAGGTGGATGTCAGGTGTGTACATACGTGTGGGCGGGCTGGGCGGGGGCACTTTGCTGGGGGGGGGGGCTGCTGTCTGCATGTGCTGTGTCCCTGCCTGTGGTCCTGGCTCCCTGGGCTGCCTGCCGCCAGCTCCCCAGCTTATGTTCTCACCCCCAGCCAGTTTGACTAGGTCCCAGGCTGAGAATGGGGAGGGTCCTCCCATCACCCCTGTCGCTCCTCATTCTGACCCATCAGCCCACACTGAGTGCCCGCTGCACACACGGCCAGCTGGCCCGCTGGGGCCGGGGTGGAGAAGGCCTTGTCCACGCCTTCCTGAGGCCAGAGTGTGGCCAGGAGCCAGCCCAGTCCAGGCCAAGGCAGGCTGAGGGTGAGCTCAGGGTCAGCCCGGGCATTTGGGCCTCTGCTGTGTGCCCCCGCCTGGTGGTGACCACAGGGACCGGGAGTTCCAAGCAGGTCCTTGGAGGAGGAACAGAGTCCCGTGGCAAGTGGAGGCGGCGGAAGGCAGTCCCTGGCAGAGGGGCAGCTGGTAGGAGGTGCAGCGCTAGAGGGGGCCAATGCCTTTGGGGCTGTGGAAGGGTAAGAAGGTTCTAGAAGACAGAGTAGAATTGATCCATGAGTGTCCTCGAAGGCCTGGCTAAGGAGGTTGGATATCTCCACCCTCTCCCAGCGAGTCTTGCTTGTTCATGCCTCCCTGCCCTTGTGCATGCTGTCCCCTCTGCCTGAAATGCCCCTTGTCCCATCTCTGCCTGGCAAACTCCTATTCACCCCTCAAGGTCCAGCTGAGGACTGCCCTCTCTGTGAGGCAAAAGGGAAAAGAGGTGCCAGGTGCTGTTCCAGGCATTTTTAACCTGTGTCCCTGAATTTACTCAGCTGTAATCCCGCCAAGGCTGTAGTGACGGGGGGAGGGGATGTCTCCATTTTGCAAATGAGGAAACTGAGGCTCAGAGATGTGGAGGCCCTTGTCCAAGGTCACACAGCTTCCAAATAGCAAAGCCAGGATTGGAACTTGGGCAGCGGCTCGCTCCCTGACTCAAGCTGCTCTCCCTGAGGGAGGGGGTTTTCCCAACTTCTGCCCCCTTGTTTGTCCAAGTCCTAGGGTCACTCCAGCTCTCTCACGGTTCCAGCTGTTTGCATCTGCCTGCCCCCGAACTGGGAGCACCTGGAGGGCTGCTCTCCGGTCTGCCACATTTCTGGGTCTCCCTGGCACCCATTGCTCGGCGCGCTGGGAGTGCCCCTCTGGTGCAGGTGAACCAGATGAATGAACAGGAATGGAATAGCACCGTCTGTTGTGCTTTGTGTGTGAGCCAGGTTTTGTGCTGAGCGCTTGGAGTTGCATTGTTTTCTTTATACATCACCACTGCCCTGGGACGTGGAAACGCCTATTTGCTCCATTTTACAGATGAGGAAACTGAGGCCCAGAGAGGTCACACAGCTAGCGGTGGCAGAGCTGGGAGGGGCAGGCGTTGCCCATGGCCCTGGTTGGGGGTTCTGTGGAGGCTCAGAGGAGCCAGGAGGAGGGGAAGGCCGTGCAGGGGGGCGGGGTGCGTCTGGTTGGAGGCTTTGAGGAACTGGGCGACTCTCAATGGGAAGGGCATCTCGGGCTGGGCCACAGCTTGAGCAGAGCTGCCGTGGGAGGAAAGGCTTTGGAAACTGATTCTGCATCTTCACCCAGAGTCCCAGCGCCGCCCTCGCTGCTTCTCCGTCCACTCCTTCCCTTCCCTTCTCCAGCCTTCTGGGATGGGCGGAGTGGTGTTCGCCCAGCCCTGGGGCTCTCAGGAGGACAGCGGTGATGGAGCCCTGTCCATGGGAAGCCCTCGGGGGCACAGGTGCCCTGACTGGAGGTGGGGGTGAATCGACAGCCCTTCCTCATACACAGTGCTCAGCCGCTCCTTCGCCCGAGGAGTCTGGTGGTGGCAGAGCTGGGCAGAGGTGGCGAACGTCCGGCTGGATAAGACCTACGAAATCAATGCCAGCTAACATCACATGCCTCACCAAAGTAGCCTGACCAAATATAGCAGGCTAATTTTTAAGTTGATAATTTTGTTTGATAATTTTGTATGGCCCGTGAATGATGTTAAAAATCCCCAAATGGCCCTTGGCAGAGAAAAGGTTCCCCACCCCTGCGTTAGAGAAAGAGGAGAGATAAAGGGATTGGAGGTGCTTATTGGAAGGTGGGCCACCCAAGTTTGAGGTGTTCAGGAATCATATCCCAGCCTACACGTCCTTCCGTCGTTATTGCTTAGGGTCCATTATTGTTTAATCTCCCTGCCCCCTGCCCTAACCCCCCACCTCCCCATATAAGTGAGGGACTTTCCGAGTCTACCCTGGGCTGGGTGTCAGGGGAGATGGAGAGCTTAAGGATGAGCCCATTTGTCGCTGAGGTTTGGCCAGGGCTGGCTGGTTGGGGTGGTCACCGTGGGCCTGGAGCTCCTGCTCCCCAGATCTTCATGCCATATGGCCCCGAGTCCTAGACCCTGGGTGCTCTGTGGCCCTGGGTCTGAGGACGCCCGCTGGGGTCTGAGGTCTGACTTCCCCAAGCCCCAGCCCTGGTGTCCGAGTCTCCAGGAGTCAGGGCCCCTCTGGGTCTGACTCTGGGTTGCTCCCTGAACTGCCCCTTCCTCCCACCCAGATTCTAGCAGCTTCTTTGGGGGAGCTTTCCAGCAGGCACTAACCTCAGCCAACTTGCCCTGGGCACTCCTCACCATGAGGCAAGGTACACCTTCCAGCCCTCCTTACTCTGTCTGCCCTCGCCTCACCCTGCCCTCTCCCATGTGCCATGTGCCCAGGCCTCAGGGAACTTGCTTGCTTGGGCCATGCCCAGGTGCCAGGCTTGCCTGCAGTCCCCAAAGTGCTTCTCTGGCCAGTATATAAGCTCCTGAACGGGCATAACTTCTTAGGTTCCAAAGCTGCCACCATCCTGATTCACAGACCGGCCCGGCCAGGGCAAAGGTTAGGATCCAAAAAGAGGGTCCTGGGGCTCAGACAGGTGAGGTCAGTAGCCTGAGGTCACACAGCTGGTGAGCAGCAGCTGGAGTCATATCTCAGGGACTTCTGGTCCTTCTCTTCTGGCCACAGGTGGGAAGTGAGGGTCTGGCAGGGAATGTCTTATTCCCTTCCTTCTTCCCTTCTTCCTACCCATCTGATAAGGACTAGGTCCCCGGGAAGGTGTCAGATTGCATGAATCTGCTCAACCTGACGGATTAACCAGCTGTTACTTCCGAGGTGGGGCTTGGGTTGGTGTCCCTGCGGGACTGGACTGGTCTGGGAGTCTGTGGGGCATCCCCTGTAGGAGCAGCCCCAGGCCCTTGGCAGGTTTGAGTCTCCCAGACCATAGATTTGGGAAGATGGGGCTTGATGGCTCCATTTCACAGGTGGGTAAACTGAAGCTCAGATGATAATCACAGTAATTAGCGTACTGAAGCTGAAGCTGGCTTGATACTGACTGATTTACACACTTTGCTGCAAGGGAGATTCTGTGCAAAAGGAAGTAAAAGGTGTTACAGTCGTCCCTCGCCACTTCGCGCTTCAGTGTTCGCAGCTTCACTCTATCGCGGTTTTTTCAAATATATTCATTAAAAAGCTGATCAAGACAGTGAAAATGATGCAGCGCGCGCTTGGTTGTCTGAGTCAGTTATACACCCCGTATTATAATTAAAATTAAAACTACTGTACTTATGGACTGTAGGCCTGTGTATTGGAGCACCCCAGGAATCCTTCAATGCCAGGTGCACCCGCTAGAGTCTGGAATGGATTAACCACGATAAACGAGGGACGACTGTATTTCCTTTTTATAGATGAGGAAACTAAGACCCAGAGAGGGCAGGGTACTTGCCCAAGGTCACACAGCAAATCCTTATTGGAGATGGACTGAGCTTCTTTGGTTTTAAAAAACTGTTTTGGAGAGTGGGGAGAGGGGCACCATTGAGATACAGATTCATTTTTTTTTTTTTAGTCAAATCAAGATATTAACAGTTTATGCACATTGAGTACCTACTGTGTGCCAGGCTTTGTGCTGGTATTTTACATCTTCGGAGGGATGCATGAGCATCCCCATCCTACAGGTGAGGAAACTGAGGCAGGGACAAGGTCACGCAGCCTCCAAGTGGTGAGCTGGGATGGTACCCGGGGTGGCTGATTCTGGTGCTCAGGCTCTGGCACCTGTCCAGCTGGGGCCGGCCGAAGTTGGATCCCAGGCCCTTTAGTGAGATTACTCTGCGCCACCCTCCCTGCCCTTGTGAACTGAAACTCACAAACTGGACTGGGAGCCCACACTCACCTGTGGGCTGATGCCGGGGAGCTAGAGGCTCTGTGGGCTAAAGTCTGGTTAATGTCAGCAGAACTGAACCCCCATTGCTTCTGGGGTTTCCACTCGTTTGGCCTCTGGGCACATGCTCTGTCGGCCTTCCACTCGGAGTTGGTGGCTGGGGGCTCCCCAGAGGCTGGTCAGCTTTCAGGCTCTGGTTTTGTCAATCTGCCTCATGTTGTAGCCTGTGACCTAGACCTCGGCCCAGTCCCCTGCCCCCAGCCGTGCTGCCTCCTCCTCCACCGTCCCCTGGCTTCCCTGAGGGTCTCTGGGCCTCGGAGGGCCTGGGGAGGCTGCAGGGGTCCTGGAGGCCTGCTGGGTCTGGCTGCGGGCGCTCGGGGGCCCTGGGTCTCACGCTGGCTCTGCCACTGATTTGCTATATGGCTTTGGGAAAATCACTGCCCTTCTCTGTGCCTTATTTTCCCCACTGGTGACATGAAGGCTTTGGACTGAAAGAGCGTAGCTGTTCCCTGTGGCTTGAATCCTTGCTTTGTAGCTTTGGGCAAGTCTCAGTGCCTCTCTGTGCCTCGGTTTCCCCAACTCTACAAAGACAGTGCTAGGTTACTCCAGCCTGGGTGCTGTGTTCCCCTTGGGCTAGTTTCCTATCTGGAGGCTGAGGCCTGCCTTCCCCCCTCTCAGGGCGGCCGTGAGGGCCAAATGGGACAGACAAGAGTGGACACCCCTGGGTGGGTGCACAACAGGTGGTGGATGGAGGTCCCAGGCATCCGATGACTTCTTTCCTTGAGGTGGGCCTTGCCCCCTTACTCCGGGGCCCCCCTCTCCTGCAGAAATTCCCACACGGACTGTGTTCCTGCCTGAATGTGCGTTAGCCATGCCACAGCTGAGCCAGCCTGCACAGCCCTCGTCATGCTGCCTTCGCCTCAGTCCATCCAGGAGGGACCCTACCCCCTCTGGCTCAGCCCCGGTCCGGGTGCTCACCTATACTCCCCCAGGCCCTTGGAGAGATCCCCTAGCCCTGTACTCTCCTGGCCTCAACTTCTCTATCTTCAAAATGGGTTGAAGAATGTGGGTCAGGGAAACTCAGATGAACCGGGAGCCAGGGATTTGGGTTCAAATCCAGACTGTGTGACTGTTGGCAAGGGCCTTCCTCTCTCTGGGCCCCTGCGATGGGGAGGGGAGCACACTCTGCTTGCTGTGTATCTCCTCAGGGTCGTGGCGAGGCCCAAAGGCGTCCTTAGATGGAGGAGTGCAGCAGCTCTCAGGCCCCTTAGGGGAGAATTCCTTCTTATCTGGCAGTCAGGAGCCTGGGCCTGGCTGTGTGACCTTGAGCAGAGGCCTCTGCTTCTCTGGCCTCAGTCACCCCATCTACACAGTAGGAATGGGAGGGAGCCAGACCCTATTTCCCAGGCAGCACTTTCCATCGCCCCCCACATTCCTCGTGGACCCTCTCCCCAGCCCCTTGTTTGCTTTGGATGCGAGGCCTCTGTGGCTGTCCCCTTGTCTCCCATCCCCAGCACCGCCTGGCTGTCCTGCTCTCTGCCTCGCTCTTCCTGCCTCTCTCTCTCACCACCCCCATCTCTGCCTCTTCTTTCCTGTTGGGCTCTCGCTTTCTCCTCTCTCCTCTGTGTCTCTGGACCCCCGCTCCAGCCAGACCTGGTTCACATTCAGATGGCTGCAAAGGTACTTCGCCCCCTCCCTACTCCCACCCAGGCCCAGGGGACCCGACCATGTGGGGAGCTCCTCCTGCCCCGGCCCCCATCACCTTTTCCTCCTTGTGGGGCAATTAGTGTAGAAGTACCCTGGGCATTGGGGCTCTGCCACCAGCCCCCTCTGACATGACTCGCTGTGTGATTTTGGGCAAGTCCCAGCCCCCTCTGGCCTCAGTTTCCCCAGTAGATGGGCAGGCTGCAAGAGGAGGCCTGCCTGTAGTTTTTAGCCAAGGAGCCCTTTAGGTGTGACCTGTGATTTGTGACAAAGGCAAGCATTGCTCTAGTTTGCAGGGTTGGCACCTGGATTGTCATCAGGCCCCAAAAGGGCCACCCCTTGCCGCCACCCAGGTCTCACCAGCTCCCAGGATTGGACTTCCAAATCTCAGGGCTTGGGGAGGCTTTGAAGGTCTGATTTGACATCCATCTCGGACAGGAACCTTCTCTCCTGTTATAACTTGCTTGCTTCCCAGAGACTAGGAGCTCCTTACCTCACTTCCAAGGCAGCGCTTGGCATCTTGAGATGGCTTGGTCTATCTGAAGGGAAGCGAGATTACTTCCCATTCCAGGACTCTGCCCCTGGGAATTCAGGCCTCAGGCTGACCAAGGTCAGTCTTGCTGTGGTCCTGGACAAAGTCCGTCTGAGTGAGCTTTGGCCAAGAGGCATCCGGGCCAGAGAGAGGAAGGGTTCCGGGCCAGCTTTGCCTGCAGGTTGCAAGGGGCCTGGTCCCCTGCTCCCTGTGCTCTCCTTGGCCTCAAGGGCTCCCAGCACAGTGCCCCTGAAGATAGCAGGCACCGGGCTCACTGCTGATGACTCCCTTTTCCTTTGTTCTTTCCCTCTCCCCCGCTCAGAGAGGGAGACTGGTGGCTGGCCCACTCGCTCAGCACGGGACAGACGGGCTACATCCCCAGCAACTACGTGGCACCCTCCGACTCCATCCAGGCTGAGGAGTGAGTATGGACTCTGGCTCCTGCCTGCTCACCGGTGCTGCCGGTCCAGAGCTTTTCTCCTGGGCCGGGGTGGGAGGTCTGGCTGCTAGGGCCGCAGCCACATCCCAGGCAGAGGCACTGTGGGTGGGCAGAAGCCCGGACCACCGATACATCCTCCTCCCTGCCGCGCCAGGTGGTACTTTGGCAAGATCACCAGACGGGAGTCAGAGCGGTTACTGCTCAATACGGAGAACCCGAGAGGGACCTTCCTAGTGCGAGAAAGTGAGACCACGAAAGGTACGTGCATTCCTGCTGGCCAGTGGGAACTGAGTCTTTGTGGTTGTTTGAGCTTTGGTGCATGGAGTGAAGTGGTAAGAACCCTCCAGGTGGAGGAAGTCACAGGATCGAAGGCAGAGAGGTACATCTGAGGAACACTAAGTTGTCTTGGGTGGCCAGAGGTGCAGCAAAAGAGGACATTCAGCCTCTCTGGCCTCAGTGTCTTCAGAGGAGGAATGGGCAGATTGTCAGGAGGACTGGAGGTCACACAGCAAAAGGCTTGTTCCCAGGGAGGGTGCTAATACAATGGGCCCCTCTTCTTCCCCTTCTTCAGGGGCCTCTGGGGCTGGACTGGGTCCCGGGACCTGGCTTTGCCCTTCCCTCAGCAGTCCCGGCCCCTGTTCTTTTGTCCCTTCCCCCAGCAAGAGAATGCAGGTACGTATCACCCGTATCACTGCTTTCTCTCCAGCCCCTCTGCAAGTGGGTTGCAGGCACCCCATCACCATGGCAACGAAGCTGGGCCACTTCCTGTGGGCCTGGGGCTCAGTGGGAGATGGGAAAGCAGATCATCCATGTCACATATGTGCATTTAGGAGCGGTCGTGTAGCCGTGCACGCCGTGTGTGTGCACATGGGAGTGGAATTGTGCGTGTTGCTGCGTGGGAGTGAATTGCTGTGGGTTTGTCTTCAGGCCTGTGGGCCTGGGGAGTGTGTACCTTCGTGAGCATGCAGGCGCTGGGCGCAGGCATGCCTGTGTGTGCACGTGTGGTCAGGGGCTGGCTTCAGGCTCCGGCCTGTGGCTTCCATGTGTACAGGGCCTGGGCCATCGGCAGTGAGTCACGGTTGCCCCATGAAGGCTGAAGAGACCTCATTCAAGTTCCAGCTCGGTGCCTGACTTGCTGTGTGACCTGATGCCTAGCTGCTTTCCCTCTCTGGACCCCATTTTCCCTTCTTTACACAGATTTTAACCCCTCCCTGAGGACTGTCCAGAGAGTCTGTGGGCCTTGGGGGTGGGCTTCTAGCTCGATAGCTGTGCACTGCCTCCAAGAAGGGCGTTCTCTGGCCTCTGGAGCTTCTGCCTCCGCAGCCCCTGCCTCTGGGGCTCGGCCTTGTGCTCTGATGCCACCGCCTCTCGGGCTCGGCTTAACAGAGGTTCCCAGCAAGGCCTGCTGGGCAGGAGGAAGTTTGTCCAGCCCAAAGCTTTTCCACGCTCAAGGAAAGCAAGGAGGAGGCCATTATGGCTGGCCCAGCTGAGCCTCAGGTCATGCCCATCACATGGGCTCCTGCCCTCGCCCGCCCCAGCCTCAACCCACCCCCGGCTCCTGCCCGAGCCTGGAGCCTTCAGGAAGTGGCAGGGAACAGACAATGCTCCTGAGGCAGACGCGGAGAGGGGAAGCAGTTAGTCTGGGGACACACAGCCACTTGGGGCCATTTCTACGCTCCCAGAAAACATGTATTGAGCACCTACTATGTGCTAGGCCCTCTTATATGTAGCCTTATTGAATCTTCCCAGCGGCCCTGTGAGTAGTCCCATTACGCAGAGGAGGAAACTGAGGCCCAGAGAGGGGTCAGTTGTTCAGGTCACAGGTTGGGATGCTCACTCAGGCTTCAGAAGTCTTACCAGGGCCAAGGGTACATGGCGAAGCTTTCTGGCCAGGTGTCCCTTTGCTGCCTTGGCCCTGTCTCGGTGGCCGCCCCAGAGCTGGGTTGAACCAGACCTGGCTGTGCCCTGGAGCTGCCGACCTGGCTTCCCTCTCCCCTCCTGTGTCAGACGGGTACAGAACTGTGCTTAGTGCCCTGTGGGGGTGACAGGCATGGGGTCACGGCCGCTCTCTGGCCCTTCCCTGCAGGTGCCTACTGCCTCTCCGTGTCCGACTTCGACAACGCCAAGGGCCTCAACGTGAAGCACTACAAGATCCGCAAGCTGGACAGCGGCGGCTTCTACATCACCTCCCGCACCCAGTTCAACAGTCTGCAGCAGCTGGTGGCCTACTACTCCAGTGAGTGCCCCCCCCCGGGGCGCAGGCCTCCAGGCGCGGGCAGCTGGGCAGGGGAGAGCCAGGCGCCTGGCCTGGGGCTGGCCCTCTGCGGGCACTGGGGGCGCGCATCTCAGCCTCAGCTGCAGACCCCGGGAGGGGGCTTTGGGGCCAACAAGGACTGGGGCTTCTGTTACGCTGAAGACGTGTGGCCCCTGTCCTCCTCACCCCTTCTTTTTCCTGCCCCTTCTTCCTTTCCCTGTCTTTCCTCCTCCCTCTCCCCTCCTCCCAATCTTTCCCCTCTTCTTTCCTCCAGGAGCTCTCTTCCTCATTTCCCCTCATCGCTCTCCCCACACGCCCCCCCTTCTCTGCAGCTGGCTAGTGGGGGGGCTGCCTGGAGGAGTGGGCAGGGAGGGAGGGGTGCAGGCTGGTGTCATTTGTCTCAGCCCTAGCACCGGTCTAAACTGGTTACTGGGAGAGGAGGAGGGGGCTGCCACACTGATGGCTGCAGAGAGGGAGAGAGGGAGAGGGAGGCAGAGGGAGGAGGGTTCGGGGTGCCCACGTGCGCAGCCCATGTGTGTAATGAGTGGCTGTTCCTTCTGGGTGTTGAGGGCTGCTCAGGTGGCTGGAGTTGAAGAGTCATGGGCCCGTGTGAACCCATGTGGGGGCGTCTGTGGGTGCCGTGTGGTCGTGGCGTGTAGCGCTGGCCTCTTGGTGCAGGTGTGGCCTATTCTGAGAGTGTCTGCTACTCCCCACCCCACACCCCCCTCTGTCAGCCGGGCCTCCTGATGCCTTCTAGGAGCTGCCACTTCTCAGTCCCCTCGGCCATCACTGCCATTCATTCTGCACCCTGTTTCCCCAGATCAAAACCCTCCAGGGCTATCTTGGAATCTTAGAATAAGGACCCTGATGTGGTCTCCGAGGCCTTGGGTAGTCTAACCCTGGGGCCGCTCTTCCCCCATTCACTTCCCTGCCGCCCCTGGGCCTCCTTTCAGCTCCTCCAACCAGCAGCTCTTCCCCGAAGGGCCTTTGCACAGGCAGGAGGCACTGTGTCTCCTGCTGGAGTGCTGTTCCCTAGTTAACCACTCACCCTCCTGCGGATTCGAGGCCAAGTACCACTTCCTCTGGGAAGCCTTCCAGGACTCCACCCCGCCCACCTGCTGTTGCATGCACAGCTCTCCTCTGTCACACATGTGGTCCTGGTAGTCGATTAAGGGACGTTGGGCTCTCCCTGGACTGTGAGCTCCCAGAGGCTAAGGTTCCACCAGACTTGTCCCCAGTGGGTCCCTGGTACCCACCTAGCTTGCCACCCCTTAAAGTCTGATGAACAAATGGATGAATGACTCGGTGAGCAGATGCATGGGGCAGTGTGAGCCAGTGTGGGTGTGAGGGTGTACACACAGGTGTGGATGCTTGGCCTCAAGGGCATCCTGGTGTCCCCGAAGCCTGTGTGCATACGACATGTAGGTCTGTACACACATTGTGGGACAAGGAGGCCCCAGGGCGGGTGCCAGGCCTGAACTCCACTTCTGTGTCTCCGTCTTCAGAATATGCCGATGGCTTGTGCCACCGACTCACCACTGTGTGCCCCACATCCAAGCCACAGACTCAGGGCCTGGCCAAGGACGCCTGGGAGATCCCCCGGGAGTCACTGCGGCTGGAGGTCAAGCTGGGCCAGGGCTGCTTTGGAGAGGTGTGGATGGGTAAGTCCTTGTCCCTGCCCCTTCAGAGGAGAACACAGTCCCCTGGGGGGAACTTTGGTGTCCCCACCAGAGAACCAAGCAGATGTCCATCCTGTCTGGCAGCTCAAGGCCCCCTTCATCCCCCTTCCCTTTACTTCCCAGAGTCTCATTCCCCTCTTTTGAGCAGTAGGTCCTATTTTAAGTATGAAGCTCCTCCCCCAGTGGTGGCTGGCACCCAGATGGGCTATGGCCTCTTCAGGCCTCTGCAGAGGGGCTGGGCGTTGCGTCTCTCCGATGACCTGCCAGGCGGTCTGGGCCAGGCGGCTTCACTCTGAGCCTTGATCTTCCCGGCTGTAAAATGGGGCTGGTGAGAGTAGGCCCCGCAGTGGGGTTGTGTGAGAACACCGGCCCAGCATGCATCCACGTGAGAGCCCTGGGAAGAGAAGCCGCAGCTCACGGAGGGCGTGCTCTGGGCCCGTTAACAATCTCCTGTCTGACCCTGGAGAAACTGCAAAGCGTCCTTGCAAACAAACACCCTGCAGCCCCGACAAAACCCAGGCCCCTTCCGCTGACTGGTTGCTGCGACACAGGAATCGTGGGGGTTGGGGTGAGGTAGACATGACAGCGGTGAGCCCGTGGCTTCAGCGGAGGGGTCCCGGTGTCCTGTCTTCAAGGTGTGCATCTGAGCCACTGTGGTCACTTGGCATTGGCGTCGCCCTTTCCTCCCTTAGAGGGAGAGATGACGGAGGGGAGCAGGAGGTTCCTGGGTGGAGGGCACCGTGGGCACATAGGCCTGGAGGCCGGAGTTCAGGCCAAGTCAGGAAGAGAGAGGTGTTGGCTTTGAGCTGGGGTGAGGGGAGAGGGTTGAAGCCAGCTCCTCAGCACATATGCAAAATGAGGATGTGAGCAAACCCTGGATAAGTCCACGGCAGCCACTCACACCTGGCGTGGTGTGCATGACCAGTGGGGGAGGTTCTTCCTTCTTCCCTGTTGCTCCAGGTAGACTTGTGAAATGCCAGGTACATATCCCCAGAGGGACTTGAGCCCCAACCCTCAGATGGGGGCCCAGAGACTGGGCGGAATGGGCCCCAGGCCTCTCGGCCCCGGCCCCGTTCATTGGCTAGCACCCGAGGCACCTTTGTGCTGCTGGGAAGGAACGTGATCACCCAGGAAACAGCAGCTGAGTTGGGACCATGGTCTCCCGTCCCGGGCTAATGTGCTGCTTTTTGGGATTTTTCTAAAAATCATAGTCCTAACAACAGCTATTTCTTGAGCACCTACCAGAGACTCATTTAATCCCTGTAATAGTCCTGGGAGGAGCATCTGGTTCTTGTGCCCATTTTACAGGTGGCTACTCTGAGGCTCAGAATGGCCAGGGAGGCAAGAGCTAAAATTGGTACCCGGGCGGATCCCGGGTCCCTGTGGGATGGGAACGGGGGCGTCCACTGAGGCAGCCTGCACCCCTCCACACAGGCACCTGGAATGGCACCACCAGGGTGGCCATCAAAACCCTGAAGCCAGGCACGATGTCTCCAGAAGCCTTCCTGCAGGAGGCCCAGGTCATGAAGAAACTGAGGCACGAGAAGCTGGTGCAGCTGTATGCCGTGGTGTCTGAGGAGCCCATCTACATCGTCACAGAGTACATGAGCAAGGGTGAGACCTGGGGACCGGCACCGACCTGCGGGCAGCCTCTGGCTGGGCTACCTCTGAATCAGGTGCTCACCACAGAGCAGGTGGGGAGTGCTTTACCGCCCCCCAGATTTAGAGGGGACCTCTTTAAAGGTGGAATGGAATGGAGCTAACTTCTCATGTCGATGGAAAGTTAAAACAAAGATCACCTTTCTCGTTTCATTTTGTTTTTAGTGATTTCCCACCATGCATCTTGCCTACCCCAGTTGGCTGGTTTTCTACAGCTGTTTGCCATTTGGGGGCAGGAGCACTCTCCCCAACCATCCAAGCTGAGCCACATCAAGTCCCTGGCTTGACCTTTACTTAATTTTAAAATTAGTGAGTTATTTTTAAAAATTCAACTATTTGTAGGCATACTTTATATGTTATAAAATACACCCATTTTAAGTGTCCAGTTCCATGAGTTTTAACACGTGGATACTCTGTGTATTCCTTACCACAGTCAGGACATAGAAGGTCTTCATCACTCCAGAAAGTTCCTTGCCCCTTTGCGGGCAGTACCCTCCAGCCCCAAACTCGGGCAGCCACGGACATGCTTTCTGCATCCTAGATTTGTTTATCCTAGAACTTCATTTATATAATCTTTAAAAAAAATTGTTTTTCCTTTATTGATTTGAGAGAGAGAGAGGAAGGGAGAGGGAGAGAGAGACAGAAACATTGATGAGAGAGAACATCGACTGGCTGCCTCCTGCATGCCCCCCACTGGGGATCGGTCCTGCAACCTGGGCATGTGCCCTGACTGGGAATCAAACCAGCGACCTCTTGGTGCAGGGATCAGCGCTCAACCACTGAGCCACACTGGCTGGACCATTTATATAATCTTATACATCTGAGGTTCTTCCTTGTTGTGTGTTATCAGTAGTTTGTTCCTTGTTTTTATTGCTGAGCAGGGTTCCATCAATGGATGGACCATCGTTTCTGTTCACCTGGAGGTGGACACTGGGTTGTTTCCCATCCTGCTTGCCTTTGAGTGACAGACACTGAGTGAGACGTCATTCCGAGTGGGTTTACATAAAATCTGCAGTGCCGGTTGAAGCGAGACCAGCCGCCCAGTTGGACAGGACCTGGGAGTCACTGCTTCCTGGCTCAGGGCGGACAGGGTGGGGGCTAGAGCTGCTCTCTCTCTGCCCAGGGAGTTTGCTGGACTTTCTCAAGGGGGAGACGGGCAAGTACCTGCGGCTGCCTCAGCTGGTGGACATGGCTGCTCAGGTGAGTCTGCTCCTCTTCCACCCTTGGCTTCGGGCACTCAGACCCGCCTGGCTCAGCCGGTTCTGGCCTCTTGAGTGCCCCTCCGGGGAGCTTGCTGTGGTTGCCTTCACACTCACTGCTCTCGCCTCGTGTGTTACTGGGACCACCTATAATGCTGCCGGTGGTGCTTCTGGGCAGAGGCAAGAGCCTTTGCCTGGGCAGCGGGAGTCACTGACTTGTTATGGGACGTCAGGCCTCAGTTTTCTTCTCTGTAAAGGTCATACATTCACTCAACAAACACATATTAGTACTTGTTTGCTCAACAACCATTTTTTCATTTAATCCTTATCGCAATCAGGGGAGGTAAGGATGGCTATTATTCCATTGGATGGATGAGAAAACTGAGGCTCAGAAAGAGGACTTGGGACAGCAGGCGGGACCTGGCACTCATCTGTGTCTCTGGGGCATCTGGGGCCTCTTTTTCATGATCACTCCACCTCTCTGGCTGCCTCTTGTCTTGTGCCTCCCCTTTGCCCTTTGCCCTTTGTCCCGCGTTCCCTCCTTCTGCTGAGCACTGGTCCTCCTTTCTGTGCAAACAGCATTTATTGCAACCCAACTTCACGTGCCGAAGAACTGGGAAGGGCAGGGTGTTTGGTTGGCTCTCTATCCTGGGGATGACCCAGCCCTGGGTGCGTGCCCTGTGACGTGGGAAGGGCGTGGGTGGCCCCTGAGCCAGCTCCTGGGCTTTGCCTGCAGATCGCCTCAGGCATGGCGTACGTGGAGCGGATGAACTATGTCCACCGGGACCTCCGTGCCGCCAACATCCTGGTTGGAGAGAACCTCGTGTGCAAAGTGGCTGACTTCGGCCTGGCGCGGCTCATCGAAGACAACGAGTACACAGCCCGGCAAGGTGGGCAGGGTCTGGGCGGGTACCGTGTTCCTTGGAAAGTCATGCCCCTTCTCTGAGCCTCAGTTTCCTCATCTGTCAGGTGGGGCTGGGAATGGTGCCTGTCTGACCTTTCTTGCTCCTGTAGGTGCCAAGTTCCCCATCAAGTGGACAGCTCCGGAAGCCGCCCTCTACGGCCGGTTCACCATCAAGTCAGATGTGTGGTCCTTTGGGATCCTGCTGACAGAGCTCACGACAAAGGGACGCGTGCCCTACCCTGGTAAGAGGGCTCCCACAGCCTGTCTTTGGTCCCTGAACCCCTCTTCCCTGACCTTGGACAAGCCAGACCCCCTCCCAGCCTCAGTTTCCCCACCTGTATAAGAAAGAAGTTGAACGTCTGATCTTAGGCTCTCTCTCTGGTCAGGGCTTCCAGCCTTGGGGAGGGGCTTTCCCATGGTTCTGCCCACCCTGTCCTGGGGAAGCCCCCTCTGATATCCTCGTCAGCTTCCCTGCACCCCACCTCCCTCCCCAAAGCCGGCCTCCTCACTCCCGCCTCTGCCCACAGGGATGGTAAACCGTGAGGTGCTGGACCAGGTGGAGCGGGGCTACCGGATGCCCTGCCCACCTGAGTGCCCCGAGTCCCTGCACGACCTCATGTGCCAGTGCTGGCGGAAGGAGCCAGAGGAGCGGCCCACCTTCGAGTACCTGCAGGCCTTCCTGGAGGACTATTTCACGTCCACTGAGCCCCAGTACCAGCCTGGAGAGAACCTATAGGGAGCAGGCTGCAGGGCCAGACCGGCTTCTCTGCCTGGATCTGGGGCTGGGTGACCCCGGTGTGGGTCTTGCCTCCTTCTGCCCGCCCACTGCAGATCCTCTGTGGGGCTGAGTTGCCAGTGATTAGGCCTCTCCTTCTTATGTGGCATGGAAGGGCTTAGGGCTGGGAGCAGCCCTGAGGGCAGGGTCCGAGGCTGGCACCGTGCCTGTGTCCCGGCTCCGGCTCCAGCCACATGCCTCCTCCTCGTGCACCTTCTGGAGCTCTGTGCGTTGTGGCAGGAGGACCTGGGAAGAAGGGCTGGGGCTGAGGGCTCCCTTTCCCGGCCTCAACCGACTCTGCACATGGGCTCCTTCCCACTTCCGTGCCCCCCAGGTCTGCCTCCGAGCTGGCCAAAGAGCCTTTCCAAAGAAAAGTGGTAGGCCCTTGGCCGTCAGCCTGCCTGATCCCTGCCCTTGCTGTCCATTTCTGAAACACTTGTTTGTGGAGGCCACTGGGTCCAGATCCGTCTGCCATGGCTCTCAAGCAGGGCAGCCTGAGGCCTAGACTGACTTGATGATGGTGGGTGGGGTGGGCACCCCCTCAAACCCTGCCCTTCTTAGACCCAAGGGACCCTTAGAGATCATCGCTTCCTTGTCCCCTGTTACCAGTGGGGAAGCAGTCCAGAGAGAGGTTGACTTACCCAAGGCCACAGAGCAGTTCAGGGTTGAGGTGGGATCAGAACCCGGTGCTCCCTCTGTCTTCCTCAGGAACCAACACGCTTGTCCTCAGAGGCATCATGGACAGACTGTGGCAGCCCAAGGGACAAGGGGCCTGAGGGTGGGTCAGAGACAGCAGAGGGTCCTGCTGCTATTTCCCGCTTAGCGGGACTGTTGTGGGCGGAGAGTAGAGGTGCATGTGGGGCTGAGCTAGGAATGAGGGGTGAAGGTGCAGGTCTAGGGAGGCAGACTTCAATCAGAATGTGGGTGGATCTTGACCTTCAGGGCTAGCCAACCATGAAAGGGAGTGAGCTCCCAGGCTCTGGAGGCAATCAAGCAGAAATAGAAGTTCCAAGTGGTTGGGAAGCTTTGGCCCTGGCCTTAGGAGGGAACCCTAGGTTGTCTGCCCAGTTTGTCCTGTGTCATTTCAACTCCTGGCCCCTGCTCTCCTCCCCAAGTTGGCACCCCTAAACTCATGAGTAGGGAAAGGAGTGCCTAGGCTGGGGTGAGAGGATGAGGGTGTCCACTGCCGTGCACCAGGACTGGCTGTGTGACCTGGGGTGGACCGTGCTTCTTCTCTGGGTTGCAGTGTCTGCCTCCATAGGTGGCCATGGCCTCTGCAATTGCTCCACTCCTGTCCAGACCCTGTGGCCTGGCATCCCATAGAGAGCACAGTCTGGGGCATCAGGAGACTGTTTTGGCCCTAGCTCTGCTGTTCCGTCTTAGGGTGTATGGTGGCTTCTTCCTGGGCCTCAGTGTGCTCCTCTTAAAGGGGGTGGCTGACAGTTTGTGGGCATCTTGCCAAGGGCCTCTGTGTGTGTATGTGTGTGTGTGTGTGTGCACGTGTGTGTTCCTCCATGTGTGTCCATATTTAACATGTAAAAATGCCCCTTACTCTGTCCCCCAGCCACAGTGTACATTTCACCCACAGCCCCCTCATAGCAATAACATTCCTGCTGCCAGGGATTCTTGAGCCAGCCAGGCCCTGCCAGCGGGGAAGGAGGCCAAGCGGTGCCTGCCTATGAAATTTCAACTTTTCCTTTCATACATGTTTATTACCCAAGTCTTCTCCTGTCTGTCCCGGTCCCAAATCTGGGCTCGCATACAACAGCGTGCTCTCAAATCCCCTTCGAATTGCCCAAGGCCCTTTGTATAAGGCGTTCGGATACTGTCCTTTTTTAAAGCAAGAAAACAAACAAACAAACAATGTTTTGTAGATTCCAGATGACTATGCAGAGGCCTAGGGGACCCCTGGCTCTGGGCAGGGCCTAGGGTTCCCCACATTCCATGGCCCAGGCTTGGGGGGAGGGAGAGGGAACCCAGAATTGGTTGTAAATACTTTGCATATTGTCTGATTAAACACAAACAGACCTCAGAGTTCAGCCAGTGATTTATTGAGCATCTACTGTGTGCTGGAGGGTGACGGGGTGGGAGGTGAGGACAGACCGCGGTCAGAGGGGTCTTTGTACGGGCAGCATTGGTGCCTGGAGGGTTCAGGCCTTGGCGTGACATGATCAGATTGGAGACAACAGTCGCTGTGGAATGTGACCACGTGTGCACACCTGTACTTGTGTTTGGGGAGTGAGCACATTTGGCAGAAGCCTTGCTGGTTGTGTCTAAGCTGCAGCAGATGAAACCCAGGACTCCCAGTCTCAGCAGTTCGGAACGCTGACGCCCTGGGTGGATGGTGGCGGGTGGCACTCTGGGGTCCGGTGGGGTTGTCAGGAGTTGTGGATGTGCTCCCCGGGAGATGTGACTGTGTGTATGCTATCTGTGTGTTTCCTAGGAATGCTGGGCTGGGTGTGAGGTGGGGCTGGGTCAACCAAAGTCCTGAGCTCTCTGGAGAAAAATCCAAAGACTCTTCCTCTCCTCCCTTCTCTGCCGCCACCAATAGACACAACTGGGAAGTTCATTTGCACCAATCTATACGAAGAAATTTATTTTACATCCGATCACACACCTACCCATGAGTCATCTCTGGTCATAATAACACTTTAATTAAAAACAAATGTCGCCCTGGCCGGTTTGGCTCAGCGGTTAGAACGTCAGCCTGCAGTCCAGAGAGACCTGGGTTCGGTTCCCGCTAAGGGCGCATACCTCGATTGCACTTTGTCCCCGGCCCTGGTTGGTTGTGCGGGAGGCAGCCACTCGCTATGTCCCTTTCACGTCGATGTTTCTCTCTCTGTCTCTCTTCCTCTCTCTCCCTCCCACTCTATCTGAACAAAAGGTGGAAAAATGTCCTCGGGTGAGGATAAAAAACAAACAAACAAACAAAAAACAAATGTCAAAATCGGGATATTACTCTGTTCAGTATTATTTTCACAAGCTTGAGATCCCATGGGTGTGCTCATGACTTGGGAGCATGAATAGGAACTCCCAAGCAGCATGGATGTGAGTTTGTGGCATAGTCTTCTATGTGTTTATGGTGGTGGTGTGTGTGTGTGTGTGTGTGTGTGCGCGCGCGCGCGCGTGTTCATGTGGGTGTGTCTGGAGGGCCTGTTCGCCTATGGCTCTGTGTATCTCTATACACAAGTGTCCAGGTAGTGTGCTAGCCTGTGGGCTCCTGGGGGGTGTGTGTGTACCTAGGTATTAATGGGGTATGAAGCCAGTGGGTCTGTTTTTTATAGCTGTGTGTACACGGATTTGTGTGTATTGCATTGCATGGACACAAATCCAGGTTCTTCCAGCTTGAACCTGCGGGCTCCTGGGCCATGGGCACCAACGTGTGTAACTGGGTTCTGTGGACAAGCATGGGGCAGCGTGGGTCCGCGGATCCATGTAGGCTCTGGAGCGCACCACCAAGCTGCCAGCAGGACCCACGTGTACCCTGGGGCACAGGAACATGTGCAGGCTGGGGACGCACCCAGCCCCTGGAGGGGACAAAGCCCTAGGCTGCACTGCTCGGCGGGTCAGAATGCGCCTGCGCGGTGCTGGGTGGCGGTCCGAGCCCGCCCGTGTGTTCCCCAGGTGGCCCCAGGATAGGTCCCGCCCGCACCCCCTTTCTGTCCTCTGTCTCGCTGTGTGTTTCTGCGTGTCTCTCTTTGCCTTTCCATCCCTGCCTCTCTGTCTCTCTGTGCCTCTCTAGTTTTCTCCTGCCCTCTTCATCAGTGTGGCTCCGGCTCCCTGTCTTGACCATATTTTGTGTTTCTTTCTATGCCCTTCCCCCACACTTCTTGGTCTTTCTTTGTGTATCTCTGTGCTTCTGATTTGCTGCCTTTGTTTCTATACGTGTCTCTCTGTTTCTCACTGTTGTTTGTTTCTCTTTTTCTCTGCCTCCCTGTGTTCTCTTCCTCCATTCTCTCTCCCTCTCCTCCTTTCCAGTTTTCTTCCTTGTCAATATCTTGATGCCTCTGACTCTTCCCCAGGCCCTCACACCTCCATGCCTTTGCCCAGGCTGTTTCCACTACTGGGAATGCCCTTTCTTTCCTCTCTGCAACGTGGCAAACCCCTATTCATCCTTCAAAACACATCTCGGAGGCCATGGACGGCCTCTGGGAGCTTTCCGTGACCCCCTGGAACTTGCAGGGTTGTCTAGAACAAGAACTTGAAGGAATGGGGCAATTCTCGCTGATGCACCCAGATCTGGCCCACCTCTGGTTTTGACCCCCTCAATCTGGGCCTCTGTTCAGTTTGCTTTGGCTTGACTCTTCGTGAGAGAGACAGTGTAGAGAGGCAAGAGACGCCCACTCTGCTGGGACCACCGTCTCACAGTCCCTCTGCCTGCCCCCCCATGTGCAGCCCTGTCCAGTTTCCAGCCCACTTCAGAGAACTGGACCTCCTGGAACCAACCCTGGGCCCCTCCACCTCTCTCCTGATTTCAGTGGTTTTCTCTTATTCTGCGTGCATTTTTTTCTTTTTGCGGTAAATGTTTTCCTCCTTGAAAAAATAAATCCTTATAGAAGAGTAGGAAATACAGAAAAGCACACACACACAAAATCATAATTTGTTTTCTCTACCCCATCCCTCCCACCCAGAAACATGGGCCGTGTTTCTGGGTGTGTGTCCATCTGGTCGTCACCTGTTCTCTGCCCATCCGCCTCTGTGCCCCCTTGTCTCTCTGTCTCTGAATGTGTCTCTGTGTCTGTCTCTCTGTTCTCTGGTCCACATTTATTGGCTCTCACTCGGGGCTGCTGGCCTGCTCATTCTTTCATACACTCATATGTATAACTCGTGTTGGAGATCCACCCTGGGCCCGGTCCTGCCATGGGTCCGTATGGATGTGTGCGTGCACGTTTGCCTGTGTGTCTGTGTCAGGCCCTCTGTGCCAGGTCTGCCTGTCTTTCTCAGCCCCCTCATTGCCTCCCTCTCTCCATGGATTCTTTGCGCTCCTTCCCACTGTTGTACTTCCAGTGTGTGTGTGTTACGTGTGTGTATCGTGTGTGTAGTGTCTGTGGTGTGCAGTGTGCGTGGTGTGCACTGTGCTGTGTGCCTTAGGTCATATGTGCGGCATGTACGTGTCCCTGCTTCCCCCTGCCTTCCGGGCTTTAACCCCCTGCTCCCTCCATCTCTTCCTTTATCCTCTGTTCCTTTCATCCTCTTCCTCTCTTTCTCATAAAATTCTACTGCAGACCTTGTGCTGGAGGTGCATTCAAGCTCACTCGCGCGTGCACACACATGCACACGCACACACAGCTATACACATGGTTCGTGGTCTGCATTTTCTTTCATCTCTGTCTTTTCCCATTTTTCTCTTGGGGGCTCCAAAAAGCTGTGATTTGTAGAGAGAAAAACAGAAACATACAACACACAGAGATAGAGACAACAGCCAGGGAAAAGGGCCTGGGTGGGGGTGTGTGGGGGCAGGGAAGGGGCCTGGAGATGAAGCTCTGTGCATCTGTCTGTCTGTCTGTCATCCATCCCGCTCTTGCTTTCCCCAGCCTTCCCCTCCGTGGGGTCTTCCCACCCAGTGCCCAGATCTGTGCTTCCCTCGGAATGTGACCAATGGGACCCTGGGCCTGTGTCCCTTGCCAGGTTCTGCCTGTGCATCCATCTGTCTGTCTGTCTGCCCGGTCCCCTCCCTGTTTACCCTTCACTGTGGTCTCATTAAATGTCCATTTCTTTCTTTTTTTGGTTAATCCTCACCTGAGGATATGTTTTCCCACTGATTTTAGAGAGAGTGGAAGGGAGGGAAGGAGTGAGGGGAAGAAAAAGAGAGAGAGAGACATCGATGTGAGAGAGACACATTGATTGGTTGCCTTCTGCACCCGCTCCAACTGGGGAGCTGGGGCCTGGGATCTAACTTGCAACCCAAGCACGTGCCCTTGACAGGGAATTAAACCCGTGACCCTTTGGTGCATGGGCTGACGCTCCAACCACTGAGCTACACCGGCAAGGGCTCTATCTCTTTATTTTATTTTATTTTTAAAACTTATCTTTATTGTTGAATGTATTACAGAGCTCCCCTCTTTTTTCCCCCATTGACCCCCTCCTCCCAGCTCCCACCCCCCTCCTGCCTTCCCCACACTATTGTCTGTGTCCATTGGTTATGCATATATGCATGTAAGTTCTTTGTTTTATCTCTTCCCCACTCCCCTCTTCAGTCTAACAACCAATTGTACTTCTTAATCCCTTCACCTTTTTCACCCATCCCCCCAACCACCCTCCCATCTGGCAACCAACAAAAAGTTCTCTGTATCTATGAGTCTGTTTCTGTTCTGCTTGTTCATTTGATTTGTAGATTCAATTGTTGATAGATATGTATTTATTGCCATTTTATTGTTCATATTTTATATATCCTTCTTCAGGAAGACCCTTCAATGTTTCATATAATACTGGTTTGGTGGTGATGAACTCCTTTAGTTTTTGTTTTTTTTTTTGTCTGGGAAATTCTTTATATGTCCATCGATTCTAAATGATAGCTTTGCAGGATAGAGTTATTTTGGTTGTAGGTCCTTCCTTTTCATCACTTTGACTATTTCTTGCCACTCCTTTCTGGCCTGCAAAGTTTCTTTGACAGTCTTATGGGAGCTCCCTTGTAGGTAACTAACTGCTTTTCTCTTGCTGCTTTTAAGATTCTCTCTTTGTCTTAAACCTTTTCCATTTTGATGATGATGTGTCTTGTGTGGGCCTCTCTGGGTTTCATCTTGTTTGGGACTCTCTCTGCTTCCTGGACTTGTATGTCTGTTTTCTTCACCAAGTTAGGGAAGTATTTTTTCAATTTCTTGCTCTCTCTCTTCTCCTTCTGGCACCTCCATGATGTGACTGTTGGTACACTTGAAGTTGTCTCTGAGGCTCCTTATATTATCCTCATTTTTTTTGGATTCTTTTTCCTTTTGCTGTTCTGATTGGGTGTTTTTTGCTTCCTTATATTCCAAATTGATGGTTTGCTTCTCAGTTTCACCTACTCTACTATTGATTCCCTGTAAATTATTCTTTATTTCAGTTAGTACATCCTTCATTTCTGCCTGGTCCTTTTTTATGCTCTTGAGGTCCTCACTAAGTTCCTTGAGCATCCTTATAATCAGTGTTTTAAACTCTGCATCTATTAGATTGTTTATCTCCATTTCGTTTAGTTCTTTTCCTGGAGTTTTGTTTTATTCTTTCATTTGGGACATGTTTCTTTGTTTCCTCATTTTGGCTGCCTCCCTGTGTTTGTTTCTATGTATTAGGTAGAATTGCTATATCTCCTAGGTTTCATAGGGTAGCCTATTGTAGTAGGTGTCCTGTAGGATCCAATGGCACAGCCTCCCTGATCATCCCAGCTGGGCCCTTGAGGTGCAACCCTTGTGTGGACTGTACACCTTTCTGTTGTAATTGAATCTTAATTGCTGTTGGCATGTCAATGGGAGGGATTTACTCAGGCTGATCAGCTGCAAAGAATGGCTGTGCCCACTGACCACTGACCTCTGATTACCTCAGAGGATCAGCTGTGCAGGGGCCCACCACACAGAGCAAGACTTACTTCAGCAGGGGTCTGGTACCCACTGAGTCCACTCCTTGAGAGTGTCCCTTATGGAGGTGGTTGAGTGGTGGTACTTTGACGTGGTCTAAAGCTGTCCACTGTGTGTGCTGGCTCTGGGGCAAGGTCAGCCACTGCCTATGTTCTATCTGGGGCCACCAGGCATAAGCTACAAAGCGATCTGCCGATGGCTGCTTCTTGTGCTGGGCTTGGAGGTGCCCAGGTGAAGCCAAGCTTTGAACCAAGGCTGGATGCTCCTTGTGCTGGGCCTGGGGCCCATTAGCGAGGGGTGTGGGGCCCGCTGAGGCCAGATGCTGCTTGTTTGAGAGAATTTAGGAAAATCTGCAGTAGGAGCCAAGACAGGCCAATCCTAAGGTAAAGCCACTGGAAACGGCTTGGGTGGGTGTGAAAGTTGGGTGGGGCAGGGCCTCAGGGAATCACCAGGGCAGGGCAAACAGTGTGAGCCAGGTTGCTGGAGTCCCAGATATGGTGTCTGTCTCCCAGCCCCATGAGGGAAGGGCTTACCAAAGGAACATGGGCCTCCGCCAGCACGTCTCTCTGGGAGAAAGCCACCTCTCCAGCCCTCGCCCGATGCCAAACAACTCTCGGTATGTCTCTGGTGCCTTTCAAGCTGCCTCCCCTGCCCTGGAGCCCAGAAGGACCAAGTCCTAGTAAGTCTGTGCGAGGGCCCTTTAAGAGGAACTGCCTGGGACTCCAGAAGCCTCAGCCTCCCTCAGCCTCAATTTTCACTATTTTTTACAGCTAGAAGTTAAGGGGACTTCTCTTCCTGGCACTGGAACCCTGAGCTGGTGGGCCTGGTGTGGGACGGGGACCCCTCACTCCTCAGGGAGGACCTTCCCAGCCGAGGTGTCCTCCTGATTTTTATCCGCCACCCGTCCGCCTCTCCTACCAGTCTCAATGTGGCTTCTTTAATTTCTTAGTTGTAGGACTTCCATTCAGCTCGATTTCAGGCGGTTCTGAAGGATGGTTGTTCTGTAGTTTAGTTGTAATTTTAATGTGGTTGTGGGAGGAGGCGAGACTGTGTTTACCTACGCCGCTGTCTTGACCGGAAGTCTCCATCTCTTTCTTTGATTGCCCTGTCCTCAGGGTGGAGTGTGTGTGAGTCTGTGTCTGTGGCTGGATCTCAGGGCCAGTGGGTCTGCCTTTCTCTACCTCCCATGTCCACCTCCCTGAAGCTCTTTTAAATATCTTCCTTCCCCTTCTTCTTGCCTTTCCTGCCGCCCTCTTGTTGTGTGTGCATTGGTGTGGGGGGTGTGTGTGTGTGTGTGTGTGTCTACCCATGAACCTCTCTTCCACCCCCTTTTCCCTTCCCAGGGCTCCTGGAACTTGGCCTATGGGGTGATTTTTCTGCTCACTCCCTATCTTGGCCCCTCTTCTGGTCCCCATGCTCCCTCCAGCCTTGGCCTCAAGCCCTCCCTCCTGGATGGTTTCTCTGATGATCATTCCCTGGACACCTTGCCCTCAGCCCCCCAAGCTCAACTCACCTGCTGTCGTTCCCACCCACCATCCAGCCTCCAGCACTGGGCCACAGTCCTCGGGAGGCTCAGCCCTCACTCACCCACACTCTTCTGTGGCCGTTCATTTCCTCTCCCACCTCTGCCCTGCTCACAACCTTTTGCCTGTGGCAGAGGAAGCCCATCGGCCTCACTGGCTGTTCCAGGCCTTTCCAGGCTGGATCCAACCACTCATGGCACCCTAATCCCTGGCTGCAGGCCTTGCCCACACTGCTCCTCTGCCTTTCCTTCAGCCTACGAAATCCCTCCTCCTCTGGGAAGGCTTCCTGATTGCCCCTTCCCTGGGTTCCCTTGGCTTTGGCACTCTCTGCATGAGGGTCTGTCCTGAACTTGGCCTTGAGTTACCCAGTCCCAGGCTGGGCCCCCAGCTAGGGTCCAATTATGACTTTTGTGGGCCCTAGTTAATTCTGTCTTCATAGGCCCCTTCCTCCATAAACAATTTTCAAAATTGTATTTTTTGGCAATATTGGTATATTTAATACTATATATTAAAACATTATGAGCCCAGCTGGTGTGGCTCAGTGGTTGACCGTTGACCCATGTGCCAGTTTGATTCCCAGTCAGGGCACATGCACAGGATGTGGGCCAAATCCCCAGTGGGGGCATGCAGGAGGCGGCCAATCGATGTTCTCTCTCATCACTGTTTCTATCTCTCTCCCTCTCCCTTCCCCTCTCTCTAAAATCAATAAAGAAAAAAAAAAAAGAAGAAGCAATAGTATAAAAAAACATTTTGAGCTAAAAGTTTATTTTTCTTTTTAAGATTTTTTAAAAATTGATTTTTAGAGAGAGAGGAGGGGAGAGAGAGAGAGAGAGAGAGAAACATCGATGCAAGAGTAGAACATCGACTGGCTACCTTCTGCATGCCCCCCACCGGGGATCGAGACCATAACCTGGGCATATGCCCTGACTGGGAGTTGAACCAGCAACCCTCTGGTGCACGGGACAATGCCCAACCAGTTGAGTCAGGGCTCATTTTTCTTTTCTTTTTAAATAAAATTTTTTTTCTTTATTAATTTTAGAGGAGAAGGGAGAAGGAGAGAGAGACAGAAACATCAATGAGAGAGAACATCAATTGGCTGCCTCCTGCATGCCCCCCACTGGGGACCTGGCCCACAAC